>JAQPPZ010000513.1:16250000-17500000 GCA_028583015.1 Wollemia nobilis
AGAGAGGAGTCATTATCTACCATGATAGTTTTAACAAGTGTTTCTTTACTAGATCCTGTAATGTAAAGATAGGAGTCTTCTTGTGGAGTAGAGGAAGGAATATCCTCATCATAGAATGAAATATGGTTAACCTCAAGAGGGTTTACACCATTAATTATGTTCTTAGAGAAAATATGATGAGGAACAAATTGTTGGCTAGGTATTTTGAACAAAATTTCCTTATGAGAAATTTGTAATACTTCTAAAAGGGATATCTTTGCTTGAGGATTAATCACTTGTTGTTGGTTATCAAAGTGGATTTCAGATTGAGATTTTGATTCTAAAGATGAGCTTTCTATGCTTACATTCCATTTTGGATCATTCTCTAGAGCCAAAGATAGTTTTGAAGGTTGGTCAAATGAGGAATCCATATCTTGAATATCGGATTGAGTTGATTGAACTTGAGGTTGCTCATTTGTAGTTTTTGTTACAATATTAATAATATCATCATGATGGGACACATTAACATGCAATATTTGATTGGTTTCTTGTTGTTGATAATTGAATAGGGGTTCTTGGGAGATCCCCATGTCTTGATTGATTATTGGTATTTGTTGTGTAGGAGTTTGATTGTTTACTGGAGATTTATAATCGGTTGTAGATTGTAATTCCTTTATATTAAAAAGACCCTTATCAATCAAATCTTGAATTGCACATCTTAAATCTTTACAATTTTGTGTCATATGTCCATCTACTCTATGATATTCACAATGTAGCTCGGGTTTAAACCAATCTGTTGTGGTATCAGATTGTCTTATGGAAGGGAGTTCAATCTTATTTGTGTCAAGTAAATACTTGAGAATTATATCCATTGGTTGATTGAGCTTAGTAAATTTACGTGATGAAGGTTTTTGAGAGGTTTTTGATAAATGCCTTAGGAATTTCGTCATAAAAGGACCTAATGGTTTCTCACCTCTACTTTCTTTATTATGGGTAGAATGATGACAGGAAGATTGCGATGTAGGAGGTGAGTGCATGGTAGAATTGGAAGAATAAGTATTTTCTTGTTGAAATGGATGTGTTGTATTGAAAGAAGAGTATTGAAAAGGTGGAGGAGGATTATATGTGGATTGATAGACATAATATGGATATATGGGAGAATAGATAATATCATTATGAAGAGGATTGGCAAAGGGATTGTTTTGTTGGGTTATGGATGAAAAATAAGAAGAGTGTGATGGAGGTGATGTTGAATAGGGATAAGGTTGGTCATAATCAACAAATGTATTTGGCTGAATTCTTCCAACATTACTGATGGGCTCATATTGATTTGAGTAAAAACTCATGGTTTCTTTAGTACTTCTAAAAGTAATATTTAGCATCTACTATTTAGAATTGAATCTAAAACATACAAACTTGAAATGATGATTTTGTTTTTGTTTTTCTTGTATATATATATTTTTTTTTTGTTTTTTTTGTTTTTGTTTTCAAAAGGTTATGATGCATTCACGTCGGGTTCACCAAAATGTATCGCTCCAAATTTTTCGCATCCCTACCTTCAGGCTATTGGATCCGCGCCCGGAAGGAGGATGGGAAAAGGATGGTGCGGTACCTCGGACGAGAGGACTTCACGAAGGTCCCGCCTCTCAAGGGAGGTGTATTTTGGTGATTTTTCGACGGATGGTGGGTTCACCAGGAAACATTTGGCGGCGGTTTCCACGCCTAGGTTTTGGAATGTGTTTAGATGAGTTCGTTTTATCCTTTAAGCATTCATCCTAGGTTTGGCCGAATGAATCTAACTTAATCTATATGAAAATGCAACTTTCAATGAATACAAAAAATAGATTTTGAAAGCAAAAAATAGAGAATTTACAGGAGGAAAATGGGGAATACCTGATCCGGATGTCTGAAGAAGATTCTGGTGGTTGATGCAGTCTGGATCGTCTAGAATTCTACAGAATCGCCTGCAATCAGACGAGATCGTCTGAGATCTGACGAATTCGTCAGAAACCTGCAAAACAGAGAATAGATGCAAAATGCAAGAACTCCTACTGTGCAAACAGAGGCAAAATATGCCAAATAATAAACTGAATACTGAACAAAGTTTAAAAATAGAAATAAAAGTAAATTGTTGTACTTTAATGGCAGATTGTGAGCTTAACATGCAATCTAGACTAGATGGGTGAACTCCAGATGCAAAATAGGATAAAAACTAAATAGATTATCTAATTTGTAAAACAAAATAACTGAGGCAAAGTTAAGAAAAGCAAACTCCAGCAATGATTGCCTCGATGTGGACTGCAGTCGAGATCGTCTCGCATCAGTACGAAATCGTCTCGAATTTGACAGGATCGCCTCCGATCTTGACAGGTTCGTCGGCGACGATGGGTGCTGGCTCCGGTTGAAAATCAGTGGTGTACCTACATAAAAACTGCTATAGGACTAGTGCAAAAATAAGATTAAGGTGTTTTAGTGCAGAGGGATTCAACTTGCAGATAAAATTCAGCCAGGGGTTGGGGAGGGAAAATCTTAGAGTTTAAATAGGCTTAGGGAGAGTTGTTGGGAGGTTGGAGATCTTCCCAATTTGGGAGATCTCCAACGGGGGAGGGTCCCAACGGCGCAGACACGCTTCTGCCCGGATTGGAGACCCGTTGGAACGGATTCCAACTATGCAAATTCAGTTTTGCGACAAAATCGTCTGGACGTTCTAGTCCAGACGAAATCGTCAAATCTGGGGCGATATCGTTTGATCGGCGACGATATCGTCCAACGGTCAAAACAACCTCTAAAAATGGCACGAAAAAAGGGGAAACGGGTTTCTCGACGGTTAACGGGCGGTTTGGGAGGTTAAATTTGAATTTAAATTTATTTACTAAGGTGAATGTAATTATTCCAATTTGACTGCACCAATTTTAGGGTGCTACATTAGTGATAAAGTCATAAATGTAGTCTTTGAAAATTTTATGCATCATGTCATGGAAAATGTAGGTCATGGCACATTGGTAAGTTGCCCCAACATTCTTGAGGCTAAAAGACATGACCTTGTAACAAAAATTCCCCCAAGGGGTCATGAAAGATGTCTTATGCTAATCATTTGGATTAACATGAATTTGATTATAACCTAAAAAACCATCCATCAGTGATATTATTTCATGTCCGGCTGTAGCATCGACCAATATGTCAATATTAGAGAGTGAAAAATTATGCTTGGTACAAGCTTCGTTAAGATCTCTAAAATCAGTGCAAATGCGAATATCCCCTTAGATTTTTTTATGGGAACCATGTTTGAAACCCACTCAGGGTAATCGATAGGCTATACGAAATCCACATTAAGGATTTTATGTAACTCCTCTTTGACCATAAGAGCAACAATGGGGTGCATGCAGTATAAATTTTATCTGATAGGTTTGGTAGTGTCATCTAGGACAAGGTTTTGCATGACTAGCGATGGATCAAGACCAGGCATATCTATGTAGGACCATGCAAAGACATTAATATAGTGCCTAAGGAATTTATTAAAGAGGACACATTCTTATTTGGATAGGCTAGCGATAAGGTAGATGATGTGAGGGTGTTTTGGATCATTTCCAATGTCAACTTCAAGAGTGTCCTCGAAAAGCATGTGAGAACCATAATAGATTTGGGCAGGTGTGGGGATGAGATGAAGGTCATCGATGGAATCAGGGAGATAGAATTCATTATCTAGATAAATATATGTATGATTAATCCATGGGATATGACATGGAATGGAAGGAAAAGGTGCATTTATGGATTGCAACATGTGAGGTGTTGAAAGGAATTTGGCGGCTGAGGGGGTGGAGGAGATATCATAAAAATTAACAAAGTCGATGACAGGAGGTGGGATGTAATTGGGATGGTTTAGATATCATAGCAGAGCATATAAGTCAATAGATATTATGTTGATAGAGGTGCTAGATAAGGTAGATGTAGGTGATGAAGGTTGTGATGAATCAGATGAGGATAGCGATAAATCCAGAAAAGGTTGGTGATGACCTGGGTTTAACACAATAGGTGGTGAAGGGAAACAAGTATGTGGACTGTGAGGTGGTGCTATCTCTTGAATGGGGAAGAATGGAATAGTACATGGGGGTGAGGAAGGTGGATCATAGGGCAAGGGTGGTTTGATGGGCAGAGGTGGATCGAGTGATAAGGTGGTAAAGTGATGAGCGAGGGTTTCAACTACGTGAGGAGAGAGGGGTTCATGTGGTGGGGATGATGGAAATATTGTAGATGGAATATCAATTGTAGAATAATGGGAAGAACTATTTATCGATAGATTAAGCTAAAATTTCTCATAAAAAAGAATGTTATTAGGATCAAGATCCAAATATTGCAACTCATGCTCGAGGGTACAGTTTGTCAGAGGATGGTAACCAATTCTTGATCGATTGGTAGGTTTATGCGAGGGAGGATTGATATGGGTGTGACACCCCTGTTCATATCTCCCCTAGATCATAACCATACCAGTTATACATACGTAGATAATTCAAGGTAAAATTAGGATTGGGCATGTGGTCAAGGTTATTGTAAAATTTGGTTTGTGGCAGGGGAGATGCTGGAGGTTCTACGAATGATTCAAGTCCCCCATATAAAAATTTCATACAATTATCAGGAGGATCGAGAGGAACCACTACCCCAATAGTCAAGGGCACATCATGAGGTTGACCAAAGTCATGGGTGGATTGGATGTTGGAAGGAAGAACCTGAGCATTTCTTATGTTATACTCACCAGGACCTGGTGTAACCATGAGTATAGAAACATGAGGAGGGGCTATATGCTCAGGTTGAGGGGAGGACCCCCTAGGTGACGAAGAGGATAGGGAAATGGATGAGGCTGGATTGATGGGTAAAGGTGATGAAGTGGGAGGATATAATTGAGCTAACTTCTCATCAAGTTGAGCAGTGCATTGTGTCCACTCGTAGCACTTAGTAGGTATTCCAATGATGGGATGATTGGCATGGGTGAATTGAGAAGTGGGGATAGAAGCTATGGTGGGTGAATTGGAGATTACCTATGTCCACATGGATTGGGGTACAAAGCGATGGGAATATGGAGGAGGTGTGGGAAGAATAGGTGGGTTATTGGATGAAGATGGGATAGAGGGTGTAGCAAAAAAGGTAAATGGGGGAAGTGGTGTGAAAGGTGAAGAAGGGTGATGTAAAAATGTGGGAATAGCTAGGGCATGTGATGATTGAGGTGGATTTAAATAGGTTTATGTGATGTTGCTTAGATCAGGTTTAGGATGTGGTTGCAAATATGAAGGATAGGTGTGGTCGAGAGAACAACATGGGGTAGGGTCAAATTGTGTGGATGATAAGGGTGGACTTTGTGGAAGGGTGATAATGTTACAGAATTCAAATTGATCACCGTCAGTGATGATGTAGTAGACCAAGAAATTATAGGAATATTTGATACAATGATGAAGCGTGGAAGGGATGCATTGCATGTCCTAAATCCAAGGCTATCCCAAAAGGATGTTGTACTGCATCTCACCTTTGATAATATGGAAGAGAGTGGAAATGGTTTTAGCACCAGACTTGATGGGAAGGACTATGGTACAAATGGTAGGATACATGGAGCCATTAAAATATTGAATATCCTTGGATGGAGTGGCTATATGGGAAGGAGGAAGGTGAAAATGGCCAAGGGTAAAAGTAGAAATGATGCTGATGGATGAATCGGTGTCGATGAGAACATGCTTATAGGTGATGGCATTGATGGAGGCTTGAATATGTAATGGGGGATCCACTCCCTTGCCTAAAATTTCTATGATTTCATGGTCATGGAAGATGATAGAAGGTTGTAATAATATCTAAACATTGCCAACAAAGTTGGCAAATGCATCTGTATCATTGAGTCTTGAGATCGAGAGAGCGAAGGATAGAATTAAGAGCTTCACGGTGAGGTTAGGACTACTGTAGGAGGTCATAGATGGATAACCTTGTAGGGGAAGTGTAGATTTGACTAGAAATACTACCACGAATGGTGACAACATTATGTGGTAGAGGTAGAGGAATCAATAGGATAGTGGACGAGGTTGTATAAGGTGATTGCTGAGAAGTGGATGGCTATTGGGCAACATTAGGGGGTGGATAGTGTTGATTACGGGTTGTGATGCTAATCATACCCATAAATACCTATTGAGAAGGACATCGATTAACATAGTTGACTTGGCATGGATAATTTTAAGGTGGATTACCCCCATGCTTAGGTAATAGATTTTGATATATCCTCAAGTTTTGATTTTGTGGTATGAGGGGATTGGATATTTGAATAGTGCCTTGATTGATAAGGTCTTGCATGGTATGGCAAACAATACGACATGAATCAAGAGTGCATCCATGTTGGTGATGGAAGTCATAGAAAGCTTATGGATTGTGGTCTCATGAGAGGGGATGGTTTGGATCAAGAGGTTGGAAATTTGGCAAAGTGATGAGTCTACCTTCATGTAATCTACAAAAGAGAGTGGGCATGGACTCAGATAAGGGTGTCCAATTGTGTGGAGGGTGAGGTGGATGTGGATTGTGACCTTGGTATGGATTGGATGGTGGTGGAGGATTGCTTGGATATGGAGTGGGAAGTAGTGGAGGATTGACTTGGTATGCATTTTGAGGAGGTCATAGAGGTACAAGTTGTGGGGATTGAGCAGATGCCACTTGTTGTGGTGGATATGGAGAATTCAAGAGTACCTGATTGGTTTGAGGTGGTTTGGTAGTGGGTGGTATGTATGGCGGGTTATTGTAGCAGTAATTAGTGGGGTAGGATAGCTTCTTTCGAAGCTTGATTTTTCCCGTGTGGGCCTTGATGTCCTCATTAAATTTGGCTTGGGCAATGGCTTACTCAAATGTATGACTTTGATGAATTTGCAACATATGAGAGATTTGTTTGTGAAAAATTTTAGTAAAGAGTTTTGTGAGCTTTGAAGGTAGGAGAGGGAAGGCAAGATCATTAATGACCACTCTCAAACGAGTGACAAAATCACTAATAGGCTCATCGTCATATTGGTGTAAAGCATAGGCATCAAACAAGGTAAGTTTGGTTTTGATATTAATAGATAAGTTCTTAATAAATAGATTAACCAATTATTCGAAAGTGAATAAGCTATGGTGACGTAAATGGTTGTACCAATCTAATGCTTGTCCCCCAAGAAAAAGTTCAAATGTGCAAAGGATAAGGGGATCATTTTCGTGTAGTTGGTAGCAAGAAAAATGGTAATTATTGAGGTGCTCTCTAGGATCTTCCTTGCTTTTAAATTTTTCAAATTTAGGGATCTCAAATACGTAAGGATATGGATGTATAGGTAGAAAAGGGTAAATTGGTTCATTGTACAACTTGTCATATGTGGGGTTTTGAGGCCCATAACTAGTTGTGCACAAATCCAATGTGTGAATTTGCTTCTACATGAAAATTCACTAGAGAGCATTGTGGTAGTGTTTGGTGGGGTTAGAAATGGTGGTGATGATGTGGATGTAGGTAATGGCTATGATGAGGTTTGTGAATAATCCAAATGTAGTGGATATTACACTATTGTTCTTCCCACTACTGATAGTAAGTAGCCTATTGTGGATCAAGAACTGACATGGTTTGGTATTGTGGGATAGGAACTTGAAATGGATGAGGTGTTATGTAGGAATATTGGAAGGTGGGTGACTATTGTTGTTGATCATAATAGCTTGGAATTTACTAGGTAGGTATGGGCACCTATTTTTTTTGCACATATTGGAAAGTCGGTTGTGCCTGAGAAATAGTGGTAGAGGACCATGTGGGTGGCGAGGTGAAGAAAGCGGGTGGTGTAGAATATGGGGGTGGAAGAGATGTAGGTATGGTAAAAGAGGACTAGTTTGAATATGGGGGTGTAACTGATGAGGATAGAGGTGTACAAAGGGGATGGTGAACAAGGACTCGATTTGAATCAAATATCGAGGTGGATGACCTTGATAAGTGGTGTTCAGTGATGGAGGTTGAAAGGAAGGTGGAGGTGGTAATCGAAATGATGATGAAGGGGTTTATGGGGGTACATATGATTAAAATTGTGGATAACTAGTGGGTGGATAGGAGGAAAACTATGGTGTGAAAGGAGGTGGTTATGGAGATACAGATGCCTATTGCAGATGAACCTACAATGAGGGATAGGATATATTGGGTGATGACAACTGATAGTACTAATATGGGTGTAAAAAGTACAGAGGTGGAAGTGAGGAAGGTGGCTAGGATGGTGGTTGAGGGTTTGATGAGGCCTACTGAGATGGTGGGATTTGGGATGAATATGTGGTAGGAGGTGGTGTAGGGGAAGGAGGGATAGATATCATGCCTACTATCTAGACAATGGTAACAACATCATACATGATTTAGGAAATTATAGGATCAAAGTTATATTCCAAAAGTAGATGAGAGAAATGCTCTAGGAAGGGATGGGTGGCAGATTGTGAAGGAGGTGGAGTGGACTCGTCCACCACCATAACTGGTATGGGGAAATTAGGAGGGGTATAGATAACATACTGGCAATAGGTGGATGGGGGATTAGGAGAGGAGAGATCATCCAAAGGAGGGGTCTCCTTGAAGGTCTCATCCAAGAGGTGGGATGGGGCAAAATATGCCACATGGGACATAGGACTAAAGCTAGGGGTGGAAGGCTCGATCAACAAATCAAGTGGATCAATGATAGTAACCTGCTCAGACTCGAAAGGTGGATTAGTGGTCTGAGAAGTAGAAGCACCTACAACCATGATAGTCTACTGAGTAGCCTCAGTGGCACAACAAAGGGCTTCATGCATATAACTATGCATAATTGGCATGGTGATGTGTAAAAAAAGTGTGGTAACAACCACAATATGTGAAATCTAGAATCTGAGAATGTTTGTGGCTAAATGTGATACTATTCGTTCTCAAAAACATAGGTTCGCATGAGGTCGTACAAACTACTTCTAATCTCGAAGGTTCACATGGGATCATGTGAACCACTTAAAATTAGAAGTAGATGATAGATATGTGCTGTGGAAGGTTCCTGTGTGTTTTCCAAGGAATATGGGACCTAAAAAATAGGTTTGCACTGATTAGGGTTGTTGATCATTCATCATTTAGTAATTATATGTCAGTCTAGGGCAGTGTCCAAAGGCTGTATACGATAGGAGGTGTCACAGTTGCAGGTTCAGTTTGTCCAAGAACAGGATTTTATTGATAGGTCTGTTAGCAGTGCTGGGGGTTGTTGTAACTTCCTAATTTCTAAAAAAGGAAATCAAATTGCACAATCTAAGGATGAATTTAAATTGTAGGAAAATGAAACTACAAAATCTAAAATTGACAAGAAATAGAATGCTGCTGAATTGACCAAAAAGAAAATTGCAAGAAAGTAAACTACAGAATGGAAATTCACACATACACTTGCAGAAATCGAATCAATGATAAAACTCACAATTTTTTGAACATAAGTTGAACCAAATTAATGTTTATTGCAGTAAAATTGAAAATGACATAATTCTGGAAATTGCAAAAAATACTAAAAATGATGTAATTCTAAAAATTGCAAAAAATGTTGAAAATGATGCCATTACAGGTCAAATGCTAAATACTGTTCTAACACATGATTAAAAATATTCTATATGCTATGGTGCAATTCTAAAATGAAACTAATTCTACAAATAAATGTTGATAGAATTCTGCTGATCTACTGCAACAAGAAATCAACAAGAATTTTCTGTCACTTTGTTGCCCTTCCTCTGATCCTGAAAGTGGCCCTTGCCTACAGAACCAGAAGAGGGTGAAGAATTATACCAGGTAAATTAAATGTGCACTATCAACCATAAAATGCCAATAAAATCTGAAGAATACACCTTTTATTCCATCTGAAGCTGCATTACAGTACTGCAGGAAAAATTTGCAATTTATTGTAATGCTACAAAGACTTTATCTTCTACTAATAACTATCTCCTATTCCTCTATATATCTATCTATATATCTATTATGCTCAACCATGCTGGGAGATTTATTTATAAGACAAAGTTGATATATCTGTTTGCTGAGTTTTAGGGATTTCCAACTGTTTACACAATAATTTCCTAGAATGTAAGGTTTTAATTTGTCAACCTTTATCCCTTTATCCTAGCTGGTCCGCCTATGGTGAAGGAACAGAGTCCAAATAGGGTGGACTAACTGCTTGGTCAATTTCCAATCATACTTTCCATGGTTTTGGCACATTTTGACCATTTTTGGTTATTCCTGTGCTATTCCCTATTCCTGCACCAATTATTCCTGCGTTGCTTCGAAATAACAGGCAGCTAAAAATTCGTTGCTTATCTATGCTCCAAACGCATAGGGAAGAAGTTGTTGACCATTTGGATTGTTTTCCCTTATCTTGTACACCCTTATGCATTGGTGGCATGTGCTAGAGTGACTGATTCCAAGCCTTGCTATATATGTACAATTGGCTGGAACTGTCACAGTCACAGTCTATTTTCCTGCACAGTTAGCTACAGTGGACAAGTTCTTGGCACCTTTTTCTATTTGAATAATTTTAAATAGAGGAACACAATATTGTTAAGCACTAGATATTCAACAAGGTCTATTCTATGATTATGAATTATTACAATACTACTGATTAATTAACTGAAAACAGGTGAAATTGTAGTACAAAACAGTAAAATAGAGTATATGCACTTTGTCATTTCAAAATATGCAAACACCATTATATAATGCATTTTACCCATAATTAACATAAAAACATAGTAAAAATGGTGAGTCAAATAGTTATAATGTATCAAAAAGTGTCCATGGATGAGGCAATTCCTGGCCTCATCATTTTCCCCCCAACTTATGGTAATGCATGCCCTCATGCATTCTGTGCAGCTACATAGGCACACAGATCCAGGTCTAGATATCTCTCGTGAAATTTTAACCACGCGCCACCAACTGCATAGAATCCTCTGATTGATTTTATGGACTGAAACCACTGTTGGAAGTGCATATCAGGTTGTGGTTCATTATCTAAGAAGTAGGGGACAAGAGTGATAATTATAGGCATCCTGTATCTTAGACCTATCCAAAGCTCCTTGATTTCTAAGATAATTTGGACAATGCCTTCTGCCCTTCTCCTTGACCATAACAAATTAGTGGGAGAAATTGGCTCCCGTTTTTGTAGAGAGATAGATAACTCACCCCATATGTTTTTATAGGCTGCCAAAGCATCATCAAAGAAGTCTGCACAAAAACTCTGAAACTGAGTTATACATCTTTGAAGGTTACCTAGATAGAGTTGTTTAATTATGGTATTCCACATGAAGGTATAATGATTACTTGTACAATCCCTGTGATTCAGGGGAGTAGGCCTGATAAGTAAAATAGCTTGTGATTCCAATTATTTAGTTAATTTCTTTTTTGTGTCCCAATAGATATGATTTTGCAGAGTCAACATGAAGGCTTTCAACTGTAAGTCACTTGTATAAATATGAGGCATAAACATACTTTTTGTTGGAAAAAAGAAATTATGCAAAAATAACTCACATAACAGGTGTTTCTGCTCTGCTGGACTCTGCACAAATGCCTCTACAAACTCTTCAAGAGTTTTCAACCGATGAGGCAGCTCAGAATCAAGTCTCATGATTTTACAGCAAAGGTATCTCTCCTTGAGTAGGAGGCTATAAAACCTAGGTGGTCTTCTGCATTGTATTGCATATTCTACAATCTGGCATACATCCTGCACCTGTGCTTTTAACCTATTAATTTTTGTTTTCTTCTCTGCTAATTTGGCTATTTTAGAGTTCAAAGTGGCAACCTTTCCCTCTAACTGATGACATTGGGTCATCCAATATTCTAGGTATTCATTGTACCTAGTTAAAGACACTGTGTCTGGGGGCCTTACAATGGGTTGCATTTGTGCCATTATATTTACTTGTACACCAACTTCCACAGTTGGTGTTACAAATGGAAAATCTATTTGTGTTCCTTGTTCTACTGTAACTATAATAATTGGATTAGTAGAAACAAGAGGAGAGAGTGTGGATACCTGGTCTTGAGCTGGAACCTCTTGTTCCTCCATAGAAAGTGTTTGTATTTCCTACTAAAGGGCAGTGTCATTTTTCATCAGAATTCCTGATGGATTTTCATTTTGAATCATACTATCAGATATTTCTATTCTTGCTTCTTCTCCAATAGGTTATCTGTGGGCAGGTGCTGTGTTAGCCTCTAATTGTTCAACTAAATCCAAGAGTATTTGTGCCCATTCATCAGGTGATGCCTCTGCTAACTCTGTAGATTGATGTTCCAGTTGAGACAATTTGTTCTGCAGATCTTGAATTTGCTGCTAAAGCAGAGAAATTTGTTGATATTTGTGTTTTATGGTTTCTTCATCCTGTTCAATCCAATGGGTCTAGGTTTTAATAACACTCTTTGCAGCATGCAATTGAGTGTGGATATCAATTTCTTCTTCAAACTTAGACTCAAAATATTTATCAGACTCAACATGCACTGGAGTGTGCACATCAACCTCAACTAGTTCAGAATCAGAATTCAAATGCTCCTCAGGATCAGAGTCAATATAATCAACTAGTGGACGTATAGGGCTTATTGGAGTTTCTTCCATAGTTGTGTTCAGTTCCATTGGTTGTATCCCTTTGTCTGTAATTTTTGTTTCAATGTCTTTTTCCTATGCATCTTCTGTTCTAACTTCTCCTTCACTTGATAGACGAATTGGGTCTATGATATTTATTGGTGTTTCTGGCAGGGTTTTAATTTTTTGAAGTCTAGAAGACCTTCTTAACCCTGTAGAACCTAGATATTCATTAGAAGGTGCAGTTTTTGGATGTTCTGGAGCAACTATAGATTTTTCTATTGATTCAGGAGCAGATATATGTTCACTTGAACTCCTAATTTATCTGCTGGGTTGTACAGTTTCTGCAAATATTACCTTCCTTATTTTTAACTAGGAACCAGATGTGGATGCTTGTTGTTTTCTAGTTCATGAATATGGGGGACTTTCGGGAGAAAGATAAATTCTGCTCTTAGAGGGCTCTAGATTAGGGTTTCCTTCAGATTCTTCCTCTATTTCCTCTTCCTATGGTGCAGAGTCAAAATCATTTGTTTCTTCCCAAGGAGAGAAGAAGCGGTTAAAATTCCTAGGGTTTACCCTAAAGTGATACCTACAAATGAGTTTGATGAGCCCATGGTGTTTAGGGCTTCCTGATAAAGATATAAGGGAATATTGACCCTATATTCTGGTTTGAATGATCCATGGTGCATATGGTTGAGAATATGAAGGTGTGGGCCAGATACAACAAGAAATTAGCCATCACAAGTAATGTATCTCATAACCCATATTGCAACTTTGTCCCAAGGGGATGGTAAACTAGGTATTTTTACCCCCTTACAAACATTCCTATGCATCAAGAATTCAATTTGTCCATCCCCTTCTTCCTTAAACTGATTAACTAGGTCAACTAAAATATTTCTCCTAGTTTTCATAATCTGCAAACCCTGAAGGGGTAATTCAATGATTTGGCTCAGTATCTCAGGAGTTACCTGGATGGTCATCCTACTAATGTGTACTCGGTTGTTGCGAAAGGTGCATGTGAACTCTACCACCAAGCCCTATGAATAACCATAAAATTTTTGCAGGAATGACAGAAATCCCCCATCAGTAAATATTTGCAAAGATGCAAGATCGCTCTCCAGATAGCTGATATTTTTGGGTTCGGCTCTGATTTTCTTTCCACCCATGGTGTAGTTTTCTGCCTTCTGTTATGTGGTGTCTGTGAATGTTTTTTTTTGGACAATATGAGCTTGCATCTATTTTTAAGGTTTTAATCATTTTAGCAGGAATAATTATAGAAGCGCAGGAACTACTTCGAAACTTGCAGAGTAATCAGGATAGGTGACATGGCAGTGTACGTGAATTTGTCAACCCTTAATTTCACTCGTTCTTGTTATGGATGCCAGCTATCACATGCCACCTTGAATCTGAGACATGTCCTTTTTAAAAACCAATTAAATCACTACAGGCCACGTGTCGTAGACTTTATTGCATAAAAATTTATTCTTGCACTTAGTAAGTTATTCTGGAACTTATACACAGCTCGTTCCTGCACCTAAAATATAAACAGATTATTCCTATGCTTGATGAATCATTCCTGCACTTCAGAATATAAACAGTTTATTCCTGCGCTTCCCTTTTTTATTTCGACGTACTTTTGTTTTTTTCATTCTAGAGTAGAACTAGGTAGAGGCATTTTTGAAACACTGACAAGAACTTTCCATTTTTGATTCCCCTTTTATATGCTTTATACTAATCAAGGATATATACACTATATACTAATGATTTACATTATTCAAAAAATGAAAAAGACACATACCTGTTATAACCATTTTTATCTACATTTCGGGGTGCTCCTGTTGAGATTTCCAGCTAATCAATCTTTGAACTAAGGTAGGTGCAATCTTAAAATAGATGAAACAACGGTCATGAGACAAGACCGAACAATTATGGTGAAACCAACTAGGTAAACATACCAGAACACCAATTTTCATGTAAACCCAACTCAAGAGCACCTCAAAGAGGTTTTCACTTCCTGAATTTTTATTTTTATTTTATTTTACTTTATTGTTTTTATATTGTGTCAATCTACTAAATTCGGTATGGAAGAAGTGTTTTCTTCCCAAATGTGTACATCCAAATTTTCCACTTGCTTGAGAAATTCTTCCCTGTTGTGTGGTTTGTGGTACATACGAAGACGATATCCATTCACCAATAACTTGCATCATGAGTCATCAATAGGTGTAAGGCGAACAACTCCATTGTCAAACACTTCCTCAATTTGGTACGGTCCAAGCCATCTGGTCTACAACTTTCCAGGGAAATCCTTGTATTTTGAATCAAACAACAAGGTCCAGTCACCTTGTTGAATTTTTTGTTATTGTATGTGACTATCATGCCACATATTTCACTGTGCTTGGATTATCTCTGTCTGATGTAGTGCATCCATGTGTAGTTCATCCAATGCATCAAGTTGCAGAATGCGATCTTCTTGTGCCTGTGATAGATCAATACCTACTTCCAAAGCAGTTCGAAGAATTAGTAATTCAAACTCAATAGGCAAAAGAGGTTTTCTTCCATAAACTAATTCATATGGTGTAAATCCAGTGGTAGATTTCCAAGTGGTATTATAAGCCCAAATAGCTTCTGGTAACTTGTCCAGCCAATTTCTTCTATGGAATGCTATGGTTTTGGTCAGAATTCGTTCTAATTCCCTATTAGTCACTTCAACTTGGCCATTGGCTTGTGGATGATAAGGTGAGGACTTTATGTGTTTGACTTTATAGAGTTGAGTGAAGACTTCAATAAATTTTGAACTAAATTGGGGTCCTTGATCTGTAGTGATGGATTGTGGGGCTCCAAAACATAGAAAAATCTATGAATATAAAAAATCAGCAACTTTTTCTTCTCGACCATGCTTAAAGGCATGAGCCTCTACCCATTTGGTAACATAATTAATACATGCCAAGATATGCACTTTGCCTTGGGAAGGAGGATTAATGGGTCCTACGAAATCTAAATCCCATATTTCAAATGGTTCTATTCCTATTTGAGGTTGTAATGGCATTTCATTAGTAAAGGTAGGTTTTCCCATTCACTGGCAGACATCACAATGTCTAATGTACCTTTTTACATATTTGTGCAAAGATGGCCAATAGTATACAGTACCTAAAATTTTGTGAATAGTGCTTTTGAATGAATAATTCCCTCCTGATGGTTCATCATGGGATGCTCGTAGGATATCATATACTTCATCCTGGCGGATACACCTACGTAAAACATGATCAGGACTGCATTTAAATAGTAATCCTTCTATCCATTTAAAAGAAGAGTTTTGCCTGATTAACTATTTCTTTTGTTTAGGGGTAAAGTGAAGAGGAATCTTCCCTGTAGCTAAGTAATTAGCTATGTCTGCAAACCATGGAGATTGTATAGAGATAGAAAACAAATTTTCATATGGAAAGGTATCTTTCACTACTTCTCCTGTATCTGCATTTGGTATTCTTGACAAGAAATCTACAACTACATTAGATTTCCCAAGTTTGTTCACTATTGTAACATCAAATTCCTACAACAGAATCAACCAACAAATAATTCTTGCACTAACCAATGGTTTATTCATCAAATATTTGATTGCAGCATGATCCGTATGGATGAAAACTTGGTACCCTATGATATAGTGTAGGAATTTGTTAATAGCATAGATTACATCCAAGAATTATTTTTCAGTGGTAGTTTAGTTTTTCTCAGCTCTTGTCAAGTTTTTATTGATATAATAAATAGCATAATGTTCCCCATTTTCAATCTGTCCTAACACAGCTCCAATAGCAGTATTGAAAGCATCAGTTTGAATATGAAAGGGTAACTCCCAATTATGACCTCTTAGTACAGGTGGAGTGGTTAACTTCTCCTTTAAGTCTTCAAAGGAATTTTGACATTTAGAAGACCAAACAAATTCATAATCTTTCATGAGTAATGCAAACATGGGATTTGCTATGGTACTAAAGTTAGCAATGAATCTGCGATAAAAACCAATGTGTCCTAAGAAACTACGTACATCAGTCTGAGTTTGTGGAGGAGGGATGTTTTTGATGACTTCAAACTTCTTAGGATCAACCTTGATTCCATAAGAAGAGATATGATGTCCAAGAACAATTCCTTCCTCCATCATTAAGAAGCATTTCTCAGGATTAAGAGAGAGGTGGTATGTTTCACAGTGAATCAACACTTTTTCAAGCTGTTCTAATGCATATTCAAAAGTATCTCCAAATACTATGAAGTCATCCATATAAATTTCAACACTTTCATTTGTTAAATAAAAAAAAATTGCTAAAACAACTCTCTGAAATGTTGTTGGAGCATTACATAACCCAAAGGGTAAAACCCTGTAAGCAAAGGTTCCCCAAGGACATGTAAAGGTAATATTTTCCTGATCTTCTGGCGCAACTTGTATCTGGTTATACTCGTTGAAACCATCAAGAATACAAAAAAATTTCTTTCTAGCAAGGGTATCCAATACTTGGTCTATGAATGGCAATGGAAATTATCCTTATGTGTGACCTTATTTAACTCCCTATAGTCCACACATACTCTCATTTTACCATTTTTCTTTGGAACAATGACCAGTGGTGAAACCCACTTACTGTCTGAAATTGGATAAATGAATCCAACATCTAAGAGTTTTTCAATTTCCTCTTTCACAATATCCTTCATAGTAGGATTCAAGCCTCTCTGAGGTTGCATTACTGATTTTACATCTTCTATATATATCCTATGTGTACATACCTCAAGATGAATGCCTGTCATATCCTTATAGTTCCATGCAAAAGCTTGAACATGTTTCTGTAAGACTGCAAACAATTTGATTTCTTGGTCCTCAGTTAGCCAGCTATTAATATTAAAAAATTTACCTGGCTATATTTCAATTTGTTTGATCCTTGGATGGAAAAAATTAGCTGCTTCATAGTTACTGATTAATGCATTTAATAGACAATGATGTGGCTGCAGAGTATGAAATACTCTAGAATCTATCTTAGAGATGATACCTGATGGAATCAGAGGACATTTGAAGGTGTTAAGAAGATGATGATGCCATCCATGTGGTAGTATGAATGATCTTTCCTAACTAGGCATGGATGAAAGAGGTTCTAAAATTTGTTCCTCCTCTTTCCACAACAATCGATGAACAAGAATTTGATCATCAGTTAGTCCTTCTGATTGTAATGTTTCAATTAGGACAGTTTCATTCTTGAATATTTCTCTTTCTGGTGTAATGATTTCCTCAATATGTTCCTTCACTACAACTGTAGCTAATGTGGCAATGGTTTCTTATTCTTCATCAGATTCAAAATACCAAATTTGTCCAAAAAATTTAGTTGAAGGTTGAGCTGGTGGATACAAAGAAGTTTTCTTTAGGTCAACACCATTATAAATGGTCATTTCCCCTGACTTGCAGTCTATAAAAGCAGCTGCAGTAGCCAACCAAGGTTGTCCTAGAATGATTGGGTATCCATTGACTGAATTTCTAGGCTGCAATACTAAGAAGTCTATAGGATATTCCCAAGAAGAGACTTCAATGGCTACATCTTCTAGGATACTTTCTGGTTTATCAACTGACCTTTCTACCATTTCCAAAATTGTGGTGGTAGGACTGAGATTTTTGAGCTACAATTTTTGCATTATGTCTTTAGTCATTACATTAATTGTAGCTCCAAGATCAATTAGCACATTAGGAATTTGCATTAACCAAATAGTAATTGTAACTATTGGACTACCTGGGTCACTATACTTGGGAGGAACTAGTTTTTCAGACAATAAATCAACTAATTTTCCTTCTACCTGAACAGTTTTAGGAAAGGCCTTCTTTTTTTTACCAGGTTTCTTGATACATAACTCCTGAATAGTCTTTTTGATTAAAGGCACATCCCTTATTCCTTGCAACAAATGGAGAGAAATTGACATATTTTTAAGTTCTGTCACTAATTCTGATTCAGGGGCAGTATCAATATGATCAAATATTTTAGGGTATGGTAATGCTACTGGAGAATATTCATGCATTTTTTTTGTTATTTCTTCTTTTTGTTTTTGTTGCACTGTCTCTTGATTTGGAGGTTGTTGTTTCTCACTAATTTCTTCAATGGTAGGTGGAACAGGTTCAGGTAAAACCTTCCCTGAATGTAGTTGGATGTTACTACAGTCAAGTACATGAACTGCAGCAAAATCTTCATACTCAGCCTCATAAATAGGGGCTGTTTATCTGATATTATTTGGGTTAGTCCTAGGCTGAGCTGGGAGTGGAGGTTGTTTCACTGGTTGTGTTTGTTGATGTTGTGCTCTTCCCTAAAAATTTGTATTAGGAGCGGGCAAAAAGTTTTGAGCTTGCCCTTGATACCTTTGCTATCCTTGATATGGTGGATATTGTTGTCCCCATATTTGTCCTTGCTGTGTCCATTGTGGATGAATTGTATGCCAAGGTGGGTTCATCCACCCAGAATGTGACCAATATGGAGGAGCTATCCAAGGTTGGTTCCAAGATTGTCCAAAGACTTATGCATGTCCCCATGGCATATTCATATTCCAAGGAGGTTGTCCCCAATTTGGAAACCAAGGAGCATTGGGATATTGTGCATAGCCACCACCGGATCTCTGCCTAATAACATTAAGTTCTTCTTTTTGGGTTCCCAAAACATATTTTAGATGAGGCAACAAAGGACATCTATCTATTGAATTTTCCTTGGAAAAAATTCTATAAATAAAAGTTTTGTTTAAAGGGCAATCCTGCAAGGCATGCTTATTTCTACATCTCGGGCAATAAATTGCCAAAGGTGGTGTAGAATTGGGTTTTATGTTTCTCTCACCTAATGTAAAATTAAGTTGAATAAGGATATCAGTTTTTAAATTAGCCATTTCCTCCATCAACTCCTTTATGTCACTATTGCCATAATTTCGCTTCTTTCTTCGTTGGTGAGTGCGGGAATAATTTTTGCATAACTCCACAATATCTTCAATGTCAAGTTGATCTATGTCTCATTTTACCATTAAATCTAACACTTCTTTAGATTCATCCTAAAATCCTCTTAAGAAGATAGGTTTTAAGAAATCTGGTTCTACAGGACCACATCTCTTTTGGACAAGGGCAAAACGATCAAGATAATCCTCTAAACTCTCATCTTCTTCTTGCTTGATCCGAAACAATTCATATTTCCTGTTTTGTACTCTACAATAATCTTGATATTTATGTAAGAATGCAGTCTCTATGTCATACCAAGTATGGATTGAATTAGGTTCAATATTACTCATAAACCATCGGAGAGTAGCATCCTTAAGAGTGGAAGGAAACAATTTCAATTTATGATTATCATTTATGTAGTCATAAGTCTGACATAACACTTTGAATTCAAACAAAAATTGATCAGGATCTTTTGAAACAGTTCCCCTAAAAATTGGAAATATGGATGGAGAAATAGTTTTCATGGGAGCATCTAGAGCTGGAACTAACTGTATGGGGTATTCAAAAGTCTTAGGAGGATCATCAGCATACCCACCTGGTGGTGGTGGTGCTGCTGCCATAGTTGTCTTCTTTCTTGAGTATGATGTGGATGGTTCAGGCTTAGGGGAATGTTTAGCAGCAAGTGCTGCAAAAAGTTCTTGTTCTAATATTTCCAAAGCTTCAGTTGGTGAAGAAGGTATTTCTTGCACAGGAAATTCTTCATCTGATCATGAAGAACGCCTTGGTGGTTCAGAACTAGTTCTGATAAACCTCCATCTTTCATCTCTTGGCCTATGCATTCATGCCTATTCACTAAATAAACTGAAATCCAATATTTCAAAAATTGTAACACAATTCTTGACCTATTTCACTTTTCCTAACAACACCATTTTTTTCTCGGCAACGACACCAAAAATGATGAGGGTCATTGATCATTCATAATTTAGTAATTATATGTCAGTCCAAGGTGGTGTCCAAAGGCTGTATACGATAGAAGGTGTCATAGTTGCAGGTTTAGTTTGTCCAAGAATAGGCTTTTATTGGTAGTTCTATTAGCAGTGTTGGGGGTTGTTGTAACTTCCTAATTTCTAAAAAAGGAAATCAAATTGCATAATCTAAAGCTGAATTTAAATTACAGGAAAATGAAACTGCAGAATCTGAAATTGACAAGAAATAAAATGCTATTGAATTGACCAAAAAGCAAATTGTAGGAAAGTAAACTGTAGAATGGAAATTCACACATACACTTGCAAAAATTGAACCAATGATAAAACTCACAATTTTCTGAACATAATTTGAACCAAATTAATGTTTATTGCAATAAAACTGAAAAGGACATAATTCTGGAAATTGCAAAAAATACTAAAAATGATGTAATTCTAGAAATTGTAGAAAATGCTGAAAATGATGCCATTATAGGTCAAATGATAAATACTGTTCTAACACATGATTAAACCTGTTCTATATGCTATGGTGCAATTATAAAATAAAACTAATTCTATAAATAAATGTTGACAAAATTTTGCTGATCTACTATAGCAAGAAATCAACAAGAATTTTTTGTCACTGTGCTGCCCTTCCTCTGATATTGAAAGTGGCCCTTGATTACAGAACTAGAAGAGGGTGAAGAATTATACCAGGTAAATTAAATGTGCACTATCAACCATAAAATGCCAATAAAATTTGAATAATGTACCTTTTATTCCATCTGAAGCTGCAATATAGTACTGTAGGAAAAATCTGCAATTTACTGTAATGCTACAAAGACTTTATCTTCTGCTAATAACTATCTCCTATTCCTCTATATATCTATCTATATATCTATTATGCTCAACCGTGCTGGGATATTTATTTATAAGATAAAGTTGATATATCTGTTTGTTGAGTTTTAGGGATTTCCAACTGTTTACAAAACAGTTTCCTGGAATGCAGGGTTATAATTTGGCAACCTTTATCTCTTTATCCTAGCTGGTCCACCTATGGTGAAGGAACAAAGTCCAAATAGGGTGGAATATTGGTCAATTTCCAATCATAATTTCTATGGTTTTGGTGCATTTTGACCATTTTCAGTTATTCCTGCGCTATTCCCTATTCCTACGTCGCTTATTCCTATGCTGCTCTGAAATAACAGGCAGGTGACAATTCGTTGCTTATCTGTGCTCCAAATGCATAGGGATGAAGTTGTTGACCATTTGGATTGTTTTACCTTATCTTGTACACCATTTTGCATTGGTGGCACATGCTGGAGTGACTGATTCCAAGCCTTGTTGTATATGTATAGCTGGTTAGAACTGTCACAGTCACAGCCTGTTTTCCTGCACAGTCAACTACAGTGGACAAGTTCTTGGTGCCTTTTTCCATTTGAATAAGTTTAAATAGAGGAACACAATATTTTTAAGCACCAGATATTCAACAAGGTCTATGCTATGATTATGAATTATTACAATACTACTGATTAATTAACTAAAAATAGGTGAAATTGCAGTAAAAATAGTAAAACAAAGTATATGCACTTTGTCATTTCAAAATATGCAAACACCATTATATAATGCATTTTACCCATAATTAACATAAAAACATAGTAAAAAGGGTGAGTCAAATAGTTATAATGTATCAAAAATGGTCCATGGATGAGGCAATTCCTAGCCTCATCATGCACGGGGTTGTGCAAACCACTTCTGCAACCAGAGGTTCACATAGGGTCGTGTGAACCACCAAAAATAGTGATAGATGATGGATTTTCTACTATGGAGACCCTTTGTGTGCTGTGTAGACCTATTTAGTGCAGTTTTGTAGCCTGCAAGCTAAGTTTTGTAGAGAATCATGCAAATATATCTGAGTGTAGGAAGGTCACACTAGGGGTGTAAACTACCTAAAAACAAACTGTGTATTGTATAGAGTGGAAGTGAAACTATGGAACAACTGAGGAGTGAGTTATAGCAAGTCTGATATGCTATTGTAACCTGAGACTCAACAATAAGCAAATGTTCTTTCTTTTTAGTTTTCACCTATATTGATGAAAGTATGTATTTGCCCTAAGAACAAACCAGAAATGGGTATATTGTAGCATAGACCTCCTACAACACCCAAGAGTGCACATAATAGAACTATGTTTCCAATGGGCGAATGGCTACCTAGATGGAATCAGGCATAGTAAAATGGTATCCAAAAGGGGGGACTCAAAATGCTCTGATGAGTCAATAAACTCTCACGAAGAGAGGTTGCGTTGTCAATGTGCTACTATTGGCCCTAATCAAGGCTTTCACTTAACCCTCACATTTAAGGCATGCACAGTAATGATCAGCTGCACCCACTAATTATTTGAAAATCCCTATGGTAAAGGGGCTTTCTAAAACTACCCACTTTGAAGGTACCTTCCAATGATGAATTCTGGATAACCAACACTTGAAGTGGGAAGGACCGAACGGGTATTAATGCCAGAACGATCCACCTGGGGGGATACTATGGTGACTAAAACTAGAGATGAGCTAGTGGAGAGTAGAACCCAAACCTCACTGAACTCTGGTGTTGAATCAGTGATGAATTCCAATTCATATTGGAGATGAAAGACAATTCCTTACACTATTAAAATAGGATGTGAGTGTGTGGTGTTTGTTTGTGTGGTACTATTTTAGAAGCAAATATACTCTAAATGCCTTTTCAAAACAAAGCTATGCTAGGATGCCTTTTCAAAGCAAATCTACTTACTTGCTTCCTCACAAAAACAAATTTGATCTATTGATTTTTAAAAGGGAAATCTAATTAATTGCTTTTGAAGGGAAATGACTAAAATTGAATTTAACTAAATGCTTTTGAAGGGAAATGACAGGAAGGGAAATTACTGAAATTGAAGCTAACTAGGTGCTTTTGAAGGGAAATGACAGGAAGGGAAATTACTGAAATTAAAGCTAGCTATGTGCTTTTGAAGGAAAATGATAGGAAGGGAAATTATTGAAATTAAAGCTAAGCTAGAAAGTAGGTGTAAATCTAACTAAAACAAACAAGCAGATGCGATTTTGTGGAATTGTAGCCCAATAGGAAATGTTAGCCTCAAAATATAGGAAAAATAAAACTTTTCACACAATACCTACATCTAGGTGTGTGTAAAACTTTTTGGTTCATCTTCTGTTATGAAATTGTGTTGATTTGGAAGGTTTGAACCTCGAGGTGTGAACCTGTCTTCTGATAAGTGGTTTAAATGGGGTCATACGAACTAGGATCCGAGGATTGGAATGACTGGTTTTGGGGTTCTAATGATGATTTTGAAGTTTTTGGAGTGTTCTAGCATAGGTACCTGCACAAAAATTTCCAAAAATTCAATTTGAGCTTATCAAGACAACAAAAACCTCAAAAATATTTTACATATACCTGAAGAAATAAAATGATAGGAAAGTGAGTTAAATACTGATTTTCCACACAAAAATACAAGGATTCTTTAACCTTGCATACGCCGTGGTGAGAGACAATTTGTGGTCTAGGTATGGGGGCATGCAATCCTCGAGAACATGAGGCTCTTAACCTCCCTTGACTTACCTTACATTCGGTTGTGGGTGTTTGGAACCAATACCTAGATATAAAGTATCAAGTTTGAGGAATATTGGGGGAATTCACAAGCCCAAGTGTGTACTCTCTACTCTCTTTAGAGGTTCACCGGTGCACCCACAAAGCTTTTGTGGTTTGGCTTGAGATGGCTTTTAGGGTATTTTTTGGTTTGGGGTTTCTTCACATATGACAACCACTTGCCATATATAAAAAGGCCACAATTTTGTTAGAAGGTGATTAAGCTATGCTTGGTGGAGGTCCCACCAGGTATGCCATAATGAAACCAACAAAAATGATGCTATAAAACTCATTCAATATCATAGAATCTACTACATTTGTTATTGAAATCATAAAAGGGGTTACAAATTTGATATCCTTTTACAAATTTTGCCCTGAAGGCTACAATGGGGTCTTCCCTAAGGAATCCCTTTCAAATGTGTACAAAGGCAACAAGATTCATCTTCTTTGTGTTCCTCAGTGTAGGTGGGCTTCTTGCTCGTGTGCCACTGCTGGTTGGATGTGTTCTTTGTCCCTTTTGAACCTGTTAAACCTGCAAAATATTATTAGTGCATTAGGGGGTCTACCTCAGTCAAACCCCATGGTTATGAAGACAAAAGACTCTTAAATAATATTAAAACATGAAAATAACTACTAAAAATAGCATAAAAACCCTAAATTAAGCTATACTTACCTTATCTAATGATTCTGGTGCCTATAGCAGAGGTTCACATGGGGTCATGCAAACCTGTCCTTTTTGAGCCAAAACTGCAAGGTGACTTTCTTGGTTGTCCTGGAGTAGCTACTTCTTTGAATTTTGTGTGGGTCACCTTTAGAAAGTACACTTTTTGAAGGATATTGACCTGTCTCAATCACAAGGGAACATCATGAAATTGAAAAATCAATTGCAATGGGTGTATAATGGTTGTGTAATGGATGTATGATGGATGCAATGGCTGTAGTGATTTCGTTAGAGTTTCGATAAGCAAAAGTTGGTTGTTGTGAAAATGTGAAAATGACCTTCTATTTATAGACTTGTCCAAGGTGATAGGGAGGGGATGAGGTGTCCCCTACGAGGTGGCAATGGTGAGGTGTCCACCTAAGAGGTGTCCCTTGAGGTGTCCTGGTTCATAAATGAGGTTGGGTGAGAGAATCCTTCACCCATCCACAAATAATGATGACTTGCTAAAAATATCCATTAGGCATTAATGAACACATTTTTGGAAATATCTTTTGATTAAAAATTGCCTTTTATGTGCAAAAGTCTCCATATTTCATTTATGATCCCGGGAAGTGTGAGGTGGAGAAATATCTGGGTGAGAGGTGGCAAGGCTAGGATAGGCTAGAATAGGTGAGGTGGAAGGCTAGGCTAGTCAAAGTAGACTAGGTGAGGTGGAAGGCTCAAATCAAATTAGGATTAGATTTAATTAAGCATGTGATTAGTCATAAAGCATGTTTTGACCAAAATTGTTGACTTTTTGACCATAAAGTGCTTTTTGACCATGGTGGAGAATTCAACCTTGGTTGAGTTGGGAATGAGGTCACATGAGGACCCAAGATTAAGTGTAGGAAGGGGCTTAGCTAGCCCAAAGGGGATAAGGATGATGAATAGTGCTTTTGATAAATAAATAGTGTTTTTAGCCAATTTATGCAATTTTTGAAGGTTTTGCAAATTGATTGACCACGAAAATGGAGAGGGACAATGTGCGAATTTTGGGTGTCTACATCATGATATAGAAATGTTGCACAGTTGGAGTCACCAGGTGATTTTTAAAAGATATAGGTAAATCAAAGTATCACCAAACTCTAACTTCTTGAAACATAGGAACTCAGTGAGTTCCCCAGTAGAGTTGCCAAAAATGGTTGGTCGTTAATCCAACACCGCACAAGGAGTGGGGGTGAAGTAGTAACAATATCGAATGACCATTGAGTTGAGATGGGGTAGTCAATCTCTAGAGAATACTGGTTCCTATATGGTGGTTCCAACTATCTACATCACAAAGTAGGAAAAGGGAAAAAGGGGGAAAAGAAAAAACTTCAAGCTTCAGGTAGTAAAGGGTGGGTTTATTTCTGCTTTTGGTGAACCCAAAATATTTAAAGTATCCATAAATGCATGAGTACTAAGATCGTGATGCCTGCTTGAGGCCATAGAGTGAATTTTTTAATCTATAAACAAGGTGATCCTTACCTTGCTCTTGAAATCCTTGAGGTCGCTCAACATACACCTCCTCTTTCAAGTACCCATTAAGAAGGGCACTTTTCACATCCATGTGTTGGATTTTCCAACCCTTGTGAGCAGTTAAAGAAAGAACTATTCTGATGATCTCTTGTATGGCTACAGGAGAAATTGTCTCCTCATAGTCAATGCCATATTTTTGTGTAAATCCTTTTGCAACCAATCTTGCTTTGTGCCTTTCAATTCTTCCATCAACATTGAATTTGGTCTTGAAAACCCATTTACATCCAACACCTTTCTTGCCTTTAGGAAGCTTTACCAGCTCCTAAGTGTCGTTTTTTATAGAGGTTATCTCCTCTTTCATGGAATCTTGCCAAATTTTATGAGTACATGCCTTATCATAACTAGAAGGTTCAAGTTGTGCACTAGTTAACAAAGCATAGTTAACTACATCTTCCCGAGGTTCTTGGGAGTCATCATCACCATAAAAATGCATATCTTTGCAAAAAAGAACTCATTTCACTAGCTTGACTTCTAGTATATCTTCTTGAAAAAAATTTATCCAACATCTGATAAGATGGATGGTGCTGGAGAGTTCTCTTACCTCTGGATGGAGAATCAATATCCATTGGTAAGGAACTGATTGACCTTTATGGAGGACTTGGTGAAGAAGGTGATGAACTGGATGTAGAATGTCTGCTTGGGCTTGGAGGAGGAGACTTCTTGCCTTTCTGTGGTGCCTATTGAATTTATGAAGAACTTGCATCATGAGATTCAACATCACTATAAATTTGGGGATGTCCCCATTATCCCCCTTCATAAAAAATTACATACCTAGAAAGTATTATCTTTCAAGTCCTAGGATTGTAGAGTCTGTAAGCTTTTGTAGTCTCATAGTACCCTACAAAAATGTATGCTTGACTCTTAATATCGAGATTTTTCCTCTATTCATAAGGAATGTGTGAGTAAGACAATGAACCAAATACTCTAAAATGCTTGACATTTGGTTTCTTACCATACCATGCTTGGTAAGGAGTTTTCCCTTTCAAACTTGAAGTAGGGCTCCTATCCAAAATATACACACTGGTCCTGGCTGCATCTACCCAATACGTATTTCTCAAATGATTCATTTGAAGCATAGATATTTCCATCTCTACAATGGTGTGGTTCTTTCTCTCAGCCACACCATTCTGTTGTGGAGTATAGGCAGTAGTGAACTACCTCTTTATTCCATGTTATTTACAAAAATTCAAAAATTCATTAGAGGAGTATTCTCCTCCTTTATCCGATCTGAGACACTTAACAGAATATCCACTTTCATTTTCAACTCTTGCTTTAAAATATACGAAGCAATCAAATACTTCATATTTATGCTTCAAAAAATATATCCAACACATTCTTGAAAAATCATTAATGAAAAGAAGAAAGTAAGAGTTGTTACCAATGCTTTTAATCTGCATTGGACCACAAGTGTCCGAATGCACTAGCTGGAGTGGATAACTGGCCTACCATGATTTCCCTCATGGAAATTTGGTTCTAGTGTGCTTGCCCAAGGCACAACCTTCACAGACTTCCTTAATGTCCTGAACTTTAGGAAGTCCGGTCACCATCGCTTGTGAGGTTAACATCTTCCAACTAGCTGAATTTAGATGACTGTATCTCAAGTGCCACATCACACTTGAATTTCAAATAGCAACATTTGCTAATTTCTCTCCCACTGGCTGGTCAAAATTTAAAGGAAATAACTTGTTCTTTGTCATTGACACTTGAGTAATGATTCTATCACTATTACTTTTATCAAAAATGATACATTTACCCTCATAAAATAACAATTATAGTTTTTATCCAGCATTTTACCAACACTCAAAAGATTATGTTGGAGATGAGGGGTGTAATAAATATCATTTACCTGTTTGATGCCCTCTTTTTTTGGAACCTCCAAGGCTCCAATGCCTTCAAATGCCAATGTTTTGTCGTCTCCTAACTTGATGCTATATTTGTAAGAAGAATCTAGGGTAGCAAAGAGTTCTTTGCCACTCATATGATTTGAACACCCAGTGTCCAAGATCCAGGTATCATTCAAATTTTGATCTGACTAGCCATGTGAGAGAAAGATATTTGAGGTCCCTTCCTCTTCTCCAAAATTGCCATACTGACTACTCTGGCTTGTTGCTACTCCCTTGTGAGGGTTTTGACCAGCAGTCATGATTGAAGTGGCCATGTTTGCCACAATTGTAGCAAACTTGCTTTGAATTGTCACTTCCTTTTACTCTGCCTGGATGCTTTCCTTTATTCTGCTAGCCACCTCTGTTTTGACCTCCACCTCTGTTTGAAGATCCTCCTATGCTCGGAGTTCCACATCATGGACTATTCCTACCTCTTCCTATTTCCTGACCTCTACCATGACCTCTACCTTGGTATTTTCATTCTTGTGAAGTGAAGGATTTGTCATCGCCTCCATGGCTAGCGGAAAGATATTCCTGGAATCTCTCTTCATGTGAAAGGAGAGAACCAATTAGTGCATCAAAGGAAAGTGTAGTCAAATATTTTGACTCTTCAATAATGATTGCTACATGATTCCACTTAGGAATAAGTGTTCACAACACTTTCTTTACCACAACTTCTGGTTTAACTTCTTCACCTAGAGTGACCATTTTATCTACCACGACTTTGACTCACATGTAGTGGTCTCCTACTTTCTCATTCTCCTACATTCTGAGATTTTAAAAATCTCTTTTTAGAGTTTGAAGCCTGACCTGCTTCACTTGATCACTCCATTGAAAAATTTCCTTTAAAGCCTTCCAAGCATCTTGAGTTGTTACACAGGATGCTATTCTAGGAAATATACTTTTATCTAGAGCCGCTTGTAAATGGTACAGGGCAAAGGAATTATTTTTCTAGGCTTCTTTCTTGGCTTTTCTATCGGCAGCACTTAAAGCAGAACAGTCAATAGCAGAGGGTTCTGTGTAACCCTCTTCAACTATTTCCCATAAACCTTTACCAATCAACATAGTTTTCATCTTTATTGACTAGTATTCATAATCACTACCATTAAATTCAAGAATTGGGAGATTTGAATTTGAGGCCATTTATACTACTTGAAAGCAAATTTTGATTTGACTAAAAACATGAAGTAAAAAGAAATTATAGATTCAAATCAAACCTATATTTCTTAACTCTCTCACTTATTTCATACTCCTCTTGCTATGGGTCACGCAATACTGGAGGTCCAAAGTTTTCTGCAATGGAATCCTCATCATCACTGATAACGACAATTTCAGGAACTACTATTGGATCGGCCTTTGCTGGCGTAGGATCTGGCTCTAGAGAGTGTGGGGTATAGCTCTCACTTGATTGTTCATCAGGCTCAAATGCAACTGAATCAAACTCCTCCACTCATTGTCCAAAAATTTTGTCCTCTGAGTCAGCCTTGTATCCTGAATCGGGCTTTCTCTGGTGAGCTATCACTGAATTCTGCAATTGATTAAATACAATTTGTATTTCGTCTCGTTGGACTCTCTCATCAAAAGACTCAAAAAATTCTCTCCTCAGTAGAGAGAATAGGGCATGGTAAAATCCAGTTGACCGGATCATCTACTCATCATGGCAAAAAAATTTAGCTGAGTTGCAAAAGAATTTCTAAATTGGACAAAAATTTTAATCTCTAGGAAAAACAGTTTTCCTTTTTCCACAAAGTTAAAAGGTTTTCAACAATTTCTTTTTATAAAGTCTATAAAAAAATTTAATTATTTTTTATATCTTTAATTTTTTTAAAACAAACTTATATTTAAAAATAATTAAAAATATAAATTTAAAACTATTAAATTAATTTAAAAACTTTAATAAAAAAAATAAAAAACTTTAAAACATTTTCAAACCTTTTTTTTTTAACAAAAAATTATTTTTGGAGCGGAGGGGAATCGATACCCCAACCTGCCGCTTTGCAATAGAGAAGCTTAGCCGCTACACCACGCGACGTCATTGAAAAACAAGGTACCTCATGCCTTATTATTATCTTCCCAATGCGCGCTAAAACAAAAAAAAAATCATTCAACTTTTCCTTGGAGTGAATCGAACCCTGCACCTCAGTAAAACAATTCAAAGCCCTTGCCAACTGTGCTATGTGCTCGGGTGAAAACTAAGGGCAAATAATAATAATTTAAAACCTCCAATGAAAATATTTTTTAAAAGAAATACCTCCCTTTTATCCCACATGCACTATGAGATGTGCACAAAGGGTTTTATTAACGTGAACGCGTGCGTTAAGAGTCAATTGCCTTCGGGTAATTGGCCAAATGACTTTTTGCCACGTCACACGCCAACACGCCACCATGTCAACATGTTGCCACGTTAGTATGTCGCCACATCAACACATCGCCATGTTAGCACCTTCTTCGCCAGCTCAGCTCACCACACGTCTGTTAGCTCTTTGCCATGTGTTCGGCACCTGTTGTCCACGTCAACAGTATCCTCAGCCAACTACCTTGGTTTACATGCCACCACGTCAATGCTCTAGTTTAGTGCCCACCACGTAGCACCTCAGGATTCATGCCCAAGTCATGTTGGCTACCACCTCAGGCCTACGTCAGCCACCCAATCAGTGCCACCTCATGTGTGCCTCGGTCCATGTGCTGTCTCTGCATGGACCTCAAAAATTGTGCTACCAAACTCCTGCATCAGCCACTGTCTTGATTTTTGTGCCCTTGGTGCAGCGCTCTGATACTAGTGAGTGAAAGTGGGCAATAAAAACAAATTTAATTTATTTATTTCAAATAGTTCACACACTACTAACATCGCTTAGGGAGAATAGGTATTTATAGGAGGAAGGGAAGGAGTGGAGGAAGAAGCGGAGAGATAAGGGAAAAGGAGTGGCATGGAGGGATAAGGGAAGAGGGAGGCGATGGAGGAATAAGGAGAGAATGGTGGCAGAAGGCTAGGGAGGAAAGGAGGTGAGGAAATGTAGGAGAGGGGATGGAGGATTTTTAATTTTTTTTTTGATAAAACTATGTCGACTATTACAGCCATATTCACACTAAGCCTAGAAAGATCTAAACCCTATTCATATTTACAACAATCTAGAATGCAATATTAGAGTGCTCCCATCCTACCAGATTTAGCAAAAATAAACCCTCCAACCCATATTATGAATGTGAATTCTAGAATCACTAAGTGGATCCCATGAAATCTAGACTATAGAATTATATGAGACTACTTAAATGACCAAAGAAATAATAAACATTCTTACATTTGATAAAAAATATGAAGGCAAAATCAAAAAACAAATAATGATAAGTATATATTTACATAGTGGTGAAAACCTTACATATGAATTGTAATGGCTAAAGATCCACCCTTAGGAATGATCAAAATTCCACTATTTATAGGCATATTACATTAAATTTAAAATTCAAACATTAATGGTTGCAGGTGAGAACGCAGTGCTTGGAGAAGACAACGATCAACAATACTCTGCTCCTTGGGATGGTAGTGATATTCTAGAAGGAGGTAGATGCGTTCAGCTTAATCTAGTCCCTTGGAAGCCTCTAAAAATTGACCTAATTCATTAATATCTATCTACCTCATCCTTTTACTCAGCTGGTGATCCCTTGGTTAGGTGATGAATGATTGGCATTAACCACCTTGGGAGCGATGCACCTCAAATAAGTCACTTCTATGTATGAACACCTAGTACTTGGATTGCTAAAATAATGAATGCTCTTCTTTTTTGAATTTTAGGTGATGGCAGGAGTTCTACGAGCTTTGCAAGCATGTTATTTGTCCTTCCTTTCGCCCATGGATTCATCAGGAGGTAGGGTGGTTACTTGTTTAAGGTTCTTCCCAATTTGTACATGAAGGCTCTTCCCAAGAATGGGTGGGAGTCTTCATCCTCCTTGAGGGAGGGGTTCTATGATATGTCCATCCTTGCCATCTAATTGAAATATCATCCCAATGAGTGGGCAAGACTTTTGGGTGGTTTCACCCAAAGTAAAGGGCATATCTCTCACCCACTCCATTTTTTGCCCTACTCTAATCCATCGTTTTCTTGATACTTTTATACGCCCATTACTATTGCTACCACATTTCTTCCATCCATCCATTAATATCTTCAAAACTTGGTGAGCTCTTGAAGAAGCATCATTCTGCAAAAAAGAAGTGGATGTAGGAATGAAAAATTGCACCCACAACTCCTCCTCTAAAGGATCTTGTGTTATCATAACTTTTTTTGGATCCCACAATATATTTACTTGACCTTTCTATGCCTTTTCATTATTTTCTATGATAACTAGTTGGGCTTCATGTTGATACATCATGCAAGGGTCAACATTATGAGGATCACTATACACTATGTGATGAAATAAAAAAATATCTCATTATTTTAGTGTTATCTTACATAAAAACTATCATTTTGATAAATGATATAGTATAAATGCCAAGTATTTTGATTGTTATGCATGATAATGTTAATGTTAATGTGGTAAAGTTGTAGAAAATACTATTCTGCTATTAAGAAGTGTTTTCTACATTTTTATGATAATTTTGCATGATTTCAATCATTATTAGGCATGAATAAAGCATAATAAAAAGGCATTAGGAAATGAAGGTCTTAGCTACAAAATTGAAAATATAATGTGCTAAGGTTTTGAATATGTTTCCTACCCTTAGAAAGTGTTTTGAGGTGATGTGGCATCTAGAAAAGTAAAATTGTATGCAATATAGATATTACAGGTCTGTTGTAATAGAACTACAAGTTCTGCTCCAGAACATCTAGGTAGAAAACTACAAGATTCCACATGGTTTGTGGAGTGCTTCAAATTAGGGGTCAGCTTACATTATCAACATATAATGGATACAAAATAATATTTCCATGCACCAAAAATCAACTCAGCAACCAAATATCGAAGAATTTGCATAAGTTGTACAACCAGCCACATGTTTTGGAGCACTATAGAATTTATTACAACAAAAGCAAAATTGGTTGTTGATCAATATATAAGGAGGTAAGGTGATCTGGGAAGGTGACAACAAGAATTAATATCTCTAAGAACTATTCTAAGGTTTTTTCCATCATTTGGAGGCATCAAGGTATAAAGTTTTATCCAGAATAGCTCTCTTTCCAAATTTTGGATAGGGCAGCTATTGACTGTAGAATTGCTGGAATTAGAGAGACAAAATATTGTTTCCATTTTCCCCCTCAAATGTAGGTAATACAAGTGAGATATTGATTATAAATACTCCTTGTCTACCCCCTTTACAAGCTAATAGAAAAATAGGAATGTATGAATTAGTCAACAACCATTGTAATAGTTGACTTAGTTAATAAATTACAGTAATTTTAGATTTAATTCTTTTTAGTTTCTTGCATGTCAATTTGACTTTGTAAGCTAGTTTAGGATCTTATGAGTTCACACCTTATGCTGGACCTTGGAGCAAGGGCCCACTCTCAAGGTTGGTGGAAGGACTTTAGGCTATAAATACGAGTTTTTAGTACCATTTTCTATCATTATTTATAGCATACTTAGATGCTCTATTATCCCCTATTTTCCCCTTATTTTAGCACATGTGTATTCTATTTTCTTTACAGCTAGTTGGTTTAGTTTCAATTATGTATTTTTTATTTTTGTCTTAGCATTACAATATTAGCTAACAACCTATTTCTTTGCTTTGAATTTTGCTTCAACATTTCAGTTAACAACTTGTTTCTTTGATTTGAATTTTTCTTTAGTATTTCAATTAAAAACTTTACTTTTCAGCCTTTACTTTCTCCCTTTTTAATTTTAACATTTGATTTTCCTATCATTTAAATTTCAGCAACGTAATTTAACATTTTTTTAGCATGGTCAATTTTTGCAATCTAACTAGTTTTCATTGATGCAAGGTGTGCTAATTAGTGTAGTTTTTGCAAAGATATTATGATTTATTGTTTTTATAAGTAGCATAGTGCCCTAATATCTAATCCACAACTTCAAAATTCTCTATTGTAAATAGCCTTGAAAGTCACCTTGGTCCCCGTTCACCTCGTCATCCATCCTTGCCTTGCTGGCCTTCTCTTTCTCATTATCTGCTCTCCCCTATCCCCCATTGCCATCATGTCCCTCTACCCCATCATCACTGAGTCTCCCACCTCTCTCATTTCCTCTTTTCCAAACCCTCTCCTTCCATGCTTACCCCTCCCATTCTTTCTTGCCCATTGTTTCTTCATTCTAGTTCACCATTTCCATCATGTGGGCGTTTGGGCTGGATTACCACATGCTTCATATTCATATTATTTCATGTGTTCTCTGTTATGATCACCTCGATACATGAAAATTTTCCTATCTCCTATTCACTCGACACCCTTGTTGAGATGGCAGTTACTTTTTTTACCCTTTTGAATCCATGGATGTTTCTTTTTATAGCCATCCTATTTCATTCTATATCCATCTATGTCCTTTCCAATTTCATTTATAGAGCCTTTACCTTTATGCAATTATGAATTTCATCGAGCCATCCTGTGTCTTTATGTATTCTATTACAAAAGCTATCCTTTCTGCTAGGGTTTTCCTTCAGCTTTTTTAGAATTTCAAAGTGGAGAATTCCAAAATCATCGCTACATTCCTAGACTCTTGGGATAATGATAGAGTGATAATTTGTGATAGGGCATTTGAGGTTGATATCAAAACCTTGGTCAAGATTATTGGGTAGTAGGCCAAAGGCAGATCAATACACCATGAAAAGCATAACTAGGATGTCGAGCTTAACGAGATCAAAGATAAGGAGTTGTGCAGAAAAGCCTAGATGAGAATGCATGAGGAGTAGCTCCCCTCCTTGTGGAATAGCGTCATGAAGCCTATCATGGAGTTTATCACTGTGGACAACCATGATAAGGTCTTATGCAACTTCCACTTCATGTTATTCAACCAATTTTGTGACGTCAGTATGGTGAATTTTTCCCAATTTTTTTTCAACTCCTTTAGCTACAACATTGAACATAGCTATAAGAAAAATTGCCCTAAATTGCTTTCTCAGTAGGGATTGTTTAAATTTTTGTATAGCCATTGGCTGATCCACTACCTTCAGGGTGTCATCCCTCCTCCTACTCCCAAAGCTAAGCCTAACCCTATAAAGCCTAGTCTATCCCAGACCACTCCTCAATATTCTAGTTGTATCGCTCCAAATTTTTTGCACCCTTACCTTCAGGCTATAGGATCCGTGCCCGGAAGGGGGATGTGAAAAGGATGGGACAATACCTCGGACTGAGAGGCCCTTTGAAGGTCCCGCCTCTCGGGGGAGGTGTATAAGGGTGAATTTTCGACGGATGGTGGGTTCACCAGGAAACTTTTGAATGGCAGTTTCCATGCCTAGGTTGATAGTGTGTTTGATGTGTTCATTTTTATGCTTGATCATTCAATTCCTAGGTTTGGCCGATATGAATCTAAACTATTCTATATGCCAATGCGGATTTCAATGAATACAAAAAATAGAAATAGATGCAAATTACAGAGAATAAGTTAACCAGAAGAATTCATACCTGATTTCGGATGTCTGATGGAGATTCTGAGTCTTGTAGCAGTTCAGATCGTCTCAGTTTGAACATTATCGTCTGATATTTCTTGGGATCGTCTCAAATCATAGAAGGTCATCTGAAATAGGACAGAATCACCTGAAATCTGATGAATTCGTCAGACGAATCCGTCAGAAACCTGCAATCATAGAAACAGACACAAAATACCAAATATGCAAATGCAGAAGCAAGGGATAATGATAGAAATAACAGCAAACTTGCCTAAATAATAGTGTCTAATAACAAATGAGGAAATGCAGTAAATTTAATGATTGATTTTACCTTTATCATGCAACTATGCTAAATGAGGTGAACTCCAAGATGCATAAAACATAATAACCTAAAACAGTGCAGAGATATATTATGAAAAATGCAGAAAAACTTAAGAGAATGCAAACTCTAAACTCGGACAACCCTCAATCTGGACTACAGTCAGGATCGTCTCCAATCGTACGAAATCGTCCGCAATCGTCCGAGATCGTCTGCGACGATCCAAGCTAGCTTCGACTGAAAAATAGTAGAGTTCCTGCAAATAAAAAATGCAAAAATACCAAATGCAAGTAATAATACGAAGGAATAAAAGAGCTAACTCTGCAATGAAATCCTGTCAACAAAGGGGTTGGGAGTTCAGGGAGAATCAAGCAAGAATTAGGCAGGGAGGCAGGGGGATAAACTAGAAAAATCCTAGTTTATATAGGATTAGAAAGAGGTTTGGGAGGTTGGGGATCATCCCAATCTGGGAGATCTCCAACGGGGAAATCTCCAACCGCGTAGACACGCTTCGCCCGAGTTGGAGAGGTCTGTTGAAACATAAGCTAATTATGAAAATTCAATTTTGGGATGAAATCGTCTGGACGTTCTATTCCAGACGAATTCGTCAGATCGGGGACGATTTCGTCTAATATGCGACGATATCGTCCAACGGTCAAAACAAATCCTAAAAATGGCACGAAAAACGGGGAAAGCGGGTAAAAGGCGGTTTAACGGGCAGTTTGGGGTTGAAATTCAAATTTTAATATTTTATCTTTTTACTAAGGTTTTAACCGTGCCAATTTTAGGGTGCTACATTTTGCCCCCTCTTTAGCGAAATTTTCGAAGAAAATGCGTTAAAGACGAGTTTTTCCCGTTTTACGAGAAAGCAAAAATATACTCAATTTTTTAGACGACGATTCTTGGTCGAATCGTACGAATGCTGACTATGGTGCCCCCTCCGTGTTTTTACCCAAATCGAACGTTTGAGGTAAAAACACGAAAAAGCAAAAAATTAAAATGTTGATGTTTTTAAATAAAATTAAGAAAATAGGGAAAACCCTAATTCATTTGTACTATTCACTTTTACTGTTCCAGAGTTCTGTAGAAAGAAAATGGTGGAGACAGCGCACAGAGCGACAGAGGTCCGGCGCGGGCTACGGGTAAGGATCTAATCCTAGTAGATTAGGTTTAATGTAACTTTGTGCAATTCTTTTGATTTAAATTTGATTGTTTGGGGCATCACGGCCATTTTTAGGCCGTCGACGCCGTCGAGACGAAATCGTCCCTAGATCGTCGATTTCGTCTGACGGCGAAATCGATGAATTAGGGGCGATTTCGTCCAACAAGGGGCGATTCCCAAGTTGCAAAATCGGAGATGATTTCATCCTCACAAAGGACGATTTTGCCCAATGTTGGACGATATCATCCAATGGTGGACGATATCATTTTAAACTTGATTTTAAGTTGTTTAATTTGCATGCTTGAGTTATTAATGATTTTGTTGTTTTATTGTTTGTTTTGTAGAAGGGATTACTAAAGAGCCAGGAATGGAAATACGATGGGCTAAGGGATGACATAGCCACGCTTGACCAAGCAGAGCATGACCGACTTGGACTGGTCGGCCTACGGCATGTGGCAGAGATGCCACAAGTACCGATTGACATAGGGCTACTGATAGCCCTAGCAGAGAGGTGGTATCCGGGGTCGTCCTGCTTTCGGTTACCGATAGGGGAGATGGCTCCCACTCTAGAGGACGTATGGAGGATCATGAGGATCCCCATACGGGGATGGTTGATGATGCCTACGGCCAATCAGGGCCAGGCGATGATGAGACTGACTGGAGACCCGAGCTTCACCCTGGAGAAGGGCGGAGTGAACATCGAGTCGCTACGGTAGATGCCTGGGGCATCTAGGCTGACATGGGTTTTGGCAGGGGTTGTCGATGGCTTACTGTTGTGCCACCAGAGCGGATGCAGACTACCGTGGGTGCTCTCAGACATAGTCTACGACATGAGAGACCACGGGTATAGATTTGCATGGGGGAGCTTTGTACTCTATCACTTGTATAGGATCCTGCATGGGGTCGTATACAAGGGAGGTCGATGTCTGGTCTTGACATCATTGCTGCAGGTTTGGTGTTGGGAGCACATTGCGGTGCAGAGGCCGATAGGGCTCCCATTGATAGGTGTTGACCGGGAGAGACCCCGGGTTTTCTACTGGTGGTTGCAGAGGGGTTCACAATGGTGGATAGATCTGTCGATGTCTTGAAGGTTGCTAGATGACCTCATCCCAGACCAGATCACCTGGAGGCCATGGCGAGAGCACCCCGAGTGGGCAGAGGATGGGCAAGAGCTAGCTCGCATCAGGCGAGTCTACTGGCTGAGGATGGAGCGGGGAGAGGTAGAGCTCCATCGCTATGATCGAGTACTATGATAGTTCGGTCTACAATAGGGGATCCCTTCTCTCAGGGATTACGAGTACTCCCAAACTATTCGGGATAATACTACACTAAGCGGGGCTCTAGATATGCAATGATTCTAGAGTCAAGACATGGACGATGCCCCCATCCAACCAGTGGATGGTGACGACGTCGAGGTTGTTGATGGCTATGATGCCTGGTACATAGGCATCCACCCTCCTCGGATGATGAGGGCATAGGGTCCAGTACATGCTATGGTGCACCAGATGGGGAGGCAACGATAGGCTGCTATTGAGGCAGCACGGGGTCATGGGGGGAGAGAGCAACGATGGATCTCATAGGAGAGACGCCAGAGGATGGCACGGGCTCCACAGAGGCTGCGGGAGATAGGGCGAAGGGAGGAGAGGCTCCCTTCATAGTAGAGGGAGAGACCACCATCACTTGATAAGGGCAAGGGTGTTGACGTAGGGGAGAGCAGTGAGACAGCGGCTCTTCGAGCTGAGGTTGCCCGCCTCCGGGCTCAGGTGCAGACACTACAGGATGAGGCTACACGGCTCAGAGCTTGGGGTGGAGGGGTGAGCAGGGATGATCTATCATGGTCTATTGCTCAGACCGCATTCTACCAGGGGTTATACTATCACATGGTTCTAGAGAACCAGAGGGTACCACTGCCAACCCCTATTGCAGAGCCGATCATGATGGGATCGATGAGGACATCCTCACGATCGACGATGAGGACCCGAGATACATCTTGGACCTCTATGGGACCACCTCCTCCATGTCAAGGTGGGGGAGGAGATGAGGCTGAGAGCTCGAGGGCTTCTCGAGGCTAGGTGTCTATGGACTATAGATTTTGTAGAGATTGTTGAGAGGATTGAGTATGCCAGGGTATAGATTGTGGCATACCAATCCAGTTTTGATATGATGTATATAATTTATGGATATATATATATATATGATCTTGTTTCTGATGATATGACTTGTTCATATGTTTTTATGATGCTTTACTGTTTGAATTGTTTGCTTATTGGATTGAGGATTCATATAATTATGTCATTTTTGAAATATTATAATTTTGATGTCATGTTGTAAGATTTTAAATGAAATAATCTGATGTAAACAATTGGTGGTTGTGGTGTGATTTGATAAAAAATAAAAGGGACTTCTAACAATAATTTCAAAGGACATTGTCGCTATTATAGACCATTTCATGGAGTCGCCGCTCACTCGGTCGTCAAGCTAATCCCAGTATAGAAATATTGTTAAAAGTAAAAGAGTGCTTAAGAGACTGTCTTAAGACTTGGTGTTGTAATGATGGAGATAATGATGGTTTGATGATTTGTTTTCAGATTTTCATAAAAATAGTATGCATGAAATATGAAAAGAAATATGATTTTGCTAGGCATAAATTCCTAAGTGTGATAAAATTTTGAACAATTCCTTTAGAATTTATACCATGGTTGCAAAAATTGAATTTTGAACATAATGTCATGAAATAGAATAGATGTTTGTTTGTTTGTAAAGCATAATTGTGTAACATAATGATGCAAGTCACATGTTTTGATGAATTTTGTTTTAAAATACATGGAAAAGAAAATTAGAACGATGGTTTGCGCTAGGCATAGAATTATAGGTATAGACTTATACCATCATCGTGAAATCCAAAGAAGAAAATAGATTGTTGGTTTTATTGCAAGATGCATTTTTGACTTTTGATAAACAGAAAAATAATAATATGAAAATTTTGTTTGAAATTATTTTTGAGATTTTATGAGAAGATGTATGTAATTGCTTTTATACAAAACAAAAATTCTGAAATAAAAGGATAAAATTATTTCAAAAAGAGTTACAGAGATATTTTAAATTATCTCAAAGAGAAATGTAGATTTATAAGGAATCCTCATGTGCAAATGTGAGTTCATTACCAATCTTGATTTATCATAATGATACAAAATCTCTCAAATACAAATGTGTGTGCAATTGTATTGTTCATTTACCAATTTTGAGCAAGATAATTTGATACAAGTAATTTGCCTTGACCAAATGAATGTTCGTTGACCATGATTTATATGCATGTAACCGTACCAGACTACTATGTAAGTTAGGTTTATCAAGAGCTAGCTAATCCATAAGCTGACAGAGGTCTATACAAAAGAAGGTCGCTAATGTGACAGACATATCGCCACGCTAGGATTTACCCAAGGCCAAGCGGGTTGGGCACAAACCACCTGTTATGGGGCTTACCTCACAGTTTTCGAATAATTGAGAATTCCAGGGATTCAAGCTCATTCACCCTTCTTTTCTTTTCAAGGGGTAGGGAAAGGAGTTTATTGTATTTTGCTTTTGCTTTTCACTTTTGCTTCTCTTTTTTTTTTTTTTGTACTTTTGTATTTTTGCTTGATATTTGAGATAATGCTGAAATATTGTTGTGATGATTCAAAATAACCTTTTTCTTTTTCTCTTTTTCTTGAACTTTTCTTTTCTTCCTATGCTAGGGATACTTGCTCGGATTAGCTTTAGAGCAAGGGATTTTTATTCTGGGTAGGGGTGAGCTTGTCCTTTTGTCAATTCTCAAAGATTCTAGACCATGTGCATGATAGGATAGCGGGGGAAACTTTTCGCTCAGGAAACCATTTCTACTATGTAGCATCATATCGAATGTGCAATGAAATCATTTTAATGTGAAGAGATATACTTGGTTCAAGTAAATAACAAGATCAGTTCTCTATGCTCAAAACTTTATTTAATGCCAATGTGGACTTTGATATAAGAGAGATGAATAATCATAACAAATAAAATCAAGAGATTTATTCATGTGAATGTGAAAGTGCGGGATTCCAAATAAATACTAATTTATCCAAAATAACTGAAAATATAACCGCAATACTTCACAAATTGAGAGGTACAAAGATAAAAGACGGTTTTGAAGATTTTGATGATTTGGATGTTTTTGGTGTTTTTATATTTTAAGTTTATGAATTGAAAGAAATACAAGATAGTGGTTTTTTTGAAATGTTTTAAACAAATATATACAATGATGAAATGACCAATTTTTATGCATAGTAACGTTTAAGATGCATAATGTTCATAGGTTCTTTAAGTTCTTTACCATCTAAGGTAGATAATTTGTATGCTCCTGATCCAAATTTAGCGGTGATGACATATGGTCCAAGCCGGTTGGGCTCAAATTTACCTTTAAGGTTTGTAGTTGCATTAGTATTTTTTTTATTTTCTTTTAAGACAAGGTCACCGATCTCAAAGGATCGAGGATGAACTTTCTTAAGATATGCTCTCTTAAGCTTGTTTTGGTAGGCGCGAAGATGCTCCAAAGCATTGATGCGCTTTTCATCTAGAAGTTCTAGTTGACTAAATCTGCCAGACACGATATTCATCCCCTACTTCGATATCTTGAAGTAGTAGAGCTAAAGAAGGAACTTCTAATTCAAAGGGAAAAATGGCTTCAGCACCATAAACCAAGACAAAAGGTGAAGTTCCAGTGGGGGTTCGAACACTAGTTCGATAGGCCCACAAAGCAGGATATAACTCGAATGTGCCGGTCTCGACCGGTTTTATTGACCAATTTTTTGAGAATTTTGATTAAGGTTTTATTAGATGCTTACGCTTGACCATTACCCTGAGGATAATAGGGAGTGGACCAGCGATGTTGAATTTTATATTTTTGACATAATTTCTTGACATCTTTATTTTTGAAACAAGTTCCATTATCGGAAATGAGATTGGCAGGAATTCCAAACCTACAAATAATTTGATTAAAAACAAACTTGGAAACTTGTGTTCCCATGCAAGAAGCTAATGGCATAGCTTCAACCCACTTCGTGAAATACTCGAGGGCGGTTATGATGAATTTGTGTCCATCGGATGACACGGGGTTGATTTTTCCAATGATGTCTAGGCCCCATTTTGAAAAGGGCCAAGGAGATGAAATAGCCTCGTAGCTCTTGTGCGGGCGCATGGACAAGGTCAGCATGTTTTTGGCACTTGTCGCAATGTCGCACATAATTATGTGCATCGGTTTCCATGGTAGGCCAAAAATATCCTATCCGAAGGAGTTTCTTAGCAATGGCGCTACCACTAAAATGTCCCCCACAAGATCCATTGTGGGCTTCATTCAAAGCTGATCTGGATTCTTCTAAATTCAAACATCTCAATAAGATGCCTTCAAAAGATCTTCTGTACAAGGTATTACCAATAATCACAAAGCGACTTGCTTGTCTACGTAATAACCTATGCTGGTTGCTAGTGCAACCATCAGGGAAGGTTCCTTTTTGCAAAAAATTAAATATATTAGTATACCATGGTTCGGGAGTTGTTTCGTTGATGAGAAACACATCCAAAGGTTCTAAACATGATTTTCTTGAAGTGGGTTCCTGGAGTCGAAAAATAATGACGGTAGCATATTCATCGTCTAACTCCAAGGGTAAAAGAGATGCGATTACAGACCATAGCATCAGCCGCACGATTGCTAGTTCGAGGAATAGCTTCCAAAGTAACTTTATCAAACAAGGATAACAACTACAAAACATATGCTTTATATGGGCGTAATTTATCATCTCTGGTCTGATAAACATCATTGATTTGATTTATGACAAGTTGGGAGTCATCGAAAACCAATAAACTTTTGATTTTCAATGCCAAGGCAGCTCGTAATCCAAGGATAAGAGCTTCATATTCAGTAGTGTTATTGGTGCAAGCAAATGTTAATTTGAAGGATAGAGGAATAAGATGTTTTTGTGGAGATATTAAAATAATACCCGCACCAGCCCCACTCATGCATCGGGCTCCGTCAAAGTATAAGGACCATTGCTCTGAATGGTCTGCCTCAAGTTTAAGGCATTCATCAGGAAACTCAATGATGAGGGGATGAGTAGATTCTAAGGGTGCAGCAGCTAATTGATCTGCTATGATTTGACCTTTAACAGACTTTTGTCCTATGAAGGTGAGTTCAAATTTGCTTAGCGCAAGAACCCACTTGGCTGTGCGACCAGATAAATACGGTCGACTCATGAGATATCGCAAAGGGTCGAATTTGGCAATAACATACGTTTTTTGACTGAGCATATAATGTCGTAGTTTCTATGTAGAAAATATGATTGCTAGACATAATTTCTCTAATATGGTATAACGAGTTTCATAACTGATGAAGGTTCTGCTAATGTAATAATTAGCACGTTCTTTCTTCTCATCATCAAGCTGAGCTAACATAGCTCCTAAGGCAGAATCAGAAGCAAAAATGTACAAGATAAAAGGACGATCAGATCTAGGTGGGGAAAGCACTGGAGGTTTGAGGAGATATTGCTTAAGGAGTTCAAATGCTTCTTGGCATTCATCGTCCCAATGAAAAGAGACATCTTTCTTAAGAAGCTTAAGAAAGGGTCCAGTTTTGTCTGCCAACTTGTCGATGAAGCGGCGAATAGCTTGAAGCTTACCTTGTAAACTTCGTAATTCTGATATATTTGTGGGTGCGGGCATATCTCGTGATAGCCACGATCTTGAGAGGGTCAATTTCAATGCCACGTAAAGAAACTATAACCCCTAATAATTTATCGGACTTAACTCCGAATATGCATTTAGCAGGATTTAGTCGGATAAGATATTCCCTTAACCGATCAAATACTTTCCTTAAGTCATTTAAATGATCATCTTCTTTGATGGAACGAGCTATGATATCATCTACATAATCATGTAGGATATCATGCATCATGTCATGAAAAATATAAGTCATAGCTCGTTGATAGGTTGCACCTGCATTCTTTAAGCCAAATGGCATCACTTTCCAACAAAAAGTTCCCCAAGGGGTAATAAAGGTTGTTTTGGCCTGATCTTCAGGAGCTATCCTGATCTGATTATAACCGGAAAATCCATCCATTAAGGATATCATTCCACTTCCAGCAGTAAAGTCAATGATCTGATCCATGTTGGGAAGAGGAAAATCATCTTTAGGGCATGCAACATTAATGTCTCTGAAATCGGTGCAAACCCTAACTTTAGTGGCTTCTTTCTTAGTTCCTTGGAACTACATTTGAGATCCATTCGGCATAGTCAATGGCTTGTATAAAAATGACTTTCAACAAGTTTTCTAGTTCTCCTTTGACTAGTAAGGCCACTTTGGGATGCATTTTTCTAAGTTTTTGTTTAACGGGTTTAGCATCCGGATGGACTACTAGATGATGCATGACTACGGAAGGGTCCAGGACACGGCATGTCTTCATATGTCCAAGCAAAGACATCTTCATAGTCTTTAAGAAATGAAATGTATTCATCTTGTTTTTCTTGACTTAATTCTGATCCAATATTGATTATGTGAGGGTTATGTTCGGTTCCAATGTTAATTTTTATAACGTTTTCAACTTCCATATGTAAATCTCTCTCAAAATTAGGTGGGGCGGGTGAAACACCCAATTCTTGTAATTCTTCCAAGGTTAGCTTGGATAATTCGTTTTGAGGAGTCGAGGCCTCAAGCTGGGCTATACTAGGTATAGAGCCATCAAAATAAAATTCATTATATAACAATTCCTCAATGGAAATATCATGAAAGATATCTCCCTCCAACTCGTCGTCGGATTCGGCAATCATTTCAGGATAGGCTATGGATAGCATATTGCAGGTAGAAGAATTATTCTTTGGATATAAAGAATCTTGTTTATCTAGATAATCTTGATAACATACGAGATGGTCATCATCCTCAAATGGAAAGGGCTGACCTTTACTAGAAAATAGGCCCACACCACAGCGGGCAGGCCACGGTTCTACCTCGAAAGGTTCTTTCATACCATTTTGGAAAGGTCCCAAACCTTTCCCTTTATATCCCAATTTAAGCATTATGGGCTTAGCTTTAATATATTCATTAGCAAAATAGCATCGAGCATATCCATCACAATGTGTCTTGATGTTTCGGGGTATTCTTCCCCAATCATATCCTTTATAAACAAAAGCACAACTTTCGACTTGGTAGATACTTCCCATAGGTTGTGGGAGGCCCAAGGTACGAGGAGAAGGTGGGAGTTTATTTAAAAGGAGGGAAGTCTGCATGGCAGTGTTGATCTCTTCTGATATAAGAATTTTAGATAAATCGGGTAGGAGCTCATCAGTAAGAGCATAAGAGGTAGAAGGAACATTTCCTACATCGTCGGGTGTAGAAAGGATGCTAGTAGTGGATGTAGATGTCATAGGGATATTGATGGGTGAATCTAGAGGTATGGAAGATATAGGAGTAAAACGGGAAGCATTGGGTGTGGGTTTAGGCTCTTTTCGAGGTCCTAATGTGGTTTGTTCAGAAGATGGTTGAGCTAAATGTATAGGTGTAGTTGAAAGAGTAGATGATGTTATGGGTGTGTGTTTCACACGTTTGGGTGGATGATAAGAATTAGGATGTGTGGATGACAAGGCGGGGCAAAATTGCACTCCAACAGGTTCTGCCAAAGCACACATATCAAAGGGTCTAGGATCACCATGAATGGTAACCAACTGGTTTTTAAATTCGAATTTAACACACTGATGTAAAGTGGAGGGAACCGCTCGCATCGCGTTGATCCAAGGGTGACCCAAAAGTATATTGTACGATGCGGGGCAATGTACAATAAACACGGTCGTATCTAGGGTTCTAGGACCAACTTGCAAGGGTATAGTAATGACTCCACATGTTTCTTGTGTCTCGTCATTGAAGGCTTTGATAATCATATCCGTTCTTTTCATCTCATCACTTCTAAACCCAAATCGTTGGTAGAAGTCAAAAGTGCAGATGTTTAAAGATGAACCATTATCAATCAAGACTCGTTTAACAACTACATCTCCAATTAGGGCAGTAATATATAAGGGATTATCCTTATGTAAACTATGTTGTGGTATATCTCTATCTCGAAAGTCAATACAATCGACTTCTCGAGTGATGATAGTATTGGACATGGCTTCAGGTTGAATATTTTGAGGTACCATCATTTGGCTTAATGTAAGCATTAATTCATCCCTATGGGTAGGAGAAGATCTTAACAAGTCCAAAAGGGAAATTTTGGTTGTAGTATTGGATAATTGTTCATTAATATTGTAAGGAGGCTTAGGTTGAACATTAGACATATGATTCCCTTTATTGGGATTTTTCAAAATAAATGGAGCTGATCCATCATTCTGAGTTTGATCCTGTTGAGAATTTTGAGCCTGTTGTCTAGTAACGACTCCGATGGTACCTACAATGTTATATTGAGGATGATGAATTGGTCTCGGTCTAGCATTTATGGCTTGTTCATTAGAAAGGAACTGATGAGAAGAGGGTCGAGTAGTAACTCTTCTAGGAAATGGTTCTTTCGGAACCATAGAATCTGTGATAGGTTGAATAGGATCTGATTCATTTTCAGAACTATTCGATTGATTTGAGGTGATGTCTATTTCACTTTCAGTATCCGATTCTACATCACTAAGATCCGGTGTTTGAGTATTATATAGGGGTCTGGACGTAACCATGGATAAAGTTGTGCCAAATATTTGAGGATCCTGAACAGATAATTGTCCGCTAATAGTCCCTACATATCGGGTAGGAGGGGGAACATTATGATGTTCGATTTGATTAGCCACCTCTTTACCATGCTGTGGTAAAGGATGTTGAAATATGTCCAATGATTGATTGGCATTCTGATTCTGATTTTGGGGAATGTTCTTTTGAGCGTTATTAGAAGCATTTTGTTTAGGTTGGAAGGCTTGCACCTCCATCTCATTATTATCAATCAGATCTTGTATTTTATGTTTTAATATTTTACAAGAGTTTGTAGCGTGTCCAGGTCCTCTATGAAAATCACAATGTAAATCAGCTCTGTATCCGGGTATAGTTGGATCGGGTTCCCGGATAGTTGGTAATTGGATCAAGCCTCGTGCTAGTAATTGGGGGAGAATGGTTGATAAAGGTTGATTTAACCTAGTAAATTCTCGGGGTGGTTTATCAGGAGGTTTCAATATAAACTTCTCCGTTGTTTTCGTAGTATTAACATTAGCAATGTTTCTACTATCGGTGACTCTGTCACCCACAACTTGTTTATTTTTATACTGATTTCTGGATGTTTTCTCATCATCTTTCTTTTTGAGCTGACCTCTTCTAATGAGAGCATCTTCCACCCTTCGAGCTAAGTCTATAGCTTGATCGAAGGTGGTCAAGGTAGCGATTGATAATTCATAGGATAGTTGTTCTTGTAAATTATTGATAAAAATATCCAACATCTCCCGATAAGGTAACACAAAGTGTAGTTTTCCTATCAACTGTCTCCATCGAGCTAAGAAGTCAGCAAAACACTCATCTTTGTCTTGTTTTAGGTTGTACAAATCTTTAATGGTTACATGCCTTTCGATATAGGCACTAAATTGATGCACAAAAGACTCAGCGGTCTCTTCAAAATTTCTCAAAGAATGAGTGGGTAGTTGATAATACCACTCCAATGCCATCCCCCTAAGCTTTTTGGGAACATTTTTAGTAATAGCAAATCATCATGTGATATGTCATGACATGCTATCCTAAACATACGAAGATGCTCTATGGGATCTTCGGTTCCTTTATATATAGGTAGGACAGGCATAGGAAAGTGTTTAGGATATGGTTGTGCTACAACTATAGGATCTAGAGGTTGACTACACATCTCTCGATAATTGTACGAGGGACGGTAGGGATCTATTTGGTCCATACGAGAGGTTAACTGTTTCACCATGGCTTCCAGATTGCCAGTTTGCCCACCATATTGGTTCGGTGGTACATGAGCATGGGATTTGTGAGTGTAAGAAGGTGGAACATAAGGATTCGATGCTATGTTACTATTATGCAAATGATTGGTAGGAAGAGTATTATGAAGAAGATTTGTGGTAGCATTATGTTGTATCCCAGATTGTTGGAAATTAACATTTGGTTTTGTTTTAGGCTTTTGTTGATTTGAGGTATATTGATCAATAGCTTGGCAAAATAGAGCAGTGAATGAAGGTTTCTTTTGTGTAGGAATAACCCTTGGTTTGGTAACAGGCACTCTAGGTGGTTGGGTAACCTGTTGTTGTTGCATGTTCTGGATTATAGCAGCCATGTCCAAATTGGACGGTCCGGCTTGATCACTCTCTTGATCAACAAAGGACAAAGGATTAGTGCGTGTGTGATATATATCTTCTAGGGTTGCTTGAGTATCACTAATTTGATCTTTATCCATATGAACTGCTCTATTAAGGGTGCCAATATTGGTATGGAGAAATTTCCAAAAATGGTCCATGTTTTCAAAAGTAACAGCTTCATCTGGAGTTATTTTAGGAGATGAGGATCCTTCCTCTCTATCATTTTCTTTTTGTTCATTTGCGTCCACAAATTCTTCTTCTTGTTGGTTTAAGGTTACTTCTTCTTGAATTGGTTCTTCAAGAAGGGCATCCGGTTTATTGGTTTTTCCTAACCAATCTTCTTCTACTTCAATTTGTTTTCCATTCCCGAGTCTAGTCATTGTGTCTAAATTTAGGTTTTAGCAAATATATATTAATATATTTGCAACAGATCTTGGGAGGTATATATTTTAATTATATACCTACTATAATACTTAAAAGAAAATGTTTTGATTTTTTTGTTTTTATATATATTTTTTATGATAATTTTATTTTGTTTTTGTTTTTGTTTTTATTTTTTATAAAGACAATAAACAACACACTAAATACAAGAAACAACAATAATAAAATAATAACTTAGTTTTCTATAAATAGTTTATAGATGTCATTGATAGGATCAAGTTCATCAAGAGTCATAAAGTGCTCCTCTTCAAATTGGAAATGGTTTTTCAGGAACTTAATAAAGTGTGCTATGGTGATATTATCTACTTCTGACTCTGTTTTGTAAAAATAAATCTCATGGCAATACTCTCGATATAGCACAGCTCTAGGGACTCTATTCCATATTTTTCTATCTGTAAGAACGACCTCTTGATCCTCTATACGAGACAAAAATTTATGTACTACAACTGCATTATCGAGGTATTCCTCAAAGGTATACAACTCAGAAGACACAAGGGCTCTTTTATCTGCTAACCACCTATGGCAAGCTCTCTGAAGTTCATGGTACAAAATCACTTGATCGGGATCCAGGATTCTATCTAGGACAAACCTCTTGATTTGCCTAAGTTCGGTTGCTCTAGATGAAATGAGATCTAATCTCCTATTAAGTTCGTCCCACAAAGGTTGAACCCTATTTGTTTGAGGTACTCTAAGCACATAAGTAATCTCTATAGTTGCTAATTGGTTTTCAACATTAATGGTGACAACTCGTCTTTTATTATAATCTACCATCTAAATATGACATGCAATCTTTGATTCTAAATGCATTTATGTTTTGTTTTTTTTGGATTGAATTGAATTGTTTTCAAAAGGTTTTTAGTTTTCACGTCGGGTTCACCAAAATGTATCGCTCCAAATTTTTTGCACCCTTACCTTCAGGCTATAGGATCCGTGCCCGGAAGGGGGATGTGAAAAGGATGGGACAATACCTCGGACTGAGAGGCCCTTTGAAGGTCCCGCCTCTTGGGGGAGGTGTATAAGGGTGAATTTTCGACGGATGGTGGGTTCACCAGGAAACTTTTGAATGGCAGTTTCCACGCCTAGGTTGATAGTGTGTTTGATGTGTTCATTTTTATGCTTGATCATTCAATTCCTAGGTTTGGCCGATATGAATCTAAACTATTCTATATGCCAATGCGGATTTCAATGAATACAAAAAATAGAAATAGATGCAAATTATAGAGAATAAGTTAACCAGAAGAATTCATACCTGATTCCGGATGTCTGATGGAGATTCTGAGTCTTGTAGCAGTTCAGATCGTCTCAGTTTGAACATTATCATCTGATATTTCTTGGGATCATCTCAAATCATAGAAGGTCATCTGAAATAGGACAGAATCGCCTGAAATCTGATGAATTCGTCAGACGAATCCGTCAAAAACCTGCAATCATAGAAACAGACACAAAATACCAAATATGCAAATGCAGAAGCAAGGGATAATGATAGAAATAATAGCAAACTTGCCTAAATAATAGTGTCTAATAACAAATGAGGAAATGCAGTAAATTTAATGATTGATTTTACCTTTATCATGCAACTATGCTAAATGAGGTGAACTCCAAGATGCATAAAACATAATAACCTAAAACAGTGCAAAGATATATTATGAAAAATGTAGAAAAACTTAAGAGAATGCAAACTCTAAACTCGGACTGCCCTCAATCTGGACTACAATCAGGATCGTCTCCAATCGTACGAAATCGTCCGCAATCGTCCGAGATCGTCTGCGACGATCCAAGCTAGCTTCGACTGAAAAATAGTAGAGTTCCTGCAAATAAAAAATGCAAAAATACCAAATGCAAGTAATAATACGAAGGAATAAAAGAGCTAACTCTGCAATGAAATCCTGTCAACAAAGGGGTTGGGAGTTCAGGGAGAATCAGCAAGAATTAGGCAGGGAGGCAGGGGGATAAACTAGAAAAATCCTAGTTTATATAGGATTAGAAAGAGGTTTGGGAGGTTGGGGATCATCCCAATCTGGGAGATCTCCAACAGGGAAATCTCCAACCGCGCAGACACGCTTCGCCCGAGTTGGAGAGGTCATTGAAATAGAAGCTAATTATGAAAATTTGGTTTTGGGACGAAATCGTCTGGACGTTCTATTCCGGACGAATTCGTCAGATCGGGGACGATTTCGTCTAATATGCGACGATATCGTCCAACGGTCAAAACAAATCCTAAAAATGGCACGAAAAATGGGGAAAGCGGGTAAAAGGCGGTTTAACGGGCAGTTTGGGGTTGAAATTCAAATTTTAATATTTTATCTTTTTACTAAGGTTTTAACCGTGCCAATTTTAGGGTGCTACACTTGGTACTCCTATCCTTTCTTCCAAAAATAGAAAGGTGGTCAAAATGGTCCGTATGTTGAGGAAAAGAGCTGAGAGAGAATCCCCTAAGCCAAAAAGTGTTCATTCCTATGTGCGCTTGAATAAGTTGGATCAAGAAATGCAATCCATGATCATCGATTCTGAGGATTATGAGAAGGATATCCTAGACCAATGCATGTAGTAATTTATAATCAATTCAATTTCCAATTGTATGTCTCATTTGTCCAACCTTTGCAATGCTCTGAGCTTATTTTTCTTCAAGAAATATTTTTCTAAGAATGGTGTTAAAGCCCCTGCTGAGGATGTCAAGGTCACTGTTGATCCTATGGAAGACAAGGACGAGGATAAGGATGTTGACATGGACACATCAAATGATTAGCCCCAGGTTTTTGGAGTAGATCCGAATGAAGAATCTTAAGGGTATCCTTTCCTGTGAAGTTTTATCAAGGGCATCCTCTTTGTCGCTTGTTTTATCTCCTTTTATGTTTAAGGGCTTCCTCTGTTTTGTTCTACATTTTTATTGGTTGTTTTTTATGGAAAACCTTAGTGGTGTTTCTAATTTTGAGGGACTGTGTTCCCGTTCTACTCCATTTTGGGTTCTCAACTATTCTAACCTTCTTCTCTAATACATAATCAAGTTTTGGGTCCCTGTTAAAACCTGTGGTTAATATAAAATTTTTAACTGATCAAAAAAAATTAAATGATGAAAATTAATGAAACTCATCATTTTTTATGCTATTACTGAGAAATGAATTGATGTTGGTAAAGAATAAATAAGTCATTTAATTATTGTCTTATGAAGTTGCAAAAACCATAAAAACAACAAAAACAAAACAAACAACTTTACATGAAAATAGTAGCATTAATTGGGATTGCATATCAAATATTAAGACATTATAATAAGATTTATTTATCTAATAGAATTTATCAATAGATAAATATAAGAAAGAGGTAGATTTATTATATCAAATCTCCCACTAGTCATAGGAAGATGATATCCACAATGAGGGGTTGAACCTATACCTAAATTACCTGAATTTGAAATTCTTGAAAATGCTGAATTAGAAACACAATCATCATCTTTAAGAAGTATAGAAACACCTGAGAGAATTGCAAGAAGACCAAATTGTTAGTTCATCACCATATAATCCCGAAAAATCTATACGATCAAGCCAATTTAAGAGAATCTATACTTATATTGTGTAGTTAAAACTAAAGGAGTTCCATAATTTCTAGATAATTAAATCCCTTGTTCCATGGATGTATCCTTTGGTTTACACTCCTTCATTTTATACTTCTCCAATAGAGCATTTTCATATTTCAATTGAGTAATAGTGATATTATATTCCTTTTGATGAATTTCTAGACCAAGACAATAGTTCATCAATCCTAAATCTATCATCTCAAAGGCTTTCTCTAGATCCTTTTTAATCTCACTAATTAGTTTTTTTGAGCTTCCAATAATCACTATATCATCAACATATACTATAAGGATTAGTATATCATTTCCAGTTTTCCTTGTATATAAACTAGGATCTGATGTACTTCATTTAAAGTTATGTTGTAATAGATGATTGTTAATCTTTATGTTCCATGCCCTAGGTGCTTGTTTTAGGCCATACAAGGATTTGTTCAATTTGTAAACTTTTAGTTCTTGTCCCTTAACAAAAAATCCTTCTGGTTGTGACATGTAGACTTCTTATTCTAGGTCTCCATTGAGAAATGCACTTTTTACATCCATTTGATGAAGTTTCCAACCTTGATGAGCTGCTACTGCACATACTGTTCTAATAGTGGTCATCCTGGTAGTTGGTGCAAATGTTTCTTCATAGTCAATTCCCTTAGTTTGAGTATATCCTTTTGCTACTAATCAAGCTTTGTACTTGTCAAGTGTCCCATATGCTTTGTATTTGATTTTGTAAATCCATTTGCAACCCACAACCTTTTTACCTGGAGGTAACTCTACTAAATTCCATATTTTGTTCTTTTGTAGAGATGAATATTTAGATTCTATAACTACCTTCCAATGGGGTTGAAATAATATTTGAGATGTTGATGTTGGTTCTTCTAATGTACTTAGTATTCCTCTGTTCATTTTGGTTTAACTATGAGTTTGAGATATCATGGTAGTAAGATCAGGTATTTGTTCAAAATTTGCTCCTCGTAGAGTATCTCTATACCATGTAGGATCCTTCCTTTGGGTAATGGTGGATGAATCTACATATTCACTTTCTTCATTATTGAATTCTGACTCTATATCTATATTTTCTAACTCTTTCTATGGAAATTTTAATATAAATTCTATAGTTTTATCTTGTTCCTTGTTATTAACCTTGAGGTTTTCATCAAAAACATATTTACTTATATATACCTTCTTTGTAGTTGGATCTATTATTTTGTTCTCTATGGATTCATCATCATACCCAACAAACATTTTGACCATATTTTTGTCATCTAGTTTCATCTTTTTTTTGTTTTGGGATATGCATATAAGCTTTGCATCCAAAAAATTTCAATTTTCCAATGTTTGGTTTTTGTCTTGACCAAGCTTCTTCTAGTGTAACATGTTTGAGTATTGTAGTGGGAAGTATATTTTGTATGTATACTGCTATCTAAACTACTTCTACCTAGTATTGATGATCAATATTTTCTTCTTTTAACATACATCTTACCACTTCCATTATTGACCTATTTATTCTTTCAACAATTCCATTGTGTTGTGGTGAATATGCTGTAGTGAGTTATCTTTTAATTATTTTCTCTTCTAAAAAGAAATCAAATTCTTTAGATACGTACTCACCTCCTCTATCTGAATTAAGGGATTTTATAGTCTTTATTTATTCATTTTCTACTTGAATTTTGAATTATTTAAAATGACTAAATACCTTTTATTTATACTTCATGAAGTACACCCACATTTTCTTGGTGTGATCATCAACAAATAATTAAATATATTTATGTTCTCCAATACTGGTGAAATTAATTAGCCCACATAAATATATATATATCAATTCTAATGGTTGTTGAGTTATGTGTTGTCAAATTTCAAAAGTAATTCTATGTCGTTTTCCTACTAAACATTCTGGAAAAATAGTAGATTCCAAGGATAGGTTTGGTATTCCATCTATCATTTGATTTATGCACATTTTATTTATAGATGATATACTAGTATGACCCAAGAATTTTTTCCATAGATATGATGTTTGAATTGAGAATATTGAATGCATATTGGTGTCTAAAACAAATAAACCAATTTTATATGAACTTGAAGCAATCTTTTTATCTTGTTTGAGAATATGACATAGTTTTCTACCATTAATCACTTTGAATTCTACTATCATGTTTTGATCCATGAGTTGAGAAACTAAAAGAAGATTGGTGGTTATTCTAGGGACATATAGAACATTGTTAATTATCCCTTTTCCATCCATTAGATTGATCAGAATATTTCCAATTCCCTTTACTTCATAAGTTTGCTATTTGCAATGATAACTAGTTTTTCAAAATTTTCTTGTAGAGATTCAAACAAGTGTTTGTTTCCAGTTATATGTTTGCTTGATCCTAAGTAAATAGACCAATAATCCATATTTTCCAATTCTTAAGTTTTAAATGTATATATTGGCTTTTCTCTAAGTTTCTTGAGTTTGAAATGAAGTTTCAAAAAATTCCAACTTCTATGTTTTGACAATTTGTATAATGTATATTCTATATTTCTATGATTTTAATTTGATTTAGGATTAATTTTTAATCCCAAGTTAGAAATTTAGAAGAACTAAATATTTTCAAATTAATATAATGTCTCCTTTTTTATGGTTTTCAAATGTTTAAAGCAATAATAATAAAGATTTTAATGCTTCTATTATCTACTTCCTTCTCAAGATAATAAAAATGCTTTCTATAGATTAATACCTTATTAATCCTATCATTTAATATCTCTATAATATAAAGCTTAGTTGATTTCAACCTTAATAAACTTACAATATATCTCTTACCTTTAAATCAGACTTGCAAGCTCTCTATAATCAACTTTGAGATACAACTTAAAGTTTTTTTATTTCTTCATCGATATGGGTACTTTCTCCAACATTGGTATTTGGACCTACGAGCGTCTAATTCCTCATAGAATATGCTATCCTTCACACTTCTATTCAGGTGGAAATTATTATCTCCTTCAACATCATTTCACTTAGCCTTCCAGCTTCTGTCTTACTAACAGATGTGTTCTTCCATGATGTAAATTGCTTTGGATTGCTATCTCCTATATTTGCTATGTGTGCTTCTCTTTGATGTAGTTGTGCTGGCCTGAGCACTTGATATGTTACTTGGCTATTTTCCCTCAATCTCCATGCTACTTCAATTAATTAATGCACCTTTAGGTTTTCTCTAGCTTCTAGTTGACATCCTTTTTTAGCCCTATACAATTGCTTCTCTTTGGGGGTATATCTCGTAGTATGCTATGGAATATTCCAAGTGGCATTAGCATTATTTTATTGCTTTAAAAAATACTTTCACTTCTCCTTATTCCAACACCAAATGACAAGTGGTGTTAGGCAAGTTAATAGATTCCGGCAATGTCCCTGACATGCAATTAATTCTTTTTTATGAGTGTTATGAATAACATCCATGGATTCTCCTATGCTTGAGTTATCCTTGATATCATGGTGAATGCATGCAATGCATTATCCCATGCAAGTCATTCACTTCTTTTTCCCTAACTGATGTAGGTTATTCAAACGCTTGTTTTCTACCCTTCATGTTCTACTTCCAACATTTCTTTTGATAGTAGTTGCTCTTCCAATGCTTTAATTGAGTGCTAATAAAGGCTATGATATGGATTCAGGTGATGAGTATCCTTTTTCAAAATTGAACTTTATTTAATATGAAAATCATCCTTGTTGTTTGCGTTGTATGATGATCATTGTATCTCCTCCTTAGGATTACTGATTCTACCTTGTAATCTATGGTTTATTCCATGCTAGATACCTAGGCTGAATGGGATGCTTGATTTGGTGCAAGTTGTGTGGGAAAAATGATAGCTAGACATGGTGCCAATGTAGCTTCTTCTAATGTAAGTTTGTTAACATAATACTATGATGCCTTCATGACTATGATGTGTCGTTTGATGCTTGGAGATAGACTTTTTTGTAATCTGTGTGTTGCATTTATGAAAGGCTATCAACTACATAATATACCTTTGAATGTACCTTATTTTTCCTTCATAAAAGGCTTCCAAGATGTAGAATGTATTTTGCTTGACGCCCTTAGCTTAGCTAATATCTTCTCCTACCTTTTGCTCAATGATCCTTTTGACCTTATTTTGGTGATTCTTTGTGGTGAAAAAAGTTCACGTATTTGCTGCCTTAACTTTGCAACTTTCAATTCTAATTACTTTACTCCTAAAACTATGACTTTGTGGCTTCATAAGACTCCATAAAAAAAATATTTGGCAGATTTCTAGCCAAATATTTTCCCTTGGGATTGTTGTCAGATGGCGATAATTGTCCTTGATTTTCTACTATCAAGAATTTCTCCTGAGATCTCCTCAATGAGGCTTTCCTATCATTTTCCTTCAGTTTCTCTTCAATTTTTCTTGTGGTTCTCTCTATTTCCTATTGATCTATCGTGTGCTATGATACCACAGTTAATTTTTAAGCTTTAAACTTAAAGGAAATGCAACCACAAGTATGGAAATAAGAAATATATGTTATACCTATGATAATGGATTACTAATAAACAAGAAAATAACATGAGAAACTTCTAAAATAAATCATGTAACATCTATTAATGAAAGCTCACAAAAAGTGAAAACTTGATACAATGCATAAATAGTTCTCTCCTACTCTACTAGTTTATGCTATGGATATTGTATGCTTCTCACCCATTACAATGCTTTGTTTCTCTCTCTCTCACACACACACACACACACATACACACATATATACTAGTATGTGACTCTTTACTTTCCTACCCTAAGGACATGTGCATTTTGCATGATATACACTTGTGCATATGCACACCTAAATAAGGACACTTGTTCTTCCTATTTTAAAGGACTCATATACATGTGGACTACATGCACATTTACATCATTGCAAATACTTATGCATTTATTCCTTTGCATAAATTAAATACTCAAATAATAATTTAAGACAAACTCTTAACTAATCATGTACCAAATAATGTAATATATTCCAACAACATTCACTAGAAAAGTCAGCAAATATTGCTAGTATTGAAATGGAGTAGGAGCATTATAGAGACCAAAAGGTAAAACATAGTATGAAAATATTCCCCAAGGGCACATGAAAGTTGTCTTTTATTTGTCCTTAGGTGCTACTTGAATCTGATTATAGCCATTAAATCCATCTACAAGAGAAAAACGTTTTCTTTCCAGCGAGTGTGTCTAGGACCTGATCAATAAATGATAATGGAAAGTGGTCCTTATGCATGGCCTTTTGAAGGGTATGATAATCAAAACGCACATACCAAGTACCATTATTTTTAGGTAATATGACTAATGGAGAAACCCATTGGATATTATATATTGGGTATGTAAATCCTATAACTAAAAACTTTTCAGTTTTACTTTTGACAATATGTTTTAATGCAATATTTATTCTCCTTTACGGTTGGTGGACTGGTTTGGCATTATTTGCATAAATTTTACGAATACAAACATTAGGATATATTCCTTTAATATCACTATACTCCCATGCAAAAAGCATTCGTATGTCTACTTAATACATCAAATATTTTTACTTCTTCACCATCATGTAGTCAAATTTTAATGTTTAGTTAATTTCTAGGTTGTATTTTAATTTGTTTGGTACTAGGATGTAGTGATTTAATCTTAGTGAATGTATTTACAAGTGAATTCATAAGATAGTGGTGGGGTAGCAAAGAATTAAATATTCTAGAATTTTTATTGAAAGAATTCCATCAAGAATAATATTGGTTAAAGGGCATAGGGTGGATGTTAGTAACTGTGTTTTCCAGTTGTGTGCCTTACTAAATGGACTCTCTTAGATAGGTAGAATTGATAAATGTTCAACATTATTATCTTCTTCTTCCTACAGAAGTCAATGTATCATAACTTGTTCATTCTCAAAATAATATTCAGATGGTTTTTGTACCAAAATTATTTCATATTTGAAAAAGTTCCTCTTAAGAGTTCAAATTCCTAATATGTTATTTTTTATTTATTGTGGTGAGGGATGAGATGTTGTCTTCATATGACTCATCTATCCATACGTTACCTGAAAATATCATTAAGGGTTTGGTAGAAGGGTATAATGAGATTCTTTTGGCATCTACCTCATTTGGAATACTCATCTCACCCGATCAACAATCAATGAATGTAGTTACCATTGTGAGCCATGGTATTCCTAAAATTAAAGGGTAGCCTCTAACCAAGGTATGAGGTTGTAACACAAAGAAGTCGATGGGATATTCCCATGAAGCAATTGTTATAGGAATATTTTTTATGATACCCTCAAGTTTTGCAATAGATTGATCTACCATCTCTAATATAGTAGTTATCAGTTGTATGTTTGTGAGATATAACCTATCCATTGCATCCTTTATCTTTAAATTAATGGCTACCATAATATCTATCAACACATTTATTTTTTTCAATGAGTTTACACAGGGTTTTTATGAGGGGTCCCAATCCCCTCATACTGAGTGGGGTTTGAACCTTAGACCTCTCAAAGAGAGGCCAAAGCCTTTACCACTATAGTAAGCTTACAACTCTATAAACACATTTGTTATCATAGTGGTACCAATTGATATTGTAATGAAAATACTACTAGGGTCATTGTATTTGGGTGGAACCAATTTATCAGAGAGAATATTAGCTAATTATCCATCCACATGGATAGTTTGAGGATCTATGTTATGATTTCATCTAGGATTTTTGACACATAAGTCTTTGATAGTGTGTTTGAATAAGGGTATTTCTTTAATGTATTGTAATAAAGGAATCAAAACATTAAGGTATTTTAGTTCCTTTATGAGATAATCTTCTATTGTGTATTTTTTATTAGGTACCAAATGTTTTGGATATTGTGGTTTGGAAGAATTTTATGAATATTTTTGAAGGCTTATTTTTTCTTGGTGCTCTTGTTTTGTAATAGTTGGTTCAATAGGATTAGGAAGTATCTTTTCTAATTGTAATCATACATTATCACAATCAATGGCATTAAGCATAGTAGATAAAATTAGAATTGGACTAGAAAAAGAATCAAGAAAATTTAGGAATTAGGAAAAATTAGGAAAAAATTGGTCAAAAAAACCCAAAGAAAACACAAATTTTCATTGAAAAAGGATTTTTTTCATGCATATCACAATGAATTAGCATTATGTAAATAAAATATTAATGATGCAAGACTGTAAGCTTAAACTACACATGAAAGTGATAAAATATATCTTAAATAAAGAAATTTGAATGTGTCCAAAATTCAAATATTATTGTATTGCTTATAATATAAAAAGGTACAAATTACTAAATGTGTCATGAGTCATGAAAAATACAATATCTCAAGATCTTTAAATGCCTTTTCCCTTTGCCCAATAGAAGCTCTAGTCTCTATTTGTCGTTGTTTACATGCTTCTTATTGTAGCTTGGTTATTAATTCCTACCACCACTTGTGTCAAGAGTCAAGGGGATGGGAGCCCCCTTGTAGGATCAAGGGGTAACACCCTACACATGTAACCTCAATGATAAAACCATTAATCCCATTACTATTTCAATTAAAGTTTTCTCCTTATTTGCATTCTAGTGTAGAAAGGATGCTACAAATACTAATATGGGACTTCAAAAACTCATAGGCTGAATAAAACACCAACAAATTAACTTAAGTGATGATTGCAATTGGTCTTAAATTTTTACGATCTCTTAAGACCCATGTGGTCTAATGACACTATTAGAATTTTAATTTAAATTTGCATCAAAATCCTTTGAGTGGCTTTTGGTGGCTACAAAATTCCTTCAAACTTCAAAAATTTAGCTGTTAGGATACCCTAGTGTGTTTTGTTTGGTGTGGTAGCAAGTATATAGATCTCTTTCTCCAGTTTGTACTACATAAAAATTAAACAAATTGAAAAAAAAAATTCACAGTATTTTATCTACTTGTGTGGTTGAGGCCAACTTTTCATCACATATTTTTTTAAAAAATTGCCAAAAAATAATGCATTTTGTATTTTGATGCGATTCAACTCATTTTTTGGTAGACTCAAACAAAGTTAGGGAATAAACAATTTTTGGTAATTTTTGTAACTATGGCATTAATTGTGTTAATATCTAATGTTTCATTAGTATATATAGGTGTTGCAATGGCCATGATCATGTAGGAAGTAGAGGTTTTTTAATGTGTTATGGCTAATTTACTTGTGGAGGGTGGGTGGGTCTAGGTAACAGGGCTTGTTCTTGGTTCTAAAATTGTTGATATCCCTGGTATATTTGATTTTATTAGGGGTGTGGTCCCCATTGTTGCTATGGTGGGTGAGGTCCCATTGGTAAGTTTGACCATTCTTGTGTTGGTGGATAGGAATATTGGGTCCATGGTGGAGGGGATGAAATTGTCTAAGGTATATTCTAGGGGTTAGTCATTGTCCAAGGCATATTCTAGGGGTTAGTCATCTAGTTCATATAAGATCATGGGGTAAATTAAAAAGGATTATTAAAATTATTTCTTTTCCCAACAAAGTTGAGTTCTTTGGTAGGTTGTTGACTTATACCATTAGTATTTTTAGTTTATAGTTAGAGGTGATAATGATATATAGAATATTATTTCTCATAGATACTACGTATAGCATTTTTGTTCAATGGGTATTCATGGATAGCATGTTTCCTCCTACATATAGGATAATAAACTGCTAGAGGTTTGCTAGCTTTATTTATTGCTTACATTTTTTCTCACCCATAATAATATGTTTTGCATAATACCTTAAATCCAAATAGAAACTGATCTAGGTCTTCAAAATAAATTCCCTTAAACACTGGTAATACCAAGTGTGAAATATTTTCAATGGGGCTTCTTCATCTGGGTTTAACCTGATTATAATTGTAAAATTTCTATTTGCATTGCTACCTTATCCCCCTGCATCAATGTTATGATTTTCATCTACATTGCTCTGCCTATCCACCATATCAGTATCTTCCTAATAAACATGATATATTTTCTTAAATTTCTTAGGGGTATGAATTGTTCTACAAAATCCTTAGAAAGCCTTATAAATCCTTGAGTTGATAATTATGGTCCATCAAAACTCCCTTCACCCTTATACATAAAAATGATTGGATACAATTACTATGGGTATCTCACTAGTTAGTACAACCTCTGGGTGTGATGACCTATTCCCTATGGCTTGTCGAGGGGTTTGACTAATGAACCTACCTCTTGAATATCTAGGTCTATACATGCATTCAAAAATAAATTTGTGTTAATTAAAATGTAGGATATCACACATAGAAATATTATAGTTTCATTTCACTTTTGTATTGTAAAATAATACCTTAGTGGTACCTCCCTAGGTTCTTTTTAGCAATTATGTGATCCCTTGCAACTATGCCAAAATTTTCCAAATATAATTAATCCCTTCAACTTAGTTTGTCAATCTTGGGCTGACATCCAATGGTTGTATGAACTAAAATCTATAGCAGATACTTTGGTATGGAATTTCTAATTTTTCTACTTGAAAATAAATTCATGCAAAATTAAAGCTTTGCAAAAATAAAATAACATGTTTAAAATAAAAATACTTGTAGGAAAGTAAAGAAATATATTGTAGTTAATCTATAGGAAATAAAACAATGTTTGATTAAAACCAAAATATTTCATATAACTAAATTCTACACACTAATTCACTACTACGAAAATACGTAGGAAAGTATAGAACTAAAATATTACTATAACAACACTTAAACATTAAACATACTAAATTGGAAAGTAGGGAAAAACCTCTTTATCATAGTGAGAGATTGGGTCCTTTATCCTTGTGTGATAAAAATAGAAAACTAATTTAAAATTAAACTATTCTAGCACAACAACATAAAAATATGAAAACATACTCTTTACTACAATTACAAAATTCTCAAATTATAGTCTATAACAATCTTCAATCCAAAAATTGTCTCATGTCCAACCCCTTGACTATCGTCAAGGGTGATTATTTATATTAACAATATTTTTTGTTGAGTGTTGTGATACTTGCCAAAGGGTAAGGCCACTATCCTAGGAAACAAAATTCTAACATCACTTTCACAACATATCTAAAATTACCTCACAGTTGTTAAGGTGGTTCAAACAAATATTGACCATAATTACTATTTGGTTAACTTTAGGATAAATGACAACAATGCATCATTGAAATAGCAATCCTCAAAATAGAAAGAGGAAATTGCATGTGTTCTTGATAACAATGGTTTTATTTTGGGTAAATGCCAATTCCAACTAACTATCGATGTGTCCATCATGGTATCAAATATTAGGGATAACCTTTCACAATAAATCATATTAAATCCATACTCATATACTTTGGACCATATTCCTTGTGCTATAGATTATCCACACAATCCATTCTTTTTAGCTCTCTTCTTCCTCTCTATTCATGCGAATCATCATTATTTGGAGTGCAAGAAATACTCCAAAATATGCTTTAGAACCTACAATTTAGAATTTTTCTATGCAATTCACCATTAGAAACACAAAAATCATTCCAAACTAACTCAAAAATGCAATTCACCTTTTCATTCTCATTCAATCAAAATACCATGATAAACTACATAAATTTCCATAGCTAGAATATGCATATGTTCTGAAAAAAAGGAAAAAATATCTTAAAGCATCCATAAAATGAGGCAATATTAAGCCTCATCACACTTGTCATCCCTTATGATTCTATCCACTCATAATCCTATGTGCTTCTAGGTGCTCGTCATCCCGTATATTTCTAGGTGCTCATTGTCCCATATGCTTGTGGGCACTCGATGTTCCATAACCTTACTATATTATTGTAGGCAATTGATGTCCCATAACCTTGCTATCCAAGAGTATGGACATCTACATATTTGCATTAGAATGCCTTTTAATATCCTACTTGAGGCATTAAAAATAATGTACACTCCTTATTGATATCAAATGCTTATTCTATCTATCTATATAAAACTTGTGCTATATTTTGTAAATAGTTGAAACATGGATCATTAGAGAGTGCCTTATCACTAGAAACTAAATCTTTTTTGTTAAGAAAACTATTGCTTTGAGCCCATGTGTCTTATGAGTTTGAGCTCATGAGCACCTCATGGTGATTAGTTTCTACTCCTTTTTGAGAAGAAAATAAAGGATCATGCAAATATTGTTGAGGAATGTGTCGAGGGGTTCTTTGCTCTGTTAATGGTTTTGCTCTATAGTCTTGGTGCCTCTCTTTTGCTTGTCAATACCTAGTTTGAGTTTCTTGATTGCTTTCTTCTACTTGAATTTATCTGATCTTTTATAGGATTTCTTATATTGATATTTCTTCTACCTTTGCTAAGGTCTTTTGGTAGGATTTTTACCCTAAGATCCTTCTTAGTAAGAGATTGTATTTTGAAATATTTCATGGGAATGCTTCATGGAGGTTACCTTATTTCTCTTGAGGTAAAAACTTACTTGGCCTTTTGTAGGGTTCTTTACCATGAGATCACTTTTCAACAAAATGCTTTTATAGCCTATCTAGATCAAACCAAAAGAGAATGGATCAAAATAAGATTTTGTTGTTACTTCTACTTGCTCTGACACCATTGATATTTCCAATTATTATATGCTTTGATGTTTTACATTATGAAATGATGGATATGTAAGTATATTGGATGCCCAATTTTGGCATAACAAACCTTTAACTACTCCTACAACTACCCTTGAACTTTAGTGCACGCATAGTCCTTATGATGGGTGGTTATACCACTCTCATTGTCACATGGACTATGATGCAATAATTACTAACATATATCTTCCTCCATTGAGGTTTTTTTTGCATTGAAAATGAAGTCGAAAGACCCTTTAAAACCTTTTATGGTTTCTTTGTGGAGATAAGGGAATTATTGGATAATTCATATCTCAACATATTTTCTACTTCATATTATTGAAGAATATTTACCAATTCTTTAAATGACACCCTTATGTTTGATATTTGGAGATATTTCATCTATTTTTTGACTTATTTAGGGAGATCTCTAAGTATAATTAAGACTAAAAAATTATCTTCCATAATTTCTCCCATGGTGTTCACCATTTACTTCAAGTTTGTTATTATTTGAAGGAGTTGTTCAATACTATCACCATATTGGACCCTTAATGTATGAAGTTGTGATTGAAGATGAAGGATTGTGGCTTTATTTTTTTCTTTAAATATAGTGCAAAGTCTATCCCATGCATATTTTAATATTTTTGTTTCACTTATATGTGGTTATATTTGATCTACCACTCCAATAGTGATGAGCATAAATGCCCTTGCATATCATTCATCATAATTTTTCTAAGAATTTGTCTTCTTAGGCCAAGTTTCATCACTAGTAGCTTTATCCTAAAGTTTTTCAACCACTAATATTGTACTTATTTTTATTTTTCATGGTACAAAATTTGGACCCTTGAGAAACTAAGATTCTATGAGAAATATTTTTGATGTAGATGATGAAGGTTCTTTATATCTTCCAAAATGGTTCCCTTTATATATACCACCAGTCCTATATACCAAACATTTTGATACACTCACCCTTCCTATATACCCATTGGTATGTGAAAGAAGCTAGTCCTATCTATATACACAACCATACGCGAGAGAGACCTTAAAGTATGTGAAAGAAATTGATATATGGTACTAAGATAATATTGAAAAGGATTTATATTATAAATAACACTTTCTAAAGATAAATCCTCATACACAGACATAACTTCCATATATACTTGGATATTAGGATTTATATCCAATGATAATAACAAATGAGGTAAAAAATGAAGTGAAACAAAATATCATAAAAAATGTGTCCTTATTCCTCCTTGACAATTTATAGGGTCAAAGCCCAAACATTATTATGACAACCATATTTGTCTTTAGACACAATAGCATACCTATAAACACAAGTAAAAGACATCATTTATACCAAAATCTGTAATTATGCAAATCCAATGATTGGATTTTTGTATACAATTTTTTTGATGCAAAACTTTATTTGAAAAATAAGGTATCAATCCTTGCTAAAAATATATCTTTTTACAAAAAATTACTTTCTTGCAAAAATATTTACTATAAACTATTAAACCCCTTAACTTCAAAAAAATTTCCTTTCAAATTCCTTTTTTTTTCTAAATGTTAACTTTCCCTCAAAAAACTTGCCCACTTAGAAACATTCACCTATACACATTTTAACTCCCTAAATTATTATTTCAAAAAATGCCCTTATTTAAAAATATCATCTTTCTTTCAAAATAGTCCACTATGAGAATTAAACTACAACATTTCTTCTAAAAGAATTATTCTTTTTCTTAAATGCTATCTCTCCTTTATTTATCACTTGTGATTAGAAAGAATAGGATGATAACAAAATATTAACACCTCAAGTCCATGCTTTTACAATTGAGTGCACATTTGAGCTGGTATCTTGAGTTTGGTTCTTTGGGTCTACATTTTTACAACTGGATGTACATGTGACATGACATCTCATTTGCATGTGCTTAGAACAATTATATTACTAGAGCCACAAAAATTGATAAATTTTGCTTTCTCAACCTCCATGTTCTCATTGTAGAAGGAAGTTTTGCCTACTCAGCCTCCATGTTCTCATCATGGAAGAAAACACTATAATGGTGCACTTAGCATATTAAATTTAAATTGTAAAAAATTATTCAGTCAAACTTTATTAGTGTGAAGAAGAAACCTTCCCAACATCTAATTTAATTATTCTATGTATGAAACAACTATGCACAAAAATGATTTTCTATGCTACACTTATACAAGTATGCGTCTACCTCAAATGACGAGTCTGAGCATACAAATGCTTCTATTATCATCAATATAGAAGATATATATATATATATATATATATATATATATATATTTCTAGTTCAAGAACTATGTCAATATTGGTGGGAGATGAAATATCATAGAATAGAATACATTAAAGAAAAGGAGAAAATGAGAATACATATTAGAGATATTTTAGAGAGAAAACAATGCCTGCACCATGTGGTTTGTAGAATTTGGAGTGGATGTATTGTAATGTTTCATAGAAACTTCATACCCACCCATTTTTTATATCTCTAGTGCCCCTATGAATGGATGTGATTCAAAATTTTGGTACTCTAATAAGACCTCAAGTTGACCAACTCCATAAAAGACTTTTGGGAAGCTTCCTCATAATTCATAGAAGTTATTTTCTCAAACAAAATAACATACAAGGACATGTTATCAGATGCAAATGATTGTCCCTTCTCATACAAACTCCTCATACATACTTTATGTTGGATCTAATATTAGATGTTTAAAAATAGTGGGGAGTAAACAATATTTTAATACAACAATATATTTCATAGTTCTCTAAATATTTCCACCAACCAGAATCTATGCATATCATCCATATTTATGCTTTATGGTGTCTCATAGTTTCAATATACTTTTGGTGTTTCACCTTCTTCTCCAACTTTTTAACTTCTCTCATTCTCGTGGGATATGTGACTATCCAAAATTGTATGTGTTAGCTTTTGATGCTATACACTTAAAGAAAAATAACCAGAAGATCTAAATAAAGTTGCAGGATGAAATATAAGATAATGAAAATATTCTAAACATATAAAAAACATAAATAACTTATGCAATAACTCATAAAATAGACACTAATAAATGCTCATGAAAATAGTATTCTCATATAGAATAAATATCTCCAATACACCATACTTCCACACACTCTCACTCTACATTATATCTCACACACACACACATAGACATATATAATGGAATGTGACTCTTCATATAGAGTACTCTTGAACTTCACTCTTCTTGATACTCTTCATATTCCTACTCTATGGACTCATGCACATGGACTATTATGCACATTTACATTACCAAAATACTTTGCACACTCTAATAATACTTGTGCATTTATTACATTGCATAAATTAAATACTCACACTCTAATCTAAGACACTCTCATAATCTAAAGATGTATCCAAGGTGGTACATTATCATGTACTAAATAATGTAATATACACTAATAGTATGAGGTGAAATCATCAATCGTACCCTAATAGTTACATCACATCAAATAATGGAATAATGGCTAACACTATAATCAACATGTATTTTGTTGGCCATTTTATCTTTATGCCAACAATATTTTTGAGATTGATTATTTTTCCACAAATCTCATAGGGATGTAGATCCCAACACCTAGCTATCTGAAGAGGAAACTAAATTTAAAATCATACTAATGATATTATTCATAGGAGGGAATTTAAATAATACATTAAACAACCATAATATCCCAAAATAGGAGAATCTATGACTAAGAACTCAAACTCAAGTTGCTAACTCTCACTAAGCTAACAATTCCAATCCAAAGACTATGTCATCCAAATGTGCCGATATTTACAAATAGGATTGGATATTTATTAAATCATTCCTAGAATTAGGACTTAATTAAATAAGTAAAACTAACACCTAGTCTAGAACTCACACATTCTAACTTAGACTTAGGAATTTAGGCTTAAGTAAATGATAAAATAAACTAAGCCTAATAAACATTAGCCTAGATCTAAAGATATCCACATCATCCCTCTCCACCATAGAAGCATTGGACTCTAATGCTTTTACAATAGGGGTGAAGGGGTGAGATACAACATGCTGAAAACAAAGTTGACTGAGATGCTGAACAAGATCATGTGGGCCATGAGTCATAGTCGATGCTGGAGCTGAAGGTCATGGTACATCTCAATCACCAATCCATGTAGGATCTCGATGAGGCAATGAAGAAGCACCAATAGTCTACTGTAGAGCCAGTGAAGTCTGCTAAAAAATAGGAACCGATGAAGATGGCAATGATGGCCGCTCTAAAATAGGTGGAAGAAGAGCTGGAGCAATAGGAGGAGGTGCCAATGAAGAAATTGCCTTCGTAGGAGGAGGTAATGCAACAAAATATGATGATGATGCCACCTTGGAAGGAGGCGATGCAACGGAAGCAAGTGTGTCACAAGACCTATTGAAGACAAGGGTTATCTTCTCTGGTAGATAACAATTAGGTATAAGTGTGGTCTAGGGCTAAGAATGAAGACAATATTACCTATGTTTATGATGCAAGGTGTAGGTCTGATGGTATGCATCATAAATAGCCCTCTTATCAAACTGATAGGGCTGCCCAAGAATAAGACCACAATAGTCCATAGGAGTCACATCATAAGTGACTCGATCTACATAATGAGGCCCAAAAGCAAATGAAACAGTGCAAGTCTTTGTGATGTAGGAGTTAGAATCTGTATCCTTCCATCCCAATGGATAAGGATGAGGATGTGGTTTCGTAGGCAATTTGAGCCTATCGACAATAGATTGTGCAATCAGATTGGTTTGGGATCCATTGTCGATAATACAATCCACAAAGAAGTCATGTGTGAGGTGGGATTTGGTGATAAAAAAATGGTCACACCCACCTTTTTGATGTAGTAGTGTAACATTATTTAGTTTTCCTCTCAATTCATCATATGCTCTCCCTTATCCCATAACCACAATGGGGGCCTTTTGGGGCTCCTCCATTATAGGTTGTACAAGTAAGTTCTTCTGTTTCCTAAAACACTCATATTCTAAGTGTCCCTATATATTACAATGATTACAATATTTCTTTGCATTATAAGACTTTGGAGAAGAAGAGGAAGAAGAAGAACTAGGAGAAGAAGAAGGAGAAGAATTGGAAGGCATCTTGGCCTTCGAAGACTGCTACTGATTTGAAGAGCGAGAAGTTTCTTGTGCTCGAGTGGTGAACTTCTCTTTGGCCAATTGTGCATGATTGAAGGCCACATCAATGGTTTCCAAGGGAGTATATTTGATCTCCCTATACAAGTGCTCTTGAAGGCCACTTGTAAATTTTACAATCAACTCTGTTGTAGGATCTTTTACACTCAACAAAATGTGTAACCTGTTGAAAGAAGAGATATAATCCTGTACAGACATATTGTAACCTTGGTGCAATCTAAACCATTTCACTTTCAATTCTTGTGCATAATTAGAAGGATAAAAAGAATCCTTCAAATATTGAACCAATTCATCCCAAAAAGTAATGGGATTCTGTTCATCTTGTCGATCCAAGATGACTAGTTTTGCTAACCCACTCAATTTGAGTTTAGCAAAAGGAACTTTATCATTTAATGGAACTTTTGTATAAGCAAACCAGGTTTCCATGTCCATGATCTAGTTATTTAGCACATCAAGATTTTGTGAACCATCATAGATCTTGACATCACATTTGAGATGAGATTTACTATCTCTAGGGGCTTTTTATTTAGGAGCATACTGAATTGCAATCTCATCTACTTTTTTGGCCAAATTACCAACAGTTTGTGCTAAAGAAAACATTTGGTCAGCCAAGTCTAATGCCATTTGAGATCTAGTGTAAGCCAGATCAATTACAAAGAATAGCCTCTCCTAGGCTATTTCAAGAAAATTTCAACTTTTGCCTTCTACAAGAGCGTTACAAAAATGTGTAAAAATAAATCCTCCCTATTTAAAAATTTGTGCCTATCTTCCCAAGAAAAAAAGTATCTTTGCTTTTACAATTGTTTGTTAATTAAGCACAAAAATATTGAGTTTAACCAAAAAATTATTTACTTTTTAATTAATTATCGAAATTAATTAAAAATAACAAATAATAATAAAAATAACCCCTTTAAGGTTGGGCACTGGTATTTTCAATCACCAGTCAACTAAAACTGGTGGCAAGTTGGCAATTCTCAACAGAGCTCTCTACAACCACACCAAGGAAACTACAACAACACAATCATGTACTCAATGTGCTCTAGCTAGCCGTTGGCTATTCCTAGCATCGCCAATAGTGGGTAGCTGATATTTATTAGGCGCCTAGTACCTTATTAATCCTCCAACTTCTCCCACATAGGTGATGTGGGATAATGCCATGAAATAAGAAATAAAAAAAACTTGTTTATTATAAAATCCATGATACCACATGGCAATGCCACAGTGGCTTGATAACGGACACAAAATTATGCAATTAGCAAGGAGCACTATTAGAATGCTCAGCAAAACAATCAACATGGGAGGCAATACATCTTAAGGCTTATCAAGCCTCCGCCAACACACTCTGGCTATTTTGACATCTACAAGGTTGTATTAATACCTTGCACGGAGTTCACCCACATCCCAAATGTGGGACAATTGTATGCTGAAATAAACAAACAATAAAACTTGGTTCTCCTTCAATCGCCAAGTCATAAAGAACTGTAGACCGTGTTGAAAATCAATAAAATTTGTCGAAAAAAATAATGAAGAGCATCAAAAATTCATCGGGATATTTCACTCTGCCAAAAAACATAGAAGAAATGCCAAAAAAATTAGCAGGTTACTGTGAGCCCTCAGAGCCATTAGAGAACACAGTGTAATTACCAAAATATTATTGTTGAGAGATAAAAATTCTTGCTGAAAAATCTCTTTATTTTAGAGGAACACATCGAGACTCACCGGAAGAGTGTCGTAGTACTATCACATGCTTCAGAGGACATTGAAAAGGGCTACAAATATCAAAATTAATGCTATATCATAAGGATTGCAGAGCATTGTTAGGTACTATGCTAGAAAACAACATCGGTAAGAGCAAATGTTCAACATTGAAGAAATGCTTACTGTGTGGATGCCAGTGGTAGCAAAGTGGATTCATGGTAGTGTGTCATCAATATTTATAGCTGTTGGTGGCAACCATCTCAGAAGAGTCACCGGGAAGTGGTAGTATTCGTCGATAATGGAGCTATTGATGACAAGTTGAAGGTGGTCTCGCTGGAGATCGACCAGAGCTTGATGACTACTGATTCAAATATGGTCGAAGGAAATACCATCAAGATGATCATATTGAGAATTAGGATGTCATTGAGGAGTAGCTATGCCGAGGTGTTACCAAAGAATATTGGGTCGGCAAAGCATTTGCGTCGTCGAAACCTTTTCATGCACAAAAAAAATAGCACAACACCAAGATTCATAGAAAGTCATCAGGAAACATAGAGATCACCATAAATGGTGCTACATTGAGACATCAACAACTGAGTAGGAGGTAGATTCAGATGGTAGATGGTTAGATATGTAGGTATACAGGCCACATCATCTGATGTCAATCATCGTGAATGATGAGTGCCAAATTGACACATATTTTATGCAAGGATTATCTGATTTCTATCTGCAAAATCATGAAAGTAAATGTGTTTTAATGATTATTTTACCTTATTTATGTGATTTATCAGTTAATTTGATGAATGAGTTTAAAATGATAAATGATCATATTTTACACAAATTTTGAGAAGTTTTTGTATGTTTTTGGCAGGTAATATTACAATAAAATACAGGTCATATATTGAAGAAAGGATGAACAAATATTGAGGAGACATGTGGATGTGCGCTAAGGAAGGGTGCTATGAAAGGGTGCTCTAGAAGGGCACTACGGAAGGGTGCTACGAAAACTTGGAAAAATCTACGAAAGAACCTGTTTCACATAAATGCCACATAAGATATGGCTTGTTCAAATACCACGTGGGCAGTTGAAAGAATCAAGCACGAAAGGTTTCAAATTCCACATGGGTGGTTAGAAGAATAAAATGTGGGTGACTCACCATTTATTTGGGACATATAATTTGTTACATGAATATTTGTAATAAATGTATCATTCCCTAAAAGAAAGGATAAAAGCTATAGAAAAATTCTAAATCAAGGGTTGTATTGTTACGTAGCTATCCCACCAAGTCAAAGTTAGTATTATGTTATAATTAGTTGCCACTTGGACCAATTAGAATATTTATTAAGTCCAATTATTTTAGGAGATGTGTTAATTTAGCTTTATTCTTGATAAGAACATAGTTGTTGCGTATCAAGTCCAAACCATATGGGAGAAATATGGGGAGTTATGTTCAAGATTGTCTGAGTGACAATATATTTGCATACGAGACCTTTGAAGGATGATGGCAAGCTAATGGAGAAATATATGTAATCTATGATTATTCCTGATGTAATATTTTGTATGTAATTCTAAAATTTGGATGCGCAACTATGTACGTTTGATTTTCAATAATAAAGCAACAACAATATTTTCTTCAGGATATGGTAACTGTGTTTTATAATTATTTTATATTTTTTTGGTTTAGGTAATTTTTATTTCTTTTATTCTCTTGTAATTATGAAATAATTAAAAATTAGATTAATTAAATCAAAGTAGATTATTGAAGTTAAAGTAAAATAGAAAATAGGGGAAGGGGTTAACACTAACCTTCCGGAGGCAAGGCCCACTCCAAAAGGTTAGTCTCTAAATCTCTTCCCCCCCACTAACATGGTAGATATAATTAGATTAAAGATTAATTTACATAAAAATATAATTAGAAATTATAGTAGATAAATAATGCATTAAGTAAATCATTAGTGGATCCACATTAGAATAATTCATAAATTGCATATTTAATTTAATTTTATTTTATTTTCCACAAAATTTAATTTTTGCAACACATGAAACCAAAAAGAGATCTGAACTAAGCTTAGTATTAATTACTACGATACAATCTATACTGGGTTGCTACTCTTTAAATCTAACCTAGATTAACCCGGATTGACAAAATTAAATGTAAGCTACTACAACCGATCATTTTGGCACCATTGCCAGGGAGAGTAGTGTCGTAGTGGTTAATCAAAAAAGTTGTTTGGCAGTGCAAAGAGAGAGGCTTACTTGTATGTGAAAAGGGGTACGTACGAGACCTTTGTGTGCATACAAGTCAGAGTGGCCCGAAGATGGTTCCAACAAGCTCCTTCGTTCGATGTTGCCAGGTTCATTTTTATTAAAGGAATCATTTTTACTGCTTTCATAGATTAAGATTTATTTTTTGCAAATTTCAATTTCTACAAATTTCAATTTTTGCAAATTTCCTGCTTTGGGTAGTTATTATTGCTTAGTTGACTTAGGACCTATGAGAAAGAACAGGAAGTAGGTGAACGCTGAAAGTAACACCCTATTTTTTATAGTAGGAAGTAGTTACATTGAGTGACACAACTGTAATGAAATCCCTCCTAATAATCAAAGAAGTAGTAATAAGTTACCTTTTATTTCAGCATATTTTATTTTTTGCAATTTCCTTGCTTTGGGTGATTACTATTGTTAATTTGATTTAGGACCTATGAAAAGAATACGAAGTAGGTGAACACTGAAAACAACCTAAAATTTGCTTAGGACCCTATTTTTTTTAGTAGGAAGTAGTTACGTTGAGTGACACAACTATAATGAAATCCCTCATAATAGTCAAAGAACAATAGAAATTTACCTTTTACTTCAGCAATTTACTTCCAGTAAAAATTTACTTTCCAAGCATTTTTACTTTTTCCTAAGTATGCTGAAATTAGCTATATAAATACATCTAATTTTAGTAGCATTAGGACTGTTTAATAATTTTAAATTTATTTCTTTTCTGCTGTGTTAAGAGTATTTATAAGTTCTGAAATTTATATTTAAACTTGGCAGACAATAGGATTGAAACAGAAAAATCAAAACCCAAACAGAAAAAAAAAATATAAAATCAAAGAGAAAAGAAAAATAAGTTGCTAGGTGGTGAAAAACAGTCCAATAAACCTGTAGAAAATATTACAAAAAAAAAAATCTCTATAATAATAATAATAATACTAATAATAATAATAATAATAATAGTAATAATAAAATAAAATAGAGGTATATACAAGACTGAACCAAGGAAATTATAAAGTGGTAGGACAAACGTATTGTATCATGAAAATCAATTAGAAAATATTTGAAAGGGTGTAGTAAAACTCAAATCCTATTGATAACTCAACTAGAAAATCACTAATTAATGGGCATAGGTTTTAACTATACAAAAAGTCACTATCTAAAAAAATTCATACACCACCTTAGATAACAAACTGATTTGTAGTGCATTTCTGAACTGCAACCAACTACTATCCAATAATTTCTCTTTGAAAAAAAAAATATAATAATATAATTATATATATATTGAAAAAAAATTAATATATAAAAATAAAAATAATTATGCTTCCTTTGTTTCATCATGAAGTATCTGTATTCCCTTCCATTTTTAGTCTTAATGTTTTAAAGATAGCCCAAGAAAATGTTCTCTCTAAAAAAAAAAACCTTGTAGGAAGATGATTACCACATGATGCATAGTACCTTATTGCTAGATGAAGTCTAGGTGTTCTTTAAATACTCAAACTATATATGGTATCTTGAGCAAAATTTTCATTGAAAATGAAGCAAATATTTTAAAAATATTGTAAGTTACTCCTAGTTGATCAAGTTTCTCTTTGGCCACGCACAATTGCACACCTAAAAACATTGTGAAGTATTGGAAAAATTAACTCGTGTTATTTCTACCATAAGTGAACAGTTTCCCTTGCTTATCTATTTTTACGCATGGTCTAGAATACTAACGAATTGACAAAAGGACAAGCTCGCCCTTCACTCTTAAAAAAAAAAAAATCCCTTGCTCCTCATCTAATCGAGCAAGTATCCCAATAAAAATCTTCTTGCTTCTCCTTAAAATAAGCAAGAACCCTAAAAAGCACTAAAAATCCCTTGCTCCTCACAAAATGAGCAAGTATCCCAAATAAAACAAAAGTAAATAAAAGACAAAAGAGCTTGAATCCCTGGAATTCTTAGTATCTCAAACACCATGGAGTACTCTTTATTAAGGTATCCTTACGTATTAGAACTATGTCTAGATAAGACCTCTAGATGCTCATAAGGTTAGCTAGCTTTTTGGCATACATAACCCTTATTTTTCAATCCTTACTCATAATGAGAAATGAATCCTCACTGCACACACAGTTGGTCTTGAAAGAAGCTTGAGAATACTAGGACAACTTTGACACTATATTAATTTGTGAAAGGAGTAAATGAAGTTGTTTTAAAATTGCTAGAATGTTTGAAGTCCTTGAAGAATAATCCTAGAAACATCACATGTAGGCAAAACTCAAAAGCAAACCCTCATGAAAGTACTATGGTTTCAATTTTTTTCTTTTTCTACAAAAACATGGCTTGTGCCCATCACATTTTCATCCCTTATAAAAAGCCATCTTAATATCTATTTCACTTTTTTCCATGATTGAATATATCCTAGAAGGCTGAAATCAAATTTTATATTCATTACCTTTCTATCTCGGAAACTTCTTAATGACATACATGAAACACAATCACAAAAATTATAATAAACCCCCATAAATAAAACTTATTATTATATTATCCACCAATATAAATAAAACACCCTTCATCTTGTTTTGGCTAAAATTACAGTTTGGGGGGGGGAAGTAAATAAGGTATACAAAGTTCACGATTCAATTTGGGGGGAAGAACCATGTAAAGAATTTTCTTAAAATCTAACAACTACAATTTTGTAGATATCTTCTATAGACAACTTCTGTAATAATCTTCAGTAATATAGTTTATAATACTTAATACAATAAAGTTTATAATATAGTTTAGAGGTAAAGTATAGGTAATATAATATTTTCTAGTTATATAATAATAATAATAATAATAATAATAATAATAAAGATTCATAAATCTCATTTGGTTAATGCCCGAATCCAACACACCTTCAGAGAAGGGAACCAGACGACAGATCTAATGGCAAATATTGCAATTTCTGTTGGGGAGATGCAAATTTGGAAGGATAACTTCCCTCAAGAACTATTGGTGTTGGCTTCTAGAGAAGAGCTAAGATCAAACCTGTTAGAGCATCAGGAGATCAGAGGGGTTGATGATGAGTAATCCGATAGATGGAATTAGGCAGAAAAGGCATCCCATTTGCTGGGGCCTGGGAGGGGAGGTGACAAGTGTACAGTACAACAACCTAGTGGTATTAGTAAGTGCTAGGTGTTGTTTGGTTTTTGTTTTATCCTAAATAGTCAAGCGACAAGTATAGGACTATGGACTCTAAGTATGGCTTAATGTGGGTCTTAGAAAGATCCATTTTGTATTTTGATTATACGAGCTTGATGCTAGAACCAGCCCATTTTGACTATGTAAAAGGTTTGTGGACCTTATAACAACCTCTACCTTATACCAAAATAATAATAATAATAATAATAATAATAATAATAAAATGAATATACATTATATTAATTTACTATATCTTTACTTTGATCATTCTTCTCGAAAAAAATAAATATAAAAAATATAATTATAATAATATATATATATATATATAATAAAATAAAATAATAATAATAAAAAATAAATAAATAAACTTTAAAAGTTAATTTAAATTTATATGTTACATATATAATGATGTTCTTATTATTTTTTTTTGGTAGGTAAAAGTAATTTTATTTACTTTACGGGTTGAAGGGACCCGCCCCTTTTTACATTCGAAACAGTTGTGGCTGGAAGGCCACAGTCCCATATCCAGGGGATGTTGAGCCAACAAAATAAAGCAACTAACCAAAAAGTTTCATGGACCGCCCCCATAGGCGTCCTTCCACAAACGTACAGAAAATTCAAACTACACAACAAAACAAAAACAAACACCATCCTAGATTTTCAGCAAACTCGAACCTCGCCATTGTTCCAGGACTCTATGAAGTCCTTAGTTACCTCCTTGTCCGCGCCTTCAAAACATTTTGAAGAAATTCATGAAATGCTTGGAGTTGAGAAGGGTTACGGTGCTTGCGTTAATCTGTAGAGTTGCAGGTTCAATGATGGCCATGATGCAAAGAGGGTTCTGGTTGCAGGTAAAGGGTCGGTTAGGGATGCAGATGGAGCTAGTACAGAGATGCACCACAATGCAATCAAGAGGGGCATAGGGGATGAGGATAAAGACCTAGAATGGGAAGGTCACAGGATTGGGAATCTGAACAACCAGCTTATGGCCACAAAACCAGGCATGATTTTAACTCAAGCTTGGGGTGGCGGTCTTGGCGGTAGTGGTGGATGGTGTGGAAAGGCAATGAAGGACATACAAGTGGTGGGTAAAAATATGAGGCACGAGCAACCAGACCTTCGACTGGGACAACACGGGTGGATGAGACGGTCCGGAGAGACTGTGCATTTCTCTATATCTTTGCCATTTCAAAAAATGATGAAGGTGCCTTGGAACCAATGGGCCAAGGTGTTGACAAACACCTTAATGGGTGGGAACTTCTTGGTGTGGTGGTTAGAGCCACCTTTAGAGGCATGGAGGCCCTTAGGTGTCAATAGGACACCGTTGGGGTAGCAACAACCACCGTTGTTGTTGGAACTATAATGATGTTGGGGGCTAAACTCACTCCTAGGAGGTATTGACGAAATACCATTGGTCATGTAGCCCAAGCTACTTATTAGTAAGATTCTCCACATCATGATTGACTTTCTTGAGAACCTTGCACGGGAAGCTGTCTTCCCAGATCGTTAAGGTGGTTTGAAGGATGGCTTTGTTGGCTAGGACATCGACCACCTGGTTAGCCTCTCTAAACACGTGCTTGATTTGGTTTCGATCCTTGTCATTGAGGTATTTTTGACAATCCTGAATGATGCTTTGGATGTTCTTCCCTCCTCTGGTGTTGTTTTGTATAAGCCCCACTATAACTTCTGAGTCACCTTCGAAGATGATAGGGCTGGCCATGGATTTGCATATGTCAATGCTTCTCCAGAGAGCTCTGGCTTCTACGTAATTGTTGGTCTGGGTGCCCAAATTTTTAGCAAATGCCCGGATGATATTACCATTGTGGTCCCTGACCACACCCCCTGCTCCTGCTTTTCTTGGGTTGCCTTTGGAGGCACCATCAAAATTGACCTTCAACCAACCCTGGGGGGAGTCCACTTGGCTGAGGCTCTATCCTTGTGGGACTCCTTGGCTTTGCAATAGTCTTGGGGAATCCTGAGAGCCACAAATAGGTGACCTTCTATTCCATCCTGGGGAATTTTTGGGCAAGGGATGAGACTGCTATTTTTTGTTGCAAGGGCGATGGCTCTTGCCGCAACAACATCATGATCCCTATGATCCTCACTGAAAACTCGTCTGTTACGTTCCAACCAAATCTTCCAGGCAATATGGTGGGCCAGGGAATTCCAAAGGAAGTTGAGTCTTGGGTTTTTGAAGGTGTTGGGCCATTGGATGAACATGTCCTTGACAGTTTTTGGCCTAACCCAACAAACCTGAAACTTGTTGGTCACTAGGAAAACACGTTGCTGGTGAAGGGGCATTCCATCAGAATATGTTGAGTCGATTCCCAGGCTTGCCTACATAGGTAGCATCTATTGGGGACAATGATCCCTCTACGCATCATATTGTCAGTGGTAAGGATTTTATTGTGGACAACAGTCCAACATAAGTGGGCTATCTTTGGGATTAAAGCCTTAAGCCACACACTTCTGGCTAAGGTCTGCCCACTTTTGGGACTGGCTCCTCTGGTGATGTTTTCTATAAGCTGGGAGGTGGACTTCACAGAGAAATTACCATCGCTCATGCCTTTCCAGCATCGTTCATATTTTTTTTGGGATTGGGGGATGAAATTTTCCCTCATGATCGCATGGATCTCTGACACTACGTTGTTGATTGTGTCATTCTTAATTCTAAACTGAACCTTTTTCCACTTTTGGATTCCCTGGTTGGAGGTGATGAAGTCTGCTATGTAGGCCCCGTACTTGTTGTCAGTCAGGTGCTTGATAACAATCAACTTTTGGTCACTTATGAGAGGATATTTTTTGGCCCAGGCATCCTCCCAGAAGTCGATCTCTTTGCCATCTCCCAACTACCACCAAGAGCCTTGGTGTAGGAGATTTTGGGTGAGGGAGATGGACTTCCAAAAGTGAGAGCAGTTATGGGGGATATCCATCTGAAGAAAATATTGCTACTGGAGATACTTTCTTTTGACTATATTCACCCACTCGAGATTAGCATTGGATACAACCTTCCATGCTTGCTTAGCCAGGAGGGCTAGATTGGTGACATTGATGCGCCACATACCCAGGCCTCCCTGATCCTTGGGGGAGCACACTTTATCCTAGGAAACCAGGTGGAACTTCTTCTGGTTGTCATTTCCCGACCACAAAATTTTTTCTGGATTTTTTTGATGGCCTCGCCCACAACCGTCGAAATTTTGAAGATAGACAGGAAAAAGGTGGGAATGCTCTATAAAACAACTTTAACTAGGGTTGCCTTGCCCGCACTAGAGAGGAGTGCACCTTTCCATCCTGAAAGTTTTTTGTGGATCCTGTCGATGACATTCCTCCACATGTCTTTGAGGGGCCTTCCTTTGAACATGGGGAGACCCAAGTATGTGGTCGGGAAATCTACAATGGAGCATCCCAGAATTCTTGTGATCTTGCATTGTCTTTTGGGGGGGTGTTAGTGAAGTACAACTTGCTTTTGATGTAGTTGATTTTTTGACCTGCTGCCTCTTCATAGAGGTTGAGAATCATTTTGATAGCTTTGGCATCAGGAACTGAGGCTTTGGTTGCCAACAAGGTATCATCCACAAATTGTTGATGGGTTGAGGGCGAGAGGCCAGTGGTGGCTTTGATGCCCAAAATTAGATTGTTAGAGCAAGCATTCTTGATAGCTCTTCCCAGGCTATCTACCAAAATGATGAAGAGAATGGGGGAAAGCGGATCTCCCTGTCTGAGCCCCCTGGAACTCGGGAAGTAACCAATGGCAAACCCATTCACCAGGACCAAAAACCATGATGAGGAAATGCACTTATAAATCAGATTGACCCAAGATTCATGGAAGCCAAACTTGAGGAGGATTTGGGTGAGGAAATCCCTGTTAACTCTATCGAAGGCTTTGTTCATGTCTAACTTGAGGAAAAAGGTAGCCGACTTGGAGGCATGGGTAGAGTGGATCAGTTCGTGAATGGTGATGACTCCGTCGAGGATGTTGTGACCTTTGATAGTGCTGCCCTGGCAGGGGTCGATAATGGAGGGGAGAATGCTCGACAACCGGTTGGCCATGGCTTTGGAGAGGATTTTATAGATGACATTGCACAGACTAATGGGGCGATAGTCTGAGAGGGACTGGGGATTCTCACCTTTAGGGATCAAAGCTAGGAAAGTGGAGTTGACATCTCTGGGGATGGATTTGGAAGACTGCATTTCCCTGATGGAGTTGCATAAGTTCGAGCCCACTATGCCCCAATAGGTTTGGAAAAATTTGGGCGGGAAACCATCCGGCCCAGGGGCTTTGTCTGGATTCATGGAAAATAGGGCTTGGTGAATTTCCTTGTGGGACAGAGGGCTAAGGAGGAAGTGATTGGTCTCCTAAGAAATTATGGAGGGGATATTAGCCAACAAGGCTTCCATGGTAGGAGGGGACTGGGACGAGGGAGAGGCAAGGAGGTTTCTAAAGTGGCTCACCACTTCTTCCCTAATCTGTAGGATGTCTGAAGTAGCAGACCCATCTTGCTTGGCCAAGTTTTTGATCTTATTTGCACCCTGTTGAGTGGTATTTTCACACACTTGTGAAATTACACTCTCCTTTAGGATTTGGGTTCCAAATCCCCTCTTGCAAAGAAGTTAAACAACCAACTTCTCCAAGGTCTCCGCTATATTAGCAAAATATATTCATTTTAAATGCTTGGAACACCTTAGCGATTGCAAGTAATCGTAAACAAGGGGCAATGTTGGTTTATTTTACCATGAAACTTTAGTGATTGTTCATTGAACCAAAATAAATCAAATGTGAGTTGGCCCTCATATGACCACGATGTAGTGCTTTAATTCCTTTTATCTTGATGGTTTTAAAATAGATTTTATCTTGCATTAAATCCTCAATGATGAATAGGGTCTTCAAATGTAGCTTCAAAATGTCACTTTAACTTATCCCTCTTAAATGAAATCAAATTTTCATCAAGATGAACAATTAAGTGCTTTAAGGAAAAGACCTTCAATGTGATACTCAAATTACCCCTCTTTCGTAAAATTAGAATTTTTATGAAGAAAGGGTAATTTTAGGCCCAAAATGGAAATTTGTGAAAATGCCATAAAACATAACTCCTTCAATGAAATTGGAATTTCCATGAAGGGAATGTCATCATAGGCTCATGAGTGCAAAACAAAACTGGAAAAATGAAATTTGACCTTAAAATGGAAATTTTCTATTTTCGGATTTTTTAAATCTGTAACAAAACAGCAACTTCGATGAATTTTTAAAAATACTAAACAACTCCGAAAATGAAATTTCAAAGTGCGTATTGGAAGTCTGAACTGTAACCTACGCAATGGTGAAATTATTTTTAGATTTTGAAATTTTTTTAATGTTTATTTTAATGTCTGAAAATAAGAAAAAGTTCTGAAATTTAAATTTTTGAAAGCAGAAAATTAAAAATTTGCATCAAAATAATTGTTGAAAATGCAGCAATGCAAAAGCTCCTTCAGTTTGATAGCACCCCATCCTGCAAAACCGAATACGTGAGAGTTTCGTACATGCAACCTAGCCTATTTGACTTGCAAAACAAACACAATCAAAGTAAACTAGGTGTTGGCTCCTAGGGTTTAAAGTAATTTCCAGATTGCAGACATTCACATGAAATAACCCAAAACAATGGCATAAATTTCACATACAAATCTGAAATTTGGAAGGAGAAACATAGAACAATTAAAATGGAGCATGCAGAAAATTTCTCATCCTTTCTTGCTAACAAGGCCTGAAATTTCTGAAGAGAAGCTTTAACATTCAAATTATATTTCAAGCTTTACATTACATCAAAATCTGCAGCCTTTGGCTATGCCCCAAAAATTCCAGCCCCTTTTTCTGTTTTGAAATGCTATATTTAACATGACAGAAAAAACTCTTTGTTTCCATTTCCTCTTCCCTGAAAACCCTTCATTTCGTTTTCTTTTGTTTCATTTCCTGTTTTTTTCATTTGAACCTCGAAAGGTTTTCCTTTTGGTTTCTCTTCGTTTCCTTAACATGCACGCTTTGGTAACCGTCATAGGCATCATGGCAAGAATGGCCATTCGTAACGGCTATACTTCATTACATTTCGTCATGCTTTGCCTTTACGAACCCACATAATTCCTTGTATGCCTTTTTAAAATACCACCACACCTTTTCCATTTTCTAAATCACCAAAGTACAGGGGAATTTAATTAAACAGCATAGCTTTCTACTTCTCCGGGTCGCCTTTTCGTATATGTATATATGTATTTTTTTAAAGAAGTCCCTTTTGTCCTTTCTAAGGATGCCTAAAAAATCCTTTTATCTTTTATACGAATGGCCATATGAACATGCGTCCAATTTATACAATCTATTCATCATAGTAGGCCCTCTCCCTATCTTTCGGCATGCATCGCTGCCAAATTTATCTCTCTGATGCCGCTACTGTTGTGCTATGAATCCGTCGGTGGTTTCACCATTCTTCGGTTGGTGATACACTACCGACGTCAATACTTTCCCCAAACGCGTTGGCCACGTCGATGTTATTCTCTGCATTCGTAATCTTGTCACCGGTGAAGACTACCCATCACGTAGATGACAATATCCTCCCTTCGACACCAATCACGATGGAAGACGTTTGCGTGGCTGCTGGTCTGCTGTTTCAAACTGTCACGGTGCATCGTGTCATTCAAAATCTCATCGAATACCTGGTAATCTTCTGCCAGGTCGCTCACTACACTGTCGTCCATTATGGCTGTCCTTGCTTAGGCTTACCCATATCAGTACCGCATCCATCCACCATTAAAACTCTCTGACCTCACTGTCGATGTGCTCCGTAAAGGGAAGATGTTGTTGTTGGTCATAACGAGGTTCCACCCTCCGTTGTGATTCGAAACTTCATAAATCGTTGCGAAAGCAGCGTGGGTAGTCTCCTTAGCATTCCCGAGCTTCTGATTATGACTCGGCTTCGGTATAACCATGGGCCTTCAAAGTGAAACCTACAATGAATGTTTTCTTCCCCTTCTGCTGAGCCGACGTCGTCTACTTTCTTCGGCACCCTTTCCCGCGGTTACGCCCGGTCTGTCAAAATTTCAATTTGCTCGACCACTGCGCCTCGCAATGGATTCTCACTCAGTCTCACCTCATAAATCTCGTCGCAGTCTTATCTATCCTGGTCTTCACTTGGTTAATGATACCCATTCAGAACACCCACTACTACCGTGTAACATCGCATGCCCTATGTTGTTCATCCTTATCAACTCTACCGCGTTGTCTTCGGCCACGTCTCAACCGTCCAACTCCGACTGCCTGTCCGATGAATTCGGTCAAATATCTCATCTATGTATTCTGTTGGAATTTTGTTCCACTTTAATATCTTCATTTAGCCTACTGCAAAATCTGCCACGCAAACCTGCATAATACCAAGACACCAACATTAGGCTCATATAAATATAAATGAAAGACCATTATGCTCCCTCCGTTTTCTGCCTTACCACGTGTTGTTCAGTGGGGTCCACCCACTCTTACCGATATGCTTATTTTACTTTGTATAGATGTATATCAAAGAGGTATTAAGGTGGGATGAAATTTTTAACATAAAACCTGTTTTATATATAGAACACAAGTTCATTATACATGAATGACAACCAAGAAATTTAACCATCACCATGTTAACAACAAAATATTAGCAATAACATTGCTAACACACCATTGACAAAAAATCGTCGACAAGAAATTGACAACAATTTGACGATAAAAAATCATCGACAAGAAATTGACAACAATTTGACGATAAAAAATCATCGACAAGAATTTGCAAACCCAAAACAAAGTGAAGAATTAGACACTAAAAACGAAATGCAAACACCCGGATACCAAAACAAAAAGGTGGGTCCCCAATTTTGGGGTATGTTGTGGAACAACCACAACAAATGGCGACTCTGCTGGGAAATGCTCCTGAGCATTTCGGTGAGAACCCAACCTGAAAATACACGAACTCAAATACAAGCGTCAACAAATATCCAAAGAAGGCAAACAGATCAGAAATACATGAAACATCAGAATCGTTACGCATTAGCTCGGTGTGTGTAGTGTGCTTCATTCCCTATCGTTTGAAACTCATTCAACTTTCCATTGTCAGTTTTACCTGAATGCTTATGTAAGGCTATGAATGATTTGTGCAGGATTTGATGCATGATGAAGATGCTAGAGATGTGACAACCTGCTTTATAAAGGCTCAAACCTTCTAATATCATGGACAAACATATTAAAGACGTCAAACCCTCTTGGGACCAAATATATGTCTACTAAATTAATTTACTAGATCCCAAAGTTGGTTATGTGTCACTTCCATCTTGAACCCATGTGCAAGTGTAAGTGAAATCAGAACTTTGGGGAATAGGATTCCCAACCTAAGCGAAATGGGAATTTAACCCTATCCTTACTATTCTGATTTGGAGTTCATTACCTCATCTTGAACAAAATGATCTAACTTGTTATGGATGAAATGGTCAGGCTAGTCTATCCATATGAGCAATCAGTGGTCTTGCTTTTAGACAAGACATGTTGCCACGCATGAGCATACTTAACCCCATAATCCCTGGCTTGGCTTCATTCATTCTTTTTCTTTTATTTCTTAGACCTTTGGGATGACTACCCATCCTTACCAGGGACATGTAGTACGATCCTTCCAATCCAAGATTTATGAAATGGGAAATATCAGTCAATTTTATTACTTGGACCTTTGAGATGACTACCCATCCTTTGCAGAGGACATGTAGTACTATCCTTCCAATCCAAGTTTTATGATGAAGTGGGAAAAATGGAAGCTTTGGGGAATCGGATTCTCAACCTAAGCGAGATGAGAATTATGTCCTATCCTTACTACTCCATGTAGGTCAAATCAGAGCTTTGGGGAGTTGGATCCTCAACCTAAGTTCGATGAGGATTTAACCCTATCCTTACTACTCTGGTTTTAGGCTTTAAGCTTTTATGGGAGTGGCAAAAACCACTTTTTCAAGGATTATGTTGCATGATAGGACAAACATGAAATATTCTTTTCACCTCACCTTTTCATCCAAGTATGGTTTTGACCATTTTGCTCAAGATTCTTTTAATGTGCATGGAATGTGCTTGGTTCAAAATAGTTCGGGCAGCAGTTCCCAACCTTAGGATCCTTTTAATATATGTTATGGCATAACCCTAAGAGGATTCAACACCTTCTCAATGATTGCACATGAAATGAAAATGTACCTGAGATGACATGTATATGCAATGAGGAATGAGACATGAATGCACTGCTTCTTTTGAAATGTGGGTGGAATATATCATCTACTTTATCATAATGTGTAAAACTGACAACTTCATGTATTACAAGATTCAAACGATATTATTTAAAATGTTTGTGTTACCTGTGGAGCTCTCTACAACATAATTCCAATGTTTCATATTTTCCTGATCTTAGGCATGAGTTGACATCTCAAATTTTTATTCACTTTTTATTTTCAGACAAACCAAACATGTCCAGAGGACTAACACACAAAACTTAAAACTAAACCCAAAAAGCAAAATCTATATACAAATGTACAATATAATACAAGATGATGCAAAGCTTGGACTATCACTTTCCTGGATCCCAAACATGACTAGAACACTTCAACAAAAATGCATGCCAAGTGTTGTAGGAATCCAACAAAAACAATATTAGACCACACCATGCACCAACTTTTAACTTCCCTTGCTCACCCCACCGATTAGATTTAATTCCATTAGTACTCTCATAGGTGAGCGTTAAAATACTAAAATGATTAGACAATAAATGATATTCAATTTTATCTTGTCTATTCTTGAAAGTATCCATTTCATAGTTCGATTCATGATTTAGAACTAGACTCTCTTTATCCAAAATGAGACTTTGTAAACAAGAGCCTATTTCTAAAAATTTTAAAGCCAAATCATTTTCCAAATTTGTAGGCCAATCAAATTTGTGTAACAGTTTGCAAGCATCTAGGATATTTACCACATTGAGATCATTAGGAGCTTTTATCCTAGGTTCAAGAATTAATTGTTGATGAATTTGATTTAGCAATTTAAATGCATCAAGCTCCTTTTCATTCATTAAAGTAATGTTATCAAAGGTGTGGTTAGAAATTAATCCTTGTTCTTCATTCACCTTCAATGGCATTTCATCATAATGTAGCACTTGTTCTTTCTCCATGATTTGTTTATCAAAGGCACCAAACTTAGGTACCCAATTGAACACATGTCCATCCCTTTCAAACCATAAGTCTTGTCTATCTAGGGGTGGGTTAACTAACATATTTCCATGATCAATCACTTGGGTTGTTTTGGGTAACGTGGGATTTTCAATTGGATCATCAATGATATCAAACCCAAATGATTTAGGTTTTGTAATTTTCTCCTTTTGAAATGGCATAATCGTTGTAGCACAAGTAAGTGGATCAAGATTTTCAACTTCTTTTCCTTCAAAGGAATCTAAAGCAAGTGACTCTCTTTCTTGATTCATGGTTGTAGAATCCTTATCATGCTCCAAAATTTGATGAGATTCGAATTCCTCTTCCAAAACTTTCTCAAATTGTACAGGATTTATAGTATCCTCATGTGAGGAAGCAATTAAGTTGTCCTGCATATTATTTGACACAACAAGTTTGTTAGAAGATTCAGATTGATAATATTCTTCCCATTTCTTCCACGAATCATAGTAATCATCTTCCAAGTTCAAGTTGTGGCGTTCAAGTATTTCTTCTTCATCTTCTCGATTCATCAACCTTGTTTCTCATCCAACTCATCTTCACCTTCCTTAGATGGTCCCGTTATTTCCAAAAGTGGGTTATTTCTTGAATTCAAATTGGTAAGGCTATCATAATCCAAATTTGTAACCCATGATTCAATTTTATCACAATTTGGAAGGTGTGGATCTTCTTGGTCATCACTTTTGAGAGCATCATCCAAAGTGCCTTTCGAGAACAAGTGGTGAAATTCGATTATGTCTTCAACTTCATTTGTTGATTTTATTTCAAATTCATTTTCAGCCACTTGTGATGACTTAGGAGCTTCTACAATGGGATCAATTTTTGAATTCCGTGTCATATAGTTGCTCCAATCCTTTGCAAGTACATCTGCCCAAATCATATCCACATAAGTTTGTTCATCCAAATACTCCTCTTTGGGTAATGATTCTGGATACTTATTTTCCAAAACAAGATGGTGATTATTTGATTCCAACTTCTTGTTACCCATCCATAGAATTTCTTCTCCAAAATCTTCATGCTCTTCAAGACATTTCGAATAGGTATTCACTTCAACGTGAGTCACCTCAAAATTTCTTGTATCACTTGAAGAAGCATAACATGAAACATCATTAAGATCGGCATTACGAATTTTCTTATTAGGATGATTTGGATGCATACATTGATGTGCTCATTTTTGTGATGGAACATGCCTACATACCTTCTTAACCACTTTCTTTTGCTCTTTTACTTCCGATACAAACTTTTTGGGTTGAGTGGTAGAAGTAGTAGGATTAGTTGGATTAATATCCATGGACAAAGCTTGAACATTTGTTGCAATAGTTCCATGAGTGACCAGATGATTCTCTAATTGAGGCATAGTTGGATGGATGGAAGTACTTGTATAAGCACATGTGGGAGCATAAGTTGGTATGGTAGGATAAAGTTGATTGTAGGGAAAAACATTTGATATCAAATTTTGTTGTGCCCATGCTTGATTTACCATCGAGGCTTGATTGTAAGCCCCTAGTTGTCCTACCATAGTTGATTGCTCCATTCCATAACCTTGTGGCCTTAATTGTTGATCTACAATCATAGCTTTCGTGTAGGCCGATGCAAGATCAGTAACCAAGGGATTCATCCTAAAAAATATGGCAAACAATGGATCCAATGCTCGAAAGTATATTTGAAGAGCACCACTTTCCTCAATAGTATAGGGAGAAATTAGTCTCGCATAAAGTTTTTGAAATCTCAAGTTGAAACTTCTCACTGGCTCATTAGGTTCTCTTTTGCAAGAAGCAAATTGTTGATATATCGTGAGAGGATCAATGAGTAACCTAAATTGATTGATAAAATTATCTTTCAATTGAGTCCAAGATGTAATAGAACCAACGGGTAAATTGATGTACCAATCATATGCCACCTCATCTAGGGTTCCAAGAAACATTCTACATGCCACATCCTCATGTTCAACATTCCATCTGACTAGGATATCCACATAGGCTTGAATATGTTCCTCGGCTAATGTTGGACCATTGTGCTTAAACTTGGGCAAAAGCTTTTCTACGTTCTTGGGTAAATCATGAAAATCTCCACTAATGTTCAAAGGATTAGCATGTATCCCATACCACGTTCCTGCAGTTGTAGCCATTAATGAAACTCAGAGAATAATTTCAAAACCAATTTGTTAGTCATCAATAGAAGGAAACATGACAAAGCAATATTCTAAAATGTAAATTAGTTTCTGATTCACCAGATCGCATATGCGCAAGTGAAGAGCATACTCCTAGTGTTGTAGGTTTCGATTCACAAGATCGCATTACACGCAAGTGAAGAGCATAATACCGACAACAAATACATTTTAGACAAAATAATTCCTTACAAATAAGTATGAAATGACTAGCAAATGTCAAACATGTAATGTGCGAATAATCATGTTAGCATCAACCCAAAAGATGTATCCATTAAGCTCAAATGAAAGTAATTGCATGGAGACAACCTCGTTAGTCAAGACCAAATATATATATATTTTTTTAAATCCAATCAAGAACCATTATTCCTGTATGAACAACCAAAAAAAAAAAAACGTTAGAACAATGCATAGCAATTCATGTCCTCCTTTTAACAATACAATGTTGTATTGTTAAAAGAGGGCTAAAGATAATAACCAATAGGGCATGAAATATTCAAAATTTAAATCCCTATAGCATTTAAATCACACTGCAATAAACCGGTTCAGGCCCCTCCTTCTAGCGCCAAAATGTTGAGTGGTATTTTCACACACTTGTGAAATTACACTCTCCTTTAGGATTTGGGTTCCAAATCCCCTCTTGCAAAGAAGTTAAACAACCAACTTCTCCAAGGTCTCCGCTATATTAGCAAAATATATTCATTTTAAATGCTTGGAACACCTTAGCGATTGCAAGTAATCAGTAAACAAGGGGCAATGTTGGTTTATTTTACCATGAAAATTTAGTGATTGTTCATTGAACCAAAATAAATCAAATGTGAGTTGGCCCTCATATGACCACGATGTAGTGCTTTAATTCCTTTTATCTTGATGGTTTTAAAATAGATTTTATCTTGCATTAAATCCTCAATGATGAATAGGGTCTTCAAATGTAGCTTCAAAATGTCACTTTAACTTATCCCTCTTAAATGAAATCAAATTTTCATCAAGATGAACAATTAAGTGCTTTAAGGAAAAGACCTTCAATGTGATACTCAAATTACCCCTCTTTCGTAAAATTAGAATTTTTATGAAGAAAGGGTAATTTGAGTATCACATTGAAGGTCTTTTCCTTAAAGCACTTAATTGTTCATCTTGATGAAAATTTGATTTCATTTAAGAGGGACAAGTTAAAGTGACATTTTGAATCTACATTTGAAGACCCTATTCATCATTGAGGATTTAATGCAAGATAAAATCTATTTTAAAACCATCAAGATAAAAGGAATTAAAACACTACATCGTGGTCATATGAGGGCCAACTCACATTTGATTTATTTTGGTTCAATGAACAATCACTAAAGTTTCATGGTAAAATAAACCAACATTGCCCCTTGTTTACGCTTACTTGCAATCGCTAAGGTGTTCCAAGCATTTAAAATGAATATATTTTGCTAATATAGCGGAGACCTTGGAGAAGTTGGTTGTTTAACTTCTTTGCAAGAGGGGATTTGGAACCCAAATCCTAAAGGAGAGTGTAATTTCACAAGTGTGTGAAAATACCACTCAACACACCCCTGTGCCTCAGGGTGGATATATGAAAGAATTTGGAGTTAGAATCCCCTTCCTTGAGCCACAACTGTCTGGACTTTTGGCACCAAAAGGTTTCCTCCTTGCTGAGGATGTTGTGGTAGTCGACCAACAATCGTTGCTCTTCATCACGAAGGTTATCGTTTCCTGCTCCATTCTAAAACTATCCTCTATCTGATTAATTCTAGCCTTGACCTAATTCTTTGCTTTGAAGATATTCCTAAATATCTCCTTGTTCTAGGTTTTCAAATTTCCCTTGATGAATCTGAGTTTCTGCATGAACTGGTTGGTGGTTGATCCTGGGAATTTTCTTTTCCACCACAAAGCAATCTGATTACTGAGATTGGGATGTTGGGTCCACATTGATTCAAACCTAAAGGGGGTTTTGAACTGAGGTTTGGTGCTAGTTTCTAGCAAGAGGGGGTTGTGGTCAGACCCAATCTTAGGGAGAGCTAGCAAACTGGCATCCCCAAAAAGTGGGAGGGCTTCCTAGGATAACAAAACTCGATCAAGGCATTCCTGAATAATACTATTACCTTTCCTCCTATTGCTCCATGTGAATAAGGACCCCTGAAGCTGAACATCCATGAGGGCGTTGGAATCAATAAAGTGTCTCAGGTCATCTGTTTCCCTATGAGTTAACATAGTTCCTCCCCTCTTATCTGAATACTGCAAAGGAGAGTTGAAGTCCCCTGCTAGAATCTAGGGGGTTCCATCAAAGGCTTGCCTTATCGAAGTGAGAAAGTTCCACAAAGCCACTCTGCCCTAGGAGGAGTTAGGGGCATACACATTGGTCATCACCCAAGAAACCTGGGAACTGAGATCATGGAACAGGATGTTACTCAGCCTGTCCTGGCTGGAAATGAGGTTGCCTTGCACCTTAGTGGGATTCCACAAGCAAAGCAGCCCGCCAGCCAATTTGGAAGTCGGGGAATGGACAAACTCATAGTTTTTCTAGATATTTTTGGCCACCCTGGGTGACCAGTGTTCATTGAGTTTAGTTTCCTGAATGAGAAAAATAGTTGGGTTATGTTCTCTTCTCATAGCTGCAGCCACTCTTTGCTTGGCTGCTTCATTCAGCCCTATCACATTCTAAGAGAGGACTCTCATTTAGAAATTTTAGGAATCCTTTTGTTCATTTTTTATTGCTATGTAGGGGTTTTGGATCTTCGAGTTTCTTCTTTAGTATTGATTTTGTTATCCTGGAATAGGGTTTTTTGGGTCTCATTGGCTATATCTTCTACTGTGTTCCTAATTCTTCTGTCTGCTTCTAACGGTCTACCTTTTTTACTCTCCCCTCCAACATCCATCTGGGATTTCCTGAAGCTACAGTTTTTTTTAGGGCTCCACTACTCAGGGGAAGGTTGATCATGATCTTCATTATCAGATGCAAGGTCATAGAAGGTGGGCAAGGCTGGAGCCCCAAAATCTGGGGGTGGAGAGTCCTACGGGGTGGAGGACGATGAGGCAGAAGGTTTTATGGGGGGCCTCCGGGGGGACTGGGAGGGGGAGGGACTGGGAGACTATTTTGGGGGAGAGGTAGACTTGGGGACTTGGTGGGTGGGGCTGGGCCTAGGGCATTGAAGGGGTTCAAGGTTAAAAACTAGGTTAGATTCAACAAGGATTTCCCCTTCCTCAACTTCCTCAAAAATACCATAATATTTAAGTGCATAAAATTTATTAGTAACAAGGACATAAGCACTTGTATTTTGATATGGGGTGTTCGCCATCAACCTAGCTTGATGCCCAATAGTTGTTGTGTGGTTTTATGTAGTTCATCTAGATATATACTTCAGATGATCTATGATCTGGTTATCCATGATAGGGTTCCTAGCCTTAGGGCACTGGGACTGCAGGTGGCCCTATGTCTGGCATTCAAGGTAGAATGTCGGTTTATTCTCATAGATCAGCGGTTGCCTCCATTTGAATTCCCCATATATGAGGTTCAAGTATTCCGAGAGTTGGCTCTCCAAGTTCACATTGACACAGATGTGGGCCTGAGTTAAGCATGTTCTCACTCGGGTGGCTAGGTCAATGGCCACAAGATCCTCGATAGCCTTGGCTAAGCCTTGTAGAGCTAGAAGAAGTGAGCTGTGAGGTTTGGAAGCCTCACCCAAAGTGGAGTGTAGTTGATATTCTAAGAATTTGGGTCAAAATTTGGTTGCCATTTAAAAAAAAATAGACTTCTCCTCTTGAAAAACCATGGTCCTCCAGACAAGATATGTTCTACGTCCTCCTGGGTGTTGAGTTGGATCATAAAGAAACCCCGAGTCATTGCCGACAACTCCATGCTTCCTAGAGTCTTCCACTTGGATGCTACCCATCTGCGAATTGAATCCATGTTTGGGCGGCCTCCTATGAACTTTCCCACCAGGGAGTAGGTGTCACAAATTTCATAGTTTTCCATGAGGCTCCTAGGGCATAAGACATCACAGCCCTGAGTAACAAACTCGCATGTGGTGTCTGGTTTGGTTCTCTGCTTGCTCTACAACAAATCTGCATACGAAGGGTTTCCATAGGTATGGTCATCATTGATGGTATTTTCCCCAGTGCCATCATTAATCTCCCCATTTTTATTGGCAGTGGTCGATCCCACCATCTTCCCTACCTTCGTAGTGGTGCTTGTGGCATTATGAGAGCCACTCACCACATCGTTGTGCATAACCTAATTCCTATTTTCATTCTTGCCTCATGACACAATGGATGCTCCACTCGACCCTCATTCAGACCACACGTAGACTCCGGATAGTAGAAACCCTAGGTTTTCATTCGCTGATGCCTTATCCGAGTGCAACCGAGTAATTTTTTGCCGATCCCGTAAAATTTTGTTCTTATTGTTAGTATGGGTTTTTAGATAATATTATTATAGAAGTTATAAGTCTTATTTATGCATAGTTTTGATATACATCTAAATAAGTCCAATGAGCACTATTGACTTTTGCATTGGAAAGTGTGTTTAGATAGATAGAAGTTGAAATACTATTGCTATAGGAAGTGATTAGACTAAAATAAAACACATATTCATTGTATGATATAGTACCTTCTTGTTTCAACTTATTTAATTTGAAAAATAAATATGGTAATCACAATTTAGCCAAATGACAATTTGCATTGTGCTTCTTATCAAATGTATATTACATTCCAAAAGAAATATTGTTTAAAATGGAATATCAAGGTAAAGATTTGGATTTACATGAACAAGGCATCAATCATCTACTATAGACAAAATTTTGGATTTATGCAACTGTTATGACTGCAGAGTTTATCCATTGAGATTGTTGTATTAATCCTATGTGCATGAGGGCATGCACTTCCTTCAGTTTGGGAGAATGATGAGTGCCAAATTGACACATATTTTATGCAAGGATTATTTGTTTTCTATCTGCAAAATCATGAAAGTAAATGTGTTTTAATGATTATTTTATCTTATTTATGTGATTTATCAGTTAATTTTATGAATGAGGTTAAAATGATAAATGATCATATTTTACACAAATTGTGCAAAGTTTTTGTATGTTTTTGGCAGGTAATATTACAACAAAATATAGGTCATATATTGAAGAAAGGATGAAAAAATACCGAGGAGACACGTGGATGCGTGCTATGGAAGGATGCTACAGAAACTTGGAAAAATCTATGAAAGAACATGTTTCACATAAATGCCACATAAGCTATGGCTTGGTCAAATACCACGTGGGCAGCTGAAAGAATCAAGTATGAAAGGTTTCAAATTCCACATGGGCGGTTAGAAGAATCAAATGTGGGTGACTCACCATTTATTTGGGGCATATAAGTTGCTAAGTGAATATTTGTAATAAATGTATCCTTCCCTAAAAGAGAGGATAAAAGCTGTAGAAAAATTCTAAATCAAGGGTTGTATTGTTACGTAGCTATCCCACCAAGTCAAAGTTAGTATTATGTTATAATTAGTTACCATTTGGACCAATTGGAATATTTATTGCGTCCAAGTATTTTAGGAGATGTGTTAATTTAGCTTTATTATTGATAAAAACATAGTTGTTGCATATCAAGTCCAAACCATATGGGAGAAATATGGGGAGTTATGTTCGGGATTGTTTGAGTGACAATATATATTTGCATACGAGACCTTTGAAGGATGATGGCGAGCTAATGGAGAAATATATGTAATTTGTGATTATTCTTGATCTAATATTCTGTATGCAACTCTGGAATTTGGATGCGTAACCATGTACGTTTGATTTTCAATAATAAAACAACACTATTTTCTTCAGGATATGGTAACTGTATTTTATAATTATTTTATATTTTTCTTTCTTTGGTAATTTTTATTTCTTTTATTCTCTTGTAATTATAAAATAATTAAGAATTAGATTAATTAAATGAGATTAGATTATTGAAGTTAAAGTAAAACAAAAAATAGGGGAAGGGATTAACACTAACCTTCTAGAGGCAGGGCCCACTCGAAAAGGTTAGTCCCTAAATCTCTTCCCCCCCACTAACATGGTAGATAGAATTAGATTAAATATTAATTTACATGAAAATATAATTATAAATTATAGTATATAAATAATGCATTAAGTAAATCATTAGTGGATCCACATTAGAATAATTCATAAATTGCATATTTAATTTAATTTTATTTTATATTTCGTAAACTTTAATTTTTGCAACACATGAAACCAGAAAGAGATATGAACTAAGCTTAGTATTAATTACTACGGTACAATATATAATGGGTTGCTACTCTTTAAATCTAACCTGGATTAACCTGGATTGACAAAATTAAATGTAAGCTACTACAGTCGATCAGTGAAGAACTGCCCATCGGGCGTTGGTGAGAGCTACCATCAGGCGGTGTCATCCAACTGGTCTAGCATTGGCAATAGGTTGTTGGCATCATAAATCGATGGTCAACAAGCTTTCAACCATCGGTGGGTCTGATCAAAAAGTAGATTAGGCAAGTGGCTATGCGCCACTATCAGGCATTAAGGGTCCGATTTTACTTACATTGGGTAAATTATATTGCCCAAAATAATAAAACACAAAAAAATAAAATAATATAATATTAATATTAAAGGGAATATTGGCTCTACTAGGTTTTGATAAGGAAAAACTATTCTACTAGGGTTTTATGAGGAAAAACTGCTCTGTGGGGATGGCAACAATTTTTGGAGGAGGTCTGAATAATTGGAGGAATGTTGTGATGGCATCAGGCCCATCACAGAGAATGCATGCTAGTGACATTTTTTCATCTAAAAATAATTGGAAGGAACAAGATTTCCTAGTGCATGTCAGGAACCACTTGTTAAAGAACAATGGATGTTTGGAATGATGTGAAGCTAGGTCGGTTCTAGTGGTTCAACTAGACTCGGTGGCGGAAGATGTGGAGTATTTAACCAAACATGCACTTATTGGCAAATTTTTGGGCATCCAAATTTATCTTCCCTTTGTGGAGGCTTAGGTCAGGAAGACTTGGAACCCTAAAGGTGATGTGGAGATGATTTTGAGTGTATATAGCTATTTTAAGGTGGTTTTTTCTTGTCTTTAAGATCGTAACAAAGCATTTGAAGGGGGTCCTTATTTTTGTAACCAAGCGAGACTCTTTCTTAAACCCTGGTATGTGGGTTTCAACCCATCAGAGGGGCAACCATCATGGGTTCCAGTGTGGGTTCTTTTGGTCATCAAATCCGCATAGGAAAGGACTTTCGGTGGGTTTGCACGCCCTGGACCTACGACCAACATTGAAAGGCCAAGGGGAAGAGATGCCCCTCGTGCCGATCTCTGGAGAAAGGCCGGCTCCTATACTAATCTACTTTTGGGGTTTGAGACAAGAGTGCAGGAAAGAAATAAACAGGGTAAGGGTTAGAGAAAGAAATAAAAAGAGTAAGGGTTAGAAGATGATGATTTAAGGTGGGAGAGAACAGGAAGCACGATTACTCACTAACAACTCGAATAGCAGTAGGAAATACCAAGAATAGCACGAAGGAAACGAAATGCCAAACTTCCTATGTATCCTCTGGACGGGTTCGCAGGGTTCTCCTTTCTCTCTCGCTGGAATTCAGGGTTCAGAGTAACAGCGATTGAGATAAGGGAATAACATAAACCTCAATCCACCAGGCAGCATAAAAGAAAATGACAAGGCATTTTTCCTCTCCTATGTATCCTTCAGGGCAAATTTTAGGGGTTCAGTCCTCGATCGTACACCGGATTCAGGATTCAGAGTCTCAGTATGCGAATGAGAAAAGACAAAATAATTAAGCATAGAAGGCAGCATAAAAGAGAGAAATAGAGCACAAAAGATCTTTAGTATTAAACGCAGGACATCAAGTTACAGCAGCTTTCTAGCAGAAAGTTCCCCCCCCTTTTTACATTACATGCCTGGGTTTTTATAGAGGACCCGACCCTCTGAGTCATTATTAAAAAATGGTGAAGTACACCCTCGGGCCCTGAGAAATCGGTGCCTCGCTGCTGCTGTGACTGAGCTTTCAAATCGGTTGCCGAAACTGGCAACTGCGACTGGGTCAACCATGGAAATGTTCATTTAATGCATCGCCCGAGTGTCCCTGGCTTTTGGATGTTGTGCTTGAGTGATCGTTATGCCCGTCGTGTTTTACTTCGAGGACTGTTACGTCCCTTTCGTTTGCCAAAAATGGTCAGCGGGCTTATCGGGCAAGAAAGGAGGTATTTATAAGGGGCCTTCGATCACCTTGGGAAGCTGCCCACCTTGGAACGTGGGCCCCAAAAGTGCTTCGCTACATCTCCGCCTCACCGAAGCCTTGGGCCGAAGTAGATCTTCCTTGATTTGTTCTTCGCAAAATAATGCTTCGCAGAAACTACTTCGAGGATGTCGAGTGCCGAGCGGGCTCCATCTTTGAAATGGGGTTCTTTGTCCTTTGCTGGAGAAACTGCTTCGGATGAAAAATGTTTCGGCCCGACTCCTTCTCAAAACTATGGTTCGGGGAATATCCTCCCGAAGCACTCTTCTATTTTCGACACATTGTCATTTTGCTTCGGGCACCACTGCTTCGGGTGAAAACTGGCCGAAGTAGGTGTTGGAAATACTTCGGGCCCAAAGTAGTTTCCTTACCTTAGCTGATTTTGGATTATGCTCTCCTCCTTCGACGAAGTCATTTGGATGCTGCTTCGCAAAACTTCCACCCGAAGTGGCTTCTGAAAATGCTTCGGGTGCGAAGCGTTATCTTTGTATTTTCTTCGACGAAATTACTTCGCAAGGTTTTCGCCCGAAGTAGTGATTTGAATTGTTTCGGGCCCGAAGCTCTTTTCACATTCTCCTCCTTTTCTTTCGGCGAAGCCGTTTTCCTTGGCTTGTTTGGTAGCGAAGCTCTTTCTTCTTCATTTTATAAAAGGGGCGATAGGGTCAAAATTGCTGTAACTTAAAATAAAAGAAAAAACTTTCAAAAAAGAAATATTATACAAAAATTCTACTATTCTTCTACCCCTTGTATAATGTGACAAAAAGTGTCAACATTCTTGGCGGCTCGTGGGGTGACGAGCTCGTCTCGGCAAAAGAACCCTTTAGCCCTGATCCATTGGGCTGCAGAGTTACTGGTCTTCCCTAGACCCTGCTTCTATGGTCTGTCCCTCTTCTTGTTCCTCTTCTCCTTCTTCTTCTTCTTCTTCCTCTGGCATGGCTTCTGGCTGAGGTGAAGGTTCGAGGCGATCACGGATGCGTGTCATCGTTCTTCGGACATGAGTCCAGGCATTCTTTTTGAATGGTTCTTGATCCTGTAATGCCTTAACCAAAATGCAAAACCGATCAATCTGCCCGATGTCAGCATGTTTGGCCCTGATGAATAAATCATTTAGGCATGCTACCATCTTGCAGTATCTCAAAATGAAGTCCATTATCTGCCCTTCTGAGATCGGCTCCGCCCATCCGTCTATCTCTGAGACATCACCCTCGAACTGGAGCCAAACTGGCTTGAGGTCATCTTTAGTCAAAAGGTTCCCGTCATCATCTGTAAAACTTGGGAAACCCAAGGAGGAGAGGTCCTAAAAATAATTCATTGAGGCATGCTGCTCATTGTCAAAAATGTCTTGGAGTCTTTGCACCTTCTGAGCTTTTCGCACCTTGGAAAAGAAGGCGCGAACTGTGGCCTGGGCCGTGGACCAATCTCTAGCCGTCCGAGTCATTGCAGTGACCTGCAAGTCTTGATATCTCGTATTCTAGACGTCGAAGGCTAACTTGAGCCGGTGCCTGGCTTTCTTCGTGACTTCATCAATGATTGGCCCTCCTTCTGCAATAGCGAGCTGGGCTTCGGTGATGAAGGTCAGTATCGTGAGGGCACTGGAACACCGAGACCTAAAATTCTTGAGCAAGTGGGCACGAATCTCCTTAATTTTGCTCCTATCAAACATCGATAGGTCTTCCTTCTCATACAGTTGGGCCTGCATTTGTGCAACTCTGCCTTCCAGCTCTTTGGCCTTTAGGTCATTTTTGGCTTGTACCTGCGCCTAATTTTCTTTAGTATTTTGGAGCTGTAGAACTTGCAGCTTTAGGGCACGTGTTTCCCTTTTCATGGCCTTGCACTGCTCCTCGGCCTCTGCCAACTTAGAGCGGACCCTCGCCAAATATTCTTCTAGCTTAACATTGGCGGCCTTGGCCTCAATCCTATGCTGGTTGGCGATAACTGCATGAGCCCTAAAGGTCTCAATTCGGACATGCATGGATGCCGATTCATTGTCTACATTTAGATGCACCAGGTCCTTAGGTGTTTCCTGGTAATCATAGTCCACTGGAGTCATTTCATCTAGGGGTTTCTGCACCTTAGGGACCTTCTTGATCTTGTGCATCTTCCCGGCTTTTAGATCAAACACGGCGTATTTTTCAACTTGAGCCATCGCTCGCCCTCTTTTCTTTCTCGCCTCCTTCAGAATTTTGTCAGTATTCTATCGGGCTTGGAGCAGCTTCTCGACGAGGGGGCATTCCTTAATCAAGGACATCTCAGACTCAAACAAGGCTGGGTCACCAGCCAAAGGAGTGAACAAATACAGGGAGTGTATGGGGGATGCTTCACAAGGAGGTTCGATGGTGGGGCTCGACGTCGAAGCGATACCTCCGCTTCTGCTAAGAATCAACGGAGCGGCTGTGTGAGTGGGCGAAGTGACTTCAATGGATTTATCCTAGCCGGGATCGTGGGATGGACCTGGACTAGCTATGGGCGATGTGTGAGGGGATGAGTGGCCCTGCAGGGGAGACTGATGGGATCCTTCGGTAGTGGCCGTAGTGGACGTGGGTGAGTCCTGAGCATGGGGTGGAGAATGCGTACCTGAGTGCCCTCCTGGCAAAGCGGCTGTAGTGACTTTAGGTGCAGTTGTCCCCTGTTCTTCTTCTACTTTGACATCTTCAACCTCCATGGTTTTGCCTCAGCGTCCCCTTCGGATTGGAGGAGTTCCTCCACATTGATGACATTGATATCCGAGACGGTCGTGGCGCTTGGCGACGTGGCACTCTCAATAATTGCTTCGGATGGACCCGATGTAGGTCGCCTAGTGGAAGGGCTCAAAAAACCTGTGCGAAGCCACTTTGGATGGCTTGGAGGCACTTGGACTGATTCTGGCCTCTTTCTCTTTGTCCTCACCAGCGGTTGTTCTGACTCCTCGAAACTCGTACCTTGGCCTCCCATTGGTACTGGAGGTGGCCTCTGTGGCGTGGCTTTGGCCCTCTTCCCCTTCTTTGGCTCTGAAGTAGTTTCCTTTCTCTTTGGGCTTTCGCCCAAACCTGGGATAGCTGGAGGAATGAGGTCGACGAAGGACAGGGGCTTCCATGTCCCGACATTGGCCTCATAGACCGTTGTGAAGTCCTTGTCAGTCACCAAAAGTCCGTAAGAGTTCATCTTTTGGTGGTGGACCCTCATTATCCACCATTCTCTTAGCTGGGCCACATCCCAATCTTTCGCCGCCTCCTTCAAGTCGTCCTTTGCCTTCTTCCAGAAGGTGGAGTTGGGGCTCGGGAGAGGGTGCCGAACTGGGTCATATGCGACCTCCATCGGGTAGAACTCGTGCCAGGGAGGTAGCATTTCCATTTTCTCCAAGTGCCACTCCAGATCCCTCCCATTGGGATTGTTCCTCTGCTCCACAATTTCTGGATAGGGGCAAGCGTGGAAGCTCTTAAATCGAAGATGGTCCCTCATTACCCCCAAGGGGTCATAGAGCCATTGCTGAGGAAGCTGGACTAGGCCAAAATTGGCGAGTTTCTCCTCCAAGAAAACATTTTGTTTGAGGGCAAACACCTCGATAACTCCCATTTTGAAATGGAAATCATAGGTGTGAGCCCATTTTCGTCCATGGCCATAAATGGCGTTTGTTGCATCGCTCTGTCGAGCGACCTCCAATGCGAACTGGTACTCGAAGGGGTAGACTGGCAGTAGAAAAGGCTTCCCTATGAAGCCGAATATGTGAATTACAAGTCCTTGTGTTAGCTAAAAAATGTCTCCCCTTTTTTCTTGTACCACCTTGTCCCTTAGGAGGAGGGGAACCCGAGGGGAAGACCCCGTTAGCATGTGCATTGCGGGTCCCAAAAATTGTTGGTTAAAAGAATAATAGGACTCCGTCTTCAATAGGAGAGGGGTCCACTGGTATACAAGCAGAGGATTTCCATCCTCGCCACTTGCCGTAATAGCAACATAAGGGAAATTCTTATGTACATGAAAGAAAAATAACCAAATAAGAAGAGAACAGGGCAAAAAGTACTTATTTGCCCCAACATTCTTCATGCTGGTGAGCCGCGTATGTAGGGTCCTGGCCACCCATTCTGCCCAATCAAAAAATACTGGGTTGGTGCTTGGCCTCGAAGCATCGGGGGCATAAAATTCCCCTCTGGAAATACACTCGGCCAAAGACACCTGCCATGGGTGCACCGAAGCGTCGGTAGATAGGCTTGCCACCCATGCAATGATGGAGAAGATGTCAGAATTTTTGAAGGCCTCCAAGGGTAGGGGCATCTGGGGCAATTTTCCCGAAGGGAGCCCTCTTTTGAGGCTCTGCTGCAAAAAATTGATTATGTAGTTGGAGGATGCGAACCTCTCCATTTGTTCGCTAAGAATAACGTTGCGAACCGTATACCCCTTAGGAGGGCCCTATTGTGGCGCAAAGGCTACCTGGACATCTTCCTTCAAAATGGAGAACAACTTGTGACTGGAGGCATCTACCACTTGCCTGGAGGTGGGCTGATAGTTTCGCGCGATGGCATCAATCAGCTCAGGGCAGTGATGTGTGGGGGGGGTCAGATACCAGTATATCTGGGAGTAGTAAGCGGTAGCTCTTTTGCTGTCTATCGAGAGCCTGCTTTTCATGAACTCGATGGTGCTCCTGAGTTCAGCCACGCTCCTTGATAGCTTGGTGTCTCTGATCCTATCCCACCTGTCGACTGGTGGTTCTTCAGGCTGCACATCCCCAGAATCCTCTCTTTCTCCCATGATTTGTTTCTCAGGGCGGCGGCTAACATCGACCTTCTTCGGCCCTTTGTCATGGCCCTTTGCCTTTGGCTGTTCGGAGGCCACCACTTCTGGTTCCTTCCCCTTTTCTTTAGAGTTCTTCTTCCCCATAGTGCTAGGGGTGATGGAGAAAACAATGCGGAGGGCTTCGGGATTGGAGGCTTCAAAGCGCAAGATAGGAGAGTTTGAAGACTAGTAGCAAAGTTTGCATGAATTATCGAGCAAATAGCTTCGTTACTACTGGAGCCTACGTTATATAGCCGTAGAAGGCAACCACCAGTATTTATGGCACTTGCCATAATTAACTTCGTGTCGCTTCGTCCAATTCACCGCATGGTGGAGTGGTACACAGGGCTGTGTGTTGTGATGATTGCGGCTCGCTTTGGAAGCGTGACCCTCTGCCACTTTGTACCCGAGCATGAAATTTTCTCCTAACCGAATCCCTAAAGGACGTACCCGCCACCTTTTCATTTAACTCGCCCGCTTTGGACGCTTTTGAAGGCGGCTATCGACACGTTCCCCTAGGCACATTTTAAATGCCCCTGCCTTTTCTGTCGTTGGGTTGGTGAAGTCGAGGTCAGGGTTGAAATGCTTCGGGGTGAACCCTTGGTGCGAGCTATTTCTTTTACGCTTCGGGCCCGAAGTGATTCCCTTCGTAGGAAACTAGTTTCGAAGTTCTTTCCATTCGAGAAGTGGTTCGCTAGTTCTCTTTCGATACTGCTTCGCTTGGACTCCCCCTGGAGAAGTACCTCTCGGTCCTTAGCCTGAGTCTTGCTCGATCACAAAATTTGCTGTGAGCTATTTTCTATCAGCTACTTCGTTCGCCCAGTTCTCGAGCTTCTCTTTTTTTTTTTTTTTTTAGAGCCGAACTATTTATAGTATTTACACAATATTTTTGCGGCATAATAGACATGCCGCCACCACGGATTCAGCTTCGAGCAATTATCCGGTAAACCTGTAGTGTCCGGACTAGATCTGATTGTACTTTAACATACCCTTGAGGTTTGGCTGGACCCTTCCCGAAGTTGTCCATGCTACGAATAGGAAGCAACGCAGCCGATTTCCATTCCTGCTAGTGCCCAGATTATTGGCGAAGAAGTTTGCCACTTGAAAATCTTCTTGGGGCACTGGTCTTAGGGATAGCTGGAACCAATACCAGACCCAATGCCAGAATTTTGTAGATTCTTCGAAATAAAGGTCGGGTACAGGTTCTTCCATCCTACTGATATGGTAACAAGGTTCCTCCGACGAAGAGTAGTCCTCCAGGATCCCTTCGGGCTCATCCTCTGAATCGGATGGGCTTGATGAGCTTTGGATGAACTCTTGCATGCCATCTCTTGGGACACAAAAAGGGTGCAAAAATGTGCCCTCTTTGTTCTCGGGTTCTACCACTCGAGTCTGCTCCTCTTCTCGGTTCACCTCTTGATGGAGATCGCGAGCAGCCATGTTGTCCATTGGGTGGGCCATGCTTGCATACTTCCATTGTTGAGCTAATATGAGGTTTGCTTCTCGAGCTCCAAATGACTGCATCTCAGGTCTCGGCTCAGTGTGAGGAATGCCCCATGATGAGTACTACGTTGGTCGAATAGGAGCAGTAATTATCGGAGGAAGCGATGGAGTTTCTCCCCACTGCCACTTTCTCGATAGGAGCAGAAGCCGTTCCGCTCGTATTGCCTCCTCAAATATTTGAGGGAATCTTCGTTCCCCTGATTGCAGTAGAATGAGGCTTACGTCCGAGTGGAAAGCCCGAACATAGAAGAGATGGGCTTGGGCGGGCGTCGATTGGATCTCCAGCGGGATTCTCTTCCAACTTCTATAGAATCGGACATTGAAGTCCGTGATACCCTCCGAAGGTGCTCTCTTGATAGTGGAGAGGTATGCGAAGAGATGGAAGGGGTCCTGAGAGCCATCGAACATCTCGATCAATGCCCCCGCCAAGTCATCCCATGAGCAGATGCTTTTGGGCCTGAGCAATCTGTACCACCGTAGCGCCCTTCCTTCCAGAGATAGAACAAGAAGTCTGATCATGACATCTTCATGGATAATGTCATGGAGGGTCGCTAAATCGACAACACCTTCAAGGTGTTCTCGGGCCATTCTCGCGGTGCCGCTATATTTTGTCAATGATTTCAAGGTGCTTTTGGGAATCTCGTGATAGCTTTGGATATTCAGGGGGCCTGGATCATTCCAGCTAGGAAAGCTTCTCCCAGCCATTACGATAGCAGTCTATGGAAATCATGGTTGTCATCGCTGAGTCGGAGTTGTTAGGTGAACATTCTTTCTCCGCTTATGAGGTCAAGGCTGCTCACCGAACCTTGGTTCCTCCGGGATATCTTCTTTCAGATTTGAAAGGTGCCTATGACCAAGAAATCTGGATCTTCAGCTCAATCGAGTCGCCAGGTGATTTTATCAGATGAAGACAGGACAAAGATTCATAGAACTCGGACCTTCTCAAAACATGGGGGCTCCTGGTTATGAAAACCAGGTTTAGGTACTGGTCTCCATGACTTCAGAGATTCTCAGTTAAAATAGAGTCGCCAGATGCTAAGAGTCTTTTGGTAATGAGGGCATCGATTCTCACTACTACTCAGAAGATGAGACTGACCGGATCTCACCGGGAACTTGTTAGAACTACTGGCTCCGGTGAAGACGGGCTAGAAATTTTCTCAAATATGGGACCTTGGGTCCCATCGGGCATGCCAAAAACTGTTGGTCATCAAATCCGCACAGGAAAGGACTTTCGATGGGTTTGCGTGCCCTGGACCTGCGACCAACATTGAAAGGCCAAGGGGAAGAGATGCCCCTCGTGCCGATCTTCGGAGAAAGGCCGGCTCCTATACTAATCTACTTTTGGGGGTTTGAGACAAGAGTGCAGGAAAGAAATAAATAGAGGTAAGGGTTAGAGAAAGAAATAAAAAGAGTAAGGGTTAGAAGATGATGATTTAAGGTGGGAGAGAATAGGAAGCATGATTACTCACTAACAACTCGAATAGCAACAGGAAATACCAAGAATAGCATGAAGGAAATGAAATGCCGAACTTCCTATGTATCCTCTGGATGGGTTCGTAGGGTTCTCCTTTCTCTCTCGCTGGAATTCGGGGTTCATAGTAACAACGATTGAGATAAGGGAATAACAGAAACCTCGATCCACCGAGCAGAATAAAGGAAAACGACAAGGCATTTTTCCTCTCCTATGTATCCTTCAGGGCGAATTTCAGGGGTTCAGTCCCCGATCGCACATCGGATTCAGGATTCAGAGTCTCGATATGCGAACGAGAAAAGACAAAAGAATTAAGCACAGAAGGCAGCATAAAAGAGAGAAATAGAGCACAAAATATCTTTAGTATTAAACGCAGGACATCAAGTTACAGCAACTTTCTAGCAGAAAGTTCCCCCCCATTTTTACATTACATGCCTGGGTTTTTATAGAGGACCCGGCCCTTTGAGTCATTATTAAAAAATGGCGAAGTACACCCTCGGGCCCTGAGAAATCGGTGCCTCACTGCTGCTGCGACTGAGCTTTCAAATCGGTTGCCAAAACTGGCAACTGCGACTGGGTCAACCATGGAAATGTTCATTTAATGCACCGCCCGAGTGTCCCTGGCTTCTGGATGTTGTGCTTGAGTGATCGTTACGCCCGTCGTGTTTTACTTCGAGGATTGTTACGTCCCTTTCGTTTGCCAAAAATGGTCAGCGGGCTTATCGGGCAAGAAAGGAGGTATTTATAAGGGGCCTTCGATCACCTTGGGAAGCTGCCCGCCTTGGAACGTGGGCCCCGAAAGTGCTTCGCTACATCTCCGCCTCGCCGAAGCCTTAGGCCGAAGTAGATCTTCCTTGATTTGTTCTTCGCAAAATAATGCTTCGCAGAAACTACTTCGGGGATGTCGAGTGCCGAGCGGGCTCCATCTTTGAAATGGGGTTCTTTGTCCTTTGCTGGCGAAACTGCTTCGGATGAAAAATGTTTCGGCCCGACTCCTTCTCAAAACTGTGGTTCGGGGAATATCCTCCTGAAGCACTCTTCTGTTTTCGACACATTGTCATTTTGCTTCGGGCACCACTGCTTCGGGTGAAAACTGGCCAAAGTAGGTGTTGGAAATACTTCGGGCCCGAAGTAGTTTCCTTACCTTAGCTGATTTTGGATTATGCTCTCCTCCTTCGACGAAGTCGTTTGGATGCTGCTTCGCAAAACTTTCGCCCGAAGTGGCTTCTAAAAATGCTTTGGGTGCGAAGCGTTATCTTTGTATTTTCTTCGACGAAATTACTTCGCAAGGTTTTCGCCCGAAGTAGTGATTTGAAGTGTTTCGGGCCCGAAGCTCTTTTCACATTCTCCTTCTTTTCTTTCGATGAAGCCATTTTCCTTGGCTTGTTTGGTAGCGAAGCTCTTTCTTCTTCATTTTATAAAAGGGGCGATAGGGTCAAAATTGTTGTAACTTAAAATAAAAGAAAAACTTTCAACAAAGAAATATTATACAAAAATTCTACTATTCTTCTACCCCTTGTATAATGTGACAAAAAGTGTCAACATGTTCGACTTCCATGGATTCCATTGGAATTATGGAGAACTAACATATTGCATAAGGTTGCCCTTCTTCTTGGGAATCCGGTTGGATCGTCACAACAGAAGATGGATAAAAATGTAATCTCTATTACCCGTATCTATGTTGAAATTGATTTAAACAATCCCATTCCATATTCTATTGAAATACAATTTGGATCGACTATATGGGTTCAAAAACTTGACTATGAAGCTCTTCCATTTCGCTACTGGATTTGCCATGAATATGGCCACCTACAAAGAAAATGCCCTAAGTTTATCCCACTCGTGGCTTCAAATCCTAGGCCCTCTCAATTTGTACAAAATTTGGATAAAGGAAAAGCCCTGATAAAGGAAGGGGAACGAGATAAGGAAGGCTTTGTTTCGATAAAACCTTAAAACAGAGGAAGAAGGGCAAACAAAGACCTTAAGGATAGCCAACCAGATGCTCTGCTCAACTATTTTGAAATATTAGATGATCTTGATCAGTGCATGGAGATACCTAAAACATCTCTACCTAATACAAATATAACAAGGCCAAATCAGATATCTCTTCTTGAGGTGGAACTTAAGGAATCAGATCTAGGGGGTTTAAATGAAGAAAAAAGGGCTTTGGATCTGAGTATAGGTGATATGGTTGGATCTAGCCCTAGAAGGGAAACTATTTTGGAAAGTGGTATAAATTTAGTTATGCCCTCTCCTACTCAGGCACTGATGCAATCATCCTTGGACTACAAAACTCCTACGATGTTGGGATTGTAGCAAAAAATAATTAAAAAAGGTGCTTTGGATAAGAATATGAAGGTGGGTCAAAAGAAGGACCAGGATAAAATTAAGTTAATGGGGGAGAATTTGGTGGAGTTAGGCTTGGTGAGAACATTGGACTCCCATTTTTCTAACCCCCAAAAATGATTATCCTTTCATGGAATGTAAGGGGGTTGAACAACATCCCCAGACAAAAAGTTGTTCGTGATTTGGTTCGTGTACATTCTTCGGATGTGGTGTTTATTTAGGAGACTAAATTGGCTACTGATAATATGTTCAATATTACTCCCAAGTTGTGGAGAAGGGGGAAATGCTAGTGTATTGGTGCATGTGGATATGTTGGTGGTGTTGCTTGTTTATGGGATCCGATTAAGATATCCCCTCTTACTTGGATTTCTAGCAGATGGTCTATTTCGATGATTGGGCAAGATAATGAATCTGGTGAAACCATCCTACTTACAAATGTGTATGCTCCTATTGATTACAATGGTAAAGTGAATTTGTGGGAGCACATTTGCTTTGTGAGAAGTTTGGCTCCCCTGTACCCATGGATTTTTGTTGGAGACTTCAACTCTATCACTTGTCTGGAGGAGAAATACGATGGGGTTGATCATCTTGAGCCTTTTTCTTCTATCTTCAGTGCTCATATCTGGGCCTTGAACTTGGTTGACATCAAGCCAGATAATGGGATATTTACCTAGCACAATAGAATATGTGGGGAAGATTCCATCTCAGAGAGACTGGATAGGTTTTTGATCTCCAATTTTTGGATGGGTAATAACAAAAGTGCTAGTTATATGATTCTAGAGGGTAGGGGATCTGATCATTGGCCTATCAAACTCTCTGCTCTAGAGTTAGGGCTAAAGAAGAATCCTTCCTTTAAGTTTCAACTTATGTGGCTTCGTGATCCTAAGCTTCATGATTTCATGCGAGGCTGGTGGACCATTGGTAAACCTCCTCATGGCACCGCTATGTATTCCTTTATGAAGCGGCTACAATTTGTTAAGCATAAACTAAAGAGATGGAATAGACTAAATTTTGGAAACCTTTCCTTGGCTAAGTTGGTGGCTCTTAGGAGGGTGGAAGAAGCTTCAAGGAATATTAGATATCAGGGACTCACGGAGGAGCTTCTCATTGAGGAATCTGAGGCTACGAAAGACCTTGCTAAATGGGAACTGAGGGAAGAAATTTTTTGGAAACAAAAAGCTCGAGTAGATTGGCTTTAGGAAGGGGATAGGAACACGACCTTATTTTATAACTCAGTTAAGGCTCACCGTAATGGTAACCTGATTACCTCTCTTGTGAATTCTCAGGGTGCCTTGCTCTCTTCTTTCAAGGATATTTCAGAAGAGACTAAGAGGTATTTTTCCTCTCTCTTCAAGGAGGACTCCATCTCAGATGATGAGGATGAAAATCTTATTCTAAATTGTATTCCCTCGATTATTTCTAGAGAGATGAATGAGCACTTGATGGGTCCAATTTCCCTTGAGGAGTTGGAAAATATTGTATTCAAGATGAAAAAGGGAAAGCCCCGGGTCCAGATGGATTCTCGATTGAGTTTTATCAAGAGTTTTGGGAGTTAATCAAATTTGATCTTCTAAAGGTGGTCCATGAGTCCCAAAAGAACAAACAGATGCTAAGGGCCCTAAATGCTACCTTTGTGGTGCTTATTCCCAAAAAAGAGGGAGCAAATTCCTTGGATATGTTTAGGCCTATTGCTCTCTACAATGTTGTGTATAAGATCATCACAAAAATTATTGCTGAGAGGCTGAAGATATGGTTGAGAAAAATCATCTCTGAGGAGCAAGGAGGGTTTGTTGTTGGCCGAAAAATCCTGGATGGGGTTGTTATTGCTACAAAAGCTATTCACTCGATGGAAACTTCTAAGGAGAAAACTATGTTCATTAAGTTGGACATGGCCAAAGCCTATGACCAGGTCAGATGGTCCTTTCTTCAGAAATTTCTTGCTACTTTTGGATTTGAGGAGGAATGGATTAGATGGGTGATGAGCTGTGTTTCTTCTTCCTCATTCTTCATTCTTGTTAATAATGATCCATCAGAGTTGTTTGAGGCCTCAAGGGGATTGAGGCAAGGAGATCCTTTATCTCCTTATTTTTTTATCATTATGGCGGAAGGGTTGGGAATATTTCTCAAGTCTCAAGTCAAGCAGGGTCTCATTCAGGGGTGGAAGTGGGATAGTAGTTTGCCGCCTCTTTCCCACCTTCAATTTGTTGATGATACTACTTTGTTGGGAGTTACCACTATCAGGGAAGCTGGCAATATTAGATAGTCTCTTGACATATATCTTGGTGCTTCTAGACAGTTGATTAATGAGGACAAGTCTTCTATTTTCTTCTTCAATACCCCTCCTCTTATTCAAGCCAGGATTGCTCGCATTCTAAGATTCCAGGTTGGGACTCCCCCTTCATTTATCTTGGTATTTTGATTTCATCTCATCCTTTACCTAGATCTTCTTGGCAGTCTATGCTTGATAAGTTTAGAAGGAAGGTGAATCACTGGACTGTAATATGGCTATCCTCTGCAGGTAGAGTGTTGCTTTTAAAATATTTTGTTCAAGCTTTACCCATTTACAGATGTTTTGTACAAATAGCTCCCTCTCGTTTCATCAAGGACATGGATGCTTTGTCAAGATAGTTTTTATGGTCTGGAAAACTTGATCAAACTAAATGGAGTTTGGTTAGGTGGGATTCTATATGTAGGCCAGTTCAAGAGGGAGGCCTTGGGTTGCGACAGACAACTCTTTTTGGGTAGGCTTTGGTTGCAAAACTTTATTGGAGATGGTGTACCTCTCAAGATCAGATTTGGGCTAAAATATTATCTTGTAAATACTTGAGAGGTATTTCTGAGGTTGAGATCCCTAGAGTCAGCTTGGTTGGGAAAGGTTCAGTTATCTGGGACACTCTAAAAAGAGGAGCTAATTTAATCAAGCAAGGTTTGTTCTGGATTTGCAATCGGGGATCATATGCTCTTTTTTGGGAGGATTCTTGGGATGGCCACCCTCCTATATTGAATCAATATCCCAAGTTACGTTCCCTAAGCATTTATTTCTTGGAAGCGGGTTGGTCTCATGTGGAGGACTTTAAAAAATCTAGTCTTTTGGAAATATGGAGATGTATAAGTGGAAAGATCCATAGGAATGGCCCTAGGGGGACTGGCCAAGGACAAAGATGTGCTTGCTCTTATTCTTATGGGGAGACCCTGTTCTTCACTGAGGGGTAAAGACATTCTGGCTTGGAACCCTGATCCCAAGGGAACCTACTCTGTAGCCTATGGTTATCAGGTTCTTGATAAGCAAAAGTTTGGGAGTCTTCCTGTCACATGGTGGAAAAAGGTGTGGAACAAATTTGCTTGGCCAAAATGTAACTTCTTTCTCTGGCTGGTAGCTCATAATAAATGCCTCACTTGGGATAACATGAGGAAGAGGGGATTTTAGGGTCCCTCTTTTTGTGTCCTTTATGGTAATAATGAGGATGACTCTTCTCATTTATTTTTCCAATGCTCCCTTGCTAGAGACATTTGGCACCATTGGTGGAGCACCTGGAACCATCCTTGTTTTCATGTGCTCTCCCTGGTGGATTTTTGGAGTAGTCTGGGCAGACCTCCGACCAAGGCCCCCTTCCTCCAAGTGGCTTGGAATTTGGGCCCTTCTTGCATCATCTGGAAGATTTGGCTTGAACAAAACCATTGCATATTTCAGGGCAATCATTTGGTTGTTCAATAGATCTAGCAAAGGATCCTGTGTATGGTTTAGGAAACCATCCATAGCAAATGTGATGTGGACCCTCTTTTGGATTCTAGGGAGGAGAAGGTATGGCAAGCCCTTGGTCTCTTTGTGGATGGTATGAACTCTTCTAGCCCTAGTAGGGTTCCTCAGCTCAACAAGAAGGTTAGGAGATATGGTAGGTGGAGGCCACCCCCTAGAGGAGTTTTAAAAATTAATACTGATGGGTCATCCAGGGGCAATCCTGGACATGCTAGAATTGGCGGTGTTGGGAGAGATTCTGCTGGCAGTGTCAGTTTTTTCTTTTCCATTTATAAAGGTGTTCACTCCAACAATTTTATGGAAGCTCTTACAATTCTTGAGGCCTTGCAGAGGGGGTTTTCTCTTGGCTGGCGTAGGATTATCTGCGAGTTCGACTCTCAAATTATGGTTAATATTTTAAATAGTAAAAGGGTGGAGGAAGTTAATTGGTAGTTGGCCTCTATAGCCATTCAAATTCTCAGAATGAGTGAAGAGTTTGAATTTATATCCTTTGTGCACATTCCAAGGGAATGGAATGGGGTTGTTGATTACCTGGCCAAAAGGGCTTCTGAGTTGTTGGATCCTTGGATTATCGATAATTGGGAGAGTCTCCCATCTGGGGACTCTCAACGCCTCTGGGAGTTGATCCACAAGGATATTCGGACTTAATGTGGTTTGTTCTTGTTGTCTTCTTCGGGTGTCAATCTAGTCTAGTGGTTTTAGCCTATTTTGCTATTTATTTGAGTCTTGGTTGGAAGCTCAGTTGTACTCTATAATCCAGACTTTTTATCAATAAATTTTTACCCCTTTATTTAAAAAAAATATTAAAGGGAACATTAATATTATTTTACCTTTAAAATATTGAAGTTTACTCAAGTTAAGAAAATTTAACCCTCAAACCTCTCAAAAATCATGCATGGATATGACTCAACTCTTCTAGACTGGCAGAAGAATAATTTTGGAGTTAAACTTAGAATTTTAAGAGAGGGTTTTTACAAGAAATTCAACAACTAATTCCTATGCAAACTAGGACTTCCTAGCCAAACTAGGAGCCTAACTATCACAAGCCTGATCACATGCTCTGATACCAATAACGAGGAAACTAAACTTAAAATCACACTAATGATATTATTCATAGGAGGGACTTTAAATAATACATTAAACAACCATAATCTCCCAAAATAGGAGAATCTATGACTAAGCACTCAAACTCAAGTTGCTAACTCTCACTAAGCTAACAATTCCAATCCAAATACTATGCCATCCAAATGTGCTGACATTTACAAATAGGATTAGATATTTATTAAATCATTCCTAGAATTAGGACTTAATACTTAATTAAATAAGTAAAGCTAACACCTAGTCTAGAACTCACACATTCTAACTTAGACTTAGGACTTTAGGCTTAAGTAAATGATAAAATAAACTAAGCCTAATAAACATTAGCCTAGATCTAAATATGTCCACATCACTATCACATGTTTGGGTCATCCAAAATGATTGCAATAAACTATTCTAGGTTTTTCATCTTTACATAGGTTTCTCCTTTCACAAAATTGCTCTCACCACTTCCTATTTGACCATCATAACAAAGCTCTTCATTCTTAGGCCATATAGTTGGATTTATGGATTTTCTTATACCTTTCCCACTCCTTCCTAATATTGTGCCATTAAATTCTATTTTTTGTTAATTTTGAGCCAATACCTTTGGCATGCTTTTCAAAACACCCACTTTATTCATCTTGTTATATGTTAGAACATCTAAACTCTTCATCATTACTGTGGTCTTCAACAACATGGCCTTTATTGTAATCAACAATATTGAGAATGATATCATGATGCTCATATTTAACACAAACACCACTATCATCAATAATGTTCAAATCACTAGTATCACAAGCAAAATTTATTCTTTGGATAAGGTCACTTATGAGATAAAAACATTTCTATCATAGGCTTGTGCTCAAAACCACTATCACCAACATTGTTCAATCCATCAGTATCACAAGTAGAATCTATTTTTTGGATAAGATCACTTGTATCACAATAAACATTTGCCATCATAGGATTAAGATCACTTGTGTCAAAACAAGCATTTTCCATCATATACTTGAGATTACTTGTGTCACAACAAGAATTTGCCATCATAGGCTTGTCCTTCAATATTTCATTTATTTTCCCTTGCTTTTTATACTTGAAGATGTCAAGAGTTATTAATGCCATGTATACTATCCTCACAACATCTATAGAGAATGTAACACCATTTTCAAAATGATATTCACAAACATTAGCTTCTTTGAGAATTGTTCATAAGTAACTTCTTAGTGTTAATAATTATCTATATTTATAAATATATTTATCTGGTTTCATACACTTTTAAACTTCAACTTGCTTCTCTTCACCTTCACTAGTTTCTTAGAAAAATATATCATTATCTAGTGTTGCACACTCTTGCTTCTTGGCTTGTTTCCTCTTTTCCTTTACCATTTAGTCAAATGATGTGAATGCCTCCTCTTGTAGTACTTAATTTTTTTTTTCTTCAACATAATATGAGGGTTCCTTATGTCCCTCAAATGGTCCCCATTTCAATATACCACCAATCTAATATACCAAACTTTTTTTATATACGTACCCTTCTTATATACCTGTTGTTACATGGAAGAAGCTAGTCCTCTCGATATATGTGACCATACATGAGAGAGACATTAAGGTACATGAATAAGAATGATATATAGTACCAAGATAGTATGAAAAGATATTTTCCCTATCAATAACACATGCTTAAATATAAATCCTTGTACATGGGTGTAATTTCCCTATATACTTAAAATTTCTCAATTTTAGGATTTACGTCTAATGATAATGATGAATAGGATAAAAAATAGAGTAGAAAATAATCACACAAATGATTTACTTATTTCTCTTTGATGAAATATAGTGTCAATGCCCAAACATCATTATGGAATATTTATTAGGCTATAGACATGGTAGCTTAACATGACAACTTTGCCTATAAATGCAAGCCATAGGAGCCATTTATATTGAACATTGTGAGTGTTCTTAAGAATATATGAAATAATTTTTGACCATAGACCAATCTTTCTAAATTAAATATTTTGATAAATTATAAATTATTTTGACACCCAAAATACAATGACTCCTCACCACACTATCACATAACTCTCACATTACTTCTTGATTTTTTCTATTATTGACCATAACACCTTTTCAATATAATCCATTGACCTTTTACTAATTACAACTATGGATCTTTTCATGATTTAGACACTATATACTAAGACATAATAACTTGACATTTACAACAACATCATTGGACAACATACGTTATTCTCACAACATGAGACTTGACTTGATGTTTAAAAAAAAATACACTTCATGAATTAACTGTTCACACCTTGCAACTTAATTTTACATTATACACTTGGACTTTTTAAACATATCCATATCTCTTTTCCAACAAAAATTAATAACTCAGAAAAGGTAATTTACATCACATAGAAATATTTTGACTCTTGACAATCCTCACTCTAAAGTCCTTATGTGGGTCATTTTTTTTTTCTTTTAAATATATACTTTTCTTTTATTTCTTTCTTTATTTCTCATTCATTTATTTATTTTTTATTTATTTATTTGTTTTTATATGACATGTACAATCAATTCTTTCAAAGTGTCAACTTTCCTATTAACCTTTCTTGGATAGAAAAGAGAAAAAATTCCACTTCAAAAAATTAGAAGCAAAGGACTAAAATTGAAACCTCTGCTTTTTAATACTTTTAAATTTATCAAGATGCCAATTCAGCTATCCATCTTATGTGTCCACAAGATGATACCTTGACACAATTCAATCTTTGTTTTTGGTAAAGATTTGTGATTTTTTTAAAATCAACTCTTAATGTTTGTATTCACAAGAAAGAATCTATGAACCCTGGTAAAATTCCTAGAGGTTGATCCTTCCAAATAGTAATATCCTCCCAAAGAATATCAAATAGATTTTAACAATATAATACAAACCTAGAACTTTGGATTTCCATCATAATTTGAAGCATGGTTCTTGTTGTCACTATTTAAGAGTTCAAAAGATAGATGGCATCCATGTGGACAAGGGTGATACAACAAGCCTATGACGATGTGCCCATGTCACCATAAAAAATGTATTAAGCATAAGGTGACAAGCTAGCAATCTCTTGTGGACAATCAATTACCACCTAAAAAATAATCTCAATAGAAGCTATGTCTGAGATTCACCCTTACAAATGTTACACTAATAAATTCATACATGGTTATACATATTTGATAATGCCCTCTTTATGTTTCATGAAAAATAGGCATAAAGTAGAAATCCCATGCAAGAGGCTAAAACTATAGGAAGACAATGTTAATTAAGTAAAAAAATGCATAAGGCACATATGTTTTGCATAAATATGGCAAATGTACTAGAGGTGACATGGAAATAGGTGACAATGGAGTTTAGCTATTATATAGGTTTAAAAAATCATAGATAAAATGAAGACTTTGTAAAGGTAATCCATACAAAAACTACTTGCTTTATTGATCTCATTGTAGTCCAGAACAAGACATGTAGCTTGTTGTAAATTTTGTTTGTTCCTTAGCACTGTCAGACCCCTTTGGTTTTTTAGAGAACCAAACGTAGATCTCTGATTCAAATCCAATGGGAAATCTAGAATTTTTAGGAAAAAACAGAATTGGTATTCCACTATTCCTTTTTACATGCAATAAATCTCAATTAACATGTAACATAAAGCAATAGGAATACTTCTGACAAAAATTAAAGGAATGAATGAAGGAGAATATCAAAACCAAGTTATAAATTTTTTTGGATGCACTTATTCATCAATAGCATGGCCTTGATACTCTATCTAGAAAATACCTTCTTCAAAAAATAGAAAACCATTGCTCAAACTACCCAAAATTTGGAGGACTTTGAACCATTCTCTGCTACTTCTTTGTCACCCAACTAAGAGGCCCATTTTTTTTTTCCTTTCATCAGATTTTGACATGGTTTGGAACCACAATATTATAAAGGATATGGAAATTCATAATACACCCAATGATTTTATAACATTCTTCTTACAGATAGAGAGAGACCATATTTGATTATGGTTACATGAAAGCAGGAAATAAAATGAAGGTAAATCACACATAATGAAGGTTATGCAAAGCCTTGCTTTGATACCAATAATAGGATTTTAAAATAATTTTTTTATTACACTCACATAAACATAAGATCTATACATATATTTTTACACATAGAATGGTATGTATCTTGGATATCTCAAGATACTCTTGGTGCTTCACCTTCATCTCTAACTATTCAACTTTTATCAACCTCCCGTGAGGTGTAATAATAATAAATAATATAGTACTTATCTATGTGATAATTACCTATTATCAAGTAATGTAATAATTATATAATGATATGGACATTATTATTATTTTTCCATAGTTGGATTCATTGGGTGCTATTATCATTAACGTGCAAAATAAGTTCTTAAATTTATGGTACTAGAAAAAAATATAACACAAGAAGACATTTCTCAGCTTAAGGAACAAGGATCCTAGGAACAAAAAGAAGCTACTATAAGGAAAAATTTTAAGAACCAATAAAAGAAGCTAAAATGGAGTCTAAGGAAGAGGTAGTAGCATGGTGTAAGGAATAAGTAGAAGCAAAGTTCAAGAAAGCATAGTTAGAAGAGCACAAAGAAGCATATAAAGAGAAGCATGAAGTAGTTAGGAAAATAGAGGAACAATAAACTGAAGAGTCAATTGAAGTAGATTATATATAAGATTGAACTATATAGTCATCCACATCACCATGATAGGCAACAATCATGGAGACAATGTATAGATTACTAGAAAAGTTGTGATGGAGTTACATGGAACCATAGGAGCAAAAGCTATGGATATATAATGATAAAAATATAAGCAAGTCTGGATAAAAATAGTGATATTTATGGTTGTTATGAAGAAAAAATAGTGCAATGAATAAATAAAAAGCAAAGGAACACCTATAGATATTAGAGCAACATAACAAAATCATGGTGTCACAAAAGACCACCACCAATCGAGTTTTCATTTGGATAGGTGGGTAATCAAGAATGACACCAATTATTTGCCATGATTCGAGGATGATAATATTTGGTTTCATATCATGTTTTTAGGATGAAATATTCTTAAGGGGGATAGAATTCTAGGGTACTTAGGGATATGTACTCAATAATATACTACTATATTGTAGAATTAACATGAACTATCAATAGCCCAATAATAACGTATAATTTACATGAGAGATAAATAACTCAATTGTATTATATAATTAGTAGGGGTTATAAATAACCCAAGGTTTGTTTCTAGGATATTATATTATTATAACAAGTGGGATAAAGATAGGGCTATTCCTTTCTAAAATTAGAACTCGAGGATGATTATATAAATAAAGTACTTGATAATTATAAATCATTCAGTTTAAGTAATCATTATGATAGTTTTTACCCATAGAGCAACTCTCACCTTGGGAGATATTATGGAGTGATTCCTTCCATAAGAAATAACATTGGTATTGCCCTACCCGATGGGTATTTTTCGTATCTTGCCTTTGAAGAACATAAGCTTATATCGAGAGGGGGGTGAACAGTATAAGATAAAACTTTTTACTTTTCAATCCAAATGATAACAACAATAATATCAAAGCAATAAATAATGCACACATCATCACACACATGAGAGACATGATTTAACGTGGTTCACCCAATGTGGGCTACTCCATGAAGAAAATATTCCTTATAAATTTTTCTCAATAATTTTTTGGGAATCAACTCCCTTTTACAATGTTTATGGATCTCTGTCCAAAGGAGACACCAATCCCCTTATGCTCTAGTTTGTGGATCTCTCTCCATAGGAGACCTATGTCCCCACTGATCTAGTTTGTGGATATCTTTCCATAGGAGAACTCTATCCCCTCTGCTCTACTCAAATATGATCAAATTTTCTCATAAATATGATCTAATCTACTCACAACACTATCTTAAACCTGCTCACAAGTTTACCTCTAACCTACTCACAAGTTTACCTCAAAACCTGCTCACAAATCTACCTCAAACCTTCTCAAAATCTATCTCTAACCTACTCACAAGTCTACCTATTACCTACTCACAATTCTAACTCAAAAATGCTCAAAATATACCTCTAACCTTCTCACAATCTACCTCAATTATGGTCTAATACATGCTCATAACTGCTTATAACACATGCTCAAAAAGGGTTTCACAAAGATGCAAAAACTTATCTTCAAAACTAGCACAAGTAGTTCACAATCTCTAGCACAAATGTCTCAAACTCTTACAACAATAGAAGAACATATTATTCTCAAAATCTATCCCAAATGTTTCCAAAAATTTCAACTATAAAGCACAATCCTAACTCAAATATTTCCAACAATGCTTATCAAACAACCCTTTTATCTCCACCTTATGTTCTAGAAACACTTACTCAACCAAACATCTTAAACAAAGAATGATGTGCCCATACCTCTTATTTGTTCTTGATGAAGATATGACCTTAAAACCTGTTTCACAATCAACCAATCCTTCTTGTGCCTCTACTAGGGTTAGCCAATTTCCAAATCAAACACAATAACCTCTCTCCTTTTATTTTCTCAAAATAAGGCTTTTAATTGAAGAAAATGACCCTTTTAATTTTCCTCCATCATGCAAAAATTACACACAATAATTTACCATAGGACACCTTATAACTCCTACTTTAAGACACACATAATCAACAACCAAAATTTATCACACCTTATCTCTCCTTGAAAATAGATTTTAATTTATAATATAAAAACCCTTTTATGCCTTATTTCTCCTTCCAAAAAGAATTAAATCATAACACAAAAGACCTTTATATACCACTTATTTCTCCTATGCAAATATTAACCTTATAACTCCCAATAATCAAATGCACATTAAGAAAAAAATAAATACCTCTTTATTCTGCCCTCCACGTGATTCGAACCTCTCACCTCATGAGAGCAAGGCACCCAACAAAGGGCCCATGACCGACTATGCTAGCGTAGCTTGTGAGAGCTCTACGGTGCCAACCAACTATTATTCCTCTACCGTGCACTATTTCGAATAGAAAAAGACTACGACGTAGCTACCTTCCATCACGTGCTATTCCCAGCAAAATATTGTGATGGGTTTCAAACCCAAAACCTCCTCTGCACTACACCTTCATGCTGGCTCAGCCACTAGCTGGTCTAGCTAGCTAGATGGGTCTAGAGATGCACACACATCGATCAAAAAATCCTTCTCTCCCACCTCAAATACTGTGATGCCTCTGCTTTCTTCTTCCCTATCGAGAGCACAATTTTGAGTGAATAGAAAGCACAATTCCAACTCCCAAAACTTGGCAAGGACTTTAGGCATTGTATTAATACATTTTCCCTTGGTCTTCTTCAATGTCGATGCCATTCAAAATTTCCTTTTCATGCGACATTGGCCTCCACGATTTTGAATAAATTTGAAATTATTTAAATGCCCTCAACCTTATATTATAATATTAAATTATAATATAATTTAATCACCTTTGGCCTTTGCAAAAATAATATTGAAATAATGTTGTCTTCTCTTTTTGAACCATGGTCATTGCTTTGACTAGTGCCTTTAACCTTTTGCATAGCTTCTCCCTTGCAAGCCTTTGTCCTTTGTATATAATATTTAAAAATAAATATTATAACCTTTCTTTTTCCAAACTTTGTCTTGGGCCTAACCACCAAAATAACTTATAAATATAAATCCCTTGCTTCAAAATTCTCTTTGCTTGCTTTCACACCCATGCCTTTCCTTTGCATTTATTATTTCAACCTGAAGATAAAACTCAACCTTTTCATTTTGGACATCAATGACAATCAATGACATCAAACCTTTGACATCAATGACAACACTATACTCAAAATTTCCAACAATCTCCCCCTTTGTCATTGATGGTAACCCTTTCTAAAAATTCCTTTTCCTACCACTGGATTCCAAATTGCTCCCCCTGAGAAATTGCTCCTCCTAACTGAATGCTCTCCCCCTTACTCAAATATCTCCCCCTTTGACATCAATGGCAAAGGGACTCCTTTGGGGCTAAATATAAGACTCTTAGCTCAGCCCCCTCCCTACCTCCTCTCCTTGAGGTGATTAATTTTGGGTTGGGAGTAAAACTACTCCCAATTTCCTTCTAAGATACTCAAAAGTTTCCTTTGGAAGTGGCTTAGTGAAAATATCCGCAATCTATTCCTTTGTAGTAACATATTCCAATTTGACTTGCTTATCCATCACATGTTCTCTCAAAAAATGGTATTTTATCGGAATGTGCTTGGTCCTGGAGTGCATCACTGGATTCTTTGAAATGTTTATAGCACTTGTATTATCACATAGTATGGAGATGGGATGATCATGCTCTATCTTGAAGTCCTTTAAAGTTTGCTTCATCCATAACACCTATGTACAACAAGAAACCACTGCAATGTACTCTGCCTCTACTGTGGATAAGGATACTGATGCATGTTTCTTGCTTAGCCAAGAGACTAAACAATCTCCAAGAAATAACACTCCTCCACTTGTGCTTTTTCTATCATCAATACTGCCTGCCCAATATGCATATGTATATGCTATGAGAGTGAAATTATCACTTTTGGGATACCAGAGTCCAAAATCCATAGTCCCTTTTAAATACCTGAGAATTCTCTTTACTACAAGTACATGTGTTTCCTTTGGTGCTTCTTGAAATCTTGCCACCAGTCCCACTACCTGCATTATATCTGGTCTTGTAGTTGTAACATATAGTAAGTTGCCAATCATAGATCTATACAATTTCTGATTTGCCTCAGGAGATTCATCATATTTACTCAACTTGCATCCTATAACCATGGGGGCGCTTACTGGTTTGCAGTCTTCTAATTTGAATTTCTTCAACATTTCTTTTATATACTTGGTTTGTGAGAGAAATACACCCTTCTTTGATTGTGAAATCTGTAGTCCAAGAAATAAGGACAACTCACCAAGCATTGAAATTTCAAATTCATTTTGCATACTCTTTGCAAATTTCTGACACATCTTATCATTATTGCCTCCAAAAATGATATCATCCACATAAACAACCACAATTAGTAAGTCATTTCCTTCATTTTTGATGTATAAATTATTGTCAACTATTCCTTTCTTGAAACCCTATTCCTGAAGATACTTATCCAACCTTGAATACCAAGCTCTAGGAGCTTGCTTTAGTCCATAAAGAGCCTTCTTTAATTTGCATACATAATTTGGCTTATCAGTTAGGTTGAACCCCTCAGGTTGCTCAATGTAGACCTCTTCTTCCAAGACACCATTGAGAAAAGTTGATTTAACATCCATTTGATATACTTTGAAGTTTTTGAAACTTGAGAAGGCTAAAAACATCCTTATGGCCTCAAGTCATGCAACAAGAGCAAATGTTTCATCAAAATCAATCCCTTCAACCTGTGCATAACCTTTGCATACCAATCTTGCTTTATTTTTGACTACTTGACCATCTTCATTTAACTTGTTTTTGAAAACCCATTTAGTGCCAATTACATTCTTATCTTTTGGTCATGGGACAAGTTCCCAAGTCTCACTTTTTTCTATTTGATCCAATTCCTCATCCATTGCCTTGACCCAAAACTTATCTTCTCTTACCTCATTGAAATCCTTGGGCTCAATTTTAGACAACAAAGAAAGATTTGCATGCTCACTTGTTCCTATTATCTTCCTCCTTGTCTGTCTTTCATCTGGATTTCCAATAATCAGATCTCTTGGATGATTTTTCTGCACATACCTGGATGGAGTCTTAGGTGGTGTTATTTGTGTTTCCTCTTCTTCTGATTCTTCACCTAATTATTCTTGGCAACTTTCTTCTTCTTGATACATAATTTCTTGAGTTGGTTCTTTTGACCCTGTCTGTTCATCAACTGTCACATTTATACTTTCCATAATTGTATGTATCCTCTTATTATAGCACCTATAGGCTTTGCTCTTAGTGGAATAGCCAAGGAAAATACCCTCATCACATCTTGAATCAAACTTACCCAAATTTTTCTCTTCCCATCTTATGTAGCATTTGCTTCCAAAAATTTTGAAATATTTTACAGTAGCTGGTCTCCCTTTCTAGAGCTCATATGGGGTTTTGTGATGATTTAATCTTACTTGAGCTCTATTGATGATATATACTACTGTATGAACTACATCTCTCCAAAAACCATCTAAAATATTAGACTCATTTAACATAGCTCTGGTCATATTCTCAATAGTCCTATTTTTCCTTTCAACTACTCCATTTTGTTGAGGAGTTCTTGCTACTGAATATTCTCTTTTGATCCCATGTTGTTCACAAAATTCTATGAATTCACCTGAAGTAAATTCTCCTCCTCTATCTGATCTTAAACACTTAATCCTTCTACCTATTTTATTTTCTACTAATTCTTTGAATACCTTGAACTTCTCAAAGGCTTTTGACTTTTCTTTTAAGAAAGCTACCCAAGTCATTCTGGAGAAATCATCTATAAATAACATGAAGTAACTTTCACCTTGTAGACTCTTTGTCCTTGTAGGACCACATAGGTCAGTGTGAACTAGTTTCAATGGTTTAGATGACGTAAATTATTTTGACTTGAAACTTGTTCTTGTTTGCTTTCCATGCTAACATTGTGCACAAATTGTGTTTTGTGGCCTTTTTATCTTGGGTAAATCTCTGATTGCCTACTTGTTGCTTATTTTCACTATGTTTTCAAAGTTCAGATGACCCATTCTTCTATGCCATAACCAACTCTCATCTTCTTGTGATAAGAAACACTTTTCTCCCTTAATCTCACTTAGCATGTAGATATTATTTGTAGTTCTACTGGCATCTGCAATGAGCTTTCCAGTTTTAGATTTTTTGATCTCACATCTATTTGGATGAAAAGTGATCGTGTGCCCCTGATCACAAAGTTGGCTTACACTTAGTAAATTGTGCCTCAATCCCTTGACATACAATACATTCTCTGTCTTGTTTTTTCATTATCTAAACTCAAGGTTCCTTTCCCACAAATTTTTGTTGAACCATTATCACCAAATTTTACTGATCCTCCATTGATTTCTTTAAGTACAAGAAATTTACTCTTGTCCCCTATCATATGACTTGAACAACCACTATCAAGAAACCACTATTTTCTCTTATCTTGCACATGAAGAGCTATTTGTACCAACATTGACTTCACTTTTTCTTGCTCTTTTCTCTCTCTCCTAATTGTTGAGGTTGTATTATTTTGAGCCTTTTGATCCTCCTTTTTGCTTAATTCAAGAAATACCGTTTTACACCATTTGGCCTTGTGCCCAAAGTTATTGCATTTGTAACATATGATATTGTCATTCATGAGAGGTGCAAAAGAATTGAAATTTCTATCAACATTATCTCTCACATAAACAGTGCAATGTACAACTCTATGACCATATTTGTTACATGAAAAACAATAGCCATGGAAGAGATTTTGTAACTTGTTGGAGTGCCTTGAATAATATGGTCGCATGCTTCTTCCTTTGTTGTTCCTGTAATTGACTTTTGTCCATGGATCTTCTTTGCCTTCTTCCTTCTTGATGCTTTTGCATTTCAATGCATTAGCATAAGTCATGGGCTCTTCTTCTTTTGATATCTTTGTTCCTTGGGAGCTTGACTCCTCTTTCTATTTCCCTAACTTTATATCTTGTTGTAACTTACCCTTAGTCTTTTCAACTTCCTTTCTTAGAGAGACAATTTTTGATTCCAATCTTTCACATTCTAACTCTTTTACCTTTAACTATTCTACCATATCCTATTCAATTTTCCTTCCCTCTTCAACTTTTACCTTGAGCTCTGTGAGGTTTTGTAGAAGTTCCATATTTGCTTCCTCATCCTCTTGGATTTGATCCTTCAAACTTGAATTCTTCCTTCTAACATTTTCCAAGTTTCTAAGAGCAATAATAAATTCCTCTTTTATGTCGATCATGGCCTCTTCTCCATTTTTTGAGGTCATGTATGTTCTTGTGGGATCTTCCTTCAAGCTGTTAGGCTTTTCACGAAGGAACCCGCTATGATACCAATTGAAGAACATAATCTTATACTGAGAGGGGGGGTGAACAGTATAAGATAAAACTTTTTACTTTTCAATCCAAATGATAACAACAATAATATCAAAGCAATAAACAATGCACACATCATCACACACATGAGAGACATGATTTAACGTGGTTCACCCAATGTGGGCTACTCCACGGGAGAAAATATTCCTTATAAATTTTTCTCAATGAATATTTTTGGGAATCAACTCCCTTTTACAATGTTTATGGATCTCTATCCAAAGGAGACACCAATCCCCTTATGCTCTAGTTTGTGGATCTCTCTCCACAGGAGACCTCTGTTCCCACTACTCTAGTTTGTGGATCTCTTTCCACAGGAGAACTCTATCCCCTCTGCTCTACTCAAATATGATCAACTTTGCTCATAAATCTGATCTAATCTACTCACAACACTATCTTAAACCTGCTCACAAGTCTACCTCTAACCTGCTCACAAGTCTGCCTCAAAACCTGCTCACAAATCTACCTCAAACCTGCTCAAAATCTATCTCTAACCTGCTCACAAGTCTACCTCTAACCTGCTCACAAGTCTACCTCAAACCTACTAAAAATATACCTCTAACCTACTCACAATCTGCCTCAATTTTGGTCTAATACATGCTCATAACTGCTTATAACACATGCTCAAAAAGGGTTTCACAAAGATGCAAAAACTTATCTTCAAAACTAGCACAAGTAGTTCACAATCTCTAGCACAAATATCTCAAACTCTTACAACAATAGAAGAACATATTGTTCTCAAACTCTATCCCAAATGTTTCCAAAACATTCAACTATAAAGCACAATACTAACTCAAATATTTCCAACAATTCTTATCAAACAACCCTTTTATCTCCACCTTATGTTCCAGAAACACTTACTCAACCAAACATCTTAAACAAAGAATGATGTGCCCATACCTCTTATTTGTTCTTGATGAAGATATGACCTTAAAACCTGTTTCACAATCAACCAATCCTTCTTGTGCCTCTACTAGGGTTAGCCAATTTCCAAATCAAACACAATAACCTCTCTCCTTTTATTTTCTCAAAATAAGGCTTTTAATTGAAGAAAATGACCCTTTTAATTTTCCTCCATCATGCAAAAATTACACACAATAATTTACCATAGGACACCTTATAACTCCTACTTTAAGACACACATAATCAACAACCAAAATTTATCACACCTTATCTCTCCTTGAAAACATATTTTAATTTATAATATAAAAACCCTTTTATGCCTTATTTCTCCTTCCAAAAAGAATTAAATCATAACACAAAAGACCTTTATATACCACTTATTTCTCCTATGCAAATATTAACCTTATAACTCCCAATAATCAAATACACATTAAAAAAATAAATACCTCTTTATTCTGCCCTCCACACGATTCAAACCTCTCACCTCGTGAGAGCAAGACACCCAACAAAGGGCCCATGACCGATGCGCTAGCACAGCTCATGAGAGCTCTACGATGCCAACCAATTGTTATTCCTCTATCGCATGCTATTTCGAACAACAAAATACTACGACTTAGTTGCCTTACATCACATGCTATTCCTAGCAAAATACTATGACGGGTTTCGAACCCAAAACCTCCTATGCACTACACCTTCATGTTGGATCAACCACTAGTTGGTCTAGCTGGTTGGATGGGTCTAAATATGCACACACATCGATTAAAAACTCCTCTCCCACCTCAAAGATTATTATACCTCTGCTTTCTTCTTCCCTATCGAGAGCACAATTTCGAGTGAATAGAAAGCACAATTCCAACTCCCAAAACTTGGCAAGGACTTTAGGCACTGTATTAATATGTTTTCCCTTGGTCTTCTTCAACGTCGATGCCATTCAAAATTTTCTTTTCATGCGACGTCGGCCTCCACGATTTTGAATAAATTCAAAATTATTTAAATGCCCTCAACCTTATATTATAATATTAAATTATAATATAATTTAATCACCTTTGGCCTTTGCAAAAATAATATTGAAATAATGTTGTCTTCTCTTTTTGAACCATGGTCATTGCTTTGACTAGTGCCTTTAACCTTTTGCATAGCTTCTCCCTTGCAAGCCTTTGTCCCTTTGTATAATATTTAAAAATAAATATTATAACCTTTGCTTTTTGCCAAAGCTTTGTCTTTGGGCCTAACCACTTCAAACTCGCTTAATAATATTTAAATATTATAGGTCCGAGGTGTAGACCAATTGGTTCATCCAAACCCCTAAGGGGGACGGAGGTCCAAGGTTCAAAACTCGGACCTCGCTGGACTGAACGCTTGTCCCTTTCCTGGTGCTTTCAATGGTGTAAAAGGTTTAAAATGATTGTGGCATGGCGGTTATAGGGGCGGACTACGTGAAGATCTGTGTGGTGGCTTCTGGGGTGGACAACGTAGAATAATGTGGCAGCCATAAAAGTTGGACAGCCTGCCCGAATTCGTGGCGGCTATTGATTCCACCATGTTTAAATATATATAAATATTATAATTTAAATATTATAATCATTTTCTTGCTTTCACACCCATATCTTTCCTTTGCATTTATTATTTCAACCTGAAGACAAAACTCAACCTTTTCATTTTGGACATCAATGACAATCAATGACATCAAACCTTTGACATCAATGACAACACTATACTCAAAATTTCCAACAACATTTAGTGTGGATTGTTCATGTATTAATTTATTTAGTATTTTACATATTTGTGAAATTTATTTTATGAGAAAGGTTCTTTATACCATTAAGGATATATCCACAACCCTTTGAAAAGTAGCCCTTGCATTGAATAATTCAAATGGTATCCTTTGGTATACAAATGTTCCCCACTTTATGGTAAAATTTGTTTTATACTATCTTCATATTAGACCCAAACTTAACTATAGAATCTATCTAGGAGGGACAATATTTGTGATCTAATGACCTTTTGTAAGATTTGTTCCATTAGAGATAAGAATAATGGCCTTTTAGTGAAGCCTTATTTAGGTTCCTAAAATCTACACAACAAAATTTCCCTATTCTTCTTCATCACGAGTACTATATTAGCCACCCAAGATGAGTGTTTGATGGGAAAATTTAATAGTAGTTTCAACAATTCTTTCTTTGTAATTATCTTTATTTTAGGATTCACCAATATTTGTTTTTGTCTAGATATCTTGGTCACTGGTTCTAAGTCAATTATATGCTTAAGAACATTCTTATCATAGACTTTTAAATCTTTGTAGCTCCATGTGATGACATCAAATTCTCTTAAAAAACCATTTTTCTTCTAAATAATCCTTCCATAGTAGTATAAATTTTCCTTCTATAATTTCCATGGCTTGGTAGTCAAAGGGTTTTACCTTTAGGTTGGTCTTCTCTGCACTATCATCTAGGTTGACTAAGTTCTCCAATGTGATCAAACTTCTTAGAAACTAATTCATATTTAATTGGATGACCCCATGTTTGATGTCATCTTCATATTCAATATTATTCTCAATTTTTCATATCTCATGAATGTTGGGAAAAATATTGGTTAATATACAGTTCAATTTCTTGCCTCCATTTAATTTGTCAACCTAGGACAACTCGTAAACTTGTGAGTGTCATGCACAATATATGTTTGTAGTGTGGGGAATTAATCCTCTGTACCTATTGGTTTGGTGGGGGGTGTTGTTTGTGTATTTTCATTTCAGCCAAACCAAATAAGACTAAGTGCAGAAAAATAAATAAATCAACTAAAACTAAAGCTAAAATTAAAGTGCAAAAATAAAAGTACAAAAAATAAATAAAGCTAGAAATCTAACTATTGAAAATAAATAACAAAAATTAAAATGGGGAGGACTACTGCAGGGAGTGGGTGCCCAGGATCCCGCAGATAGTCTGCCCGACTAATTACATAAATATTTCTCCAAGCAAATAAGAGTATTTACAACTCTTAATAAATTATACAGAAAAATAAATAAAGTAATCCTATGTGTATTTGATTGATTCATTGATTTGTCTAGCCTACGTTCTTATATAGACCACAGCCAGATCTTGTTACAATAATAAATTGATCTCTTTTGATCACGTAACATGATTTTCTATAATCAATTGCACACAAATATTATTCTTCTATTTACAAGCATGTTCATTCACCAAAGGAATAAATATAATAATCCTTAGGCGTACGTAACAACTAACCCTAGAATAGTACATCCTAAAATAATGCATCCTAAAATAATGCCTTTAAAAATATTACATAGTCAAATAGAATAAAAGTGTTTTATTCTATTTTAATCACAAAAATCTAATATGCATAAGAATACAAATTATTTCTCCTCCATATTTTGTGCAACAACCTCCTTCAAAAGTGCATGGTCAATTGGTCAATCGGTCAATGTTGACTTGGTCAACCGATCAACATTGACTTGGTCAACCGACCAATCATCAATAGGAGTCGAGCGCCAAAAAATAGGTCAGGAAGCAAGCACTAGAAATAGCTGAGAAGCAGGTGCCAGAATATAGTCGAGAAGCAGGCACCAAAATATACGGGAAGTAGGCACCAAAAATGGTCGGGAAGCAGGCACCACCAATAGTCGGGAAGCAGGCACTACCAACAGACATGAATTAGGAATCACAAACAATCGTGATTCAAGCATTTGCAGTCACCATTTATCGTTGTTCTTTTCAAGAGGTCTTCATGCATTGCCACACCCAAATGGGATGTAGACTCAAAACACCAGATTAGTAGCAAAAACCTGCATTTACACACACTTTCCACTAAAAACACTAGTCAAGCATAATACTTCATTTTCTATCAATTATATGCAAAATCTATATAAAAATACATTTAAAATGCTAATTTAAACCAATAATGATGCTCTTAAAAGTGTATATAAAATGAGCATTTCTAGTGCTCATCATTCTCCCATGTTGAAATAATTGACATGTCCTCATGTCACAGCCCCCGATATAAATATATATATATATATATATATATATATATATATATATATATATATATATATATATATATATGGGAATCATGCATGTATATGGAAAGCAGGCGTCTGCATATGGGAAGCAGGCGCATGAATATGGCCTGTAAATGGGAAGCAAGAGCCTGTATATGGGAGTCAGGCTTGTATATGGGAAGAAAACACCTGTATATGGGAAGCAGGTGCCTGTATATGGGAATCAGGCCTGTATATGGAAAGCAGGCACCTATATATGACCTGTGTATGGGAAGCATATGCCTCCCCATACTTCATTTTTTAAATATTCTTGGGGCAATGAAATTCTTCTCCTGTCTAAGGCATGCCATATGGTTGAATTCTGATGGGAGAATTAATAAAGAGAAAGCTAGGGGCATATATTGGTATTAACATAGAAATAATTTTTAAAATAACTATGCAAATAATTAATAAAAAACTCAGTACATACCTAGGTGAATTTTGCAAATCATGATATGTACAATGTCGGATGGTGCAAAACGTCTACATGCAACTTGAAATTGTGATGTCTCAGAAAATGTTGTTGCTTTGGCATTGATATATCTTGGAGATAATATATATATATATTAGGCATCTCTTCTTCCTGGTGGAATATTGACACCCTTTATTGGTGCCTTCCTTTAGGTGGGAAGAAGGCACTTCTGTTGGTCTGATTATAGGCACTATCTCCCTGGTGGAAAATAAGTGCATTTTTCCGCATTACTGCACTACTAGTAGGGCATGAGATGCTTGTATCTGTTAGGCCTAGTTTAAGCTGGCCAACTATCTATAGATTTTTCAAGGTCGTGTTCTACAAAACTAACCACACAAAAGCAAAAAAAATAGGAATCCTAAAACCTATGCCTGATAGGCCTAGGTTACCCAAGCTACCTATAGATTGCACCCAGTGCAACAATTCCTATAAAGCAGAAACACATGAAAGCAGGAAAAACAAGAATCATGGAACCTGTGCCTAATAGGCCTAGGTTTTTCAAGCTGCGTACAGATTGCAGTCAGGGCATGATTTCCTACAAAGCAAAAAGAAAAACTATGTTATGCAGAACAATTTCCATGTTGTCTTTTTTTTTTTCGGATTCTAAAATTTTCTAAAAATTTTCAGATTCTGGAGTTTTCCAAAAATTTCAAGATTCTGGAATTTTTCCAAATTTTTTTCATCATTTTTTAGATTCTAGAATTTTCTAGAATTTTTTAGTTTCTGGAAAATTTTCCAATTTTTTTTTTAGATTCTGGAATTTTCTCAGAATTTTTCAGATTTCTGGAATTTCCAAAATATTTCAAATTATGATTTTTTTGTTCTTCTTCTCTTCCAGATTCTAAAAATTTTTAGAATTTTTTAGATTTTGGAATTTTTCCATAATTTTCTCATAATTGTCCAAATTCTGGAATTTTCCATAATTTTTCAGATTCAGGAATTTTTCTAGAATTTTTTTTTAGATTCTAGAATTTTCCCAAAATTTTTTAGATTCTGAAAATTTTCAAAAAAATTCAGATTTTGGATTTTTTTATGACTAATGTATGAACATTCATCAAAACTACTAGTATGGTATGGGGTCTCCCCCATGTCGATGTCTGATCCAATATCGTAAATGTGAGACAGTTGGGAATGAATCCCATTGACTGTTACTCGAACATCATCTTGGCACTCTACTCCGCTCTTGGTGTAGCATCTCTAACTTTTTGTCCATCATCTTCTTAGGCTATAACAATCACACACTTTATGACAAAACTTTCCTCAAGTTCCAAAAACACCTTGGGTTGGAAGCCTTTTGCTTGATCAGGGTTACTTAGTCTACCTTCGAGTGCTTGTGTTGTCAAGGCAAACTCTACTTGCTTCACCTGTTTGGACTAGATGCTACATGATCAAGGTACACAAAATGGTTTGTATAGTGCTATTACGAACTCCACGTATGAATCTCACTTTACGAAATCTTCATAGACATCTCCTTATTCATCTGCACCCCACTTCATGTTGTCCTGCAAAACATTAAAAATATAAATTAAAGTAAAATTTTAAACTAATAACATTAAAATAGAATTTTAAACTAATTTTTTTTATTTTTTTAGCGTTTTTGGTGGCCATAATGAAGTTGGGGTCTCCCCCATGCCTACAATTGAACTAGTCTCTAAAAATTGAGGACTATGATAAGTTTTTTTAGTCTAGTCAAAAATTTGATACGACTAAATTTTCATTTGTTCTTATCCTCTACTTCATCAACTAGCATGATATTTTATAACATGAGAAAAATATTTTTTTTATGGCCTCAAAACCAAATTCTTTCAACTTATTGGTAAATTGTGCAGGCAGATAAATGATTATTGTTTTTTTTTAAATAAAAAAATAGTAGTATTCTAAAAAACACATGCTAGTTTCTGATTCACCAGATCACCTTAAGCGCAATCGCCTTAAGCGCAAGTGAAGAGCATACTCATGGAAAAATATTCTTTTTAAATTCTACTCTCTTTTTTATTTTTTTATTTTGCTAATGTCATTTTCCTGCTACTAATGTCATCGTTAAAATTTGCTAATATGTTGAGAAATGTTAAGCCTATAATTTTTTCATCGTTAAAACTAGGCTTCTTGAGGAATAATTCCTTAATGATTTTTGTGTAAATAAACACTCCCTAATAGTTTGACAGTAAATTTTTTTAATTATTTTATAAAATCAAATGTAGGTTGTGTCATCTCTCTCTAATTTCATGAAACCATTGAGAATATAGTGGAAATCCTTCATTGCCTAATTTTCTAATTTTTCAACAACACAAACTTATTTCCTACTCCTACACTTAATATGGTACATCGGGTTCATTCCCAAACACTACAGTTTATAAAATCCCTAGCAACGATACCAAAATGTTGGTCAAAATATTGGTTAATCTACGGTTCAATTTCTTGCCTCCATTTAATTTTTCAACCCGGGATAGCTCGTAAACTTGTGAGTGTCATGCACAATATATGCCTGCAGTGTGGGGAATTAATCCTTTGTACCTATTGGTTTGGTGGGGGGTGTTGTTCGTGTATTTTCATTTCAACCAAACCAAATAAGACTAAGTGCAGAAAAATAAATAAATCAACTAAAACTAAAGCTAAAATTAAAGTGCAAAAATAAAAGTACAAAAAACAAAAGTACAAAAAATAAATAAAGCTAGAAATCTAACTATTGAAAATAAATAACAAAAATTAAAATGGGGAGGACTACTGTAGGGAGTGGGCGCCCTGGATCCTATAGATAGTCTACCCGACTAATTACGTAAATATTTCTCCAAGAAAATAAGAGTATTTGCAACTCTTAATAAATTATACAAAAAAATAAATAAAGTAATCCTCTGTGTATTTGATTGATTCATTGATTCGTCTGATCTATGTTCTTATATAGACCATAGCCAAATCTTGTTACAATAATAAATTGATCTCTTTTGATCACGTAACATGATTTTCTATAATCAATTACACATAGATATTATTCTCCTATTTACAAGCATGTCCATTCACCAAAGGAATAAATATAATAATCCTTAGGTGTATGTAACAACTAACCCTAGAATAATGCATCCTAAAATAATGCCTTTAAAAATCTTACATACTCAAAATAGAATAAAAGTGCTTTATTATATTTTAATCACAAAAATATAATATGCATAAGAATATGAATTATTTCTCCTCCATATTTTGTGCAACAACCTCCTTCAAAAGTGCATGGTCAATTGGTCAATTGGTCAATATTGACTTGGTCAATCGATCAATATTGACTTGGTCAACCGAACAATCATCAATTGGAGTCGAGCACAAATAGGTTGGGAAATAGGCACCTCCTTCTTAGGAAGCAGGTGCCAAAAATAGCTAGGAAGCATATGCCAGAATATAATTAGGAAGAAGGCACCACAAATAGATAGGAAATAGGCACCAAAAATGGTCAGGAAGTAGGCACCACCAATAGTCAGGAAGCAAGCACCACCAACAGTCATGAATCAGGAACCGCCAATAGTCATGAGTCAAGCATCTACCTTCACCATTTATGAAGAACACAAGCTTATACTAGGGGGGGTGAACAATATAAGACTAATTTTTACTTTTCTTTCCCAATCAATATTATGCAATGTAAAGATAACAATATCAACAACAGTAATCAAAGCAATTAATAAATCACCACACACAATAGAGACACCAATTTAACATGGTTTACCCAATGTGGGCTACTCCACGGAGAAAATATTTCTGTTGGTAATTTAAGTTATTTTATGTTGTCATTGATGTCACATGGATCACATTGAGTTTTGGTGGCAAAAGCACTTCATAAATAGTCATTTATGATATTTTGGAGAGCATGGATATATACAAGGTTTTTGTGAAAATCAAGGCAGGTAAAATAAAAGCTTTTATTTAAAACTATGGATGGCAGATTTGAAATGGGTTTTTCTTAAAACCCAAGTTGGCTTTTCATTTTATCGAAAAAGGTGCCCCGGTGATGGAGATATTTAATTTTAAATATTTAGTTTAAATTTTAAAATTAAAAATAAAAGTAATCCGTCTACGTCGTCGAATATGAGGGAGAAAACTATATAAAAGGATGCCTAAGGATTATTAATCCTATGCTTGTGCTCGTGAATTAATGCGATTCTTGGAAAGTGAAAAGAGTTCATGAAAAAGAGGGTTAAGTGATGGAAGCGAAGAATAAATCGGACGGCATGTGAAACCCTAGTCACCTTGGGTAGTGTGGTGCATTGGCAATTGGATTTTGGCTAAGGCAAGTGGCAAAATGAACGTCAATGTTTCAAATTACCTTGGCTATGTTAGAAGGTATTGGAAGAAAGAGTGCACGAAGTGCTTTTGGTTTGCATGAGAGGGAGGAGTGTTTTGAAGCACGTGGTGCCTTTCCCTCCCAAATGAGCTTGTAGCTCGTACGAAAGCTTGGCCACGGTTAAGTCGTTGAGCAAGGAGGCATCGATGCATTGAATCCCATCAAGGACAAAGATTTAGTGAACAACTAATAAGGCATCAAAAATGTATGAGCAATATTCTCCATTAACTTTGTTTATGGTGGTTGATTTCTAAAATATCATTGGAGAGAAAAGGATTTATTGTGGTTTCCTTTTTGAAAGTGGTTGGTTGAATGCTTCAAGGTTTTCTGGTTTGAGAGTTGTGATTAAACCTTGTTTTATAAGCATTTTTGTTGAAGCCCATTGCTTGTACAAAGAACTTGAACTTGAGTTAAAGGAGAACATAAGTATCATTGTTATGTGAGAGTTATTGTTGAGTATTGTTGGAAACATTTTGAGTTTATTAATTTATGCTTGAACTAGGGTTTGTGAGAAAAATTTGTTCCTTAAGGTGATTGGTTGAGTTGATTTGATTGAGCCTAGTCAAGTGATTGTGTGAAGTGGTTGTTCAAGTTCCATGAAACAAACTTCTATATTCTGATTTGAGTTGAGTTTGAGTTGAGAAAGAAATTGAGTTTGTGACTAGAACATATTGAGTCTCTAACAATTCTCTTTATGCTTCTATAATATTGAGCTGAGTTGAGATTGATTTGATTTGAGTTGAGTTGAGATTGATTTTAGTTGAGATCATTGTGGATCATTGTTGTCATCCATTGAAGAGTGTATTGCCATTCATTTTTGAGTTCATCATTGAGCCTTGCCTTCATAGATTTGTGGATGAGATTTGAGTGCTACTTGAGCATTATTGATTAAGCCTTTGAGAAGGCTTTTGGGACATATTTGAGGTAAATGTTGTGCATGATTTATTGAGCCTTTGAGAAGGCTTTTGGGATATATTTGTGGACATATTTGGGACAGATTTTATAAAGTTATTTGTGAGCTTGCTAAGAATATTTGAGCAAGTTCTTGGTGAGCTTGTTGGAGTAGGTTTGAGCAAGTTCTTGGTGAGATTTCTGGAGAATATTTTGAGCAGGTTCTTGGTGAGCTTGATGGTGTAGATCATGATTTCCTAGCTAAGCAGATCAATGGATTGCCTAGCTAAGCAGATCAATGGATTGCCTACCTAAGAAGATCAGGATTGCCTAGCTAAGTAGATAAATGGATTGCCTTGCTGAGTAGATCAGTCGATTTCCTACTTGATCAGATCAGTGGATAGCCTAGCTTTGAGCAGATCAAAGTAATCATTTGTATTGGGATAAGGATCCCTATTTTTTTGTGAAATATTATAAGGAGATTATCTTATGGACTACCCCACATTGAGGGAACCACATTAAATATTGTGTCTCAATTATGTGTGGTGATTTATGCTCTTGCTTACTATTGCTATCTATGTCATTAATGCACACTGATATATTTGGTTATTGCAATTAAGGACACTAATTGATATTGGTTTGAAAGAAAGTAAAAATTGGGTGCTATACTGTTCACCCCCCTCTCAGTATAAACTTGTGTTCTTCACTTTCACTAAAATTTTCTCAATTAATCTCTTGGGAATCCTTTCCCTATTACAATGTTTATGGACCTCTATCCAAAGGAGATACCAATCCCCTAATCAATTTTTTGGATCTCTATCCATAGGAGAACTCCTTTCTCCTTAGCTTTGATTGGTGATCTTCTAGAAGAATTGTTGCCCCCACTGCTCTGTCTAATGGATCTCTATCCACTGAAGGCACCTATCCTCACTACCCTGGCTAATGGATATCTATCCACTAGAGACTATAATTGTTAGGACCCTATTCCTAACACAGTATATTATTCCATTGATTCATTGTAAAGGACCAACGTGTCCTTTCATTTACAACACTTCACATATATTTATAGTTAATATAATTGGTGTCATAAGGCATCAAATCAATCAAATACATTATTTTATATATCTTATTGTGGGTTCTCCTCCAATACAACTGCGATTCCAAAATCAAATAGCGATTCTTTTGCATTACATTCTTATTTATTATTGCAGGTGCTTAACATCTGGATCAGAGCCAAAATACAGGAAATTTTTTTTTTTTCCACCAACCCTACAGCCTGCACACGTCTGCCGCACCTGCAGAGTGAACGCCGACGTCCACCACACCTGCCTGGCCACCAATCTGGGGCTATTCTACTCCGCTGCCCTTCAGTGAACATTCGAGTCGGACGAGTCGAAGACCTGCAACGTTTAACAGCGTCTGTTGGCGACGAGGAAACGAATAAAAATATAAATACAAATTTATATAAATTTTTCGAAGTTTCGGCCGTGGGACAAAAAAAATTTCGACGCAAAAAATTTAAAACCTTATAAACTCTTCAATTAATTTCCGGTGTGACCTTTTTCAGCAATATTAAATCCGGCATCGTTGTTTTTATTCCGGCGTGACTACCTCCTTCTACCACTGTGAGCCTACCGCCGCTGTCGTCGCTCTTCGATTTCCCACTTATCGCCGCTCTTCATTTTCAGCAATATTAAATCTGGCATTGTTGTTTTTTCCGGCGTGACTACCTCCTTCTACCGCTGTGAGCCTGTCACCGCTGTCGCCGCTCTTCAATTTCCTTCCCTTGTCGCCGCTGTCACCGCTCTTCAAATTCTCGCCCTTGTCGCCGCTGCTGCCCTTCAATTTCCCACTTTTTGCCGCCCTTGATTTTTTCCACCTGCCGTAGTGCCTCAACTTGCCGCTTGACATCGCTCCTCGGCAATTTCCCGCTTGTCGCCGCCCTTGATTTTTCTGCCTGTCGCAGCGCCTCAACTTGCTCGCTTGACGCTGCTCCTCGACTTGCCCTTGTCATCGCTCTTCGACTTCCCGCCTGTAGCCCTTGCCGCCACTCGCTCCTCGACTTCCGATCCCCGACTTGTCGCCTGTTAACAGAACACAGTCAACTTACCTGCCCTGTTGACCAGTTGACCGCTGTACTCTGTCAATTAACAGAGAGCACCAACCTTGTTGATAGGGCATTGCCCATTAAATTTTTGAAAAAAAAAATATATATATATATATATATATATATAAATAAATTAAAATTTTTTTATTTTTTGCACACGTTACCTAGTCACATTGATCATTACCTACATCAACCGCAATGGCCGACGGACGACGATCACTGGACTCCATCCACGAGAAACACGAAAGGCTCGTTGACGAAGTTAAACAGGAAAGAGAGGAGAATTCCCGTAACATAAGAGAACTCTTCGAGAAAATATTTGCAATAGATGTTAAAATTGATGCCATCAGTCAAAAATAGGCAACAACACAAGCAAACTCAACCAACAACGGGTCATCAAACCGAGCAATGTTAGGAGGTCCACAAACTTCCATTCTACCATGGACAACCAAATTAGACTTCCCAAAATTTGAAGGCGGAGACCCTACAAACTGGATCTACCGAGCAGAGCAATATTTCTCACTAAATCAAATTCCGAAAATACAAAAAGTGCATATCGCCTCCTTCCACTTGGAAAATGACGCCATCCAATGGTACCAATGGTTCGAGAAAACTAATGGCACTCCGATGTGGTCAACCTTTACACAGAACCTATTAGTACGATTTGGCCCTAGCAAGTTTCAAAGCTTTACAGGGGCCCTCACTAAATTATGCCAAACCACTTCGATGAAGCGAGTACCAAGCAGAATTTGAAAGGTTAGCTAATCGAACATCCGGATTAGACGTTGCCTTCTTTCAAGAATGTTTCGTTAGCGGATTAAAAGAAGAAATTCGAATTGAGGTACAAATGTACAACCCTACAAACATGTTAGAGACCATCGGCTTAGCGAAATTAGCGGAAGACAAAATCAAGGCACGGAATCGGTTCACGAAACCAACTTGGGGGAAACAATCAAATGCTTATACCAACCCCAAGCCAATGCAAAATGGACGAACCCAAAACTCCTACACAACCCCCAAAATTAACCCCGCTCTACCAATTAAACGTCTGAGCTTCGAGGAAATGAAGGAAAGACAAGCTAAAGGTCTTTGCTACCATTGCGATGAGAAATTTGATAGAAATCATAAATGTGCCTCACGGAAATTATATATTCTCGATGCCACAGAGGAAGGAAATTCTACTGAAGAGGAACCTGAACTCGAAGTAGAGGTATTATCCAATACACTTGAAAATGACGAAGAAAATACACCAAAGGTTTCCTTCAACGCCCTTGCCGGATTTTCTGCCCCTCAAACAATGCGAGTAAAAGGGTATTTTAAGAAACAAAACCTTACCGTGCTCCTAGATTTTGGTAGCACGCACAATTTTATCGATCCAAAAGTGGCTAAACAAGCAAATTGTTTCATATACCCTTGCAATAACTTCGAAGTGATGATTGGAAATGGCGGAAAAATTGCATGCAAAGGAAAATGCAGAAATGTAAAACTAACTATGGGGGTTTATACCATGCAAAGCGACATGTACGTCTTACCCCTAGGGGGATGCGACATTGTACTAGGCGTACAATGGTTAAGAACCTTGGGCGTAGTCCAATGGGAATTTGATGAACTATGGATGAAATTCACAGCAAAGAACCAAACCTATATTATCCAAGGCCTGAAATCAGGACCTTCCCAAATCGTCGACTCGCATAGAATGGAAAAAATTATCCGAAAAGGGAACAAAGGAATGGTCGCCCAATTATTTTCAATTCAACCTAGTCACCAAAAAGACGAGACACCAGAGTTACAAAAAATTTTAGACCACCATAAGGCGGTATTCAACGAACCAAAAGGACTACCTCCACAACGAAGTCACGATCACACTATTCCACTATTTCCAGGGCATCAACCTCCTAATATTAGACCTTATCGTTATCCCTACCTCCAAAAGACCGAAATAGAGAAATTAGTGCAAGAGCTTCTTACAGCAGGAGTCATTAGACCTAGCAAAAGCCCTTACTCCTCTCCAATTATTTTAGTTAGGAAAAAGGATGGTTCGTGGCGTTTATGTGTCGATTTTTGAGCGCTAAATAAAATGACCATCAAAGATAAATTTCCTATTCCGGTCATAGACGAGCTACTAGATGAACTCCATGGAGCAACTTACTTTTCCAAGTTGGACTTACGGTCAGGCTACCACCAAATACGAGTCGCTGAAAAGGATATTCCTAAGACGACCTTTCGCACTCACGAAGGGCACTACGAATTCTTGGTGATGCCATTTGGCCTTACCAACGCTCCTTCTACCTTTCAAAGTCTAATGAATAAGGTATTTCACCCTTTCCTTCGTAAATTTATATTAGTTTTCTTTGATGACATTTTGATTTATAGCAAAACATGGGAAGAACATTTGGACCATGTTAGACAAGCATTCCAAATCTTGAAGGACAATCAACTTTATGCAAATAGATCAAAGTGTTCCTTTGGGAAACAAGAAATTGAATACTTAGGACATATTGTCTCAAAGGAAGGCGTGATGGTAGATCCTTCCAAAATCGAGGAAGTGAAAAATTGGCCTATTCCAAAAACCGTAAAGGCTCTACGTGGGTTTCTTGGACTAACGGGATATTATAGAAAATTTGTCCAAAATTATGGTAAAATCGCTGCTCCTCTAACAACATTACTTAAGAAAAATGCTTTCAAATGGTCACCTAAAGCGGACGAGGCCTTTATCACCTTGAAAACTGCAATGTGTACCACCCCTGTTCTAGCCATGCCCAACTTTTCTAAACCGTTCGTCATTGAAAGTGATGCTTCAGGAATAGGAATGGGAGCCGTACTCATGCAAGATGAAAGACCTCTAGCTTTTATAAGCAAAGCATTTTCTCCTAAGAATTTAGCTCGCTCTACATATGAAAAAGAGATGTTAGCGATTGTCCATGCTATTCAACATTGGAGGCCTTACCTTATTGGCCAACATTTCATTATACGCACCGACCATCATAGCTTGAAATATTTTTTGGAACAAAGGACTCATACCCCGGAACAACAAAAATGGGTTACTAAACTTCTTGGCTATGATTATGAAATTACATATAAAAAGGGCAAGGACAACATGGCAGCCGATGCACTTTCTAGAAAATTTGAAGATATGCCTCAAATCCATGCTCTTTCCTCCCTTATTCCTAAATGGGTAGATGAGGTGCATGAAGAATGGATAAATGATCCTATTACCCATGCCTTAATTCAACAACTTCAACATAATCCTAGTAGCAAACCTCCATACACTTGGAAGGACAATATATTAAGATACAAAGGGAGGATGGTCCTCACCCCCAATTCCACTTATCGAAAGAAACTTCTTCATGAGTTACATACCTCACCCATTGCAGGCCACTCAGGGTTCTTAAAAACCTATAAAAGAGCCACTACCTCCTTCTATTGGGTAGGAATGAAAAATTACATCAAAAACTTTGTAAAAGAATGTGAAGTGTGCCAAAGACAAAAGGGGGAGACCATCGCTATTCCTGGATTACTTCAACCTCTTCCTATACCCACCAAAACATGGGCAGATATTTCTATGGACTTTATTGAAGGATTGCCTAAATCAAGCGGAAAAACAACCATTTTCGTAGTTGTTGATCGTTTATCTAAATATGCCCATTTTTGTCCAGTGGCTCATCCGTATACCGCAAGCACTATAGCCCACCTTTTTCTCGATAACATCTTTAAATTACATGGCATGCCCTCCACAATTATTAGTGATCGCGACCCAACTTTCACTAGTACCTTTTGGAAGGAATTATTCAAATTACAAGGTACTCAACTTAGTATGAGCTCCGCTTACCATCCTCAAACCGATGGCCAAACCGAAGTTGTAAATAAATGCTTGGAAACATACCTTCGATGTTTTGTCTCTACTCAACCACTCCATTGGGTAAGGTGGCTTCCACTAGCGGAATGGTGGTATAACACTTCATACCATACGTCCATCAAAATGACTCCCTACGAAGCACTATATGGTCAAACACCACCATCCCTTACTTCCTATATTCCAGGGACTACAAAAGTCCATGCGGTGGAAACAGAACTTGCTAGTCGAGAGGACATACTTCGGACCCTAAAAGAGAACCTACACACCGCCCAACATCGCATGAAGCAGCAAGCCGATCAACATAGAAGCGAACGTAGTTTTCATGAGGGTGATATGGTTTTCTTACGTCTTCAACCTTACCGGCAAACCTCTCTTAAACAAAAAGGTTCTCAGAAGTTAGCACCCAAATTTTACGGGCCGTATAAAGTTCTCCAACGTATTGGGACCGTTGCTTACAAACTTGAGCTTCCTCCCTCTTCCAAACTTCACCCCGTATTTCATGTATCTTGCCTTAAGCTCGCAGTCGAAACACATATCACGACACAAACCACTCTTTCGGAATTCTCCGAGGAGGGAGTACTTTTAGCCGAGCCAGAAGCTATCTTGGATCGCCGCTCTCGTCACCTTCGTACTCGCGATATCACGGAAGTGTTAATCCATTGGAAAGGTCTACCTATAGAAGACGCGACGTGGGAAACTCTTCACGATATCCAGCAACAATTTCCAAATTTCCAGCTTTGAGGACAAAGCTCCTTTAAGGGGGGTGGCATGTTAGGACCCTATTCCTAACACATAGTATATTATTCCATTGATTCATTGTAAAGGACCAACGTGTCCTTTCATTTACAACACTTCACATATATTTATAGTTAATATAATTGGTGTCATAAGGCATCAAATCAATCAAATACATTATTTTATATATCTTATTGTGGGTTCTCCTCCAATACAACTGCGATTCCAAAACCAAACAGCGATTCTTTTGCATTACATTCTTATTTATTATTGCAGGTGCTTAACATCTGGATCAGAGCCAAAATACAGGAAATTTTTTTTTTTCCATAAACCCTACAGCCTGCACGCGTCTGCCGCACCTGCAGAGTGAACGCCCTCTATACTCTATCACCTTAAAAGCTCTGTCTCAAATTTACACTAAACATAGTCCTTTGGTTTAGCACAAATATGCTTAATCTCTATATTTTTTCTGGCACAAACCTGTCCTCAAAGCTGCACTAAAATCTATCCTCAAATTTGTACTAAACACAGTACTTTGGTCTAGCATAAATTTATTATTAATCTCTATCCATTGATCTACACTAAGGATAGTCCTTCTATCTAGCACAAATCTGTCCTCAATCTTTGTCCACTGATCTGTACTAAACATAGTCCTTTAGTCTAGCACAAATATATCCTCAATCTTTCTCCTCAAGCCTTAGCATAAAGCTTGATCTAATCTCAAATCAACTCTGCTAGATCTTCCCCAAACCTTAACTAAATATTTGAAAAAATAAATCAATCAACTCTACTCTCAAGTCTTTTCAAAGACTTGTCTCAAATCTATCTTGTAAGCTTCCACTAAAGCTCACACTAATATGTCCACAAGTCCTCTCTAGAACTTGTCCAAATCTGCTCAACAAGTCCTCATTATAGCTTGTCTAAATATGCTCAATAAGTCATCACTAGAACTTATCAAACTCGTAGAAACATAAAGAGAATTGTTAGAGACTCAATATGCTTCACACTAATCACAATTCTCAATTACTTTCAATCACTCTTCTAGAAATATATAGAGAATTGTTAGAGACTCAATATGCTTCACACTCATCACAATGCTCAATCACTTTTAATCACTCTTTTGAAACATACAGATAATTTTTAGAGACTCAGTATGTTTCACACTCATCAATACTCAACCTCTTTCTCAAATCAATTTAGAAAATAGAATAATTTATTTCATATAACTTGAGCTATCACTTCACACATCCACTTGACTAGGCTCAACTAACTCTACTCAACCAATCACTCAATTAAATAATCCTTTCCCAAAAACCCTTGTCCAAGCATATGAACACTAACTCAAAATATTTTCAACAATGCTTATCAACCAATCTTACATAACAATGATACTTATGTTCTTTGGAAACCCTAGTTCAAGTTCTTCACTCAATAACTCACTTCAACAACAATGCTTATAAAACAATCTTCACATAACAATGATACTCATGTTCTTTGCAAACCCTAGTTCAAGCACTTTACTCAACCATTCACTTCAACAACAATGCTTATCAAAAAAGGTCATAACATTCACTTCAAAATATCTCAACAACTCAATAAGGAAACTAGTCAAGTCCTTTTCACTCCAAAGTTGTTTTCCAGAAAACCAACCAATCAACTCAACCAAAGAAGAATGTGCTCACACCTTTTTCTTGATGAGTAGACCATGAAAATCTGCCACAATAACAAACACTTCTTTACCAAACTCAAGGAGGTTAGAAGATAATATTTTCTCTCTCAATGAATCACAATACTAAATAATATCAAACACAAATACACCTTATCACTCCATATTTAAAATAACATCCAACACCTTAAAAATATTAGAAAAATTACTTTCACAATAATCCCTTTGGAAAAAATTCCTTTTAAAATAAAATCAACACCTTAAAAGGATTACTCCTCCAATATGCAAATATAACAATTGAGACTTTATTTTAAAATTAAAATCAAACTCCTTATAACTTCCTTCACTATTTTACCATGAAAAATCACCACAAGAAATTAAAATTTAATTAATCCTTATGCCTCCCAACTACCTCACATCAAACCTTAGGGTAAAATAAAAAATTAATTAAAATTGTACCTTTGCCCTTAGTGGGTTTTGAACCCACGAATTTGCCTCCCCAAGCACCCTAGTCATAGCCTTGGCTACCGTGTGAGCTAGGCACTCATGTGTGAGCTAGAGTACCCACACTCTATTACCTCCTTTGTTGCCGCCGAAACAGAGACACAAAAGACAAACTTCCAAACTTGTTGTTGCTGGATTTCGAACCCATAACCACTCTACCACAAGTTCTAAGTCAAATGCCACTTGAGCTAGCCATCGGATCGTGCTAGAAACCAAGCACCTCAATATCTTGAATATACCAAAATTTAGGTTTACACAATGCACGAGCTTTTTCAACAAAAATGTGGATGCATTAATCAAGACTCCAAGATAAGGTTTGGCTAAGGTATAAATACCTTATGCCCTTGTTCCCATGCACGTCGATGGAGATGAATTAGTTGGGGGTTAGCACTTATGTTTTAACTTCAAAATATTGAATTTATAATTATTTAAATTCACTATAATTTAAATATTATAAATTAATATTTAAATATTTTGGATTTATTAAATATTAAAGCCTCCTTAGGTTTTACCACTTTGAATAAATAATATTTATTTATAAAATTTAAATTCAATTTAAATTTAAATATTTATAAATTAAATATTAAAACTTCCTTGTGCTTTCTAATTTGAAATTAAAAGCCTCCTTGGGTTTTTATAAAAACCTTTTATTTTTGCTTATCAATGGTTTTAATAAAAACCCTTCTACTTATGCTTCACATAATATTAAAAATAAATATTATAAAGCTCTTTTTCCATCAAACTTTTTCATTGCTCCTTTTGACCTTTTGGCATCAATGGTAGCTTATTCCTTGACATCAATGACAACTTCGTTCCTTGACATCAATGATAAATTTGACTCAAAATGTCCAACAATCTCCCCCTTTGTCATTGATGGTAACCCAAATTATTTTTACCAAACACTTGAAATTTTTCTTGTTCTACTCCCCTGGGACATTGCTCCTCCTGTCTCAATGCTCTCTCCTTAAACCAAATCTCTCCCCCTTACTCAAATATCTCCCCCTTTAACATCAATGGAAAAGGGTCACCTTTGGGGCTCGGGGCTAAGAATGAGTCTCTTAGCTTAGCTCCTCCCCCACCTCCTCTTGAGGTGGTTAATTATGGGGTGGGAGTATTTCCACTCCCAGCAAGCACTGGTCTTTACCTGTATTCTCTTTCCTTCTCATCTGATCTTTCTGATTTTTCCTCTATTTGCTTGCCTTTGTCAACATCTTCATTCTTTTCTAACTTGTCTTCTATAGGATCACCTTATTCTTCTTGTAGTGCCATTAGAATATTATCTTATGGTACTTCAAGTGCATCCTCATATTCATCATCACTGAAACTGAAACCATTCCTTGTACAACTATCTTCAATATGTCCAAAATTACCACATCTAAAACACTTGAGAATTATTGATGACATTTTCTTGACTTCTTCTTTTTCTTCAATCAAAAATAGGACTTCATATTTATCATTATCTGAAAAGCTATTATCACTATCACTTGAGTACTTACTTGACTTATCTGCATAGTAGCTCCTATTTTGTCTTTGAAATAACTTCTTTCCTTGTCTACCTTGTCCATCCTTACTTTATTTTGGTACCTATATTTTTCTGATTCCCTGTTCTTGTATTCCTATTTTTCTTCATCATTGTTATTTTTAGCTTATTGAAAATCAGTTCCATAGTGACCATACTTTCCACAATTGAAACATCTAACAGATTTTGCATATTTAAATATTCTTGAATCCTTATTCCTTTTGCCATAATTAGCTTCTTCACCACTGGATGACTCATTGCTTGATTCTAACTTCTTACCCTTTTTTTTCTTAATTGCTTTGAAGTTTGCTTCCTTTCAGTGATTAGGTTCCTCTTTTTTTATTAACTCAAAAGTTTTAAGAATACCAAGTAACATATCTCTTGTCAAAGAATCACCATATTTTGATTTTTCTATAGCAAAAATATTTTCACTAAATATTTTTGGAAGAGATCTTAAGACCTTATCACGAACATCTGATTCTTCAGTATTATCTCCAAGTCCTTACATAGCATTAACAACCTCATCAACTCGAAGTAGATAAGTACTAATATTTTTTTCATCTTTCATTCTTAACTCTTCAATTTTTCCTTTGAGATTTCATATCTTTGCCTTGTTGACACTTTTATCTCCTTCATATATGCTTTGCAACTTATCCCATATTCCTTTTGCATCTTTACAATGCATAAATTTTATTGATTATGTTCTATGTAAACCTCTCAAAATTGCATTCATTGCTTTTGAATTGTAATGTTGTAGAAGCTTACCTTCCTTATCTATAGGTGGATCAACTTGTGGTATGTATCCATTTTCAACTACTTTTCAAATTTCATTGTTGACTGCCATCAGGTGAATCTTCATTCTCATACTCCAATATATATTATCACTTTCATCAAATATTGGTGTTGAATTATCACTTCCATCATAATCCATTGTGTTCTTGAAATCTTTTCCTTCAAGTTGTTAAAATCTTCTGAAGGAACCTGCTTTGATACCAATTGAAGAACACAAGCTTATACTGAGAGGGTGAGGTGAACAGTATAAGATTACTTTTTACTTTTTTGTACCAATCAATATTATGAAATGTAAACATAGCAATATCAATAGCAGTAATCAAAGTAATGCATAAATCACCACACACAATAGAGACACCAATTTAACATGGTTCACCCAATGTAGGCTACTCCATAGAGAAAATATTTCACTAAATTTTTCTCAATCAATCTCTTAGGAATCCTTTCCCTATTATAATGTTTATGGACCTCTATCCAAAGGAGACACCAATCCCCTAATAAAGTTCATGGATCTCTATCCATAGGAGAACTCCTTTCTCCTTAGCTTTGATTGGTGATATTCTAGAAGAACTATTACCCCCACTGCTCTAGCTAATGGATCTCTATCCACTGAAGACACCTATCCTCACTGCCCTGGATAATGGATCTCTATCCACTGGAGACTATCATCCTATATACTCTATCACCTTCAAAGCTCTGTCTCAAATCTGCACTAAACACAGTCCTTCAATTTAGCACAAATTTTCTCAATATCTGTCTCTTGTTTGGCACAAACCTATAATCAAATTTGCACCAAAATATATTCTCGAATTTGTAATAAACATAGTCCTTTGGTCTAGCACACATCTATTCTCAATATCTGTCCACTAATCTACACTAAACATAGTCCTTTGGTCTAGCACAAATTTATCCTCAATATCTATCCATTGATATGCACTAAACATAGTCCTTCGGTCTACCACAAATCTATCCTCAATATTTGTTCTCAAGCCTTAGCATAAAGCTTGATCTAATCTCAAATCAACTCTGCTAAATCTGCCTCAAACCTTAACTCAATATTTGAAAAAATCAATCAATAAACTCTGCTCTCAAGTCTTCTCAAATAATTGTCTCAAATCTATCTTGTAAGCTTCCACTAAAGCTCACACTAATCTATCCACAAGTCCTCTCTAGAACTTGTCCAAATCTGCTCAACAAGTCCTCACTAGAACTTATCCAAATCTACTCAATAAGTCCTCACTAGAACTTATCAAACTCATAGAAACATAAAGAGAATTGTTAGAGACTCAATATGCTTCACACTTATCACAATGCTCAATTAATTTCAATCACTCTTCTAGAAACATATAGAGAATTGTTAGAGACTCAATATGCTTCAAACTCATCACAATGCTCAATCACCTTTAATCATTATTTTGAAACATACATATAATTGTTAGAGACTCAATATGCTTCAAATTCACAAACTCTCAATCACTTCCAATATTTCTTTTATCACATAAACATATAGAGAATTGTTAGAGACTCAATATGTTTCACACTCATCAATACTCAACCTATTTATCAAATCAATTCAGAATATAGAATAATTTGTTTCATAGAACTTGAACTATCACTTCACACATCCACTTGACTAGGCTCAACCAACTCTACTCAACCAATCACTCAATAAAATAATCCTTACTCACAAACCCTAGTCCAAGCATATGAACACTCACTCAAAATGTTTCCAAAAATGCTTATCAACCAATATCACATAACAATGATACTTATGTTCTTTGCAAACCCTAGTTCAAGTTCTTCACTCAACAAATCACTTCAAAAATAATGCTTATAAAACAATCTTCACATAACAATGATACTCATGTTCTTTGTAAACCCTAGTTCAAGCACTTTACTCAACCATTCACTTCAAAAACAATGCTTATCAAACAAGGTGCATAACCTTCACTTCACAATAGCTCAACAACTCAATAAGAAAACTAATCAAGTCCTTTTCAATCCAAAGTTGTTTTCTAGAAAACAATCCAATCAAATCAACCATTTTCTAGAAAACCAACCAATCAAATCAACCAAAGAAGAATGTGCTCATACCTTTTTATTGAATACACATCTACCACAATCATAAACACTTCTTTTCTAAACTCAAGGAGGTTAGAAGATAATAATTTCTCTCTCAAGGAATCACAATACTAAATAATATCAAACACAAATACACCTTATCACTCCATCTTTAAAATAACATCCAACACCTTAAAAATATTAGAACAATTACTTTCACAATAATCCCTTTGGCAAAAAGTCCTTTTAAAATAAAATCAACACCTTAAAAGGCTTACTCCTCCAATATGCAAATATAATAATTGAGACTTTATTTTAAAATAAAATCAAACTCCTTATAACTCCCTTCACTATTTTACCATGAACAATCACCACAAGAAATTAAACTCTAATTAATCCTTATGCCTCCCAACTACCTCACGTAAAACCTTTGGGTAAAATAAAAAATTAATTAAAAGTGTACCTTTGCCCTTAGTGGGTTTTGAACCCACGACGTTGCTTCCCCAAACGCCCTAGCCACAGCTTTGGTTGTCACATGAGCTAGACACTCACGTGTGAGCTAGAGTTCCCACGCACTCTATTACCTCCTCTATTACCATCGAAATAGATACACAAAAGATAAACTTCCAAACTTACTGCCATAAGGTTTTGAACCTGTAACCACTCTGCCACAAGCGCTAAGTCAAATGCCACTTGAGCTAGCCATCGGATGGTGCTAGAAACCAAGCACCTTAATGTCTTGAATACACCAAAATTTGGGTTTACACAACGCATGAGATTTTTCAATAAAAATGTGGATGCATTAATCGAGACTCCAAGATAAGTTTTGGCTAAGGTATAAATACCTTATGCCCTTGTTCCCATGCACGTCGATGGAGATGAATTAGTTGGGGGTTGGCGCTTATGTTTTAACTTCTTTTTTTTTTTAAAGCGAAAAACCCCTTGTGGGGCTGCATTGGTCTGAGAGACCATGAACAGGGGGTTCTACATCGTCAAAGTCACCCGGGAGTTGCACCTTAAAGAACACAAGCTTATACTGAGAGGGGGGGGTGAACAGTATAAGACCTCTTTTTACTTTTTCCTTTATACTTCAAAATAGTAAAGCAATATACCCAAAGCAATATCAAAGCAATGCACAATATCATCCACAAAGTGACACCAATTTTAACGTGGTTCACCCAGAATGGTCGGGCTACGTCCACAAAACTTTTCTCTAAAAGTTATCTCAAAGTTCTTTGGGAAACCTTCCCAATTACAATGTTTATGAGCCTCGGCCCAAAGGAGATACCTTCCCCCAATCTGAATTTATGAGCCTCTGCTCAAAGGAGATACCTTCCCCTCTATCTAAATTTATGAGCCTCTGCTCAAAGGAGATACCTTCCCCTCTGCTCTAGAAATGATCCCTCAGAAGATCAACTGCCTCTACCTCTTGCCAGCACGTGGAACTCCTTTCCACCGAAGACCTCCTATCCTCAATGCTTAGCCTAAGAGACCTCTGCCTTCTATGATCACGTCCACAGTAGCTCAACAACCTGTACCAAACACAGTCAATCGGTCTAGTACAAGTCTTCCTCTGTCTGTCAGATCTGTCCAACTCTTGAACAAATCAATCCTCTCGCACACAAGCCTTCTCAAAGACTTGCCAAATCTATCCTCAGGTTCTTCTCAAAGAACCAATGCACCTCTGTCCTCAAGTTCTCTGATAGAACTATCAAACTCAGCTCACAAGTCCCCTACTAGGACCTGTCCAAATCTGCTCACAAGTCCCCACTGGAACCTTGTCCAAAAACTCAGCAAGCTCACCAAGAAAAACTTTCTTAGTAGGAAATCACAAAGTGAATTGTTAGAGACCCAATGTGATTTGTCAAACTCATAGAAGCATAAAGAGAATTGTTAGAGACTCAATATGTTCTATACTCAAATCCCAATCTCAAAACTCAACTCAAATCAACTCAGATCAATCTCAATCTCAAATCTGAAAACTCAACTCAATATCTGAAATGGATAGGATAGAATGTTTTCTCAAGAACATGAAACACAACCCAACAATTGCCAACTATGCAAAGAATCACATAACAATGATACTCATGTTCTTTTCACCATCAATTAGGGTTTCAACAACAATGCTCATCAAACAAGGTTTAGTCAACCAACACCATTCAACTCAACATCAACCTTGAAGCATTCAACCAATCATCACAAGAAAAGGAAACAAGTAGAAATCCTTTTCCCTCCAAAGATATTTGAACAAAACAGCCACCAACACAATATCACCAAATGCAAAGAATAACTTGCTCAAATCAACTCAATGGAGTAAGCCCAATATCATGAATCAAGTAAAGCAATAACTTGATCAAACAACCTCTATGGAAGCAACTCAACCATCAAACTCAAAACAGCCAACCAAGGGTTCCACCAACTCAATGCAAGTAGCTAGACTCACAAATATAAACCCTAGTGCACAAAGCTTCCACTATCTCAAACCAGAAATTATGCATTCACCAAAAACTCTCCTTAAGGATAACAATGCATAAGTAGTCTTCAACAAACCAGAAAATAGGATTTACACCCAACCAAAGGAAACCTAGTTGAAAACCTTTTCACTCCAACCTTATTTCAGAAAAACATACACCAATCATACTCATAAGAAAAATGTGCCCATACCCTTTTTGAAGATGAATAAGCCCTTGAAAATCTACCACAATTAATAATTTTGATCTTCCCTAAAAATTATTAACCCAACATTGGCATGTCAAAATAACTCAACCACCATGGCAATTATTTCCCCTTTAATTTTCAATCCGACTATAGCAAAAATATTAAGCTTGCATTCCTTATACCTCCCAAAGCTAACTTTATAAAACCTTAGCAAGCAAAATATTAAAATTTAATTGCCACTCTTTCTGCAAAAAATTGGAGCGCATACCTTTGGTAAATATCCCACGAATTTCGGAGTGCATACACTACCCTCAAAAGGGTCTTCGGTGATTCGAACCGCCGACCACCATGCTACTAAGTCCTTTGGCCACGCCGCGTGGGCTAGGAGAGCCCACGTGAGGGAGAAGGGAATTCTCCGTTCTTATCACCGCGTGCGCCTCCTCCTTGGCGCCAAGACCAACCCGTCACACCTTTGACCATGCAACGCTTGTCTTCCTCCTTCGCTGGCGTAGGGGCTTCGATGTCGAAATCGAAATGCTCGGGGATTAATGTCGAACTCTTGGCAAAACATAAATGAATTCATTTGCCTCATTTTATATGCACTTTGATGCATTTCCAAACACGTCGGCTGAATTCGAAAAGTAATTTCGAATTTAATCGAAATTGCTTTCTAAAGGGTTTAAAAACCCTTAAGATAAATTAAAAATAATTTCTCCCTTAATTAAATAATTAAATAATTAAAACCTTGAAGGGTTTTAAATAATAATTAAATAAATAATAAAGAGAACCTCCATTGGTTTTAATAAAAACCATTTAACTTGGTTTTAATGAAAAACCCTTGCCAATGGAATCTCTCCGGATTCTCTTGGAATCTTCCACCTTTGAAGCCAACACATCCTCTTAACATTAATGCCATTTCCTTTTGACATCAATGACAACTCATAGACAAGAAGCTAGGATCTCAAACCCAAAATTGCCAACAATCTCCCCCTTTGTCATTGATGGCAAACCATGCTTCTCAACAACACAGAAACTCAACATAAACAGCTCCCCCTGTCTTGAGGCTCTCCCCCTTACTCAAATCTCTCCCCCTTTGTCATCAATGGCAAAGGGTCACCTTTGGGGCTCGGGACTAAGAATGAGCCTCTTAGCTTAGTCCCTCCCCCACCTCCTGATGAGGTGATTAATTCTTGGGTGGGAGTAAAACTCCCATTAGGCATTGATCATCATCAGCATCTATAACTTCCTTGTCGGGCCTTCTCTTGAACTCTTTGTCCATATTCATGTTCCTGTTCTTAACCATGCCTTGATCCTTGGACCTGTTCATACCATTGTTTCTATTCCTGTACCTTGGAAGTTCAGCTCTACACTGTCTAGCTATGTGACCTTCATTGTTGCACTTATAACAAGTAACAATGTTATTTCTTTGAGGCATACCTGTTCTTTGAATCCACCTGTTCTGACTAACCCTGTTCTGGCCAAACTTGTTCTGGCCAAACCTGTTTTGACCAAACCTGTTCTTGTTATTTGCCTTGCAATGAACTGCCTTGTGCCCAAACTGTTGACAAGAGTAGCAATACCCTTGAAAGTAACTAGCACTTCTGAAACTATCATTTACCTCCTTCACTTGAGCCATGCAATGTGAAGCCATGTGACCAAACCTGTGACAAGCAAAACATCTGCCTTGAAACTTTCCTTTAATTGACCTCTTAGGTTCTGAAAACTTCTTCTTCTCATTCTGAATTCTATTTTCTGTTCTTCTGCATCTATCATTCAAGAACTCATGATCTGAAATACTTTCCTCATCAGAACTCTCTTCCTTTTGGAGTCTCTTACTAGACTCTCCAACTTGTTCCTTGTGTGGCTTAACAAAACCAAGGCCTGTTTTATCTGTTGTCTTTCTTTGACCTTTGATGAGAGACTTAACCTTTTTGGAGCTATCTTGAAATCTGTAAAGCTTATCCTTGTACTCTTTAGTTTCCTCTTTCAAAGAAGCCATTTTCTGTTCTAACTCACTATACTCAAGAACCTTAGACTCTAACTCATCCTTGAGTTCTTGTGTCTTAGCTATAGAGAAGTCAAGACTTTCTATAAGATCATCTCTCTCCATACAACATTCATCTAACTTATCCTTGAGTCTAGCATTCTTCTTTCTTTCCTTTTTCAAAGCACTAAGAGCACTAATAAGTTCACTTTCAAGATCCTTTATTTGATTGCTTTTTGAATCATCAAAGCCTTTTTCAGATTTCTTATCACTAGAGGTGCTACCCTTTTCAAAAACCATACATGCATCTTCCTTATAGTTTTTTGAAGCATCCTCATACATACTAGAAACCAAATCATTATTTGTGCAATCATCCTCAAGGTGACCAAAATTTCCACATCTAAGACATTTCATGATAATGAATCTATGTTTCGGTTCTTCCTCTTTTTCGATATGAACAACATCTCATTTTCATTATCACTTGAAGAACTTTCACTATCACTACTAGAACACTTACTTGCTTTGTCTAGGTAGAAACTCTTCTTGTGCTTGTGAGAATACCTCTTTCCTTGATTGTTGTGCTCATCTTTGTTTTTCCTGTGATGCTTGTGCTTTTCAGAATCCTTGCTCTTAGAATCCTGTTTATCTTCATCACTTTCATTCTTGGGAACAATGACGATCAGTAGCATAATGACCAAACTTTCCACAATTGAAACATCTTATATTTTTCATACTTTTGTGCTTTCTAGAGAACTTGCCTTTCTTGTTGTAATATGCCTCTTCATCACTAGAAGACTCATCACTATCTTGAAGCTGTTTACCTTTGGAATTCTTGGTAGCCTTGAAAGTTGCCTCTTTCTTGACATCAACCTTCACTTGAGTTCTCAACTCAAATGCTGCAAGTATACTATGGAGCTCATCCTTTTTCAACTTATCCAAATCTTTAGCTTCCTCAATAGCAGAAATATTTTCACTAAATCTATTAGGAAGAGATCTTAAAATCTTATCACAAACATCATTTTTCAGCAAGCTCAAGACCTAAGTCTTTCATGGAGTTAACAACCTCATCCATACGAAGCATGTAGTCACTAATATTTTCATCATCATTCATCTTGAGTTGTTCAAACATACCTTTGAAGTGTCTCAACTTGGCCTTTTTGACATTTGTATCACCTGTATGAACCACCTTCAACTGTTTCCACATTTCACTAGCTGTCTTGCAGTGAATCACTTTGGTGAGATCTGCTTTCTGTAAGCCTTTCAAGATTGCATTCATTGCTTTTGAATTGCTTGTGATGTAGGAGCCTTTCTTCTTTAGTATTAGGACCATGTACAGGAATAGTGTACTCATCTTCAATTACTTCCCATACCTCATTACCAAGTGCCATTAGATGAACCTTCATCCTTGCACTCCAAAGACCAAAATCTGACCCATCAAGAATAGGTGCTTGCATTGCCACTTGAATAATCCATTGTGTTCTTTACTAGCTTTTCCTTCAAGTTGTTAAACTTTTCGAAGGCACCCGCTCTGATACCAATTGAAGAACACAAGCTTATACTGAGAGAGGGGGTGAACAGTATAAGACCTCTTTTTACTTTTTCCTTTATACTTCAAAATAGTAAAGCAATATACCCAAAGCAATATCAAAACAATGCACAATATCATCCACAAAGTGACACCAATTTTAACGTGGTTCACCCCGAATGGTCGGGCTACGTCCACAAAACTTTTCTCTAAAAGTTATCTCAAAGTTCTTTGGGAATCCTTCCCAATTACAATGTTTATGAGCCTCGGCCCAAAGGAGATACCTTCCCCCAATCAGAATTTATGAGCCTCTGCTCAAAGGAGATACCTTCCCCTCTATCTGAATTTATGAGCCTCTGCTCAAAGGAGATACCTTCCCCTCTACTCTAGAAATGATCCCTCAGAAGATCAACTGCCTCTACCTCTTGCCAGCACGTGGAACTCCTTTCCACCGAAGACCTCCTGTCCTCAATGCTTAGCCTAAGAGACCTCTCGCCTTCTATGATCACGTCCACAGCAGCTCAAGCAACTTGTACCAAACACAGTCAGTCGGTCTAGTACAAGTCTTCCTCTGTCTGTCAGATCTGTCCAACTCTTGAACAAATCAATCCTCTGCACACAAGCCTTCTCAAAGACTTGCCAAATCTATCCTCGGGTTCTTCTCAAAGAACCAATGCACCTCTGTCCTCAAGTTCTCTGATAGAACTATCAAACTCAGCTCACAAGTCCTCTGCTAGGACCTGTCCAAATCTGCTCACAAGTCCCCACTAGAACCTGTCCAAAAACTCAGCAAGCTCACCAAGAAAAACTTTCTTAGTAGGAAATCACAAAGTGAATTGTTAGAGACCCAATGTGATTTGTCAAACTCATAGAAGCATAAAGAGAATTGTTAGAGACTCAATATGTTCTATACTCAAATCCCAATCTCAAAACTCAACTCAAATCAACTCAGCTCAATCTCAATCTCAAATCTGAAAACTCAACTCAATATCTGAAATGGATAGGATAGAATGTTTTCATTTCAAGAACATGAAACACACCCAACAATTGCCAACTATGCAAAGAATCACATAACAATGATACTCATGTTCTTTTCACCATCAATTAGGGTTTCAACAACAATGCTCATCAAACAAGGTTTAGTCAACCAACACCATTCAACTCAACATCAACCTTGAAGCATTCAACCAATCATCACAAGAAAAGGAAACAAGTAGAAATCCTTTTCCCTCCAAAGATATTTGAACAAAATAGCCACCAACACAATATCACCAAATGCAAAGAATAACTTGCTCAAATCAACTCAATGGAGTAAGCCCAATATCATGAATCAAGTAAAGCAATAACTTGATCAAACAACCTCTATGGAAGCAACTCAACCATCAAACTCAAAACAGCCAACCAAGGGTTCCACCAACTCAATGCAAGTAGCTAGACTCACAAATATAAACCCTAGTGCACAAAGCTTCCACTATCTCAAACCAAAAATTATGCATTCACCAAAAACTCTCCTTAAGGATAACAATGCATAAGTAGTCTTCAACAAACCAGAAAATAGGATTTACACCCAACCAAAGGAAACCTAGTTGAAAACCTTTTCACTCCAACCTTATTTCAGAAAAACATACACCAATCATACTCATAAGAAAAATGTGCCCATACCCTTTTTGAAGATGAATAAGCCCTTGAAAATCTACCACAATTAATAATTTTGATCTTCCCTAAAAATTATTAACCCAACATTGGCATGTCAAAATAACTCAACCACCATGGCAATTATTTCCCCTTTAATTTTCAATCCGACTATAGCAAAAATATTAAGCTTGCATTCCTTATACCTCCCAAAGCTAACTTTATAAAACCTTAGCAAGCAAAATATTAAAATTTAATTGCCACTCTTTCTGCAAAAAATTGGAGCGCATACCTTTGGTAAATATCCCACGAATTTCGGAGTGCATACACTACCCTCAAAAGGGTCTTCGGTGATTCGAACCGCCGACCACCATGCTACTAAGTCCTTTGGCCACGCCGCGTGGGCTAGGAGAGCCCACGTGAGGGAGAAGGGAATTCTCCGTTCTTATCACCGCGTGCGCCTCCTCCTTGGCGCCAAGACCAACCCGTCACACCTTTGACCACGCAACGCTTGTCTTCCTCCTTCGCTGGCGTAGGGGCTTCGATGTCGAAATCGAAATGCTCAGGGATTAATGTCAAACTCTTGGCAAAACATAAATGAATTCATTTGCCTCATTTTATATGCACTTTGATGCATTTCCAAACACGTCGACTGAATTCGAAAAGTAATTTCGAATTTAATCGAAATTGCTTTCTAAAGGGTTTAAAAACCCTTAAGATAAATTAAAAATAATTTCTCCCTTAAATAAATAATTAAATAATTAAAACCTTGAAGGGTTTTAAATAATAATTAAATAAATAATAAAGAGAACCTCCATTGGTTTTAATAAAAACCATTTAACTTGGTTTTAATGAAAAACCCTTGCCAATGGAATCTCTCCGGATTCTCTTGGAATCTTCCACCTTTGAAGCCAACACATCCTCTTAACATTAATGCCATTTCCTTTTGACATCAATGACAACTCATAGACAAGAAGCTAGGATCTCAAACCCAAAATTGCCAACACACCTGACCCTGCCTGCACCAACATTATCAATTGGATTTTGGATACCTAATTCAGCTTTTGGTAGGGTGGAGATTTGAACCTGGGACCTCCCTTAGAGGATTGCCCTCTCCTCTCCAACTCACCTACAACACATGGGTAATTATGTTTTAACTTCGAAATATTGAATTTATATTGATTTAAATTCAGTAGAATTTAAATATTATAAATTAATATTTAAATCTTTTGGCTTTATTAAAGATAAAAGCCTCCTTAGGTTTTACCACTTCGAATAAATAATATTTATTTATAAAATTTAAATTCAATTTGAATTTAAATATTTATAAATTAAATATTAAAACTTCCTTGGGCTTTCTAATTTTAAATTAAAAGCCTCCTTGGGTTTTTATAAAAACCTTTTATTTTTGCTCATCCATGGTTTTAATAAAAACCCTTCTACTTATGCTTCACATAATATTAAAAATAAATATTATGAAGCTCTTTTGCCATCAACCTTTTGCATTTCTCCTTTTGACCTTTTGGCATCAATGACAACTTCGTTCCTTGACATCAATGACAACTTCATTCCTTGACATCAATGACAACTTTGACTCAAAATGTCCAACAATTTACCACTGTTCTTTTCAATATGTCTTCGTGCATTGCCACACCCAAATGGGATGTAGACTCAAAAAACCATATTAGTAGCAAAAACCTACATTTACATACACTTTCCACTAAAAATACTAGTCAAGCATAATACTTCATTTTCTATCAATTATATGCAAAAGCTATATAAAAATACATTTCAAATGCTAATTTAAACCAATAATGATGCCCTTAAAAGTGTATATAAAATGAGCATTTTTGGTGCTCATCAATGAACTCAATGACTATTCATTATTTTTAAACACTTTCCAGTAATTAGAATCATTTGACATGATGGGTTTATAGATAACTTCTTGATACCTAGGTTTGTTCCACATGTCAATGATAGGATTAACTGCTACTAAGTAAGCCAACTCATCATCCCTAAAATTTTGCTACCTAGTTATTAGAAGGACTACATAGGTATTAAAATTTTCCAACATATCCCATAGTTGTGTTTGTATGGATTTATTTATTTATTTTTCATTACATATTTAGATTTAACTCATTTTACCATTAATTTAGACTCACCTAAGATCTTCAAGTGGTTCACATCCAAATTCTTATCTTTTTATAGTCCCATACATAAGGTCTTATATTTAGCCATAATATTGATGTAATTAAAGAGTAACATGTAAGTAAAGTTGAAATATTATCCCTATGGACTTACTAATTGTATTCTTTCACCAACACCATTTCAAGTTCTAACTCCAACAAAGTGCACTATCTAAGGGTATTTGTTACATTGAATGTGTTCCTTGTTCAATGTACATGATTCTTTTAGCTCTTTAGATTACCCATTTTAATATTTAAATAATCCTTCCTAATTATCCTCATCCCTTTCTTTGATCATACCAATGATCATATCCTTCTCTAATATTAGTTTATCCTCTTCTAATTGTTCATCAAACAAACTTTGATATATCGTTTGAGTTAATTTTTTTACTATTATCAAGCTTATGTAGTAAATAATTACAAGGGGCTCATTATCGATCTTGATTATCTTGTTGTCTCTTGGTACTTTTATCCATTTTGGGATAGTTTTCTATCCCACTTGCTAAATAGCAATATATTGAAATAAGGCATTAAGTCCACAACTACAACTTCTTACACTACCACCAACTTAAGATTTTGGGATTTTTTTATAAGGTAGAAGAAGGGATTTTGAAAATATCCCTAAAACTTTTACATAATACTACAAAGAGAAACAAGAGAAACATAGGATATAATAAATAAAAGGATCACCTAGGTTCAACCTTCAAAAAAATATCCTGAAAGAAGAACAAAAGAGAAGATAAAAGCATAGCTCCAATACATATAGAACCATCACCAGGGGAGATCGGGTCTGTCTCCCAAGAATTAGCTAAATTCTTATTAAAGCTAACATGCATGGGAGAACCCCCCACTTTTTCATATTTTACATTCAATCTCTTGGATATATAGAAAGTTCGAGCTTTCTTTTTAGAACCATATGCATCCTCTACAACATTAGTCAGTTCTCTTTTTTTTTGTGATCATCATCTGAAATTTGCTCTTATTTTTTTGACCAGGTGAAATAAGAGATATCTCCCTTCTTCTTTCCAAAATCCTAAACACTTCTTTGAGACTTCTCCTAAAAGGGATCTTTCTTTGAATCTATGGAACTACTATAATATAGCCCCAGGTTCACTATATTGGTTTGTCCCTCTTTCTTGGTAGTGTGAAGAAAGAGAATCTTCAACAAACCTTGATGTAGAGGCACTAAAGCATTACTCTTCTAGATCTGAAAAACCGATTTCTCCATAAAGGAAAAAATATCTTCTTTGAAAGACCATTAAGACCTCTCATGATCCAAGAAATAACTTTCATTTGTAGAGTTTGGGATGGAGCTTCTTACCCCTTCCAAGGGTAGATTATTGGTGGTTCTAAACTAAGTTCACTTGATGTTTTTTCCCAAAGCCTAGCTTCAGGGTGGCTTGCAAGCCATTTGCAATTTTATCCCTTGCTTCCCTTCTAATTTCTTTATTAGAGGGTTTTCCCACTTTATGCTCCACTCCAACATCTAGAATGTATTTTTTTTTTTATTTCTTGTCTTTGGCCCTGAGGTTGGAGACAAGTTTTCCCTTTTTGAAATATTACCTGAGGGTTTAAGTAATCCCACTAGAGATTGAGCCTTCAAACCCTCCTCAAAAAAAGCACTATCTACTAGATTTACCACATTGCTTCCCCTTATTTAAGAAATCACTTGATTTTTTGACAATTCTTTCAATGCTTCTAAAAATTTAATATTTAATTTTCTATGTGGAGTAGAAGAAATACTATTAGATATGAGATTTACCTAGGCTTCAAGCATCAAATCCTTATCGTCTTCCATAGATTTGGCTTCGATTTGATTGAGAAATATTTCCTAGCCTTCTATTTGCATCTACACCATAGGTTTCAACATTTTCCTTCTATATAAGGGTTTAAAGTTTTTTCCTCCTGAGATTCTTTTTGGGCTTCAGACTTTAGCTGGCTTGAATCATTTTCTACCTCAAAACTTTATTTTTCTATGGGTACTAGTTCCTTTATCTTTTTCCTTGGTTCAAATTTATCCCTTTCAGAGGATGATGGGTCCTTTGAATCCTTTTGATGTCAAAATTTCTTAGCACTATGTTTTCTGTTAGGGCAAGTCCCAGAAGAGTGACCAATACATTTGCAAAATGAGCAAAAATAGGGTTTATATTTGTACTCAATTTCTTGAATCCAAGACCCTAACTTAGAGACAAATTCAATGGAGCTTGGAAGCTCAAATTCTAAATCAATGCTCACACACATCCTAGCATAGATCATTCTCAATTGGGTCCTAGTTGTTGAGTCAATCATCACCAACTCCCCATTCCCACTCGCTATACCTTACAAAACTTCCTTAAGCCAATAATGGAAAGGCCTAGGAGCCTAACCTAGAGTAGTAGAATATTGAAACTTTGGGAGTTAGAATTAAAATTGAGGCCCCATTTGTGCAAGAAGAGACCTCTTCGTCCATAAAACCAAGGGTCTCCCCATAGGATCTTGTCCATGTCATCCTCACAACTGAGTTTGGTGAGGAAGAAACCCTTAGGGAGGGCCACAATTTTTAGATTCCCTTATGGCTTCCACATAGTAAAGGTCCATCGATGGATGGAGTTCATATAACGGTGAGGACCTAGAAATTTCCCTACTAATTTCTAGGATCCACTTTTAATGGAAAGTTTTAGAATATCCAAGGGGACACAGAGCTGGTGGTAATTTCCTTCCCTAGATATGCTTCTCTTTGAGGTTGAAATTACTAGAAAGGGTTTTTTTTGACTTTTTATTTTGCACAATGTCCTCCCAAGACCATTCATCTTGGTCAAAGGGGACAAGAGGATCTAATTTCCTAGGTTGTGCTAGCTCTAGAGACTCTAACCAATTGCCATTTTCCACTCTAGTCAAAATTTTAGTAGCTCCTAACCCGCCTTCACTCCCACCATCACTAATTTTGAAGTTATGTAGGGTTTAAGATTTTGGTCTATTTTTATGGTTAGATCCTTTAATATCCCCATGACATTAAATATTGTACTGTATGTTTAGATGGGTGATATTTTGATGGTAGTGTAGGCTAATATCATCTCTTCACATACTTGGGAAATATTGTTACCATTGCCCCTAAGTCTACTATGTAACTTTGTAGTACATACCCCTCAATTTTAGGGAAACAATAAGTGGTAATAATATTATATTTTTAGGATTTGGAGCATTAGGGATATCCTTAACATTCATAGGTATTCTTGTTAGATCATCTACTGTGAGGTTCTACTCCTCAACTATGGCATTTTATGTTGTTGTTTATCTTCCTTGAGTGGGTCTATCCCTTGTATAGTTTTCTCTTATTCTTTTGGGGCCTATTACAATAAGTCCTTCTACCTAGGAAATGGCATATTCCCTCACTAGAATTTTCTATATGAAAGGAATTGAACCCTTTTCCAAGACCTGAACTGGCTACTGGACCCTTCTTAACATAATAGTTTTTATATTTATCTTGGATTCCATGTATTATGGTGTTAGGTGAGGTGGATCTATATTAGAGAGTTCATCAAAAGCCTTTATCTTGCTATATGTTACCCTTTAACATTAGTGGTTTATTAGAAAGGCTTGCTTCTTAAAAGGGCACAACTCTCCCTCTTCTAACATTTCAAAGTTTGTTAGCATAACATTTACATTTGGAACCATTTGTATGGAAAATGGACTCGTGACTTATTGACCTATTCCTTGTTGGTTTAGCTATTATTGATTTACTATTGGTTGGCTTGTCATTCATTTGTTCATCATTAATATATCCACTCCAATAGACTAGTTCACAAGTGATTGAGTTGACATTATCATCTATTAAGCCACTTTTTGTTGGTTATATAACATAGTTTAAGCATAATATATGACTACAATGTACTCTAATGGGTTTTGATCAACATTACAAGTGAAAAATCACAAGATATTAAAATATGGTCTAATATTTACCATATCTTATGCTTGATTTATCACTTTCCTACTCACTTATCAGGGTAACTAGTCTTTAGTTAAATACAAGGTCTTTATCTATTACCAACCTCTTGTCTATCTTTGGTTTATTGTTATTTTATTAGCCATATCTTTGACTATAGCCTCTAACTCATTCATGTATTTCAACATCATAGCCTTTATATCATTCATATTTTTCAATGTTATATTTTTAGTGCTTCTAGTTTGTAATACATTTTGATGCTAATGTGTTGTATTAAACATAGGTGGAAGCAATGCCAACATCTAGTTTGGATATATAGTTGAATTGGGTGAGGTCTAAATAGGGTATGTGATAGTATAAAGCATAGATAACTCTAGAGGGACTAGGATATTACCTAAAAATGGTATGATTTGAGGAATTGGAAGGGGATATTAAGGCTAATGATATGTTCGAAACTTTCATATAAAAATAAGGATAACCAAAATAGCAATAGGGGAATAAATAGAAAATATCATGATTGGAAATAACTAAATTATCACAAAAATAGAAGTAACAAAAGCACTCATGAAAAATAATTAAATGTAAATAACAACAAACTTATATTAATTAAGTGTGAAGAAGGATCGATCATATTAGAACATGAGAATATTCGAGGCTGGTATACACATACACTTTGCAACAATACTCTCATCTATGTCCTAGTATAGTGGTATGGACTGCAACCAAAATATGCTACTTGAGATTCACTCCATCAACTACAACAATAGTTTCCTCATCTCAAGCTTTTAAGACAAAGCTTCTTGAAATGGGAGGGTATGTTAGGACCCTATCCTAACACAACTATTACCATGTACTTGTCTAGTGTTAGTGTTATGTTTGCATCACGTGTGCCTTGTGTGCATAGGCCCATTGTGATATAACCTTTACTTTTCTTGTAAGTAGGAGTCAGTGGCTTAGGTACCCTCTTTTATATGGTTTGACTCTTGAGCATTAGGGTTAGGGTAAATGGGATTTTATATAAGGACATGGGTTTAGAGTATAAGGCATCTTATATTTTCTTATTTTGTATCAGAGCTCTACTTCTAAAGAGTTTGACCCCTCAAATAGGCCTGCATTATTTGTTCCAATTGATTAATATAAGTTTAATGTTATTTCCATTTAGTTATTTTTCATGACCACTTTTGTTACTTTTATTTTTGTGATCATTTAGTTATTTTCAATTAGAGAGTATTTCTATTAATTCTTGAATTTATACTTCAGTTATATTTATTTTTATGAGGGCTCCTAACATGATAGGTCTACATATTGGGATATGGTACACTTGGGATTGATGCCATTTTAGGTGACTATAATTATTGGGTTTAGGGAGGTACAATTAGGTTAGATCAATTGTATAGCCCATGGGTAGTGTAGGAATTAACTTTACTACTTGGAAAATTATATATTTAATATAGGCAACTTTCTAAAATTTTGTTGGTACTGTGATATGATTGACATTTCTTACAATTGTTATTAAGTAGGATGTAAGCTCTCACATATAAGACTTATTCATTATATGGTTTAATATTGTAAGGTATTACTTTTACCATGCATATCAATATTGCATTGATGTTATGTTAGGATCCTAATACTAACATTATTAGTTAGTATTAGTTAGTATTATTAATCATTTAATTATTATATTATTAACTTATAAAGTGAACCATCACAACCCTTCATAACGTGAACCATCACGTCTCTTCATAGGTGAACCATCATGTCATCACCAACATAGCTTTAAGGTAGATATATATATTAGGTTGGCCATCCATATCAAATCATCCAAGAAGAAGAATAATAAGCATAGATTCTAAGGAGGGATCCCCCTATAGTGGCAAAGTGATTACAAGGGAGCCCCCTTTGAGTGGCCTACGATTACATTTACATTAATTTGTTAATAATTTTATAGTAAGACCTTGGGGTCTTACCATTTGGTATCAGAGCCATGTGGGACCCAATCATGTGGGAATTGCTCAAATATCTTCATCAAATCACTTTTGTGCATGAGTATCAAACTCGGTTTGAGGATATCACCAAACACAACACAAGATTGGATGAATCAATTCTCATAAATGGATTCATTAAGGGATTAAAAGAGGAAATTAGAATGGATGTGACAAGGTTCAATCCCTATACCATGATGCAGACCTATGGATTGGTAAAATTAGCTAAAGATAAAATCAATGCACAACAACAATTAGGGAAACCACTTATGGAAAAATTGTCGACCACTTACATCGCTCCCAAACCTATGCATAATGGAAGGGCACAAAGCACTTACACAACCCCCAAATCTAACCGAACTTTACAAATTAAACATCTTAGCTTTGAGGAGATGAAGGAACGACAAGCAAAAGGACTATGTGATAATTATGATAAAAAAATTGGACCCCACCATAAATGTGCTACACTAACATTGTATTTATTGAAGGAAGTTGATCCATGTCTCTCCATAGAGCAAGCATATGAGGTAGTTGTGTCCGAAGTGACCAGTGCACCTACTCACCGCAATGAAGACAATGAGGTCAATGTGCAAGAAGTGATTGATGTACCAAGCAAGGATGAGGTAGACATACCCAAAGTGATCAATGCTAGCCAAACATGCACTCTACAAGACCTACACATACCTTCCTCACCAATAGTGATTTCTTGCCATATGACCAAACCTATTCGGAACCAATGCAGAGTGACTACACACTCCTCTATTGGCTCTACCAAGGAACCAAAAAAGGATATGAAATCATTACCATCACTTTCGATGCATAATTTTGAAGTATTTGAGGAACCCCAAGGGTTGCCCTCCCATCGTCATCATTATTTTCCTAAGGAATATTCTACTATTGTTCTTGGCAACCCCCCGCTAATGCTTCATCCTTCTCAATATCCCTGCCTACGAAAGGATACCATTAAAAGAGTCCAAGAACTTACACAAATCCTTCTTGGAAAACAAAGGACAAAGCTTCTCACTCTGAGCTTTGAGGACAAATCTCTTTTTAAGGAGGGTGGCATGTTAGGATCCTCAATCCTAACATTATTAGTTAGTATTAGTTAGTATTATTAATCATTTAATTATTATATTATTAACTTATAAAGTGAACCATCACAACCCTTCATAACGTGAACCATCACGTCTCTTCATACGTGAACCATCATGTCATCACCAACATAGCTTTAGGGTAGATATATATATTAGGTTGGCCATCCATAATAAATCATCCAAGAAGAAGAATAATAAGCATAGATTCTAAGGAGGGAGCCCCCTATAGTGGCAAAGCGATTACAAGGGATCCCCCTTTGAGTGGCCTACGATTACATTTACATTAATTTTTTAATAATTTTATAGTAATACCTTGGGGTCTTACCATTGTTATATATGTTATTATTTGGATGTCTTATTATATTATTCAATTGGAAGATCATAGAATATGCATGCAATGGACACCCAAATCATTTCATAAATATTTCAACAATTAAAGCTCGTTTAGTAATTAACTCAATGGGTAAAATTCTATATCTAGTAATGACTTTTTCTCTTAATGAAATCACCAATAACCTAATCACTACATCTTATTCCCATATATGATGGATAGATTTGTTAAGTAGATATGTCATTTAGGTATTCCATTGCAATTTTACCATCATTCCTTATGAATATGAGAAAATGTTTCAAATAACATTTGGATGTATGAATATACTGTAATGGCCTAATGTAGCCACATTTATTATATTTATTTTTATTAGCTCAAATACTAGGTTAAGGTACTTGACCCTTGAGCATTAGGGTTAGGGTTGATGTTGATTTAGTCTAATATATAGGAAGAGTTATGTTGTAGTTGGAATCATATTTTATATTCAAACCTTAGTTGCCTCTATTATGAATATGAGACTTTGCCATCTCCAAGTGGTTAAGAGAATTTTCCATCTCTTAGTGGCTAAGAATTTGTATTAATTTGAATATGGAATCCAATTACTTGCATATTTAATTTTATGGCTTTGGATATGAATTTATTGTTATAAGTGGGTGTTATTTATTATGCATTATTATATTTATTGAAGTTGTTTTATTGCAAGTGGTATTAGAGAACCGATATTGGATCCCTATGAAAATATAAATGTATGGCAAAAGGGCACTCAAACCATTCCAAAACCTCTATCAAATAGTCCTAGTTCCTATCTCTTGGTATTTTTTTGTCAATTTTTCCAACTCACCTTTTGGCATATTTTTCTTCTATAATATTATGAGTTCATTGTTGTTACTTCCTTTTTCAAAATTGATTAAAAAAAGAGTATTAGGTATGGTTATACCCTTTTGAGAGACCTATCACATTGAAATCACCTCTCTGAGTTGGATAAAATAAGGCATATTTCTAGCAGCACATTTTTGGAAATTAGGTATGTTAGGACCCTTATGGAAGACCTACCTCATTGTGATTATCTCTTAAAACTGATCAAATAAGGAATACTTCTCATAATATTTTAAAAGTGATCTAAGGGATTATTTTAGGTTTTGTAATTTCCCTTAGTGTATGAATGAACCTACTGCCCCTACTAGCTAGTTGCAAATCAATGATTGATTACATCACATTGGTCATTTAGAGGATGTGTGAATGAGTAAAAAGAAGTGCCAACCCAATAATACTTATAAGCATCATAATACTCATCCAAATATCAATAAGTTTAACTAGTGTATTTTTTTTTTAAATGCCATGGCTTTACCTCCTCTCATGACCACTCCTTCTTCTCCTTCTTCCAGTAACACTCCCCCTATCAATTCTCCTGTTACCCCTCTAACTGATAATACTTCTAATACTATTGATTCTAATTTATGTATCTATATTTAGAAATAATAAAGGGTGTTTAATTCCATTGTGATATCTCATAATGAAATCAAGACTGCTATAGACAACACCCAAAGATTCATAAAACCCCCTCTATTATAAATTTCCTTGATAATGAGTCTTAACAAGATGCTAGGCAACAACCACTAAGTATTCAATAGACACTAAATCCAAGGAACACAAGCTTTCTTGTTGGATTTTTAAGCCTTACTACCACAAAATATCGTAGGTCCCAACATAAAGAAGCCCCAATATTAAAGGTCAAAATATCAATAATGAAGACTAGAATAATAGATGATAATATCATATATTAATGAAGCCAAGGATGATGATGAGGAATATGAGGAGGATAAATAATAGGAGCTCAAGGAAGACGTTGAAGATGAGGCCTGAGGATTCTAGGGTCTTGGGGGTTTCACTTTTGTCTTACATTTTGTACAGAGGAAGTATTCCTCCTATGGCTAATGTATTTTTCCATTTTTGTAATGATGATCAAAGCGAGTTACCCATATTGGTTGGTCCTATCAGGTTTTTGGTCCATGTTTGCTTCGCCCGCCCGGTAAGGGTTGTTAGGAATATCAACAGTAGGAGAGGACATAATATCCTTAGGATAAATAGGATCTGTAGCATCAGCATAAGGCTAAATTTTGTAATAGGTTTTGGGTTAACCTGCAAAACCCGGTAATCAATGAAGAAATTTACTTACCAAAAAAATATATATGATAATATCATGGCCTATATAATATTGAAAATAACATTATATATAATAAAATATGAACATAAATTGCCTAAGTCATTCATGAACTATGCATGAAAAAAATTACAATATTAATTGCTCAAAAATCCATATACAAGCTTTATTCCTTTTCTTCCTCTTACAATAAGATAATAGGATATTTAGATTTTATTGATTTCTGATGGAGCATTATCTCCATAATATAGCCATAATAATATGATTTTTCAGGTATTTGACTATTGCTCTCCATATGACAAGTCCCATGACCTTTGGCTTATCATCTTGCCACTTGCATACTAGACTCTTCATTTTCTTCTTGCATGCACACTTAACTCTATGACACTTGCACACTTCTACAAGAATCTTATACTTCTACATGCACTCCTAATCTAAAAAACTTGTGCACATTCTCACATTATATATTTTCACACTTACATACATGACACTTGTACACATTCTCTCAATCTACACTTGCACTCTAACTTACATTACACTTACATAAAGAAGAAATATAAATCACGCTTCTAAAATATAGACTCAAATATAATATATTACATATTTACAATTGTACCATGAAGGTACCATGGGGGTACATTAGCATGTACCTAATAATGTAATATTTCTCAACATTTCTTCAATAGCCACCATTTGGTCACAATCCTCTAATTTATTATGGTAGTTACATTAGTCCTTATGCTACTAGAGGTACTATTATAGAAATGTGTGGTTACATCTCAATATTTTATTATAATATGGATCCCTCTATTTTCTTTACTAGCCTTATTATCTTCTTATTCCATGCATTGACATCCCCATATTTAAGGGTGTTGATACATGTGGGTGGTTGGCCAAGATGGATAACATCATCCCTTTGTACCATGTTTTTGAATAAGGTTGTGTCACATTAATTGTCATGAAGTTGGGAAAACATGCTCATAAGTGGTTTTTATAGGAGATTTGCCAACAAGGAAATTCTCTTTTGTGATCTATTTAAATGCATGATTCCTCTAAATATTTGACAAAGTATTTTCTAGATTGTATATGGTAAATTTTATGTGAATTAGATAAATGTGAACACTAGAGTATTGTATAGTGCTCACAAGTATTCTCATCTACACCTATTAATTGGATCTATTAGTGGTGGTTTAAGCCTTTTTCCATGGTATTGAGGATAAAATTCAATGGAAAGTTGACATGCTCTATCCCTATACTATTGAGGATGCTCAATGTATAACTTTAACAATAGAACAAAATTTTTAAGAGCCCAATCCCAAACCTTGATGTGACTTCATCCCTTGACATCCTTAAATAACCACAATAAAAATACTCCTAGGAATTCTTCTATTCCGAATATCATCGTCACCATCTGTAGGATTAGGTTTGTGAAGAATGACATAACTTTTAAGTGGAAGGTGAAGAAGCAATAATTTCAAAATATGAAGATTCATTCTGGTAGGAGCAACCAATTGAAGTAGATGAGTCTAAGAACAAAGACGATAACATATATATTTTCACTTATGTTTTTATAGAACTCCAAGTACACCATACCATAAAGGTCCAAGGGTTTATCAAATGATAGTGCATAAATGTGTTTATTGATTTAGGTAGCACACATAACTTTACTGCTAGTAAGATAATAAAGTATTTAGGAGTGTATATCAATTTATCAAATCAAGATAATTTCAAGTATTTATTACAAATGGGGGTGTCACTTAGTGTATGGGTTGCATGACTAATATTAATATCTAGATGAGGGATTGTAATTAGTCAGGCAATATCTTTGCCATAGATTTGGGTAGTGCAAATGTCATCTTGGGAGCATAATGGTTATCTTAGCTTGGTGATATTACTATTAATCTACAATTATTATATATCAAGTGGACAAAGAACACAAGGATCATTAATTTTTTCAAGGAGTCCAACATCTTCCTCCAAGGTGGTTAGTTCACACATGGAAAATATATTGAAGAAATATGGTGATGGATTCTTCACTTAGGTAAATTGCATGGAAGGTTAGTCTTTAGATCCACTTATTCCAACACTTTCTTTAGACTTGTAAAATATTATGGATCTCTATGTAGGGGTATTTGTTAATCCCATGGATCTTTCCCCTAAGTGCACACATGATCATTCCATCCACTTTATTCGAGGAATTTGACTTTCTAATATGCATCTTGTAGACACCTAAAAGTCGCATTTGGTCGTAAGTTCATCCTTCACGATTAATTAAGTCACAAACCTCACAAAATTGCACTAATTGATCCAAAAACACCTTGCTTTCACAAAAGGGCTATCCATAAGCCCCTTTAGGCCATATAAGTCCTTTCCTAAATCTAATCATGGTCCCCACGCGACCACCTTCAAAAAGTCTTAATCATGATAACCCTAATCTTAGTTTAAAAGTCACTTTATCATTAAAGTGTACTTTATGACTTAAACATGATTAATTAAGGATAATTAATATTAACACTAATATTATCCTCACACATGTGTGCACCCATAACTTAGTTAAGATATTTAAAAGATGCTTAAATTAATCACAACCTAACCTAGGATTTACCTAATTAGGGTTAACCTCAACCCTTGCTCACACATGTGTGCACATAGGATATTTCTAGATTCCTCTTTAGGGCATATGAAGGAATGACTCACCTTCCACTTCATCCTTTTAACCTCACCATGGTTGAGACCTAACCTAAGGTTCATGCCACCTCACAAAGAACACCTCACCCCTAGCCTTGGCCCACTCTATAAATAGATGGCCATTTTCACCATGAAATAACTCTTACACTTTTGGTTTACTTACCAAACTCTGTATAAATCACTCCATACTATTATTCATTACTTTTATATCTATTATACATCAAGCAATAGTACCAAGAGTTCATCCAAATAGAAATTCAAAGAATCAGTCAACGATAGTCTAGTTTACACACTACTATGCGAACTCAAGCCAGAGGTTTGCACACTGTCGTGTGAACCTCGTATATAGCCATTCTAGAGCTAAAAATTAAGTAATTATCCCTTATTTGCAACTTTTACAAATTTATTTTTAGTTTTTATCATGTTTTCCTTCATTTCAGCATCATTTTTTTCATAAATATAGGATCTAATCAATGACAAGTTCCCAAATGTACTAATCCATTTTTGCAGGTCCAAGCAGGTACAAAGGATATTTTCAAGCACCCAAGTGATGGCACATGTGCAAGAAGCCCATATAAATTGAGAGAACCAAAATACATCAGTGAATGCACCGCATTCACATTGAGAAAAGAGAAAAACCCTTCTTGAGAGAAGTTTATATTGTAACCCCTTTAAAATCAATAAAAGTGCATTAAACTATTATTTCATTTATTTTGGAATGGTGACTCCCATGTGTTACATTATAGAACACTTGGTGGGATCCCCACAAACTATTTTATATTATCTCTACTGCTATCTAATTTACAAACATTGATGTACTATAGCAATGTCGATGTGATGCAAAAATATCGATGCATGACAACAATGATGATTGGATGTAGCAATATTGATCGAATGTAGCAACACCAATTAGTTGAAGCATTAATGTTGATCAAATACAATAATGCCAGTTGTCTACAAAAATGCCAATTGGATGCAACAATGTTGATCGGATGCAAAAATACCAATGGTTTGCAACAATACCGATTAGATACATCAATACCGATCGAATGCAGCAAAGACGATCGATTGCACCAATGCCGATTGGATGCAGCAAAGCTGATCGATTGCACAAATACTAATCAAATGCAACAAATTTGATTAGTTGCACCAATATCAATAAGATACAACAAAGTCGATCAATTGCAATAAATTTGATGGGTTGTAGCAAAGTTGATCGGTTGCAGCAAAGCTGATCGGTTGTAACAAAACTTATAGGTTTTAGCAAAGTCGATCAAATGCAACAAAACTTATTGGTTGTAGCATAGTTGATCGAATGCAACAAATCCGATCAATTATAGTAAAGCTGATCAGATGTAGCAATTATGATCTAATACCAATTAGTTGCACTGACGATGCATTGCATCTGTGTCACGTGTCAACCATGCATTAAATAATTGCATGCATATGCCCTATGTTGATTATTTATTTGATGGTTTCATTCAAAAAAGTATTTATAAAAGCGTAAATAGTCATTTTTTGCCTTTTATAATGTATTTTTAACCTTTTTCCTTTTGTTTTAACCCTTTTCTAATGCTTTTCATCAAGTTTCTAATAGCTTCCACCCTACCTTCTTATCCACAGTCTCTCGTACCCAATGAAATAACCTAATGGCATGTCCCCTATCACCTCTATAATATCAAAAATTAATTTTAAAAACCTTGTTTTCCCCCCTAATTTTTGAAATTTTATCAACATCGGGTTACGACATGTCATGGGTCCAAGAATCTAGTCTTCAGGATCTAGTTTTGATGCCACAGTTTGACATAGACATAAAACTACTAGAGAGGATAATTGTAGGTTACAACATTGATTCAACCACGATAAATGTTGTCATTAACAACAAAAATGTCAAATTTTCTTTCATAGCAATAAATATCTCCAAATTGACAGGATTGCTTCACATCGATTGTGATCCTATCACATTGAAATTCACTTTAAATGATAAGGATAAAATCTACCTAGAGACCACCTTCAACGTCCAGCCAGAATATTTTCAAGGTATAACTGTATATTTTTATATTTAATTGACTTTAAATTCTAGGGTTTACAATTATTGATTTATTTTTACCACTACCAAGACCAAAAGGGGTTTGACTGTACCAGCTATTTAGAACAATTTTATTTGGGCTTGTTGCAAATTCTTCCTAACTAGACTCATTCTGCAAGGAAGATCAAAAAAAATTCTGATGTGGGCATTGGCATATCTGTTTCATTGTATTGCACACTAACAATTCAATTAATCCACCTATGTCTCACATCGGATTAGAATGGATATTCAAAACATGAAAACCCATGCTTCTTCGTTGCCAACAATAAGCACATGCAACTACATTCTTGGTTTTTTTATGAATCTTATTATAATTTGCAAAATATTGCAGTACCAACTTCTTGGCACCCAGACCTAGCCACTACAGCCATGACAGATCAACAAGTGCAGGTAATTTTTAGTTAATATGAAACTAATATTTTTATATTTAATATGTTTGTCATTTTTATAATTTTAACAATTTATACAAAATATAGAAAAGGGTATCCTCTTGCTCTTCAAAGAAGGATGCTGCTTTCAGAGGTTATAATCCAGAGTAATTAAGAGAATCCAAAACACCTGTGAAGGAAACAACACCACCACTAAGAAAAAGAACTAGGAAACACATTATATCTAATTCTCCTAATCCTCGACAACCTCCACCTACACATGCACTGCCAACTGGTGTAGTTGCGCAAGAGGTCTCATCTTCGACAAGTAAGTTTTACAGTCAGCCTTCACAAAATTTATCACCAAATTTTTAGTGTGTTTTTTATTAATTTTTATAATGTGTTTTCAGATGTACAGTGCACCCAAATTCCATTTGCATCTGTGGTTGTTCAAGAGGTCTCATCTTCGGTTGGTAAGTGTTATAAATTAATAGTAAATTTTACAATCTACCTTCACAAATTTTCTAACCAATTTTTATTTTGATTTTTTAAGGTCCTCAACAACAATTTTGTCATGGAAAACAATAGTCGATGTCACCCCCTCCTCCACCATGCCAACCTCAAATGGGAGGTCAACAATGGTTCCAAGGTGGAAAACATTTTCTTCCATATAGGCCATAGGTAACATCATCCAAGCAATTTTTAAGATTCAAAAATATATCTTTTGGTAATTTTATAGGTGTACATGAAGCTTCTGGTGTTGGGTTAGATAATCCTCCACTTGATCAAGATTTATTTTTACAAGGCAACATACCCACTATATTTCAAGTAACATATTTTCTTTGAGATCCTCAAAATGAAGCAGGAGTAGAATGTTCAAGTCCATCTCCTCCTAAGGAAACTGGTACCCCTCAAGATCATCCTCTACTAGAGGATGAAAAAGTTTTTTTTTTTTTTAAATAAATTAGTTTATGACAATATTCAAGCAACCATTAAATATTCTCTAATTCCAGATGTAAAAGAAATGAAACAATGGTAGTATTGGGCCAAAGTTTTGATAAAGGAAATAAATACTCGATTCAAAATTTTTTAAAAAGAGAAAACATTTTTTCTTTAGTTAAAATGAACCAGAAAAGCTTGATGATCTACTACATCAAGCTAAATTTGGTATGGTGAAGGTTCAAACATCTTACAATGATGAAATTTTAAGCATTATGTTGAACAGATTGGAGAACTTAAATGCTAAAGCCCAAGCTTATTTTAATGAATGGACATGTGATAAGAAAATGGTTGTTGTTGTTGTAGCTTCAAGGAATGTTGCCGAGGTTAGACTAATGTGTTCTAAATTTTTTTCTCTTTTTTAAAATGTAAATGTCTGCTAACTACATCTTATTTTTCTTTTTGTAAGCAAAGTTTGATAATCTAAGGAAGCAGGTTCAAAACCTGCAGGACTATCTCCAAATGGTAAAGGATTTCTTAATGGCTTCTATAGCAATGAAAAAAAGAGCTCCAGAAGCAATTCAACAAAACAATGTTTTTAGGAAGATCATTATCTAAAGGATTGGATATTGATGTTCTACTTAAGGAGGAGGGTAAAGAAGTTCTTGCACCAATATCCGAAGATGCTGGGAAAGAGGAAAAAACCCTACTAAAATGCTTTAAAAATGTAGAGAACATCATTGCCAATTCTAAAGCAATGGAGAGGACTGATAACCAGACCAAGGGAGGACCCCTTGAACTGAAGAATGTGTAAGTAGCAAAAAAGGCAAAAGAAGCTGAAACTACCTCTAGCCCCCCATATAAGGAATGAAAAGGATACCCTAGTTCTATTGTTGCTTTTAAAAATTTTATTTTATCAAAAATATGATTTTATGATATGTTTTCATTTGAAAACAAGACATTTGTTGTTATTACTTGAGTATTATACTATTTACATTTATATTTGTGTTATTTTCATCACTTGAGTATTATATCTATGCATGGGTTTAAATTTTCATTTTATTCAAAGTCAATCTTGTTATGATATAAAAATGAGTATTGTCTTGTGTATTATTCTATATTGATTTTATATTTCAAGTGAGTTTATGAAGGATATATCTATGCATGGGTTTAAGTTTTCATTTTATTTAAAGTCAATCTTGTTATGATATAAAAATGAGTATAGTTTTATGTATTATTCTATATTGTTTTTATATTTCTATATCTAGAGTAATATGCTATTTGCATTCTAGAACCAGCCCATTTTGACTATGTAAAAGGTTTGTGGACCTTATAACCACCTCTACCTTATACCAAAAAAAATATGCTATTTGCATTTTGCCTTCTAGAGTACATACAACACCTTTTAAAAGAAATATTTACTAATGATACATACATAATGCATGGTTTGAAAATTTTTAATTTATTCAAATTCAAAGCATAAATCATAATATTTTATCAACATAGACAGTTAATTCAATAACAAAGCTATGATATAATAATGAGAGTATAGACATGGAAAATTGACCCACTTTGGTGGGCAATCTTCCTTGAACCCTCTATGAGGCCTCCAACACTTGCCCAAGGCATGGGATAGGCTCCTTTACATTTGTTTTCCCTTTTTCCTCTATGCGAGATCACACTCGGTTAAGATGGGGTGCGAATTTGCATACGCAAAATCGCAGTCGATCAAGATGGGGTACAATTTTACCTTTCTAGGGTTTCTTCCATGGAACCCTAATTCTTCTAGCTCTCGTATTTTTGCATCAACCTTCCTATGTTTTTCCCACTCGTTTCACCTTCAAACTCGCTATAAAATGAGGGTTTAATCCCTCATTTTAGAGACACGATTTTGATGATTTTTACATGTGATTATTTTAACATGCTCACAATTGTTTTCTATTTGCTTCCTTGTCTTCTAATAGCAAGCTAACTCCTAAGTGTGAATTTTATCTTCTGGTGCATATCTAATTTTTTATTTTCTCTGGTGGATACATGTTATAGCTTTAAGGAGAGATCAACTACTCGGAGGTCTTGACCTTCCTGCCTGCTTCTGCATCATTCACCAGGTGTTTTCATTTAGTTTAGATGTCCACATTGCATTTCATGTTCTGATTTTATTTTCTTTGTTTCACAGGCAAATTCATAACAAGTATTAACGATATGTGATATCGTAGGCTCAAAATTAGGTTTCTCTTTCTATAGAGGTGAAATCACACCTAGTATAGATGGGGCATGACTTTGTCTTCTACATTATCATGCCAGCTCTCTGAGGAGCGTGATTTCACCCAAAGTCAATATAGGAGTAATTCAATATTTATAACTGCATGATAGCATCTTAGACTACATTTTTATCATAGTTGCATGCTCTGCATTCTATTTGTATTCTACTGCACTGCTATTTTTTTTGAGAAAAAGGTAAAAAATTTATTCAAAAAAATTGATCAGCTTATACAAATTCATTTTAATATCTTGCATTTCTTAGCAAGGGTCAAAATGTAGTTTTTCTATTTTCTTTTATCTACCAAGGATCTCTGAATCCCCTATTTTTTAAACTTTACCTCCTTCTTAACTGTATATGTCATCTTCCAACAAATATTACTGAAGCCCTCTTTATTCTTTTTTCTATTCCTGATATCTTTCATATTTCATTTGATTCTATAGTTGCACCCAAATGTCTTGTTCTACCTCTGTCATCGGATATTATTCTTGTGCTTTGGTCTTCATTGTTTCTAATAACTTCCTTAACATAACCCCCCAGGTCCTTTCTTCTAAACCGAATTCCTCTTTAAAAATTCTATTGTTTCGTTCCAACCATATTTACCAGCAAATAAAGCCGATCCATAAATTCCAAGCTATTTTTAGTGTTTTGGATTTGAATGTGTTATGTGACCAACAGTCCCAAAAATTACTACCATTAGGAGGATACCATTTTTTTTGGCTAAATATAGATACCACCAATTCTAGATTGTGTAAGCATAGAAGCAATAAAAAATAAGGTGGTTTATAGTTTCTACCTCTTTGAAGCACATTACACATCTACTGGGTCCAATGAACCCCTTTCTCCTCATATTATCCTAAGTCATAATTCTTTTGTGAGCAACCAGCCATATAAAACCATTATCCTTCGACCAACCTTTTGGTTGCCATATTTCTTTCCAAGGATGTTGTTGTTGGGGTTGATTTTTACTACTTTGGTGAGCCTTACAGTAGCTTGCTTTCACTGTGTAAGTGCCTTGTTTCCCATATCCCCATGCTATTTGGTCAGGTCCATCTTTCCATAGACATGTTATTTTTTCTAAGATTTCTTTCAATTCATGTTTTTTGTCTTACCATTCTTCACCTAGCCATTGGTCCAAATTTTACCATCTTCCTGAAGCTGCTAGTTGTTGGCTTGGGGGGATGAGATACTGAGATATAAGAGTTTGGCCATGATTATGAAGAGTATCTCTAATGCAACTAAGATGAGGGTATTTTTTGATAATGGGGAGGGAAAATTCCCAAGAATCATCCCACAAACTAACTTTTCTGCCATCACCTACTTTCCAATGTAAGTCTTCCTTAATCAGTGAGGTCCCTCTTTTGAGTGTTTTCCATATCTCTAATCCCACACTTGTAACTGGAAACTGTGGGACATCCTCCATTTCGTGTGCAGGGTAATATTTAACTTTTAGAACTTGACTCCATAATTGATTTGGGTTTGTGATCCACTACCAGTATAAGTTCCCTATTAGTGCTAGGTTATTTGTTGTTGCAGCTCTGATTCTAAGACCTTCCTTTTCCTTTGGTTGACAAATTTTCTCCTAGCTTACCAAAGGATTTTTATGATTTTCTTGTGCTCATGACCATAAGAATTTTCTCATTAGTTTTTCCAAATATTTGAATATGCTCTTTGGGACTGCTAAAATTGAAAATTTGTAAACTAGAATCGCTTGTAACACTGACTTCAAAAGTGTGACTCTGCCTCCAAAGCTTAACCATCTATGAGACCAGTGTGACAACTTTGAGAAAATTTTATCTTTTATGTATTTCTAATATTTCTTTTTTAGGCTTTTTTCCATGAAGATAATTCCCAAATAATCTAATGGACACGAGACCATTTAGAACCTAATAATGTTTTCTATATGATCTCTAATTCTCTTATGTATAGTAAAGAAGATAAATTTATATTTTTCTTCATTTAGAAGTTGGCCAGTGGCTACAGTGTAGTAGTCTAATATTTCTTTGATACTGGTTTCTTTTTTTATTGTTGCTTCCCCTATAATCCTGTATCATCTACGAATTGTAGATGAGTGATATCTATATCTCTGTTTATTTGAATTCCTATAATGTTGTTCTTTGATTTTTTCTTTTGTATGAGTCTTCCCACTCCTACAAAAATAATAAACAAATATGGAGAGAGAGGATATCCTTGTATAATTCCTCTATTGGCCTTGAATAGTGGGGAGGGGGTTCCATTGATGAGCACTGAAAAGAAGACTGTGTATATGCATTCAAGTATCCAGTTGATCCATTCTTTTTGGAATTCAAATCTTTACAAAATTTGATCCAAAAATTACACACTCACTCTATCATAGGCCTTGGAGAGATCTAACTTTAGGACCATTACTTTTTTCTTTATTTAGCCCATTTGATGTATATTTTCTTGTGCTATTACAATCCCATCTAATATTTATCTGCCTTACATAAATCCCCCTTGTTCAGGAGATATGATATTTGGTAATATAGCTTTTAGTCTATTGGATATTACCTTGGTGATGATCTTGTAGATCACATTGCAGAGGGCTATTGGTCTATAATTGGTTAGATTCTCCATCTCTCCTCCATTTGAAATCAAAGCTAGAAAAGTATGGTTGAGGGATTTGAGAATCCTACCACTGGATCTGGCTTCTTCTACTGCTCTAGTTATATCTTCTCCTATAATATCCAAAAAAGCTTTGTATAATTCTATTGGTAATCCATAAAGACCTGGGGCCTTTCCTAATTGCATGGAGAAGATTGTTTCTTTAACCTCTTCTTCCTTGATCTCTTTTATAAGCTCCTCATTATACTCTTGAGAGACTAGTTTGGGTATACTTCCCAATATTTCCTTCTGGGATTATTTTGACAGATGTGGATTTACACTAAAAAAGTGTAGAAATACACATTAGCTACTTTTTGCATACTTGAAGTGATGCTTTCTAGGAGTCCTGCATTTGTTAAAGCATCAATCCAGTTATAATATTTTCTATATATGGCCGAATGGTGAAAGAAATTTGTATTCCTATCTCCTACTTGAAGCCAAGTAATTCTATATCTATGCTTCCAATAGGTTTTTTCTTTATTATCTAGGTCCTCTTCCTCCTGCATTAAGATATTTTCATGGGAGAGTAATTCCTATGAAAGGGGTTCCAAAAAAATTCTTTCTGAAACTCCTTGCTTTCTCTCAACTAGCTTTTCTCTTTGTTGCTGAAAATATGATCTTTAAAATTTGCTCTAGTTTTTCAATTTATATTTGATATATTTCAATCTGGAGTGTAGATGAAATTGTACCTTTCCAAATTTTGGTTTACCTTGTTTCCACCATTGATGTAGATAACTCAATTTGAAGCTACTTTATTTTTAAAATGTAATGCAATATATAGGAAATACATAAGAATATTACGTAGGTTAAGTGATTGTAAAAATCTGCCAAACATGGCCAACCACTTAACTAATAGTTAAAAATCTGCTAACTATGGATGTCCACTAACTGCTAGAAGACAAACAAGATCTCTAATAGTTAACTAACATCTAACAACATAACAACTAATGTCTTATGTGGGCATACTATGCCTCACGTGCATACAAAGTGTAATAAATAAGAAATAATAATAAATAATGCAATATGAACTTAGGATTAAGTGGATAAGCCTAAGTATCCTCAACACTCCTCCCAACCATAAAAGCATTGGACACCAATGCTCTCAACAAATTTGTAAAGTCATGGGTCGTATCATGGTGAGGAATCCAGCAAGCCATGTGTGGAAAGTGACCATGACTAGCGACAAGGTATGTAGTGGAAGAATCATGTCTAGTGTGATGAGTCTTCATCTCAAAAACTCTATCTAAAATGAGTGAAAGTTGATGATCAGGTGCCACTGCTACTGTAGGGCTAAAAATAGGATTAGGTACCAAAAGAGGATATTGAAATGGTGTCTCTAGAAAGAAATGCTTATCCAAAGGAACCCAAAATCTATCTCCAACCTGTGATGAGTGAGGATTGTGATGCTTACGCACCACTCCCTATGGATTCTCCTGCAAGTCTTATGGTATCTTTTCTAGAAGGCTATATCGGTGCTCAATGAATGAAGTAACCTTAGATTACTCCTCCATGTGTGTAATGGTGGGAGTGGGCAAAGCCAAAGGTAAATTCTATGGAACAAGTGGTTGTGTAGTTGGAGGTGTACCCAAATTGATACCAATGGAGTGAATGTCATATTTCTCATGAGTGATAATGGTGGGTTCCTTAACTTCTTACTCTTGTGATTGTTCATTAGGTGGGAGTTAAACTTATTTCTTTTCATATTCCTTAGATGGTGCTTATTCTTTATTTTGTGTGGAACTAATTCTAGTAGGAACCAAAATGAGTGCTTGAATTAATGGATTCCTTACTTGCCTACAACTTAACATCAAATTGGAAGTAGGTGTAGTGCTTTGTATCAAGTAAGTTTTATCATGAAACTCTAATGTGTAGGTGTTATTTTTATCATGATAAATAGCATTCCTATCAAATTGATAGGGTTTACCTAGCAATAGTCTACAACAATCCATCTCTTAGACATCACACCTAACTTTGTCCAAAAACTTGTCACCAAAAGCAAAAGTCAAGGTGCAAGTGTGGGTGATGTTAGATGTGGAGTCTACATCTTTCCACCCAAGTACATATGGTTGGTGATGTGGTTTGATGGGAAGTTTTAATTTCTCCACAACGGACTTTGCAATGAGGTTATTTTACGATCCATTATCTATGATACAATCAACATAGTAATCATGTGTAAGGTGGGCTCTAGTAATAAATAAATTTTCATGACCCCCTTGAGCAAATACATTTCACATAAGGGTAAATTTTTTTAGTTTACCATTTAAAGTAGGATACTATTCTTCTATCCATGTAGCCAAAATGGGACCATCATGTGGTTCCTCATGTGTAGGCTATACAAATAGGGATTTCTTCTTCTTAAATTTTTTAAAAGTAAAGCATTTGGATTTTACATGACCATGCTTTTTACAAAATTTACAATACAATGAAGAAGAAGGATCTTTAGAATGAAAATAAGAATAATGTGCTTTAGGAGAAATTAGAGGAGAAGAAGAATGAGGGGAATATTGAGAATTGTTCTTCACCTTCTATTGATGCTGATTCTCACCTCTGGAAGAGCTCTCCTGTGATTAACGAGATTTGTGATATGCACCAACTTTCTCCTCTGCAAGAATGGCATGATTGAATGCCACATCCAAGTTGAGGAAAAATTTAAACTTTATTTCCTTAAAAATTTGATCTTGCAAGCCATGAGTGAATTTGTTAATCAAGTCCTCTTCTGAATATTTCACACCAAGCAATACCCTTAGCCTATTGAATTGGAAAATGTAGTTAGAAACAGACATCCCATAGGTTTGCCTCAATCTATACCACTTGGTAGTGAGGTCACTTTGGTAGTTTGGTGGAAAGAATGTGTTTTTTAGAATTTGGATTAATTATTTTCAAGTAATTGTGGAATTATGGCTCTGTATTTCTATAATTAAAACTTTTGCTAAACCTGTAAGTTTGATTGTAGCAAATGCAACTTGTTCATCCTAGGGAGTTTCAGTATAAGCAAACCAAGTTTGCATATCCAAAATCCATGTAGATAAGACATCCAGATCTCTAGATCCATCATACAACTTGACCTCACATTTTGCTTTGTTGGTATGGTTATGATGAATTTTGATATCACTTGGATTGAAATGCACAACAATATCTCTTACCTTCTCTGCTAAAATATCTACTGCAAAAGTAAGGTTTTCCATGTTTGATCTGAGATCTTGAGCCATATTTTTCCTAGTATATGTCAGACTAGGAGGATTATAAAATGGATGCAAGAACTAATCTAGGTTTAGGAAAAAATTTCAGTTTCCTAATGTAGAAAATTGCCTAGATTTTACAATTATTTGCTCTCCAATTTCACAAAAATGGCTAATTTAGTGCTTTTACAAAATTAAAATTAATTTTGCAATACAAAAATAGCACTAAAATTTTGAAAAAATTAGCCTTACAATGTCAAAATTTTGATTTAGGAGGCAAATATTAGTCAAATTTGTAGAAATTTGCAAAAAAATGAAAAAAAAATCACTGAAAATAAACCAAAATTGGAGAGTTTTCACCTTGTTTGTTGTTGTCTGCTTTTTCCTGCAAAAATTTGAATTCCCTCAAAAAAAAAAATTATTTTTGATTTATGGACTGTCAACTCACTGGTCAATCATAGGCAACTGTCACATGAGGCCCAACAACCACCTCGAGAACTGCAAGGAACTCTGCCCGATCGAAATTCAACGACATGATAGTAACCGAAGTCAATCACACCATGCACAAGTGCCACATTGCGCTACGTGCCTACGCCTTCCATTAGCGCGTGCACTATAGTGCACTCGAGGGTGAGGTGGTCATGGGGGCACTAATAAAGTCGATGGTTCTCCCCGCACAAATAATATGGGACTAAAGTCCTGTAGGGTTTTGAAACCCTTTTTCCTCTGGTCGTCGGTCACCAACGGATTCTGCAATGACAAAAAAAATTATGGTGGCTAGAAAACAATTAAACCTTACAAAAAAAATTTGATAAGCCACCGATAAATTAAACCTCACCACCGAGAAAATTAGCCCTTACCGAAAACTATCATCAGAAGACTACTGTGATCGACGAGAGGTTCTGCTCATTGAACGTTTTTGGAGTGCCGAGAATGGTGTTTTTCAGTCAAAAATTTCTATGAGGCCCAAAAAACTAGACACTCTCCTGCCGAACATGCATGATTTTTAGTTTGTGATTGTGTTTCTTCATGCCAGGTTTTTGCAACTATCTGTAAATCCAATACAATCAACTGTGCATGATTTGTGTTGTTCCTTCCTCACCACTCCTACATCTACGTTAACAATGAATCACCGTAAAATTGTGTCTGTCACGGGAAATGGATCTTCGATTTTTTGTGTCACTCATTCTCCTTCTACGACGATGACCTATGGATGATCGCCTGTGGATGATTACAGCCCTTTGTTTGTGTGTCCCCTATCAAACAACAGAAGGGAGGTTGCACACGCCTACACTCCTCCTCGATGGTCACCGATGTGCACTATCGGGGTTCCCTCGATACTTCCAGGGATGGCCTTCGATGTTTAGGCATCTTTCAACCAACCGATGTCTGTTGAGCTCAGGTGATTGGTCGGTTGTGGTCGGCATCGTCGGTCGACTATCGTAAGGTGTGTACCAGCCGTCGGGTGTTGTTGGTCACTGATGCCACTAGGGATGGGTTTGGTCGTGTGGTGGCCCACCAAAAATAGGTGGCCACTAGAACTTTTAACTAGGCTAAGAGCCTATATTAAGAAAATATTAATGCATGCCTCTTTTTTTTAATAAATAAAAATTAAATATTAATATTAATATAAAATTTTCTTTTGATTTCTTTTCATGCAAACATAAAACAAATATTTTCATGCATAAAAATATTAAACTTGGAGTTCCATAAGACCTTCTTCGGCAATCTAGTTTACCCTCTAATCGGCTATCAGGGGTAATTGGTGTAGGGGTAAATTCTTCCCTCTATCACCTGGTGCACGGGTAATTTCTGTCCTCTATCACCTTAGCTTCAACTGATGATGTGGGTGGCTTCAAGCCAACTTCCACTAACATCTACCTAGGATCTAGCAGTGAAGTGGTAAATGTGTCCTCCTTCCTGCAAAACTCTCCTTGGCTAACTGATACCAATGATGTAGATAACTCAATGTGAAGCTACTTTATTATTCAAATGCAATGCAATATATAGGAAATACATAAGAATCTCACGTAGGTTAAGTGGTTGCAACAATCTGCCAAACATGGCCAACCACTTAACTAATAGTTAACAATCTGCTAACTATGGATATCCACTAACTTCTAGAAGACAAACAAGATCTCTAACAGTTAACTAACATCTAACAACATAACAACTAATGTCTTATGTGGGCATACTATGCCTCACGTGCATACAAAGTGCAATAAATAAGAAATAATAATAAATAATGCAATATGAACTTAGGCTTAAGTGGATAAGCCTAAGTATCCTCAAAAACCATTGTTGAACTAACTCAGGTAATTCCTAGCTTAGAAGCCAAAATTTCTCAAATCTAAAGGGGCCGTTTTTGGATTGGGGTATTCTATTTGTGATATTGAGACGTACCAAGAAATGATCTAAAGATAATAGGTTTATGATTTCTGAATGATAGCTGCATAATTGGTGAATTTCTTCCTCTATCAATATCCTATCTAATCTTAATTTTATTTCTTGGGATCCTTTCTTTTTATTGGTCCAAGTAGTACCACATCTTAGAGGTGGAATGTCAATCATATTTAAATTATTAGCTTAGACAATCAAGAGTTTGTCCTTCTCACTGAGATGATTTAGACCCCCCTCTTGGTCATTCACTAACATCTTGGTATTGAAGTCTCCATCCAATAGGAACCTATATTCTGGGTAAGCTTCTCTAATAGCCTGGATTGACTTCCATTAGGTTTTTTATTCCTGCACTTCTTGTATCCCATAAAAGTTAATAATTAGCCAAACTGAATCTGATTCTCTATCTCTCAATCTGGTCATCAAGATCCCTCTAGCTGATGTTGCTCCAACCTATTGAAAAGTATATCTATTCCACAAAGTGGCTATTCCCCTGGAGAAACCATGGGAAGCTTGGGCCTCATAGTCTCCATTCCTCCAACATCTCTTGGATATTGTTTGCATTGCTTCCAATGATGCTCTAGTTTCCTGTAATAAAACTACATCTGGGTGGTTATCTTCTATCATATGTTTAACAACCAATTGTCTAGGGTGGCCGTTTAATTTCCTTACATTCCATATTTTTTGGATGGAGCCCTTCCTTCTTGGAGTTGATTTGTATTTCCTCCATTCTGCTGATTTCTTCCTCTTTCCTGGTTATTATTTTTTCTTCCTTTTCTCATAACCGTCTGAAATCCTTGTTCATTTTATTTTTGCTGAGGTTGGCTTCCTGGGTTTGGATTCACTAGATTTATCTCTCCTTTGGCTAGGTTGGGGTAGTCTCTCACCAAATTTTCGTATTCATAACATGATCTAAATCTAAAAGGCACAAATTCATACTTTGTTTGTTGTCTCCATATATTACTTCCGACTTTGAGGTCAATTTTCATTGGCAATGGTTTTTCCAAGTCCATCTCCACACAAATTCTAGCATACATTGTTGATCCTACTCCCATTGATTCTCTTGATCTACCTATGTATTTGCTCAAGATATTACCTATCAACTCCAAAATTTCCTCTTTCCAGTATTCTAAAGGAAGTGCAAATAATTTTAGCCAAATTAGAGCTATCGAGGGTTTAGTTCTATGATCAAAAGCGGGTCACCATGGTTGCATAAATAGACTTGCAGGGTATATGTTATACGTATCTCCCTCAAAATATCTATCCTTGTCATATATCATTATGAATTTAGCTACGAAGTATCCATTTTGTAATGTGAAGATATCCAATTTCCCTTATGGTGCCCAATGCTTTCTGGCCCAGGAGTACAAGAACCTTGCAAAAGGTCAGAGTCCCACAAACTTACATATTAAGGTATGCTTATATTTATACACAATCTCATATGCTATGACCTATTCTAAAATTTCTAGCACTGGGATTGTTTCTATCTGAGGTAAACATCTATTTATTTTGGCTTGTTCAACTTTAGTCTCCTTTCTTTTGCCCACGGCTTGTAGGATTTTTTGAGCCTATTATCCTGTATCATCTCTCTTTCCCTTAACGCCTCTGACCACTTCCACAAAGGATTACATATTAGGTTCCTTGGGACTCTAAGTCCTCGTAGAAGTCCCCTGTGTGAACCCTCCTATAAAGAATTCTCCCATTGTATTCTCCATATGTGAACCTCGCAACAAAAACTCCAAAAAAAACCCTTACTTTAACCCTAGCAATATTATGCTAATTTCATAGTGATAAGGTTGGAATTGGGTTCAGAATTTTGTTGTAAACAAGATAAATACATACATACCAAGGGCTTGGCTCTTGTCTAGAGCTTCTTCTGCCTGATGGATCATCCTCCTTAGCTAGCCCCACTACAATAATGTTTTATGATTAATATCCAAAGATCAATTTTTTCTTTTGTTCTTAAAGGTCATCTCAAAGGACCTAGGTGTAACAACCCAGGTCCTACCCACATGGTTGTCCAAACTAAACCTCTCTAAAAGAAACAAAATAAGAAAATTTTGACTATTCTTCAGGTATATAACAAAATATTTGAGGATAGTTTAGTGTTCACCCAATATTTAATTAGTACAAAGCATGTAAAATTCCCTTGCTTGGGTATTTAGATCGTTGCAGATGATCATCCAAGGGGTCAAGAATGGCCAAGTCCTATGGTGTGATACCTTTGTGAGCTTATCCTCTCATCCTGAGATCCCAAGTTCACGATAGGGGTTTCTCCTCTAGGGCCCATTTCACCTAGAGGTTAGACACATAACTTTCCCAATCCTTAGCATGATTGAAATCTTATGATTACCATGTAAGGAATAGCATGTACACACAATGTGCTAGATGAGCTTCCACATTCCTTGAAGTCACCTAGGGTCCACCAATACCTTGGCTTGGACCAGGTGTTACTTGACTTGGCACGATTGGCGATGAGGTGTCCCTTTCTATCTCATCACTAAGTAAACTCCCAATAATTCAAGGATAAATTAACCCCTCACTATACTTTACAAGTGATAGCCTAAGAGCGATGCCCATTTCATCCTCTTTTACCTCCCATCCTGACCCAGGAATACAACTATCCCTAATTCCATATGACTGTCCTTCCCTCAATCATCGATGTCGGGTGGTTTACTGTGATTATCCTACCCACAATATTTAGTATGGATATTACTACCGTATGATAGGTTTTCAGTCATTGTAACATCTAAAATTTTAAAAAGTTTTAGTTCAAGAGTAAGGGTCTTCTTTCTTCTTTCTATTTTAAAGAGAGACTAAATGAATTTGTATGTTCTCACATCGTTTTTCCAATTATAAATAAAATCAATAAATTTTCATATAAATCATGAAAATCAATAATGATTTCTACTCTCTTTTAATTCAATCAATAAATTAAAACTCTATAACAATTATAATTATAATTATGAGTATTCAAAATACAATATAACAATCACAAAAGATTCCTAAACTATGATTTTGATTGATCTTACTTAAAGATCTATATATATATATATATATTTATTTATATATATATATATATATATATATTTTTTTTGAATTTACATGGTGGAATCGGTAGCCGCCACGAATCCGGGCAAGCTGTCCAACTTTTATGGCCATCACAGTATTCTACGCTGTCTGTCCCAAAAGCCGCCACATAGATCTTCACGCAATCCGCCCCTATAACCACCATGCCACAATCATTTTAAACCTTTTACGCCGCTGAAAGCACTAGGAAAGGGACAAGCGTTCAGTTCGACGAGGCCCGAGATTTGAAACTTGGACCTCCGCCCCCTTATGGGGTTTGGATGAACCAATTGGTCTACACCTCGAACCTTTCTTAAAGATCTATATTAACATAAAATATATCTTTAATTAAATCATTCAATTTATAAATCATTAAGAAACAATAATTTCTTAATAAAGGTGTTATGCTCATTAACAACAAAAGAAAGAGGTTAAATTATAAATAGAATTTATATAACCCTATTTCTAAGTCCTATTCTACACTTATGAACTTTTAGGATGCTAAAAAAACTATTCCTTAAAAGTATTTTAAAATATCCGCTCATGTAGAGGAGTTGGAGAGCACATGGGTATTTAAAACTCTCCAGAGAGGCCCAGGTTCAAATCTCTCCCCTCACATGTTGCGGATATATTGTATATAAAAGGTTCCTCATCAAAAATATATATATATATATATATATATATATATATATATATATATATATATATTTTAAAATCATTAACGAATTATTTCTAGCTTCAATAATTCTTTTCTAATCTCTATTCTTAAAAAGATAAAATAAATCCATCTTAAATTTATTTGTTGTACAATTTAATCTAACATTCATTAATACTTTAATCCACACTTTTCACAAGCCTAAATTTCTTTATTTTACGAAAGAAAAATATGAAATTCTATTTCTTAAAAACAAAACACTAACTACTTTTAAAACCATACATAATTTAAACTATTTACAATTGCAAGCACAATTTACAAATGCAAACACAACCTGTTCAGATTTTCAGTTTTAAGTATATTATACGTATACCCGTAAGATTCCCTCAAACTCCCATGTTATAATGAAATGTTTGTTTGACCTTTCATTTTATAAGGTAATTCCTATGGGTAGATATACTAATGAGAACTTATTTACAATTTAAAATCAACTTCATTATGCGGCTTGATGTGGAAAGCAGTTCCAAGATCATCATATTACTAATAATTACTCCTGTTTAGATTATTCCTTGGATTTACACCATACAAAACCCTTTATATATATATATATATATATATATATATATATATATATTAATAAACTTATTAAAAATGATCAAATTCATTAACCCGGTTGACACATATGAAGACTATTTAAATCTAAGATATAAACATGCATCTTACATAGTATAATTTTATTTTCAACCCTATTTTATTGTCACCTAATTTATCTTAAAAAAGTGTTCCCTAAAATCAATTTTGTTGGTACCACTGTTCTTTCTCCCACAGTTGAGGGTCGCTCCTTTGCTTCCATTGTCTCTTCTTCACCCCTGCAACGATCAGCAGAGGAGTTTAATAGTGCTAAACTTCGGCGGTCTCGTAGTCCGAGAAGACGTTTTCTTGATGATCCCTCCGAGAAATGATGTCTGATTGATGGGCCTCTACAGGTTGCTATTTTTGATGATGATAATCCTTTTGAGTCCCTCAAAGCATTGGGGGATTCATCAGTACTCATGAAATGAATTTTTTTTCTTGGAATGTCCGAGGGCTGACGGACCCAGTTCGAAAATATATGGTCCGATATGTGATTGATAATGCTGCTCATATCTATGGTACATTTGACTTTGTCTCTGTTTGCAAGAAGTCAAGATCAATGATTTCCTATTAGATTGTACCTGCACTTTTATTTGGCCGCGTGGTCCTTTTTTTTACACAAATCATGAACCTAGAAAAGGTGGTGCTATAGTTTTCATTTCCCCCAATTGGCACTCGCAGGTGGTGTCTTGGGGTGTTGACCCTTCTAATCAAGTTGTTTGGGTGCTACTGGAATTGGATGGGAAACCATTTGGCATTATTAATGTTTATGCCTCTAATAATGCTTTAGAGCGATGTGCTTTATGGCGGTGGCTTGCTTTCTCTCTACCTTTTGCTACTTGGGTTCTGTGTGGGGATTTTAATATGGTGGAAAAACCATCTGATAAGCTGAGTCGAGCCCCTATGTGTTGGTGTGTCGAAGAACGAGAGGCTTGGTATTTTATGAAAAGTAAACTTAGCCTGTATGATCCTAACTTTGGGTGTTCTCTAGAAGCTTTCTCCAATTCTCAATGGTATACTTGGTCTAATTTTCAGGTTGATGATGCTAGGGTGTTGAAAAGGTTGGATCGTGCCATGCTTTCAGAGAGTTCTAGCTTTCACTTTACCCAACTTTCTCTTGGTCACCCCTTTGTCATGACCCTGCCAGCTACCACTCTTTCTGATCATGCTCCAATTTTATTTGATATCACCCAAGCTCAAGCTCCTGCTAGGTTTTTTTCCTCTTAGTTCTATTTTAATACTTCCTTTCTATAGCATGCCTCCATGAAAGCTCATATCCATAGAATTTGGAATGTTGTTCCTCGACCCTCTGGTGCGGTAGGCTGGATTCAGTGGGGGAATGCTGCTATCTCCCGTACTACTTTTGTTCTTCGCATCCTCGGTAAGGATGTGGCTAAACGAAGGAGGAAAGCTAATTCAGTTTTAAAGGATGAGTTAATCAAAGCTACTCTCCATCTGCAAGGTAATCCTTTCAACTCTGCATACCAGGCATATGCTACTGCTCTTCGGCATGAAATTCATAAGGCAGAGTTGTATGAAGCTAGAGGTGCTCAACTCAGAGCACGAATGAATTGGCTTGCAATTGGTGATAGGGTTTCTAAGGAGTTCTTCAAGTGCCTCCGACCCCCTATTCATTCCACACAGTTTCAAGCCATTCAGTCTGAAGGAATCAGGTTCACTAATTTACCTGATATAATTCATACTTTTGTGTTACACTATCAACAATTTTTTGCTTCTCAGCCTCTTACCTCTGCTCGACAAAAAGCTCTTGATGATTGTTGTACAGTTGTTCCTCAGAAGCTCTCTCTGGATCACTGAGATTGTTGTGATGCACCTTTAACCTTGGAAGATTTGAGGAATGCCCTGTCTCAAATGGCTAATGATAAGGCTCCTAGTATTGATGGTTTCCCCTATGAATTTTATAAAGAATTTTGGGATATGCTTGGTTCTGATCTCGTTACATGTCTATAAAGAAGCTATGATATCTGGGTCTTTAGGAAACCTCATCAATAAAGGAAATATCAAATTTATCCCCAAGCTTGGAGACCCAGAACTTATTACCAATTGGCGCCCTATTACCTTACTGAATGTAAGTTACAAGATCATTGCCAAGGCTTTAGCCTTAAAACTTTAGTCTATTTTACCTCTTATCATACGACCAGAGCAAACAGGGTTTGTCAAGGGTAGGTATATCTTGGACAATGTGCTTGCTATCTAGGAAGGCATGGAATGGGCTAGCACTTCTGGACAGGATACTCTGTTTATCAAACTAGACTTTGAAAAAGCCTATGATCGTATTGAATGGAATTTCATTATTTCCCTCCTCCAGGCTCTTGGCTTTGGTCCCTATTTTGTGCAATCTATTAAAATGTTATTATGTGATGCTTTTGCAGTCCCCACAATGAATGGCCAACACTCTGCTAGTATTCAGCTGGCTCGCTCTGTCCGACAGGGTTGCCCATTAGCCCCTTCCCTGTTTATTCTAGCTGTTGAAGCATTTGGCTACCTTTTAGCCCATCAAACTTCACAAGGAATTATTAAAGGTATTTCTTTACCTGGTTCTTCTATTCAAATGGTGAATGGCCATTTTGCTGATGATTCTTTTTTGACATTACATGAAGATGAGCAGTCAGTAAATGCAACTTTACAATGCCTTGAGACTTTTTGTTTAGCATCTGGTTCTAACATTGAGTGGAAGAAAACATCTTGTTATAGACAAGCTCAAACGCCACTTCCTGAGTGGTTAGCTTCTTACTCTTGGCATTGGATTCAACCAGGAGAATTATTCAAATTCTTGGGTATTCCTTTTGCCTTCCAGGCTTCTCCTGCTCAACTTTGGAATATGGTTGTCCAAAAATTTGAGAAGAAGTTGGGCTACTGGTCTACTAAAAAGCTTTTCTTGGCTGGTAAGTTTCAAGTTTGGGCTTCAAACAAACAAAAATAGGGGTTTCATAGAGTGGCATGGAATTTTTGTTGTCTTCCTAAAAAGGCAGGGGGTCTGGTTTATTTAACTGTCATTTTCAGGGGTTTGCTTTATGTGCTAAATGGATTGTTAGGGCACTTCAGGGTGATGAAGCTTGGAAAGTTCTTGTACGACACTCGCATCTCTTTTGGCCTCGCCCTTTGGGAGGAAAGGGTGGCGGGGCCCAACCTTACAAACCATTTTGACATCTCCACCTCCATTTAAAATTACAGGTTCTTTTGTGATGCAAAGTATTTGGAAGGCATGGGAAGCATTCAAACCCAGGCTCCAATGGCAGGGTAAAGATAAATCTATCGGAGCTTCTATCTCCACTCTAAGTCCTTGGTGGTCTCCTGTAGTCACTTTAGAGGGCCTACCTTTGGTTCAAGTTCAATGGGTTAGAGAATTACGCTTCTTCAAAAAAGGTATTGCAACATTTTTAGATTTCTTTGATGCTCATACCAAGCATTGGTATTCTTGGGATCAGTTTTGCCAGAAGTTTGGTCTTAAGCCAGATGATCGAGCAACTTTTGATGTGGTTATCGACAACACTCCTTTCTTTATTTGGCTACATTTTGGTAAGAACTTTCCACAGCATTGGTCATATGATTGGTGTTGGTCTAATCATACTCCTTTAGTGAAATATAAACCTTCTTTAGGGTATCATATGTTGTCCCCTAATGCTCCTCTGGTTGATACTTTAAACCACCGTTGGGATCTAGTTTCTTCTCAATCTAGATGGAGCCTTCGCTTTTCTATGGTTTGGCAGTCCTATCTTGAACCTAAGCATTGTTTTTTTCCTAGAGTTTCTTACATCAAGGTCTTCCCCTTGGTCATAGGTTACAATATATGGGGGTTGCTAATCCTGTTTGTGCTTTTTGTAGAGGTCCTGACAATTTTGTTCATGTGTTTTGGGCTTGTCAAACAGCCAAAAATGCTTGGGATTGGGTTCTATCTTTTTCCAATTCCTTTTTACTGGAGCAATGTTCTTGGGTTAATGCACTACTTGGGGATCCCCTAGATTTTTCTCTTCCCCTAAATGAAGTTTGGCATATTTTTGTTTTAATATTTTATACCATCTCTAGAAAACAAGAAATAATATTATCTTTGGGAGACAGGAGGCTTCTACCTCTTTCTCTGTTGTTGTTCGATATGCTCTCTTCTATGATTGTTGGTTACAGATCCTTACTCAGGTGGAGAAAGTTCAGGTGGAGCTGCAATATCTTAGATCACTTATGGATCATTGGGCTAATGCACCTTGCTCTGTTAGCCGGCTTCCTTTTGATAAACATGTGTCCAGAACTCGTGGATTCTCTCACATAGGCTCACCTTCAGCTCGTTCTCACAGTGGTTGCAGAGATCATTTATCTGCTCCAACTTCTTAGCATCATTGGTCTCCACTGCAGTCCAATTTTGCACCTCTAGTGGATGGGATGTTCGCTTGATTCCAATTGCACCAGTGGCTGCATACACTTGTCTCTCGTTTTGTCTTCTTTTCTTTACTCGGTTCTGATATAATATTGGCTTTTTGAGTTGATCCATGTGATCCTGTAATTTTTTGGGTGTGTGCCATGGGGTGTGTTAATTCCACCCAACCTTTTTGTATGAAAGTGATTATTTCCAATTAATATAAGGTCCTTTCATTCAAAAAAAAAAAAAATCAATTTTGTCAATATAAAAGAAAATAATGGCGTTTTACAAAGCTTCTAATACACCACACACAAGGGCAAGTCTAAAATTTAAACCAAACAAATTCAATAGCACATAAAAGAGAGGGTGTAACTTATTTATTAATATTAGATATTTTTATTATATTTTATATTTTTTTATTTAAAAGTAAAATTGATAGAACCTTGCTGGGTTTTTCTAGCATGCTACTCAATTTTTGTTAGAGGACAAGTTCTATATGTTCCTCGATTTGTTTAAAAATCTAGAAAAGAGATTCCACTTGTATAATTTTTTGAACCCAACTTAGGAAGAAGGAGAAATTAAAAGTGCAGGTATTCCTTTAGTGTCATGAAATTTTTCAAGGTGACATAATCACTCTTTACTTTAGCCACTATCGATTATTAAATACGGTTAAGTTTTTTTTTTGACTTAAAGTGCCAATACAACGGTTTTAAACCTTCGACATTCAAGAAAGTGCAATGAAATATGATCATTATTCACTCTTTAAAACATAACAACAAATAGCTACTTTAGTTTATGCTCACTTGCCAAGTTCTAATTCCAAAATATTTTTATTTAAATCAATAATATATTTTATATTCCAAAGGTCAATATTTCAAACAAAATATTTTACACTATCACATTAAAAAATTACAACTTATATTTCATCACAACATTTGATTTCACTTGTTTGAAACATGTAACTAAATTCAAATTTCTAAGAAACATACATTATCATTCTTTATGACTACCACATTTTTATAATACATCCAACATCCTTACACATACACTATAAACTAAATAAAATAATTTTGCATAGAAGTCTAAACTTCTATCTATTTTATAAAAAAAGACTACACTCACCACAACTGGGTGCATTATGGATTTATACTATTAACACGGCTTACCTCACTCTAAGCCTAACTTGTTCTTTGATGACAATATTTGATAATACATAGACCCTTCTACAAATTTTGACATCATCGAGGTTTAGTAAAAGTAAAACTCATAACACTATACATACGGTGAAAATATCAACGAAGGAAACTCAACATCAATGTGTCTGATCCAATATGACCATCGCTGCTCTTTGCCTGTCAACCGGTCCTACGCAAAAACCAATGAGACTATTCTTCTAGACAACTTACTGATTACTCCTTCCTAAGGATCATTGAAAGGTAGTGATCGAGAAGCGTTGGCGAGCGTAAGGGGAAGGAGTTGACTCAGAATGGCCATGAATGTGTATGTGCAATGCATAACTAGATGATAACTAAATGCAGTTCAACAGGCTGACGAGAGTGAGTTTATCCACAAAAAATTTCACTAACAAGCATTAATCATATTTCCAAATTATATACTGCCCTTATGAACTTCTTTTTAAGTAATTTTACATCTTGCCTATACAAACATTACAAACAATATTTTTTTGAAAGAAAAACACAAAGTTTTTTTTTTGTTCATCCTTGAGCTTTACCATATCTATATTTTTCCAATCCAAAACATATCCACGAAAATCATAAACCAAAAGACTATAAATTATTCCTCGAAAATAAAGTCTCAATATCACAATTTAAACCAAAAAAATTTCACTTAAAGATCAACCTAAATTAATTCATTCAAAGGGATGAGAAACTCCGACCTGATTTCAATTGCTATGAATCTCTTCCCAAATTTACATAATGATAGTGTATCCTACTCCATTTACTCAATGCTCCATAAAAAGAAGTTTTGAGGTAATTTTAAGCTTACAAGTGGGGTATTCATGCAAAAATCCATCACATCCATACGCTCCATTACATACATACACCACATGGTATTCGGCTCTCAACGAAAGTGCTTGAGGTTTTATGTATTTTTAATTTATAATTGAATGTTTTGTTTTCTTTATTAATAAAAATATTTATTTTTATTATTAATTTTATATTTATAAATTTATTTTTATTTTACTTTATATATATTAAAGTTTTATATTTATATTTAATTTAAAATTAAAATTTAGCAATATTATAACTACGAGAACAAAAATGAGAAGTGTATATCACACATGCTAAAGATACCTATATGAATGCAACTACGTGCATATTACTTGTGTGAGCTTCCATGTACTCACTAATCTATGGTGTTCTTTCACACCCCATCATAACCTTCCTTGAATATTTGCGGTTGCCTCTTCCCAGTATACCTGAAGGATGGTAGCCTAGGTATCTTTTTCACTTCTCCAATCCTATCTACTATAAACCTGTTCCTACAAACATAAATTCCATTAGCAGTACCTTGCCTTTGCAGATGAAATAAACAATCTGATAGCTTAATTTGGTGGGATGTGACATTCTCCCCCACTAGAATCAAACACAGTCCCTGCATTTTCAATGTTTATTCAAACAAATTATTTATATCACGGTAAAATTTATATTTAATATCATGGTATACCCAACAGTTTCACATTCATTTATAATATAGAAAAAAATATATCATCGTTCATTCAAACAAAAATTGGAGTCTATTTTTGCATGGCATAGTCTTTTTAGAATGGTTGTCCTACTGGACATACTCTCTAGCTGATTGTTTTAGAACCCAAGACTTGACTGGTTGATCATTAATGTGGTGGGGACTGGTAATATGCAAGTGGAAAACATCCAAAAAATGTGAAATATTAATAACATGTTTCCTATAGAGGGACACATGGAAGGTTTCCTAGATTTTTAGACCGATTGGGTGGTATGACCAACTCATGGTTATAGGTTTTATAATATCAAAATATCTTATCATTCTATGAGCTTGGAAGATTTTCTTTTAAAGTTTCACCCCCAAGAATACTCTATCTTCCATAGAGAATTCTTTTGGTGTTCTTTGAGGATTAACATAGCTCTTTTTGATAGCATCCATTGAGGTTACTTCCTGACCCACATTTGGTCGTCCACCCAATAGCCTGAAACCTTGGCCTTTTGATTTATCCCTCTTAATAGTGGAAGAATATTAAAAACAAATGAGTATATATCCTATTACCAGCATAAATATTATGTTTAGTCTTCTCAGGTTCTTTTCTTCTATTCTCTCTCTCTAGGTATTTTTTAGCATAATGAACCCTCGACAGAAATAACATCCATCACGAGGAGCTTTTTCTCTTTAATTACCATCATTACATCCATCATGAGGAGTAAGGGTCTTCTTTCTTATTTCTATTTTAAAGAGAGACTAAATGAATTTGTATGTTCTCACATCATTTTTCCAATTATAAATGACATCAACAAATTTTCATATAAATCATGAAAATCAATAATGATTTCTACTCTCTTTTAATTCAATCAATAAATGAAACCCCTATAACAATTATAATTATAATTATGAGTATTCAAAATACAACATAACAATCACAAAAGATTCCTAAACTATGATTTTGATTGATCTTACTTAAAGATCTATATTAACATAAAATATATCTTTCATTAAATCATTCAATTTATAAATCATTAAGAAAAAATAATTTCTTAATAAAGGTGTTATGCTCATTAACAACAAAAGAATGAGGTTAACTTATAAATATAATTTATATAACCCTAGTTGTAAGTCCTATCCTACACTTATGAACGTGTAGGATGCTAAAAAAACTATTCCTTAAAAATATTCGAAAATCATTAATGAATTATTTCTAATTTCAAACATTCTTTTATAATATATATTCTTAAAAAAGATATAAATAAATTCATCCTAAGGTCATTTGCTGTACATTTTAATCTAAAATTCATTAATACTTTAATCCCACTCTTTTCACAAGCCTAAATGTTTTTACTTTACTAAAGAAAAAATATGAAATTCTATTTCTTAAAAACAAAAACACTACCTACTTTTAAAACCATACATACTTTAAACAGTTTACAAATGCAAGCACAGTTTACAAATGCAAACACAAGCTGTTTAGTTTTCCAGTTTTAAGTATATTATACGTATACTCGTAAGATTCCCTCAAACTCTCGTGTTATAATGAAATGTTTGTTTGACCTTACATTTTATAGGGTAATTCTTATGGGCAGATATACTAATGAGATTTTATCTACAATTTAACGTCAACTTCATTATGCAGCTTGGTGTGGAAAGCAATTCCAAGATCATCACATTACTAATAATTACTCTGTTTAGGTTATTCCTTGGGATCTACACCATAAAAACCCATTTTATATATATATATATATATATAGATATTAATAAACTTATAAAATATGATCAAATTAATTAACCCGGTTGACACATGTGAAGACTATTTAAATCTAAGATATAAACATGCATCTTACATAGTATAATTTCATTTTCAACCCAATTTGACTGTCACCTAATTTATCTTAAAAAGTGTTCTCTAAAATCAATTTTGTCAATCTAAAAGAAAATAATGGCATTTTACAAATATTCTAATACACCACACACAAGGGCAAGTCTAAAATTTAAACCAAGCAAATTCATTAGCACACAAAAAGAGAGGGCGTAAATTATTTATTAATATTATATATTTTGATTATATATATATATATTTTTATATAAAAGTAAAGCCGGCAGAACCTTGCTGGGTTTTTCTAGCATGTTACTCAATTTGTCAAGGACAAGTTCTATATGTTCCTCAGTTTGTTTAAAAATCTAGAAAAGAGATTCCACTTGTATAATTTTTTGAACCCAACTTAGGAAGAAGGAGAAATTTAAAGTGTAGGTATTCCTTTAGTGTCATGACAATTTTCAAGGTGACATAAACACAAACATAATCACTCTTTACTTTAACCACTATTGATTATTAAATAAGGTAAGTTTTTTTTGACTTAAAGTACCAATACAACACTTTTAAACCTTCGACATTCAAGAAAGTGCAATGAAATATGACCATTATTCACTCTTTAAAACCTAACATCAAATAGCTACTTTAGTTTATGCTCACTTGTCAAGTTCTAATTCCAAAAGATTTTTATTTAAATCAAGAATACATTTTATATTCCAAAGGTCAATATTTCAAACAAAATACTTTTCACTTTCACATTAAAACATTACAACTTATATGGGTAAATCTCATTCGAGGATGTATCCATAAGTCTTGGTTCTCTGTATTAGTTAACGGATCCCCTGCAGGGTACTTTCAAAGTTGCAGGGGTCTAAGACAAGGGGATCCTATTAGCCCCATGCTATTCATCATTGTGGCTGAAGCTCTAGGTAGAACTATCAAAGCGAAATGTTTAGATGGTCTCATATCTGGTATGAAAGTAACTTCCCAAACATCTCTGGTCACTTACCAAAAATTTATGGACGATACGCTGATGCTCTCTCTTGCATCGATGGCAGAAGCCAAAATAATCAAACACATCCTTACCTTGTATGAGGAGGCGGCTGGTCAAAAGGTCAATTTCACCGAAAGCAAAATTTTCTTCAACACTCCCATTCAGAGATAGATCAGGATAGTAGGTATCTTGGGATGTGCCATAGATACTTTTACGTCTTATTTGGGCCTACCTCTCTTCACTAGGGCTCCCATGTGAGTTATGTGGGACAATGTGGTGGAAAGAATCTAGAAGAGGTTAGCAGGATGGAAAGGTCACTTTTATCCTAATCAAGCAAAGCTACCCTCACTATGGATTTGTTGCAAAGCATTCCTGTCTACTTCCTATCAGTTTTCAAAGCCCCGGCTCGAGTCCTCCAAAAGATAGAACAACTTCAAAAAAACTTTTTGCGGTCAGGATCAAAAGGAAAGCACAGGATCCACCTAGTTGGGTGGGACAAAGTCTGCCTTCCCAAGGATGGGGAAGGCCTTGGCCTGAGGAGAGTTTCTCACCTGAATGCTGCATTGCTAGTCAAACAAGCGTGGCATGTCCTATCAAGCCAAGATAATGAGTGGATAGCCATTTTGAAAAGGAAATACCTGCAAGGTTTTGATTTTCTGAACACTCCTATTCTGATACGAGGATCAGCGTTCAAGAAAGCAATTTTGGCAAGTAGGGAGATTGTTAAGAAAGATATGAGATGGATAATTGGGAATGGCACTAGGATCAGATTATAGGAAGATAGATGTGTGAGGGAGGAGGCCCTTATTACATACCCCAGGTTAGCAAGACTCAAGCATTTCACTGATGAAAATTTTGGACCCATGGTTGCAGACTTCCTAATACAAGAGGGGAATAAGCAGAGGTGGAATTCTGTAAAGGTGTAGGGACTGCTAGATGAATCTAAGGAACTTGAAGGTGTGCTATTCCAACAATTCATTCCTATGAATGTGGATGAGGATCATATGAGGTGGGCGGAGACTGAAAGTGGGGAGTTCTCAGTGAAATCGGCGTACAGATTGCTTCTTGACTATGAGGATCCACCATTTCTTTCCAAAGCGATGTGGATTGACAAGTTGATCCCTAAGCTGGCTCACTTTGCCTGGGCTACCATTCAAGGAAAAATCCTCACCATAGACAACATGATACGAAGAGGTATGACTTTGCCTAACAAATGTTATTTGTGTAGGAAAAGCTGGGAATCGATTCATCACATATTTCTAGAATGTCCTTGGTCGGTAGCCATCCTAAATGGGGTGTTTCAAACCTTTAACATCTCATGGGCAATGCCTGTCATGGTTCTTGAGTTGTTCCATCAATGGTCGTCTCCCTTCATCAGTCCTCAACTAAGGTTCCTATGGAAGATTTGCCTCCATCACTATCTATGGCAGATCTGGTTGGAGAGAAACCATAGAGCCTTTAGAGCCCTTAATGACTCTATTCTTGACCCACTTTCTATCATTACCAAAATTTTGGCCTTTGCCAAAGAAAATCTCAGCATCCTTCCTTTGTCTCCCCAATCCATCCCTCTGCATGAGAAAATCCTTGCTAAATCCATTGATCTTTCCTTAGACGAGTCCATAGGAGTGTGCAAACCTCATCCAAGGGCAGAGTCTAGATGGATTTCCCCTCTGTGGAGTGGATCAAATTCAATTTTTATGGGGCTACCAAGGACAACCCTAGCAAAGCTAAAGTGGGAGGCATGGTGAGATACCACCAAGGACAGGTCATGATGGCATTTATGAAAACTTAGGGATCAAAACTAATAATGAGGCTAAATCCAGAGCTCTATGGAGAGGGTTGCATCTGCTCCACGAGGTTTAAGGTAATTGCTACATGGAAGGGGATTCCTTGAATATTGTCAACCTCCTCAATAACAAAAGAAAACCTCCTTGGAGGATAGAGGCCATCATCAATGAAGTAAGGATCCTTGCTGATGTGAGGGAAGATCTTGTCATCCAACACGTGTTCCGTGAAGCCAATAAAGCAGTGAAAAAATTGGTGAACATCGGGGTCGAGGCTGACGGACTGATCACGTGGACGAATGAGGTTCCAGGTGATGTGGAAAATATCATCCAATCAGAAAGACTATGAGTGGAACAATGAGGCTATCAAGGTGGTAAGTCACGTGTACCTCGGGGATCAGTATCGTGAGGAGGAAAAATACCCAAAGAAAAAGTATTTTCTTATTGGCTGCGGTTAGGTTGTAATCGAATTGTGATCAACCCAAGGCCAGTTTGGAAACTCGTACTCACAAGTGGCAGGACTACGAGGCGGGGGTGATATTTTCTAAAAAGGACAGTTATGCGAGGAGGGTGCACCATGGAGGGAGGTGCAAGTTTCCAAACACATTGAGACATGGGCCAACCTTCCCCGAGAGGAGTAGGGTCCCTGCGAGGGGTCTTAGGACTAACCTCCATATCAATACCAAGAAATTAGATCCTATCAGTGGGATCAAGGCTTATGACGACATGATCCACATGATGATTTGGCATAATTATCAAGGCAAAGGTGCTTTGTGAGTCATTTCCAATTTTGGTATGGGTTTTAAGGCCTTAGCAATGGGTGGATATGACAAGCAAAGAAACCATCACCTTTTAATCATTCATTACTGGAGTCTTTTGAAGGAAACCATGAGTGGCAAGCTTTCAAAAAATTTAGAGAGGAATTTGATAGCTACCCCATCAAACATGATATACATTGAACCTAGCATGGTGGTCATGGAGCCTGCTGCACAGGCTATCCTGACCGATAGGCATTTTACCCAGTTTTTTTATCTGTTTTCTGGCATGAAAGATGAAATTACACTGGCTGTGATGGAAACATGGAAGGATGGTCGCATGGAGATCATGGGTCACAATTTTGTCATTGATGTTCAGCTGCTGGCGGAAATTATCGGTCAGTCGATCAAGGGAAGGTCAATTCACCGTCAAAAGCACCACTGGGAGGTGGAGCTCAAAGAGTTTAAGGATAACCCGAAATTCTACAAGGAGGAAAATAATGGCCTCACAAGGATGGACCTCTCGACTCCCTAGAATGCGGTTATGAAGAATGTGCTAGAATTCATCATGGTGGAGGACCCTGGTAAAACTTTACTCAGTTTCCATTATGCCTTTGTCAACTTTTTTTGGGATGTTAACCCCATAAGCATTCCCCAATTTCTAATGAACTCCCTGAACCACACCATCACCTCTTCCCGTAGCAAAAAAGGCTTTTCCATGCCCATGCATCAAGGCCTTCTCAAGGTCATTTACAAATATGTCCTTCTCCATGCTCCCCAACCTGTCCCTGCCCCTCCTCTTGAGGATCCCCTGACGATTTGTGGTGAAATTTTGAGGGGACGCGAGAGCCCTGGTCTTCTAAAACCCTCCCCTATCTTGAAGCGTGAGGGTGAGTCTAGTGCTAAGGGAGACCCGACAAGGAAAAGGCTGAGAATTGATGACCAACCCATTAGGTCTTCCTTGAGGTTAAAAAACAAGCAAGTTCAGGGAAGCAGCAAAATCATGGAGATTACCTCTGAAGATGAGGGTCCTAACCCTATAATCATGGAATTGAAAAGGTATGTCCTGGACACGGTGATAAACATTAATCAGCATATGCAGGAATTACAAGATATTTTGACCAAAGTTTTCTTCAACGAAGGATACCAGAGCAACAAGCCGGTGGTCTACAACCCGGATACTGACGACAACGAAGAAGACAAAGATGAAAATTAGGAAGAGGAGGTCAAGGATGAGGACTAGGATCTTCCTTCGATAGGCCTGTACTATGGATGGAAAGTCTGTGTTTTGTTTTGTTATGTCGACTGTGGCAGTGGATTTTTGTTTTATGTGGGCTTATGGGTGATCTCCTATGCAAAGTGTGGATGCTTGGGGTAGTTAGGGTCCTGATAGGACCTTTGTCTCTATTTGTTAAATGGGTTTTCAAATATGGTGGGTAATATGGTCTGGTTTTTTTTTGGTGTCTGGCTAAGCAGTAGCGTCAGGTTAGAGTACAAAGTTTCCTTAGTTTGGTTCATGGTGGGGTTCCTCAGCCAAGGGCTAATTTTTGTAAATCGTTTTTGGTTCAACCGTTAAAACCCGGTTTAATGACATACTTAATTTACCAAAAAAAAAATATTTCATCACAACATTTGATTTCACTTGTTTGAAACATGTAACTAAATTCAAGTTTCAAAGAAAGATACATTATCATTCTTAATGAATAACAAATTTTTATAATACATCCAACATCCTTACACATACTCTATAAAATAAATAAAATAATTTTGCATAGAAGTCTAAACTTTTATCTATTTTATAAAAAATACTACATTCACAATACCTGGGTAAATTATGGATTTATACTATTAAAACGACTTACCTCGCTCTAAGCCTAACTTATTCTCTGATGACAATATTTGATAATACACAGAACATTCTACAAATTTTTACATCACTGAGGTTTAGTAAAAGTAAAACTCATAACACTATACATACAGTGAAATATTAGTGAAGAAAACTCAACATCAACGTGGTTGATCCAATATGACCGTCGTTGCTCTTTGCCTATCAACCGGTCCTACGCAAAAGCCAGTGAGACTATTATTCCAAGAACATTACTAATTACTCCTTTCTTAGGGTCATTGAAAGGTAGTGATCGAGAAGCGTTGACGAGTGTAAGGGGAAGGAGTTGGTTCAGAATGACCATGAATGTGTATGTGCAGTGCATAACCGGATGATAACTAAATGCAGTTGAACACGCAGATGAAAGTAAGTTTATCCACAAATATTTTTTCTAACAACCATTAATCATATTTCCAAATCATATACTGCCCTTACGAACTTCTTTTCAAGTACTTTTACATCTTGCCTATACAAACATTACAAACAATATTTTTTGAAAGAAAAACACAGAGTTTGTTTCTTTTTTTATTCATCCTTGAGCTTTACCATATCTATAATTTTCCAATCCAAAACATATCCACGAAAATCATAAACCAAAATACTGTAAATTATACCTCGAATAGAAAATATCAATATCACAATTTAAACCAAATAATTTTCACTTAAAGATCAACCTAAATTAATTCATTCGAAGGGATGAGAAACTCTGACCTTATTTCTCTTATTGTGAATCTCTTCCCAAATTCACAAAATGATAGCGTATCCTACTCCTATATTTACTCAATGCTCCATAAAAATAAGTTTCGAGGTAATTTTAAGCTTACAAGTGGGGTATTCATGCAAACATCCGTCACATCCATACGCCACATGGTATTCAGCTCTCAACAAAAGTGTTTAAGGTTTTATGTGTTTTTAATTTATAATTGAATGTTTTGTTTTCTTTATTAATAAAAATATTTCTTTTTATTATAAATTTTATATTTATAAATTTATTTTTATTTTACTTTATATATATATATATTAAAGTTTTATATTTATATTTAATTTAAAAGTTAAATTTAGCAATATTATAACTATGAGAACAAAAATAATAAGTGTATATCACACATGCTAAAGATACCTATATGAATGCAACTACGTGCATACTACCTGCGTGAGCTTCCATGTACTCATGGGTCATGGTTTTCTTTCATACCCCATCATAACCTTCCTTGCCTCTTGCGGCCACCTCTTCTTGGTCTGCCTGAAGGATGGTAGCCTAGGTATCTTGTTCACTTCTCCAATCCTAGATACTGTAAACCTATTCCTACAAACATAAATTCCATTAGTAGTACTTTACCTTTGTAGATGAAATAAATAATATGATAGCTTAATTTGGTGGGATGTGACACTAGGGGGATTGACTACTATGCATCCAAAAATTATTGTACAATGGCCTAAGCAGACCCCCTAACGCTAATCATATTTTCAAGTGTTTCTTAAGTTATCTTGCAGGAACAAGAATTGTTAATATCATTGGACAAGAGAACGAAAGCTTGGATCAACCATCGGTTAAGATAAGTGTTGCCATTAAACTATAGGTTGTTTGTTGAGTGCTCATATTTCTAGTTTAAAACCCTAGATTTAATTTTATATTAATTTCCAGGTATTTAAAAGAAAACAACATATGATGTGCTTCTAAGGTTAATTTTGTTTGTGCATTCTTTCTTGAGCCCTTGATTAAATATTGTTTATTTAAAAGTCGTAAGTTAGAAAGCATTCAAAAAAAGAATCATTCTAAGGTTAACTCTTGTATTCCTACATTTTGTATTTCTACATTGTCCTCTATATTTCATAGCATAGATCTAGAAAGATCAAATTCAGGTGATTGCTTTTAACTGAACACATCAAACATCATTGAAATTCCAAAGGACTTGGAGTGATTCCTTAACCCATTCTTGGTGAACCCTTCCCTCTAGAATCAAGTGTAGAGAACAACACAACCCTTGTGGTTCACCTCAAAAGGCTTCTTTCTTGCGGATCCAAATTTTGGAAATTGTACGTGATAGGGTAGTTTTGCCCCTCTACATATTTGGTGAACCTGGCGTGAACACCTCATTTGTTATAAAATATTAATCAAGATCATTAATTTTTCTTGTTAGTGGCTGAAAACCTTTAATAACATTAATAAAACCCTTGTGTTAGTGTTTTCCTCCATCTATCTTCACTCCTTCTAATGGCTCCTTTCATTAGAAGTCAGCGAAGACAATTGGAATATGATTATGTTCCTTTGGAAGATGATCAAATTGATAGGGAAGACCCTAATATATATCCAGAAGAGAATAATGATATGGATATGGAAACTGAGACAAATTTTGATCCTTATGAAGGACCCAATGGTGGGTTTATCTTTTCATCATTTGACCATATTTGGGGTTTCATGAAAGCTAACAAGGATAAGTTGTTGGAATGTATAAAACAAGAAGCTCATCTTGAAAAATATGATGCTCCTAATTCTCCTCCAATTAGGTCTCCTTTTCTTAATTAGGATAATCCTACATCCCAATCAATACATTTTTATAAGCTAAAAAACCAAGTGACTAGTACCACTACTACAACCACCAACATTGGAAGGATTCTGCAAGTCCCTCCAATTAGTAATGGCACCCAGAATTGTTTTCAATTTCCTACTCAATCTCAAAATGTACACTTTTGCTTCTATCCCACCAAATGTTAGTCATCCATTTTCACAAAGTACCATAAATAATAAAAGTATCCAAATCTCCAACTTAAATCCTTAATATACATACACTCCTTCTTTAGGGAATCTGGGGAACACACATAGCAGTAATCCAAAAGTGCAAAGTTTAGAAAATATGGTAAAACAATTGGTTTCAAATATGGAAATGATTCAACCCTTAGGTTTCACTTACAGTTATAAAGAAATGTGTAATCATCCATTGGATCCCATTATTGTTGCCAAACCTTATCCTAAGCATTTTCCCATGCCAGTGTTACCAATCTTCAAAGGGGTAGAAAATTTGATAGAGCATTTAAGAAGGTTCAAAATAGCTTGTCATGATCTCATTTATGATGATATGTTATTATTGAAAACATTTTTGAAAAGTCTTGCTGGCATGACATTAGAATGGTACTATCAGTTGCCTAATTATTATTTGAATAGTTTTGGAGAGACTGCAGAATTATTTGTTCATCAATTTAGTGCATATATTGAAAAAGAAGTATCAATTAAATATCTTTATAATTTGAAACAAAATAAGAAAGAAAGTTTTTTAAAATTTTTAGCTCGTTGGAGAAGTTTAGTGGGTTTGTTAAGACATCTTGTACCTCAAAAATATATGCTTGACATATTTATTGATAATCTACAAAACAAATATCTTATGCATTAGAAACTACTATTATCACGTCTTTTGATCAAGCAATTGAGTTAGCTAAAAAATTGAAAAATACCCTTATTAGAAGAGGCCAACTTAAGGTTAAAGATAAACCCACCAAATATCAGCAAAATAATAAACACATATGAGGTGATAATTATAGTAGACATGTTAATAGTGTTACTAATAGCCTATAAAAAAATATAATACTTTAAAAACCTCTTCAAAAGAATTTTACAAGACTCAACATGACTATGGAAGCAGTTTTGAAGCAACTTTTAGAAGACAATGCAATTGAGTTACCTCCCATAAAACAATTGGATACTATAGCTCACTGGTATAAGGTAGGTCAATATTGTGCATATCACAGAGTAGAAGGACATTGGATGAATTCTTGTAAAAATTTGAAACATGTGGTTTAGGATTTGATTGATGCATGATGTATTGATTTAAAGAATGCTCAAACAATGAACAATTATATTTCCACTCAAAAAGATCCAACTACTAATCAAGACATGGGAATATTCAAAAATCCGCTGCCAAAACATAACCAACAAATGGTAAACCAAGTGGTTCACTGTAATGAGCCCCCATGCCATAATAATATGGTCAACATGGTTGGAATAACCACAAGGAAAAAAGATCAAAATCAACAGAATAAGTAAGGACAAATTTCAATATCGCATCCCAGCTCAGTTTTAAAGGAAAATAAAAAAACGATTCAGCTACAAGGATTCCATCTTTAGTGTTGAAACCAGAACCCAAGATTGCATTTGATCTTTAGAAATAGTTATCTAATACTCCAACAAAGATATTAGTTTTAGAAATTTTGTAGATATCTCTTGATCATAGAAATACTTTGATGGAATTTATAAAGTAGCAATCAGTTCCTCTAGATATTTCCCCTGATGCCATAGTTGATGTCGTAGGTTATTTTGGGATACATCATGTTTCATTCTCATATGATGACAAACCTTCCTCAAACTTATATGGAGATTCTTCACTTTACATCACTGCACTTATTGGGGATACCCTTATCAAACGAGTCTTGATTGATAATGGATCCTCCCTCAATTTGTGTACATATAAATTCTTTTAAAAATTTGGTTTAAGAGAGGAAGATTTAACAAAAAATGATATCATCATAAAAGCTTTCAACAATGAGTCCCAAGAGGCTTTTGGTGTTTCTCTTCCCCTTAAAGTTGGACCTAAAATATTGGATACTTTTTTCTATGTGGTACATTGTCTTGCATATTTTAATCTTCTTCTTGGGGGTCCTTGTATCCATGCCATGAAGGCCATCCCTTCTACTCTTCATTAATGTATCAAATTTGAATATAATAATCAAGTTGTCATCATTTTGAGCGATCTTTGACCATGTGAATTTTGTTCAAATATAGATTTAACTCAATCTAAAGTCAATTCATGTCCTATTTCTTCAGCAATTTCACCATGTGGCATATTCCTCATATCAAATATAAAAAAAATTCAAAGTCTAAAAGTGAGTGAGGAACATATCTCCATTTTTTCATCTATGGATCATGATAATAAGTTTCTTCAAGAACCTCTTCTTGATTTTTCCAAGCTACCACCTTCACCAAGAACCATGGGCTTAACCCATAAGAAAGGTGATGTTTGAAGAACACAAGCTTATACTGAGAGGGGGGTGAACAGTATAAGACCACTTTTTACTTTCTTTCCAAATCAATATCAATTAATGTCCTTAATTGCAATAACCAAATATAGCAAGTGTGCATTAATAACTCAGATAGCAGTAGTAAGCAAGAGCACAAGTCACCACACACAATTGAGACACAAGATTTAACGTGGTTCCCCCAATGTGGGGTACTCCACAAGCTGATCTCCTTATAATATTTCACACAGAAATATCCAATACAATGATTTCTTTGATCTGCTCAAAGCTAGGCAATAACAAGTTCACACAGAACTTGTCCAAATCTGAATAACAAGCTCACACAGAACTTGTCCAAAGATGAATAACAAGCTCACACAGAACTTGTCCAAATCTGAATAACAAGCTCACATAGAACTTGTCCAAAACTGAATAACAAGCTCACACAGAACTTGTCCAAATATGCTCTAGCAAGCTCACCAAGAACTTGCCCAAAACTGCTCCAACAAGCTCACTAAGAACTTGTCCAAATATGCTCTAGCAAGCTCACCAAGAACTTGCCCAAAACTATCCCAAATCTATCCACAAATCTATCCCAAAACTGTCCCAAAAATATCCACAAATCTGCCCCAAAACTATCCACAAAGCTTTCTCAAAACTGTCCACAAATGCCTTCTCAAAGGCTCAATCAATCATGCTCAAGTAGCACTCAAATCTCATCCACAAATCTATCAAGGCAAAGCTCAAATATGAACTCAACAATGAATGGCAATGTACTCTTCAATGGATGACAACAATGATCCACAATGATCTCAACTCAAATCAACTCATAGATAAAAGAATTTTAAACTATTTATTTCAACTCAACTCAAATCAACTCATAGAAGCATAAAGAGAATTGTTAGAGACTCAATATGTTCTAGGCTCAATCTCAACTCAACTCAAGTCTTATAGAACCATAAAGAGAATTGTTAGAGACTCAATATGTTCTAAACTCAATCTCAACTAATCACCACAAGGGACAATTCTTCCTCACACAACCCTAGTCCAAGTATGTATCAACCAACTCAAATGTTTCCAACAATGCTCAATTACAAATCTCACATAACAATGATACTCATGTTCTTTTCTAACTCAAGTTCTTTCACAACCAATGGGCTTCAACAACTATGCTTATAAAACAAGGTTTAAACACAACTCTCAATTCAGAAAACCTTGAAGCATTCAATCAACCACTTTCGAAAAGGAAACCACAAACAATCCTTTTCCCTCCAATGATATTTCAGAAATCAACCACCATAGACAATCAATAGGAGAATGTGCCCATACCTTTTATGAAGATGAAGAAACCCCTTTGGAAAATCTGCCACACTCAACACACTTTGAAAAGAACAAAACAACCTTCACTTGAACCCTTTTACAAAAATAGAAATATCTCTTTATGTACACCTTATTTCTCCTTCTAAACAAAATAATCAAATAGCCCTCGAAATAAGCTTTCCAACGATATATAATATGATATACTTCTTAAAAGGAAAATCACCAAAAATATTTCCTTTTCACAACATGCACCACAAACCTTATCTCTCCTAGGGCAACCTTAGAAAAATAAAATATTTGGAAAAATTAATAACTTGCCTTTAACCTCAGCGGGATTCGATCCCCTATCGCTGCCCCTGCACCACTCAAACCATGGTGCCAACAACCACGTGAGCCAACCGCTCACATAGAAACCAAGAGCGCAAGACCTCCTTCTTGCTTCCTCCGAACTTGCCCTCAAAAACCACGTGCGCAAAAGGTTCTCCCTTTTTACCTTGCAAAAACCAGCACCGGTGGGATTCGAACTTCGGATCTGCTGGTGCTTAAACACCTTACGTGCCTTCCTCTTGCCGCTAGGCCACAAGCGCCTACGGTGATAGGTAAGGAACCTCCCTTACCTTTGTTCCCTCTTCTCTTCGCTGGTTTTCGAACGAATACGACACTTCTGCTCCCTTAGCGCTTCGAACGGATTATCTTCATCGAGGACTTAGGGAAAATAAAAAGTTTAGTGGCATATTTATATATGCCCACCTTTTTATTTTGACGTCGGCTATGAATTAATATTATTTGCCTCCTCCTTTTTGACGTCAGCAATAATAAAATATTAATTTTAATTTTAATTTTAAATTTTAATTTTAAATGATTAAAATTTAAACTTAAATATTTAAAATTAATTATCTCCTTCATCGGGGCACATTTTTCGATGAAACGAAAATCCAACCTGGGTTTTAAGAAAAACCCATTTCAAATCTGCCATCCATGGTTTTAAATAAAACCTTTTATTTTGCCTACCTTGGTTTTCACAAAAAACCCTGTAAATAGCCATGCTTTCCAAAATATCATAAATGCTTATTTATGAAATATTTTGGCCACCAAAACTCAATGTGATCCATGTGACATCAATGACAACATAAAATACCTCAAATTACCTCAAATTTCCAACAATCTCCCCCTTTGTCATTGATGGCAACACCTCTAATGCAAATCACCACAGTCACTGCAAAAACCAACTCTGAGAATCAAAGTTGCTCCCCCTGACTCAATACTCTCTATGGAGGCTGCTCCCCTAACTCAATACTCTCTTTGGAGGCTGCTCCCCCTAACTCAATGCTCTCCCCCTTACTCAAATCTCTCCCCCTTTGACATCAATGGCAAAAGGGACACCTATGGGGCTAAAAGATATGACTCTTAAGCTTAGCCCCCTCACCCCCTTCTCTCTTGAGGTGATTAATTTTGGGGTGGGAGTACTTTTACTCCCATATCACTTTGTTTCTTTCCTCTATCAACTTCCTTCCATGTTTTTCTGATATCCTTCTCTTGATGAATTACTTGATCTTCTTGTCTAGAACCTGTTTGACCTTCTTGCCTTGAACCTGTTTGACCTTCTTGCCTTGAACCTGTTTGGAATTGAGTCCTACACCATTTTGCAATATGCCCAAAGTTATTGCAATTGAAACACTTGATATTGTAGCCTTTGGATGGTGCCCATGTCTTGAATTCATTCTTAAAATAATTTCCATATCCATTCCTTTCCTGAACCCTGTATTGTGAAGCTCTATTTTCATGACCATTATGACTTCTGAATTGTGTAGCTCTAAAACCAAAACCATGTTGCTCATTTCCTTTGCACTAAAAATCTTTATGACCAATCCTGTTACATGAGAAGCAATGTCCCTAAAAACCATACCTTCTTCCTTTGAAGTTTCTTCTAGCAAAATCAAACTTCTTTGATCCATAGACCCTGCAGTGTATAGCCCTGTGTCCAAATCCATTACAAGAAAAACAATGTCCTTGAAAAGCCCTTTGTTCATGCCTTGGTTCTTCATACCTTTCTTGACCATTATCCTTATGATCATTTTCAACTTGTGCATTGCATCCTTGAACCTTCTTTGTAGTATCTAAAACTTCTTCCTTAGTTTCTTCCTTGCTTTTCTCTTCAAGAATTTCTTTTCCTTTTGAACTTGATTCACCTATCTCAAAACAAGAACCAAACTGAATATTTGGAGCCATAGGAACTTTGGAACTTTCCTCACAAATCTTAGGTGCTTCCTTGCTTTCATATTTTAAAACTTCCTTTCCTTTTGAGTGTGATTCCCCAAACCTGAAACATGAGACCTTTGGTGCTTTGGAATCTTCCTCTTCTTTCTCTTCATTTGTGTCAAGTAGCAAATTGGCATCCATCTCTATAGCCTCTGAAATACATGTTTCCTTCTTAGTGAAAATATCTTGACCTTTTGAGTCATGTGATGGATCAAACTTCTCACGTATGGAACATCTCAATTCTTTTAGATTTTCCTTAACCTCTTGTAGTTGCTCATGGATAACATTGAAGTCTTCCTTTAGATCAACTAAGATATTATCCTCTTGTTTAACTTCTTTTGTTTGGAGTGAATGTTCTTCTTCTACTTCTCTTATCCCATAGAAAAACCCTTCTTCATCTTCACTATCACTAAGATCATTATAATCTTCTATAGCAAACAAACTCTCAAGATTTCTTTGACCATGCTTATTTCCTTGATGTGTCATCTCATCTTCACTATCACTGAAACCATTGCAATATCCTGATCTGTGATCTCTTTGACCACACACAAAGCATTGTTCTCTTTCACCTTCTATTCCTAGAAATAAATGTTCTTCCTTTTCATCATCTGATTTGTCTCTATCACTATGATCCGAGCTATCACTTGCTTCTACAATGTAGTAAGATTTCTTTGCCTTACGAAAAATTTTCTTCTTCTCATACCTGTTTTGCTTGAATCTATCATCTTTGTCATGCTTATGCTTTCCATATTCTTTTCTTCTATGACCCTATTTTTCATCATCACTATTTTCTTCATGTGGACACTTGTATGCATAGTGACCAAGATCACCACACTTGTAGCATCTGACTTTCCTTATATCCCTAAAATTCCTTGAGTCCTTATTCCTTTTGATGAAGTTAGCTTCCTCATCATTATCTAGAACTCTACTTATTTCTGAAACTTTCTCTTTCTCTTTTTCTGAAGCCTTGAATGCAATCTCTTTTATTGGAACCTGATGCTTACTTACCCTCATCTCATAAGTTGTGAGAGTACCTTGCAATTCTTCCATTGTTAGCTTGTTGATATCCATTGTCTCTTCTATTGTTGAAACCTTAGAATCATATTTCATGGGAAGTGATCTCAAAACCTTTTGAGTAACTTCTGATTCTTTCATCTCAAAACCTAGGCCTCTCATGGTGTTAGTGATTTCATCAACTCGAAGTAAAAACTTTGCAATATCTTCAGAATCTTCCATTTTCAATTCCTCAAATATTTTTCTATGAGTTTGTAGTTTTGCCAACTTTACCTTGGAATCTCCTTCATAAGTATTCCGCAACTTGGTCCACATTTCATTAGCTGAAGTACATACCATGACTTTTGCAAAATCTATCTCATGAAGCCCACTCAAAATACAATTCATTGCTCTTGCATTGATCTCAACCAATTTCCTGATAGTCTTATCTGCCTCGGGATCACCTTCAACCCTATACTATTTTTCAACCATTTTCCATACCTCATATCCTTGTGATATCAAGTAGTTCTTCATCCTCATGCTCCAGAAAGCATAATTGTTACCATCAAACAATGGAGCCTTATTTGTAGATGATCCATTCTATGAAGCCATCTGTGTTCTTATAGAATCTGCCCTCAAGTTGTTAGCCTTTCTGAAGGAACCCACTCTGATACCAATTGAAGAACACAAGCTTATACTGAGAGGGGGGTGAACAGTATAAGACCACTTTTTACTTTCTTTCCAAATCAATATCAATTAATGTCCTTAATTGCAATAACCAAATATAGCAGTGTGCATTAATAACTCAGATAGCAGTAGTAAGCAAGAGCACAAGTCACCACACACAATTGAGACACAAGATTTAACGTGGTTCCCCCAATGTGGGGTACTCCACAAGCTGATCTCCTTATAATATTTCACACAGAAATATCCAATACAATGATTTCTTTGATCTGCTCAAAGCTAGGCAATAACAAGTTCACACAGAACTTGTCCAAATATGAATAACAAGCTCACACAGAACTTGTCCAAAGCTGAATAACAAGCTCACATAGAACTTGTCCAAAGCTGAATAACAAGCTCACACAGAACTTGTCCAAATCTAAATAACAAGCTCACACAAACTTGTCCAAAACTGAATAACAAGCTCACATAGAACTTGTCCAAATATGCTCTAGCAAGCTCACCAAGAACTTGCCCAAAACTTCTCCAACAAGCTCACTAAGAACTTGTCCAAATCTGCTCTAGCAAGCTCACCAAGAACTTGCCCAAAACTATCCCAAATCTATCCACAAATCCAAACTGTCCCAAAACTATCCATAAATCTGCCCCAAAACTGTCCACAAAGCTTTCTCAAAACTATCCACAAATGCCTTCTCAAAGGCTCAATCAATCATGCTCAAGTAGCACTCAAATCTCATCCACAAATCTATCAAGGCAAAGCTCAAAGATGAACTCAACAATGAATGGCAATGTACTCTTCAATGGATGACAACAATGATCCACAATGATCTCAACTCAACTAACTCAAATCAACTCATAGAAGCATAAAGAGAATTGTTAGAGACTCAATATGTTCTAGGCTCAATCTCAACTCAACTCAAGTCTCATAGAAGCATAAAGAGAATTTTTAGAGACTCAATATGTTCTAAACTCAATCTCAACTAATCACCACAAGGGACAATTCTTCCTCACACAACCCTAGTCCAAGTATGTATCAACCAACTCAAATGTTTCCAACAATGCTCAATTACAAATCTCACATAACAATGATACTCATGTTATTTTCTAACTCATGTTCTTTCACAACCAATGGGCTTCAACAACTATGCTTATAAAACAAGGTTTAAACACAACTCTCAATTCAGAAAACCTTGAAGCATTCAATCAACCACTTTCGAAAAGGAAACCACAAACAATCCTTTTCCCTCCAATGATATTTCAGAAATCAACCACCATAGACAATCAATAGGAGAATGTGCCCATACCTTTTATGAAGATGAAGAAACCCCTTTGGAAAATCTGCCACACTCAACACACTTTGAAAAGAACAAAACAACCTTCACTTGAACCCTTTTACAAAAATAGAAATATCTCTTTATGTACACCTTATTTCTCCTTCTAAACAAAATAATCAAATAGCCCTCGAAATAAGCTTTCCAACGATATATAATATGATATACTTCTAAAAGGAAAATCACCAAAAATATTTCCTTTTCACAACATGCACCACAAACCTTATCTCTCCTAGGGCAACCTTAGAAAAATAAAATATTTGGAAAAATTAATAACTTGCCTTTAACCTCAGCGGGATTCGATCCCCTGTCGCTGCCCCTGCACCACTCAAACCATGGTGCCAACAACCACGTGAGCCAACCACTCACATAGAAACCAAGAGCGCAAGACCTCCTTCTTGCTTCCTCCGAACTTGCCCTCAAAAACCACGTGCGCAAAAGGTTCTCCCTTTTTACCTTGCAAAAACCAAGCACCGACGAGATTCGAACTTCGGATCTGCTGGTGCTTAAACACCTTACACGCCTTCCTCTTGCCGCTAGGCCACAAGCGCCTATGGTGATAGGTAAGGAACCTCCCTTACCTTTGTTCCCTCTTCTCTTCGCTGGTTTTCGAACGAATACGACACTTCTGCTTCCTTAGCGCTTCGAACGAATTATCTTCATCGAGGACTTAGGGAAAATAAAAAGTTTAGTGGCATATTTATATATGCCCACCTTTTTATTTTGACGTCGGCTATGACTTAATATTATTTGCCTCCTCCTTTTTGACGTCGGCAATAATAAAATATTAATTTTAATTTTAATTTTAAATGATTAAAATTTAAACTTAAATATTTAAAATTAATTATCTCCTTCACCGGGGCACCTTTTTCGATGAAACGAAAAGCCAACCTGGGTTTTAAGAAAAACCCATTTCAAATATGCCATCCATGGTTTTAAATAAAACCTTTTATTTTGCCTGCCTTGGTTTTCACAAAAACCCTGTAAATAGCCATGCTTTCCAAAATATCATAAATGCTTATTTATGAAATATTTTGGCCACCAAAACTCAATGTGATCCATGTGACATCAATGATCCATGTGACATCAATGACAACATAAAATGCCTCAAATTACCTCAAATTTCCAACAATTTTGTACTCTTTGGCATGTGTACCTTTATATTTAGAGGAACTGCCTTTGAAGAAAGTATTCATGGTATTAATCCCTCTCCTAGTGAGTACTCTTTTGCTCAATGTTACCTCACTAATGATTACCCTCTTCCTAGGAAAATCCTATCTAGTATGGGATATGTACGTAAAGGTTTTGGGCCACAAAATAACGACATTCAAGAACCCTTGGATGTTGAGATTAGACATGGGATATGTTGCATAGGTTTTATACCTAATAAAAACCAACCTATACCATTTGAGGGTGATGACCATATTATAACTTATGAAGAATATATAGATTATCAGAATTCAATAACAAATAAAAATAAAGTTAAAAATGAGAATTCTCCTTTTTCTTCAATATTTTTGTTTTGTAATATGATTGGTTCTATTTTTTCTGTAGCACCCTAAAATTGGTGCAGTAAAACTTAGTAAATAATTAAAATTACCTTAGTAATAATTCAAATTCAAATTTCAACCCCAAAACCACTCCCAAACTGCCTGCTACCCGTTTCCTTGTTTTCCATGCCATTTTTAGAGTTTGTTTCATCCATTGGACGATATCGTCTCCGATCAGACGATATCGCCTCAGATCGGACGATTTCGTCTGGAGCAGAACGTCTAGATGATTTCGTCCCAAAACTAATTTTTCATAATTAGCTTCGTTTCAACGACTTCTCTAACTCGGGCAGAGACACGTCTACACCGTTAGAGTCTCCCCCCATTGGAGATCTCCCAAAATGGGATGATCTCCAACCTCCCAACCTCTTTCCTATGCCTATTTAATCTTAGGCCCTCCCCTTGACATTCCCTTGGCTGAATTTTTCTGTACTTTAAGTTTTACATGCTTCAAGATATCCTAGATTATTTTTTGCCTTTGTCCCTTTTTGAATTTTCTTGCAGGAACTTTGTTATTCTTCAGCTGGAGAAAATCTTAGATCGTCGCAGACGATCCTGTACAATTCAAGACGATTTCATACCAATCCGAGACGATTTCGACTACAGTCAACATTGGGGGCAATCAGTGCCCAAAGTTTGTGTTTCTTTACTCTTTTTTGTTGTTTTGCTTTGCATTAGTTAAGCTTATTACTGCTTTGCATCTTGGAGTTCACCTCATGTAGCCTAGATGCATAATAAAGTCAAAGTTAGTCATTAAAACCATGCATTTTACTTAATTTGTTATCTAAAGTTGTCATTCTAGCATTCATACTTTCATTTCTATCATTTTCCCTTGCTTTTGCAATTGTATTTTTTGTTCTTGGTATCCATTTCTGCAATTGCAGGTCCCCGACAAATTCATCTAACGAATTCGTCAGATCTCAGATGATCCTATCAGATCAGAGACGATCCTGTCAAATTCCAGATGATCTAGACTGCTTCAAAAATCAGAATCTCCATCAGACATCCAAATCAGGTATGGCTCTTTAATCTAGCTTATTCTCTCTATTTTTTGTTCAAATCTATTTTTTGTATTCATATAATCAGCATTTCATATAGCTTTGCTTAGATTCATCTGGACAAACCTAGGACTTGGATGTTTAAAGCTAAAATTGAACACATTAAAATCATTCTCAACCTAGGCGTGGAAATTGCCACTAAACATTTCCTAGTGAACCCCACCATCCGTCGAAAAATCATCTTAATACCCCTCCCTCGAGAGGTGGGACCTTCAAAGGGCCTCTCAGTCCGAGGTACTGTCCCATCCTTTTCCCATCCTCCTTCTGGGCACGGATCCTTTAGCCTGAAGGTAAGGATGCGAAAAATTTGGAGCGATACATTTTGGTGAACCCGACGTGAAACTAAAACCTTTTGAAAAAAAAAAAAAAAAAAAAAAAACCAAAAACATAGATGCATTTAAAATCATTAGAAAACTACTAAGTTGCATATCATGTCTAGATGGTAGCTCCTAAGAAAATACTAGCAGTCACTATAAACGTTGCAAATCAATTAATAGCCATAGAAGTTAATTCTATGCTTAGTGTGCCTAAAATAGATAGAAACCAACTTCTGTGGAAAGAACTTGATAGGAGGCTAGGTGTCATTTCATCTAAATCAACCGAACTTAGACAAATCAAGAGGTTTGCCCTAGATAGGATCCTAGATCCTCATCAACTCATTTTTTATCATGAACTTCAGAGAGCCTCGCCATAGGTGATTAGCTTATAGGAGAGCTCTTGTGTCTTCGGAATTGTTCACCTTCGAGGAATACCTCGAGAACGCAGCTGTTATACACCAATTCCTAGGTCGTGTAGAAGATCAAGAGGTCGTTCTTATGGATAGGGAAATATGGAATAGAGTTCCTAGGGCTGTGTTATATCGAGAGTATTGCCACGAACTTTATTTCTACCAACCAGAATCTGAGACAGATAATATCACTATAGCACTTTTTGTCAAATTCTTGAAAGAAAATTTTCAATTTGAAGAACACTTCATGACTCTCGAAGAACTCGAGCCCATTAATGATATTTATAAATTGTTTATAGAAAACTAGATCATTGCTTTCATTATTATTATTATTTGCATTTAATGTGTTGTTTGTTATCTTTATAATATTGTTACAAAAACAAGAAAAACCAAAACATAACAAAAACCAAAAACATTTTATTTCAAATACTATAGTAGGTATATAATTAAAATATATACCTCTTAAGCTTGTTGCATATATATATATATATATATATATATATATATATATATATATATATATATATAAGTATATATATATTTGCTGAAATCTAAATTTAACCACAATGCCTAAACTTAGGAGTGGTAAACAAACTGAATAAGAAGGAGAAGATTGGTTAGGAGACAAAACAAAAAACCCAAATGTCCTTCCTGAGGAATCAATTTTGGAAGGAGAAACTCTAGAACAGCCAGAAGATGACCTGGTTGAAGAAAATGAACAACAAGAAAATCTTAAAGAGGAAGGATCCTCATCCCCTAGAATAGCTTCAGATGGAACTATTGCTTTTTATAATTTAGATCATTTCTGGAAATTTTTCAATAATAATATTGGTGCTCTTAATATGGCAATTCGTATTGATAGAGGGCAAATTAGTGACACTCAAGTAGCCATGGAACATATGTTTGACATACACACTAATCCCTTGTCTTTCATTGATCAAGAAAGTGATAAAGCTAGACCATCCAACAGAGATATGGTCACTATGATTCAGAACATGCCAAAACAACAGGTTACCCAACCCCCTAAGGAACCTGTTATTGAGCCTAAAATCATTCCCACACAAAATAAACCTTCCTTCACTGATTTATTTCGCCAAACTATTGATCAATATGCTTCAAGTAGACAAAAACCTGAAATGAAGCCAAACACCAATTTTCAACAATTGGGCATACAACATAATACAACTTCAAAATTTCTTCATAACACCCTTCCTACCAACAATTTATACAATAGCAATATAGCATCTAATCTCCATGTCCCTCCATAATATGCTCACAAATCCCATATTAATGCCCTACCGAATCAATATGGTGGGCAAACTAGTAATCTGGAAGCCATGGTGAAACAGTTAGCTTCGCGCATGGACCAGATAGATCCCTATCGTCCCTCGTACAATTATCGAGAGATATGTAGTCAACCTTTGGATCCCATAGTTGTAGCATAGCCATACCCTAAACACTTTCCCATGCCTGTCCTGCCTATATATAAAGGAACTGAAGATCCCATAGAGCATCTTCGCATGTCATGATATATCACATGATGACTTGCTATTACTAAAAATGTTCCCAAAAATCTTAGGAGGAATGGCATTAGAGTAGTACTATCAATTGCCCACTCATTCTTTGAGAAATTTTGAAGAAACAGCTGAATATTTTGTCCATAAATTTAGTGCCTACATCGAGAGGCATGTCACCATTAAAGATTTGTACAACTTAAAACAAGACAAAGATGAATGTTTTGCTGATTTCTTAGCTAGATGGAGGCAGTTGACAAGAAAATTGCACTTTGTGCTACCTTATAGGGAAATGTTGGACATTTTTATTAATAATTTACAAGAACAAATATCTTATGAGTTATCAACTGCTACCTTAACCACATTCGATCAAGCTATAGACTTAGCTCAAAGGGTAGAAGATGCTCTCATTAGAAGAGGTCAGCTCAAAAAGAAAGATGATGAGAAAACATCTAGAAATCAGTATAAAAACAAACAAGTTGTAGGTGATGGAGTCACTGATAGTAGAAACATTGCTAATATCAATACAACGAAGACAACAAAAAAATTTATATTAAAACCTCCTGATAAACCTCCTCGAGAATTTACTAGATTGAATCAATATTTATCAACCATTCTTCCTCAATTATTAGCATGAGGCTTGATTCAATTACCAGCTATCCGAGAACCTGATCCAACTATACCCGGATACAGAGCTGATTTACATTGTGATTTTCATAGAGGACCTAGACATGCTACAAATTCTTGCAAAATATTGAAACATAAAATACAAGATTTGATTAATAATAATGAAATGGAGGTGCAAGCCTTCCAACATAAACAAAATGCTCCTAATAATGCTCAAAATACCATTCCCCAAAATCAGAATGAAAATGCTAATCAATCATTAGATATATTTCAACATCCTTTACCAAAACATGGTAAAGAAGTGGCCAATCAAATCGAACATCATAATGTTCCCCCTCCTACCCGATATGTAGGGACTATTAGCGGACAATTATCTGTTTAGGATCCTCAAATATTTGGCACAACCTTATCCCTGGTCATGACTAGACCCCTACATAATATTCAAACTCTCGATCCTAATGATGTAGAATCAGATACTGAAAGTGAAATAGACATCACCTCAAACCAATCGAATAGTTCTAAAAATGAATCAGATCCTATTCAACCCATCACAGATGCTATGGTTCCAGAAGAACCATTTCCTAGAAGAGTTACTACTCGACCCTCTTCTAATCAGTTCCTTCCTAATGAACAAGCCATAAACGCTCAACCAAGACCAATTCAGCATCTTCAATATAACATTGTGGGTACCATCGGAGTTGTTACCAGACAACAGGCTCAAAACTTTCAAACTCAGAATGATGGATCAGCTCCATTTATTTTGAAAAATTCCAATAAAGGGAATCATATGTCTAATGTTCAACCAAAACCTCCTTACAATATTAATGAACAATTATCCAATACTACAACCAGAATTTCCCTTTTGGACTTGTTAAGATCTTCTCCTACCCATAGGGATGAGTTAATGCTTACATTAAGCCAAATGATGGTACCTCAAAATATTCAACCCGAAGCCATGTCCAATACTATCATCACTCGAGAAGTTGATTGTATTGAATTTCGGGATAAAGATATCCCACAACATAGTTTACATAAGGATAACCCCTTATATATTACTGCTCTAATTGGAGATGTAGTTGTTAAAAGAGTCTTGATTGATAATGGTTCATCTCTAAACATTTGCACTTTTGACTTCTACCAACGATTTGGGTTTAGAAGTGATGAAATGAAAAAAACTGACATGATTATCAAATATTTTAATGACGAGACACAAGAAACATGTGGAGTCATTACCTTACCCTTGCAAGTTGGTCCTAGAACCCTAGATACAATCGTGTTTATTGTACATTGCCCCGCATCATACAATATACTTTTGGGTCGCCCTTGGATCAATGCGATGCGAGCGGTTCCTTCCACTTTACATCAGTGTGTTAAATTTGAATTTAAAAATCATTTGGTCACTATCCATGGTGACCCTAGACCCTTTGATATGTGTGCTTTGGTAGAACTTGTTGGAGTGCAATTTTGCCCTGCTCTGTCATCCACACATCCTAATGCTTATTTTTCATCTAAACGTGTGAAAAACACACACACATAACCTCATCTACCCCATAAACTACACCTATACATTTAACTCAACCATCTTCTGAACAAACCACACTCCAACCTCAAAAAGATCTTCAATCCACAACCAATCCTTCATGTTCTATCCCTATAATTTCAAAACCTATAGACCCATTTATTGACACCTCCACATTATCAAAATCTATCATACCTTCCACATCTAAAGATATAGGGAATGATCCTTCTACATCTTATGCTCTTTCTGATGAACTTTTATCGGATTTATCCACAATCTTAATATCAAAAAAAACAAATGCTTTTATGCAAGATTCAATTCTTTTAAATAACTTGCCTTCATCTCCTCGTACTTTGGGCCTCCCACAACCTATGGGAAGTACTTACCAAGTCGGGAGTTGTGCTTTTATTTATAAAGGATATGATTGGGGAAGAATACCCAGGAATATCAAAACTCATCATGAGAGATATTCCCGATGTTATTTTGCTAATGAATATATTAAAGCTAAGCCCATAATGCTTAAAATGGGCTATAAAGGGAAAGGCTTGGGACCTTTCCAAAATGGTATGAAATAACCTATTGAGGTAGAGCCATGGCCCGCCCGATGTGGTGTGGGCCTATTTCCTAGTAAGGGTCAACCCTTCCCTTTTGAAGATGATGATCAACTCATATGTTATCAAGATTATCTAGATAAACAAGATTCTTTGTGTTCTAAGAATAATCCCTTTACCTGCAATATGCTATCCATAGCTTACCCTGAATTGATTGCTAAATCCGATGAGGAGTTGGAAGGAGATATTTTCCATGATGTCTCCGTTGAAGAGTTGTTACACAATGGTTTTTATTTTGATGGTTCTATACCAACTATAGCCCAACTTGAGGCCACCACTCATCAAGATGAATTATCCAACTTAACCTTAAAAGAATTACAAGAATTGGGTGTTTCACCCACCCCACCTAATTTTGAAAGAGATCTACACATGGAAGTAGAAAAAGTCATTAAAGTTAACATTGGAACTGAGGATAATCCTCACATAATCAATATTGGATCAGCATTAAGTCAAGAAAAACAAGATGAATACATTGCATTCCTTAAAGAATATGAAGATGTCTTCGCTTGGACATATGAAGATATGCCAAGTCTGGACCCTTCTATAGTCATGCATCATCTAGTAGTCCATCCGGATGCTAAACCTGTTAAATAGAAACTTAGAAAAATGCATCCCAAAGTGGCCCTGCTAGTCAAAGGGGAGTTAGAAAAACTCCTAAATGTTATTTTCATACAAGCTATTGATTATGCTGAATGGATCTCAAATATAGTTCCAGTCACCAAGAAAGAAGCTACCAAAGTTAGGGTTTGCACGGACTTTAGAGATATTAACGTTGCATGCCCTAAAGATGATTTTCCTCTTCCAAACATGGACCAAATCATTGACTTTACCACCGGGAGTGGAATGATGTCCCTAATGGATGGATTTTCTAGCTATAATCAGATCGGGATAGCTCTCGAAGATCAGGCTAAAACAACCTTTATTACCCCTTGGGGTACCTTTTGTTGGAAAGTGATGCCATTTGGTTTAAAGAATGTAGGCGCAACATATCAACGAGCTATGACTTATATCTTTCATGATATGATGCATGATATCCTACATGATTACGTAGATGATATTATAGCTCGCTCTATTAAAGAAGATGATCATTTAGATGATTTGAGAAAAGTATTTAATTGGTTAAGAGAATACCTTATTCGATTAAATCCAGCCAAATGCATATTCGGAGTTAAGTCCGGTAAACTATTAGGGGTTTTAGTTTCTTTATGTGGTATCGAAATCGACCCTCTCAAGATTGCGGCTATCACTGATATGCCCGCACCTACCAATATATCTGAGTTACAAAGTTTACAAGGTAAGCTTCAAGCCATCCGTTGCTTCATCGATAAGCTGGCAGACAAAACCACTCCCTTTCTTAAGCTCCTTAAGAAGGATATCCCTTTTAACTGGGACGACGAATGTAAGGAAGCTTTTGAACTTCTCAAACAATACCTCCTTAACCCACCTGTGCTTTCATCGCCTAGACTTGATCGCCTATTTCTCCTGTATATTTTAGCTTCAGATTTTGCTTTAGGAGCTATGTTAGCTCAGCTTGATGATGAGAAGAAAGAACGTGCTAATTATTACATTAGCCGAACTTTAATCAGTTATGAAACTCGTTATACCTCATTAGAAAATGTCTAGTAGTCGTATTTTCTTCGTAGAAATTATGCCATTATATGCTTAGTCAAAAAACATATGTCATTGCTAAATATGATCCCTTGCGATATATTATGAGTCGACCTTATTTATCGGGTCACACAGCCAAGTGGGTTCTTGCTCTAAGCGAGTTTGAACTCACATTCATAGGATAAAAGTCTATTAAGGGTCAAATCATAGCAGATCAGTTAGTTGCTGCACCCTTAGAGTTTACCCATCCCCTCATCATTGAGTTTCCTGATGAATGCCTTCAATTAGAGGCAGACCATGTTGAACAATGGTCCTTATACTTTGATGGAGCCCGATGCATGAGTTGGGCTGGTGCGGGTATTATTTTAATCTCCACAAAAACACATTATACCTTTGTCTTTTAAATTAACATTTGCTTACACCAATAATACTGTCGAATATGAGGCTCTAATCCTTGGATTACGAGCTGCCTTGGCATTAAAAATCAAACATCTACTATTTTTTGGTGATTCTCAACTTGTCATAAATCAAATTAATGAAGTTTATCAAACCAGAGATGATAAATTGTGCCCATATAAAGCATATGTTTTGCAATTGTTATCCTTGTTTTATAAAGTTACTTTGGAAGCTATTCCGTGAACTAGCAACCGTGCGGCTAACGCTATGGCCATAGCTGCATCTCTTCTGCCCTTGGAGTTAGATGACGAATATGCCACCATCATTATTCGTCGACTCTAGGAACCCGCTTCAAATAAGTCATGTTTAGAACCTTTGGATGTGTTTCTAATCAATGAAACTACTCCTGACCCTTGGTATACAGATATATTTGATTTTCTTCACAATGGGACTTTCACTGCCAATTCTAATAGAAACCAACATTGGTTATTACGTAAACGAGCAAGTCGATTTGTAATAATTGGCAATACTTTATATAGGAGATATTTTGAAGGTATCCTATTGAGATGTTTGAATCTAGAAGAATCCAAATCAGCTTTAAGTGAAGTCCACGATGGCTCTTGTGGAGGACACTTCAGTGGTAGTGTCATTGCTAAAAAGCTCCTTAGGATAGGCTACTTTTGGCATACCATGGAAAATGATGCACATGAGTATGTGCACCATTGCGACAAGTGCCAGAAACATGCTGACCTTGTCCATGCGCCTGCACAAGAGCTGCGAGCTATTTCATCTCCTTGGCCCTTTTCAAAATGGGGCTTAGACATTATTGGCAAAATTAATCCCGTGTCATCTGATGGACACAAATTCATCATAACCGCCACTGAGTATTTCACGAAGTGGGTTGAAGTTATGCCTTTAGCTTCCTGCACTGAAACACAAGTCTCCAAATTTATTTTTAATCAAATCATTTGTAGGTTTGGAATTCCTACAAATCTCATCTCAGACAATGGAATTTGTTTCAAAAATAAATATGTCAAGAAATTATGCCAAAAATATAAGATTCAACATCGATGGTCCACTCCCTATTATCCTCAGGGTAATGGCCAAGCAGAAGCATCTAACAAAACCTTAATCAAAATTCTTAAAATATTGGTCAATAAATCCGCCACGATCGGCACATTCAATTATATCCGACTTTGTGGGCCTATCGAACTAGTGTTTGAACTCCCACTTGAACTTCACCTTTTGTCTTGGTTTATGGCATCTGAAGCCATTTTTCCTTTTGAATTAGAAGTTCCTTCTTTGGCTCTACTACTTCAAGATACCGAAGTAGGAGATGAATATCGAGCTGGCAGACTCAGTCAGCTGGAACTCCTAGATGAAAAGTGCATCAATGCTTTGGAGCATCTTCGTGCTTACCAAAACAAGCTTAAAATATCATATGCCAAGAAAGTTCGTCATCGATCCTTTGAGGTCGACGACCTTGTTTTAAAAGAAAATAAAAATAATAATAATGCAACTAAAGACCTTAAAGGTAAATTTGAGCCCAACTGGCTTGGACCATATATTATCATTGCTAAATTTGAATCGGGAGCATACAAATTAGCTACCTTAGATGGTAAATATTTAAAATAACCTATGAATATTATGCATCTTAAGTGATATTACGCATAAAATTTGGTCATTTCATCATTTGTACATATTTTGCATGTTGTCTCATTTTAAAAATATATATAAAACTCTTTAAACAAAAACAAACAAAAAATAAAAAAATAAAAAAAATAAAAGTCAAAACAGCAATATTATTGAATCTTTTCTAAACCAAAAAAATAAAGAAGAAAGAGAGAGTCAAAATCATCAAACTCCTCAAAAATATTTGTTATATATATTTCTTCTTCAAGTATTGCAGTTATATTTTCAAGTTATTTTGGATAAATTAGCATTTATTTGGAATCCATCACTATCACAAACACAAAAATAAATATCTTGATTTTATCTGGCATGATTACTAATCTCTCTTATATCAAAGTCCACAAAATTCAATTAAATAAAGTTTGAGCACGGAGAATTGATCTTGTTATTTACTTAAACCAAGCATATCCTTTCACAATAAAATGATTATATTTGTAATGTCCATGCTATGCTACATAGTAGAAGTGGTTTCTTGAGCGAAAAGTTTCCCCTGCTATCCTATCATGCACATGGTCTAGAATCTTTGAGAATTGACAAAAGGACAAGCTCACCCCTACCGGAATAAAAATCCCTTGCTCTACGACTAATTCGAGCAAGTATCCCTAGTATAGGAAGAAAAGAAAAGTTCAAGAAAAAGAGAAAAAAAACAAGTTATTTCAGCATTATCTCAAATATCAAGCCAAAATACAAAAATACAAAAAAAAAAAAAAGAGAGAAAAAGAAAAGCAAATGCAAAGAAAAAGAAACAAACAAAAGCAAAAGTAATAAAATCCCTTTCCCTACCCATTGAAAAGAAAAGAAGGGTTGATGAGATTGAATCCCTGGAATTCTCAATTATTTGAAAACTGTGAGGTAAGCCCCATAACAAGTGGTTTGTGCCCAACCCGCTTGGCCTTGGGTAACTCCTAGCGTGGCGATATGTCTGTCACATTAGCGACCTTCTTTTGTATAGACCTATGTCTGCTTATGGATTAGCTAGCTCTTGATAACCTGACCTAAATAGTAGTCTGGTATGGTTATATGCATCTAAATCATGGTTAACGAACACTTATTTGGTTAATTCAAATCACTTGTATCATAGTATCTTGCTCAAACCTAGTAAATGAACAATGCAATTGCACACACATTTTGTATTTGAGAGATTTTGTATATCATTATGATAAATCAAGATTGGTAATGAACTCACATACGCACATGGGATTTCTTATAAATCTAACTTTTGTCTTTAAGATACTTTGAAATATTTTTGCAAATTGTTTGGAATAAATTCATTTTCTTCTTTGAAGAACAGTTGTTTAGTATAAAGACAACTATATGCATTATCAAGAATCAAAATAATTTTCAAAACATGCAATAAAGTTACATTTATATATAACTTTTGACTTTCGCGATGATGGTATAGTTCCAAAACCAAAATTGGAATTTTATGCCTAGCACAAGTCCTCATCTTCATATTTTCTGACTATTTTCAAAAAAAAAAAAAAAAACAACCATGCAATAAAACTATTATATTATTTTCTTCTTTGGATTTCACGATGATGGTATAAGTCTATACCTAAATATTCTATGCCTAGCGCAAACCATTGTACCAATTTTATTTTCCATTTATTATCATAAAAACATATGACTTAAATCATTATGTTACACAATTATGCTTTAAAACAAAACAAACACTTACTCTATTTTCATGTCATTATGTCAAACTTCAATTTTGCAATGATGGTATAATTCCTAGGGAATTATCCAAAAATTTTATCACACTTAGGAATTTATGCGTAGCAAAAGTCATTTAAAAATATTTCATGCATAATATTTTCATGAAAATCAGAAAACAAATCATCATCATCATCATCATCATTTGCATCATCACACCAAAGTCTTAAGACAGTATCTTAAGCACTCTTTTACTTTTAAAAATATTTCTATACTGGGATTAGCTTGACGACCAAGTGAGCGGTGACTCCATGAAATGGTCTATAATAGCGACAATGTCCTTTGAAATTATTGTTAAGAGTCCCTTTTCTTTTTTATCAAATCACATCACAAACAACCAATTTGTTTACATCAGATTATTTCATTTAAATTTTAAAAAATATGACATTCAAACCATAATATTTCCAATTGACATAATTACATGAATCATCAAATCAATCACACCACAACAATAAAGCATCATAAAAACACATAAGACAAGTCATATGATCAAAAATATCATATATATATATATATATCTCAACAATATATATACATCATATCAAAACTGGATTGGTATGCCACAATCTACATCTTGGCATACTCAATCCTCTCAAATCATATAATCAGTATGTATAGTGCAGTAGCCTAGCCTTGAGAACCCCTCGAGCTCTCAGCCTCATCTCCTCCCTAGCCCTGAGGTGGACGAGGTGGCCAAGTATGTGTGGTACTACGAGTCCTAGTCATCAATCGGGATGAAGTCCTCGATGACCCAACCCTGATCGGATCTGCAATGTCGGCTGGCAGCTATACCCTCTAGCCCTCTGGCACCATCTAGAAGTAGATACCCTGGTAGAACGTGGTCTGAGCAATCGACCATGCCAGCTCTTGAGTGCTCGCTCCTTCGCTCCATGCTCTGAGGTGTGCAACCTTGTATCTGAGCTGTGAAGCCTTAACTCGGTGGCCTGTAGCCTCATCCTATAGAGTCTGCACCTATGCCTAGAGATGGACAATATTTGCCTGGAGAGTAGCCATCTCACTACTCTCTCCTATGTCCACACCCTTGCCCTTATTGGGCGATGGTGGTCTCTCTCTCCATGGAGAAGGGGGTCTCTCCTCCCTCCTCTCTCGCTATTATGGCCTCTATTGAGCCTATGGTCTCCTCTGCTCTCTCCCTCCATGACCCTATGCCACCTCAATGGCCACCTGGCATCACCTCCCCATCCGATGCACAACTGCATGAATCGAACCCTGAGCCCTCGTCATCCAAGGAGGGCGGATGCCTATGTACCAGGCATCGTAGCCATAAGCTACCCCTACGTCATCCCCATCCACTAGCTGAATGGGGGCATCATCTGCGTCCTGACTCCAGAAGCACTGCATATCTAGAGCCTCGCTAACTATAGTGTTATCCCGAATAGTTTGGGAAAACTTGTAGTCTCTGAGAGATGGGATCCCCTGCTGTAGACCGAACTGCCCCAAAACTCAGTCGTAGCGGTGGAGCTCCACCTCTCCCTTCTCCATCCTCAGCCAACAGGTTTGCCTAATGCAAGCCAGCTCCTGTCCATCTTCGGCCCACCCTAGATGATCTCTCCAAGGCCTTTAGGTGATCTGGTCAGAGACAAGGTCGTCAAGTAGTCTCTAGGACATTGGTAGATCTATCCGCTGTTGTGACCCTCTTCGAAGCCACCAGTAGAAATATCAAGGCCTCTCCCCGTCAATCCCTATCAGTGAGAGCCCTACCGGTCTTCGCATCGCAATGTGCTCCTAGCACCAAACCTGCAGTAGTGATGTCATGACTAGACATCGGTCGCCCTTGTATACGACCCCATGTAGGATCCTATACAATTGGCATAGTACATAACTCCCCCAAGAAAACCTGTATTCGTGGTCTCTCATGTCGCAAACCACATCTGTCAGTAGCCATAGTACTCTGCATCCACTCTGATGGCATAGCAGCAGACCACCTACTACCCTAGACAAAACCTATGTTAGTCTAGATGCCCCAGGCATCTAGCGTAGCGACTCTATGTTCACTCCACCCTTCTCCAAAGTGAAGCTCGAATATCTACATAGTCGCATCATTACGTGGCCCTGATTGGTCATGGGAGTTATTAACCGTCCTTGTATGGGGATCCTAAAAATCCTCCATACATCCTCTAGTGTGGGAGTCATCTCCCCTATCAGTAATCGAAAACAGGAAGAACCCGGATACCACCTCTCTACTAGGGTTGTCAATAGCCCAATATCTGTAGAAACCTGTGGCATCTCTGCCACATGATGCAAGCTGACTTGTGCCAACTGATCTCGCTCTGCCTAAGATAGAGCAGCCAAGTCATCCCTTAGCCCGTCGTATTTCTATTCTCTGCTCTTTAGTAATCCTCTCTGCAACATAAACAACAAAACAATAAAAATCATTAATAAAACAGTGATTAAAAATGCAAGTAAAGCAAGTTCAATTTCATCAATGATGATATCGTCCACTATTGGATGATATCGTCCCCAATTTGAGCAAATTCGTCTCCAATTTTGTAAGCCGAAATCATCCCTTTTTGACGAAATCGTCCCCATTTTGTCGATTTCGCCCATGGACGAAATCGACGATATCGAGACAATTTCGACGAAATCGAGATGATTTCATCCCGACGATGTCGACGGCCCAAAAACGGCCGTGATACTCAAAAATCATCAAAATTTAATCTAAAAAGCATAGAAAATCAAAATTCAAGCATTCTAAACTAAGTTTAGACTCTTACCCGTAGCTCGCGCCGGACCTTTGTCGATCTGTGCGCTGTCTCGACCATTTTGTTTGCAGAGCTCCATAAACTAGAAAATGAAAATGAACAGTAACAATGAATTAGGGTTTTTCCCTATTTTTTAATTTTATTCAAAAAATATTAAAAACATTTTAATTTTTTGCTTTTTCGCGTTTTTACCTCAAACGTTCGATTTGGGTAAAAACATGGAGGGGGCATCATAGTAAGCTATCGTACGATTCGACCAAGAATCGTTGCCTAAAAATGGGAATAATTTTTGCTTTCTCGTAAATCGAGAAGAACTCATATTTAACGCATTTTTTTCAAAAAATTCGCTAAAGAGGGGGCAAAATGTAGCACCCTAAAATTGGCGCAGTAAAACTTAGTAAATAATTAAAATTACCTTAGTAATAATTCAAATTCAAATTTCAACCCCAAAACCGCTCCCAAACCGCTTACTACCCGTTTCCTTGTTTTTCGTGTCATTTTTAGAGTTTGTTTCGTCCATTGGACAATATCGTCTCCGATCAGACGATATCGCCTCAGATCGGACGATTTCATCTGGAGCAGAACGTCTAGACGATTTCGTCCCAAAATTGATTTTTCATAATTAGCTTCTGTTTCAACAGCTTCTCTAACTCGGGCAGAGACACGTCTGCACCATTAGAGTCTCCCCCCGTTGGAGATCTCCCAAAATGGGATGATCTCCAACCTCCCAACCTCTTTCCTATGCCTATTTAATCTTAGGCCCTCCCCTTGACATTCCCCTGGCTGAATTTTTCTGTACTTTAAGTTTTACATGCTTCAAGATATCCTAGATTATTGTTCGCCTTTGTCCCTTTTTGAATTTTCTTGTAGGAACTTTGTTATTCTTCAGCTGGAGAAAAGCTCAGATCATCGCAGACGATCCTGTCCAATTCAAGATGATTTCGTACCAATCCGAGACGATTTCGACTACAGTCAACATTGGGGGCAATCAGTGCCCAAAGTTTGTGTTTCTTTACTATTTTTTGTTGTTTTGCTTTGCATTAGTTAAGCTTATTACTGCTTTGCATCTTGGAGTTCACCTCATGTAGTCTAGATGCATAATAAAGTCAAAGTTAGTCATTAAAACCATGCATTTTACTTAATTTGTTATCTAAAGTTGTCATTCTAGCATTCATACTTTCATTTCTATCATTTTCCCTTGCTTTTGCAATTGTATTTTTTTTTCTTGGTATCCATTTCTGCAATTGCAGGTCCTCGAAGAATTCGTCTAACGAATTCGTCAAATCTCAGACGATCCTGTCAGATCAGAGACGATCCTGTCAAATTCCAGATGATCTGGACTGCTTCAAAAATCAAAATCTCCATCAGACATCCGGATCAGGTATGGCTCTTTAATCTAGCTTATTCTCTCTGTTTTCTATTCAAATCTATTTTCTGTATTCATATAATCAACATTTCATATAGCTTAGCTTAGATTCATCTGGCCAAACCTAGGACTTGGATGTTTAAAGCTAAAATTGAACACATTAAACTCATTCCCAACCTAGGTGTGGAAACTACCACTAAACGTCTCCTGGTGAACCTCACCATCCATCGAAAAATTACCTTAATACCCCTCTCCCGAGAGGCGGGACCTTCAAAGGGCCTCTCAGTCCAAGGTACCATCCCATCCTTTTCCCATCGTCCTTCCGGGCACGGATCCTTTAGCCTGAAGGTAAGGATACGAAAAATTTGGAGCGATACATGTTCTAACACAAAACCTGCTACTTTAAAATAAAACCATGATTTGTTATATGGTGTTTCATATGTTAAAAATAATGGTGTTATTCAAAAATGTAATGGCTACTATACCATGATTGTCAAAAGAGAAGCCTTAGAGAAACTCCTATGTGATTTTCATTACTTACAGGACATTCTTTTTGGGAATCTCCTTTATCCGATAGATCATGGCATGCTTATTCATTATAACAAGATAAATGGTGCATTTAGATTTTGCATTGAGTATAATTCTGCTCACTCATAATAAGAAAACCAAAAAAATCATCATCATTTAGCTGCATTTACATCCACCTGACTTCTCATATTGCAATGTTGCCTATCATACTTGCATGATTGCTTAAAATCTAAAATAACTTGCATGATTGAGTGTCATAAAATTGTATGATTGATTGTTCATGATTTCCTGATCATGTAGATTTATGGGGATCTGGTGATAATGGCACGTGATGATACCTAGTTAAGTCATAGCTCACATGCATTGTGCTATCACTAGGACTCTGATGCCTAGCTAGATTCCCACCTAGGAATTCTTCTACCATATTCTCTTTGGTGTTGCTTATTTCCCCTTATTTCTTCTTGCTCTTGTAAAGACACAACTTTATTTTATTTTCCTCTTCGACCTCTTTTTCACACTAGCACATACTCACGGTGTCCTTTATATTCTTAAAACCCCTATCTGGGACAACACTTATAAAATTTCATAATACACCCCACATGGGATACTTGTACATCCTAGCAGGTATTACATCATCTATGATCTTCTATCGAGTCATACTCTCTTTTTTCTGAGCAAAATCAACACCCCATTACTAGATAAGCTCCTTGATCGATATTAGTAGATCTTGGCATACATCCTAGTGGGTAATCACCTCACAATAGTCAATAAGGGAGCAACCACTCATAGCGGTTCAGACTCTAATAATTTTGCATCGCAAGCAAGTGCTAGGTCCATAGTGGATTTAGCCCTTATTTTATGGTATGATCCATAGTATTTAAATACACTAGTTCCTTGCAACATATGCTAGTTTTATATTGTGAATCATTCATCCTTCTCTATTTAAGATGGTTAACCTTTGGACCTTCTTCTTCTTCTTTTTCTCCTTCTTCTTCTTCTTCTTCTTATTCTTCTTCTTCTTCTTCTTCTCCTTATTTTTCTTCTTCTTCTTCTTCTTCTTCTCCTTCTTCTCCTTCTTATTTTTCTTCTTCTTCTTCTTCTTCTTCTTCTCCTTCGCCTCCTTCTTATTCCTCTTCTTCTTCTTCTTCCTTATTCATCTCCTTCTTCTTCCTTCTTTTTATTTTTCTTCTTCTTCTTCCTCCTTCCTCCTTATTCATCTCCTTTTTCTTCCTTCCTTTTATTTTTCTTCTTCTTCTTCCTCCTTCCTCCTCCTTCTTCTTTCTTCTTCGCCTTTCTTCTTCTTATTTCTTCTTCATCCATGCATTTCATGTAGTTTTGCATTTAGATATTTTTTGCATACATAAAACATGAAACATAAAGTAATGACAAAAATAAATCAAATCATCATACATGTATAACACTTAAATTAAGGTAAAGGAGCAGCTCAATATTACTCAAAATAAAAATAGATAGATATTAGTGTCTGGTTGGTGTACCACAATCCATACTGAGTATACTCAACCTAGGTATGCACACCATAATCCAAAATCAGTGCATCATCTCGATCCCTAGCCTTAGCTATCTCTAGCCCTAGCTCTAGGAGCCTGATTCCTTTGACTCACCCTGAGGAGGTAACCTATGCTGCTGCATACCCATGGATCATGCAATTGATACTATCTAGTACCAATATTGTGACCTACTGGCCTATTGGAAGAATGGAGGGAGCGGCATACTCTACTCCACTGGGACCACAACATAGTATACTATATCAAAAAATATAGCCCATTGAATAGCTAACTCCAGCCTCTCTCCTATCCTCCATAGCTCTGCCTATAAGAGTTGGGCTCCATCTCCCACCTGACTACTCCCAATGACAACCATCCCCTCAACCTTGGCCCTTTGACTCTCCCCATATAGATGGGTCACCTACCCTAAAATCCTATTAACCTCCACCCAAGCCGTGTTCCTCTTTGTCTCTATGGCACTCAGTGAGCTTTGTAGTACCTCTAGCCTCCTAGCCCTATCCTCTTGGATCTGGGTCATTTACATTTGTAGAGTCACTACTTGTGCTCGTAGCTCCTTTATCTCTCCTTGATCTTGGACCTAGCTAGCCACTATTATAGATTTCTAGGCCTCTCTAGCATATATTTTCTATAGCCTTCTGGTCTATATGGGATTGACTCTTGCTATCCCTACCTCATCAAATCCTATAGAGTTGGTTGCCTCCACCACCAAAACAATCTGGGCATGTGTATATCTCTATCTTAGGTCTATAAGACCTTGTTGTACCCTCTCCATGGCTCCACTAGAAACCTCTTAGAAAGCTCAATGCATGCCTAGGCTCATGACTTGGTGCCTTTGTATCAAAACAAGTAGGAATATACTTTGGGGCACAAATCCTCTATACCACTTCCAGTACTCAAAAACTACCCCTGCATCATATACCCTCGGGTCAACATAAGGAGGATCATCCAAGTCCTTATCTATCCACCTAGTTAGGTCTATCTCACCTTTGATCCCTATTGGGTTCCAGTATACTCTTCGGTACCAGTAGTCCCCTAGGTTTAGGACTCCTTATAAAATCCTAAACTACCTTAAGACTCTATCAAAGCGAAAGACCTCTAGCTTCCCCTTATCTATCATCAACCATCTCTTCCTCCTCACCTTGGATAGGTCCACCCTATCCTCAGTCCATATAGGGTGAATATGCCATGGTTTCCATATGATATTCACCTTCTGAAGCTCATCAATCACATACCAAGATAGTGATATATTCCAATCATAGGCCCTCACAAAAATCTCAAGGGACCTCGACCACTTGTATGCTACTAGCCACTTTGATCTAGGTAGTGGACCAAGTAGTGCATATAGCCTCTGAATCACTATGTGCTCCTAGAACCACACCTGGAGCAAAGTCATACAGACTAACCCTCTATGCAGCTTGTACACAATGTTGTACAATATCCTATACAAATAGGCCCCATACAAACCTTATTTTATTGTCTCGCATGTCTACAACTACTCCTACCATGGTCCACTATAGATGTCACCTACTAGTATGGCACATCAATAGTCCCACCACCACCTCATAGAGCACGATTGTCAGTGGGTCTACCCTATATCTACCCACCAGATCATCGACTATAATGGTGCTCTCTCACACCTAGTAGGCTCAGCCTCCTAAAAATTGTTGAAGAGTGACTAGTCATCATCGTGCCCTATATATTGATGCTCCCCTATTGGGAATGTGTAAAATACACCACTCGTCCTCTAGTGTGATAGTCATCTCCCCTCTTGGTAACTGAAAGGTGGATGACTCTAGGTACCATCTCTCTTCTAGAGCTATCATCAAAGCCCTGTCTATCTCAATGTGAGGCATCCTCGCTATGTGGCCTAGCCCCATCGCCTCTAGTCAATCCATCTATTACAACCCTAATGCATCTAGCTCCACCTCCAGTGATCCCTCTTGCCACTCCCAAATCTCAAGTACACCAAGCTACATCCGCAAAAAGAAATAAAATTTATCAGTTTCATAAATTTAATAAAATCATAAATACATCAAAATAAAAATGATAGTCAATTAAAATTGAGTATTTTGTACTTCACTTAGCTTGCTTGCATTTCCATATTCTTCTTATTTGTTTTATTTTTTTATTTTATTTTATCTTTTCTTTCTTTCTTTCCCTTCCTTCTCTTCGATGAAATCGCACCCAATTTTTTGGGTGCATGATTTCGTCGAAGCGAAATCGTGCCTCTTGTTTAGGAAACACGATTTCATGAAATCATGCCCAATTTTCTTCGAGCATGATTTTACCACACATCAACCAAGGCAAAATCGTTACTGAGTCATGAAGTCATACCTTGGTCAAGCATGAAAATCACCACCCTTCACGATGACAAATTTCTAAAAACCCTAAATTCAAAAAACATGCAAAATCAAACAAAAATTAGCATAAAGGTGATGGTTTTTTGGGTCTACCTATGCTTGGTCCACCTCTGCACCGGTATCATACCTCACAATCATTGAATGATGTACCGGTATCATCATCACAATTTTCCCTAGAGCTCTCTTTTTCCTCCTTCACACGGTGAAAATGAATTAGGGTTTTACCCTTTTTCACTTTTAAACCTATTTCTTTTTACCCTATTGTTTTGTTTTTTCATTTTTTTTCTCTCTTATTATGTGTTTTAATTTTTGATTTTTTATGAGAAATGTATCCCTCAAAAATCTTGAGGGGGAACCCCAACCTATAGAGGTATTAAAGTCTCTAATGCCTCGATTTACGTGTAAAATAAGAAAGTGTCTAGAATGACACAATTTTTGCACCATCCCTTTCTTCTAAACCAACTACATCATTTTTGCTTTTTTTTTCTTGTTTGAGCATGTGTTTACATCTCTTCTTTGACACATTTATCAGGCCATAAATGCGTCAAAGAGGAGGTAAAATGTAGACATAAAAAATTGACCCACTTTAGTGGGCAATCTTCCTTGAACCCTCTAAGAGGCCTCCAACACTTTCCCAAGGCATGTGATAGGCCCCTTTCCATTTGTTTTTCTTTTTTTCCTCTATGTGATATTGCACATAATTAAGATAGGGCATGACTTTACATAGGTAAAATCACAGTCGATCGAGACAGGGTGTGATTTTGCCTTTCTAGGGTTTCTCCCATAGAAACCCTGATTCTTCTAGTTGGTGTGTTTTGGCATTGGCCTTCCTGGGTTTTTTTTTGCTCTTTTTACCTTCAAACTTGCTTTAAAAGGAGGATTTAATCCCTCATTTTAGAGACACGATTTTGATGATTTTTACATGTGATTATTCTAACATGCTCATAATTATTTTCTATTTGCTTCCTTTTCTTTTGCAAGTAAGCTAAATCCTAAGTGTGAGTGGTGTATTCTATTGCATTAATCTAATTTGATGTTTTCTTTGGTGGATACATGTCATAGCTTGAAAGAGAGATCAACTACTTGGAGGTCTCAACCTTCTTGCTCGCTTTTGTGCCATTCACTAGGTGTTTTCGTTTAGTTTAGATGTTTGCATTGCATTTCATGTTCTACTTTTATTTTCTTTGTGTCTCAAATGAATTTGCACCAGGTATTAACGGGGTGCAACCTCATAGGCTCGAACTTAGGGTTATTTTCCTATAGAGGAAAATTCATGCTCGGTCTAAACAAGGTGTGATTTTGTCTTCTACAGTATCTCACTAGCTCTCTAAGGAGCACAATTTTACCTAGAGATAATCTGGAGGTAATTTGATATTTCTAAGTACATTATAGCATCTTAGACTGCATTTTGATCATTGTTACATGCTCTGCATTCTATTTGTATTCTACTGCACTGTTGTTTTATGATTAATATCCAAAGGTCAATTTATGCTTCTATTATTAAAGGTCATCTAAAAGGATCTAGTGGTCTTGATCGTTGTGCCTCCAATAATTATTGTACAGTGGCCTAAGTATCCCCCCTAACACTAGTCATATTTTTAAGTGTTTCTTAAGTTATCTTACAGGAACAAGAATTACTGATATCATTGGACAAGAGAATGAAATCTTGGATCAACCATCAGTTAAGATAAGTGTTCCTATTAAACTATAGGTTGTTTGCTGAGTGCTCATATTTCTGGTTTAAAACCCTAGATTTGATTTTATATTAATTTCTATGCATTTAAAAGATAATAGCATATAGTGTGCATCTAGGGTTAATTCTATTTATGCATTATTTCTTGAGCCCTTGCTTAAATATTGTTTATTTAAAAACCCTAAGTTAGAAAGCATTCAAAGAAAGAATCATTCTAGGATTAACTCTTGTATTCTTGCATTTTGTATTTTTGTGTTGTCCTCTATCTTTCATAGCATAGATCTAGAAAGATCAAATTCAGGTGATTGCTTTTAATTGAACACATCAAACATTCCCAAAATTCAAAAGGACTTGGAGTGAGTCTTTAAACCATTCTTGGTGAACCCTTCCCCCTACTGCCAAGTGTAGAGAACAACACAACCCCTTTGGTTCACCCCAAAAGGCTTCTCTCTTGTGGGTTGAACTTTTGGAAATTGTATGCGATAGGGCAGTTTTCTCCCTATATAGAGAGTTATCTTGTGCTATTTCCATAACTAACTTGGATTTCATGCTATTTCCATTTATATTGTTTTGTTGTTTTTGTAACTTGATATTTATGCTATTTGCATTATGCTTTCTACTATTCTAGACTACATACGACACTTTTTAAAAGAAATATTTACTAATTATGTATGCATACATGGTTTTCAAATTTCCAATTTACTCAAAGCTAAAGCATAAATCATAAAATTTTGTCCACATAGAGAGTCAATAACATTAAAAATCAAATACGGGAAATCATTGTTTATTTGAGTTTTTTAAATCATTGAAATTTTACAAATGATATCAAATACAAAAAATCATTGATTATATGAATTTTTCAAATCATTGAAATTTTACAAATGATATCAAATACGGAAAATCATTGATTATATGAATTTTTTTAAATCATTGAAATTTTACAAATGATATCAAATCCAAAAAATCATTGATTATATGAATTTGTTTAACTCATTGAAATTTTACATTGTTGGAAGTTGAAACAAAGTCTTGTCGACTATCCAAAAGAACCAGGAATCCTTTGTGAATTCTACGTTTCCATAATATCATCACTACAAGTTGACTCATTATCCTCATTATCAATAGTATTATTTATACCTCTTATATCCGCTAGGTACTTCCAATATGTCAAAGCTATGTCATAGGGAAACTTGTCCAACTCGTATGATGACACATACATTCTCAAACAATTTTTTGTCCAACTTGTTATGAACTTTAGATTTAACAAAATACAGTGCACTGAAAACCCTTTTGTCTTCAATAGATCCCAAAATAATTTTTTGGTATAATTCATATAAAATAAAGTATTCACTCATAGTTTTTTGTAAGACACTACTTGGATACAATTTTTTGCCACAAATGTGTGATGGAACCAATCTCATGTGGGTTTTTGAAATGTGCAATTTGATTAACCATTTTTATTCCAAAATTGGTTGATTGTTGTATCAAAAGTTCTTTGTTTAGAATACCATTGATTTGAATGTCATTTACTTCCACACATTTAGAGAAATATGTCATAAGAGTGCCCATATATTTTACAAACAACTCACTTTTACTATTGTATTTATGATAAGGATTCTAGAACATGGGGTTAAAAATAGCCATGGCCTAAAGCAGCAGCTCATCTCTATGAAAATAATCTCTTATTTCACTTGTTAATGTTTTTGTAATTCTTTTCAATTTATTCTTAGTACTATCCAAAACCTCATCAAATCCACAATGTGTTATGGGCACTTGTTCAACATCATCTATAAGTGTATCTAACAACTTTTCATAATGATATAAAGGAATCATATTTCCATAAATAGCAATACAAAGATTATCATTGATGTTGAACTTTAAAAAGTTGTTAGGATCATTGACTTGAACTAACGTATTTCAACTATCGAACAAAGGATCCTTAAAATTTTGGCCAGACAAATAAATCTTATCAATAAGCATAAATATTTGTTTTCTCATCCTAATGAAATTGATAATATAAATTGATCTTTCCTATGTGAATTTAATCAAAGAATTCATTTCTTGCAACAATGGAAGAATACCACATAATGTGAGAAGACTTTCCAAGTCAGTCATATTAAATAGAAAATATTTTTCCTTGTCAACATCCCTACGATATGCATACATAAACCCCACTAAGGATTGATATTCTAAAAAAACCCTTTTTGCAAGAAAAAATAGTGAAATACACCAGGTGTCCACATCTTTTAACAATTTTCTACCTTCAGCTACACGTAGAGAAAATTGTTGAAACTCTGCAAATATTTTTGGACTGCATGAAAAGTAAGAGTGTATTTTATGGACAAGATCTTCCACTCTAGCTACATTTTTAATTGTGCTCATAATTTTTTATGCAAGATTCATTCTATGAGCCATGCAATTAATGAAAATAAAATATGGGGTAATTGATGTCTAAAGTCTAACACAAAGACATTCCTTTGTCCTTGCATTGTAGCTGCACCATCAACTCCAACATAAATTAACTTTGTGGTAATTTCTTTTTCATCCATTTTGGCAATATATTTTAAATTTGTTATAATAACATTGTTAATGTTTTCCGCATTACAATTCTCCATGATATTATGTAGTGCTAGTAAATGAGGTTATCTTGAATGATTTTAGAATGTGTAAACATGTATGCAAATCAAATATGTGTTGTCAAAAACTGTTACCTCATCAATGAAAAGTGAAATAAATTTGGCTTGTTTTACATTCTCTCTCAGGTCCTCCTCAACCAATGATAGAAATTTTACCATTTCCCAACCACTTCGATCTGACTAATGGGAACTGGTAAGGTTTTGTACATAGGCTAGTTGAAATAGTTGCTTATAAATAATCAGAAAAATCAGACATGGATCAACCATTTTTTAGGATACTGTATACCACAACAAATTGTAAATGTTTTGAGGCTAATACAATCTTATTAATTTTTTGAAATTGGGCCTGGATTGTTCCACCCTTCTCAGTGAGAGTTTTTTGGTGTTTCATTACTTTTTTGTATTCAAGTGCATATCTCACATGCACAAATTCTGATGCATCCTTCCATTTATGAGATTTCTTAATTGTTCTATCACTTCGTATTTCTTAGATATAAACTTTCCCATGGTGTTTTTCTATTCTGTCTTTATTATTTTACAACAAATGATCCTTTCCTAGTTTCCAAATATAAATAATGCATCTACACATTTTATTTGTCTCATCTTGCTCAATAAAGGGGTATAATCATACCCAGTCATTTTTAAAATCCCTTCCAATAGTTTATTCACTTATCTTTGACGTTTATATTTTTGACTACAAGATTCCCTAGAGGTATGCATTTTAATTATACTGTCATTTTATTTTTTGGTTGATGTGTTTGTATTAGGCATATAGTGAAGTGGTTGTTGAATGCCATTATTAGGAAAATTATCATGTAGTCCCATCTCATCGTTGGAATATCTTCGAGTGGATGCATATTAGGGTTGACAATGTTTACTGCATTCAATGTTTGGTGTTCTATATCATTTTTGGATGTAAAAAGGCACTATTTTAAATAATTAACAAAATACAATTTTACAAAGAATTTAAAAAGAGGTAGATAAGAATTTATATTTAAGAATAATAGATAGAAAGAGTAATTATTTGATGGTAAAAGGTGTTTTTACCTCCATGTTGTGTAGATGTGGATGCCTCATTGCATTTTGATATTTGTGTAAAATATTTTAGAATTATCTTTTTACCAGAACATTGGCCTCCGTTCTTTCTATCTTCAGTAGGTGATATTGTATTTGCAAATAAAAAACCGTTGGATGTTAGGAAATGAATATGAAATTTAAGGAAAATTGCATACTTCCCTCAATAATGATTTGTGTTTCTAAGTAACCAAGGTTAAACTATAATTCTATAAAGGATCTATGAGTCTTTAGATGAACCTACACGGCCCTCTAGAATTACCTCTACTTGAATGCTTAAAAAATAGCAAAAAATCAAAACAATGATAAGAAAACATACTCTAACAGATAAGAAGTAGTCTCTAGAAACAAAATTACTCCTAACACACAACAATATGACATGGATACTTGTCTACCATAGTTATAGATAGTGCATCTATGCTACCTATGAAACTGAAGAAAAATAGCTTTGGACAATACAATTATGGAAGAAGAATACTCTACCTAGAAATTTTAAAGAAACTAACAAATGTTAAAAATAAGTAACAAGGCTACAAAAACAAGTAGGAATTAAGTCAAATTTGTTGCTAGAGATTATTCAAAACAAAACAAGCACATTGATTTTTGTAAGCTTTCCATTTACCTATTATCAAATTCGTTACAAATTTCTATCACTGATAGTCACTTTAATGTTACTGCAATTGGTCGATCATGATCGATTGATAATACTCTATAATATATCGTCACGCTATCAAAATATCTACAATAAATCAATTTTTGATGATCTATAATCTAATGTAACCTATCAATGTGTGTCAAGGGCTAGTTCTCTACAACAGATCATTACTATCAAAATATCTGCAATAGATCTTCACTATCAAAACATTTGTAATCGATTGACAATTACTGATCAATAATTCTATGAATGTGATAGTCCTATAACTATTTGCAACCTATCAGCTTATGTTGATCGACACAAATTTGTAATAGATCATCCTATGCTGATTTACACTCCTCTGCAATCGATTATTTAGATTGATTGAAATGCCTTTGCAACCAATCACCTTATATCGATAGATACTCCTCTGCAATTGATTGTCTTATGCTAATTGACAATCCTATGCAACCGATCATCCTATGTTGATTGATAATCCTCTACAATCAATTAGCTTAGGATGATTGACACACCTCTACAACTGATCAACTTATGTTGATTGACACTCCTTTGCAATCAATTGACTTCTACCGATTGACACTCCTTTAAAACTGATAGGCTAATATTGATTTGCACTCCTCTACAACTGATCGGCTTATGTCGATTGACACTCCTATGCAATTGTCAGTTTATGTTGAGAAGTTATCCTTTGAAAATGATTCACATTTATAGATTTCCACAACCAATCGGTATATGCCAATTGACACACCTTTGCAACATATCGTTTTATGTTGAGAAGCACTCCTCTGCAACCTTGTCAATTTTGTGGAACCGATTGGTGTCTTCTAATTGATAATACCCTACAACCAATCAATAAATATGTCAACTAACAATAGGTTTTTTGTTTCTTCAGAGCTATTTTTGAGCTAGAGTGTTTTAGATGTATGTTTATTGATACCCCCTTCAGTATTTATATGGGTAGTATATGTGGCAAATTGGGCAAGAAAAATAAAATTATTTATAATTTGAAGGTGAATTATTTGTGGAATTGGGCAAAAGTGGTTGGCAAATTAAAATAAAAATAGGATAATTATTATCAACGTCGAGTGAATCGACCCCAAAAAAATTCCACCCTAGAAATTTTGGGTGAATGGGCCCCAGTGAAAGGTCCCAAAATTAGCAAATTTAAAATTTTAAAAATCCTAAATATAGCCAATTTGCAATGATTCACGCTTATGCATAACACTGAGCCCCAAACTCCAAAATTCTACAAGACAAACACAAGCAGGATCATCTAGTATACTTGGCGTTAGGTATTTCACTTAGAGCGACTATTTTTTAAAAACATTAAATCAGATTTCAAATTTCTTTGCAACACACTAGATTAGATTTCAAATTTCTTTACCAAACCCTTAAATTAAATTTCAAAACTCCTTTTAAATCACTAGAATATATTTCAAATTTCTTTCACAAACCCTTAGGTTAGATTTCAAATATTTTTTTAAAGCACTACGTTAAATTTCAAATATCTTTCAAAAACACTTAGATTAAAATTCAAATCTCTTTTCAAAGCACTAGTTTAAATTTTAAATCTTTTTCAACAACACTTGGATTAAAATTTCAAATCTCTTTTCAAAGCACTAGGTTAAATTTCAAATATCTTTCAACAATACTTAGATTAAAATTTCAAATCTCTTTTCAAAGCACTAGGTTAAATTTTAAATCTCTTTCAACAACACTTAGAGTAAACTTTCAAATTTCTTTTCAGCGCACTAGCTTAGATTTCCAATTTCTTTCACCAACACTTTTAAATTTCAAATCTCTCTTCATAGCATTAGATCAGATTTCAAATTTCTTTCAACAACACTTAGATTAAACTCTCAAATCTCTTTTAAAAGCATTAGATTAGATTTCAGATTTCTTTCCAACACACCTAGATAGATTTAAAATCTCTTTTTCCAAACATCTCATCTTTGATTGCTTTCAATATTTCTGGAATAGATCTCAATTTCAAAAGTCATATAGTTTTAGTTTATTTTGAAAAATGTATTTCGCTAGATTTGCTTTCATATCATTGGTAGCTAAATCATCACCACACACTCATGATTCATTCACAGTGGTAATATTGGACTTCATCCCCAATCCCCACTTGATACTGGTGATGTTGGATTTCATCTCCTTCCACCAGCTCACCCCTATATTCACCATAGTAGCACCCTAAGAGTGGTTTTTTGGACTTCATCACTGGAAGATCCCCTACTATTGAGATTGGTTTTTTAGAATTCATCATCGAAAGGAACCTTCAAAGTAGGTAGTTTTAGAATTCCTCTTTACCACAGGGCTTTTCAAATATTTAGTGGATATAGCTAATTGTTACTATGCATGCCTTAAATGTGAGGGTTAAGTGATCATATGGTTGGGCCAGTAGCAACACATTGATAGTGTGACCTCTTTTCGTAAGAGTATTTTGATTCATTAGAGCATTTTGAGTCTCCCCCATTTGGATACTATTTTATTGTACCTGATTATATTTAGGTTTCCATTCACTCATTGGAAACATAGTTCTATTTTGCATGCCTTTGAGTGTTGTAGAAGGTTCTATTCTAGGACATACCTGTTTGTTTTAGCACGCACCCATTTCTATGGTTTTTTGTTAGGATGGTACTCTCATCAAAACACACAAAAATACACAAATGTTTGCTTTTATTTATTTAGAACTAATTTTAGTTGCATTCTTGTATTACACTTTCACAAAAAATGGTTTCAACACATTCACTTTTTAGAAAACCCACTTGCTGGATATTCACAATCGACCACTATCATTTTATGTTTGAATTTGTTCACTGTACTAGGTTCGCATAGTAGTGTATGAAATTTAGGTTCACATAGCAATGTGTAAAATCTAGGTTTGCATAGCAGTGTGTAAACTATAGGTTTGCATAGTAGTGTGTAAATTCTAGGTTTGCATGGCAGTGTGTGAAATCTAATCTAACACATAAAAACACACAAAGATACACAGAATTCTACATAGAACACACACACCAGTTCATATTTTTATTTATGAACATTTTTGAACACTCATTTTTGTCCACATCACCATGTTTGTTTTCACTCGTAGTCATGCATGTGAGCAAGTATGCCTTGCTGAGGAGGTTTCTCGCACTGCCTCCAACTAGTCTAACACTCCTCTGTTCATGAGGTAGCCTTCCATGGTCATACCTAACCTTCTCATTGGTTTTAAATCATCCAACCTATATACCATGACCCAAGGTGAGACTACTATTTCAAGTAAAATGCCTACCATATCCTCTGGTGAAGATCATCCTCTTCTTCCTCATTCCTCTCCACTCAATCCACCTTCTACCTTTTACAATCATATTATATACATAACACTCAGAGATCCATCTCCATCTCTTATTATCGGTGAAGATACTCCACCTACTTCACCCATATCTTCTCATCCATTTCTACAGGATCCATCTCATTCTCTTCTTGGGGATGATCCCTATTTGCTTTATTATCCTCATCTTGAGACTATATCGTCTACCCCCACCATAGAGATGGTTTTAGATCCTCAATCATCCACTCTTGGAACTCATGCACCTTCATCACATTCAACCCCACAATAGTTAACCTTACAACAATAATACACTCACTTATGTCATCCCATCCATACACTTCACACACACCACAACAACCACCTTCACAACACTCATATCTTCCATATTTAGTTCAAACATTGCAACCACCATACCAATCACAATAATTCATTTCATCACAACATCAACAAGTCCCATATTCACAACTCTTTGTGGATACGTTCACAATTTATTCATTTTAGTCTTCCACCTTTGACACTTACACTCCTTTGTCACTTTCACCACCTACGTTCTATTGGTCAAAATGACCACATCCAGGGAAATAAGGAGTAGTCTTCTCAAGATTTTGCTAAGTATAGAGAAAGTCATGATGGCACGACATTTTGAAGGACGAAGGTAGAACTAAGGTGGAAAGTCATGATGGCATGACATTTTGAAGGTCGAAGGTAGAACTAAGGTGGAAAGTCACGATGGCACGACATTTTGAAGGCCGAGGGTAGAACTAAGGTGGAAATTCATGATGGCGTGACATTTTGAAGGTCGAAGGTAGAGCTAAGGTGAAAAGTCATGATGGCATGACATTTTGAAGGCCGAGGGTAGAACTAAGGTGGAAAGTCATGATGGCATGACATTTTGAAGGTCGAAGGTAGAACTAAGGTGGAAAGTCACGATGGCATGATATTTTGAAGGCCAAAGGTAGAACTAAGGCGAAAAGTCATGATGGTGCAACATTTTGAAGGTTGAAGATAGAACTAAGGTGGAAAGTCATGATGGCATGACATTTTGAAGGTCGAAGGTAGAACTAAGGTGAAAAGTCATGATGGCATGACATTTTGAAGGTTGAAGGTAGAGCTAAGGTGGAAAGTCATGATGGCATGACATTTTGAAGGTCGAAGATAGAACTAAGGTGAAAAGTCATGATGGCACGACATTTTGAAGGTCGAAGGTAGAACTAAGGTGGAAAGTCATGATGACGTGACATTTTGAAGGCCGAGGGTAGAACTAAGGTGAAAAGTCATGATGGCACAACATTTTGAAGGTCGAAGACAATCAAGGTAGAAAGTCATGATGGCATGATATTTTGAAGGCCAGGTGGACCATGACGTCTCTAAAGAGGTTAAAGAAGATCATCATAACAAGAAGATCTCAACCACTTCTAGTTGAAGACTCCATGCTCTCTCAACTGCTTCTTTACCAGAATGAGCCTACGAGCATAATGTTGTAACAACTTTTAGTTTTTTTGTTATGTAAAACTCTTATATATAGAATGAGTGACCCAAAAAAATGGTCAACTCTTAGGTGTTTACAAGGCTATGTATACAGACTTTTGAAAGCTTAATAAAGATCATCCATTCTGGTTCTTGGCTCACTGGTGTTCTAAATCAAGTATGTATGTATTGTTGATTGCTATATAAATCTAGATTGAATGTAACCTGCATCAATTCTTACTCTGAATTCCTGCAATAAAGTTTTGCTAGATCTGAAATTAACTTTACAGATAAGCTTGCACTTAAATAGATTTTCACCAAAAGTTTAGTTTCTGGTGGTTCAGTTTTATGCTTCTCTATAAAAGGTTGTAATAGTTGCTTTGTTGTTACCTAATATGTACCATTTAAACTCTCTAGCAATAGCTATATTTCCATCTCTTTATGCATTTCCCTCTTTCCCCATTTTCCTAAAAGAAGCAAGGAACCAACCTCCTCTGGAGATTGAACCAGGTAAACTCTGTGTTAACCTGGTCTTTCAATGTTGGCAAAGTCTTGGGTGCAAACGTAACCAAAGGCAGATTTTGCTCCAATAGTTTTTGGCATGCCCGGTGGGACACAAATCCCACATAGTATACAGATCAAAGCCTTGGTGAATAGCTTTACCCTATCAATTTTTTTAATCACCTGGTGACTCTGCACTAGAAAGGAACCCTAAAAAAGCCTTTACCCAACTTTTGGTTATATACCATATTTTATGATAACCATATCTAAAGCAAGAAATTTAGAAGAGCCCATAGAGTTCTTCGAACTACACCTTGGTAGCCTCCGAGCTAATCCTATTTTAGTTGCTAGAACAACTTCTACATACACCCATAATACAGGATACACAAATCTTTCCCCTGTAGCCTTCCCTAGTATTATTGCTAGTGGAACCTTAACTCATACCTACCCATAATTATAATCCAATGGCCGCAAATCAGCCAATCTCACCTATACTTCTTATGGAACCACACAAGCCCCTTGAATCTAGTAGCTCAACATCCAATTCTAGTAGTGGCCTTGAAAGCTCTACCCTAGTATGATGGTACTGGAAATATGGCTTACGAACATTGTCAAGATGTAGCCGCACTAGCCCCAATACATAATATCACTGAAGAAGATGTTATGATAAGATTACTAGTCATTTCCTTAAAAGGAAAAATGCTCTATTGGTACAGAGCCCTTGACAACCAAACTATATCTACTTAGGCCCAACTTGTTGGTAAACTAGTAGAAGAATTCAATGAGCACGTAGACCCATTCTCCCTACTGAATTAGTTTACTATTATCCAAAAACACCCACAAGAGGAGATCATTGACTTCAACATCAGATTTAGTCGAACATGGTAGAGAGTACCTGATGGTATATGACCCACTAATGAGCAGTCAATGTATTACTATCTCAGAGCTTTCAACTTAGATATAAGTATGGCCATCAAGCAGTCCCAAGTGTTTACCTTCCTTAATATTTACCAAGAAGCACAAAAAGCAGAGAGATATCTGATCACTATTGGGAGGTTCCCGACAAAAATGATAATGCCAATTTTCCTAGATCTACCTCAAGCATCTAGTACTACTTTTCCAACTCCTGCTTTAACTTCTAGCACTAGTCTTCCCAAATGGATAGGAGAACCTAATATTCTAGTAATACAGGCACCCCCTACCCCTCCAATGCTCCCTGCTATTCCTGCACTCCCTATAGCAATAGTTCCATCAACCCCAGATCCTCAACTTGCAGTTCTGCAAGATCTACAAGCATCTTTCAAAACTCTAGAAAATAAATTTACATCAATGGAAAGAAGAGAAGCAGAAAGGAATTTCCAACCAAGAAGGTTCCCACAAGTGACAAAATATCAAGCCTCCACGAGTGGTAGAAGCTATGAAAAATCTAACACGATTTATGCCAATGAAGAAAGTGAACCTAGTAATATTTCGATAGAGTCAAAATTTTAGTGCTCCATGTGTAATGACCCCCATGGTGAAACTTCTTGCATGATTCATCAACACCATGTTCAAAAGATAGCTATCGAAAAGGTTGAGAGAACCCTCAAAGGTCAGGTTAATATGATCAGAGAAGAGAATCAAAATTTCATGATGCCTTCTATTGAACAAGTAGCTATCCTTACCATATCAGGAAAGAAACCCTTACAGGTTGATCCCCAAGAGCTCAACCCCTTGAAGGTGCCTTCACCTATAAGGAACCCTATTGAGAAAAGGACCTCTTATGAAAAATCTTCCTCGAGTTCAAGCTAGAAAGATGCAAAAACTTGTAAGGAAGCACCTCGATAGAAGGAAGTAGAAACACAGGAACAAGCTAGAGATAAACTGAGATACCCCTCATTGACTAAGCATCAAAGGATTGATGCTACCTAGGGGTACAAAAATAAGTATGATGCAATAGTGAAGGAGAAAAGTGTTGAACCCCTTCCATTTAACATAGTCAAGGAAATGAAGAAAACCCCCTCCAAGGCAACTATGTATGAAGCTTTGCAGCTTCCAGGATAGATTGACTTATTGCAAGAATCCTTGAGGTCTATGAAGAATAAGAATAAGACCCCAACTCAAATGGATTCTGCACAAGCTAGTCTAACATCCACTTCAGGAAAAAATAGACCTCCTCCTTTTTATCTATCTCTCTAGATGGAAGGGTGGGTAGTTCACAACTGTATGATAGACTCTAGAGCTGCAACCACTGTGATGCCCAAAGTAGTATGTGATATCATGGGAATGGAATATACAAGGAGCAGCCCTGGTGTCTTACAATTAGATGGAACCCCTATGAAAATAGTAGGAGTAATTAAAGATATCCCAATAGTTCTCCATAGACTACCTCAGCTCATAGTCATACAAGAAGTAGTAGTAGTGGATTTAGAGCCTTATTTTGGTATGTGTCTCTCCAGGGAGTTCACAGCTAAGATAGGAGGATATTTATCGTTAGATTTATCACATCTAGAAATCCCATTCAAGGGAAAAAGAGTGAAAATATTTAATGAGAAGCCTTCAAATTTTCATATTGGAAGACTTGAAGAGGAAGGCAAACAGTCCACCACTATGAACATGATGATAGAGGAACTAGAAGACCTGAACTTGATGGAAGAAGCTCTAAATGTATTACAAGAGGAAGACCAGTTCTCTCTCCAAGACTTCAATGCCATGATCGAGACTGACATTGGGAGTTACACAATTCTAAAACCTGAGAAAAGTGATCCCATTTCTCCCCCTCTAGTTAACCAACCCACTGATCAATTGTGGAAGCTTTTCTTCGATGGTGCTAGATGTAAAAATGGAGCTAGAGCAGGCATTGTTCTAATATCCCCAATAGGAGAAGAGAAAGTCTTCTCTTATAGGTTAACCTGGAGTTGTACTAATAACATAGCAGAGTATGAAGCACTCTACTTAGGCCTCAAGAAAGCTGAAAATATGGGTATCAAGTAGCTATAGATCTTTGGAGACTCCAAAATGATAGTGAACCAGGTAACTGAGAAATGTGTAAGCAAGCAACATTACCTTAAGGCTTACAGAAATAAAGTTTGGGACTTGCTAGAATATTTTGAGTCCTTGAACCTCAAGGTAATCCCAAGAGAGAAAAATACTCATGCAGACTTGTTGGCTTCAGTAGGGGTGAATTTTTGCCCTATCAGCAATGTCATCCAAAAGTCAAAAATAGTTAGGCTAATCTACAGGTCTTCTATGCCAGATAGGGATACCTTATGGAAAGTTTTTGAGAATGACAAATAGATAGTGGACTTCCTCATCCACGAGATGAACTGCTCTAGCAATAGGACAACCGAAGATGAGGAGGATGCAAGTATGATCCAGTTAAAGAACAATCACATCCCAAAAGGGTTGGTCACCCTGGAAAGCCTATTTGATAACAATGATAGGTCAACTGGCCATAAAATGAAAGTTGACAAGCACAGATACAAAGAAGCTCAAATGGGACCTGATAAAGCCATCAAAGTAGGAGTGAACACTACAAAAGTAGAACTAGAGAAGATCAAGGAATTATGCAAAGATTTTTTAGACATCATTGTCTGGACTTATGGTGACTTGAAGGTCTACTCCAAAGAAATGATCCAGCATACGATCAAACTTGAGGAAGGTGCAAAGCCATTTTGATAAAAGCAATGATCGGTAAATCCTAAAATCGAAGCTTTGATGAAGCAAGAGCTACTAAAATTACTTGAAGCTAAAATTATTTACCCAATCAAGCATTCGACTTGGGTCGCTAACCTAGTCCTGATTAGAAAGAAGAATGGAGATATCTGGTTGTGCATCGACTTTCACAACTTGAATAAAGCTTCGTTGAAAGACCATTACCCTCTCCCATAGATCGACCAGATCCTACACATAGTAGCAGGAGAAGAAAGGTTCTCACTCCTAGATGGCTTCTCGAGATACAATCAAGTATGGGTCAAGGATGAAGATCAATTCAAGACCACATTCACAACCAAGTGGGGAACATTTGCTTACCAGAGAATGCCCTTCGGGTTATCCAATGTTGGAGCAACTTTTCAAAGAGCTATGGATGTAGCATTCGGAGAACTTATCAATAAAATAATAGTGATATATCTAGATGATATGACAATGTTCTCTCACCGAAAGGAGGATCACATAGGACATCTCAGGAGTGTGTTCAAAAAATATAGAGAATTTGGCATCTCCATAAATCCCAAGAAATCTATCTTCACTATGGAGGAAGGACTTTTACTCGGCCATGTTGTTTCTAAGTCTGGTCTAGCTATAGACCCTATCAGGGTGAAAGCATTGTTATAACTCTCCATCCCCCTTAAAAAAAAAGGCTTGCAATCATTCTTCGGTCAAATCAACTTTGTGCATAAATTCATAGTTTATTTTGCATAAATTTTCAAACCCATGACTGAGATGTTGAAGAAAGACACCGATTTCAAGTGGACAAATGCAATGAAATATGCTTTCCAACAGATCAAGGAACAAATAGCTCAATCTCCCATCTTGGTAAATCTAGACTACTCCAGGGGTTTCATCCTATACATTGTAGGTGAACAAGAAAGCTACGCCATAGTGCTCACACAGAAAGGGGTTGACAATGAAGAAAGACCCATAGATTTTTTGAGTCAAACTATGCAAGAACATGAAGAGAAGTATAACTTCATTGAAAAATAGATCTATGCAATAATGAAGTCTCTAAAAAAATTTAGGTATTTCCTCTCACAAAGTAGGACTATAGTATATGTAGTTCACCCCGACATCAGAAACTTCATCATACAAGGGGAACTAGGTGATAAAAGAGTAGGTTGGGTGACAAATATACAAGAATACGATGTAGAGATACACCCAACCAAGATGGTAAGAGGTAGAGCACTATGTCAAGAGCTCACCAAGCAAGCTTCATCTAAATACGTAGCTTGCCAAACTCAAGAAGCAACCTCAGATGATGATCAACCTTCAGAACAACTTGATTGGGTAGATGAATTAATTAGGTACTTCCAAACTAGAAAATGCCCAACAAGCTTGAATGCTTCACAAAGAAGAAGGTACAAGATCTAGGATTTGAAATACACTCTACTACCCGAGGGGTTGTACATAAAGAATTTGGATGGAGTGTTGCTTTGATGCATAAATAAGAATAAAAAATAAGATCTTGGAGGAATTCCATGGTGGCTCATCAGGAGGACACTACTCAAGGAGGACCACCACCTTAAAAATCATCAGAACTAGATGCTACTAGCCAACTATATTTATAGACACCTTCAAAATAACAAGAAACTATGAGGAATGCCAAAGATACATTGGGAGAAATAGGAATGCTTTGATGCCCCTAAAATCCATTCAAGTTGAAGAACCTTTTCAAAAATGGGGATTGGAATTCATTGGAATAATAGAGCCCAACTCATCCATTGGACATAAGTACATCCTGATAGCTATCGACTATTTCACGAAGTGGTCAGAAGCAATACCCACTAAAAAAGTAGACCAAGAGGTTGTGATGGAATTCATGGAAAGTTTGATCATGAGATTTGGTATCCCAGATGCATTGGTCATAGAAAATGGCTCATATTTCATAGGTGCCAAGATGATTGAATTTACATGTAAATATGGGATTTACTTGAAAACATCCTCAAACTATTATCCGTAGGGAAATGGATTAGCTGAATCAACAAACAAAAACTTGCTCAAGATCTTGAAGCGGACTCTGAAGGACAACAAGAGAAGTTGGCACTCTATGATCAACCAAGCACTATGGGCTGATAGAATAACCATCAAGAAGTCTATCAACACATCTCCCTACTCTCTAGTCTATGGAAAAGAAGTAGTTCTTCCAATACACATAGAGATCCTAGCTCTAAAATTACTCAATCAGACCGACACAGAGGAAGCAGAACCAATGGAGAATAGGTTGATCCAACTCCTACAGTTAGAGGAACAAAAGGAGCAAGCCTATGACCACTATCAAAAACATGTGGTTGCCACAAAAAAATGGTTTGATAAAAAGGCCACTCTAAGAAATTTCAAGGTAGGAGACTTGGTCCTAAGATGGAATGAAAAGAAGTCAAAACCTAGAAATCATGATAAATTTGATGTATTCTGGGAAGGTCCTTTCGAGGTAATAGAGGAAAAATAGCAAAACTCCTTCCAACTGAGAAATGAATAGGGTCAGGTCCAACCTATCCCAGTCAATGACTTCCACCTGAAGTTGTACTACAAGTAAAAGGTTTCCCTCTACCTTATGTATTTTATGTAAATATTTGTTTTCTTTGTCTTAAGAAATGCATTCAAAAACTCCAAGGAAAAATGTCATGATGGCATGACATTTCGGTGCCCAAAGGCCCCTTCAATGAAAATTATCATGATTTCATGAATTTTTGGCAGCCGATGGCCACTCCAAGGAAAAATATCATGATGGCATAACATTTCATGCTCAAAGGCCCCTTCAATGTAAATTGTCATGATTTCATAACTTTTTGGTAGCCGATGGCCACTCCAAGGAAAATATCATGATGGCATACCCCCTCAATAAATTCTCATACTTTTGTAGCCGATGGCCACTCCAATGAAAATATCATGATGGACAAAGCCCTCAATTAAATTATCATGATTTCATGACTTTTTGGCAACTGATGGCCACTCCAAGGAAAATGTCATGATGGCATAACATTTCGGTGCCCAAAGGCCCCTTCAATGTAAATTGTCATGATTTCATGACTTTTTGTAGTCGATGGCCACTCCAAGGAAAAATGTCATGATGGCATGACATTTAAAGGCCCTCATATCTTTAACACCAAAAATTCAGATGACATCTCGATGCCCAAAGGCCACCTTAGAGCAGCCGAGAACTTTTGGTAGGAAAAGTAGTTTTCTCGACATTATAAAAAGTCCCACTTTTTAAGGTACCATCATACCTACTGATTGGTCTAGAGTAGAGGTGACACCAATTTATTGGCCTAGGATAGTAGTGGAGCAATATCATTGGCCCAAAGAAAAATGGTAATACATGGTAGTTGGCTTCTTGAAGAGGCACACAAACCAAGGCACCCAAAAATATTCAAAAATAGTATTGGGGTGTGTGCCACCAATCGTAGTTATTGCATGTCACCTTGGCATGTGCATGCACAGCCGATTATATCACAAATATTTTTTCATCACCCTTTCATATTCTACATTGTTTCCCTTTTGCTCACTATGCTCCCTATTCTCTCAGAAAGCTCTGCAACACTCTGCTAAGTACAAAAAACTAGTTTTACTACCAAAACATAGAATACAACCATGATGGCCACACCTCCAACTACTACTTCAAAGGGGAAATGAACATCATCCAAAAAGGGAAGTAGTTTCATGGATCCCGATAGCCATATCACTGATACGAAGCTGACATGGAAAGACCTAGGGCAAATTTGGAAGGACATAGTAGCCAGAATGGCCACAAACATCTCCCCATCAAGCCCAAGCATGTTCCCTTACCACTCTCTACTCTACTGGTATGTCTACCCTTAGGTCCACCCCTACCCCGAGTTAATCAGGGCCATGGTAGAATTCTATGATGTTAAGAATAGAATAGTGAGAAACTCCAAGAATGGAGTCATATTCATGCTCGACGTTGACTCAATTAGGGCCACCTTCACCCATGGCAGGAAGCCTACAGTTCCCCCATTCCATTTGATCCTACTAATTCTATGAAGTATTACACCAATACCCTAAACATCTAGCTATTCCTGCAAGAGCATTTGTTAGACTCTCTTCTCGAAGGAGCTATGCCAAAATCCCTAATTCCCTTGGCCAAATTCAAGAACAAGGAGCTCTTTTCCATACTAGCCATGGTGGTGGGGCTAGAAATAGATACACAGGTCTATGGATGGCAAGTTGTGATAGCACAATGCATATCTAATCCCAAGTTTTATGATGTGGTGCATGTAGACCCAAGCAGAGTGCCAATATTCTTTGATTGGCTGGAATACCTAGCCTAGCAGTTGCATGCAGGGCTCTTCAAACTACAGAAAGATATCCCAGATACCTTCAGGTTCTCTTCTTACCTGGTATGGATTTTCTTCTTCTTTCAGGCAAAAAATTTAGGTTTTATCCCTACCACACAAAAGGACCAAAAGGGAGACCTCCTGCCTGTATGTGAGTGGACGTCGCTCCTTTCAAATGTGGGTTCATACTATCACTTCAATATGGAATTCTTGGGCCCTGCATTAAAACTCATGTATGGTGTCATGCCAAGAATTCCCCAATAGATGAGAGATACTTTGAAGCACCTCCATGCAGAAGAAGGGGACTGGTTTATTCTGACATAGGGGGTGGTCGTCAAGCTCTATGGCTTCATAGAGAAGCCCTTCTTGTTGCCTTATTACATTACTAAGCGATTATTCACTCTAGAATACATAAGGTAAACAGAATTCATCAACAATAGATTTGGTACAGGCACTAGTAAGATAGGTACTTGCCTCATGCCCTTCTAGTTTGAGGGAGTAACAATGTCAAAAAAAGGAGACCACGAGCGAATTGCTCAAACTTTAAGAAATCTAAAATTGATAGAGTTACCACAAAAATGGAAATATGATCCTAAAGATAAATTTGCTCAAAGGCAAGCCACCCTCAATAAAGCACCATTCAAGAAATTTCATTCATCATATAGGCAAATTGATAAACAGAGCATGAACAATGAAGAGAACCAACCATTAGAATGGCACATTGAAAAAATGCAGCCACTGCCTCCATGGCACGATTTCTATTTGCACTTGGCAGATTGGTGCCCTGAGGTGAACCCAACCCACAAGCTAAGTAACAAGACCATCGAAAGTACCAAGAAAAGAGGGGAAGATTGGGACCACGCTAAGATATTAGCATGGTGGCAAATGAGATGCCACCTACAAACATTCTCCAGGTATGGGACAAATATTGATAAGGACTTCTCGAAAAAATATGATGAGAATCATGATGAATGGTTCAAAACTTTTGTAGATAAAGTCCCTCTGGGCATCAATGGCATCCCCATCAAACCAATTGAAGGTAAAATAGATACTAAAAAAGATAAAGGGAAAGGGGTCGCCATTGAGAAAATGGAGGTCCCTAGAAAAAAGAAACCTCGAAGTTTCATTCCCCCTTTTAGATTCGACATAGAGTCCGATGATGATGCTCAACTCGATCATAGGAGACAGAGAGTAGAATAAAGAAAGTGAAAAGTAGAATTGTCGAAGGGAGGAGACCAAAAGAAAATAAAATGAGAAGAAACACCCTCTGAAGAATCAGAAGAGCATGAAGAATCAGAGGAGCATGAAGAATCAGAGGAGCATGAAGAAATCAAGGGACCAGGAAGGAATAGGGGAGAGCTCCAAGTAAAATTTTGAGCATCAGGAGACAAATGAACAAGTGGTCGGGATGACTAAAGAGCCTCCCACAACAAAAGGAACCCCTAGCATGGAATAAATCCTAGAAAAATTAGCAACTGGTATCGATGACTCGAGTTTGAAGCAAATAGCAGAAGCTTATACCGAGGACCTAGAGAAGTCACAGGGAACTGGAGACACCAATCCTCCAAAAGCTTTAGGTATATCTCCTATAAATCTCGATACTCCTTCTTCCTCTTCTCACTCCCAAAATAATTCCCCTTCCCATTCTAAAGGTCGTGGTAATGCCTCTCCCACCTCAACTCATCAACCTCCACCATCGCCACCATCAACTCATCAACCTCCACCATCTCCACCATCAACTCACTAGACTCCAAAAGCATCTTCCTCTACCCCCATAGGTTCTCCCACCAAACAATCAAACATAGAGGCCTCTCTAGCCACTACTCCTTTCCCTTACTCCACCAACCTACTGAGCTTTCAAGCCATTCATACCGCTTCTCTCGAGAGCAACCCCACCATTGCTAAATTCAAAAAATTAAAAAAGGTAACCTTGAACATTGCTACATGGCTAAAATCATGGAGCTCCCAAAGTTCTAAAGATATAGCCCATGTCAGAGAAGGAACAGTGTTGGATCCCATCAGCATGCAACGTTCCACTATGAAAATGACCCCACTCATACAGAAGCCAGAGAAAGACATGACCCTGGAGGACTACCAAGCTGAGGTAACCATGAAAGATATCACTCAACTACCAATGGATGATGAGTGGGGCAAGGCCCAGACCCACATGGGAACCATTTATCTAAATATTGAGTATTACAAAGAAAAGTACTTCCAGGTTGAGCAAGCAAGAAAGTATTTGGAAGAAGCCTTGCACCAAAAACAATCGAAAAGGCTTTAAAAAATGAAGCTAAGAAATGGGAGCTGATGTTCAATGAAGTGGCCCCCTACAAAGAGAAAGTGGTGAAAGCCGAAGAGTAGATCCAAGTGTTGCAACAGTAGGTCGAGGACCTTAAAAAGTAGCTCACAGACAATGCTAATAATACCAATGGGCTATCTAAAGAGAAAGCTAGGACAATCAGGAGAGACATGATTGGAAGCATCAACAAGATGACCCTGAAGGCAAGGCCCACACTATCTTATCTGCTCAAAATAAAAAATATGCTAGGGCAAGTGGAAGATGAATTTGAAGCATCAATCAAACTCCTAGCAATGAGGCTATCAGTAGCTACAAAAATTCAAGTCTTGGAAGACAGCACCCAAGCAATAACTAGATATAGAGCACGGGATAAAAATTGGTCCCAGGCCAAGTTAGTCACCAGGAGCTTTTTCAAAAGGCACAAGCTGGTAACTAAAAGTGCTAAGCTCATGCAGGAGCTCAGAGTAGAAGCTAAGGCAATTCTAAAACATATAAGCATAGCTAAAAATTATGGCATGCCTAGCTTCTAGGACAAAGATTCAAATCTCCTAATAGAAGATGAACTGAAAGCTGCCTGGAAGAAATTTGTAGAAGATGAGTCAAAAATTGATAGTTGGGAAGAGCTTATTCAAGAAGAACAAATATTCAGCATGGCTCAAGATATTACCCAGATCAACTCTTGTCTACATGAGTTGTACATGAAATCAAAAACTTTATCATATGACAAGGTTGAAGAGTTGGAGTATCTGTACATCACTTTCAAGGAAAAAATAGATATAGATGAGGAAACCTGGAGGAAGGCCTGCACCACCTATAATGAAGTAGTAAAAGAAAAGGACAAATAGGAAAAGGCTAAGAAAGCCTCGTCAAGCAGTGCAACAACTCCTAGTCAAGGTGAAGCAAAAAAATCTAATGAAGAAGATACTCTGGAAGAATGACCACCCCAAAGCAAGAAGCATTTTTGTGCTTGGTATCATTCCCCTTATTTCCCTTCTTTTTCTTAAGTTGTTCTTTTTACTCCATTCCCCAATGGATAAAGGCTCTAGGTTCTAACATTCTGTAGATAGAATTACCCCAAGAGGCACCAAGAATATTGGTCAAAATGACCACATCCAAGGAAATAAGGAGTAATCTTCTCAAGATTTTGCTAAGTATAGAGAAAGTCATGATAGCATGACATTTTGAAGGTCAAAGGTAGAACTAAGGTGAAAATTCATGATGGCATGACATTTTGAAGGTCAAAGGTAGAACTAAGGTGAAAAGTCATGATGGTGTGACATTTTGAAGGCCAAAGGTAGAACTAAGGTGGAAAGTCATGATGGCATGACATTTTGAAGGTCGAAGGTAGAACTAAGGTGAAAAGTCATGATGGTACAACATTTTGAAGGCGAAGGTAGAACTAAGGTGAAAAGTCATGATGGTGTGACATTTTGAAGGTCGAAGGTAGAACTAAGGTGAAAAGTCGTGATGGCATGACATTTTGAAGGTCGAGGGTAGAACTAAGGTGGAAAGTCATGATGGCATGACATTTTGAAGGTTGAGGGCAGAACTAAGGTGGAAAGTCATGATGGCGCGATATTTTGAAGGCCGAAGGTAGAACTAAGGTGGAAAGTCATGATGGCATGACATTTTGAAGGCCGAAGGCAGAACTAAGGCGGAAAGTCATGATGGCATGACATTTTGAAGGCTGAAGACAAAACTAAGGCGGAAAGTCATGATGGCATGACATTTTGAAGGCCAAAGGTAGAACTAAGGCAGAAAGTCATGATGGCATGATATTTTGAAGGTCGAAGGTAGAACTAAGGTGAAAAGTCATGATGGCACGACATTTTGAAGGTCGAGGGCAGAACTAAGGTGGAAAGTCATGATGGCATGATATTTTGAAGGCCAAGTGGACCATGACATCTCTAAGGAGGTTAAGGAAGATCACCATAACAAGAAGATCTCAACCACTTCCAGTTGAAGACTCCATGCTCTCTTAACTACTTCTTTACTAGAATGAGCCTACGGGCATAATGTTGTAACAAATTTTAGTTTTTCTGTTATGTAAAACTCTTATATATAGAATGAGTGACCCAAACAAATGGTCAGATCTTAGGTGTTTACAAGGCTATGTATACAAACTTCTGAAAGCTTAATAAAAGATCATCCATTTTGGTTCTTGGCTCACTGGTGTTCTAAATCAAGTATGTATGTGTTTTTGATTGCTATATAAGTCTAAATTGAATGTAACCTGCATTAATTCTTATTCTGAATTCCTGCAATAAAGTTTAGTTAGATCTACAATTAACTTCACAGATAAGCTTGCACTTAAATAGATCTTCACCAGAAGTTTTAGTTTCTCTATTTTGGTTCTTTTTTATGCTTCTCTGTAAAAGGTTGTAATAGTTGCTTTGTTGTTACCTAATATGTACCATTTAAAATCTCTAGCAATAGCTATATTTCCCTCTCTTTATGCATTTCCCTCTTTCCCCCTTTTCCTAAAAGAAGCAAGGAACCAGCCTCCTCTGGATATTGAACCAGGTAAACTCTGTGTTAACCTGGTCTTTCAATGTTGGCAAAGTCTTGGGTGCAAACGTAACCAAAGGCAGATTTTGCTCCAACATGTTCCCCTCTTATGGGATGTACAATATTTCATCTTCCACTCTACCTCTATCTTCATCTACTTCCACCTTTTCACCTTCCCCCACCTCATCCATTTTAGGCTCCCCCTTCCATTCCTATTTCTTCTTATAATCCACTTTACCCATCTTATCTCACCAATCCCCCATGCTATTCTACCCAACCTAAGTTTTCTATTCATCGCTCATCTGGTCCATTGTAGCTTGCATATTTTGGCATGTCATCTCATACTTCACCTTCTTCCTCTCTTCAAACACCACTTCCCCCACCACAATCCATTATGCCTACATTCTTTACATCACCTCCTTCTTGGTCTTCCACACCAACCATGCAACCATCACAATAGATTCTGGTGCACCAAGTATAGGATTCCTAGCCCTAATTTTTCCATTCACAGTAGATGTCTACCCCACAATAGATTCTCCCATCTGCTCCCATGTTTCACACCTTCTAACAACAACATCCATAGGAATAATTTTAGTATACTCCTCTTTCACAATGGGAGGAGCAACAACTACAATATCCTCCTCATTCTTAGTCTTCCATCATTTCATCATAATTTATTTCAGTCCCATCAACTGAACTCCAACTCTTACAAGAACAAATCAAGATGTTGGATCTACGCATGACGGTTACGGGTCCCAAAAACCCACATATAATGAGTTATGCAATGAACCCATTCACCCCTCAGTTCTCATTCCTCCTTATCCTTACCATTTTAAGATTCCAAAATTTAATAAATATAAGGGTAAAGATGATCCTAGAGAACATATCAGCAATTATCGCTTTGCATGCTACCAACTTCATGGTAGTGATCCCCTCATGTTGCATAATTTTGCTCTTTCACTTGGGGGACAAGCCCTTGATTGGTACAACATGCTTCCATGCCATAGCCTGTTCATGTTTGAGTAGTTGGCTAACTCATTTCTTGAACACTTTTCCATCAACATCAAGAAAAATATGAACTTTTGATGTATACACCTTGCGATAGGCTGATGATGAACCTATCACTGATTTTATTTCTCGATGGAGATCGATCATTCACAACCTAGCTTATAGCCTCCTATCTATCGAACTCATCACATTGTTCACTAAAATTTATCACAAACACATTTCTATGCCTTTGCAATTGCATCAAAGCTGCACATTTGATGAAGCCATCACTCAGGAAAAAGTCATTGAGGACATCAAGGTCCAATCTAGAAAAATCAAACTTTGGTAGAAGACATCCTACCCCTCAAATTTTTGCTTCAATCGTAATGCTCTGAATCCACCCTTTTCCAAACTACCACAAACCAATCAAGTAGTAGTGGCCTCTCCAGCTTCTTCGTCGATCTCACAACCTCCTCCTCCACAACAATAGTTGTTTCATACTAATGCACCTCCTCCATCTAATCCACAACAAGCTCATGGTCTTCATCCTCAATGCCCACAATGCAATTGGACTCCACTTTTTGAGCCTCTGCCAACTTTATTCTAGAGGTTGTTTGATGTTGGTCATGTTACATTACCCGACATTAGACCCGTAGACCCGAATCAACCCAAACCTCATGGGTACAATGAACAGGCCTTTTGTGCTTACCATCGACAACATGACCATGATGTCGGGTCTTACCACTCCTTTCATGGCTTGGTACAGGATCTTATCGATCATGGTACTATCCAAGTTTTGAACCCCCTTGCACCACAAAATCAAAATCTGGGTATTTATTAGAACCCATTACCTGAACATGGGGGGACTAATCCTCAAGGGGCTCAACCCACTCAACAAACCCAATCAAGGCAAGTCAATCATGTCCACCATGATCCTCCCTCATGCAAAGTGGTTGGCATGATTAACCTCACTACTCATAATCAACATTATCCACCATGTCAGGATGCGCCCATTGCTTCACCTCCACCACCATTCACTTCTCCTCACTCACCCGCAACATCAAATGTTTCACCACCTCTACCATGTAATATCATCACTATTCATGGTAGTCTCACCCATCAGTTGTGCAATGCTCTAGCTAGATTATCTATCTTTGATCTTTTACAATAATCTCACCCTCATCACGAAGCTTTAAACGATATTCTTTGCTCCATTGAACTCAAAACCAATGATACCAATGCATTTGTAAATTTTATTGGGAACATACCTCGATGCATGCAACCTTCGATCAGCTTCCATGACCACAAAATTATCAAGCTTATAGGTGAGGGAGCTGATCCTCCACTACATATCCAAGCAACCATCAATGACATCACTTACAAGCGTGTCCTCATTGATACTGGTTCTTCCATCAACATCATCTCTACCATTGCCCTTCATCACCTTCACATTCCACCTACTCATTTTGCTACACCTTCACTCAACCTTCAAGATTTTGATGGTTCTATGCATCCCATAGTAGGTTCCATCATTCTACCCATCCGAGTAGGTGTGAGGACCATGTCTACCTTATTCCATGTCATTCAAGGTGAGATGCAATACAATATCTTGCTTGGATATCCATGGATCCATGATATGCAATGTGTTCCATCTACCTTACACCATTGTCTCAAATACATGCATAACAAACTAGTCCATTGCATTCCCATCGATGGTGATCCTTTCAAATTTTGCAACATCGCAGATCTTCCACCAGGACCTTCATCATCCTCTACCCGAGTCATTCCTATTCCTTCACATCGTTAGGTAGAGGCATCCACTTCCACTCCACCACCTACCTCATCCTCGCATCTCCCACCTAGGATGTGCACACATTCTTCTACATCTACTTCCCACATGCCATCATCTTCTTCTATGGATCCCCCTATTTCTTTCATACCTTTCTTGCCACCTTCTTCATGGCCTCCTGCTCCCTCTCACCCATCTTCTTCTATGGATCCTCCTATCTCTTCCATACCTTTCTCTCCACCTTCTGTATGGCCTCCTGCTACATCCCACCCATATTCTTCTACAGATCCTCCTATCCTCCCTACTCCTCATACACACCCACTCCAATTCCATCCTTGATCTTGGTCTTTCACTTCATCTCACAACATGACTCCTCCCCTCCCCCCCCTAAAATTTACACTCTCTCCCCCCCCCTCCCCCCCCCTCATAAAAAATTCAAAAAAAACCCCCCTCTTCCCCCAAATCCAAAACCCCCCCCCCCCCCCAACACCCCCCCCAACCCCTCCCCCCCCTCCCTCTCATCCACCCCCCCCCCCCCCCCCCCCCCCCCCCCCCCCCACCCACAAACATATTCCCCCCCCCCCTCCCCAAAAATACTCATTACACCCTCCCCCCCCCCCCCCCCCCCAAAAAAAATCCACTCCCCCCCCCCCCCCCCCCCCCCCCCACCCACCACTCCCACCTCCCCCCCCCCCCACCCAAAAAAAAAAAAAAAAAAACAAAACACCCCCCCCCCCCCCCCCCCCCCCCCCCCCAACAACCTCTTCCAATCCACACTTCACTTTATACTACCTTCGGTATTTTCATTGGTGTGGTTTTGGGTTAGGACGTTATGAACAGGGCTTACAAATGCCTATTAACCCCTACATTCAACTGCCTATGGACAAATCTGGTTTGGGTTATCACCCTACAACCATTCACTCGCTAGAAGATGAACTTCGAGACCTCACTCTTCATCCTTCAGTAGTTCCTACACACTCATTAGAATATGAACTTGAAATCAATGTCCTTGATGATTATCCCTCCCTCCCATTCCACCATCAACATACCATGTACATTATTTCAAGAATCACCCCTTTCTAATGCCACATCTGCCTACTTCATTGATGATTTGATCGATAGATTTGCTACCCTTTCCCTCACTTATCCTCACTTAGATCATGCCCTTTCACCTTCCTCTCCATTACCTATACATTCATACATACCTTTGCACAATCATTGATAGGTCTACCATTCTATGGCTCAACCCCACTCTCCACCCATGGTTTTACGTCCTCCATTGAATCTAACATACCATTCACATCCTTTTGAGTCTTCATCCCCATGCTCTCCATCTTCCACAATCTTTACCACCTCCATTAATATGGTTTTCATCAACTTGTTCACCCCACTTTACTACACATCTCATCCGGATAAAACGGATGCACCCAATCTAGACTTCATCAACTTCACTCACATATCACCTACACCCTTATCATAATATTTATTGTTATCACCATCCATGCTACACACCACAAATGCTCCTTCACCATCTACTCCACCTCATATCCCTTGGATTAACCATATAGATGTATATCTAGATGATGAGTTTGACTTACCCGAGGCTATCGATGACCTCCATCTCATCCCCATTCCTGCTCAACTCCAAGATGGCTCCCACATGCTTGTGGAAGACACTATCGATGTTGACATTGGTGATGATCCTACCAACCCCCACATCATTAAACTCATCGCTAGCCTCTCCTTAGAGGAGCACACCCTGTTTACCTCCTTTCTTAAGGATTACATCAAAGTATTTGTATGGTCCTACATAAACATGCCTAGACTCGACCCATCATTAGTCATTCACAACCTTACACTTGATGAGGGTGCCAAGCCCATCAAACAAAAATTATGATGCATGCATCCCATGATTGCGTTAATGGTAAAATTTGAACTCCAAAATCTTCTTGATGTAGGGTTCATACAACCAATCGATTACCCAAAATGGGTGTCCAACATGGTCCTAGTACCAAAGCCCATCGGGGATGTCCATGTATGCACTGATTTTTGGGATCTGAACAAAGCCTATCCCAAGGATAATTTCCCACTCCCCAACATCGATACATTGGTTGATTCTATAGCAAGTCATGAAATGATATCTCTCATGGATGGATTTTTTAGCTATAACCAAATCAAGATCAACCCTACTGATCAGCACAAGACTTCCTTTATGATCCCTTAGGGGAATTTTTGTTATAAGGTCATGCATTTTGGCCTTAAGAATGCTGGGATAACCTACCAATGTGCTATGACATACATATTCCATGACTACATGCACAAGATTATGGAATATTACATTGATGATATTATTGCCAAATCTAAAGAGTGCTCACAACATCTTGTAGACCTTCGTAAAATCTTTGATCACCTCCTTGAACACAACATGTGGTTAAACCCAAAGAAGTGTGTCTTTGGTGTTACTTCAGGCAAGATTTTGGGATTCATCATCTCTCAATGGGGCATTGAAGTCGATCCCAATAAAGTCAAAGCTATTATCGAGATGCCTCCCCCTACGAATCTCAAGCAACTACATAGCTTGTAGGGCAAAATACAAGCTATTCATCACTTCATCACCCAATTGTCTGAAAAGTGTAAGCCATTTAACCACCTCTTGCAAAAAGGGGTCACCTTCAAATGGGATTCTCACTACCAACAAGATTTTGATGCAATTAAAGCTTATCTCACTTCTCCACCAGTTCTATCTCCACCACATCAACAACTACCATTCTTCCTATACATCTCTACCATAGACTTTGCACTAGGAACATTATTGGCCCAGAAGAATGTGCTCAACCATGAGCAAGTTGTGTACTATATCAACCACACTTTGGTCAGTTATGAAATATGATATGCTTACATGGAAAATCTATGCCTGGTTGTAGTCTTTGCTACACAAAAGTTATGCCATTACATGCTCAACCATACAACCTTTGTAATCACTCACGATAACCCCTTATGATACATGATGAATAAGAGTTATCATAACTCTTGTACCACCAAATGGATCATGCTCCTTACTAAATTTGACCTCGAATTCATTTCTCAAAATTCCATTAAGGGGTAAGTGATCACTGACCAACTCGCTGAGGCTCCGTTACCTGATGACCAACCACTCCTCATTCAACTTTCTAATGATTCCATTTTTCACATCACTGAAGCTGAAGAATATGTAGAACCAGAAGCGCTAGATGATCTGACATTATTCTTTGATGGCTCCCATTGTGCACATGTTAGGGGTGCTAGGATCATATTTTTCACTCCTGATGGGGAACCACTCCCCTTCTCCTTTAAATTAGGTTTTCCCTACACAAATAATAATGTTGAATATGAAGCTCTCATTCTCGGCTTAAAGCAAGCACTTTCTATGCATATTAGACATCTTCAAATCTTTGGTGACTCTCTCCTTATCATCAATCAAGTCAAGGAACTATGGCAATGTCATTACCTTATACTTCAATAGTACAAAAAAATTGCTCAGTAGCTACTCACCTAGCTCGAGTGGTATGATATTGAGGCCACCCCATGCTCTTCCAACCATTTCTCTGACACCATGGCTTCTCTAGGCTCTCTGGTACCATAAAATCCACTCTCTGACATGATGCATGTGTCCATTCATACCTTATCTCAATCTACCATTTCACCCTCACCTCCTACCAATGATGATGGCATCCATGTCATCCACGTCGAGCCACATGATCCTTGGTTTTCTCAAATTAAGGATTACATCAAGTTAGGTTTTCTCCCTTATGATTTACCTCATGCTCATCAACGAGCATTCAAGCAAAGGGTAATTTGATACACACTACTAGGGGACATCCTCTACCACCGTAGTCATGATGGCATCCTTCTACATTGCCTCAAACCACATGAGGCTCAGTGAGTGGTTCAAGAAACCCATGATGGAACTTGCGATGGCCACTTCAGTGGCATGGCCATTACCAAGTGCATCTTATGCATGGGATACTATTGGACCAAAATGGAGCATGATTGTTGTGAGTATGTTAAATGATGCATCAAGTGTCAGCAACATGCTAATATCACACACTTGCCTTCACAAGCACTGCAACCTATCCAATCCATGTGGCCCTTCTCACAATGGGGTTTAGATATTATTGGATAAATTACACCTGCTTCATCTAGCAACCATAATTTCATCATCACCACTACCGAATATTTCACAAAGTGGGTCGAAGCCATCTTGCTTGTTCAAACCACAGGAGCCAAAATCATGATGTTCATCACTAAACACATCATATGCCACTTTGGAATCCCCTTGTAGATCATTTTTGACAATGGTACACCATTTAAAAATAAGAACATCCATGCATTGTGCACCAAATTCAACATCCATCATAGCTTCTCTACCCCATACTACCCTCAGGGTAATGGCCAAGTAGAAGCTACCAATAAAACCATCTGTGCCATCCTTCACAAAACTATTGCAGAGTCTCATCATGATTGGCATAATCAAATGCCATTGGCCTTGTGGGCCTATCAAATGAGCATTTGCACCCCCATTGGGGCAACACCATTCTCTCTAGTTTATGGTGCTAAAGCCATTATGCCCCTAGAACTTGAGATACCTTCCTTATGCATATCCATGCAAGACTTCATCGATGATGATACTACTCGTCAAGCCAGACTTGACCAATTGACCCTCTTGGATGAACGTCACATTCATACCATCAAACACACTCATGTTTACCAAGACCATCTCTATCATACCTACAATAGTAAGGTACACCAATGAGAATTCTAGATCGATGACTTGGTTCTTAAAGAGAACCAACAGATCACTAGCCAACCCCACCAACTGCATGATAAATTCATGCCCAATTGGCTAGGTCCTTACATTATCACCCATAAATTTGGTTCTAGGGCCTATCGATTGGCTAATCTCGAAGGTCTTGCAGAACCCAAACCCATCAACATCATTCATCTCCATGCATTCAATGCCTAACTATTTTAGGTATAATTCACTAGTCATTGTACATACCATCATAGTTATGTTGTATATATCATCTCGCTAGTACACTCACGATGCACATTACACCAAACACACACTCCTCACTTTCTGTTACACAACAAAAAATATTTATTTTATATGTCATTTTTATGTTGTTTATACCTTTTGTCTTGCAGGTTCATTATCACTAGCTACACCACCTTCGTTGGGACACATCACGTCAGATTTACATCATGACATACCTTTAGACCATCATGCAAGACTTTCTGACACTCCTCTCTTCACCAAAAATCTCACCCAAACATACAGAGCCACCTGAATCTATCCATGCTCGTAATTCATCTTTCTCTTCCCACATAGACCATGACACTCCAATCCTTCCTCATCTCGATCATAGAGATTCACCTATCTCTCCTCACTCCAATGATAGTAATGCCACCATTTTCTCCTTTGTAGATGCAAGGGAACATTCCCCCTCCTCTTACCCAAACACGAGGAACCCATCTCCTCCCACCTTCATCGATGAGAGAAATCTGTACATGCCCGCTTCTTCAACTCGATGCACTTCCTTTATCTCCTTTCCTCCCAACAAGGGGAACCCACCTACTTTCTCCCACTCCTTAGGGTTACCTTTACCTCTAGCCAATGGGATGTCACCCTATGACCAAGACCTTCACCAATATCTTTCCCATTTCCCCCCCCCCCCCCCCCTCCCCCTTCCCCCCCCCCCCCCCCCCCCCCCTCCCCCTCCCTTCCTCCCCCCCCTTCCTCTCCCCCCTCCCCCCCCCCCTCCCCCTTTTCTCCCTCCCCTTTTTTTTTCCCCCTTCGCATACATGTCCCTCATCCTTACATACAGATTTCACTAGAGCCGAGGTCAGTAGTCAACCCACCCCCACCTAACCCACATCTCCTATGATCATCACCTCCCACACCTTACATCTACCCCATACCTATCCTCTCAGAGCCTCTCTCTCACACCTTTCACCAACTACTTCACATAGGGCTCCTCATTCTACTTGAGATCAAACCAAATGATCCACATCACCCTAAACCAAGGGGATACAATGAACATCAGTTATGTGTCTACCATCATTAGTAGGGGCATGATATCAACAAGTGCCAAATTTTTGAATACCTCATCCACAACATGGTGGATGGGAAATATCCACCACATTTTGAGCATACCACCTCTCCCACTCGAAGTTGAAGGTATCCCACCTCATCTCATGCCCCACTCCACTCCATCATGTACATCATTCACTTCCACACCCCACTACTTCCAGTAGCTACACAGTCACACAACCTATTAGGACACTAGTCACGTTGCCACTATGCCTAGTCATTCATAACCTGAGTGTCACCACTTCCCACATCCTTAGTCTAGTCCCCTATATCCTTCTTCCTCCCCTTCTTCATTTCCCTTCTTGTTATTTTGCATTGTTGTATGGTCACGCTTCGAGTGGCTACATACCTATGCTAAATTTCTCCTTCTTGTTATTTTACATTGTTGTATGGTCACGCTTTGAGTGGCTACATACCTATGTTGAATTTCCCTTTTTCATTTCCCTTCTTATTATTTCACATTGTTGTATGGTCACGCTTCGAGTGGCTACATACCTATGCTGAATTCCTCATCTTTTCCTTTCTTTTATTCTTCTTCCCTTCTTTGTTTCTTTCATTCCTTCCAATATGCTTCATACAATTTTGCTTTTATCCATCATATCTCTTGCCTATCACTCTTCTCGATATGGTCAATCATACACATTCTCCTTTTTGCATTCATCTTTTCCACCTCCTACACATCCCCCCATGTTGGGGCAACTGCATCTAATGTTCTTCCTTTTTTGTCACCTTCTTTTTGCATATTCACCTCTTTCATGACATTTTCCAACCTCATCCCCTTTTAGTTCCATGACTTCCTCTTGTACATATTTTCCTACATACAAATTTCTTTCATGATGTTCCATTGCATATCCACATGTATATCCATTACATCCACATCCATACTTGTACATTCTTATTGTAGAAATGCACTCATGATGGATTAAAACACACACTTGTTAGCATCACCATTTGGATGTCCACTCCCCTTTTTAGGATTATGGATTGTACAGAGTTTTGCATGATTTGACCATTCACAAGTTAAGCCAATCAAATATCACCTCTAGTTGACAAGTTCTCATGCTTCTCACAACTTCCCTTGGTTGGTTTGATTTCTTTCATGGACCACTCACACATTTCACATTTTAAGCACATTTTGAGTCTAGGGAAGACAACACCTTGTGTAGACATCATCATTTAGTGAATGGTTTTCCTTGCTCATCCTATCATTTGTGTGATCAAAATAAAACCTGGGGATAAACAAAGGGAAAAGCATAAGCAAAAATAGAAAAAGGGGTAAAACAAAAGCCAACGCCCACAAAAAAAACAAGAGAAAAGAGCACCAAAAAAAGAGAATCAAAAGGAAGAGGGGTAGAAAACAAAAGGAAATACCTCCAAGAGTACTACCAAATTGCTTGAATCCCTTTGGTCCTTCGGTTTAACATAACATCATGGGGTGATTTTCATCACCAACAATAGGCTCCAAGAGCCTGCCTGGTAGTGGAATAGTCTTACAAGTGGTGACACATCTATCACATTAGCGACCTTCTCTTGTACATATCACTACACGCTTATGGATGAGCTAGCTATTTTGGCTAAGTTTGCAATAGGTTAGTCCCACCTCCCTCAAAATGGATAAATGAACATCACTCATCACACACACTGGTCCATGATAGACTTCCATTCAGTCAGGATAGTTATGAGTTGTTGTTGAACCTTGTTAAATTTTTCATGAGGTTTGATTGCTACAACTATGTTAGTCAAATTCACTACATAAAACTCCTTTACCATCTTACATCTTTGAGATAATAAAATGGATCACATTGCCACTAGTTTTGCAATGATACAAGTGCTTCCTACATGCATTTCATCCATATCATACACTTCATCTACATATTAGTCATTTCCTTTGCTCCTCATGCATTCTCTACTCTACATCTACTCAGATTCATACATCTACATTTGCATCATTTTTGGTTACTCTAAATCTACAATGACATCATTTCTTATACGCATTCATACCTACTACTACATATTCTTCCATATTACATTCACTTACATTTACCATTTCTTACATTATACATACACATAATCCTAAGCTATTCATTCATCCACACAAGTCATAACACATGTAAATCAAGCCACAAATAGAAACATATATGTATATATATCATGTCATCAATACCCTCGAGCTACAAAATCAAGTGTACATAATATACATATATGGGTGGCTATCTAGCCACCACCTCACTCTATAACACTAACATACCATCTCACCCCTGCTGCCCACTAGGAGTCTCTCTACTCTCCTCATGTACTATCGATGTCACCTCTACTCTCTACTCCTTGGCTGTCCTACTCAACTTTGGGGCACCTCCCACCACCTATGAGGCTACTGGCACTACCATCCTCTAATCTACCAACACCACAGAAGGGGCACTCCATTGACTCTATAATAAGTGTGTATGAGATCATGATATCAATCATGACCCTATGTACTCTAGGATCTCATGGCCATACAATATCAACTAAGCCTCACACTATGCCCTCATCGATGCCTCCCTTGCATACCTCCTAGACAAATCTATATTTTCTCATTGTAAATGATCTACCTCAGCTCACAAGCCTACTACCTCAACCTTGGCCTACTCGCCTACTATCCTAACTCCCTCTCCCTCCTCCCACACCTATCAATATCTCTCTATCTCCTCATGCAGGTGTGCTACCTCCATCTCATGTGTAGCCTATATCACACTGGTATCTACCTACACCTCCTATGCTTGTTGCACACTCTCCCATAGCACTACAATCTCTGATATCACCCTCTCCTTTGTAGCCATAGTCTTTTATACTTGGAATTTTAGCTGTCCCACACTCTATGTGTGACTCGTCTACTTAGTTGTAAATTATGATCTCACCTCATCACACTCTCTTCTCCATGCATCCCTCTTAGTGGCCAACTACATTACCTCTCGCATGGTTACCTCCATATAACACTATAGCTATCCATCCCTCTTCGTATGGCTCAACTACTTAATGGTAAGTTGTGCCCTCACCTCATCCTGCTCTACCCTCAATCTATCTCTCTTTGTGGCCAGCTCCCCTACCTCCATCATGGCTATTACCAACCTATACTTTATATTTTACCTCTCCTCCACTAATATTGATCTATCGGTAGCCCAATCCATCTCACAATCAGACAACCTCCCCTCCAAACCCTGCACTATCTCTCATAGTAGCACCACCTCATCCTGAGAATCTAATACATCTTAAAAATAAAATGTTACATCTAGCATAGATCCCTCTCTCTTCCTCCATCACCATGGCTCAATCCAGTGGTTGGTCCTCACCACCCTCCTATCGCTCTGGTGACCTAGCTCCAAGAGATCTGACCATATCATCTGGTGCTAATTTTCCCACCTCCTCCTCCATCGATGTCACCTCATCTAGTGGTTGGCCTCCACCACCCTCATGTCGCTTGAGTAACTCAACTCTAGGAGATCCTACCACATCATCCTAACATCACCTCTATCATTGGAGAGGCTCCTCCACCTCATCCTTTGACTCCACATCTAGCATAGGTACAACTCATCTTTATGCATGTACATCAACTATAGGCAATCCTTCCACTAGATCCACCCATCCATCTACTACCCTGACTCCTAGCTGCCACCTCTACGTTGCCCACCATATATCATACTCTAGAGTCATACCCACATCATCCACATCAGGGATAACCATCGATGGATCTCTTGACACATCCAAGGGAGGCACTATAGGTCATACTCCTTGATCTCCATCCCTCCTCCGTATCATGATAGGTGGATCTAGTCACCCCTATCATAATCCAAACTGATGCATCACTCTACTGAAAGGGAAGTACTCAACCTACTACTGATACTACCCCACTAACCATCTCCCTTAGTGGATCTTCCCTAACTACTCCTCATCCTCATCCCATACAAACCTATCCTTCCAAGGTCTCTATAGGATATGCTTGGGACATAACCTATCTAGTATCCCTCTCCAAACTAGACCATCTCCCTCATGCCCTGACTTCACTTGCATCTCCATATTCGTGTGCCACCTCAAGGCATAGGGTACAAAATCTCCCATTAATGCATGTGCCTCGTAATACAATCTCATGGACCACCCCATCATGATATGTTCCCATGCCCACACCTACAAAAATGGGCTAAAGCTCATACTAGATCACCCTACCCTCACAATCTTGTACAACTCTCTATACACCTGTGCTAGTAACATGGGCACCCATGCAAACACTACCTTTCACTCCACCATATCACAAACAATACCCATCATATTCTAGGGTAATTTCACCCTTGAACTATCTAGTAGAGCATAGCTCGCTATCATGAGCATCGCCATGCAATGGTGGTTGGACAACATCTTGCACTTCCAATAATGCTCATAATCCACCCCCTTCTCATACTGTACCTCTCCCCACCTAGCACCAAATATCCATTATAGTATCTCCTTGCATGCACCATCTACTATCGCTCTCACCATAATACCATCTATAGGCAACCGATATATCCTATATATCCTCCAATGTAATTATCATCTCCCCTATTGGGAGATGGAAGGTGTTCCTATTTGAATCCCACCTCTCACACAAGGTTGATATATAGGCCCTGTTGGCATGCATACTACACAACTACCATAGGCCCTTAAAGCCCACAACGCCCATCCACTTCACCATCTATCTCTATCCACACCTCTCCCAATGTACCTCTCAATGTTCATGTGCAATGGTATGACCTCAATATTCCTCACCTATATTCATTCCAACACATCACACAAATTCATCATCAGTTTCACATATATACAAATTCATCCTTATCATTTCTTAAATGGAAACATTCATCACATACACACATTTTAATTTAAAAAAAAATGGTTTGCGTAGACACGTGCGAACTTGGTTCGTGTGCTACTGCACGAACCTTTCATGGAGGGTATTTTTGGATACCCGTTAATACCTTTCATGGTGAAACTTTGCTCAAAATCCAAAACACTACATCTAACATGCATAAACACAACAATCACCCTTACATGCACGTAATACGAGGTATACATCAACATTGTAATTCAACTGTAAAAAAAAATGACATTTATAGATACCCATTATGCCCTTTTATGGTAAAAATTTGCTCAGATGTCAAAAACAACACATCAAACATGCATAAAAATAAAGTCAACTCTCACAAACACACAACACAACACACAAGTCAAACATCACAATCCAATGGTTAAAACAAAAAACAAATGACACATTTGGATACCCATTTGGCTATTTTCACACTTTGTGCACACATTTCAGTCAAACAGTACATGCAATCATACATTCACACTCAAACATGCATTTTCTTGTACTTTTTAAACATTTATGCAAATAAAACAACTTGGGTTTTTGTGCACTTACCAGTGGTACAACACCCTTGCCACTCGTGCTAGCCCATCCACACTCCATATCTAAACTTGGGCTCGATATTTTAGCAGTGCTCTACTTCACAACTTTTCTCACTCCTCTCCTCCAAATTTTGTGTAGCACAAATGATGCTCGCATGTGCGAACAAGGGTTTTATTCTACAATTTTATGGGTTTGCATGCACACGCCTGATCCTGGTTCACACCCACACGTGTAAACCTGGTTCATGCACTATTGTGCATGAACCAACCCCCACCACATCATCCTCATTATTTTTTTGACTTTTCCAAATTCATTTCATCTTCCATCCCTATTTTCTTTCATTTTTCTACTTTTTTTACCATCATCTTCTTTCAATTGACTCACCACCACTTTTCATCCACTCCATTGCTGATTCATCACTTGAGGGGGTATTCATACAACAAAATAAAAAATTCGCTTTGCACGTGATCAAACAACCAAACATCCAATCATGGGTATTACATCTACCTAAGAATTTTTTTACTGAAGATTATCTCAACATAAATCCAATCCCAATCAAACATTTTCTAAACCATGAACGCCATGCGCCTAATGGACATATCTTGATTCCATTCATTATAGTGGCATACATAAGACCATTTTTTGAATGTTGCACCTGATATACCCTCGCCTTGCAACTTTAATGGTTTAACAAATATCATCATGCGCTCATCAATCAATAAAAGGCAAAAATTTGAAAAGGCATTTATTCTATTCACAATTGGAACATCTTGCATTGATCACAAGAACAAAGCAATCTTAATTTTTCCCCCAAAAGCAACTAGTACAATACTACAAAGTGTTGTACTAAATCGTAAATCATCTATTTTATCATTGTGTTTCTTTTGTAATCATCCACATTCATCCACCCATAAATTCTTCATCTTTCCAATCACTTCATCACCTTCCTCCATCATATTTTTGTACTAAACTATGTCTTACACAACATAGTACAAAAAGGGGTAAATGTAGACACCTAAAAGTTGCATTTGGTTGCAAGTTCATCCTTCATGATTAATTAAGTCATAAACCTCACAAAATTGCACTAATTGATCCAAAAACACCTTATTTTCACAAAAGGGCTATCCATAAGCCCCTTTAGGCCATCTAAGCCCTTTCCTACATCTAATCATGGTCCCCATGCGACCACCTTCAAAAATCCTAATCATGGTAACCCTAATCTTAGTTTAAAAGTCACTTTATCATTAAAGTGTACTTTATGACTTAAATGATAACCCATGTCAAATCCTTCTCTCACCTACATATATTTTTTCCACCATTTTAATTTGAAGCTTCTTCCTGCATGTGCCAACTAGTTTGACACATTTTTCCTTATTTTTTATGATTACGCATCCTAGCAGCTAGGATGCGTATTCATAGAATCTAGAGATTTACTTCCTGCCAAAGCGATTGTTCAAATTCCATCTCACAATTGACCAATGGTCTGATCCCAGTGAATATACATCCTAGTGGCTAGGATGCATATTCGTTGAATTTGGAGAAACACCAAATTGGCTGGCTCGATCTAATCCATTTTAGACTCCTAGATATTGTAACCATAGACCTTATTTAATGACCTACAAATCCATTAAAGTAGAGATTCAACATTCTTATTGAGATTGGATGGAAATTTAAGAAGAGGAGGAGATTAAAAAGCCATATTTTTTGTTGAGCTAAAGATAATAGATCTGACATTTTTGTTACAAATTTGATAAGATACAATGGAGTTTTTGAGTGCTATGGAGATTCTTTGCAGGGAAAAACTTGCTTCACGTTAGATCTACTACTTCTACACAATTCTTTGAGCTTCTACTGATCCTATATATCATTAAAAGCACTATAAATTTTATCACATTACCTTTTTAGATCATTCTGAGTATTGTAACTTATGATATTTTACTTTGTTTCTTAGGATTCCATGATTTTGCATCATGACTGGCATCAAATACACGAGATGTGTATTCACATCTAAGTCACAAATTCATAGAATTACAAGGTTGAGGGCAAACACATGTAGTCAGATACATAAATAATATATTCATATTCATTATAGATCATTGTGCATTTAATATGTCTTAGCTATTTCCATATATCATGCATAAGCCCAATTGATGTTTAACTTTATATGTGTTTTTGTTAATCATTTTTTGAAACAAGGTTGTTTAATAGACCTAGGGATCTGATTGTTGCACCATTAAGAATTAGATTTATAGTAGCTTAAGTAGATCCCCAAACCATAATTTCTAAATTTAAAGGTTCTGTGCAAAAGTTCCTTGCAGATATCTTGAAGGTGTAAATTCGTATGCTAGTTGATACAATACATATTTGCTCTATGAGATGTGTATTCGCTCTATGAGGCATGTATTCGTTTGGATCAGACATCCATATCAGGTAAGTGAAGTAAATTTTGGTTTATGTTCTATTTTTATCTATTCTATTCTAGTTTTGATGTTGTTTTTTGCATATGATCATCTAAAATAAAAATATTAAAGCCAAAAGAAAATTAGTTAATTGTATTAGTGTGTAGTATATTTTATTATTTGAAAAGAAAAAATACATAGTTATATATATTAGCTTGTAGTAGTTTTATTATTTGAAAATAAAATATAGAAATATATAGTTAGTTGCATCAATTTTTAGTATTTGAAAATATGAAAAGAAAAAAAAGGAGAGATAGATAGTCAATTTCTATTATTTTACATTAGTTTCACTGTTTGCTGATATCTTCATGAAAATCATATAGACTAGGCTTAGATGCATTTTACATTAACCATTAGGTGTATGCCAATAAAATAACTCATTAAAATCTTACCTTACCTAGGCATGGAAACTGCCATAAGTGTTTCCTGGTGAACCCCACCAATAATTCATCGATAAACACCAAAGAGAGCACAACTTAAGTACTTCTCGTATGAGGTGTAGAGCCTTTATTTTCCCTCCCCCTTTTAGGCATGGATCCATAAACCTTAAGGAAAGGGGTACCAAAATTTTAAGTCTACATTATTTGGTGAACCCAATGTAAACACACCATCACTTTAATTTTATTGTTTTATTTTGTTTAAAAAAAAACTAAAAATACCATTAGAAATTTACTTGTCTTACATTAAGTCACATAAAATATATTTTCAATTGAACCGATTCACACTCTTTTATTTTTACACCATTGTCCTAAAAATAATCACATCTAACACGATTTTCTATAACTTTAGTTGGTTTGGACACAATGGGAACACACAGTGAAGGCCTACAAACCTTCAAAAAAAGATTATCCTTTTTCTTGTGTCCAAAAAACTTAAAACTCTAATCAAAATTTAAAATTTGGCCGATCCAAAAATCATCATAGCTATGGAAATAACACACATATCTTTGAGGTATATTATTGGCCATGGTGAATTGGGTGAGGACTGCTAGGACCTGGGCTTCATCATGGCTTGGACTTCATCATCAAACATTTGCATGCGAGTATCCAAGTGAAAGGCTAAATTGAAAACATGACAACTTGGCATACAACTTTCAAACGGTTTGAAAAGAGAAACTTTTAGTTAGGAGAAATGTTTTTGTTTTTAGAATTCTTTTTTTTCTATAAAAAAAAATATAAATATAAATAAATATATATATATATATATATATATATATATATATATATATATATATATATATATATAATTAAATGGTGGACAATAGTGCTAGGGAATCCATGCTCATAGACCTTAGGAAGGCATTCATAGAATAGGAAGTTGATATTCTTTTTAGAAATGATAGGGAACATTGGGGTGATTTGTGATACAACCTTAATCTTGTTAAGAGTAGGTCTGATGAACTAAGCAGAATTAAAAGAATTGATATAACAAAAGCTTTAGGTGTGGACTATTATTCCCCTTACTTCAAAATCAAAAGAAGCTGTGAGCATTGGTTAGCAAATAAAAGGGCTAGTGTTCACTCAACAATATACCCTTGGGAAAGCTATTTCAAAGAATCATTAACTGTTCACAAGTTTCTAGCATATCTAGAAGATAGGGAAGTAACTTTAGAATGCATAAAAGATATAATAAGACACCTAGAGTGGTAATATTTCAGGAGTTTTACCACGAATTACAATTTCAACCCCTTACTTTAGGTACTAAAAATCTCACTCTTGTTCATTTCATCCTCCTTTCGAAAAAATATTTTTTCCTTTGAAGAAGAGCATTTTATAAGCCTAGAAGAATTAGAGCCTATCAACGATATCCATAAACTCTTCCAAGAATATTGAACTACCTAGTTTTATTATTAAAGTTTTTGTAAATATTTAGTAATAAAATTTTAATTTAATCTAAAAAAAAACTTAGGAGTAGCATCGACAAAAGATGCCTAAAATTTTAAGGAATGGTAAACAGGTTGCAAATGGCTCCAAGGAGGAGTTGGATACTGAAAATCCTAATGACCAAAATATTGAAATAGAGACAGGATAAAACCAAGAAGAACAAATAGCACAAGTAGAACAAAATGAAGAAGAAGAAACAATAGATCCTTTTCAGCCTAAAATGGGACCTAAACGGGATTCCATTTTGAATTTGTAAAATATTTTTAGGATTTTTTAAGTCATAATCATCCTACTCTCACTAGTGCTTTTGAGATAGAATATCAACTTAAGAGGGACAATTTTTCAATTGAAGCAGATTTGGAAGAAGCTTTTTGAAATTACCCACAACCAGAGATGTATGCGAGTGACACTTCATATAATATTCCTCTATTACAACATGTCACCTATAATGATCATCCCCTTGATACCACCCAAATTACACACTCAATATATTCACTCACAAATTCAAGAATCCGTAGCACCTCAACAAAAACCTATTTTTGTTGCCACTACAACTACTTCCACTAAAAAATAACCACCTTCCTTCACCAATAATAATTTTCTTTCTTAATATCTCAACAACCGGTTTGCTCAAGCTTCTACATCTCAAAGAAATCAAAATGTGCATTCACAAATTCCTATTTCTTATCAACCAACCTCTCAATGAAATACATTTCCTTATGGGTATACCAACCCTACTATTTCAAATTCTATGCACAATAGTATTACCATTTTGACCCCTTATTTGACAACACAAGCTACATATTACCCTCCTTATGCAAACATGGTGGCACAAAATATGCACAATGGACAACCACATCATCTTGAAGCTATAGTCAAACAATTAGCTTCACGATTGGACCACATAGATCCTTATCATCCTACATATAATTATAAGGAAATGTGTAATCAACCATTGGATCCTATTGTTGCAGCTAGACCATATCCTAAACATTTCCCCATGTCAATTCTTTCGATTTATAATGGGACTAAATATCTAATTGAACATATTTGTATATTTAGGACAACATGTCATGATATTGCTTATGATGATATGTTGTTGTTAAAAACATTTCCTAAAAGTTTGGGGGGTATGGCTTTGGAATGGTATTATTAGTTGCCAACACATTCCTTAAGAAACTTCAAAGAAACTACAAAATTATTTGTGCATCAATTTGGTGCCTACATAGAAAGGCATATCATGATTAAAGACTTGTATAACTTAAAATAAGGAAAAGAAGAAGGTTTTGCAAAATTTCTAGCCCGATGGAGAAAACTCTTGGGTAAACTATATTTTACTCCACCTCCAAAAGAGATGCTATAAATATTTATTGGAAACCTACAAGAACAATTATCCTATGAGATAGCAACTACCACTATAACATCTTTTGATCAAGTCATTAATTTGGCAAGAAGGATAGAAGAAACCCTTATCAGAAGGAGACAACTTAAAAATAAAGATGAGGTCATCCAAAAATAAATATAAAAACAAACATGTGGTAGGAGATGGGGTCATAGATAATATACGTCCCACAAATTTTAATGCTACGGAGACTACAAATAAATTTGTGTTAAAAGCACCACAAAAACCTCCACTATGAAATTTCACAAAGTTGAATCAACCTTTGACAATGATATTGCCATAATTTTTGGAAAGAGGTTTGATAAAATTGCCAAAAATACAACCAGACACCTCCCAGCCTTGGTATAGACCAAATCAACATTATGATTTCCATCAAGTTAATGGTCATCCAACCAATACTTGTAGGAGATTGAAACATCTGGTGCAAGGCCTAATTAACAATGCCAATCTAGAATTGGAAAGTCCTCCTCAAAACCTTAATCCTCCAGTAAACGCACAAAAAAAATAGGCACAAAATGTTAATCAAAATTTAGACATCTTCCAAAATCCACTACCCAATCACGGTAAGGAAGCTGTGAATCAACTAGATTATAGAAGTGTGCCTCATCCAACATGTTATGTGGGAATTATTAGTAACCACATACCACCACAACTTTCACAAACCATACTTGTACCCTTAGTTATCAAATTTGTCAAATTTTTTAGTTGAAATTTGAAATTCATCGAATTTAAAATCTTAATGAACTAATTTGGTGAACAAACCCTAAATTCGACCAAAACAATTGTGCCAACAAAGTAGAAGGGAAAAACACCTACGACAATTTATTTTTTTGGCATGTTAATGTGTGGTTTTGTTTTTTACGAAGCACAATTCAGGTAATTTCCCATCTATTTATCCCCAACTCCGGATTGCCCAAATGTGTAAATCGCCAGGTAATTTCCCATTTGTTCATCCCATCTTTGGGTTGCCCAAATGTGTAAATCACCATCTACCAAAGTTTTCCTTTTAAATTGGAGTCACGAATGAACAGATGGGAAATTACCTCATCTCATCAACAACATTAATTTTTTAATTTCATTGTGTTTCGTTATACCTAAAATTTTCTATACGGTGCAAAAGCTATGCAAAGAATCAAGTCAGCCCATTAAGTGCAGACATATTCAGTGTTATTATTTTAAATTATTTACTAAACTATATAATTTGATTGGAGAATCTAATTTTCCCATTTTATTATTGTTATTTCTAATTTCAATTAGGGTTTGGGATAATGTGATTGCATATTCAGTGTTATTATTTTAAATTATTTACTAAACTATATAATTTTATTGGAGAATCTAATTTTTCCATTTTATTATTGTTATTTCTATTTTCAATTAGAGTTTGGGATAATGTGATTGGAAAATGTTGGTTTTATATTGGATCCAGAAAAAATGTTGTGTATATATTAAGTTTATATATTAACATTTATAATATATCAAATTTTATTCCAAATTTTTAAACATGTCAATTTTTTTTGAACTTTAGAAGTATCGAATTCGAATACGAACCTAAACTTGATAACTAAGCTTGTACCTACCCAATCTATGGTTACAATCGAGAAGTTTCAAGAAAAAAGTTCCAATATTTATCTCTTGAACATACATAAAGTGAATAAGAATCATAGATAGATATTAGTTCTCTTTATTCCAACAACTCAGAAGATGAATCATGACCAATCCTACCTATCATAAATTTATCAGCTCTAGAGGAACCATTATCGAGAATGCTAACAACTTGTTTGTCTTCACAATAGTTACTTCCTATAGAATTAGCAGAACTGCAAGATATCACCCCATTTAGTTTAATTCATCCAACCCATTTGTTATCCCACAACTACCTCATCAACCAAGTGACATAGTAGGTACGGTTGGAGCCATCACTAGGCAACAGACTCAAGCTCAAGCTTCTCAATATTAATTATCTACAACCCAAACAAATGATACAACTCAATCACATTTTGTCTTGAAGCCACCACATAAGGGAAATAACCTAGTTCAAATTCAGTAGAAGACCCCTTTCGATATCAATGAACAACTAGCTAATACAATAGCTACAATTTTTCTTCTTGACTTCCTTAGAACTTCACCTATTCATAGGGAAGAATTAATGAATACCCCGTGTCAAATATTGGTACCTTAAGATATAGAGCCAACTGCTGTATTTAATGTTGTAGCCTCACACAGAATAGACTACATCTATTTTCATGATAAATATCTCTCCTTAGAATATTCATAGAGATAATCCTCTATATAACAAAATTAATCGGAGATGTTTGTGTTAAAAGTATTTTGATTGTTAATGGATCATCTTTGAACATTTGTACTCATGACTTTTTCAAGAGATTTGGATTTAGAAATGAGGATTTAATAAGAACTGAGATGATTATTAAAGCCTTTAATGATGAGACCCAAGAAGCCTATGGTGTGATGTCCATTCCATTACAAGTTGGTCCTAGGATTTTGGACACTTCTATTTTTGTTGTATATTTCTCAACATCATATAACATTCTTCTAGGATGCTTTTGGATCAATGTAATGAGGGCAGTCCCCTCTACCTTGCATCAATGCATAAAATTTGAATTTAAAAATTAATTGGTCACTATTCATGGAGATCCTAGACCGTTTGAAATGTGTGCAATGGCTGAACCCGTTGATGTCCCATTTTTTCTAGCTTTATCATCATTAGCACATATTTCTTCTAATTCATCCTTACCAACACCTGATAAACCACATTCTTCTAATGCACCTCCACCTTCTAGCACTAATAATCCTTCTACATCATATCCTCTTACATATGATATTCTACCAGATTTATCTACCCTACTAGCCCTAATTCAACATGCTAATTTTGTTGTGCAAGACTCCATCGTCCTATCTCAATTACCGCAATCCCTACGCATAATGGGGTTACCTTGCAAAAAGGGGAATATATACCATGTTGGATATTTAGTGGATGATATTATCATTAAGAAAATGAGCTTTATCTTTGATGAAGACAATTTTACTCAATGTTATTTCTCACATAGGTATATAAAATCCAAGTAAATTATGTGTGGCATGGGGTATAGGGGTAAGGGTTTAGGTCATTTGTAAAATGGCATACACAAACCTTTTTATGTTGAGAAATGGTCTGCCCTATGTGGTATTGGCTATATCCCTATAAAATCCTAGCCTTTCTCCTTCGATGAGGATAATCATCTAATCACATATAGTGAAAATTTAGAAAATCAAAAGCATTTGAAAGAAATTAAGAAGAGAAAGAGATCTCTCTTTTTATCTTGCAATATACTTTTAGTGGTTCATCCAAAAATAATTTCCACTCTAGATGAGTGTGTAGAAGAAGGGGATGTATTTTATGACATCCCTCATGAAGAAATTATACAGAATGGTTTCTTCTTTGATGGGTCCATCCCATACATAGCCGATGTTCAAACAACAACTATATAAGATGAATTAGAAAAATTATCCCTAGAAGAACTTCAAGAAATGGGTGTTTCACCTACTCCTCCCAAATTTGAAAGGGATTTGAACATTGTGGTAGAAGATATTTTGAAAATTAATATTGGTACGAAAGCCAATACCCACATGGTTAAGATAGGAGCCACTTTGAGAAAAGAAAAACAAATTAGATATACAAAAATTCTCATAGAATACTTTGATATCTTTGCATGGACATATGTAGATATGCCTGGTGTAGATCCTTCTATAGTCATGCACCATTTAGTGGTTCGTCCTGATGCCAAACCTGTAAAACAAAAACTTAGAAAAATGCATCCTAAAATAGCCTTGTTGGTCAAATAAGAATTACAAAAACTTTTATATGTCGATTTCATTCAAGCTATCGACTATTCTGATTAGATATCCAACATTTTTCTAGTATCCAAAAAAGAGGCTACCAAAATCACAGTAGGTACTAATTTTAGGGACATCAATACCGTGTGTCCTAAAGATGACTTTACTCTTCCTAACATGGATTTTTTTTTGATTTCACAGTAAGAAGTGGGATGTTATCCCTTATTGATGGATTTTTAGGATACAATAAAATTCATATAGCACCTAAGGACCAACCCAAGACTGCCTTCATTACACCATGGGGAACTTTATGTTGGAAGGTAATACCCTTTGGTTTAAAGAATACAGAGGCAACTTATCAATGAGTCATGACATATGTGTTTCATGACATGATGTATGATATTTTGCATGATTATGTTGATGACATCATAGCTCATTCTATTAAGGAGGAAGATCATATCCTTGACCTATGATGAGTGTTTAATAAGCTTCGTAAATACAAAGTCCATTTAAACCCAGATAAATATGTTTTTGAGGTAAAATATGGTAAATAATTGGGTTTTATTGTATCTATGCAAGGTATAGAGATATATATTTTTAAAATCAATGCTATTATAAATATGCCACTGCAAAAAAAATTTCTAGAGCTTAGAAGTTTGCAAGGTAAACTTCAATCCATTCATTGTTTCATCGATAAATTAGCAAATATATGTCAACCCTTTCTTAAGATACTTAATAAAGATACCCATTTTACTTGGGATAATGAATGTCAAGAAGCCTTTGAAGCTCTCAAAAATTACCTACTTATGCTGCCAGTGTTTTTTCCTCCAAGATTAGAACACCCTTTCATTTTATATATTTCTACCTCAAAACTTGCATTAGGAGTAATGTTGGCACAACATGATGAGGAAAATAAAGAACGAGTCATTTACTACATTAGAAAAACTTTAGTAAGTTATGAAACTCGTTATACACCCCTAGGAAAGCTTTGCTTAGTTGTTGTGTTCTCTACATAAAAACTGTGCCACTATATGCTTAGTCAAAAAACATTTATCATAGCAAAATTTGACCCATTACGATATTTTATGAGTAGACCTTACTTATCAGGACGAGCAGAGAAATGGGTTCTCACTTTGAGGTAATTCGACCTAACCTTTAATGGTCAAAAGTTCATTAAAGGATATGTTATAGCAGACCAACTCACTACTGCCCCCCTTGAGTCTACCCATCCTTTAAAAATAGAATTTTCAGATGAATGCCTTAATTTAGAGGATGATATTTTGAAGTCTTGGTCTCTATTTTTTGATGGAGCCCACTGCATGAGTGGTGTAGGTGCAGACATTATATTAGTATCTCCATAGAAACAACTTATTCTATTATATTTCAAACTCCAATTTTCTTGTACAAATAACATAGTAGAATATGAGGTTTTAATTCTTGAATTACGAGCAGCCTTAGCTTTGAATATTAAAATCCTATCAGTTTTTGGAGACTCGCAACTTGTGGTAAACTAAATTAAAAATGTTTACCAAAAATGAGATGAGAAACTCCATCCTTATAAAGATTTTTTCTTAAATATTATGTCTTTATTTGAGAAATTTACTATTGAAGCTATCGCTCGTACTAGTATTCGTTTCACAGATGCTATGGCAGTAACTTCTCTCATTCCTTTGGAGTTGGATAATGATTATGCTACTATCATTATTTGTCAACTTTGGAAGCCCACCTCGCTAGAATATTTCCTAGCACCATTGTATGTCTATGCAATTAAATAAACATCATCAAAACCATGGTATACAAATATCTTTAAATTTATTCAAAGTGTTTCATTCTCAGATGGTCTAGATAGGAATCAACGTAGAATTTTGCGTGAACAAGCTATTCGTTTCGTCATCATAGGAAGTATGATGTATAAAATGTATTTTAAAGGTATCCTTCTAAGATGGCTCAACCTAGATGAATCCCAAAAGGCACTAAGTGAAGTACATGATAGATCTTGTAGAGGCCATTTTAGTGGTAGTTCCGTAGCCAAAAAAATCCTACGAATAGGCTATTTTTGGACCTCCATGGAGAAATATGCTAATGATTATGTGCATCGATGTGAAAAATATCAATGAAAAACAAATCTTGTCCATGCTCCTACTCAAGAGCTTCCAGTCATTTCTTCCCCTTGGCATTTTTCAAAATTGGGCCTAGACATCATTGGGAAGATTAACCCGATCTCGTCTGATGGTCATAAGTTCATCATAATGGCAATTAAGTACTTTATAAAGTGGGTAGAAGCCATACCATTACCTTCTTGCACAGGAATCCAAGTCTTTAAATTTATTTTTAATCAAATCATCTGTATATTTAGGATTCCCTCTACTCTTCTCTTCGATAATGAAACTTGCTTTAAAAATAAATATATACAAAATCTTTGTGCAAAATATAAAATCCAACATAAATGGTCTACTACTTACTATCCACCAAGGAAATGACCAAGATGAAGCATCTAATAAAATCTTAATTAAAATTTTAAAAAGGTTGGTTAGTAATTCGGGTCGCGATTGACACATACAATTATATTCAACTTTATGTGCTTATCATATTAGTGTTTGAACCCCTACAGGTGCTTCTTCCTTTGTCTTGTTATATGGCACTGAAGCAATATTTCCTTTTGAGATTGAAGTAACTTCCTTAGGGATTTTACTTAAAGACACTGAAGGTGTAGATGAATATTATGCTAAAAGACTAATCCAACTCAAATTATTATATGAAAAGCACATAAATTCTTTAGAACATATTGAAGAACATAAGCTTATACTGAGAGGGGGGGTGAACAGTATAAGATAAAAATTTTTACTTTTCAATCCAAATGATAACAACAATAATATCAAAGTAGTAAATAATGCACACATCATCACACACATGAGAGACATGATTTAACATGGTTCACCCAATGTGGGTTACGTCCACGGAGAAAATATTTCTTATAAATTTTCTCAATGAATATTTTGGGAACCAAATCCCTATTACAATGTTTATGGACCTCTGTCCAAAGGAGACACCAATCCCCTATGCTCAAGTTCATGGATCTCTATCCATAGGAGACCTTTGTCCCCACTACTCTAGTTTGTGGATCTCTTTCCATAGGAGAACTCTATCCCCTCTGCTCTAGTTTATGATCTCTCCACAAGAGAACTCTATCCCCTCTACTCTAGTTTGTGGATCTCTCTCCACAGGAGAACTCTATCCCCTCTGCTCTGCTCAACTCTGATCAAATTTGCTCACAACTCTGATCCAATCTACTCACAACTCTGATTAAATCTACTCACAACTACTTGTACTGATCTATCTTATACCTGCTCACAAGTCTGCTTCAACCCTACTCACAAGACTACCTCAAACTGCTCACAAGTCTACCTCAAACCTACTCACAAGTCTGCTCTAGTATGCTCACTGTCTCTGCTCAATTCTGCTCTAATACATGCTCAAAAACTTCTCATAACATTTGCTTGATTATAATACTTCAAACATATTCTATCAAGAATTATTGTTCAAGAACACACAGGAAATGATATGCAATATGATTCCACCATATGTTCTTTCCAAATTTACTCAACCCAATACACAATTGCTTTACAAGACTTGCTCATCCACATTCAATACATTCAAACCAATGCTACAAGGATTACAAATTCATTCAAACAATGAAATTTGTTTCACAAACCCTAACTCAAATATTTCCAACAATACACACTAATCAACCCTTTTATCTCCACCTTATAATTCTGAAATATTTCAACCAAACACCTTAAAGAAAGAGTGATATAACCATACCTCTTTGATGAAGGAGCTCTCTCAAAAACCTATCTCAAGATATTCTATCTTTCTTATGCCACTTTCAAGGGTTAGTTAGCATAACACTTTTCAAACCAACCATAACATCTTTCCTCAAAATTTACTCATAAAAATATTTAATATCAAGACAAAGTTTTGACAATAATCAAGCCCTCTCAATATTTCTTTTTATCAAAAATTACACACAACAATTTAAACCATAGTCATACCTTATCACTCCTACTTATAAGAGCCACTTGTAATTCAATATCACAATTCAATATCCCTAAGTGCATACCATACATTAATTTTACTTTCAAGCACCTTATTGCTCCTTTCTTTCAAAAATTATTTCTACTTTATAAAGTCACAACCAAAATCTAAAATATCATTATGTCCTCAAAAATATTTAATTTCAAAGCATTACCCTTATGTCTCCCTAGACAAAGCAATATGCACTTTTTAAAACAAAAATTAAACCTTATGTCTCCCTTGATCAAGCGCTAACATACCTCAACATTAACAAAAAATTATGCCCTTACCTACATCTGCCACTGCCACCGAGATTCGAACATGAAACCTCATGGCACCCACGCTCTAGCACGAGCTAGAGTGCCAACTAGGCTGGCCCCACCTGCTAGAAAAAAATCATGCACAAAAATATTTTATACCTTCCTCTTTGCCCAAATGTGATTCACAAAATTAAATAGCCATGGGGATTCAAAACTAAGACCTATCCACTACCATACCTTACGTAAGACCCACCTGCCACCTAGGCTACCAACCCTAGTTGAAACCAAATCGTGTGCTCTCCCTTATGATTCGTTATCACTTCCTAGAAACACATGTACTGACTTTTCTTCTCCCTCTTCTCTCGATGAATGGTGCTTTAATTTCCTTGCTCTATGCTCCATGAAAATTGAATAATGCATATGCTTCTAAACTTTGGAAAAATGATTTATTCTCCTCCTTAAATACGCATTCAATTTTTTTCTATGACATCGGCTCAACCTTTTTATTGCCACCTTTTTAAATTCAAATTTTGGCGCCTTTGATAATTCAAATTTATTTTATTTTTAACATAATATTTAACCTTGGTGTTAAATATTATTTATTATATTATTTAACCTTGGTGTTAAATAATATTTTTTCTTGTAGTCCTTTGTCAACTTAATTTCTTTTTGAGACCTTTGTCCAATGCACTTTCAATCCTCCTTTTAATAAGTCCTTTTGGCCTAAATATTATAATATTAAATATTATATATTTTCTCTTAAACCATGGGCTTAAAACTTGGGCCTTCAACCTTTTAACCATCAATGACTTTGACATCAATGACAACCAATATACTCAAAATTTCCAACAATCTCCCCCTTTGTCATTGATGGCAACCCTTTCTAAAAATTCCTTTTCCAACCACTGGATTCCAAATCTGCTCCCCCTGAGAAACTGCTCCCCTGATTGAATGCTCTCCCCCTTACTCAAATCTCTCCCCCTTTGACATCAATGGCAAAGGGACTCCTTTGGGGCTAAATATAAGACTCTTAGCTCAGCCCCCTTCCCCAGCTCCTCTCCTTGAGGTGATTAATTTTGGGGTGGGAGTAAGACTACTCCCAATTTCCTTCTAAGATACTCAAAATTTTCCTTTGGCAATGGCTTAGTAAATATGTCTGCAAGTTGTTCCTTTGTAGTAACATATTCCAATTTGACTTGCTTATCCATCACCTGTTCTCTCAGAAAATGATATTTGATCGGAATGTGCTTGGTCCTTGAGTGCATCACTGGATTCTTTGAAATGTTTATGGCACTTGTATTATCACATAGTATGGAGATGGGATGATCATGCTCTATCTTAAAGTCCTTTAAAGTTTACTTCATCCATAACACTTGTGTACAACAAGCAACTGCTGCAATGTACTCTACCTCTACCATAGATAAGGATATCGATGCTTGTTTCTTGCTTAGCCAAGAGACTAAACAATCTCCAAGAAAGAATGCTCCTCCACTTGTGCTTTTTCTATCATCAATACTGCCTGCCCAATCTGCATCTGTATATGCTGTGAGAGTAAAGTTATCACTTCTGGGATACCAAAGTCCAAAATCCATAGTTCCTTTTAAATACCTGAGAATTCTCTTTACTACCAGTACATGTGTTTCCTTTGGCGCTGCTTGAAATCTTGCCACTAGTCCCACTGCCTGCATTATATCTGGTCTTGTAGCTATGACATATAGTAAGCTACCAATCATAGATCTATACAATGTCTGATTTGCCTCAGGAGATTCATCATATTTACTCAACTTGCATCCTGTAACCATGGGGGTACTCACTGGTTTGCAATCCTCCAATTTGAATTTCTTCAACATTTCTTTTATATACTTGGTTTGTGAGAGAAATACACCCTTTTCTGATTGTGAAATCTGTAGTCCAAGGAAGAAGGACAACTCACCAAGCATTGACATTTCAAATTCATTTTGCATACTCTTTGCAAATTTTTGACACATCTTATCATTACTACCTCCAAAAATGATATCATCCACATAGACAACCATAATTAATAAGTCATTTCCTTCATTTTTGATGTATAAATTATTGTCAACTATTCCTTTTCTAAAACCCTGTTCTTGAAGATACTTATCCAACCTTGAATACCAAGCTCTAGGAGCTTGCTTTAGTCCATAAAGAGCCTTCTTTAATATGCATACATAATATAGCTTATCAGTTAGGTTGAACCCCTTAGGTTGCTCAATGTAGACCTCTTCATCCAAGATGCCATTGAGAAAAGCTGATTTTACATCCATTTGATATACTTTGAAGTTTTTGAAACTTGAGAAAGCTAAAAATATCCTTATGGCCTCAAGTCATGCAACAGGAGCAAATTTTTCATCAAAATCAACCCCTTCAACCTGTGCATAGCCTTTGCATACCAGTCTTGCTTTATTTTTGACTACCTGACCATCTTCATTTAACTTATTTCTGTAAACCCATTTAGTGCCAATTATATTCTTGTCTTTTGGTCATGGGACAAGTTCCCAAGTCTCACTTTTTTCTATTTGATCCAACTCCTCATCCATTACCTTGACCCAAAATTTATCTTCTCTTGCCTCATTGAAATCCTTGGGCTCAATTTTAGACAACAAAGAAAGATTTGCATGTTCACTTGTTCCTATTATCTTCCTCCTTGTTTGTATTTCATCTAGATTTCCAATAATCAGATCTCTTGGATGATTATTTTGTACATACCTGGATGGAGTCTTAGGTGGTGTTCTTTGTGTTTCATCTTCTTCTGATTCTTCACCTACTTCTTCTTGGCAACTTTCTTCTTCTTGATATACAATTTCTTGAGTTGGTTCTTTTGACCTTATATGTTCATCAATTGTCACATTTATACTTTCCATAATTGTATGTGTCCTCTTATTATAGCATTTATAGGCTTTGCTCTTAGTGGAATAGCCAAGGAAGATACCCTCATCACATCTTGAATCAAACTTGCCCAAATTTTTCTCTTCTCATCTAATGTAACATTTGCTTCCAAAAACTTTGAAATACTTTACAGTAGTTGGTCTTCCTTTCCAAAGCTCATATGGGGTTTTGTGATGATTTACTCTTACTTGAGCTCTATTGATGATATATACAGTTGTATGAACTACCTCTCTCCAAAAACCATCTAAAATCTTAGACTCATTTAGCATAGCTCTAGCCATATTCTCGATAGTTCTATTTTTCCTTTCAACTACTCCATTTTGTTGTGGAGTTCTTGCTACTGAATATTCTCTTTTGATCCCATGTTGTTCACAGAATTCTATGAATTCACCTAAAGTAAATTCTCCTCCTCTATCTGATCTTAGACACTTGATCTTTTTACCTATTTTATTTTCTACTAGGACTTTGAATGCCTAGAATTTCTCAAAGGCTTCTGACTTTTCTTTTAAGAAAGCTACCCAAGTCATTCTGGAGAAATCATCTATAAATAGCATGAAGTAACTTTCACCTTGTAAACTCTTTGTCCTTGTAGGACCACATAAATCAGTGTGAACTAGTTTCAATGGTTCAGATGAAGTAAATTATTTTGACTTGAAACTTGTTCTTGTTTGCTTTCCATGTTGACATTGTGCACAGATTGTGCTTTGTGGTCTTTTTATCTTGGGTAAATCTCTGACTGCCTATTTGTTGCTTATTTTCACTATGTTGTCAAAGTTTAGATGACCCATTCTTCTATGCCATAACCAACTCTCATCCTCTTGTGATAAGAAATATTTTTCTCCCTTAATTTCACTTAGTATGTAGAGATTATTTGTAGTTCTACTAGCATCTGCAATAAGCTTTCATATCTTGGATTTTCTGATCTCACATCTATTTGGATGAAAAGTGATTGTGTGCCCCTGATCACAAAGTTGACTTACACTCAAAAAATTGTGCTTCAATCCCTTAACATACAATACATTTTCTATCCTTGATTTTCCATTATCTAAACTCAAAGTCCCTTTCCCAATAATTTTTGTTGAACCATTGTCACCAAATTTTACTGATCCTCCATTGATTTCTTTAAGAGCAAGAAATTTACTTTTATCACCTATCATATGACTCGAACAACCACTATCAAGAAACCACTGATTTCTTTTATCTTGTACATGAAGAGTTATTTGTACCAACATTGACTTCTCCTTTTCTTGCTCTTTTCTCTCTTTCCAAACTTTTGAGGTTGTATTCTTTTGATCCTTCTGATCCTCCTTTTTGCTTGATTCAGGAAATATTATTTTACACCATTTGGCCTTGTGCCCAAAGTTATTACATTTGTAATAGATGATATTGTTATCCATGAGAGGTGCAAATGAATTGAAATTTCTATCAACATTATTTCTCACATGGACCATGCAATGTACAACTCTATGACCATATTTGTTACATGAAAAACAATAGCCATGGAAGAAATTTTGTAACATGTTAGATTGCCTTGAATAATATGGTTGCATGCTTCTTCCTTTGTTGTTTCTGTAATTGAATTTTGTCCATGAAGCTTCTCTGTTTTCTTCCTTCTTGATGCTTTTGCCTTTCAATACATTAGCATAGGTCATGGGCTCTTCTTCCTTTGATATCTTTGTTCCCTTGGAGCTTGAATCCTCTTTCTATTTCCCTAACTTTATATCTTGTTGTAACTTATCTTTAGACTTTTCAACTCCCTTTCTTAGAGAGACAATTTCAGATTCCAACCCTTCACATTCTAACTCTTTTGCCTTTAACTGTTCTGCCATATCCTTTTCAATTTTCCTTACCTCTTCAACTTTTACCTTTAGCTCTGTGAGATTTTGTAGAAGTTTTATCTTTGCTTCCTCATCCTCTTGAATTTGAGCCTTCAAACTTGAATTCTTCTTTCTAACTCTTTCCAAGTTTCTAAGAGTAGCAATAAGTTCCTCTTTCATGTCGATCATGGCTTCTTCTCCATTTTCTATGGTCATGTATGTTCTTGTGGGATCTTCCTTCAAGATGTTAGGCTTTTCATGAAGGAACCCACTCTGATACCAATTGAAGAACATAAGATTATACTGAGAGGGGGGGTGAACAGTATAAGATAAAACTTTTTACTTTTCAATCCAAATGATAACAACAATAATATCAAAGTAGTAAATAATGCACACATCATCACACACATGAGAGACATGATTTAACGTGGTTCACCCAATGTGGGTTACGTCCACGGAGAAAATATTCCTTATAAATTTTCTCAATGAATCTTTTGGGAACCAAATCCCTATTACAATGTTTATGGACCTCTATCCAAAGGAGACACCAATCCCCTATGCTCAAGTTCATGGATCTCTATCCACAAGAGACCTCTATCCCCACTACTCTAGTTTGTGGATCTCTTTCCACAGGAGAACTCTATCCCCTCTACTCTAGTTTGTGGATATCTCTCCACAGGAGAACTCTATCCCCTCTACTCTACTCAAATCTGATCAAATATACTCACAACTCTAATCCAATATGCTCACAACTCTTATCAAATCTTCTCACAACCTGTACTGATCTATCTTATACCTACTCACAAGTCTGCCTCAACCCTGCTCACAAGACTACCTCAAACTACTCACAAGTCTCTCATCTCTCACACTCTACTCAAATCTACTCCTACACTATCTCAAACTATAACTCATTCTCTCTCTATTCTCTCTAATACATGCTCAAAAACTTCTCATAATATTTTCTTGATTATAACACTTCAAACATATTCTATCAAGAATTATTGTTCAATGCAATATGATTCCACCATATGTTATTTCCAATTTTACTCAACCCAATACACAATTGCTTTACAAGACTTGCTCATCCACATTCAATACATTCAAACCAATGCTACAAGGATTACAAATTCATTCAAACAATGAAATTTGTTTCACAAACCCTAACTCAAATATTTCCAACAATACACACTAATTAACCCTTTTATCTCCACCTTATAATTCTAAAATATTTCAACCAAACACCTTAAAGAAAGAGTGATATAACCATACCTCTTTGATGAAGGAGCTCTCTCAAAAACCTATCTCAAGATATTTTGTCTTTCTTATGCCACTTTCAAGGGTTAGTTAGCATAACACTTTTCAAACCAACCATAACATATTTCCTCAAAATTTGCTCATAAAAATATTTAATATCAAGACAAAGTTTTGACAATAATCAAGCCCTCTCAATATTTCTTTTTATCAAAAATTACACACAACAATTTAAACCATAGTCATACCTTATCACTCCTACTTATAAGAGCCACTTGTAATTCAATATCATAATTCAATATCCCTAAGTGCATACCATACATCAATTTTACTTTCAAGCACCTTATTGCTCCTTTCAAAAATTATTTCAACTTTATAAAGTCACAACCAGAATCTAACATATCATTATGTCCTCAAAAATATTTAATTTCAAAGCATTACCCTTATATCTCCCTAGACTATGTAATATGTACTTTTAATAACCAAAAATTAAACCTTATGCCTCCCTTGTTAAGCGCTAATCATACCTCAACATTAAAAAAAAAATTATGCCCTTACCCATATCTATCACTGCCGCTATCGTTGAGATTCAAACATGAAACCTCATGGTGCCCATGCTCTAGCGTGAGCTAGAGTGCCAACTGGGCTGGCCCCACCTACTGGAACAAATGTGTGCAAAAATACTTTTATGCCTTCCTCTTTTCCCAAATGCGATTCACAAAAATAAACTACCGTGGGGATTCAAAACCGAGACCTATCCATTGCCACGCCTTACGTAGGACCCGCCTGCCACTTGGGCTACCAGCCCTGGTTGAAACCAAATCGTGCACTCTCCCTTATGTTTCGTTGTCACTTGCTAGAAACATGTGCGCTGACTTTTCTTCTCCCTCTTCTCTCGATGAATGGTGCTTTAATTTCCTTGCTTTGCACTCCACGAAAATTGAATAATGCATATGTTATTCAACCTTGGAAAAATGATTTATTCTCCTCCTTAAATACACATTCAATATTTTTGCTATGACGTCGACTCAACCTTTTATTGCCACCTTTTTAAATTTGAATTTTTTTGCCTTTGATAATTCAAATTTATTTTATTTTTAACATAATATTTAACCTTGGTGTTAAATATTATTTATTATATTATTTAACCTTGGTGTTAAATAATATTTTTGCTTGTAGTCCTTTGTCAACTTAATTTCTTTTTGAGACCTTTGTCCAATGCACTTTCAATCCTCCTTTTAATAAGTCCTTTTGGCCTAAATATTATAATATTGATTCTTGATATTGATTAAAAATCTCTCTCGAATTAGAACCACTATTTCTCATTAAGAAAATTTTGAGTTCTAGGAATCGATTCTGTCATTTTTGGAACCAAAATACATTTATACACTTTAAATAATGATTTTGCATATGGAAATATGATGCTACATAGTATTTTTAGCTCCTTACGTGAAAATTTTCCCTTGCTATCATATTATACACATGGTATAGAATACTGAGAATTGGAAAAAGGATAAGCTCCCCCCTACCCAAAGCAACAAATTCCCTTGCTCTTTCACTAATATGAGCAAGTATCCCTTGAAAAAAAAATATAAGAGAAAAAAAAAGTAAAAGAAAAAGAAAATAATTTTTACTACAAAGCAAATAAATCCCCTTGTTCACAAATGAGCAAGAATCCCCACTTAAAGAAATCAAAATAAAATAAGGGGGTAATGAACTTGAATCCCTAGAATCCCTAGTTATTTAAAAGTCATGGGGTGATCTCCATTACAACAATGGGCTGAATGAAACTTGCATGGCAATGGGGTAGTCCTATGTGTGGCGATATGTTTGTCACATTAGCGATATTATTTTGTACAGACTAATGTTCGCTTATGGATATGCTAGATTTTGGTGGCTTGTATTACAAAGTAGTTACATATAACAATGTACAAAATCAAGAAAAATAAATTTGCCATTTGCACACACAATGGTTCCTAAAGTTAGTTTGCATCATTGCCTTACTCAAAATTGGTAAATAAATGTCATAAACACACATATTTGATCCTTGAGATATTTTGCATCATAATTAAGATCAAGATGGAAAATGAAAGCATAAATCACACACTGGTTCTTGATAAACTTGATTTCATCCTAAAATGACCAAGATTCTTCTTGAGCTATGATTAGTTGAATTCACTATACCTTCATGGAATTGTATGACCATTAGCATAAGTAATTAGCCCTAAAACCAATTAGTCTTGCATCTTGTTGAGGTGTGATTTTTTCTAGTCACAAAACCACCTGATAAACTTAGAATTATAATTCTCTCTTGCAAAGAATATTATATATCTCCAAGGTTCTTACATTATATCTAACGTTTCATATGCGTATACATCAATAAGTACTTGAATAAATCTTGGATTTGTGAACTACTATTTACAAGGGGCTCGGGATTAGGTAATTTGATTTAAGTTTATCACTTCTAACATGCATATCTCATTAAAATTTTATCTTTTAAATGATAAAGTTTTTTTACTATATGAAATAAAATCTTTTAAGTAAACCCACTAAATCATTGGTTTAAAATGCTTTAACATCAATTTGAATTAATAAATTTGACAAAGCATTTTAACTGCTATTGAAATTTCATTAACCTTTACTTGTATTTCAAATTTTATGAAACTTCAATAATCTGAAAATGATTGTAAAGCCCTAGTCAAACAAATTCAACTTATATCATAGAATAGGCTTTATTTAATTTTTAAATAATTTGCCTATTCACATATTTTATCCAATTAAAATATCCGAATGAAAGACAAATCCTCAATGCTTTATTAAACTCTAAATATTAGGTATTTGATACCTAAATAATTGTAACCCAGAGTTTAATTAAAGCTTGAAACCTTTTAAAGTATTAAATATGCAACTGTCAACTTATGCAGTATCCTTTATCTTGTATTTATTATTTCAAATATTTATTGCTTCAAATATTTGACATATAAACACCAATCTTGCCTTATAATTTTTGCTTTATGTGAATGTGCAGATATCAATTGTGGTGCTCCAACTTTATGTGCTAAAGCTGAGAACCATCATATTCCTTTACCCTTAACATATTTAGCTTATTCCAAACATTAATTGATTTAATAGTGGGATAATAAATCTATTATTTTTTATTAAGAGATGCAACTTAATATTTTTTTTATGCATATTCAATTCAAAAATATGGATGAGGAAAAACTACTCTGCTAGGGTTTGATGAAGAAAAACTGCTCTGCGGGGATGGCAACAGCTTTCGAAGGAGGTCTAAAAAATTGGAGGAATGTTGTTATGGCATCGGGTCTGGCACAGAGAGTGCATGCTTGTGATGTTTTTCATCTAAAAATGACTAGAAGGAATAGGATTTTCTAGTGCATGTTAGGAACCGCTTGTTAAATAACAATGTATGTTTGGAACGATGTGAAGCCAGGCTAGTTCTAGTGGTTCAACCAGACTCGGTGGTGGAATATGTGGAGTATCTAACCAAACATGCCCTTATTGGCAATTTTTTTGGCATCCGAATTTCTATCCCCTTTGTGGAGGATTGGGTCAGGAAGACTTGGAATCCTGAATGTGATGTGGAGGTGATGTTGAGTGCAAACAACTATTTTATGGTGGTTTTCTCTTGTATTGCAGATTGTAACAAAGTATTTGAAGTGGGTCCTTATTTCTATAACTAAGTGGGACTATTTCTTAAACACTGGCATGTGGGTTTCAACCCATCAGAGGAGTGGCTGTCGTGGGTTCTAGTATGGGTGCGGTTTCCATGGCTCCCGTTGGAATTTTGGAGAACTGATATCTTACATAAGATTGCCCTTCTGCTTGGGAAGCCGGTTGGACCATCACAATAGACAATGGATAAAAAGGTAATCTTTGTTGCTCGTATTTGTGTTGAAAATGACTTAAATAATCCTATTCCAGATTCTATTGAAATACAATTTGGATCAACTACATGGGTTCAAAAACTTGACTATGAAGCTCTTCCATTTCATTGTCGGATTTACCGTGAATATGACCACCTGCAAAGAAAATTCCCTAAGTTTTTCCCACCTATGGCTTCAAATCCTGGGCCCTCTCGGTCTGGACAAAGTTTGGATAAAGTAAAAGCCCCGATAAAGGAAGGGGAACGGGATAAGGAAGGTTTTGTTCCGGTAAAAGCCCAAAACAAAGGACGAAGGGCAAACAAAGACCTTAAGGATAGCCAACCAGATGCTCTACTCAACCATTTTGAAATATTAGATGATCTTGATCAGTGCATGGAGATACCTGAAATGTCTCTACCTGATGCAAATATAACAAGGCCGAATCAAATGTCTCTTCTTGAGGGGGAACTTAAGGAATCAGATCTAGGGGGTTTAAATGAAAAACAAAGAGCTTTGTATCTAAGTATAGGGGATATGGTTGGGTCTAGCCCTATAAGGGAAACTATTTTGGAAAGTGGTATAGATTTAGTTATGCCCTATCCTACTCAGGCACTGATGCAGTCATCCTTGGACTATAAAACTCCTACGATGTTGGGATTGCAATAGAAAATAATTAAAAAAAAAAATTCGGATAAGAATATGAAGGTGGGTTGGAAGAAGGACCAGGATAAAATTAAGTTAATTAGGGAGAGTTTGGTGGATTCAAGCTTGGTGAGAACATTGGACTCCCATTTTTATAACCCCAAAAATGATTATCCTCTCATGGAATGTAAGGAGGTTGAACAACATCCCCAAAAAAAAGTTGTTTGTGATTTGGTTCGTGTGCATTCTTTGGATGTGGTGTTTATTCAGGAGACTAAATTGGCTATTGATAGTATATTCAATATTACTCCCAAGTTATGGAGAAGGGGGCAATGCCAGTGTATTGGTGCATGTGGATATGTTGGTGGCATCGCTTGTTTATGGGATCCGGTTAAGATATCCCCTCTTACTTGGATTTCCAGTAGATGGTCTATTTCGATGGTCGGGCATGATAATGAATCTGGTGAAACCATCCTACTTAAAAATGCGTATGCTCCTATTGATTACAATGGTAAAGTGAATTTGTGGGAGCACATTTGCTTTGTGATAAGTTTGGTTCCCCTATACCCATGGATTTTTGTTGGAGACTTCAACTCTATCACTTGTCTGGAGGAGAAACGTGGTGGGGTGGACCGTCTCGAGCATTTTTCTTCCATCTTCAGTGCTCATATCCAGGCCCTAAACTTGGTTGACATTAAGCCTGATAATGGTATCTTTACTTGGCACAATATAAGGTGTGGGGAAGCTTCCATATCAGAGAGACTAGATAGGTTTTTGATATCCAGTTATTGGATGGGTAATAATAGAAGTGCTAGTTCTATGATTCTTGAGGGTAGGGGATATGATCATTGGCCTATCAAACTCTCTGCTTTGGAGTTAGGGCTAAAAAATAATCCCTCCTTTAAGTTTCAACTTATGTGGCTTCGTGATCCTAAGCTTCATGATTTCATGTGAGGCTAGTGGACCACTGGAAAACCTCCTCATGGCATCGCTATGTATTCCTTTATGAAGCGACTACAATTTGTAAAACATAAATTGAAGATATGGAATAGACTAAATTTTGGGAACCTTTCCTTGGCTAAGCTGGCAGCTCTTAGGATGATGGAAGAAGCTTCAAGGAATATTAGATATCAGGGATTCATGAAGGAGCTTCTTGTTGAGGAATCTAAGGCTGCGAAAGACCTTGTTGAATGGGAATTGAGGGAAGAAATTTTTTGGAAACAAAAAGCTCGAGTAGATTGGCTTTAGGAAGGGGATAGGAACACAACCTTATTTTATAACTTAGTTAAGGCTCACCATAATGGTAACCTAATTACCTCTCTTGTGAATTCTCAGGGTGCCTTGCTCTCTTCTTTCAAGGATATTTCAGAAGAGACTAAGAGGTATTTTTCCTCTCTCTTCAAGGAGGACTCCCTATCAGATGATGAGAATGAAAATATTATTCTAAATTGTATTCCAGCGATTTTTTCTAGAGAGATGAATGAGCACTTGATGGGTCCAATTTCCCTTGAGGAGTTGGAAAATATTGTATTCAAGATGAAAAAAGGAAAAGCCCCAGGCCCAGATGGATCCCCGATTGAGTTTTATCAAGAGTTTTGGAATTTAATCAAATTTCATCTTTTAGAGGTGGTCCATGAGTCCCAAAATAATAAACAGATGCTAAGGGCCCTAAATGATACCTTTTTTGTGCTTATACCAAAAAAGAGGGAGCAAATTCCTTGGATATGTTCAGGCCTATTGCTCTCTGCAATGTTGTGTATAAGATCATCACAAAAATTATTGTTGAGAGGTTGAAGATATGGTTGAGTAAAATCATCTCTGAGGAGCAAGGAGGGTTTTTTGTTGGCCGAAAAATCTTGGATGGGGTTGTTATTGCTATAGAAGCTATTCACTCGATGGAAACTTCTAAGGAGAAAAATATGTTCATTAAGTTGGACATGGCCAAAGCCTATGATTGGGTTAGATGGTCCTTTCTTCATAAAGTTCTTGCTACTTTTAGATTTGAGGCGGAATGGATTAGATGGGTGATGAGTTGTGTTTCTTCTTCCTCATTCTATGTTCTTGTTAATAATGAGCCATCAGAGCCGTTTGAGGCCTCAAGGGGATTGAGGCAAGGAGATCCTTTATCTCCTTATTTGTTTATCATTGTGGTGGAAGGGTTGGGAATATTGCTCAAGTCTCAAGTCATGCAGGGTCTCATTCAGGGGTGGAAGTGGGATAGTAGTTTGCCACCTCTTTCCCACCTTCAATTTGTTGATGATACTTCTTTGTTGGGAGTTGCCACTATCAGGGAAGTTGGAAATATTAGATAGTCTCTTGACATATATCTTGGTGCTTCTATACAGTTGATTAATGAGGACAAGTCTTCTATTTTCTTCTTCAATACCCCTCCTCTTATTCAAGCCAAGATTGCTCACATTCTAAGATTCTAGGTTGGGACTCCCCCCTTCATTTATCTTGGTATTCCAATTTCATCTCATCCTCTACCTAGATCTTCTTGGCAGTCTATGCTTGATAAGTTTAGAAGGAATGTGAATCACTGGACTTTCATATGGCTATCCACTGTAGGTAGAGTGTTGCTTTTAAAATCTATTGTTCAAGCTTTACCCATTTATAGATGTTTTGTACAAATAGCTCCCTCTCACTTCATTAAGGCCATGGATGCTTTGTCAATATAATTTTTATGGTCTAGAAAACTTGATCAATCTAAATGGAGTTTGGTTAGGTGGGATTCTATATGTAGGCCGGTGCAAGAGGGAGGCCTTAGGTTGCGACAGACAACTCTTTTTGGGTAGTATTTGGCTGCAAAACTTTATTAGAGATGGTGTACCTCTCAAAATCAGATTCGAGCGAAAATATTATCTTGTAAAAACTTGAGAGATATTTATGAGGCTGAGATCCCTAGAGTCAGCTTTGTTGGGAAAGGTTCAATTATCTGGGACACTCTGAAAAGAGGAGATAATTTAATCAAGCAGGGTTTGTTCTAGATTTGTAATCAAGGATCAAATGCTCTTTTTTGGGAGGATTCTTGGGATGTTCACCCTCCTATATTGAATCAATATCCTAGGTTACGTTCCCTAAGAATTTTTTTCTTGGAATCAGGCTGGTATCGTGTGGAGGACTTTAAAAAATCTAGTCTTTTGGAAATATGGAGATGTACAGGTGGAAAGATCTGCAAGAATGGCCCTAGGGGGGATTGTCCAAGGACAGAGAGGTGCTTGCTCTTATTCTTATGGGGGGACCTTGTTCTTCATTGAGGGGTAAAGATATTCTGACTTGGAACCCTGATCCTAAGGGAACCTACTCGGTAGCCTATGGTTATCAGGTTCTTGATAAGCAAAAGTATGGGAGTCTTCCTGTCACTTGGTGGAAAAATATGTGGAACAAATTTTCCTGCCCAAAATGTAACTTCTTTCTCTGGTTGGTAGCTCATAATAAATGCCTCACTTGGGATAATGTGAGGAAGAGGGGATTTCAGGGTCCTTCTTTTTGTGTCCTTTGTAGTAAGAATGAGGATGACTCTTCTCATTTATTTTTCCAATGCTCCTTTGCCAGAGATATTTGGCACCGTTGGTGGAGCGCTTGGAACCATCCATGTTTTCATGTGCTGTCCCTGGTGGAGTTTTGGAGTAGTCTAGGCAAACCTCCGAGTGGCTTGGAATTTGGGCCCTTCTTGCATCATCTGGCAAATTTGGCTTGAATGAAACCAATGCATATTTTAGGGCAGTTATTTGGCTATTCAATAGATCTGGAAAAGGATCTTATATATGGTTTAGGAAACCATCCATAGCAAATGTGATGTGGACCCTATTTTGGATTCTAGGGAGGAGAAGGTACATCAAGCCCTTGGTCTCTTTTGGGATGGTGTGAACTCTTCTAGCCCTAGTAGGGTTCCTCAGCTCAGTAAGAAGGTTAGGAGAGATGGTAGGTGGAGGCCACCCCCTAGAGGAGTTTTAAAAATTAATACTGATGGATCATCCAGGGGTAATCTTAGACATGCTAGCATTGGCGGTGTTGGGAGAGATTCTACTGGTGGTGTTAGTTTTTTCTTTTCCATTTATAAAGGTGTTCACTCCAACAATTTTATGGAAGCTCTTGCAATTATTGAGGCCTTGCGAAGGGGGTTTTCTCTTGGCTGGCATAGGATTATCTCATGAGTCTGACTCTCAAATTGTGGTTAATATTTTAAATAGTAAAAGGGTGGAGGAAGTTAATTGACAATTGGCCTCTGTAGCCGTTCAAATTCTTAGAATGAGTGAAGAGTTTGAATTTATATCCTTTGTGCACATTCCAAGGGAATGGAATGTGGTTGCTGATTACATGGCCAAAAGGGCTTCGAGGCTGCTGGATCCTTGGAGAATCGATAATTGGGAGAGTCTCCCATCCGGGGACTCTCAACGCCTGTGGGAGTTGATCCACAAGGATGTACAGACTTAATGTGGTTTGTTCTTGTTGTCTTTTTTGGGTATCATTCTAGTCTAGTGGTTTTAGCCTGTTTGGCTATTTATTTGAGTCCTAGTTGAAAGCTCAGTTGTACTCTGTAATCCAAACTTTTTATCGATAAATTTTTACCCCTTTATTTAAAATAAAAAATCTATTATTTTTTACTTAGTCCTTTATAACGATTCCAATAAATGTAAAACAAAATGAACTAAATCAAAATATTTTGATTGTAAAACAAAATATTTAATAAGTATAAAAAGTTCTAAGAGTTTTTGAGAATAATATTCTGTGGACTATAATTTCCAGAAACTATACAACTTACAGGAAACAAATTTAAACTATTCTCCAATTCACCAGATAAACACAATGTAATTAAAGAACAATGCAAGATTCTATGAGAATTTTCTAAAATTAATGCATTACATCAACATTCTTAACCAAATCAGCACAACTTTACACATGCTTGATTAAAAATGAATATTAATATAACATCCAGATATTACAATCGCTTCTTGATTTCCCTGAAGAAATCTCCGTTTCTAAAAATATTTCCAATATTTGGCCTTCTTAAATATTTTCTCTGCTTCCTTTAACCTGCCCTTGTTCGACCATTATTTTGTCTTTCACTTCCCTTTTTTATAAGTTGAACAAAATCGTTACATGAGGCCGTTCCATCAGTTCTATTTCGTTCTTCTAAACTTGAAATGAATTTTGGGAACCACGATAATATCCAACGTTTCCCTTTATAACATATAGGTTTCCCAAACCTTTCTTCAAAATATTAAAATCCATGTGACTTTATAATCATTCATGCATAATAATTTTTTTTTTTTTTTGTCACCTTTCGTTTAAATTATATTTACTTTCGTAGGCTTTGTTTTCTTCATAATCCATGCTTTTTACCACATATGCCCCTATCCTATGCCACTATAGAATGACATATAATAATATCCCAAAACCTAAAGTATGGCCTTCTGTGTAGCATTTAAATCATTTTACGCCACATGCAACTCTCATAAAAAATCAAATCAAAATGAAAGACACAGTACCTCCGCTGTTTATTCCGCAGTGCCAATTTCACTCGGTGAAACATGATACATTCTTCCTTATACAACAATGACATGCGGTGAATACCATCTACTAGTGACTGTGTATTCTATTTTGTGACAATGATATCTTAGCGCCTTCCGATGACTTCATTCCGAAAAACTACGATTACGTTTTTTTACTGTATTCTAAGCATAATTTCCCCAACAACATCTTCTCATGAAGTCCTTCATTGCGATGTCATTTTGTCTGCATATGACTATGATTTTTTCTCTTCTACAATTTAAGATGACCCGTAATTAGGCCTTTCTTGGTATGCGATGATGATGTATTTTGATAGTCTTCCATTCTTCGATGATTATTTCTAGTGACGATGACTTTATCTCTCAATAGGCAGCGATAAAATGACAACCCTGCAACTAGACCTTTCCAACATGCAGCTTACATCCAACATCAACAGGGCTTCTACATCCATAAGTTTCTAACATACTAAATCATGCCTTTTTCCAACACTTTGATCTTACGGATTTTCATTTCTGTAGCACCTGCATTCCCCAACGAAGCAATCACGTTTTATTTTCCTCAAATCCACCAGAGATCACCTGAAACATGCACTCAACAAAAATAAACCACGTTACCTTCCAAACACCTGCGACAACCCCATTTCTCATATGGCGAGACTCATATTTCTGATATGCATCGACGTTGCTCCTTATACTTTTTACGGTATTCTTCATTGCTCATCCATGTTTCGCATGCAGGACATGGCGGTAATCATTTCGATCCTGAACACGTCTCCTATGCAATCATTAATGTGCGTGACATTCTCTAGTACCTGGAGAAGACAAACAACAACATAAGAGCTTCTTCCACTTTGTACATAATCTAATAATAATACTTAAAGAATGCGAACTACTTTAAAATTAAAACCTAATGACATATAATACAAAAGAAACGAAAATGCCTCTTTTAAACTAATAAAAATAAATGACATAATGAATAGACAAAACATAAAATTACATAACACATAAATAAAATTACATTCACACAAAATATAAAGCCAACAAATATATACTAAAATGAATAACATATAAACTTACTAAAACTAACATCACCTACCATACCTAACATCAAGAAATAACACAAATAAAACATAATCATAACATAAAAAAATAAAACAAACCTAAACTATAACATAAAATAAAATAAAATAAAGACATAACATAACATAGTTACTAATACAATATAAAATAATTACAAAACCAAAACACATTACACCATAAAAGAAAATTACCTAACATAAACAATGAAGTATAACAAAACAACTTATGAATATTAGGCAGTCACAAGACTTAAACACACAACATCCTTATAAAACCTAAGCTATAATAATTAATAAAAAATAAATTAAACACCCTATGAACATAACATATCATCACGTAACAATACATATAAACATGAGAACAACAAAAATACATTTCAAACCAAAAATCCAAACTGACTATGTAGACATGACCCGAAAGTCTGAGCTTCATTAAATGAACTTGGAAAAGATATTTGAAACAATTTTGTTTGACATAAATCAAGGGAACTTAACGAGCAAAATGCGTATTTAGCTATGGATCTTTCCTTTATGAAATCAAAACCTTTTTGATGGTGGATATGGCTATAACATCCTTTCGAATTCCGATATTCTCATGATTGTTGTTGCGAAAAGATGAAGTCAAATACTAACTTGGAAATGAATTTATAATTTTTTTAAGTGGATCCCCAAGTTTTGGGGTCATTACGAAGGAGTCACAACAAATGACAATTCTACTGGTAAATGTCCTCGGATATTTTGGACTCAAAGACCAAACTCTGAAAACACATAAAACCCGAATATTAGAATTACAAGCATCAATGAGTATCTAGAGAATGAGAATAGACCGATGCAAACATGAACTACCAGAATCATTCAACAATCATATCGGTGTGTGCAAAGTGATTCATTCCTTATCACCTGAAACCATTCAACATTCCATTGTCGGTCCCACATTTCAGGCTATGAAAAATTCCCCCTTGAAGGTAAAACCTAAACCTGATTCTCTTCAGATCTTGCTCTACTGCCAACCAAGCATCTATAGCTCCAGTAGAGATTATCTGAAATACCCATACATTAGGTGGATGTTGCATTTCCTTTACTCTTAGCATCACTTCATTGCTAGCCGAGCGTCTATAGCTCCGATGAAGTTAGTTCTGGATGATAGATTTATCATTGTAGCTCTTTCGTGACTTTTTCTCTAGACCTTGCTTCACTGCCAATCGAGCGCCTATAGCTCTGGTGAAGAATGTCTTACTTATTTTTAGTAAAATATTTGACTCTATTTCCAACTCTCTTTTTTTTTTATATCATTGTCACTTTTTTTTATATCTCTTTTTTATCTCACTCTCTTTTTCATCCGATAGAATGGTACTTTGCAACAAATCCTCCTGCCACCTGGGTTAGAGATGAGGTAAGGCTGAAAAAGAATATATAAAGTGTTTCACCTTAATTTGCAAAACTGATAACTTCATGCATCCCAATTTCAAACAATATACTTTAATGTGTTTTGTGGTACTCGTGGAGTTTTTGCAATAAAATTTCAATTTTTCATATCTGCCTTATCTTAGTTCACATTCATGAGGACATAAACCAATATCTCATTTCCCCTTTTCTTCAAGTTTCACAGGTTTTCAAAATAGATAACCTCATCCTATGCGATCTAGGATAAAAACCCAAACACAGCCAAAAAATGACTAGTATCTCAGTCACAATTACCTTACTTTTGAAAATGACTAGTATCTCAGTCACAATTACCTTACTTTTGAAACGCCCACCTAAAATTTATGCCAATTTGAATCACATCAAAATCATGAAATCCCAACAAAATCTAACGAAGTCAATTTTTAGTCATGCTCAATAAGACACAACAAAACTGTGATAAAACAATAAAACATCAAAAAAATCAAACATGAGCAACATCAACAACACAACGAATAGACGATCCAAAAAAAATACTATTTACAAAAATATACATTATGTACAAGATACTGCAAAATTTCTACCATCATTTCCCTGGATCCCAAACATGATAGACACACCTTAAAATACCTATATCATCATTTGCATTCCAAGCTTCATACAGATCCAACCAAAACAAGATTAAGTTGAACCATGCAACCTTCGTTTTGCCTTTCACACCCCACTGATTTGATTCAAACTTATAAGCAATTCTATGTTTAAGATTTGATTCATTAACCTTACAGGCAAATACATGATCTTTAGTTATCCTTTGCTTATTCAAAAAATTTCATAATTTGGAACTAGGCTCCTCTTTTCAAATAGGAGATCTTGCAAATAAGAACCTATTTCTAAACATTTCAAATTCAAGTCACTTTCAGAGTTTTTAAAGAAATCACAATCATTCAAGAATTGATAAGCATCTAGGACATTTGGTGTAAGAAGATCATTAAAAATTTGCACCCTAGATTCACTAGTTGATTGCTCATGAATTTGATTAAGCATTTCAAACACATTTTCCTTCATTTCATTTATGGCAAAAATTTTAGAAGTTGTCTCCAACTTTTTGTTAACAACATTTGACATTTCACCATTGATAGCATTAGCATCCAAAAACTTATCATGCATCCCATTACCTGAAAATTTTGCAACCAATGAGAAAGGTGAAGATTTTATCTTGTCATCTATACCCAACACATCATTATTAGCATTTACCAAAATTTGATAAGAATTTGTCACTTTTTTCCTTTTCTTCATGGTCTCCATCATGACCACCTTATAGTTATTCATATTCATCAAATACCTATTTTCTAAAGACACAAAAATTAGGCACCCAATTAAATATATGCCCACCCTTTTAAAACCACAAAACTAACTGATCACAAGTTGTGTTAAGTAACAATTTTTCTTGATAAACCACCTGAGTTACTTCAGATAGATCAACATTTTTCCTTAGGTCATCACCAACATTAAATCCAAACCATTCATGTGAATTTGTACTCAAATTTTCATTAATCATGGGTAAAAGAGATGACTTTACCTCTTCCTCATTATTAAAAAATGAGTCATAAGAAACATTTACCATTTCTTCATTTTCAATTTCAGCAAGGTGTTCAATAAATTCATCTTCAAAGTGATTTAATTTTGGAACCTTCTTTATTTCTGCAATTGGCATGTCATTTTCTGATTGTGTAGGAATTATGAAATCTTCTTTTGAAATAAAAATTTCAACATCTTGCATATCAAGTGAACCAAACATTTTATTAGTATGAGAAAACAATGATTCACCATACATACCCCATCCATTATAATAATTATCTTCTAAAACTAAGGTATGAGATTCAACCTTATCTTTCGTGCAAACTTTGGGTAGTTCTATAATTTCATTTTCAAATTTACCTTTATCAATCACCTATGATGAAGACCTACTAGTTTATTTTTGTATGAGCATTGTAGAATTTTTAAGTGACACAAGGCTTTCAATTTCCTGCAAATCATCTGAGATAGTAACTTCTTTGGAAATTGTGAATAAAGTGAATAATTCTTCTTCATAATCTGAAATAACAAAATCATTATCTTTCTAAAGCACTTGGTGACATTCCATATTTTATTTCATACCATCTTTGGATTCATTTTTAGATTCACCTTATTCAATAAAGAATTCATCTTCAATTTCAAACAATTCATCTTCCTCAGATTCATATTTTGGTAAGACAAGGGTTTCTACATTTTGATCAACCTGATCCTCACAATGTTCATTAATGGGTATTGACTCTGAAACCTACACCTCATTTTCAAAATCTAGGGAATTTGTGACATCTAAACTATCATTATCAACCTAACTCATTTGTTATCCTTGATCATGAATTTTAGGTCCAAGTTTGTATAGTTGTTCCATATTAACACCTTGAGATATCAATTGTTGTTCAAATGTTACTGCCTCATTGTAAGCTCTAGGCAATGATGTAATTTTAATACCTTCCCCCAAAAACATATATGTGATGTGATCTAAGTATCCCATGTATATTTGAGTAGCTCTTTCTTCTAAAATAATATAATGCATCCCCACCTCAGTATACAACTCATGGAATTTATCATTAAAAGATCTCTTGGGTTCATTAATTTTTTTACGAATGGAGACAAATTGATTTAACTCATACTTGGGTCATCCAACTTTCTAAAATGTTTGATAAATGCATTTTCTAGTTTAGCCCAAGAGGTGGCAGACCTTACAAGTAATTGTATGTACCACTTAAGCGCAACCTCATCCAATGGGTATGAAAATAATCTGCAAGGAAATCTCCCTGCATGAGCTGCAAATGACTTAATGCACTCTTGTATCTCTAAATATGGTCATTGGCTTGATCTACATCATACCTAAATTTGGATAAACAAACTTCTATGCCTTCAAGAATTTTATGAATAAACTGCTATAATAATCACCTATCCAAGAAGCCATCATTTCCTTTACTGAAGTAGGTGATGCCATTAGTGAACTTTAAAGAACGCAATTTTAATTCCAATCTTATTATTCAAAGAAATATATTTGCAAATAAGCATAAAATGACTAATAATTAATCAAAATATATGCATCAATTAAACCTTGGCATTAGCTAACATCCTTCAATTTGCAATTTTTTTTAAACTATGATTTGAATGACTATGAATGAAAATCAAATATTTACCTTTCATGCCCTCCTTCTAGCACCAATTTGTTGAGGTGTGATTTTTTCCAGTCACAAAACCACTCAACAAACTCAGAATTATAGTTCTCTCTTGCAAATAATATTATATATCTCCAAGGTTCTTACATTATATCTAATGTTTCATATGTGTATACATCAATAAGTACTTGAATAACTCTTGGATTTGTGAACTACTATTTACAAGGGGCTTGGGATTAGGTAATTTGATTTAAGTTTATCACTGCTAACATGCATATATCATTAACATTTTATCTTTTAAATGATAAAGTTGGTTTACTATATGAAATAAACTCTTTTAGGTAAACCCACTAAATCATTGGTTTATAATGCTTTAACACTAATTTACATTAATAAATTTGACAAAGTACTTTAACTACTATTGAAGTTTCATTAACCTTTACTTGTATTTCAAATTTTATGAAATTTCAATAATCTAAAAATGATTGTAAAGCCCCAGTCAAACAAATTCAACTTATATCATACAACAAGCTTTATTTATTTTTTACATAATTTACCTATTTGTATATTTTATCAAATTAAAATATCCGAATGAAAAACAAATCCTCAATGCTTTATTAAACTCTAAATATTAGGTATTTGATACCTAAATAATTGTAACCCAGAGTTTAATTAAAGCTTGAAACCTTTTAAAGGATTAAATATGCAACTGACGACTTATGCAATATCCTTTATCTTGTATTTATTATTTCAAATATATATTGCTTCAAATATTTGACATATAAACACCAATCTTACCTTATAATGTTTGCTTTATGTGAATGTGTAGATATCAATTTTGGTGCTCCAACTTTATGTGCTAAAGCTGAAAACCATCATATTCCTTTATCCTTAACAAATTTAGATTATTCCAAATATTAATTGATTTAATATTGGGATAATAAATCTATTATTTTTTATTTAGTCCTTCATAATGATTCCAATAAATGTAAAACAAAATGACCTAAACCAATCCGTGTGCGTAGAGCAGTTGGAAAATGCCCTGGGTGCTGGTTGTGGCCGACCCAGGTTCCATTCCCACTGCCTCCACCCTGCTGGATATGTAGGCATAGTTGGCAAATGTCTTGTGTGCTGGTAGAGGCTGACAAGGCTCCATTTTCTCTATGCCCAACCTGTGGATATATTAATAATTCAACCCCCTTGTGATTGATGCCATGTGGTATACCCGAGTGGGACAACTACGGTTGGCCATAAAGCTAGGTTCTTAGGGCTTCTAAACTACCCAATTTTGGTTTTGACTAGCAGAGTAGCAGAAGGGTGAAACCAACAGTCTCCAACAGCTAGAGAGTGGAGCAGCAGTCTCCAAGTGCGGGGAGGGAGGAGATGTCGATGGGCGGGAAGTCATCTACAGGGGAGCCCGAGAGCGGCTATGGTTCATGTCTTGGGCGCAGCAGAGCAATCGAAGGGCACCAGGGATCCGGATGTGCGGAAGCGTTTGGACCCATTGAAGAAGACCGGGCTATTGACGGTGTCAGTCGGGGTAAGGACCCACCAGACAAAGGGGGTGGTGGGGCTCAAAAGTCTTATGCCTAGGCAGCGGCCTCAGAAACCCTAAACGAGTTTTTTACCAAAGAGTTGTTTCCGGTTGGGGATGAGCTGGACATCTCGACAAAAGTTCTTTCAAGCTTCATGGAGTTTGAGAAATTTACCCTCATAGGCAAATTCATTGGCGGTCGTCCCGACATGGAAACTATCCGAAAGTGGGAAGCAAGCAAATGGAGGACTTCTGGTCATATGGAGCTAGCGACCCTATCTCGGGGTTTTTTTGCCATTAGACTGAACAATAAGGAGGATTACTATAAAATTCTAGCTGGCGGGCCATGGTTTTTGGGCCGCAAAAGTTTATTCCTTAGGAAGTGGGACATGGATTTCAGTCCTGATACCCAGAACATCAACATTGCTCCAATATGGGTTAGGCTCCCGAATCTTCCCCTCTTTGGCTGGCATGAAAATGTCATAAGGGGTATTGCATGCTCCATTGGGGAGTTGGTCACCATTGACCCACCCACCCGAGCTCGAACAAGGTTTGTCCAAGCCCATTTTTGCGTTTGGCAGATTTGGAGGCGGAACTCCCAAATTTCATCACTCTTCGATCTGGAGGTACCTTTCTTCATAAACAAGCTATTGTCTATGAAAATAGACCAGCTTTACGCCTCGGTGTCGGTCCCAAGGGCACCTCCAATCCCAGTGTCCTCTTCAAAAATCGGGTAAGCAGAAGCGTGAAAATGGCAACCCCCTAGAGCATGGGGAAGGTCAGGCGAAGTAGTCAAATATTCCAGATGTGAAGGGTCATGAATCTCCAGGCCCCTCTAGAGTCTGTGTCAGACTCTCCAGCCTGAAGAGAATCCCACTCTCAAATCGGACCCCGAGCAACTTGGGGCTGACAATCAGTAAGGAGAAAACTCCCACTTGGAAAGTGAATCGCAGGAAGAGAAGGAACGAACCCCATCCCAAATTGTGACTCAGACTGTTTCTCTGCCCCAAGATATGGGTCATCCCGATTTCAGCCAGTCACAGACGAAGATTACCTCTTAGGAAGGAGGGGTGAACAATCCGGTCACATTAGCCCCCGAAACATAAGAAGCCGAAAGCAAAGTGTGGATTTTGGTAGTGAGAGGAAGCAGTGCCATCCTCCTAACAAAGATAGGCAGGACAAAGAGACAACAAATGACGTTGAAAATGGGACCCAGCGTTTGCTGGTTCTGGATGACTGTGGTGCTCAGACGGACGAAGCGCATGCATCAAAACCTCCCCCTCAAAAAGGAAGGGGAGGCAAGAAAAACCTTAAACTGTCCAGATGAAAGTCCTCCGATGGAATGTGAGAGGACTGAACGGTGCAACCAAATGAAGGTTAGTGGTTGATCTCCATAGGAGGACTAATCCTTCCATCCTTATTTTGCAAGAGACCAAGGTTGATGCTATCTCCTCTGATAAAGTTGTGAAGGCCATTTGGGCCAAGGCAAATTGTCTGTCTAGCCCTACAATGGGAACAGCGGGAGGACTCATGGTTCTGTGGGACCCTTCGAGGTTTGAGGGCATCCTGCTATCAACTTCCAATAGAATCATCAATGTACTGTTCTAGTTCAAAACCACCAATTTTTCCTAGATTCTATCCAACGTTTATGCTTCAAATTCTGCCACAGAGAGATCAGAAATGTGTAAAGCTATCTCTCAGATGAGGGATAATTTTAGTAATTTTCCTTGGGTTTTAGGGGGTGACTTCAATTGTCCCCTTCATCCTTCGAAAAAAAAAGGAGGATCCGACCACTTTAGCCACAGCTTGGAGGACTTTAGGGATTTTGTCTCTACTAATGGCTTGCTCGACATCGAACTCAAAGGGGTTTCCTTCACTTGGAGTAACAGAAGGATTGGGAGCAGTTTGATTCAAGTCAAGCTCGACAGATTTTTATGTCCCAAGAAGCCATTCCTATCCTTGGCGGGGCTATCCTTTCGGCTCTTCCAAGGATTGAGTCTGACCATAACCCTATTTTCTTAGAGGCGGATGATGGGCCTGTTTTTAAAACCCCCTTCAGATTTGAATCCATGTGGATCTCTCACAAGGACTTCAAAGGTTTAGTTTCAGCGTGGTGGCAATTGAAGGTGGAAGGAAATGCTCCTAAGAGGGTGGCTCTAAAGCTCAAAGAAAAGCTGAAAGTTTGGAATAAAGAGGTTTTCAACAACATTTTTGAGTCCAAAAAATCCATCTTTGAGAACCTAAAGGTTTTGGAGGAAAGGATGGAACTCGAAGGTTACACTGAGGGTCTCAAGGAGGAAGAGCAGAGTCTTTTGGTGGACTTTCATTCTATTCTCGCTAGGGAGGAAACGTTCTGGCACAAAAAATCTCATGACCTTTGGTTGAATAATGGAGACACCAACACGAGGTTTTTCCATGTGTCTACTATGAGGCACAGAGGGGCCAACAAGATCAGAGAAGTGGCTTGTAAGGATGGGTGCATTACCAGGGAGATAGAGGAAATCAGGAGCAAAGAGGTTGACTTTTTTTAGGATTTGCTTGGCACTCCTCCGGATAGCATCCTTCAGGTCCAAAAATCTCTGCTCGCAAATTTTTTGATTAAAGTCCCTCATGAGGCAAGCATTAAGCTTCTGGAACATTTTTCCTCGTTCGAGATTAAGGAAGCATTGTTCTCCATGCAACCAGATAAGGCCCCTAGCCCCGATGGTTTCCCCCCCGATTCTTCCAAGTCATGTGGGAGGTCATGGGTCCGGATGTGTGCGATGCTATTTGAGTTATTCAAGCTTCCAGATCCATCCACCCAAAACTCAATTCCACCTTTCTTGCCCTCATTCCTAAGTCTCCTGCCTACAAAAGTTTCTCTGACTATCGGCCCATCAGCCTGTGCAATGTTTTTTACAATATTCTTACCAAGTCTATAGCCAATAGACTCAAAACAGTCCTCCCCATCCTAATTGATCCTTGTCAGGGAAGCACTGTTAAAGGCAAAAACATTCTTGATGGTGTCATCACTGTCCATGAGACCCTTCATTCCGCTTACCACTCCAAGAATGCTGCTCTTTTTCTTAAGCTCGACATGAACAAAGCCTTTGACCGGGTTGATCAAATTTTTTTGTGTGCAGTCCTCAAGTTCGGCTTTCATCCCCACTAGATTGACCTTGTCTATAGTTGTATATCCACTCCCTTTTTTTTGTCCTGGTCAATGGGTCCCCAGCTAGGTATTTCCAAAGCATCAGAGGCCTCAGACAGGGCGATCCTTTATCCCCCATCCTTTTCATTCTTCTGGTGGAGGTTTTGAGTTGGTCCATGAAAGAGGCTCTTCGTCAGAACAAGATTTCTAGCATTTTGTCGACTTCTAGAGTTGATCCTGTCACTCATCAGCAATTTGTGGACGACACCCTCATCTCCATTGGGGCGTCCGTTGCCCAATCCAAATCGCTCAAGTGGATCTTGTCCTGTTATGAGCAAGTTGCGGGGCAAAAGGTCAATTACATCAAGAGCAAAATCTATTTTATTAACACTCCCCTGCACAGGCAACTTCGGATTGCTAGAATTCTTGAATGCACTATTGATTCCCTGCCTACGTCCTATCTGGGGTTGCCTCTATCTTATAGTGGGCGGGTGAGTTGGGATATGTGGAACATGATTCTTGAGCGCCTTCACAAGAAACTTGGAACTTGGAAGGGCAAACTCCTGTCGCAAGCTAGAAAAGCCACCCTTACCAAAGCTTGTCTTCAGGGGATCCCGACCTACTTCATGTCGGTGTTCATGCTTCCGATTGTAGTTCACTCCAAAATTGAGAAGATTCAGAGGACCTTTCTATGGTCTTACAGCGAAGAGAAATCTAGACTCCCCCTTGTTGCCTAGGACAAGGTGTGTTCGAGGATAGACCAAGGCTTTATGGGGTTGAGAAGATCAAGACTTATGAATTTGGCTCTGATAGCGAAGCACGCTTTGAGGATTCTATCTAGCGACCTGGTGGAGTGGGTTAAGCTGGTTAAAAAGAAGTATCTTGGCCCCATTTCCTTCTTGGATGCTGATACCTCCTCCGTGGCATCGACCTTTTGGAAATCTGTGCTCCAAACCTGACATTTGATCAGCTTGGGAGCCCGCTGGATTTTGGGTGATGGCAACCTCATTTTCTTTTGGAAGGATAGGTTTGTGACTAAAGAAGCCCTTGGGTTGAGGTTGGATCTCGCTGGGTTGAGAGGTTTGACTGACCCTAACTCCCAACTCAGGGTGGCAGAGTTCATAGACCGGAGCACCCATTTTCCTCGGTGGAAGATTCCAGTTGTGGATGGGTTTAATAATGAGGTTACCTTTCTTGTAAATATCCTCAAGTCGATTTTAATTCCTTCTGCCAGAAGGAATGATAGAATCATCTGGAGTGGTATAGAGGATGGGCTTTTTTCTGTTAAATCAACTTATGAGTTTCTTACCACCAAGACTGCTCTGGACTACAGGTGGAATACTATGTGGAGGAAAGGAGTCGTCCCTAAAATCAACTTCTTTGCGTGGATTGCTTTCCACAACAAAGCCTTAACAATTGAAAACCTTCACAAGAGAGGTTTTGCCTTCCCCAACAGGTGTTACTTGTGTCTTGTAGATTACGAGACGAGGGATCATTTATTCTTGCATTGCCCATTTTCCCACTCTGTTCTTAGTATTTTCCTATCCTCCTTCCAAATCCTATGGTGCTCTCCCTATTCCCTCAAAGATGCTTTCCACCAATGGCCTAATCCTTTAAATAATCCCAAACTCTGCTTCCTCCTCGAGGCCTCCTTCCATCATTCAATTTGGCAAATTTGGTTAGAGAGGAATGCTAGAATCTTTGGAAGAGCTCCTAGAGGGCCCCCTTCTGTTGCTCAAAGGGCGTTGTCCTATGCCATCGAGAATTTTATTACTGTTCCCAGTCCTCGTCCCTACCTTCCGAGCGAAGAAGCGATTCTCAAAATGATGAATCTCTGGCCATTTTTGGAGGTTGTTAAAGGGCCCTGTCGAAGGAATATTGTTTGGACCAAACCCCCGTGGGGTGGATTAAATTAAACTTTGATGGAGCGGCTAAGGGGAATCCTGGGCCCACTGGTGCTGGGGGTGTTGTCAGAGATCATGATGGGAATCTTGTGATGGCCTATTGTGAAGATTTGGGCTCCCAGACAAATCACTATGCCGAAGCCCGAGGCACTCTGAAAGGTATTCGGATACTCTCTAAGGATCCTCGACCTCTTATTATTGAGGGTGACTCGTTCAACATCGTGAATTACCTTCTTGGCACCAAAAATCCATCTTGGAAAGTCTACAACATCATCCTCGAGGCAAGAATGCTTCTCTCCTATCATGGTAGGTGGAAAGCAAATCATACTTTGAGAGAAGGTAATCGCGTGGCTGACCACATGGCCAACAAAGGGCTCGCGACCATGTGTCCGGTCGTGTGGTAGTCTCGCTTCCCATCCGAGGTGGAAAGGTTGGCCAGAGCAGACATCCATTCATGATGCTTTCCTTGCACAGTTTTTGGAAAGCCCCCTCCGACGAGTTTTGGTGTGGTGTGGCAATTTTGTCTACTTAACTATCCATGGTGTCTTGTCTGTTTTGCTTTCCTTGTTTCATTTCTTCGGGCTCTACTTGGTGTTCCTTTGGTTTTGTCCTGTTTCTTTTTCGTTGGGTTTCCAGGCCTAAAAGCCCTTTTTAGAGTTTCCAAGTCTTTAGCATTAGGATGGCTTTACTTGCAATTAGGCTTATTGTTACAGCCAAGAGGTATGATGCATCATTAGAAATATGGCTAATTTTGTACATAAGGTTTTGGGATCCTCTATAAAAACTCACTGTTAGTATATTAAAATAATTACCAAAAATGACCTAAATCAAAATATTTTGATTGTAAAATAAAATGTTTAGTAAGTATAAAAAGTTCTAAGAGTTCCTGAGATTAATATTCTGAGGACTATAATTTCCAAAAACTATACAACTTACAGGAAACAAATTTAAACTATTCTCCAATTCACCATATAAACACAATGTAATTAAAGAATAGTGCAATCTTCTGTGGGAATTTTCTAAAGTTAATGCATTACATCAATATTCTTAACCAAATCAGCACAGCTTTACACATGCTTGATTAAAAAATAATATTAATATAACATCCGGATCTTACAATCGCTTCTTGAGTTCCCTCTAGCAATCTTCGTTTCTGGAAATCTTTCCAGCCTTCTTATATATTTCCTCTGCTTCCTTTAACCTGCCCTTGTATGACCATTTTTTTTGTCTTTCACTTCCTTTTTTTATAAGTTGAACAAAATCGAACAAAATCGTTACATGAGGCGGTTCCATCAGTTCTATTCCGTTCTTCTAAACTTGAAATAAATTTGGGAATCGCAATAATATCCAACATTTCTCTTTATAACATAAAGGTTTCCCAAACCTTTCTTCAAAATATTAAACTCCATGTGACTTTATAATCATTCATGCATAATGATTTTTTTTTTTTTTTTGTCATCTTTCGTTTAAATTATTACTTTCGCAAGCTTTGTTTTCTTTATAATCCATGCTTTTTACCACATATGCCCCTATCCTATGCCACCATAGAATGACATATAATAATATCCCAAAGCCTAAAGTATGGCCTTATGTGTGACATTTAAATCATTTTATGCCACATGCAAATCTTATAAAAAATCAAATCAGAACGAAAGATACAGTACCTCCGTTTTTTATTCCGCAGTGCCAATTTCACTCTGTGAAACATGATACATTCTTCCTTATACAGTAATGACATGTGGCGAATACCATCTACTAGTGACTGTGTATTCTAATTCGTGACAATGATACCTTAGAGCCTTCCGATGACTTCATTCTGATAAACTGCGATTACATTTTTTACTGTATTCTAAGCATAGTTTCCCCAACAACAATGTATTCTCATGAAGTCCTTCATTGCGATGTCGTTTTGTCTGCATATGACTATGATTTTTTCTCTTCTACAATTTAAGATGACCTGCAATTAGGCCTTCCCTGGTATGCGATGACGACGTATTCTGATAGTCTTCTATTCTTCGATGATTATTTCCAACGACGATGACTGTATCTGTCAACAGGCAGTGATAAAAGGACAACCCTACAACCAGGCCTTTCCAACATGCAACTTACATCCAGCATCAACAGGGCTTCTTCATCCATAACTTTCTAACATACTGAATTATGCCTTTTTCCAACACTTTGATCTTAGGGATTTTCATTTCTGCAGCACCTGCATTCCCCCAGCGAAGCAATCACATTTCATTTTTCTCGAATCCACCAGAGATCACTTGAAACATGCGCTCAACAACAACGAACCACATTGCCTTCCAAACACCTGCAATAACCCCATTTCTCATCTGGCGAGACTCATGTTTCTGATATGCACCGACGTTGCCCCTTCTACTTTTCACGGTATTCTTTATTGCTCATCCATGTTTCGCATGTAGGATATGTCGGCAATCATTTCATTCGTGAACACGTATCCTATGCAATCATCAATGTGCGTGACATTTTCCAGTACCTGCCAAGCCAAAAAAAACAACATAATCCGACTCGAAGCTTCTTCCACTTTGCACATAATCTAATAATAATACTTAAAGAACGTGAACTACCCTAAAATTAAAACCTAATGACATATAAAACAAAAAAACGAAAATGCCTCTTTCAAACTAATAAAAATAAATGTCATAATGAATAGACAAAACACAAAATTGCATAACACATAAATAAAATTACATTCACACAAAATATAAAAGCCAACAAAGATATACTAAAACGAATAACATATAAACTTACTAAAACTAACCTGAATGAAAATCATAATAATAAAACATGCACCACTTACTAAATAAACTGAAAAGAACCAACATAACAAAAGATTAACAAAAACACAAATATAGAAACTTGACATAATTGCATAACAAAAACAAAAGACTAACATAACAAAAAAAAAAATAGAATCTTAGCATAATTACATAACACCTACCACACCTAACATTAAGAAATAACACAAATAAAACATAATCATAACACCTACCACACCTAACATAAAGAAATAACAAAAATAAAACATAATCATAACATAAACAAAATTTAAAACAAACCTAAACTATAACATAAAATAAAATAAAGACATAACATAACATAGTTACTAAAACAAATATAAGATAAAACAATTACATAACCAAAACATATTACAACATAAAAGAACATTACCTAACATAAACAATAAAGTATAACAAAACAACTTATGAATATTAGGTAGTCACAAGACTTAAACACACAACATCTTTATAAAACATAAGCTATCAAAATTAATAACAAACAAACTAAACACCCTATAAACATAACATAACATCACGTAACAATACATATAAACATGAGAACAACAAAAATACATTTCAAACCAAAACTCCAAACTGACTATGTAGACATGACCCGAAAGTCTGAGCTTCATGAAATGAACTTGGAAAATATATTTGAAACAATTTTGTTCAGCATAAATTAAGGGAACTTAATGAGAAAAAGGCATATTTAGCTATGGATCTTTTATTTATGAAAGCAAAACCTTTTTTATGGTGGATATGGCGATAACATCCTTTCGAATTTCGATATTCTCATGATTATTGTTGTGAAAATATGAAGTCAAATACTGACTTGGAAACGAATTTCTAATTTTTTTAAGTGGGTCCCCAAGTTTTGGGGTCGTTGTGAAGGAGTCACAACAAATGGTGAATCTAATGGTAAACATCCTCGAATATTTTGGACTCAAAAACCAAACTCTAAAAACACATTAAACCCAAATATTATAATTACAAGCATCAATGAGTATCTAGAGAATGAGAATAGACCGATGCAAACATGAACTACCAGAATCATTCAACAATCAGATCTGTGTGTTCGAAGTGATTCATTCCTTATCACCTGAAACCATTCAAAATTCCATATTCGGTTCCACATATCAGGCTATGAAAAATTCCCCTTTGAAGATAAAACCTAAACCCGATTCTCTTCAGATCTTGCTCTACTACTAGTCAAGCATCTATAGCTCTGGTAGAGATTATTTGAAATACCTAGATATTAGGTGGATGTTGCATTTCCTTTACTCTAAGAATCGCTTCATTTCCAACCGAGCATCTATAGATCCGATGAAGTTACTTAGTTCTGGATGATAGATTTATCATTGTAGCTCTTTCGTGACTTTCTCTAGACCTTGTTTCACTTCCAGTCGAGCGTCTATAGCTTCGGTGAATACTGTCTTACTTTTTTTAAGTAATATATTTGAATCTATATCCAACTCTCTTTTTTTTATATCATTCTCACTTTTTTTATATCTCTTTTTTATCTCACTCTCTTTTTCATCCGATAGAATGGTACTTTGCAACAAATCCTCCTACCACCTAGGTTAGAGATGAGGCAAGGTTGAAAAGAGTATATAAAGTGTTTTGCCTTAATTTGTAAAATCGACAAATTCATGCATCCCAATTTCAAACAATATACTTTAATGTGTTTTGTGGTACTAATGGAGCTTCTACAATACAATTCCAATTTTTCATATCTACCTTATCTTAGTTCACATTCATGAGGACATAAACCAATATCTCATTTTCCCTTTTCTCCAAGTTTCATAGGTTTTCAAAACAGGTAACCTTCTCCTATGCGATCTAGGATAAAAACCCAAATACAGCCAACAAATGACTAGTATCTCAGTCACAATTACCTTACTTTTGAAACACCCACCTAAAATTTGTGCCAATTTGAATCACATCAAAATCATGAAATCCCAACAAAATATGACAAAGTCAATTTGTAGTCATGCTCAAAAAGACACAACAGAACTGTGATAAAACAACAAAACAACAAAACATCAACAAAATCAAACATGAACAACATCAACAACACAACGAACACATGATCCAAAAAACTATTTACAAAAATATACATTATGTACAATATACTGCAAAATTTCTACCATCATTTCCCTGGATCCCAAACACGGTAGACACACCTTAAATACCTATATCATCATTTGCATTCTAATCTTCATGCAGATCCAACCAAAACAAGATTAATTTGAACCATGCAACCTTCATTTTGCCTTTCACACCCCACTGATTTGATTCAAACTTATAAGCAATTCTATGTTTAAGATTTGATTCATTAACCTTATAGGCAAATACATGATCTTCAGTTATCCTTTGCTTATTCAAAAAGGGGTAAATTTCATAATTTAGAACTAGGCTCATCTTTTCAAATAGGAGATCTTGCAGAATTGAACCTATTTCTAAACATTTCAATTTCAAGTCACTTTTAGAGTTTTTAAAGCAATCACAATCATTCAAGAATTGACAAGCATCTAGGACATTTGGTATAAGAATATCATTAAAAATTTGCACCCTAGATTCACTAGTTGATTGCTCATGAATTTGATTAAGCATTTCAAACATATTTTTCTTCATTTCATTTATGGAAAAAAATTTAGAAGTTGTCTCCAACTTTGTATTAACAACATTTGGTATTTCATCATTGATAGCATTAGCATCCAAAAACTTATCATGCATCCCATTACCTAAAATTTTTGTAACCGATGAGAAAGGTGAATATTTTACCTTGTCATCTATACCCAACACATCATTATTAGCATTAACAGAAATTTGATGAGAATTTGTCACTTTTCTCGTTTCTTCATGGTCTCCATCATGACCACCTTGTAGTTCTTCATCTTCATCAAATATTTGTTTGCTAAAGACACCAAAATTAGGCACCCAATTAAACATATGCCCATCCTTTTAAAACCATAAAACTAACTGATCACAAGATGTGTTAAGTACCAAATTTTCTTGATCAACCACCTGAGTTACTTCAGATAGATTAGAATTTTCCCTTAGGTCATCACCAACATTAAATCCAAACCATTCATGTGAATTTGTCCTCAAATTTTCATTAATCATAGGTAAAGGAGATGACTTTACCTCTTCCTCATTATTAACAAATGAGTCATAAGAAACATTTAACATTTCTTCATTTTCAATTTCAGCAAGGTGTTTAATAAATTCATCTTAAAAGTGATTCAATTTTGGAACCTTCTCTATTTCTGCAATTGGCATATCATTTTCTGATTGTGTAGGAATTATGAAATCTTCTTTTGAAATAAATATTCTGCAATTGGCATATCCTTCAATTTGCAATTTTTTTTTTAACTATGATTTGAATGACTATGAATGAAAATTGAATATTTACATTTCATGCCCTCCTTCTAGAGCCAATTTGTTGAAGTGTGATTTTGTCCAGTCACAAAACCACCCAAAAAACTCAGAATTATAATTCTCTTTTGCAAATAATATTATATATCTCCAAGGTTCTTACATTATATCTAACATTTCATATGCGTATACATCAATAAGTACTTGAATAACTCTTGGATTTGTGAACTACTATTTACAAGGGGCCTGGGATTAGGTAATTTGATTTAAGTTTATCACTGCTAACATGCATATCTCATTAAAATTTTATCTTTTAAATGATAAAGTTGGTTTACTATATGAAATAAACTATTTTAAGTAAACCCACTAAATCATTGGTTTAAAATGCTTTAACACCAATTTGCATTAATAAATTTGACAAAGAATTTTAACTGCTATTGAAATTTCATTAATCTTTACTTGTATTTCAAATTTTATGAAGCTTCAATAATCTAAAAATGATTGTAAAGCCCTAATCAAACAAATTCAACTTATATCATAGAACATGCTTTATTTAATTTTTAAATAATTTGCATATTTGCATATTTTATCAAATTAAATTAAAATATTCGAATAAGAGAAAAATCCTCAATGCTTTATTAAACTCTAAATATTAGGTATTTGATATCTAAATTGTAACCCAGAGTTTGATTAAAGCTTGAAACTTTGTAAAGGTTTAAATCTGTAATTGTCAACTTATGCAGTATCCTTTATCTTATATTTATTATTTCAAATATTTATTGCTTCAAATATTTGACATATAAACACCAATCTTGCCTTATAATGTTTGCTTTACGTGAGTGTGCAGATATCAATTTTGGTGCTCCAAATTTATGTGCTAAAGCTGAGAACCATCATATTCCTTTATCCTTAACAAATTTAGATTATTCCAAATATTAATTAATTTAATATTGGGATAATAATTTTTTTTTTTTTTTTTAATTTAGTCCTTCATAATAATTCCAATAAATGTAAAACAAAATAAACTAAATCAAAATATTTTGATTGTAAAAAAAAATGTTTAATATGTATAAAAAGTTCTAATTAATATTCTGCAGACTATAATTTCCAGAAACTATACAACTTACAGGAAACATATTTGAACTATTCTCCAATTCACCAGATAAACACAATATAATTAAAGAACAATGCAATCTTCTATGGGAAGTTTCTAAAATTAATGCATTACATCAACATTCTTAACCAAATCAGCACAACTTTACACATGCTTGATTAAAAAATAATATTAATATAACATCCGAATCTTACATCAACATTCTTAACCAATCAGCACAGCTTTACACATGCTTGATTAAAAAATAATATTAATATAACATCCAGATCTTACAATCGCTTCTTGAGCTCTCTTTAGCAATCTCCGTTTCTAAAAATCTTTCCAATCTTTGGCCGTCTTATATATTTCCTCTGCTTCCTTTAACCTGCCCTTGTCCGATCATTATTTTATCTTTCACTTCCTTTTTTATAAGTTGAACAAAATCGTTACATGAGGCGGTTCCATTAGTTCTATTCCGTTCTTCTAAACTTGAAATGAATTTTGGGAACCCTGATAATATCCAACGTTTCCCTTTATAACATACAGGTTTCCCAAACCTTTCTTCAAAATATTAAACTCCATGTGCATAATAATTTTTTTTTGGTCACCTTTCGTTTAAATTATATTTACTTTCCAGGCTTTGTTTTCTTCATAATCCATCCTTTTTACCACATATGCCCCTATCCTATCCATAGAATGACATATAATAATATCCCAAAGTCCAAAGTCTCATAAATCAAATCAAAATCAAATCAAAATGAAAGACACAATACATCGGCTGTTTATTCCGTAGTGCCAATTTCACCCGGTGAAACATGATACATTCTTCCTTATACAACAATGACATGCGGTGAATACCATCTACTAGTGACTGTGTATTCTAGTTCGTGATAATGATACCTTAGAGCCTTTTGATGACTTCATTCTGATAAACTGAGATTACATTTTTTTACTGTATTCTAAGCATAGTTTCCCCAACAGCAACGTATTCTCATGAAGTCCTTCATTGCAATGTCATTTTGTTTGCATATGGCTGTGATTTTTTCTCTTCTGCAATTTAAGATGACCCGTAATTAGGCCTTCCCTGGTATGCGGTGATGACGTATTCTGATAGTCTTCCATTCTCTAGTGATTATTTCCAGCGGTGATGACTGTATCTCTCAATAAAAGAACAACCCTACAACTAGGCCTTTCCAACATGTAGCATCAACAAGGCTTCTGCATCCATAAGTTTCTAACATACTGAATCGTGCCTTTTTCCAACACTTTTATCTTAAGGATTTTCATTTCTCCAGCACCTGCATTCCCCCAGCGAAGCAATCACATTTCATTTTCCTCGAATCCACCAGAGATCACCTGAAAACATGCGCTCAACAACAACAAACCACATTGCCTTCCAAAAACCTGCAACAACCCCATTTATCATCTGGCAAGACTCCTATTTCTGATATGTTGCCCCTTCTACTTTGCAGGATATGTCGGCAATCATTTTGTTCATGAACACGTCTCCTATGCAATCATCAATGTGCGTGACATTCTCCAATACCTGCCAAGCCAAACAACAATATAAGCCGACTCGAAGCTTCTTCCACTTTGCACATAAAGCTAATAATAATACTTAAAGAATGTGAACTACCCTAAAATTAAAACCTAATGACATATAAAACAAAAGAAACGAAAATGACTCTTTTAAACTAATAAAAACTAGCTTAGATATATAAAATATATATATTTATAAAAGAGAGTTATCAATCTCTAGGCGTCTATCTCATTTCTTGGGGGTGTGATAGATAAGACCTTTTTTTTAATAAAATATTAATATTGTTTACGGCATGGCTGACCTTCCTGGCTGTCAAGACACCTATCGGCGTAATAAATGACATAATGAATAGCCAAAACACAAAATTACATAACACATAAATAAAATTACATTCACACAAAATATAAAAGCCAACTAATATATACTAAAATGAATAACATATAAACTTACTAAAACTAACCTAAAAGAAAATCATAATAATAAAACATGCACAACTTACTAAATAAAATGAAAAGAACAGACATAACAAAAAGACTAACAAAAACATAAATATAGAAACTTACATAATTACATAACAAAAACAAAAGACTAACATAACAAAAAAAAATAGAAACTTAACATAATTACATAACAAACACCTACCACACGTAACATAAAGAAATAACAAAAATAAAACATAATCATAACATAAAAAAAATTTAAAACAAACCTAAACTATAACATAAAATAAAATAAAGACATAACATAACATAGTTACTAAAATAAATATAATATAAAATAATTACAAAACCAAAACACATTACAACATAAAAAAAAATTACCTAACATAAACAATAAAGTATAACAAAACAACTTATGAATATTAGGTAGTCACAAGACTTAAACACACAACATATTTATAAAACCTAAGCTATCAAAATTAATAACAAATAAACTAAACACCCTATAAACATAACATAACATCACGTAACAATACATATAAACATGAGAACAACAAAAATACATTTCAAACCAAAACTCCAAACTGACTATGTAGACATGACCCGAAAGTCTGAGCTTCATGAAATGAACTTGGAAAATATATTTGAAACAATTTTGTTCAGCATAAATCAAGGGAACTTAACAAGTAAAAGGTGTATTTAGCTATGGATCTTTCCTTTACGAAAGCAAAACCTTTTTGATGGTGGATATGGCTATAACATCCTTTCGAATTCCGATATTCTCATGATGATTATTGCAAAAAGATGAAGTCAAATACTAACTTGGAAACAAATTTCTAATTTTTTTAAGTGGGTCCCCAAGTTTTGGGGTCGTTGTGAAGAAGTCACAACACATCTCATATCTACCACCTAGTATAATTCATTTATTTCACCATATTGCATGATTGGTTGCCATATACAAAAATTTACATTAATCATACATAAATGCTTGGTCATGTAGTTGCATAAATACTTCACGATGATGGCATGAGATAACCCTAATAAAATATCTCCATTTACTTCACACTAGGAATATTATGCCTAGTGCAAGTCCTCTATCCTATTTTTCATGCTTAAGAACCCATATTGCATCTTCTCTTAATTTTTAATCAAAATTAATCTTAAGATCACATATTACTTATCACCAACTATGTCACCTTCAATCAAAAAATCTCCAACCACTTTTGGATCATAACCCTTCAACGTCAACATCACAACAAAACCTCACACATGATCCGCTTCATGACCAATGCGAGGGGCAACCTCCATTTATGGTCATAAAAAAGCACACATTCTCGAGGTTTATCATTGACTAATCAAAATCATAAGGGTTATTTCTCAACAAATATTCTTCTACAACAAGTAAATCACACTACATTACAAAATATCAATTACATCAAATCACTTCACTCTCCTACAATGGTATCTTGATTAAGCATGATAAAAAAGTGCCTTAGAAATCAAACATGACCATAAGCATGATTATTTAGGATCATCAAAACAATAAAAAATATTGTGCATTAGGCATAACACATAAAAAAATAAAAATAGTAGTATGATATTACTCTAAAAAAAATGGTACATAAGCACAATTAAAATTGGTATACTCAATCACTAGGGAAGTATACCATAAAAGAAACCTTGGTATATCATCCCCTAGAACTCCTAGAAATTTGACCCTCATCAAGGGGTGGTTTGGGCACATGAAAATAAGGAACCCTGAAAACCGTTCGAGAAGTTGATTGGGAGCGACTCGGAGCAGCTAACTCTAGGGGAAATACAACCCTCTAACCCTCAAGCACCAACTAAAAGTACAACATATGATATAAGGTCTCATATTACGATGCCAATATCACCTCTTCCTATGTCACTATTAGTTCATCCTATAGATACCTATGAAAACTACTACCTATAGACTAGCCTAAGGCTACACTCTTCATTTGGCATGATTATGACTATACCTATGTGAGCTATGCCTACACAAGCTACCTATGCTTGTGTGAGCTAGATCTGGGTCTGTGATAGTAAGACCTAATACTGAGAAAGCTAAGTCTCCAATGATTAAATTTGACTTACCTATAATTCCACCTGGTTCTTTAGCCCAGTATTCTTATCCTGTAGTGCAACAACCTCTTCAGTGTTGCTCGTCTCTCCAATATCCATATCAACACTCTTATTGGGTAAGTCCTATCACTATAATGATGCTATATCCTACTATAGTAATTAAATATCATGTTGAGGTGGTGACACCTATCATTTTGGTGATAATGCTTGCTACAACAGTGAAGGTTGCTGCTAGCTAGTACTCTACGATGATTGTGAGACACGATCATGTTAGGAACTATATCTCATAATATTCCTGTCTATAGATACCCATCATCCTCTCATTCAAGGTCCTCCTAACCATCCACATAAAATAAACTCACATAGTCTCAGTCTAGGATCACCTCTCTGAGCCTCCAACTGATGAGCCATAACTCTAGATACCTATATTAGCCCAAGGTTTTCCACTAGGTGAATGTCAATGATCCTCAAAGTATGGATCCCACTATACCACTAGTTGTAACTAGCCTCAACTCCTACATCCACCCTAGGATAAATATAGATAGGATCATCTATTTTTCACTCTCTAAAGAAGACTAGGTCTACCCCTCCTCCTACAATATTTGGATCTCTAGTCACTCACCTATAGGAGATATCCCCTATCTTGAGAATCTCCTAACTCAATCCAAATTATCATTGCACTTGATCAAAATGGTGTAGCTCCATCTCCCCCTTATCTAACTGTAGGTATTGAATCCATCACACTCAAGCCAGCTCTATATGATATTCCTCCCAGTATGGCACCATCCTCCATGGTCTCTAGGTGATTCAATGAGGCATAAGCTCATATAATGCTTACCTAACAGAATCTAAACTACCTATCTATGTGCTTAGCTCTCCCATCATCGATACCCATCTAAAAACCACCGATCACCCTACCTCCAGCTCTCCCTAAGAAAGCCCATGTATCCTCTATAGAACAATATGCTCCCAACTCCACACCTGGAGCAATGTAGTCATAAAAATGCAAGTATGCCCCTTATACACAATGTTCCATAGTGTCATGTATAACCAACATAAAACTAGTAACCCCTACTAAAATTGATGACCATTGTCTATCATCTCGCTAACTACTCTGATGAGAGCCCATGGAAATTATTGTCTACTCATATGTCCAATCAAGTCTCTAGCCACTATGCAACTCAATATTATTGTCAGTCTCAAAATACTTTGGCTCTCTCCCATCTCACTAATACTGATGCCACTATGAGAAACTTAGAATTTGGCATCCCCTATTAGTATCTATACCATTGTAGTTTGTACCATTGACTAATATACTCCCATTACCCTGATGGGAATCTTGAGGATCCTCCAAACATTCTCAAGAGTAATAGTCATATCCTCCATAGGTAACTAGAAGGTGGATGATTCTAGATACCATCACTCTACCAAGGCTATAAGCAGAGTTGTATCAGCCTCAACCTAAGCTATCTCAACCACATGAAGGAGTCATATCTCCTCCAACTACCTCATATAACCATCACCAAGAGATCGCATCCATACTACAAAATTTTTTGACCTTCACTCTCAATTTTCAAGAGTGCCAAACTGCAATAAAAAATAAATATAATTATACGTCAGTAAAAAAATAAAACATTGATCTTTTGTCATTAAAACCTAGAGGTCTAAGGAAATGAACTAGGGTTTTAGAGGCTAGGGAAGAGGCTTGGAGAAAATTTCCATGCAAAAAAACCATCAGAGAGGATCAATCTTGTTGGAGGGTCTTTCAATAGTATGGATCATGATCAAGAATGAGGGAAATAGGTACTTTGGTACCAAATCCTCCAAAAAAAGGAATCTCATACCGAGAGAAGCTATGTGGTACCCAAGATAGCTTCAATGATTGTCAAACACAAGCAAGAAAAATCATAAACACCATGGGAAAGAGAGAAAAGGAGGATTATTTGCTAGGAATGGTGACTGGATGTTTACCACAAGTAATGGAAATATCAGTATTAGAAATAGTTGAGGACTGGATAGCTAAGGATATAGTTCAAAAAAAAAAACCTGATAGAAACATTCATGGGTTTCATACCATCTATGCACTTCCTTCACATGTGGATAAGGAAACAATGGCATTTGGAAGGAGAATATGAAATTCTAACTCTCCCAAATGGGTATTTTTTTGTAGATTTTACATTAGTGGAAGATTGAAAAAAAGTATTTGAGGGAGGGCTATATCATCATGGGCCAGTGGTACTATTACTACAACCATGGAATATGGGATTCAAACCAAGGGTGGAACCGACTATGGTACCAATATGAATAATATTATTTACCCTTCCCCTTGAATTTTGGAAAGAGGAGGTACTCGAGGCAATAGGCAACTTACTAGGTCATTATCAAGGTAGATCAAGAGAAATAGTTTTAGGAGGATCAAAAATGTTTGCTAGGGTTTGTGTAGAAATGGACCTCAGTAAACTTGTTCTAATAACTGGATTATAAGGCTATTCCATTAGATGTCGGGTGTGCCATGCTCATGGACATCTGGCTAAAATGTGCCCAACAATTAAGGACCATCAATTTGAATAAGAGAGGATAAGAGAAAATATTAACATGGTGGGCCAATATCCTTAGTAGAAGGTAAATCAAAAGGAAGTGAAAGGTCCAACAATTTTTGAGGGCTTCCAAAAAGTAATCAGATTGTTAAACAAAACAAATTAGCACAATAACCAGAGATAAGGAGAAAAAATGGGAAGAACAAACAATAGATATGAGATATTCAAACAATTGGGAAGCTTGGAAACAAAAGGGGATTTTCAAATTGAAGGATTAGAGGAGGATACCCAGTAAGTCACATTGGTATATCAGGAATAAATCTCTAGTTTAGTTTCATAGAACAAGCAAGGAGTAGAACCAAACACGACCTCTCTAATAGAAGAGGAGATTCAGCCCGTGAGGGAGACCAGAGGGGAAATAGAGTAGGGGATAGTTTGAACTCAGGAAATAGATATGAAAGAAGGAAATAAGAACAAAAACATCCCTACTTTAGGGATTCATCAAGTGGAGAAGAAAAAAAACTGAACCAATCTGTAGAAAGGAAGTCAAACAAGAAAAATATGGAGGAATAGGGAAGAGATTTGAGCCAGAATGGAAAGGTAAAATTGATGGATGATTTTTTCTCTCTTAATTCTCAATGATATTAATTACTTGGAATGTGATGGGTTTAGGCAGTCACCTTAGACAAAAGGTAGTCAAAAACATTATCATAGATATGATTCTAGATATAGTTTTGTTACAGGAACTCAAAATGCAAGGAGAAGACTTACAAATAATAAATAGGAGGATATGGCAAAAAGGAAAGATCCTTACTCAATATACACATGGTAAATCAGGTGGATTGGCCACTATGTGGAATCACCAACTATTCCTAATGATAGGAGGGCCTTTACGATAGGGGTGTTGATGGTCTAGTTATAAAATAGGGAAAGTGGGAAAAAATGGACTATAGTTAATTTTTATGGAGTATAGACAATCAGAGCATAGAGGGATCAATGGATAGTCATACAAACTTTTAGAGATAAATACCCAGAGAACCAATGGATTGTGGCAGGATAATTCAATGCACAACTTATAATAGAGGCAAGGAGGCAAATCCATGTTGGAGGAAAAGGATAGGTTTTTTCATCAATAACATGTCAAATAAATCTAATTGTTATCCCAACTATGGATAGCTCCATGACCTAGACAAATAGTAGAAAGGAAGGGGAGACAATCAATTCTTGCTTGGTCATTTATTCATGGGAGAGGAACTATATGTGCATACCAATCATCAATCGAGGGTCATGTATAGGCTTTCTTCAAATCATTTTCCAATAAGCCTTACCATAGAAGAAGATAATCATAAAGTTGCATGAAATTTTAAATTTGAGCTATGGTGGTTAACATATGAGGAGTTGGAGGACCACATAAAGGAGTGGTAGGAATTAGGGAAACCAATATTTGGTACAACCCAATTCAAACTTCACAAAAAACTAAAATATGTTAGGACCCAACTAAAGGAGTGGAGTAAACACAAGAAGGAACTCACTAGAATCCAAAAGAATGAAATCAAGGATCAGAAGGAGAAGATTGCATAGGAGATAAGATAAGAAACTATTATAGAATATCTATTGTAATGTGAGGCAAAAACTACTAGGAGAGAGGAAGATTTGGATGAACAAGAAGAGATCTATTGAAGTCAAAGAGCTAGAGTTACATGGTTGAAGGAGGGAGATCAAAACATAGTTTTTTTTAATAAGACAACAACAACTAGGAGACAACAAAATATAATTACAGGTCTTACAGATATGATGGATCAGGTAAAAACTATTGGAAGTGAAATGAAAACTATAGCAAATCAGTACTTCCATACTCTTTTTAGTAGCAAAGAAAATTTGAATGCAATGTGGCAGAAGAAGATACTAGAGGCAATTACACAATTAGTCAAACCAGAACATAGTAAATTATTAATGGAGGAAATTTATCTAGAAGAAACATCATAGATCATACAAAAAAGAAAGACCCCAGGACTAGATGGATTCCCATTGAATTTTATCAATTTTTTTGAGAAATTGTGGCCAAGCAGTGGTGGAGGAACTATAGGAAATCAGATAAAGTAAGCAATGTTAAAAGCCTTGAATCACACGTTTATCACTTTAATTCCTAAGGACCCACCTAGTGATATAATTGATAATTATAGGCCTATTTCACTCTGTAATGTAGTATACAAGATATTAACAAAGCTTATGGTAGAGAGGTTAAAACATTTTTTACCAAATATGATTTCAAGTGAGCAAGGTGGTTTTATTGAAGGTAGACAAATTCTAGATGGAATAGTAGTGGCACAAGAAGTGATACACACAATGTCCAAGAAAAAGGATTGAGGTATATTTATTAAATTATATCTTTATAAAGCCTATGATAGAGTAGAATGGTCTTTTTTGTAAAGTATTTTAGAAAAACTGGGCTTTGCAAAGGAATGGAGATATTGGATAAAATCCTATACACATACCACATCATTCTCAGTTCTGGTAAATGGTAGTCCATCTCCCATGTTTATAGCAAGAAGGAGGTTGAGGCAAGGGTACCCTCTTTCCCTTTACCTTTTTTTCCTTTATGCAAAGGGTCTAGGGAGACTGTTAAAATAAGAGAGAGAAGAGGGGAGGCTAAGGGGTCTGAAAATTAGTTTTTAGATTGAGATATATCACCTCCAATTTTTGGATGATACAACTCTTATTAGTCAAGCCAATCTCCTAGTAGCAAGAAACATAAAAGAAATTTTAGATGGGTATACTCAAGCTATAGGGAAAACTTTTAATGGAAAAAAATCTCAAATAGTTTTTTTCAATACAAAGAAGAGGGTGAGAGATAAAATTATACAATTTTTGAACTTCATGGAAACTCCTTTACCCATAAAGTATTTAGGAGTAACTCTATCTGCAAAGGAAAAAAAAAGCAAAGAGTGGAAAGGGCTAATTGAAAAACTTCAAGCTAAGTTGAGCAATTGGACACACAAATGGCTAAGCTTGGGAGGAAGGCTTACAATGATTAAAGTTGTGCTACAAGCTCTCCTAGTTTATAATTTTTCCATACTTTAGGCTCCAAAGAAAATTCTAAAATATATTGATAAACACACAAGAAATTTTTTGTGGTCAGGTGCAAGGGAAGAACAAAAATTAGCACTATTTGGGTGGGAGAAGATATGTCAACCAAAAAAACAAGGAGGATTGGGGATAATATCAACATTCCAAAGCAGCAAGGCACTAGCAAGGAAGTTATATTGGAGATGGATTACAACTACTATGGGCTTATGGAGTAGACTATTACAAGATAAATATTACCCAGGAGTGGCTAAGAAAGACATCCCAAGACATAAAGTGGAAGGAGAGGGATATTTAGTATGGAGAACAATGTAAGCATATTAGGAGTTAATAAATCCATACCTATATTGATAGTTAGAGGATGAAAAGGAAGCTCTATTTTGGGAGGATCCATGGAATCAATCTCGACCAATTATTTAGACATTCCCAGAGATGAATATTTGGAAAGCAAAGCTCCAAAATACAAGGTTGTGGAAAGCCTTTTCCTATATGAAATCATGGAATCAACATGTGCCAAAATTACTACAATGGAAACATCCCTGAGAATGGCCAACGAGGGGGATAGAGGAACTAACCAAAAAACTATCGAGAAATCTCTAAAGACACTCAACTCAAGATGGTTCTATGATGGATATGCTTGGATGGGGAGGAAACAATTTGGAAATATATAAGGCAAAGGAGGGATACAATGTATTTTGTTGATATGAGATTACCCCAACACCACTTCCATGGACATTTGTCTAGCAAAAGGAAGGATAGCCAAAAAATAATATTATCTCATGGTTGATTAACCATAGAAAGTGCTTGAAATTTTATAATCTAAGAAAAATAGGTTTCTACAAGCCTTCCAAATATGTTGTGTGGAAAAGCAGAGGAGACCTTGAATAACCTCTTTTTTGGATTTTCTTTTGCTAAAGACATGTGGATCAGTTGGTGGATGCAGATGAGACAATTTTGGGAAATTTTTAGGAGCCAAGAAAGCTTTTAGGAGAAATGGAAACAGTGCAAATTTAAGACTAAAAAAATGAAATTGGTATGGAAGCCAGGGCCTAGCTTCATATGGTGGCAGTTATGGATAGAATGAAATGCACACATATTTAGATCAGAGCACAAAATAAGGGAGGAAGTATGGGAGATGATTATGATTAAGGTAATGGAAAAACTGTCTATTGGATTATAGGAGGAAACAAACATAGAAATGGAGGAAGTGACTATTTTACGGAGCTTTGGAATAACTATAAAAGAAAAATAATTAAGGGTTGGATGTGTAGGTGAGATCTCCTCAAATAACATAGAGTGGATACCTCCTCCCAAAGAGTGGGTGAAGGCAAACACATATGGGGATTCTACTAAAAATCCTAGAAAAGCTGGTTTTGGTATTATCATACAAAATTGGAAAGGAGAATAGGTGTACTGGAGAGTAGAAGGTATGGGGAAGACAACAAATAATGAAGCAAAAGGATAGGTAATCTTTATCAATATCAATGATAGTTGTAAATCTACATTTATATAAGTTATGGATAGAGACAGACTCTCAGATATGGGCTGGAATATTAGATCCTATAAGACCCTTTCAAGTGTTGGAAATTGGCGAGAGAAGGAAGGTGGAAGAAATTCAAAAGATTTGGAAGGTTTTTTAGGATGTTTTTATTACACATATCAAGTAAGAGGGAAATAAAGTGGTAGATTATTTAGCAAAATGGGGAAAATAACTAGAGTAAGGATAATATGTGGACTCTTAGATGGAAAATCAGATAAGCTAGTACTAAAGAATCCAAGGGATGTGAGAGGTGGTACAAACAGATAGCAGAATAGGAAGAGCATCTAGTGATTCTAATGAATCTATCATAGTTAGGCCATGGAGTGAAACAATATGAAGATAGAGAGATGGGTAATTTTTGGGCCAGAAGGGACTGGTGGAGGATTTTTTTCTTCCATATTTTTTGTCAAGCTCATTTTACTTTGTAATACAGATTCTATAAATACAATATATTTTTCATTTTTTCAAAAAAAAAAACTAGAACATAAATAAAGCAAGAAAAAAAGGTAAAATATCCACTCAAATTTTTTTTTTTTTAAAACTACCCTATTTTCAACAAATTTGCATCTTGTCTGCAAATTCGCATCCAGTCCATGAATTCATGTCCCGAGTAGCTTTGTTTCGGTGGAATGCAAATTCGCGTCACAGGACGTAAATTCATCGTATGGGTTTCACGTGATAAAACTACCCTAAAATCTAGAAAAATCCAACAAAATCAAGAATCTAAATGAATAAAAATTAGTAAAAAGAGCAATGTTACTTACTCGTATGCTTGGTCCTACTTCCTCACCTCTTGATCACACCAAATTATCTCGATGTGTGGGAAGCCCCTTTTTTCTCCAGAGCTCTCCTCTCCTCAAACATGTAGTGAAATAATGAATTAGGTTTTACCCTAATTTATCTTCTAAACCCTCTATTTCAACTAAATTCGTATTCCACCTTTTATATTTACAATTTCGAGTTCTGTGAGGAATTGGGCATTCCTCATGAAACTCGAGGGGGTACCTTAATCGAAAAGATTAAAATACTTAATTTTTTCAATGCCTCGATTTAAATAATAATAATAATAATATTATTATTATTAATAAAATAATAAATATAAATCTTCAAACATGCTTATAATTAGCCTTTTAACAAAAATTGCCCACCCCTTTTATGTTAAAAATTATCTACAACTTCTTTGATACATATTTTTCATAAATACACCAAAAGGGGGCAAAATGTAGACAGGGAAATTTGACCCATGTCATATCCCTCTCTCCTACATACATTTTTCTTGTCATTTTTTAAATTAAAGCTTCCCCCCACATGTGCCAACTATCTTGACATGTTTTCCCTAATTTTTTTGCGATTACGCATCCTAGCGGCTAGGATGTGTATTTGTGAAATTCGGAGATTCACTTCCCGCAAAAGCGATCATTTGGGTTCCAACCCAAAAATCGACCAACGGTTTGATCTTGATGAATATGCATATTAACTAAATTTGGAGAAATGCCAAATTGACCCAATTCAATCTGCTTCAAACTCCCAGATCTTGCAACCATCGACCTTATTTTGTAACCTGCAAAGCCATTAAAGCAGAGATTCAACATTCTTAATGAGATTGGATGGCAAGTTAAGAAGAGGAGGAGATTAAAAAGCCATATTTTTTTATGAGCTAAAGAGAATAGATCTGACATTTTTGTTGCAGGTTTGATAAGCTGCAATGGAGTTTCCGAGTGCTATGGAGATTCTTTGTAGAAAAGAACTTTCTTCGCTTTAGATCTACTACTTCTACACCATCCTTCGAGATACTAATGATCCAATATATAATTAAAAGCACTATAAATTTTATCACATTACCTTTTATATCATTTTGAGTATTGTAACTTGTGATATTTTACTTTGTTTCTCAGGATTTCACAATTTTACTTTTTGACTGGCATCAAATACGCGAGGTGCGTATTTGTGTCTAGGTCACAAATCCGCATAATTACAAGGCCAAGGGAAAACACTTGTAGTTATATGCATAAATAATATATTCATATTCATCATAGATAATTATGCATTTAATGTCTTAGCTATTCCTATATATCATCCATAAGCCCGGTTGATGTTTAACTTTGTTTTTGTTAATCACTTTTTGAAACAAGGTTATTTAATAGACTTGTATATCTGATTACTGCACCATTAAGAATTAGATTTAATAGTGTTTTAAGCAGATACCTAAACCCTAATTTCCAAATTTAAGGGTTTTTTGCAGAAGTTGCTTGCAGATCTCCTAAAGGTGCAAATTCACAAGCTAATTGACAGGATGTGTATTCACTTTAGGATGTGTATTCGCTCTTTGAGATGTGTATTCATCTACATAAGACATCCAAATCAGGTAAGTGCAGCAAAATATGCTTTATGATCTATTTTTTTTGTTCTATTCTAGTTCTAATGTTGTTTTTTCATATGATCATCTAAATAAAAAATATTAAAGCTAAAAGAAAAATAGTTAATTATATTAGTGTGTAGTATCTTTTATTATTTGAAAATAAATAAAAACATAATTATGCATATTAGCTTGTAGTAGTTTTATTATCTAAAAAGAAAATAAAATAAAATATAGAAATATATAGTTAGTTGCATCAATTTTTATTATTTGAAAAGATGAAAAAAAATGAGAGACAGATAGTCAATTTCCATTAGTTTACATTAGTTTCACTATTTTTTGATATTTTCATAAAAATAAAATTGCATATAGACTAGGCTTAGATGCATTTTACCTAAACCATTAGGTGTATGCCAATCAAATAACTCATTAAACTCTAACCTTACCTAGGCATGGAAACCGCCATAAAGTGTTTCCTAGTAAACCCCACCAACAATTCATTGATAAACACCAAATCGAGCACAACTTAAGTGCTTCTCATTTGAGGTGTAGGCCATTTATTTTCCCTCCCTCTTTTAGGTGTGGATCCATCATCTTGAAGGAAATGGATGCAAAAATTTTGAGTCTACATAAGGATAATTAATTAACCCTAATATTATCCTCATACATGTGTGAAGCCATCACTTATTTAATTAATTATTTAAAATATGATTAACTTAATCACAAAATAACCTAGGATTTATCTAATCAGTGTTAACCTCAACCCTTGCTTACACATGTGTGCACATAGGATATTTATATATTCCTCTTTAGGGTATATGAAGGAATGATTCACCTTCCACTTCATCCTTTTAACCTCACCATGGTTGATACCTAACCTAAGGTTCATGCCATCTCACAAAGAACACCTCACCCCCAGCCTTAGCCAAATCTATAAATAGATGGTCATTTTCACCATGAAATAACTCTTGCTCTTTTGGTTTACTTACCAAAACTCTACAAAAACCAATACATACTATTCTTCGTCACTTTCCTAGCTATCATACATCAAGCAATAGTACCAAGATTTCATCCAAATAAAAATTTGAAGAATCAGTCAACAACATTCTAGTTCGCACACTATCGTGTGAACCTAAGCAAGAGGTTTACACACTGCCATGTGAACCTGGTCTACAACCATTCCAGAGCTACAAATCAGGCAATTATCCTTTGTTTGTAGTTTTTAGAGATTTATTTTTAGTTTTCATCATGTTTTCCTTCATTTCAACATCATTTTGTTTTCATAAATATGGGATATAATCAATGACAAGTCCCCAAATGTACTAACCCATTTTTGTAGGCCCAAATAGGTATAAAGGAAATTTTCAAGCACCCAAGCAATGGCACACATGCAATAATCCCATCTACATTGAGGGCACCATAAGACATCAATGAATGCACCACATTCACATTGATAAAAGAGGAAAACCCTTCTTGAGAGAATTTTATGTTGTAACCCCTTTAAAATCAATAAAAGAGCATTCAACTATTATTTCATTTGTTTTGGAATGGTGACTTTTGTGTGTTACACATCCTTATAGCTATCCCTAGGCCCAAAATTTTAAATTTAGAAGTTGGTTCAAGAAATGTTGGAGCAATGCATCATCTATCCAAGCATCAATATTTATTCATCTCTAGTGGTTATGGTGCAGTGCAAGGATACTTTTTGGTGCATGTATACCAAATTTTGATATCTCAACAAAATCATTTTCAAAGACAAGTTTTGTATCCTTGTTATAGATGATTTATTGGATGAATTTCTTGGTACTAAATACTTTACAAAGTTGGACTTGCATTTTGGGTTCTATAAAATTATGGATAGAGAAGGGGATATTCCTAAGACTACTTTTTACACATATGAGGGTCATTATGAGTTTCTAGTCATACCTTTTGGTCTCACTAATGCTCCTTCCAGTTTCCAAAGTCTCATGAATTCTATATTTTGTCCTTTTTTCTAAAATTTTGTCTTGGTTTTCTTTAATGATATCTTATTTTATATCAATTAATAGGATAATAATGTAGTTCATGTGGAAAAAGTTTTTCACCTATTACAAAATAATTTTTCTAATCAAAAGGTCCAAATTTTTCCTTTGGGGTCCATGAGGTAGAATACTTGGGATATATAGTATCTCAATAATGAGTCAAGGTAGAACCTAATAACATTAAATCCATATAAGAATGACCCTTTCCCAAATATTATGAACAACATTGAGTTTTTACGTCTCATAGGCTACTATAAAAAAATTGTCTGCAACTATGACAAGGTTGTTTCTCCTCTCTCTACTTTCACTAAGAAGGATGTCTTTTTTAGTATAAATTAGCTTCCCAAGCCTTCTAGACCCTAAAGGAGGCTACGTATATAAACCCTATTTTGGCCACCCTTGATTTCAATAAACCCTTGGTCATTGAATGTGATGCTTTAAACATAGGTATTAGAGTTGGTTTGATGTAGGATGGATACCTATTGGCATTTTAAAGTAGGAAACTATATAGCAATATGATCCCCTTATGAGAAGGAAATATTATATATTTTGTATTCCATAGAGAAAAGGTGATATTACTCATTGGGGCATCATTTCATCATCAAGGCCGACCATAAAAACCTTAAGAATTTCTTAGAACAATATGTATCACGTCCTAAATAGAATAAATGGTTGACCAAGCTCTTGGGGTATGATTTGTTATTTAATATAATATAGAAAAGGAGAATGTGGTGGTTGATGATTCATCTCACAAACATGAAGGCATTATTGTTGTCAATTCCATCTTTAGTCCTCTTCCATAATAGATTTTTCAATTTTAGATGGACTAGCTTTTTGACCCAAAGATTGCTCAAGTCATAGAGAAAGTGGAGGTTGGCTCTTCATTACCTTCTTATTTCTCATATGTTGATGGGATTCTCTATAATAAGGATTTTGTTTATCTTTTTCAATCCTAAACTATTAGGACTAGTGTCTTCCAAGAATTACATGCATCTTTTTTGGGCAAACATTCTAGATTCTTGAAAATATATTAGTGGGTGAAGCACTATTTTTCTTGGAAAGGATTAAAAGTAGATATCAATACTTTTAGTGATGGATGTGAGGTATTTCAACATAAAAGAGGGAAAATTTTAAATCTCTTGGGTTTTTTTTACCCTTGCTTATTCTTGATCACTGATGGAAGCAAATATCCATGAATTTCATTGAGGCCATTCCAAAATCTAAGGATAAAATGTTGATCTTTATGGTAGTGGATTGTATTTCCAAGTATGCTAATTTCTATGTATTGTAGCATTCCTATTTAGCTTGTAAAGTTTCCAAGGTATTCCTTGATTCTATTTTTAAATTGCATGGTATGCCCAAGTTAATTATTAATGATCATGACCCTGTCTTCACCAATAATGTTGGGAAGAATTTGTTTTTTCTTAGTGGTACTCAGTTGAATATGTCCTCTTGTTATCATCCTTAGTTATATGGCCTAACAAATATTGTAAATAAATGTTTGGGTACTTACCTTTATTTTTTTTCTCAAGATAATTAGTACCATTGGGTTTATTGGTTCTTGCTAGTTAAAATGTGGTACAATACTTCTTATCATTATTCCCTTAATATGTTCCCATTTGAGGCCTTGTATGGTAAAAAATCTCCATTAGTGGAAAAATATGTTCCAGGACCCTCTAGGTGGCCAAGATAGATGATTTTTTATAGCAATGCCAACATGCTTCAACCTCTTAAATATAATTTGACCTAGGCTAAACAACCCAAAATATACCAACTCAATTTTTTTAAAGAGCACTTACAAAACATCAGCTCTCAAGGGAAACACCCTTATTAATTTATTTTAGAATACAAGACATCACCATATTTGAGTTTCCAAGTCACTGTAGACAATACTCAATGGATAGGAGAGGCCACTCTCATATCTTCTAGGGTTCACCTTACTAAACCTATGTGTTTTGAAGGATGCAATAAGTGGTCCTTGCACCTTTCCTATACCCTACACAATTTAGGACCATGTGACCATGACATAGGGATTATCCTTTAAGGTCCATAACACTTAAAGGGGGATGCTAATTTTCTAACCTGGCTCTAGCTTCTCCTAAACAGGTTAATCGACATAGAGCCTTGGTGCTTAGTTACCATACCTCTATGGGCTAACTAAGGTTATTTTCACTTCGATGGCAACTAACATGGCCTCTTGATATTACGTGCTCAAGGAGCTACCACTGTTGTCTTATGAATAGGTTTTCCCTCACACTTGGCCCTACTTTATCAAGGTATATTTACTCATAAGTACCCTAGCTATTTTATATGTACAACTCCTTCTAGGTTCATGATATCCTAGCTATTGTATTCTTGCAACTCCTTATAGAAATATTGGCTATCTAGCTATTGCATACATGCAACTCCTTTCAAGGTTGTATTTTTATGGTCAATAAGAGGAAGACTACCCATCCCAAGGACAAATAAAAACATAAAAACATCAAAGATATAAACCAAAGCATATATGTATAAGCACATTGTATTATTCATATCAAATAAAAACATACAAGGATTTCCTCATAACCATAAACTATACTATGCTCTTATCAAAACTTGGATCACAAAAATTTTCCTTCATCATTTATGCATTAGAAAGATAACTCATCTAACATAAGCATATATTTCAATTTGTTAAAGAAACACATTAACAACCATATCTAGAGATTACTTAGGAGTTTAGCTCCAAGTTAACATTAGACAACATAAACAACATTAAATATTTATCTTAATCTACACAAGAATCCACATAACCATACTTAAAGCAATGCCATTCAGAAAATTAAAGCAACTCTTCATTGCACAAAGAAGTATAAAACTATCCCTAGAAACAAGAGTCATGATTGTAATTCTTTCAAGCAAATCAATTTTATTTATTTACAAAAAAATAATCTTGAAGGGTTTACAATCATCCTCTAGGATCTTCTACCAACTAAGTTTGCAAGCATCTTTTATGGAAACCATCCACCAATTATGGATATTACTTACGGATCAAAACAAATTTAAATGCAATGCATATCAACTCATGCCTTACTCTATTATGCAACAACCACACTCAACAAACAAGTTGTCTTTCTTTTCATTAAAATAACTATCCATTTAAACAACTCAAATATTAAATCATTCCAAGGAGAAGCCCATACTTCCCCTTGTAATGATCCTTAATCCACAAATAACTTCTCTAATGAAGCTAAAATAACAATAAAAACAATGCAAGATAATCCCATACTTCTCTTTACAATGATCCCTTAATCCACTTAGATCTCAGGAATCATTATAAATATCTTTTCTATTAAAACCAAACAACATTCAATAACAATGCAAGAGAATCCCATACTTCTCTTTATAATTATCCCTTAATCTACATAGATCTCAAGAATCATTATAATAGTTTCTATTTCAAAACCAACATGCATTAATCCATTGATTCCTTAACTATCACAAGTCTTAAGAATCAATAATAGTTTCTAATTCAAAACCAAACTCAAATAATAATCCATTGATTCTCAATCCACAAAGATCATTGTATTATTTTCTCTTTTAGAACCAAAATCAAACATTTAAAATCATTACTAGATAATCCCATACTTCTATTTAAAATGATTCCCTAACCCACAAGAGTCTCGAAAATCATTACATTAGTTTCTCTTTCAAACCATAAAGCATACTTAATTTTAACTTTCTATACAACAACTAAAGAAAGGATTAAAGCAACTTATTCTAACATAAAGCTTTCTTTAACTTTAACTTTCTTTACCACAACTAAGAAAGATTAAAGCATTTAATATAACATAAATATTTCTCTAACTTTAAAGTTCTTTACTACAACTAAGAAATATTAAATCATTTGAGAGGTGGGAGAAAGTGGTCTTGAGTGACATACTGGAGGATTTTCAGAAAGGAGAAGTGACGACTTTGACTACATCGAATGTTGCGGTGTGGAGGAAAAATGGAACCAAAACCCTATATTTTGATATGGGAACAAGAATGAAATAATATATGTGTGAGATGAGAGATCGATGCAGAGGGTTTTAAGCAGGTGCTGGATGATGATCTCGATTGGGATCCAATGTTGTGCTTGATCCAGGAGGTGAAGGAGCAGATTTTTTCATCGGCAAGTCTAGTGATAAATATTTCTTGTGTGATTTCAAGCTAAAGGAAACCGAGGAGATTGAATTATTGAGAGGAATGATTTTGTTCAAAAGGTCACATGAGGGTTTACTATCATTAAATCATGAGCAATCTACATTAGGGATTGTTAATACCTTGTTCGGATATTTAAAAGATAACCTCAAACATGACTCTGGCATTGTGTCAAAGTTGCATGGTGTTGGAATGATAATGGCTCGATTGGTGGTATCTCTTCATAGGGTGAGAAAGGCAAATAAAATGGTGTTGAGGTGTTTGAAAATAATGTAAATATGATTGGTTGCTAAACAAGTTGGATCCCGACAGGTGAAAATATTTTAGAGGGTATTTTTTTAGTCTCCAATGTAGCAGTAATACGAGGTACTAAATGGGTCGATAGCAGGAGTAAATAGGATGTTAATCATCTTTAATGAACACGGGTTAGAGCATATTTCCAAATGTTTTTCAATAATTATTCCACCATGCAAGGGCTGGCAAAAAATTTTATGGAGGTAACAAAAAATGGAGGACTGAGCAAAGAATTGCATGCAAATACAAATTTATACAACAAATATTTTTTGGAGGATGAGGCTATTAGATTAGACAGAATGGACTCCATGTTGGTAGATTTAGGTGAGGATGAGTTTACTTTTATGGCAGATAAACATGAAGAGTATTTGGCAGCAAGGAATAACCTCTTGAGAAATGGAGTTATTTTGTTTTTTCTTCGCAAAATGCTGATTTTAAAAAATGGGTGCGACTGAATTGGGAGGCTAAAGGATTTTATGTGAAATCCTATTGGGGTTTGGGAGGGGGGCACTATATTTCTATTATTTTTTATTCTCTGGAAGCTACCAAATTTTTGTTGCAAATTGTGGGTTCAGTTGTGTTTGCTCAATCATGGCGACCGAATTTTGACCCTAAAGATGTTTCATAGGCTACATATCCTCTATGGATCGAATTTGTTGTAATGAAATCAGAATTTTGAGGTATCATCCATTCCATGGATAAAATATTTGGATGGATTCTTATTGAACCCTCTTCAAGTATGTCTTTTCTATTTATCCCAAGGGTGTGTGTAGAAGTTGACCTACAAAGGAAGTTGCCAAAATGTTTGAAAATCATCACACAGGAAGGGGTAATCTTGTAGGAGGTTCGTTATTTAAATTTACCTAATGCCTACTTTTTTTGCTAGTCTCAAGATCACTTAATCCGTGACTGTCCTTTGAGAAAAATTTGGAAGGTAGAAAATGAGAAGGGTGTGACGGGACCTGACTCTTCTATAGCTAGTGGGAAGGTTCAGCCTAGCAAGGATACTAATGAGGAGACTCAAGAAATGGAGATGGATACAAGGAACCAAGAAATGGATAACAAGGAAGACACTAGTTGGAAGTTGGTTCAGAAGAGGCGAGAGGTAGAGGATTCACCAGATAGGCCCTCTAAACTTAAGAAGGGCTCCTCTTCCTCTAGGGGGAGATTCAAAGAGGTTCATGTTGGCTTTAAGGATACTCCTTGGGCTAACAAAATATCAGAGATTGGTAGGAACCTCAATGAAGACATGGAGGCTATGAAGGGTAGAAAGAATAGCAGAAGCTCAGCTTTAGAAAGTAGTAGATCTCCAGCTGGTAGGTCTACATAGGTCATAAATTGGTTTGAAGTCCTTAATAGTAAGGTTTCTTAATGAAAGTGGACTTTAGTTCGTAGAATGTCAGGGTAACGTCTATTCCCATTAGGAGAATTTTGGTTAGTAATTTTTTGCATTCTATTAGTGTTGATGTAGTTTGTCTTTAGGAGGTTAAGGTGGATGGCTTTGCTCTCCATAGCTGTATGGATAACAGTTGGTCTAGGGCCTGGTGGGCTTCTTCTCATGATAGAGGTTCTAGGGGGTGGTCCTTGTTGTTAGGTCTTGGCTAGCTGCAATGTTGATTGATCAGGGGGGGACCTGTTGGTAGGATTTGTTGGGCTACTTTTGTAATTTTTGGCTAGGTAATTGGTATTTGTTCTGTTTATGCTCCTAATTCTTCTAGTGAGAGGACTATATTGTGGGATTGGATGCAAATAAATTTATCCAATGCTAATTGGATCATAGGGAGAGATTTTAATATGGTGTAATGGGATGGATATCGTGAATGGGGGCATGGTGGTTGTATTTCAGGTGCCGAGAAGGACTCTTGGTGTAGATTAAAGGTTTCTTTACAAATATTTGATGCTAATTCTAGGCAAAAGTATCTGGAATCTGGAGTATGGTTCTCTTGGTCTAATAAGAGAAGAGGAGAAGATAGAATCATGGCTTGTTTGGATAGGATTTATATGGAAAAAATGTGTTTACATGTATTGGTCAAGGGAGCAGAGCTATTTTTGTGGATCTTTCAACCTTCGATTCTAATCATTTTCCTATTAGCTCTTCCATTTTCTTTGGTGGAGCTATTGTGGTGGATAAGAAACTTCCCTTCAAACTTAATGTTTCTCATCTAGATTCTAAAGCCTGTAGGGACCTGATTCATTGTGTTTGGAATTTGGAGCCACACCCGGTTGGCTTTGGCTGGATTGGTTGGTGGGAAGCGGCTATCAAGTGCACTATAAATTTTTTGATGGGTTGGGTTAGATTGGTTGCTAGTAGAAGGAAGGGAAGATTAAAATAGCTTAAAAAGGACTTGGAGGTAGCCAAAAGAGATCTTGAAGGTGATTCTTCAAATGTTCAACTTCAGGTTAAAGCAACTAAGTGTGAACATGAAATTAGGTGCTATGAGGATTATGTTAGTAGAGGTTCCCATATTAGAAGTAGGATTCATTGGCTTCAGCAAGGAGATACCCCCTCTTAGTTTTTCTTTAGTCACATTAAAAAAAAAATTGTTGTTAAGATAATCACTACTCTTCACATTGTTGATGATAGATTGGTGGAAGATGATGATAGCATCTGAGCCACTGTTGAAGATAATTTTTGTAAGATTTTTTTATTTATCCTTTGAGTCCTGAGGTTTTGGAGGCTAGAGAAGAGTTTAATAAGTGTGTTCCTAAGAAGGTATATAGTTATGAAAATGATCATCTAGCTGATTTCTTTTCAAAGGATGAATTGTTTGAAGTGCTTAAGAAAATAAAGGATGGTAAATATTTGGGCCTTGATGGCATTCCTATTGAGTTCTACAAATTTTTGTGGGATACTGTGGGTAATGACTATACTAAGATGATTCAAGAAGTGTTTGAGAAAGGCTCATTTTTTGGTATGCTTAATCAAGGTCTAATTAAGCTTATCCCGAAGGCTAACAGGAAAGATACTATGGGGGGATGGAGACCTATCACTCTTTTAAATGTTTCCTATAAGATTGTGGCTAAGGCATTGGCTCTTCACTTCAGAGATGTTGCTTCTAGGATTGTGAGACAGGAGCAAACAGGTTTTATCAAGGGTAGGTTCATTCTTGATATGGTCCTGACTTCTTGGGAGACTTTGGAATGGGCACAGGAAAGTGGGTAGAAAGCCATTATGCTTAAGATTGACTTTGAAAAAGCCTATGATCGGGTGGATTGGTCATTTATTTTTAGTATGATGGAATGGCTTGGCTTAAAAAAATAGTTAGTGGATAAAATCAATGTCTTATTCACTTGTGCCTTTGCTCAAGTTGTATTTAATGGTAAGCTCACTAATCAAATAAGTATTTTCAAGCCCATTAGACAAGGGTGCCCTCTTGCTCCCCTTCTATTTGTTATCACTGTTGATGCTCTGGTTTATATGTTGAAATTGAAGAGAGGTGTGGGTTTAATCAAAGGGATTGATACTCCTAGAGATCCTATTCTAAATAATCATTTTGTGGATGATTCCCTTCTTTATTTTTAATTGGATGCCTTGTCACTGCAGACTTTCAAAGGTTACTTGGAGCAGTTTTGCAAAGCCTCTGGAGCCATCATTAGTGAAGAAAAATTAGACTATTGGTTGATTGGCAGTGACACTCTTCTAGATAATTTCTCTCCTGGTTGGCAATGGGTGAAGGATGGTGAAATTTTTAGATACCTTGGAATCCCATTTGGTAAGGCTCTTTCTTTGAAGGGCATGTGGGATTGGTGTCTTGAGATATTTGCAAAGAAAATTCAGTTCTGGAAAAATAATCTTATATTCCTTGCTGGTAGAATAATTATTGTTGGAAAAATATTACAAGCTTGTCATATTTATTATTCTTCGTGTTGGCTGCCCAATGCTTCTTAGTTTGGAATATTGGAAAGGCTTATTAGAGGCTTTCTTTGGTCTAATTTCGATGCTTCCAATAGAATGCCCTCTATCTATTGGAACTATTGCATTATTTCTAACGAGGAAGGCGGTATGGGTCTTTTGGACATTTGGATGTAGGGTAAGGTGTTGGCAACCAAATGGGTAGTTAGATCATTGGAAGGTGTTGATCCTTGGAAAAAACTCTTGAGATATAAAATTCAGAACTATCTTCATATTTATGGTGTTAAGGGGTATTTTCATATTGAGAATATTGTGGGTCATCTTGTTCAATTTAAAATGCGGGGTTGTATACTTATTAAGAGGATATAGGAGGCATTGAATACGGTTGGCTCTACAGTTTATTGGGGCTATATGGAAGAGCATAGAGGCTGGGTTCTTCCATATAGGTCTATTTGGATATGGAAAGACAATGGGTTGTATGCCTCGAACCTCCCTCGTATTAGATGCAAGAGGTTGGTTAAGACGGAAATTAAGAAATGGGCAGATTTGTGGGATTCAAGAGCTGCTGATTGGATTAAATGGGAGGATCCTAGAAATAAGTTTAATTTGAAAGCTTCTGACAGGGATGCTATTGTTCAAATTCATTCTCTTGTTCCCTTTGAACAACAGTATAAGAAAAATGGTGGTTTGCCTGACCTTATTTGGCGTGACTGGACGTGGAAATTTTAGGGGAGCATCATTTCTTATAAATCCACTAATATTTACAAAACTCTATTGCCTAAGACTTTGTTGCATATCCTATTAAATAGAATTTGGAACATTGTCTATCTAGAGAAGAAGTGGAAGAAGAGGCTAAAGCAGGTTTGGAAATTTTGATTATCTACTCAGCTCAAGGTTTTTCTTTGGTTGCTTATTTTCCAAGGTATCCATTACAAGGCAAGGTTGGCAAGGTGGATGAATATCTCAGACCTCTGTAGTAGTTGTGGCAGAAAAGATATTTTTAAACATATCTTTTGGTATTGTATTGTAGCAAGGAATGTCTAGAAAATATTGAAGTGGACCTATTATCCTATCCTAGGTGATAGGTGGAGTTGGAAATTGGTTCTTTTGGGAGATGCCTTTGGCTGCCCTCAGTATCTTAGGGGGGTGTGGATTGTTATCATAGCAGCAACTTTATATGCTATTTGTAAGGCGAGATGCAGTTTATTTTTTCAAGACGAAGTTATTCCTGTTATTGATATTCAGTTCCAATGCAGAGCCTTTAAGAGGCTTATAATCAAATATCTCAAAGACTGCTCTATTGAGGACAATTCAGATGGTTGGATGTTCTTGAGAAAATTTTTGTAATATATTGTGATGTCTTGTATTTTGATTTTCCTGTATTAATATAAGAAATATTTTTTCAAAAAAATATATTAAAGCATTTAATCTAACATAAAGCTTCCTCTATCTTTGAAAATAGAGGAAGCTTTATACAACTAAGAAATATTAAAGCATTTTAATCTAACATAAAAAATTCTCTAACTTTAAATTTCTTTACCACAACTAAGAAATATTAAAGTATTTAATCTAACATAAAGCTTCCTCTAAATTTAAACTTTCTTTACTACAACTAAGAAATATTAAAACATTTTAATCTAACATAAATCTTTCTCTAAATTTAAATTTCTTTACCACAACTAAGAAAGATTAAAGTATTTTTATCTAACATAAATATTTATCTAACTTTACCTTTCTTTATCACAACTACAAAAAGATTAAATCATTTAATGTAACATCAAAAATTTCTAACTTTAACTTTCTTTACCACAACCAATAAAAATTAAAGCATTTAATATAATTTAAAGCTTTCTCTAATATAATTAAAACTTAACATAATAAAGAGTACTCTACCACCTAAAGCAAGTTGCGCATAAAGATACAACCTATCATAACAATAATACAAGCTTAACTTACATATTTATAATAGAAATATACCAACTTTATCTTTCACAACATATTAATCTACAATAAACTCTAACTTTCAAACAAAATGATAAAAAAGGAATCTATACCATTCAAACAGAAAGGTAAGCTATGTTTCTAAAAAAGGACGTAAAGTGCTCACAAAAATTAATCCAATAAAGGACATAACACATTCACAACAATGTGCCTTCACCATCCAAATAAAAAGAGATGATGCAACATGAATTCAGCCAAAGCATACGAATGACCACAAAAATAAAGCACAAAAAGCAAGGTACCTCAATGGTTCACACATACTTGAGAAAAGAAAGGTAAGATTCAAACATACCCTATAGAAATATTACAAAATAGACGCTTACACTACAATGCGAGTCCTCCAAATATTAAGCATTGATTACAAACAAGATCATGGACATAAACCATGGATGCACGCAAAATAAAAGGTGCTATACTAAGGAGATGCCATGAAGGAAAAAATACCCTATGTCATTTAGGAAAGGAACACCAGGATAAACTTAGGCCTTAGGCCACTGGTTACAATGAGGAAGATCGAATGAGCCACAAGAAACTAGGCTATAGTCTACCCCCACACTGAAGACATCACAACATAGGGAGAGAACAGGGCAAATGCTTGTCTAAATAAAACATCCAAGAACACAACAATAATTATCATCTCCACTTAAGCTAGACAAGTTACATATTATAGAATAACCACCCTACCTCAAAATCAAGAGTTATATAAACAAAAATACTTAAGGACACTACCAATGTATCCATAGGCCAAGCAAAGAGAAAACTAAACCAATTCTACCACACGCATTTACCTTAGATAGCAAAAATAAGGAATGAAAAGTAAGAGTTACATGCTCCTGGTGATGTCTGACACCCCTTGTAACTTGATCCACTCTTCTTCCCATCCTCCTATTCTAGCACTAATACCTCTCCACACTTGGTATTTTAAAATATAAATCCTAGAACCACAACTTTGATTTGCCATGCAAGACGTTACTTTCCAAGAGGGCGTTTCATCCAATAATTTGGTGTTTCTCTTGATTTAGCAAATTAACTCATCCAATGCTCAAAAATTAACAACTAACCTTTATCATACAAGCCACTTGGCATGATAATGAATAAAATTAAAATATCCATCAAAGGGATACTATTGAGTGCTAATATAACTAGTAGCCTCAATACCAAGCAATAATTCAAAGACTCTTTGTTGTGCTAGTTAATATCAACATCAACATACAAACCAAACAGTCATAAAGTTATATTGGTACCATGCTAATCACCCATAAGCATATAAAACAAACAATAATATTGTACACCAATGTTTAATCCTTGCATACGTGGCTATCTTCATTTAAGGTAGTCCAAAGCTACCACCAACCATATCAAGTAGGCTCGTGCTTGTGCAATTTCCTGGCCCAATGGTGTGAATATAAGAAATTCCTAAATGCATATACATGAAAGGGTATTTATCCATATTACCTTGAACTACCGATGAAAAATTCATCATCATCATTTCCCTAAATATCTCTCTTTGTAGATGGTTCACCCATATGATCCCACCAAAGAAAGCACCTGGTCTTGCACCCACAAATACATCAGTAGTACCATATTCCAAGATCAAAAGGATAAAATCATATTATACAAGGACATCATAAAACACAACTATGTTATACTATAGACACATCAACACGTAGCTTACTATCCATAAGAATTTCTGCCAAGTAGGTGTGTTACATAGACCCAAAACTACTTGAAGTAATAGTAGGATTTATGCTATTCTAAATGACAATTTTTCATAGGGGATATGGTATTTTTTGCACCTATAACCCTATAAGTAATTATCCTTGAAGACCAATTCCAGTAATAATTTGACCCCTTGAACAAAGTCTACAAGGTGGTTTATCACATTGGTGAAGTGGCATATTAGTTGGAGCTTCCATTATATTCTCACATATATCCTATATTTCATATTTCTTGTATCCAATAGGTTATTGGCCAAAGGGTGCAGTCCTAGATAGAACTTCTAGAACTTAATAAAGAATGTCAAATCACTCTTCATCTAGAAGTATTGTTGTACTCTAGGGTTTATTTTTGTAGTCTCACTAGATCCAAGAGTGCCACATCAAGCGATAGGATCTTCTACAAGAAGATGCTACATGGGAGCCTAACAACATTTTCTAGTATTTTCTAGCTTTGAGGACAAAGTGTTTTTGGGGGGAGCCATGTAATGGCTCTAATATAGCGATAATGACTATCTTTATTTTTATTACCTTAGATCCTAGGTTAATGTCATCGAGCCTTGAGCATTACGGATATGGTTAATTTTGATTTAGTCTATAAATCAAAAAAAAATATTCTATAGTTGGAATCATATTTCATATTTAAATATTTATCATAATTTTTGGTCATATGAGACTTCACCCTCTCCAAGGGGCTAAGAGACTTTTCCCTCTCTAAGTGTCTAAGTATTTGTATTGATTTCAATCTATAATTTAATTACTCACATATTTGATTTTTTGGCATTGGATTTGAATTTATTATTATTTTATTTTATTTTTTTTATGTGGAAAACATCCCAAAAGGGATGCCACTTTCGGGTAAGACCCAAGGAGGCAGGGGTATCCATTCCGCCAAAAATGCCCAGGACTCGGACCTGGCCTACCACCTTTGACATACTCAAGGAGCAAACAAACACACAAAACCAATTTAAAAATAAGTAAATAACAAAAAAAATAATAATAATAAAATAAAATAAAAAACATGCTCCTTGAGTGTGTCAAAAAAAAAAATCACAACCAAACACGCACAATAAGATAAAATAAACCACAACACAAACCACATAGAAAAACACAAGAACCACATAACAAAACACAAACAACACAAAAACAACAGAACACTACAAAGACAACCAAAAAAAAAACATGAAAAATAAACACAACCAAAACCTAAAAAATAAAATAAATAAAATAAAAATAAAAATAAAAAGCAACCAACAATAGACAATAAACAAAAACAAAAAACATATAAAACACTCACACATAAAAACATGAAATAACACAAACAAAGAGAAAGCCAAGAATAAGAACGAAAAAAAACACAAGAACAATAAAAAAAAACATAAAGAAAAAAAACAAAACAACAAAAACGCAAGAAAAACAAAAAACAACACAAAGAACACAAAAACAAAACAAGACAAAAGAACCCACCCACCTTAAAAAACTAAACAAAAAAAAAAAACAAAGAAGAAAAAAATGAACAAAACAATGACCTATCTAGACCAGAAGACTATTAAGGCAAGAATCAACAGAGGAAACAAAATAAATAATAGAATGATCTAAGGAACTAAAAAAAACTGAATGAACCAAAGAGAAGCAAAAAAAAAAAAAAAACAAGAAGAAACTAGGTACCTTCAGAACTGGAGCCATCCAAAGAAATGATAGAAAGAAGAGCTTCCCTAATTTGAGAAGCCCGAAGCCCACCATATAGGAGGGTGGCCATAACAAGTAAGATCACCTTTGTCCAAAGCCCAATTAGCTAAAGCATCAGCACTCTTGTTTTGATCTCTGACCACATGATTATAATCAACTTTCAAAAATCCCATCCGGATTAACTCGAATCTTCTCAATAATTCTTTTTATTCTCCAATCCACCTTATGATTCTTAGAAGGAGTCTTCAAGAGATTAATCATAAGTTGAGAGTCAGACTCAACTAACACCTTTTTCCATCCAACCTTAGTAGCCTCTTGAAGGCCTCTAAGGATACCATACCCCTCAGTAAGGTTATTGGAAAGAATATCCAAATTCTCAAAGAAAAGTAAAAACTAGGGAGCCATCTGAAAGTCTACCAATTCCTCCCACACTTGGAATTTCCAGGGTTCCCTCTAGAGGCTCCATCAGTATTGACTTTTCCAAAATCCTTAGGAGGAGGTTGCCAATTTCTAGTCCTATCCATCTTATTAATACTCACATTCCCTTTAAGTTGGTTGCCTTTAGAAGGTTTAATATTCAATCTTTGGTTGCCTTTGGTGGGAGGTTTAAGTTGGTTGCCTTTGGTGGGAGTTTTGAGGGTGATTAAGGATTTGATGGACTGATTCAACTAAGTTGGCTATGGTCTTTTGCCAAATATAGTGAATATCCTTCCTATCTTGATTAAAAATTTGGTTGTTCCTTTCATTCCAAATATTCCAAAGAAGAATGGTAGAACCCATCCAAACTAACTGCCTAATAAAATGATCAACACCCTCTTGATTAGGCCAATCCCTCCAAAGTCTGTTCAAAAGTAAAAAAATTGGACCACTTGTAAGCCAAGTAAAGTGGCCATTCTCCTCCATAGCTCGGAGGCTAAAGTACACTCAATAAAAATATGGTTGATATTTTCTACATTCTCTTCACACATTTCACATCTAAAAGGGCCATGAAAACCATGCTTCATAAGTTGCTCACCAAGTAAGCACCCTACGATGCAATAAAAGCCAATTAAAGAACCTCACCTTAGGCCAGAGCTTTTAAGCCCACAATTGAAAAAATATGTCAAAAGAATGGTTGGGATTATTATGGCATAAGGTCAAATAACCTTGAGCAACTGAATACTCACCCTTAGTAGTGTTGTTCCATCCAAAACAATCTTTATCATGGGACCAAGAGAGGGATCTCATATGAAGGATACCTTGGATATCTTGTCTTTGTCTTTCTAGTATTTTAATAGGCTAGTACTCAATAGGGATCCAATATCTACCAACATTTGAATTACCAGTATGGTACCAACAATAATTATCCACATTTATCTAGTTAGCTTGGTGAAGCTCCTCTATCCAAGACCTCCAATCAGGAAACTGAGTTATCAAAGGCTTGTGACCATCCCAAGAATCTGTCCAAAAAATTTCTTGTTGACCATTATGAATGATCCAAAATAAATTTTTCTTTATCAAATCCTCACCAGTCTTAAGAACTACTAAAATGGGAGAACCTTTGGTAGGAAGTTGATAGCGAACAAGGTCTTCAGGACTTTTGTTCTTAGCATATTTAGCATGGATATTATTGGCCCAAAGAGCATTGGGGTTATGCAACATCCTCCAATATAATTTAGCAACTAAAGATTTGTTGTTATTAATAGAAGACCAGAATCCTAACCCCCCTTCATTCTTAGGAAATAAAGTATCCCATTTCACCAAGGCCCATTTTATTTTCTCCTTAGTACCACTCCAAAGGAAACGATGATTGATTTGATCCAATTATTGAAGAACAACATTTGGGATATTCAAAATAGAAGAAACATAAATAGTAATAGCTTGAAGGAATGATTTTACCAAGGTGATTCTACCCCCAGAAGAAAGCCACATGTTGGTCCACTTTCAAATGTTCTTCTTGAATTTTTCCAACAACCAATTCCAATCTTTATTTTTTTGCCTTTGAATATTCAAGGGAGTACCTAAATAAGTGATTGGAAGGGAGGTCTTCTTATATCTTAATTTATCCAAGACCATGGATTCCTATCTAGCAAAGCAGTGAAAGAAAATAACTTTAGATTTGTCTTCATTGATCAACTGCCCATTAGCCTTAGAAAAATAGCTAATGATTTGCTTAATATTAGAAGCTTCCTTAACTGTAGCTTTACCTAAAAGAGTAGTGTCATCCACAAATTGAATATGAGAGATAGGTCTAGCTCCATGAGCAATGGTAACTCCCTCAAGGGTTTTGTTTTCCATTATTTCCTCTTCCTCACTTGGGACATCATTTGTGGAAAGGATTTCAAACATATTAGCAGATGACTTTGATTTATCCTTCATAACTAGTTTTTTTTGAGTGTTCTTCTTCTTAGGCATTTGGAAACCTGCTGAGTTTATATCTTCTTTCTTATTAGTGGATGTTGTTTATGCACATTATTAAATTTCTATTGTCATTACTATATTTCTTGAAGTTGTTTTATTGCATATATTGGTAGATACATGGGGATCTAGAAGTTCAAATTAGAAATGTTGTTTTGGAACATCGCATTTACATTTGGTAGGGGTTTCTCCCTTTTCCATATTGCATGGGTTATTTATAAGGTAAAATTTACCAATATTGAGCCTACATAAGAGGGGCTTGGTAAGCTAGCTATATCCCATACATTTGTTATTGATGATTTTATTGTAGGATATTTCGAGGGTTAAGTTTGGGAAACATATTGGGATTTTTTGCATTTATAGGTTTTTCAACATATTAGGGTTAGGGTTATAGCCAAAATTGATGTGGTTTCCTCGTATACACCTAAATAAGTTGTTTCATATAAGGACCATAGGGGTTTTGGACAAGTTGAGGGGGTGGCCTTATTTTTATTTAGGAATTCTAGACAATATTAGGTATTTGTATTATTTATTGGGGTTATCCAATAAACATTTACTAGTCTTGAATATTTTAAAATATATGTTGGGATAGTTTCATTTGTATTTGAGGGTTATAAACAAGTTGTGGGTTTTGCATTGTTTGTTGAGGTATTCTAACTAGATTTTTTTTTCGGTAATGCAACTAGTGTCTGTGAGAATTTTGAGAAACATGGTGAGGTTTCCTTACTAGTATTTATTGATTGTGATAATATTATTATTAGTATTTTCTTAAATTTACCTTGTTTTTGCTTGTTATTGTTGTAAAATATAGGAATTCTAGGGACCTTGGACTTCCTATTATGGTTGTTGTTGTTGCAATTGGGACTTTTGATGTGTTAGTAACTAGTTTAGTGCAACCTATAAGCCTTGTGTTGTAGGTTGGGAATTATGGGTAGGTTTTGATCATTGTATGGTTTGTTCTTGTTGCCCACTATTTGTAGGTATTTCTAAAAGACCAAGGGGAAGTCCAAAAAATAATTGAACTATGATTGGATTAGATAATATGTTTTGTGATTAGTTATTTTTTCCTACTTGAGGGAAGGGTTGCACCTATTTTACTATAGGTGAAGGATATAGTAGTGCACATTTGGTGTAAGGATTTATGTTTGAATATGAAGTAACTAGATTTATGTCTCATTCTTCATTGGTGTTTTTAAATTGGGTTCTATGGATAGGTTTTCTAACATGATTATCCAAATATTTATGGTTGTTTTCTTACCTTGGGATATATTTTTGTTTATGGTTTTTAAGCCTTAATACTACCACAAATATCATAGGTTATATCACACAGGATTGAATATAAAATAGCCACAATATAATAAGGTCAAGATAATGAAATGAGTAGAATAATATGAGAAAATTAATATGTATATCAAGGCTTATAATAAATCAAATAACATTCAATAATATGTTGAAATATGAATGTAAATATCCTGAATCATACATGTACTAAGCATGTAGAACAACTTACAATATTAATTGTTCAAAATATATATAATATGTATTACTCCTCTTCCTCTTAATTAATATATATTCTTATGGAGCATTATCTCCATAATATAGCCATAGTAATGTGACTCTTTAGATACTTGAATATTGCTCTCCATATGCTAAGTCTCATGACTCTTGGCTTATCTACTTGCCACTTGTATACTTGATGAACACTTGACTCTATAACATATGACACCTATACATGACTCATACACTTCTACTTGCACTCTTGCATACAAGACACTTGTGCACATTTACTCAACCTGCACTTGCACTCTAACTTACATGATATTTGTGCATTTCCTGCACATTACAACTTTACATGATACTTTTGTATTTCTTGCACATTCACACTTACATAAAAGGGAAAATATAAATCACACTCTAAACTATGACTCAACCTTAATCTATTATTTACAAATGTACCATGGGGGTACATTAGAATGTACCAAATAATGTAATATACTCCAACACCCCCTATATTACATTATTTGGTTATTGAAGACTTTAGTTGTCAATCATGGTCTTCATCTTTGTCTTCAATCGTCAAGTGATTCTAGGACATGTAATTGATTTGTTCTCTTTTTGCTTTCTTTTGAATTTTATTGATCTTCTTCTTTTATTTCTTTATACTATTATTTTTATCATGATCTTATCATGTCACCTTTTTGTATCCTGATGTTCTATAGCAATTGCAATATTAGTACCTTCAAAACTATTTGAGAAAAATACATCTTTATTGATTAACAATTTTGCTGAGAGAGCTTTGAATTCATTTTCTTCAAAATTTTCTTCTAATTCTTGAATTTCATAAATTTCTTAAACTAAGTTTCCTTTTTGGCTTCCCTCTCTATACTGTAACTATGGTTATTGTTGATGACCATACTAATATTGACAATGAAACTAACATTGAAAATATTAAGGCCATAATTGTTGTTGTCATTGAGGATTGTATTGATATTGTTATTACCTTTGTTGTATTGACTTATTTATTTGACCACTTTGATTCATATTCATTTGATTTCTTTGATTGTATTTACAAAAATTTATGTTATGACCATTTTTATTACATATTTGACAATATCTTGTATTCTATTTAGAGCTAATCTTGAAGTAGAATCAATATTACCTTGTGTATTATCTTTTGATACCAAGGAATTATTAGTCATTGTTGGAAATATTGAGTACATTGGTTGTCATTGATGTCAAAGATAGCTTGGCATGGCAAAAATATAAGGTTTATAAGTTGGATAATTATGCAAGGGAAAAATTTCTAAGTGTTTGGTTAAAATATTGAAGGCCCAAGTTTAAGACCATGGTTAAAAAAGAAAGCAAGTGACTAGGGCTTAAAAGAGATAATATTATAATATTTTAATATTATAATATTTGGGACAAAAGTTTGAAGACAAAGGTTTAAGTGTTGCAAGGGAAGTTAAAAATTTTATTATAATATTTTTATATTATAATTTAAACTCAAGATGGGTTTGGTTCCAACGTGTTCGAAGGTTTCAAATGAAAATTTTAATATAAGTGTCGACATCAAGAAAGGAGGTGAAATCCATATAAATATGGATTAAAATCATTCACTTGGAGTGTGGTTTTCATTGTAGAAATCGATCTCCCTCGTGTGCAAGTGTGAGAAAGAAAGGAAGGAGGATACGTGAATAAAGACAATATCATGGGTATTTATTCTCAAGAAGTCGGCTAGCCTAGCGGTAGTCTAGATAGCACTAAGACGTAGGGCAGGCAGCAGGTCTTAGGGTTGAAACTCGACAGTGATGGTTTTTTTATTTTTGTTGACAAAGGGGATTTGTGAAAAGGTTTAAAATCTAATTTGTGCATATTCATTTCTATGTAGGCGGCTGACCTAGCGATAGTGCTAGCGCACAGGTAGGCAAGAGGTGTCATGGTTGATTCTCACCCATGGTGGTTTTGGTAAGCACAAAAATTAATTTTTTGTTGACTAAGGTTGAATTATTATGAGGCATGAGTTGGGTTTGGTCATTATGTGCACCTTATGACTTAGGGAGTCATAAGGGCAATTTGTTTATATTTTGGCAAATGTTTAAAAATGGGGGAATTGCAATATTTTAAGGTGTTATTTTGAGAAGTAATAAGGTGTAATTAGTGGTTAATTAATTTGTATTTTGTGTTGTTGAAATATTGTTTTGGCTCTTTAGAAAGGAGAAATAAGGTGTAATTTAAGTCTATTGATATTTGTATTTTGGCACACCTTAGAAAAGAGAAGGTTGAGGTTTTAGTCTTAAAATTCAAAGCTTTATCTTTGCAATACTAAAGAGAAATTATAGAGTATATTTGATCACATATTTGAGGAAATATTTTTGTGATTGTTTTGAAAAGAAGATTGGCTAACTTCTTGAAGGGAAAAAAGGAAATTAATTTGGAACAATTTTTGAGGGCACATCTTCATCAAAGTAATTTAAGAGGTAAGTTAACATTATTCCCTCTCTAAGGTGGTTGGTTGAAATAATATTTCAGAATTATAAGGTGGAGATAAAAGGGTTTATTAGTGTGTATTGTTGGAAATATTTGAGCTAGGGTTTCTGAAATAAATTGTGCATTCATTGTTTGAATAAATTTGTAAATTTTGAAGCATTGGCTTGAATGTATTGAATGTGGATGAGCAAGTGTTGTAAAGCAATTTCTGTATTGGTTTGAGTAATATTGGAAAGAATATATTGTGAAATTATAATGCATATCATTTCCTATGTGTTCTTGAACAAGAATGATGGGTAGAATATGTTTGAAGTATTATGATCAAACAAGTATTATGAGCAGTTTTGAGCATGTGTTATGAGCATTTATGAGCATGTGTTAGAGCATAATTGAACAAAAATAGTAAGTAGACTAGAGCAGGATTGTGAGTTATTTTGAGCAGGTATTTTTGGAATAAGGCTTGTGAGAAGTTATAAGCAGTCTTGTGAACAGGTTTGAGGCAGACTAGTGAGCAGGTATGAGATAGATCAGTACAGGTAGTTGAGCAGATTTTATCAGAGTTGTGAGTAGATTTAATTAGAGTTGTGAGCAGATTTTATTTGATTTGTGAGCATATTTGATCATATTTGTGAGAATATTTTATCAAAGTTGTAAGCATATTTAATCATATTTGAGTAGAGATAAGAATAAGCTTTGAAATCCAAATAGTGCAAAGGGGATAGAGTTATCTTGTGGATAGAAGTCCATGAATCAGAGTAGTGGGGATAGAGGTCTCCTGTAGATAGATATCCATGAAGTTGAGCATAGGGGATTGGTGTCTTATTTGGATAGAGGTCCATAAACATTGTAATAGGGATTTGGTTCCCAAGAGACTCATTGAGAAAATTTATAATAAATATTTTCTCCGTGAACGTAACCCACATTGAGTGAACCACGTTAAATCATGTCTCTCATGTGTGTGATTATGTGTGCACTATTTACTGCTTTGATATTATTGTTGTTATCATTTGGATTGAAAAGTAAAAAGTTGTATCTTACAATTTTCACTCCTCCCTCTCAGTATAAGCTTATGTTATTCAATTGGTATCAGAGTGGGTTCCTTCATAAAAAGCCTAACATTTTGAAGGAAGATCTTACAAGAACATACATGATTGCAAAAAAATAGAGAAGAAGATATGATTGACATGAAAGAGGAGTTTATTGCTGCTCTTGGAAATTTGGAAAGATTTAGAAAGAAGAATATAATTTTGAAGGCTCAAATTCAAGAGGATGAGGAAGCAAAGAGAAAACTTCTACAAAATCTCACAGAGCTAAAGGTGAAAATTGAATAGGCAAAGAAAATTGAAAAATATATGGCAGAATAGTTAAAGGCAAAAGAGTTAAAATGTGAAATATTGGAACTTGAAATTGTCTCTCTAAGAAAGAGAGTTGAAAAGTCTAAAGATAAGTTATAGCAAAATATAAAGCTAGGGAAATAGAAAGAGGAGTCAAGCTCCAAAGGAACAAAAATATCAAAGAAAGAAGAGCTCATGATCTATGCTAATATATTGAAAGGCAAAAGCATCAAGAAGGAAGAAAATAGAGAATCATCATGGATAAAATTCATACAGAAACAACAAATAAAGAATCATATGATCATATCATTCAAGGCAATCTAACAGGTTACAAAATTTCTTCCATGGTTATTATTTTTCATGTAACAAATATGGTCATAGAGTTGTACATTGCATGGTCCGTGTGACAAATAATGTTGATAGAAATTTCAATTCATTCTCACCTCTCATGGATAACAATATCATCTGTTACAAATGTAATAACTTTGGGTACAAGGCCAAATGGTGTAAAATAGTATTTCCTAAATCAAGCAAAAATAAGGAGGATCATAAGGTTCAAAAGAATACAACCTCAAAAGTTTGGAAAGAGAGAAAATAGCAAGAAAGGTAGAAGTAAATTTGGTACAAACAACTCTTCATGCACAAGATAAGATAAATCAATGGTTTTTTTATAGTGACTGTTCGAGTCATATGATAGGTGACAAAAGTAAATTTCTTGCACTTAAAGAAATCAATGGAGGATTAGTAAAATTTGGCGATAATGGTTTGCAAAAATTGTTGGGAAAGGGACTTTGAGTTTAGATAATGGAAAATCAAAGATAGAAAATGTATTTTATATTAAGGGATTGAAGCACAATTTACTAAGTGTAAGTCAACTTTGTGATCAGGGGCACACAGTCACCTTTCATCCAAATAGATGTGAGATCAAAAAATCCAAGACGAGAAATATTATTGTAGATTCTAGTAGAACTACAAACAATCTCTACATGTTGAGTGAAATTAAGGGAGAAAAATATTTCTTATCACAATAGGATGAGAGTTGGTTATGGAATAGAATAATGGGTCGTCTGAACTTTGACAACATTATGAAAATAAGCAACAAATAGGTTGTCAGAGATTTACCCAAGATAAAAAGCCCTCAAAGCACATTATGTGCACAATGTCAGCATGGAAAGCAAACAAGAACAATTTTTAAGTCAAAATAATTTAGTTCATTTGAACCATTGAAACTAGTTAACATTGATTTATGAGGTCCTACAAGGATAAAGAGTTTACAAGGTGAAAGTTAATTCATACTATTTATAGATTATTTCTCTAGAATGACTTGGGTAGCTTTATTAAAAGAAAATTCAGAAGCCTTTGAGAAGTTCCAGGCATTCAAAGTTTTAGTAGAAAATGAAATTGGTAAAAGATAAAGTATCTAAGATCAGATAAAGGAGGAGAATTTACTTCAAGTGAATTCATAGAATTCTATGAACAACATGGAATCAAAAGAGAATACTTAGCAACAAGGACTCCATAATAAATTGGAATAGTTAAAAGAAAAAATAGAACTATCAAGAATATGACCAGAGCTATGCTAAGTGAGTCTAAGATTTCAGATGGTTTTTGGAGAGAGGTAGTTCATACAACCATCTATATCATCAATAGAGGTCAAGTAAGAGTAAATCATCATAAAAACCCATATGAGATTTGTAAGGGAAGACCAGCTACTATGAATTACTTCAGAGGTTTTGAAAGCAAATGTTACATTAGATGAGAAGAGAAAATTTTGGGCAAGTTTGATTTAAGATGCAATGAGGGTATCTTCCTTGGCTATTCCACTAAGAGCAAAGCCTATAGATGCTACAATAAAATGACACATACAATTATGGAAAGTAAAAATGTGATAGTTGATGAACAAATAGGGTCAAAAGAATCGGCTCAAGAAATTATATATAAAGAAGAAGAAAGTTTCCAAGAATTAGGTGAAGAGTCAGAAGAAGATGAAGCACAAAGAACACCTAAGACTCCATCCAGGTATGTGTAAAAGAATCATCCAAGAGATCTTATTATTGGAAATCTAGATGGAAGACAAACAAGGAAGATATAGGAATAAGTGAACATGCAAATCTTTCTTTGTTATCTAAAATTGAGCCAAAGGATTTCAATGAGGCACGAGAAGATAAATTTTAGGTCAAGGCAATGGATGAGGAGTTGGATCAAATAGAAATAAATGAGACTTGGGAACTTGTCCCATGACCAAAAGACAATAATATAATCGACACTAAATGGGTTTATAGAAATAAGTTAAATGAATATGGTTAGGTAGTCAGAAACAAAGCAATATTGGTATGTAAAGGCTATGCACAGGTTGAAGGGATTGATTTTGATGAAACATTTTCTCTTATTGCATGAATTGAGGCCATAAGGATGTTTTAGCTTTCTAAAGATTCAAAAACTTCAAATTATATCAAATGGATGTAAAATTAGCTTTTCTCAATAGCTTCTTAGAAGAAGAGGTCTACATTGAGCAACCTGAGGGGTTCAGCCTAATTTATAAGCTAGATTATGTATGCAGATTAAATAAGTCTCTTTATGGATTAAAGAAAACCCCTAGGGCTTGGTATTCAAGGTTAGATAATTATCTTCAAGAACAAGGTTTCAGAAAAAGAATAGTTGACAACAATTTATACATCAAAAATAAAGGAAATGACTTATTGATTGTGGTGGTCTATGTGGATGATATCATTTTTGGAGGTAGTAATGATAATATATGTCAAAAATTTGCAAAGTGTATGCAAAATGAATTTGAAATCTCAATTCTTGGTGAGTTATCCTTCTTCCTTGGATTACATATTTCACAATTAGAATAGGGTGTATTTCTCTTAGAAACCAAGTATATAAAAGAAAAGTTAAAAAAATTCAAATTGGAGGATTGTAAACCAGTAAGTACCCCCATGATTACAGGGTGCAAGTTGAGTAAATATGATGAATCTCCTGAGGCAAATCAGACATTGTATAGATCCATGATTGGTAGCATACTATATGTCACAACTACAATACCAAACATAATGCAGGTAGTGGGACTAGTGGTAAGATTTCAAGCAGCGCCAAAGGAAACACATGTACTAGCAATAAAGAGAATTCTTAGGTATTTAAAAGAACTATGGAATTTAGACTTTGGCATCCCACAAGCAACAAATTCACTCTCATAGCATATACAGATGCATATTGAGGAGGTAGTATTGATGACAAGAAGAGCATAGGTGGAAGAGCATTCTTTCTTGGAGATTATTTAGTCTCTTGGCTAAGCAAGAAATAAGCATCAATATCCTTATCCACAATAGAGGCAGAGTACATTGTAGTAGTTGCTTGTTTTACACAAGTGTTATGGATGAATTAAACTCTAATAGATTTTAAAATAGAGTATGATCATCTCATCTCCATACTATGTGATAATACAAGTGCCATAAATATTTCAAAGACCAAGCACATTCCAATTAAGTATCATTTTTGAGAGAACAGGTGATGGATAAGCAAGTCAAATTGGAATATGTTACTACAAAGGAACATATTGTGAACATATTTACTAAGCCACTTTCAAAGGAAAATTTTGAGTATCTTAGAGGAAATTTGGGAGTAGTCTTACTCCCATCCCAAACTTAATCACATCAAGGAGAGGAGGTGGGTAGGGGGCTAAGCTAAGAGTCTTATATTTAGTCCCAGAGGAGCCCTTTGCCATTGATTTCAAAGTGGGAGAGATTTGAGTAAGGGGGAGAACATTCAGTTAGGGGGAGCAGATTTGGAATTCAGTGGTTGTAAAAGGATTTTTTTAGAAGGGTTGCCATCAATGACAAATGATGAGATTGTTGGAAATATTGATTACATTGGTTGTCATTGATGTCAAATATAGATTGGCATGGCAAAAATATAAGGTTTATAAGTTGGATAATTATGCAAGGGACAAAGTTCTAAGTGTTTGGTTAAAATATTGAAGGCCCAATTTTAAGACCATGGTTCAAAAAGAAAGCAAGTGACTAAGGCTTAAAAGGTATAATATTTTAATATTTTAATATCATAATATTTGAGACAAAAGTTTCAATACAAAGGTTTAAGTGTTACAAGTGAAATTAAAAAGTTTATTATAATATTTCTATATTATAATTTAAACTCAATATGGGTTTGGCACCAACGTGTTCAAAGGTTTCAAATAAAATTTTTAATATAAGCGCCGACATCAAGAAAGAAGGTGAAATCCATATAAATATGGATTAAAATCATTCACTTGGAGTGTGGTTTTCATTTTAGAAATTGATCTCCCTTGTGCACAAGTGTGAGAAAGAAAGGAAGGAGAAGAAAAAATTTCAAAAGGAGTGAGGACATGTGAATAAATATAATATCATGGGCATTTATTCTCAAGCAAGCAATTAGCCTAATGGTATTATAGACAACGCTAAGGTGTAGGGCAGACAATAGGTCTTAGGATCAAAACTCGGTGATGATGATTTTAAAGTTTTTGTTGACAAAGAGGATTCACCAAAAGGTTTAAAATCTAATTCATACATATGTGTTTCTGTACGGGCAGTTGGCCTAGTGATAGCCCAAGCTATGCTAGCGCACATGCAGGCAGGAGGTGTCGTGGTCGATTCTCACTTGTGGTGGTTTTGGTAAGTGCAAAAATTAAATTTTTTTTGACTAAGGTTGAATTATTAGGAGGTATAAGTTGGGTTTGGTAATTATGTGCACCTTATGACTTAGGGAGTCATAAGGGCAAAATGTTTATATTTTGGCAAATATTTTTAGAAGAAAATAAAAAGAGGTAAATTACAATATTTTAAGGTGTTATTTTGAGAAGTAATAAGGTGTAATTAGTGGTTAATTAATTTGTATTTTTTGTTGTTGACATATTTTTTTTGCTCTTTAGAAATGATAAATAAGGTGTAATTTGAGTCTATTGATATTTGTATTTTGGCACACCTTAGAAAAGAGAAGGTTGATATTTTAGTCTTAAAATTCACAGCTTTATCTTTGCAAGACTAAAGAGAAATTATAGAATATATTTTCTCACATATTTGAGGAAAGGTTTTTGTGATTGTTTTGAAAAGAAGATTGGCTAAATTATTGAATTGGCAAAAAGAAAATTATTTTGGAACACGTTTTGAGGGCACATCTTCATCAAAGTAAGTTAAGAGGTATGTTGACATTATTCCCTCTCTAAGGTGGTTGGTTGAACAAATATTTCAGAATTATAAGGTGGAGATAAAAGGGTTCATTAGTGTGTATTGTTGGAAATAATTGAGCTAGGGTTTGTGAAATAAATTGTGCATTCGTTATTTGAATGAATTTGTAACTTTTGAAGCATTGGATTGAATGTATTGAATGTGTATGAGCAAGTGTTTTAAAGCAATTTGTGTATTGGTTTGAGGAATATTGGAAAGAACATATTGTAAAATTATATTGCATATCATTTCCTATGTGTTCTTGAACAAGAATTATGGGTAGAATATGTTTGAAGTATTATGATCAAGCAAGTGTTATGAGTAGTTTTGAGCATGTGTTATGATCAGTTATGAGCATGTGTTATGAGAGGTCCACAAGTCAAATCAGTAGGGATAAAGGTCTTCTATGGATAGAGATCCATGAACTTGAGCATAGGGGATTGGTGTCTCCTTTGGACATAAGTCCATAAACATTGTAATAGGGATTTGGTTCCCAAGAGATTCATTGAGAAAATTTATAATAAATATTTTCTCTGTGGACATAACCCACATTGGGTGAACCACGTTAAAATGTCTTTCATATGTGTGTGATGATGTGTGTATTATTTATTTCTTTGATATTATTGCTATTATCATTTGTATTGAAAAGTAAAAGGTTTTATCTTACACTGTTCACCCCCCTATCAGTATAAGCTTATGTTCTTCAGTCATTTTATATTTGACCAAGTTTTCTACTTCATATTCTTGTATAATATTTACTAAATCATCAAACAAAATTTCCTTACTTAGGACATGCAAATATGAGACTAGATGTTTGTATTTCTCTAGAAATGCTCTTTAAATCACCTGAACAAGAAACATATCTTCTACTTGTTCTCCTAGAGTTAATAGATTAAGGAAGAGTTCTATATTTTTTACACTACTGACTTTTAAAGAATACAATTGAGTTTGAATATTGAGAATAGTAGCTTTGTTCTTCCCTTCAAATATTTTGCACAGTTAATTCCACGCTTTTGTACTTAAGTAAGGTCGTATTTCATCAATTATTCCAAATGTTATCAACATAAGTTCTTTGGAATCACTTTATTCAATTTTTTATATTTATCTTACATCATCACTAGGTTTTTTTTTATTCCACTAACTATATCCGAAAGTTTTTCTACAATTAGAATTGATTTCAATTTTTTTTCCATAATGCAAAATTTTGTCCTTTCAGAAGTTACATCTTAGAAATGAAAAATTTGTTGTTAGAAATAATAGAAATTATTCAAAAATTTGAGGTAGAAAACCTTATAACTCCCTAGGTTAGATGAATTTTGCAAATTATTGTTTTTCCTAAACCTTTGATGTTGAAAACCTTTTACCTCCCAAATATTTAAATTTTCAAAAATCCAAAATTTTCAATTTTCAAATTTCTCAAAAAATAAAACCAAATTAAATATTCTTCAAAAAATTATTTTTTTTTTAAGCGAAAAACCCCTTGCGGGGCCGCCTTGGTCTGAGAGACCACAAACAGGGGGTTCTACACCATCAAAGTCACCCGAGAGTCGCATCCGACCCTGCCCACACCAACATTATAAATTGGATTTTGGATACCCAATTTAGCTTTTTGGTAGGGTGGAGATTTGAACCTAGGACCTCCCTTGGAGGATTGCCCTCTCCTCTCCAACTCACCTACAACACCTGGGTAAAAACTTAATTTTTTAAAATTTATATAAACTAGTTGAATTCCTTATCACTCCAAACTTATTAAAAAACTATTAATTTTTTTTTGAAAACTAATTAAATTCCTTATTACTCCAAGCTTATAAAATAAACAACTTATCACACCAAACCTTAAAAACTTTAATTAATCAAACTTATCACTCCAAACTTAAATACTTTAATTAAACCTTATTTCTCCTAACTTAAACTTTTAAATAAGCTTAAAATATTAAAATAAACCCTAATATTATCACCAACCTTTCAAGAATAACTTTCACATGTATTTTCACTATGCACATCTCTACTCATTTTTGTTTTGGCTACACCTCTGTTCCAACACTTGAATGGTCTTTCTTACATACTTTGAAGGCACTAAAAAAGTTTTACCATGTGTAATATTGCATGGGAAATGTTTGACAAATATTTCACTTCCTTCTCAAATGTTCTAATATTTCTACTCTACTCAAGCTACACCCTTTGACACTCAGGATACATATTTGGCATTAGGCTACCTCCTTTGGCATTAGACTATGTCCTTTGGCACTTAGGTTGCCTCCTTAGATGCTCAGGTTCTTCCTTATATTTTTAGGTTATTCCTTAGATGCTCAGGTTATTCCTGGTTGGTATTACATTACTCTTCTTTGGTGTGCAATGTTCATTTGACTTGCTGCTATAGAGCACCATTCCTTAGTTGCTAGTTCTTCAAATTACTCTCCAATATTGTACCACTGTTATGTTATTATTGGTGCATCTCCAACACTTTAAATTTGTATTTGTTTATGTTTCTTATTTTAAATATTATCTCTTTATTGTGCTAGCCATGTTCTAACTCAGAACACATGCTCTAGTCTCTAGCTTGTGTTATTCCACTGTCTGGTTCTTAGAACATTTTCTAGTGTTCTAATCCACTCTCTAATGTATAGTTTGGGTGCTCTTGATGCTTGCTGGTAAGAAGACATTATATTGCATGTGCATAGAATGTATGATGTTGCTCAACCTATTTAATGGTGTTCAGGGTGCTTAATGATATTCAAGCAATTTAATGATGTTCATAACACTTAATATGTGCCTTTTATTATGTGCATGTAGCTCTTTTTGTAAGCTTCTCTTTTTTTGAATAGCTTTAACTTTATGCTCAAAGGTCAAATGTAGAGTTGGTTGAATAAGCCTGTATTTTCTTTTTCTAACATAGTCTAATAGACCTTTATATTTCCTTTTTTTAAGCTGGCTAAATGGCCTTTCTTTTCTTCTTCCTTCTAGAGTAGATTTAATAGTGCTTTATCTTTCCTTTTAGTGTTGGTCTAATGATCACTCCATCTTTCTTTTCTTGAGTAGATTGAATGTACCTTTCTTCTTTCTATCCTTTTGAAATAGACTTTGTATCTTTCTCAATATGGACCTCTTTATTTTATCATGGGCATCTATATATTCTTTATAAGGGCCTCTCTCTTTCCTCTATAAGGGCCTTTTTCTTTTCTCTATAAGGTCCTATATTTTTCTCTATAAGAGCCTCTTTCTCTATACTGACTTGCAACTCTTATCAATTGTAGATTCTAATCCAATGCTTGAAGCAATATAAAGTAAGCTAGGTGCTTCTTTATCTTTCTTCAAGACTGATATATCAGATATTGATATATCTATATTATTTCTTCTATTATACTTTCTTTCTTTAATCTTAGAAAGATATGAATGCTTCTCAATCCACTGCTATCTTATAATTATGATCTTTCTTTCTAATGTTATTTATTTTCTCTACTTTATTATCTCTATACTTAGAAATTGGAACTCTTCTCTATCTTTTATAGGAAGCTTCTCACAATTATTTAGCTTAATATTTGTTGTAACTCTTTTCTAAAATCTATAATATCTTAGGTCACACCTAAGAACTCAATATTATTCTCCTCCTTACTAGAGAATCCAATATAATGTTAGGGTGACTTTGAATGTCCTTGAAACTTCTATCAATGTTAATATTGATAATGAACTTGAATTATCAACTATCTCAAAGTTGATTCACCTTTCAATCATTAATCTACAAAGCCTTCAAATCAATGTCAAGGTTGGATTTATCCCTGAATGACAAAATAATATTGAATTGGTACACCTATCAATATAGTTGAGTCCTTATCTTCACTGGTTATTCTTCAACCTAGTGGATATACCCTAGCCTTTCTACTCAATATGACCTTAAAATAGAATCTAAGTCTCATTGCCTTCAAATTAGACAAACTCTTAATCGACTTTATCAAACTGGATAAAATCAATTTATAATAGTGGCTAAAAATAAACTCTATCAATTTATATAGATTCTAGTGGTAGCTTTGATACCACTAATGGATTTTTAAGCCTTAATACTACCATAAATATCATAGGTTATATCACATAGGATCAAATATAATATAGCCATAATATAATAAGTTCAAGATAATGAAATGAGTAGAATAATATGAGAAAATTAATATATATATATATATATATATATATATATATATATATATATATATATCAAGGCTTATAATAAATCAAATAACATTCAATAATATGCTATGAATGTAAATAGCTTGAATCATACATGTACTAAGCATGAATAACAACTTACAATATTAATTGCTCAAAATGTATACAAGCTTTATTACTCCTCTTTCTCTTATAATTAAATAATGAGATATATGAATTATATTTGATATATCTTCTTATGGAGCATTGTCTCCATAATATAGCCATAGTAATGTGACTCTTTAGGTACTTGACTATTGCTCTCCATATGCTAAGTCTTATGACTCTTGGTGTATCTACTTTCCACTTTCATACTTGATGAACACTTGACTCTATAATATATGCACACTTATACATGACTCTTACACTTCTACACTTGCACTCTCTAATCTAAGACACTTGTGCACATATTTACATTACATATTTGCACTCTTGCATACAAGACACTTGTGCACATTTACTCAACCTACACTTGCACTCTAACTTACATGACACTTGTGTATTTCCTTCATATTACAATTTTACATGACACTTGTGTATTTCCTGCACATTCACACTTACATAAAAGGGGAAATATAAATCACACTCTAAACTATGAATCAACCCTAATCTATTATTTACAAATGTACCATGAAGGTACCATGGGGGTACATTATCATGTACCAAATAATATAATATAATCCAACACTATTCCTAATAGCTAAGTAGTTTGATGGGATAAACCTCTTTTCTAGTCAATTGTAATTTGGATCTAGTATTCATAAACAAAAAAAATACTTGAAAAATGAATCAAAATAGAGAGTTTTGAAGGGAGACACACCTTTTCGGAGTAGGATGCACTATTGTGATGGATCAAGGTGCAATCCTATATTAGGAAAACTTTTGATCAATTTTTTAAACTAGGAACACCTCCATTATGCAAGAAGCATTTTTTATTGTAGGGTGAACTAATAAGAGGTGGGACACACTTTTACACTTATTTTAAAAGTAGGACACACTAAACACTTAAAAAATTACCTTTATGAAGTTATGATTTCAGTCACTCCTTGAAAACACATATTGTGAAAGATAAAATGGATCTATCAAGCAACTATTTGATTTTGATCATGAATTTCGAAGGTGGGAAAAATTTTGGGTTTGTTTAAAAAATGGAACCATCATTGCATGAACATTATGAATAAAAATTTGCATCTTAATGAAAAGAAAATTCATAATTTACAAATTTTTGATGGAAAATTATTAGATCTAGACTCAAACAAACAAATCCAATCAAATAAAGTTGGGGTTATGTGTATTTTGATTGAATTAACAAAACCTTTAACAAATATATATGAAAGGTAAATTATACTTCTATAGATTTTTAAAATAGTTGCAAGTAGTGTAAGATCAATTTTTTATAGAAGTTGTGGTTGTGGTTCCCATTAGGTGTGTGTAGAACTATTTGTTGAGTGGTATTTTCACACATTTGTGAAAGTACACTCTCCTTTAGGATTTGGGTTCCAAATCCCCTCTTGCAAAGAAGTTAAACAAACAACTTCTCCAAGGTCTCCGCTATATTAGCATTTGCATATGTGTATTAGTAATCTCAAATAAAGATATTCAATTTAAATGCTTGGAACACCTTAGTGATTGCAAGTAACCGTAAACAAGGGGCAATGTTGGTTTATTTTACCATGAAACTTTAGTGATTGTTCATTGAACCAAAATAGAGCAAATGTGAGTTGGTCCTCATATGACCACGATGTAGTGCTCAAGAAATGGAAATTTGTGAAAATGCCATAAAACATAACTCCTTCAATGAAATTGGAATTTTCATGAAGGGAATGTCATCATAGGCTCATGAGTGCAAAACAAAACTGAAAAAATGAAATTTGACCTTAAAATGGAAATTTTCTATTTTCGGATTTTTTAAAATCTGTAGTAAAACAACAACTTCGATGAATTTTTTAAAAATATTAAACAACTCCGAAAATGAAATTTCAAATTGCGTATTAGAAGTATGAAGTATAACCTACGCAATGGTTAAATTATTTTTGGATTTTGAAGTTTTTTAAATGTTTATTTTAATGCCTGAAAATTAAAAAAAAAGTTAAAATTTCTGGAAAATAAAATGCAGAAAATGGAACACAAGATGCATTCAGTTTGATGCTATCCTATTCCGACAAAACCGAAGATATGAGGTTTTCATGCATGCAACCTAACCTATTGGACCTGCAAAACAAGCACAATCCGGATAAGCTAAGTGCTGGCTCCTAGGGTTTTAAATGAGGTTTTCAGATTTAAACATTCGCATGAAGCAACCAAGAAAACTTGCATAAACTCCATTTACAAGCCTAAAATATGAAAAGGGGAAAAAATAGACATTTAATCTTGCATGCAGAAAATGACTCCTTCTTTCTTGCCCATAAGATGCAACTTTCTGAAATTTTCTGTATTAAAAATTTGTCATTTTACAATAACAGAAGTTTCTGGTTTTCCCAAACCAGTCAATGGAAGAAAACAACTCGAACAGGTCCAGAATGGCCCTCTTGCCTTCAAATCTGTAACTCTGCTCGTGGCAGTTTCCGACCCCTTCTGGCCTCTTTGAATGGCGTATTTAAACTTCTGAACAAATTGTTTCTCCTTCCATGACGGTTCATTTCATTTTCCAATGGCTGTTTGTTTCACCTTCCCTGACTGTTCGTTTCACCTTCCCTTGTGCATGCATGTGCTTTGGTTTCCATTTTATGGCCCTTCACCGTGAAAATGTAACATGTCATGATATCGTGACACTTTTCTTTCTTTTCTTTCTCTTTTCTTTGAATCGCGAAAATGCAACATGTCGCGATATCGCGACACTTTTTATCTTTTGACCGCGACAATGCAACATGTCGCGATATCGCGACACTTTTTCTATTTTGGAGCGAAAACGCAACATGTCGCGATATCGCGACACTTTTTCTTTTTTGGCCATGAAAATGCAACATGTCGTGATATCACGACACTTTTTCTTGTTTGGCCGTGAAAATGCAACATGTCGCGATATCGCGACACTTTTTCTCTTTTGGCCGCGAAAATGCAACATGTCACGATATCACGACACTTTTTCCTTTTGCGAATGCAACATGTCACGACTATCCACTTTTTTCTCGTTTGGTCGCGAAATGCAACATGTCGCGATATCGCGACACTTTTTCTCTTTTGGCCGCGACAATGCAACATGTCGCGATATCACGACACTTTTTCTCCTTTGGCCGCGAAGATGCAACATGTCGCGATATCGCGACACTTTTTCTCTTTTGATCGTGACAATGCAACATGTCGCGATATCGTGACACTTTTTCTTCTCTTTCTTTGGTCGCGAGATGCAACATGTCGCGATATCGTGACACTTTTTTCTTTTTTGGCCACAAAAGCAACATGTCGCGATATCGTGACACTTTTTCTCTTTTGGCCGCGATGATGCAACATGTCGTGATATCACGACACTTTTTCTCTTTGGCCGTGATGATGCAACATGTCACGATATCGCGACACTTTTTCTCTTTTGGCCGTGACAATGCAACATGTCGTGATATCGCGACACTTTTTCTCCTTTGGCCGCGACAATGCAACATGTCGCGATATCGCGACACTTTTTCTCTTTTGGCCATGACAATGCAACATGTCGCGATATCGTGACACTTTTCTCTCTTTGGCCACGACGGTGCAACATGTCGCGATATCGCGACACTTTTTCTTCTTTGCTCTCTCTTTGCCTTGGACCGTGAAACTGCAACATGTCGCGATATCGCGACACTTTTTCCTCCTTGTGGTGTTTTGCTTTTTCTTTGATCTTTAGCCTATGGGCCACTTCGGTCTTCTTGGAACACATGCAAAAAAGGTGGGTCCCCAATTTTGGGGTACGTTGTGGAGCAGCCACAACAAATGGTGACTCTACTGGGAAATGCTCCTGAGCATTTTGGTGAGAACTCAACCTGAAAACACACAGACTCAAATACAAGCGTTAGCAAATATCCCAAGAATGAAACTAGACGAGAAATACATGAAGCATTAGAATTATTAAGCATCAGCTCGGTGTGTGCAATGTGCTTCATTCCCTATCGTTTGAAACTCGTTCAACTTTCCATTGTCAGTTTCACTTATGATTCGTATGCAAGGCTATGAATGATTTGTGCAGGATTTGATGTATGACAACTATGCTAGAGATATAACAACCTGCTTTGCAAAGGCTCAAACCTTCTAGTATCATGAACAAACATATTAAAATTGTCAAACCCTCTTAGGACCAAATATGTGCATACTGAATTAATTTACTAGATCCCAAAGTTGGTTATGTGTCACTACCATCTTGAACCCATGTGCAAGTGTAAGTGAAATCAGAGCTTTGGGGAATAGGATTCCCAACCTAAGCGAGATGGGAATTTAACCCTATCCTTACTACTTTGATCTGGAGTTCATTACCTCATCTTGAACAAAATGATTTAACCTCGTTATGGATGAAATTGTCAAGCTAGCCTGTCCGTTTGAGCAGTCAGTGGTCTTGCTTTTAGACAAGACATGTTGCCACGCATGAGCATACTCCACTGCCAGTCAGGCGTCTATAGCCCCGATGGAGATCAACCCCATAATCCAGGATTTGACTTTACTTTTGATTTCTTGAACCTTGGGGATGACTACCCATCCTTGCAAGGGACATGTAGTACGATCCTTCCAATCCAATATCAATGATGCAATGAAAGTAGAATGAAAAATATTTGCTTTGGAATTTCAAGTTCTTGAGTTGGGCAAAATAGAAGATTTGGGGAATCGGATTCTCAACCTAAGCGAGATGAGAATTAGACCCTATCCTTACTACTCCATGAAGGTCAAATCAGAGCTTTGGGGAATTGGATCCTCAACCTAAGTTCGATGAGGATTTAACCCTATCCTTACTACTCTGATTTTAGGCTTTAAGCACTATGGGAGTGGTAAAAACCATTGTTTTAAGGATTATGTTGCATGATAGGACAGACACGAAATACTCCTTTCGCCTCACCTTTTCTTCCAAGTATGGTTTTGACCATTTTGCTCAAGATTCTCTTTAATATGTGTAGAACGTGCTTGGTTCAAGATAGTTCGGGCATCATTTCCCAACCTTAGGATCCTTTTAATATATGTTATATAATAACCCTAAGAGGATTCGACACCTTTTCAATGATTGTATTTGAAATGTAGATGCAACTGAGATGAAATGTATATGCAATGTGGAATGTAACATGAGATATGGATGAATGCATTGCTCTTTTTTGAAATGCGGATGGAGTATATCACCTACTTTGCCATAATTTATAAAACTGACAACTTCATGCATCACAAGTTCCAAACGATATTCTTTAATGTGTTTGCGATACTCGTGGAGCTTTTTGCAATACAATTCCGATGTTTCATATTCTCCTAGTCTTAGTCAACATTCATAAGGACATAAGTTGACATCTCGCTTTCTTTTTTTTTTTTTCAAAACAAACCAAAAATGTCCAAAGGACCAACACACAAAACTTAAAACCAAAACTGAAATGCAAACCCAACATCACAAACCAAAAAATTATATACAAATGTACAATATGGTACAAGATGATGCAAAGCTTGGACTATCACTTTCCCGGATCCCAAACATGATTAGAACATTTCAAAAGACATATGACACAATATGTATGCCAAATGTTGTAGGAATCCAACAACAATAAGATCAAACCAAGCAATGCAACAAATTTCAACTTGCCACGCTCACCATACCAATTTGATTTAGTTCTATTACCAACACCATAGGTGAGATTCAAATCAAATTGATTAGACAATGATTGGTATTTAATTTTATCTTGTCTATTCTTTAAAGTGCAAGTTTCATCATTCCATTCATGATTTAGAAGTAAGCTTTCTTTATCCAAAATAAAACTTTGTAAGTAAGAGCCTATTTCTAAACATTTTAAAGCCAATTCATTTTCCAAGTTTTTCGGCCAATCAAATTTCTGCAAACATTTGCAAGCATCTAGGATATTTACTAAATGGGAATCATTAAAAGTTTTTATCCTAGGTTCAAGAATTAATTGTTGATGAATTTGATTTAGCAATTTAAGTGCATCAACTTCTTTTTCATTCATTAAAATAATGTTATCAAAGGTGTGGTTAGAAATTAATCCTTGTTCTTCATTCACCTTCAATGGCATTTCATCATATAGCACTTGTTCTTTCTCCATGATTCGTTTATCAAAGGCACCAAACTTAGGTACCCAATTGAACACACGTCCATCCTTTTCAACCCTCAAATATTTTTGGTCAAAGTGTATGTCAAGTAACTCATCTTCATGATCAATCACTTGCATCTCCTCCCATTCATCTTCACCTTCCTTAGATGGTTCAGTTATTTCCAAAAGTGGGTTATCTCTTGAATTCAAATTGGTAAAGCTATCATAATCAAAATTTGTAACCCATGATTCAATTTTATCACAATTTGGAAGGTGTGGATCCTCTTGGTCATCACTTTCGAGAACATCATCCAAAGTGTCGTTCGAGAACAAGTGGTGAAATTCGATTATGTCTTCAACTTCATTTGTTGATTTTCCTTCCAATTCATTTTCAACCACTTGTGATGGCTTAGGAGCTTCTATAATGGGATCAATTTTTGAATTTCGTGTCATATAGTTGCTCCAATCCTTTGTAAGTACATCTGACCAAATCATGTCCACATAAGTTTGTTCATCCAAATCCTCCTTTTTGGGTAATGATTCTGGATATTTCTTTTCCAAAACAAGATGGTGATCATTTGATTCCAACTTCTTGTTACCCATCCATAGAATTTCTTCTCCAAAATCTTCATGCTCTTCAAGACTTTTTGAATAGGTATTTACTTCAACATGAGTCACCTCAAAATCTCTTGTAACGCTCGAAGAAGCATAACATGAAACACCATTAAGATCGGCATTATGAATTTTCTTCCTAGGATGATTTGGATGCATACATTGATGTGCTCATTTTTGTGGTGGAACATGCCTACATACCTTCTTAACCACTTTCTTTTGCTCTTTTACTTTCGATACGAACTCTTTGGGTTGAGTGGTAGAAGTAGTAGGATTAGTTGGATTGATATCCACGGACTGAGCTTGAACATTTGTTGCGATGGTTCCATGAGTGACCACATGATTCTCTAATTGAGGCATAGTTGGATGGATGGAAGTACTTGTATAAGCACAAGTGGGAGCATAAGTTGGTATGGTAGGATAAAGTTGATTGTAGGGAAAAACATTTAATATCAAATTTTGTTGTGCCCACGCTTGATTTACCATCGAGGTTTGATTGCAAGCCCCTAGTTGTCCTACCATAGTTGATTGCTCCATTCCATAACCTTGTGGCCTCAATTGTTGATCTACAATCATAGCTTCTGTGTAGGCCGATGCAAGATCAGTAACCAAGGGATTCATCCTAACAAATATGGCAAATAATGGATCCAATGCTCGAAAGTATATTTGAAGAGCACCACTTTCCTCAATAGTATAGGGAGAAATTAATCTCGCATAAAGCTTTCGAAACCTCAAGTTGAAATTTCTCACTGGCTCATTAGGTTCTCTTTTGCAAGAAACAAATTGTTGAAATATCGTGAGAGGATCAATGAACAACCTAAATTGATTGATAAACTCATCTTTCAATTGCGTCCAAGATGTAATAGAACCAGCGGGTAAATTGATGTACCAATCATATGCCACCTCATCTAGGGTTCCAGGAAACATTCTACATGCCACATCCTCATGTTCGACATTCCATCTAACTAGGATATCCACATAGGCTTGAATATGTTCCTCGGCTGATGTTGGACCATTGTGCTTAAATTTGGGCAAATGTTTTTCTACGTTCTTGGGTAAATCATGAGAATCTCCACTAATGTTCAAAGGATTAGCATGTATCCCATACCACGTTCCTGCAATTGTAGCCATTAATGAAACTCAAAGAATAATTTCAAAACCAATTTGTTAGTCATGAATAAAAGAAGGAACCATGACAAAGCAATATTCTAAAAATGTAAATTAGTTTCTGATTCACCGAGATCGCATATGCGCAAGTGAAGAGCATACTCCTAGTGTTGTAGGCTTTCTGATTCACAAGATCGCATTACACGCAAGTGAAGAGCATAATACCGACAACAAATACATTTTAGACAAAATAATTCCTTACAAATAATCATGAAATGACTAGCAAATATCAAACATGTAACGTATGAATAATCATGTTAGCATCAACCAAGAAATGTATCCATTAAAATCAAATAAAAGTAATTGCATGGAGACAACCTCGTTAGTCAAGACCAAAATTCTTCAAAATCAAATCAAAACACATTATTCCTGTATGAACAATCCAAAAGCGTTAGAACAATGCATAGCAATTCATGTCCTCCTTTTAACACTACAAGGTTGTATTGTTAAAAGAGGGCTAAAGATAATAATCAATAGGGCATGAAATATTCAAAATTTAAATCCCTATAGCATTTAAATCACACTGAAATAAACCAATTCAGGCCCTCCTTCTAGCGCCAAAATGTTGAGTGGTATTTTCACACATTTGTGAAAGTACACTCTCCTTTAGGATTTGGGTTCCAAATCCCCTCTTGCAAAGAAGTTAAACAAACAACTTCTCCAAGGTCTCCGCTATATTAGCATTTGCATATGTGTATTAGTAATCTCAAATAAAGATATTCAATTTAAATGCTTGGAACACCTTAGTGATTGCAAGTAACTGTAAACAAGGGGCAATGTTGGTTTATTTTACCATGAAACTTTAGTGATTGTTCATTGAACCAAAATAGAGCAAATGTGAGTTGGTCCTCATATGACCACGATGTAGTGCTCAAGAAATGGAAATTTGTGAAAATGCCATAAAACATAACTCCTTCAATGAAATTGGAATTTTCATGAAGGGAATGTCATCATAGGCTCATGAGTGCAAAACAAAACTGAAAAAATGAAATTTGACCTTAAAATGGAAATTTTCATTTTTCGGATTTTTTAAAATCTGCAGTAAAACAGCAACTTCGATGAATTTTTAAAAATATTAAACAACTCCAAAAATGAAATTTCAAATTGCGTATTAGAAGTATGAAGTATAACCTACGCAATGGTTAAATTATTTTTGGATTTTGAAGTTTTTTAAATGTTTATTTTAATGCCTGAAAATAAAAATAAAAAGTTAAAATTTCTGGAAAATAAAATGCAGAAAATGAAAATGGAACACAAGATGCATTCAGTTTGATGCTATCCTATTTCGACAAAACCGAAGATATGAGGTTTTCATGCATGCAACCTAACCTATTGGACCCGCAAAACAAGCACAATCCGGATAAGCTAAGTGCTGGCTCCTAGGGTTTTAAATGAGGTTTTCAGATTTAAACATTCGCATGAAGCAACCAAGAAAACTTGCATAAACTCCATTTACAAGCCTAAAATCTGAAAAGGGGAAAAATAGACATTTAATCTTGCATGCAGAAAATGACTCCTTTCTTGTCCATAAGATGCAACTTTCTGAAATTTTCTGTATTAAAAATTTGTCATTTTACAATAACAGAAGTTTCTGGTTTTCCCAAACCAATCAATGGAAGAAAACAACTCGAACAGGTCCATAATGGCCCTCTTGCCTTCAAATCTATAACTCTGCTCGTGGCAGTTTCCGACCCCTTCTGGCCTCTTTGAATGGCGTATTTAAACTTCTGAACAAATTGTTTCTCCTTCCATGACGGTTCGTTTCATTTTCCAATGGTTGTTTGTTTCACCTTCCCTGACTGTTCGTTTCACCTTCCCTTGTGCATGCATGTGCTTTGGTTTCCATTTTGTGGCCCTTCACCGCGAAAATGTAACATGTCGCGATATCGCGACACTTTTCTTTCTTTTCTCTCTCTTTGCTTTGAATCGCGAAAATGCAACATGTCGCGATATCGCGACACTTTTTCTCTTTTGGCCGCGACCATGCAACATGTCGCGATATCGCGACACTTTTTCTCTTTTGGCCGCGAAAATGCAACATGTCGCGATATCGTGACACTTTTTCTTCTTTGGCCGCGAAAATGCAACATGTCGCGATATCGCGACACTTTTTTGTTTGGCCATGAAAACGACACTTTTCCCTTTTGGCCATGAAAATGCAACATGTCGCGATATCGCGACACTTTTTATCTTTTTCTCTCTTTCTTTGGCCGCGAAAATGCAACATGTCGCGATATCGCGACACTTTTCTTTCTCTTCTCTTTTGGTCATGAAAATGCAACATGTCGCGATATCGCGACACTTTTCTTTCTCTTCTCTTTTGGTCATGAAAATGCAACATGTCGCGATATCGCGACACTTTTTCTCTTTTGGCCATGACCATGCAACATGTCGCGATATCGCGACACTTTTGTCGCGACGATGCAACATGTCGTGATATCGCGACACTTTTTCTTTTTTGGTCGCGACAATGCAACATGTCGCGATATCGCGACACTTTTTCCTCCTTTGGCCGTGACGATGCAACATGTCGCGATATCGCGACACCTTTTCTTCTTTGGCCGTGAAAATGCAACATGTCGCGATATCGTGACACTTTTTCTCTTTTGGCCATGGTAGTGCAACATGTCGCGATATCGCGACACTTTTTCTCTTTTGGCTGCGGCGATGCAACATGTCGCGATATCGCGACACTTTTTCTCTTTTGGCCGTGACGATGCAACATGTCGCGATATCGTGACACTTTTTCTCTTTTGGCCATGACAGTGCAACATGTCGTGATATCGTGACACTTTTTCTCTTTTGGCCGCGACAATGCAACATGTCGCGATATCGCGACACTTTTTCTCTTTTGGCCGCGACAGTGCAACATGTCGCGATATCGCGACACTTTTTCTCTTTTGGCCGCGACAGTGCAACATGTCGTGATATCGCGACACTTTTTCTCTTTTGGCCGCGACGATAGCAACATGTCGCGATATCGCGACACTTTTTCTCTTTTGGTCTTCTTCTTTGCTCTCTCCCTTTGCCTTGGACCACGAAACTGCAACATGTCGCGATATCGCGACACTTTTTCTCCTTGTGGTGTTTTGCTTTTTCTTTGATCTTTAGCATATGGGCCACTTCGGTCTTCTTGGAAACATGCAAAAAAGGTGGGTCCCCACCTTTGCCTTGGACCATGAAACTGCAACATGTAGCGATATCGCGACACTTTTTCTCCTTGTGGTATTTTGCTTTTTCTTTGATCTTTAGCATATGGGCCACTTCGGTCTTCTTGGAAACATGCAAAAAATGTGGGTCCCCAATTTTGGGGTACGATGTGGAGCAGCCACAACACTATTAAAATGCAAAAATTTTATGGGAAGGAGCTACTCTTTCCAACATCTAGATTTGGGTCATTTCCCTACTAGTATAACTAAAATAATGTAAATTTAAAACTAGTAAAGTAATTCTAATATATTTTTATGAGGAAAAGGGTGCAAGAGAATTAAGTGAATGCATAATATAAATACGATCATAACCATAAAGGATTGATTTGGTCTAATAAAATATCAAGCATAAATAAAATAACTTAAATGAAATCAAAATATGAAAATACCTATAATAAATGATAGTGAAGACTAATTCGAAGATGAGAAAGTAATGTCACTAACATAAAAAATCCATGAAAAAAGGTCATGCAACATATTTGATTCATAAATGCTAAGCTTCCCTTTATTATTCATTGAAATTTTAGTTACAATTTATAAAATAGTAGAAAATTTGAAAAAAGTAGCTCTAGCTCTTTTGAAGATTCCAAAGGACCCTTACAATGTGTGTGAAACTCCTATTTATAGATAAAAACTAGCTTGCTCTATTTATAAGCTACTAAAAATGATTTACACTACAAGAAAAAATATCATTATCATCCCTTCATAAAGGAGTAGGGTGGAACAAAAGGATCTAGGTGTACTACTACTTTGGATCTAGGTGCATTTCAACTTTAGAACCACAAACTATTAGGACCCTATCCTAACATTATTATGTAATTGTGTATGTGGAACCTTGGGTGCCTATTACATATGGGCCTATGAGATGTAAGCATTAATTATTACAAGGAGTTAATAAAAGATGTAACTATTTATTTATTAGGAGTTACAAGCTTGGGCCCCTACTTGCATGTGGATTGATCCTTGAGCATTAGGTTTAGGATTGATAATAGTCTATAAAAAAGGAGCTAAATTGAGATGTATCAAGTCAATTTTTAATATTGTAATAGAGATTTTCTTCTATGGAGGTTGCCACCTTGAAGAGGTCTACAATTCTATTTTTTATTATTAAAGTTGTTGCATTTCTATTCTATATTGCAATATTGTTATTTCAGTTCCTATTTTTTGTTAATTATTGCAATATTTATGTGGATGTGCTTATTTTAATTGGAAGGTTTCTAACAAGTAGTATCAAAGCTCTTTTCAAGGTCATATTTTTCTATAGTTACAATAGTTATTGTCTTTTCATCTAGTCCACGTTAGGTATACTTTTTCCTTCCTTATGCTCTTTTTCTTAAAAAACCCTACAAAAATAAATAGCACAATTTGTTTTCTATTTTAGTGGAATAGGTTAGAAACCTTGTGTTGGGGTTTTTCTAATATCATGAAGGAGCTATCATTTTTTGCATCTATATTACCCATAAAGCATCTAGTGAAGTGAGGGGTGATTATACTCTAATACATAGGCCTTAGACAACACATGTATATTACAATGAGCTCCCACCTATCCTTGGGTATATAGGGAGATCCCCAAGGATTAGGAGAAACCTTAATATCTAGGAATATATCAACCATTTAAGTTTTGTGATGCACTAGTAAACATACTAGGAAGTTACTCTCATAGTACACTTAGAAATGGATTATGTGGCTATAGGTATAGTGGAACCCTCTATAGTTAGAGCTCTAATATATTGGGCCAAACACTACTCACAAGTAAGAAAGTATACCAGAGAGGCTACAAAACTAAACACACCTTGGATTATATTGACCCTGCTAACTTGTATCATTTATCTTTCAACCATATCTAAACCAAAACCTAGACTTAATCATGTTAATAAGGTGTTTTGCATCATAGATTAATCGTTTAGTAATAGACAATGGAAGTTTTCAAATAAACAGTTGTCAAGTTGGCAATTTTATAGCACAATCTAAATAGTTGGTAATAATAGGGTATAGTAATAGTCAATGGAAATTATCAAGTGGTTGTCTATCAATGTAAAAACACAATGTGTAACCATCAAAACACTAAAAGTAAAAAAAAACATGTTATCTGGCCATTGAAACACTTAGCTAGTAAAAATATTAGGGTGCCAAAAAATGTCATATTGATATTAGCTCATTGTGATATTTTTTTGAGCTGATCGTTTTGGTATATAACACCCATAACCCTTTTTAGAAACTAAAAAAATTATTTTTTGGCTATAGCCTATTTTGATCATCTTTTTGAGTTAATTGTTTTGGTATATATCACCCATAAGTGTTTTGTGGACTTTTAGGATACCAAAAAATGGTCGAAGCTACCAGAGGAGCCCATATGGAGGATCTAAGTAAATAAGTGGTTAACATAAATATCAACTAAATACACAATTATAGAAATTAAATGAAAATGTGCATTATTTGTTACAATAGCATAAAATAACTTCAAGTAGAGCAAACACCATTGAGGGTTGCCTAGAAGGCATAGATCATGTATTTAACTAGCCAGGCAAAAAGGGCTTAGATTCTATGGATGGTAGTTAATAAGGAGGAATGCAATCTCTTTGCCAATAATAGAACATATAATATGCCCAAATTAGATATTTTAAAATTTGATGGTGGATCCCAATGATTAGTTATACCAAGGAAAATAATATTTACTCTTCATAAAGCTCCCCAAGACCTACAATTCATAATAGCATCCTTCAACTTTGAAGTTAAGGTGCTTCAATGGTATAAATGAGAAAAGAATATGCATCGAGATTTTCTTGGGAGGAATTTAAAGACCATTTGTTCACCTAATTTGGACACATTGAATATGATAATTTTACAAGACCCCTCACCAAACTAAAATAAACTGCAATAGTTTGATATTATTAGATGTAGTTTTAGAAATTGATAAACCATACAAAAGGCTTAAGTGATGAAATTTTCAAAAGTTGTTTCATTAGTGGCCTTAAAAAAGATATTTAATCTAAGGTATGGATATTCAAACCAAACGCCATGACACAAGTAGTAGGGTTGGCTAGAATAGCTAAAAATAATTTTGCTACTCAAATATGCACATCCAAATTTTTAAAAGCTCAAGCCCCACCTCCATCTTGGACTAAAACAAACCCTACTAATAAATAACCTACAATTAAGTGCCTGAATCAAGAATAAATGGAGGCTCATTGGGTGCAAGGACTATACTATAAATATTATTAAACATATTTCCCAAGGCACAAATGTATATATTAGAAATTATATTTTCTTGATGTGAGAAAATCTACAACTAATGATTCCCAAGAAAAAGAGGAAATACATCAGGTAGAATAGAAACTGGATCAACCCAATATGCTAGATGAAGCACAACCAAAAATTTGAGTACATGCACTAGTAGGAATATCCACCTTCCAACCCATGAAGGTGGTGGGATATTTCAAAGGCTAATGAATTGTAATACTCATCAATTTAATAATTACATACAATTTTATTGATTCCTGAGTGGCCAGATGAAATTCATGTAGTTCTTATGAGGTCATGATAGCCAATGGGGGGACCTTGCCATGCAAAGGAAAATTTCAAAATGTCAAGGTGTAGATGGGATCATACAATCTTAAAGCTGACATCTTTACCATGCCTTTGGGAGGATGTGATGTGGTGTTGGGAACACAATGCCTTCAAACTTTGGGTTTGATAACTTGGTATTTTTTTAAACTTTGAATACAATTCACCTAGTATAGAATACAATATACTCTTTGAGGAATGACTATAGGGACTATTTAGCTTATCTCTTCTCATCGTATGGAAAATATCTTGAAGAAATCATCTCATGGAGTGGTAGCATAGTTATTTTCATTAGAAGCCCAAACTACCAAGGATATAGTCTAACCATTAGGGCTACAACTCATATTGGATAAACATACATCCATATTTTATTAACCAAAGGGTCTCCCACCTTGGTGATCTCATGATCATGCAATCCAACTTATATCTGGAAACATACCACTTGAAATTTACCCTTATAGGTACCCATAAGCACAAAAACCTAAGACTAAGAAAATAGTGTAGGAGCTATTAGTGGTAGGGATTATTATGCGAAGTGTTAGCCCTTATTCTTCTTTAGTGTTGGTTCATAAGAAGGATGGATATTTATGGTTGTTAGAGTTACTATGTTGGTAACTATGATTATTACCTCATTTAGGTAATTTGTAATATTCACCTAGGTAGAGTTGATTTACCACATGGTAAAAAGTAGCTTGTTACTTTTTACCACCAGTAATTATCTATTACTATTTACCTAGGGTTAGTTAATTTGTTGTAGTCATTTTGACTACGTAACTAGGTTAGTAGGTTAGTGGTTAGCTACCTTCTAGTTAGAGCAACCTATTACGTGTTATTTGTTAGCGCTAACTTAGGATATTATTTTGTTAATATCCTAAGTCTATTGTTAGTATTTTTGACGTGCTATTTAAGCACTTGATTACTGAATAGTAAGGTTAATGCTTTGAATTATTATTTTGGTTATTTCCTAACCTAAAATTGGTATCAAAGCCACGGTTATGGAGGAGGCAAGGCGCACTGGACAAGGCAAGAGGAAATATCATTCTAGTCTGGGCAAGGCGAGAGCAAGTTTCTTGTTCCAAGGATTTCAAGCATCCAACCAATTGGTTGTTCATTATTTGCTTAATTTATTAAATTCTCCTAACATTTGCATTTAGTTTCATTTGAAACATTTCACTACACCAGCGTCCCCGTCGATAAGCAGAGACAATCAACCATCGAAGCTCAATTCTTTGGCACTGAAAACTCAAAGACAGAGGTCGACTATCACACGAGGGTAGGTGAGCCCTCGGGCAGCTGACCATCAGAGCTCAATTCTCCAACACCAATTAAACCTATTGACCATCACAAGGATGATCAACTATCGAAGTCAATTCTCTGGCACCAGGAATTGATGACCCCCTGAACTGAGGGTAGGAGCGCCCTCGGATCTGAGGCGGACCCAACACCTGACAGTTGTTAGGATAACTGCACACGAGATGATCACACCCGCACACCAAGACCCTAGGCAAGACACATTTTTTGAGACTATACTGGATGCAGGGACACGTGGATCACACCAGACTAACATACTTTTTGATATGCTGACATAGCGGCTAGCACGACTCCCAAGGACTAAGAGCTAACATATCAACTTGACCTGAACCAACACATGGTGGACAACCACTGGACAACAACCTATATAGGGACTGACACATGGCAAACAACCACTAGATGATGACTTGGACAGGGACTGACACATGGCAGAAAACCATTGGAAAATGAAAAACACAAACACGTGGGAGACATGTGGTGGACAACCACACGTCACCCGATCGGACTAGCTGCTACATGTGGCAGCTTGATAGTTGTGCCATGTGATGATGACCAAAAGGATAGTGGGGACCGACTTTCCATAGGCAATCAAAGCACTCGTGTGCTTTGTTTTTTTAAACAACAAAAATGCGCTCGCATAGCGCATTTAAGGCTTTATAACACGCGATGTTGTGCACTCATTTTCTTGTCGATAGATGGGGAAGATAATATAACGGAGATAGTCTCCCTTAGCTCCCATCCATAGCACCAACTGGGCTGGTTGGAGCCCCAACTCTAAGGCGTTGTCCGATGGGAGGTCGAGAGTTCTACTCTCGTCGGGTAAAGGCCGCATTTCTTTTTTAAGGTCGTCGCTTATGCAGCAAAGGTACTTAATATTTTTTTTTATGTTTATTTTTTTATTTTCTTAAATTAATTTACTTTTAATTTATCAAATAATTTAATATTATTTTATATAAAAATTATTTTTTTAATAAAAAAATAACTTTTAAAATAAAATAGTTTTTATTATTTAATGAATTTTTCTTAAATTAATTAGAAAATTGATATAAACTTAAAATTAAAAAGGGACCTTTTTTTTTTTGCAACATCTTAAACAAATTGAGCTTTTGTTTTCTCCTCAAAGGGGGATATAAGACATTTAAGAGCACCATTTTTTTGTAAAATTAAGGCACCTATTTTCTTCTCAAGCCTTGTTCATTTAGCATACAATAAAGGTTCAACATTGAATTCTTTCTTGCAAATTGTAACACAAGGAGACTTAAATTTTTTGCAAAATTCAAAGGCAAAGTGTGCATTTGTTTTCTCCAAGGGGGGATATAAGACATAAAATTGCACATTCTTTTTGTAAAATTGAGAAGAATTTGAAGCCTTGGGTCCATAAAAACTAAGTCGTGTGTCAACTAGTTCTGGAAGCCTTTCAAACGCGGGTCATGTGTCGACTTGTCTTGAAAGGAGTGTTATTTGTTAAATTTGCAAAAAAAAGGGGTAAGACAAGAAATTGGATTTCTTTGCAAATTTGTAACACAAAGTGAGGAGCACTTAAAACAAATCAAACTTGTTTATTTTGCAAAATAAAAAAGGATAGGCAATTGTTTTATGCCACATTATTTGCAAAATTATAAGACAAGGAGGAGACATAAAATATAAAAAAAAATTGCACAACACAAATTCAAATTTTGTTACAAAAATTAAAAGGTGCATTTTCGATTTTACTCGACACCTTTATTGGCAAAATAGGTGCATTTTCAGCAGTGCCTGACACCTATGTGATAAAGATTTTTGTGGGCATTCTTGTTTGATTATTGCATTATCTTTTGCAATTATAAGTCATAAAATCAAGAACACTCAAAACCCCAAAATTTCACAATAATTTGTGTAAAGCATTGCACAGATTTAAAACCAATTTTAATTGATATTCTCTCCTAAATCAAAACCCCTAATTCACTCTTATTTATTTGGTTTAATTTCCTCAAACTGATTATTCCTCTTCAAGAGGACTTTCAGGCAGGTGCCATTAAATATATTTTTGAGTGAATTATATTTTGGTACTCTTTTAGGGTATATCAAAAGAAATAACAAGTTTTTGTAAAATAAGGAACCTTGAAAGTAGAAATCTTTTGCACTAAGGGGGGATAATTCTTTTCTTCCTTCAAACATAGATTTTTGACAAGAGGGAGATAAAACTTGTAAAGGTAATCAGAAAAGTAGAAGTCATCATTAAATTATACCTTTTCTTTTAGGATTCATAATTGCAACCATTCTTGAAGTACTTGCAATAAGGAAGGATTATTTGGTGAACTTTTCTGATAAAATTGCCTAGGAAGCAAATTTTTGTACAACTTGTAAAAAGGACAACCATGACACCATTCAGTGTTGGTTTCCAAACAAGCAAAACAAGAAATGCAAAGGCACATCACAGAAGCAAAACAAAGGCAATATTGCTAGTGAAGTGTCTAGTTCTGATTCTGATTCTAGTTTAGAAAGGGCACACAAAGTGCTCCTGGCTAAGATAGTATTGTAAAGGGGAATCAAATTTGTCACCTTAAGCAAGCACCATTTCCTCTCTCTTTTTTTTTAGGCTTCATAAATAGCATAAGTTTTTGTTTGAAGTACTAGCAATAAAGGGGTGATTGTACCTCTTTTAGGCTTCATAAATAGCAAACTCTCATTTTTTGAAGTACTTGTAACAAAAGGAGGGAATTTTATGGTGTAAAATTTTCCTAGGAGGCAATCTTTGTAAAAACCTTCACAATGCTTCTTAAGTTGCACATATTTTGCAATTAAGGGGGATAAACATTTATTTTCTTACTTCACACAATTTTTTGTAAAAAGAGAAGAAGACTTATAAGGGTGCATTTTCGGCAGTGACCGACACCTTAGTCATACTTATTTCAAAAATTTGATTACAATATGTTTTGCAACAAGGGGGGAAACTTATAAGGGTGCATTTTCGGCAGCGACCGACACCTTAGCTACCTTAACAACACATTTTTGCAAAATCATATTGTAAATAGAATGAACCTTGTATGAAGTGATCTACTCTACTACACCTAGCTATTGCAGTGGCTAGTTACCCATGTAATTCGGTTGGATTACAATATTACAATAAGGACATTCGTTGATGTGAAGATAAAATGAGGAATGACCCACTTTTTGCTTAGGAGCAGCCAGAGCACTATGACAAAGCAAAGAACCAGCAAATCAACATCTTCACTGTATTGGGACAATTATATACATTACCCAAATAATGTAATAAGGGGGGATGTTAGAGTTACTATGTTGGTAACTATGATTATTACCTCATTTAGGTAATTTGTAATATTCACCTAGGTAGATTTGATTTACCACATGGTAAAAAGTAGCTTGTTACTTTTTACCACCAGTAATTATCTATTACTATTTACCTAGGGTTAGTTAAGTTGTTGTAGTCATTTTGACTATGTAACTAGGTTAGTAGGTTAGTGGTTAGCTACCTTCTAGTTAGAGAAACCTATTACACATTATTTGTTAGCGCTAACTTAGGATATTATTTAGTTAATATCCTAAGTCTATTGTTAGTATTTCCTAAGTGCTATTTAAGCACTTGATTACTGAATAGTAAGGTTAATTATTTTGAATTACTATTTTAGTTATTTCCTAACCTAACAATGGTTGTGTGAAATTTTACGAGCTCAATAAGCTTACTGTTAAGGAAAATTTTCTATTCCTATCATTGATGAGATTTTGGATGAACTCCATGGTGCTGAAATTTTCTCCAAGTTGGATTTGTGATATGGGTATCAACAAATTATAATAAGAGAAGAAGAAATTTCTAAAATAGTATTTATGACTAACAAAGGTCATTATAAATTTTTTTTTATGCCCTTTGGTCTCATTAATGTACCTTCTACCTTCTAGATTCTTATAAATGCTATCTTTCATCTCTTTATATGCAAATGAATACTGGTCTTCTTTGATGAAATCCTCATTTATAGTCATGCTTAGGAAGAGCATTTGTAACATTTGGATCAAACCTTACAGCTCCTAAAAGAACATCAATTGTGTGCTTAACAGTCCAAATATTCCTTTGGGATGCAAGAAGTGGAGTAGGTGGACCATATAGTTTCAATAAAAGAGATGGACATAAAGACAATTTGAGTTTTCTAGTAGTGGCCAAATCCCCATACTCTCAAAGGACTTTGGGGTTTCCTAGGTCTCACAAGTTATTAATTTTTTCTCCATAATTATGGGAAGATCGTAGATCCTTTGACAACTATGTTGAAAAATAAATCATTTGTATGGATGAAACCAACAAAAAAAACATTATTGAACCTTAAGTGATTCATGTTAACTATTCCCATGTTGGTCATGCCCAACTTTTCCAAACCCTTAATGATATAAAGTGATGCTTCAAAAAATAAAATTGGTGCAATTTTAATGCAAGAGGGAAGTTTTTTAGACTTTACAAGAAAGGCATTATCAGAGATAAATTTGGGAAATCAACCTATGAGAAGGAGATGAAGGTAATTTTACACATCGTCAATCACTAATGACCTTACCTTATTAGGTAACATTTTTCAATTAAAATAGATCATCAAAGTTTAAAATATATTTTTGAGAAATGAGTCTCCACACCAAAACAATAGAGGTGGTTCTCCAAATTACTAGGGTATGATTATGAAATTATTTACAAAAATGGCAAGGAGAATGTAGTGGTTGACACAATTTTGTGCCAATATAAATACCATAGTATATTATGTGCAATTTCAACTCTACTTAATGGAATTATTAGCTCCAATATGAAGTAACTAAAGATGCCACCTTGCAAGCCCTAATTCAGCAACTCAAAAACAATCCCAGTTCATGGAGAAGATATTCATGGGATTGGAAGAAATTGAGTTACCATGGTCTCTTGGTTATTCCATAGAAGTTACCATTCAATGAATCCATATTGCAATAAATGCATGCACTTCCAACGATGGTACATTTTATTTTCCTAAAAACTTATAAGAGGAAAAAATACACTTTCTTTTGGGTAGGAATGAAAAAGGATATTCAAAAATTTGTGGATAAATATAACACTTGTCAATGGATGAAAGGGGAAATTGTGTGCACTTTGGATACCCTCCAGCCATTTCTGACTCCAATAAATTTTTCGATAGATATATTGAAGGGCTTCCAAATTTAGGTATAAAAATAGTCATTCTTGTGGTGGTGGATCATCTATCAAAGTATGCTTATTTTTGTTCCCTAAAACATCCTTGTAAGATCCTCCATAGTTGCCCAAGTATTCTTAGATTACATTTTTCTACATGGTATACCCCAATCCATTGTTTTTGACTAGGACCCCATCTTTACTAATCATTTTTGGAAATAACTATTTAAACTAGACATAAAACTAAAAATAAGGTCGGCCTACCATCCTCAGATAGATGACCAAACAAATATTGTTAAAACAATTTTGGAGATATACCTTTGTTGCTTTGCATTTGAATATTATGATCAATGGGCCAAATGGATTCCCTTGGTAGAATGGTGATACAACACTTCTTATCATACCACTACCAATACGATGTCATTTGAAGTGGTTTATGGGCATCCTCCTCCATCACTTTCCTCATATATTCTAGGTATCTCTAGGGTCCAATTGGTAGATTCCACTCTTCGCAAGCATGCACTACTCCAGTAGATCAAGGAGAATTCGACCATGGCTTAAAATTGTATGCATCAGTAGGCTAATCAACACCATATAGAGCATAGTTTTAATGTAGGAGATATAAGCTTTCTCCACCTACAACCATATAGGAAATCATCATTATAGCTTTGCGGTCATCAAAAACTTACCATAAGATTCTATGGATCCTATTAGGTATTATAAAAAATTGTTTTAGTTTCCTTCAAGCTCAACTTATCACCTTTGTCTAAGATACATATAATTTTTCATGCCTCCTTGAAAAAGGTTTTTAGCACCTGGATATAGATTCAATCAACACTTCCAAAATTGGATGGGGAAGGACCATTCATATTAGATCTCAAGCACATTATGGATTTAAAAACACGTGCAATATACAACCAAACCATCACTAAAGTTTTAGTACAATGGTGAGTATTACAAACAAAATATGCCATGTGGGGATCAGTACATCATCTCCAACAATAGCTTCCTCATCTCAAGCTTTGATGACAAACATTTTTTAAGGAGGACATGTTAGGACCCTATCATAACATTATTATATAAATATGTATGTGGCACCTTGGACAACTATTGCATATGGGTCCATGAGATGTAACCATTACTTATTGCAAGGAGTTAATAAAAGACAACTATTTCTTTATTAGGAGTAACAAGATCAGTCCTCAACTTGCACATGGATAGATCCTTCAGCATTAAAATTTGGGTTGATAATAATCTAAAAATGTAGGATCTAAATTAACATATATCAAGTAATTTTTGATATTATAATGGAGCTCTACTTCCAAGGAGGTTTCCTCCTCAAAGAGGCCTATTATTCTATACTACAAATTTTATTTTTAATTAATAAAGCTATTGCATTTCCATTCTATATTACAATATTATTTATTTAGTTTATATATTTTTGTAATTAGTGTAATATTTTAGTGGTTGTGCTTATTTTAATTGGAAGGTTCTTAATAGACATACTTCAATTTTGGGGCTAGGTGCATTTCAACCTTACAATCAATCATACTTCTCCCTGATTGAGGTACACTTGGTGAAGTGGGATGCATTGGGGCCTTATCTATTTTATTTTAATTCATCCTCTATTTAGTTTTTTACCTTAACTTTTGTTATGGATTTGTGCTTGAAGGGTGATGGTAGTAAGAGGCTATTACATGACCACATGGTGGTATTACAATTACATTTTGATAATTATTTATGTATTGAACGATACTTTGGTCTCCTCCTTGAAAGTCAAGAAATTTAACCAATTGAACTCATGCCATTTGACTAAATATTAAGGTTCACCCCTAGGATTCAAATCTTGGTTTATGGTGTGAAATTCATCACTCCCACCAATTGTCCTAGACTCCATGGGCATTTTTTCAAATGGATTATTTCTACTCTAATTAGTATCAATTTTCTAAATTGTTGAAATTTTATTAAAAATTCATCCTTCAAGTTATGAGAAAATAATTATAGATTCTTATGTGTCATATTTTAATTTTCAACATTGAAAATCTCTTATTTTTAATACTTGAATTCATAACGTTTACTAATGTTTTGGTAAAATATTTTAGTTATGTCTATTAACTAGTCTAGACACCTAGAATGCATATATCTATTAAATGTTGAGAGATATGAAACTCAAGGCACCCATATTAAGCTTTTTTAAAGCTACATATAAGATAGGCATTTCTAATTTGCTATCTCTTTGCGTTTGAAATCTATATACACTAGATATCCAATCGAGTTTATAACTTATTGAAAATCCAATTAATCCTATGAAATGAAGTTGGATATAATAAATATTTATGTTTTTTACTTATTTATAAATATTTTGTAAGTGCTCAATGTAGTTTTAATGTATATAAATTTAATTTAATTTCAACTTGTGTAATAAAATTGAAGACCCAACCAATTTTAAGAAATATAAGGTTTAAGATTATTCAGCTTATTACATGACCTACTTTATAAGTTTTATAATTATTTCTTATTTAGCATGAATTTTTTATTTTTCCCATTGGAATTTTATGGTTGTTCCTCTCTAATTAATTTTTTAAATATTTTAGCTAATAAATTGAAAACCTAAGTTTTTAGATCCAAATTTCATTGATTTATAATAAACTTTGCTTGGAAAAATGACTTCATCCATAAAAAAAATTTCTAAATGAATTTTTTTTGCCCCAATTATCATACTTTTAATATTTTTGAAATTTACTAAAAACTTATCCTTATGGGTTTGAGAGAAAACTTAAATAGGTTTCTATATCTCTCATTCTACTTTTCAATGGTGACATCCTATAAGCATTATTTTTTTTTTGTTGGATAATAAGGAATTGTACTCATGTCCCCCACCTTTATAAATTATATCTCTATTATTTAGAGGTTGAGAGTTTGCAAATAGATACACTTCTCATATCAATTGAGATGATATAGCTAGAAACCTACATCATTTTACATAAAATGTTTGAATTCTTGATTTTCATTTTTTGGATCTTTTCAAATTTTTGTATGAATACAATTACTCCAAAATTTAGCATCTTTCTTGATATTTTTCTATAGCAACCTTCACAATGCCAAAAATTCACCTCTATTATCTATGCCTTGCATATTAGTAGAATAATATTTCCACAACATTGCACTATCATAGTCCGCTTTACCAAATATGGTTGTTAGTTTCCTTCCTAAAACACAAGTGCAACCACACAAATTATAATAAAATAGTCTAAAGGCAACCTTTTTATTTAGGGATATTCTTTGAATATTATAAATGCTCTAAAAAATAATAGGGTGTCCTCTTAGAATGTCATAACCATTGTTCAAGAAGCTAATAATATATCCCAAAATTTCAATGATCTCTCTATCAATCATGTGTATTGTGAAGCTAACAGGCCTGCAGATATTCTTACTAGTTGCCATAAATCACTATCCATTTGAAAAGAAAGCTTTCCCCAAGAAATTTTAAATGCTACTAATAATTATTTGGTTTGAAATATGTGGTCATAGATTTTGGTGGGTTAGCTTCTCCAATGATGACTCCAAATTTTCAACATGATTTGTTTCTTTGGTTCCAATTCTTATGGTGAAAGTTTTTTATTAGCGTGAGTTTCAGTATTGCTATCAGTACTGGTGGTTGCTTCTCCTGTTTCCTTTACATGAAGTATACTATGTACCAAGGTAGGCCCTATCATTGGGTTTGTCTCATGGTGGTCTTCTCCAAGCATGTCAAGTCCCTTAGTAGGTCTAGGCAGTGTAATTGAATATTGTCAAACAAGGTCAATATGCATCAAGTCTCGAGATCCTCTTTTTTGCATCTTAAAAATTTTGAGAATCATTTTTTTAGTCAATTGGAACTCCCAATATTATCCCAATCCTATCCTTTGCATAGTCTATCTTGTGCCATGTTTGTATTTTCCAGTGTCTATTCCCTATGGAGAATTACTAAGTGGTCTACCAATCACTCCAACTCAGCTTCCATAAAGGTCATTTATTATACCAAAATTTCTATATTTACAACCTTGGTCTGTGTCAATCCATTTATGTCTAGTTTTATTTGCTATTGTGTGTCCTAGGCAGTAAGAAGTGTAGTGTTTGGTTTCTATGGTCTTCCTTTTTCCTTAGTCTTACTAACATGGCCCTGCTTGAGCCATCTAGTCGTTAGATTGATCCCCTATCTCAGATCTTTTTGGAAGCTCATGGTCTCATTCCTTTCCTCAAAAAGTTCAAAGGGGTTGAGCAAGATATCACTGAAGCCTTTATCAATTTGTGGAATAATGATTATGTTGTTTTGCGTAACCTCCATTTTAGATTTATTGTTAAGATGATGGCCGAGGTGATAGAAATTTCGATGAAAGGATGAGCGATGTGAAGAGATCATCATAACTAGGAACCTGAGCTCCAGGGCTTCCCATTACTATTTATAAGTTCTTTATTGCCCCTACATGGGTCTTTTTGAATAATATGTTTCTTCTTATTCAGGTATCTATTATAATTTTTTTTGATATTTTGCAAGCATCCCTTGCATGGGTTTTTATTATAGCTCCTTTACAAGGTTTATACATAGTTACTTCTCTTAAGAAACCCCTGCATGGTTCTCTGGCTCTATTTTTATGTTTATGATGTCAGGCATCCACTCAGCCTTCTCTATTGTTGTTTGGTCCTTTTTGTTCAGGTTACAGCTAGCCAATGTGTAGGACTATGTCATCTTATGCTATTGTGTTAGCTACCAGTTTTGTACTTGGGTTTGGGGACCATTTAAATCACACACTTAAGCAATTTTACCTACCAAAAAAAACACATTACTGTTACAAAATAAAGCAAATATTACCAATGGAAAACATTAAATTACAATCAACATTTTAAGCTTCAACTAAAATTTCTACTTCCTCTAACCATGGAAAGGAGAATTTAACTTAATGATCCTCAATAAAAACCCCTCTATTGGCTAGATTATCTGCACATTTGTTTCCTTACCTTAATATACATGTAAAACTAATTTATTCTAACTCTTTAGCAAGATCTTGAATTTCCACAATTATCTTTTGTATGTTCCATGGAGCCTTTGTTTTCAAAATTACATTTATTACTATGAGAGAATCACCTTCTATCCATACTCTATTCCATTTCATTTTTTTACATTCTTAACCCTTCTAAAGCTACCCAAGCTTCAGCTTCATTATTTGTCTTAAATCCACTATTGAAAGCATAATGAGACAAAATATGTCCTCTATTATTTCCAATTATTCCTCCTCCTCTTGTTGGTCACGGATTTCCTTTAGATGTTCCATCAAAATTCAAATTAACCCACTCCACATCTAGTGTTTTCCACTTTATATTTTTTATCTTCGTACTACTTCTCTTGTACCCAACATCATAATTCAATTTAATGACTTGAATCCATCTATCAAGACTCTCAGCTTCCAAATTAGGGACTGGATGAGTTGATAGGGTTGGTTTAGACTCATCTATGGATAAACATATATTTTTTTCATAACCTTTAAACCGATTTCCTTTCCTTTAAATATTCTTCTATTCCTTTCTAGCCATATAGTCCAAAGTATTATATATTTTGATATATCCCATATTGTCTGTTAAGTGCTATGCCACTGCTTTAACCAATATTCAATTCTACTATTCATCACCATGCATTTACCAAACATATTAAGAATCCATTACCATAAATTCCAAACTATTAAGCAATGTCCCAAGAGATGGTCTATACTCTCCTCCTCCTTATTATAGAAAACACATTGAGAGGGGCCATGAAAACCCCTTTTCTTAAGGTTATCCCAGGATAAATCCTATAAGCATTGTTATTAAGAATAAGTTTTTAAAATACTTATGCATTTATATAATATTTACAAAAAATATTAGTAACACTATTTCTCTCTCTCCTTTTTAAATTTTCAATTAAAATTTATGAATTAGATATTAAAATACTAGGATTGTTGTAATTTGAGATGAGTATGAGCTAAGAGTGAGCCTTGTCTTCTTTTGTTTTAGATATTTGGGGAAGATTAAGGATAAAGTGCACATAGGAAGCAAGTGCAAGTAAAGAGTGTGCCTCACCTTTTCCTACTCCGTATCTTAGAAAATTTTAAAACATAAGAGATTAATATCACAAAAAGTTAGTTAGCATTGAAGATACCAATATTTGAAAGCCCTAATTAGACATAAAAATGCCCTAGCTAGAAGTATGGATGTCCAAGTTGGAGACAAGAGGATATGGCAAAATCCAATATAGGCAACATGTGTTACACCAAAGTTGATTATGAAGGATGAGATGATCAAGCATGATATAATGGTTATTAAAAGTAAAGGATTAATGTGTAAGTTCCATGGATACTAACCAAAGTTTCCAGGGATTTAAAATTGAATCAAGTGGAAGTGGGATTGTTAGATAATTATCGTTATTCTCACAAGATAATTCCATAGGATCTCACAATATTTCTAGACACAAATTCATACAATGAATAAATAAAATAATGCACAATAAACTGACTAAAGTTTATTGATAAAAATCTACTATGAGAAATGCATAAATGCAATGCTTCTTTAATTAAATATTACAAATATTTGTATTCAATATATACATACATGAGACTCTTCATATGCACATGACTCTTGACCTTTACACTTACATAAACTCTTCATCTCCTCATACTCATGAGAGATCCAACTCTTCACATTTCTCTCTTACATAATAATAAATCTCACATATTACATAAAGATAAAGTCTCTCATGATTGCTCATAAATCCTTACTTCTAAACATGACACATAACTCACATAACTCACACTTACTAACATGACACCTTACATGCATAACTCCTCACTTATTTACATGACACATACTATAAACTCAAATATTAAATGCACCCTACTCTAAATTATTTTCAAGGTGCCTACAACATTATTGTAAGTTGCTAAATAATGCAATACCTCCAAAAACCCCCATATTACATTATTTGGTATGAAGACATTTTGTCTCCATGTACTTTAATCTTATTTAATTCTTGTCTTATTATTTCTATACTAACTCTGGCACTCCTTCAAATCTAGGCACTAAATCTATTTTTTTGGGCTGATATCTATACTTGTTATTCTTATGAGAAAGTCATCACAATAATATATAAATTATTGATATTATCTTTTGAATCCCATGGCTCATAGTTATCAATTGTATTGTTGATTCTCACAAATGTAGAATGTAACAACTTATCATCTTGTTTATCATTTGATATTTTAGAATCAACATTGTCTGTATCAACACATATGCCCTCTATACATTATTTGTTTATACCTAAATATGTCTTGAATAATATCATTTGATGTCATATTCCTTAAGTCATTTGTATCACAACTGATATCTTTCATCACAAGTTTATTCTTCAAGCTTTTAATCAATTCTTCTTGCCTTTTGTTCTTGTCTTTAGAAACTTCAAGAGTAAGTAATGCCATATACATTATCTTACCTATATCAATAGGTAATATAATAGCACCTTTAGAGTCTTCATTTGCTTCAATAAGTTTTGAACTCAAATAATTACCAAACATTGCAAAATTTTCATCTTTGGCTTCTCTAAAAATTGATTGTAAGTCCTTTGATTTTATTGATATATCTTTTTGTTCTTCAATATTATCTATCATGTGTCATGTGCAAAGTTTTAGATATTTCAACCTTTCCTTACTTTCTTCTAGTGAATCATATTGAATATATGTTTCTCCTTTTGTTTGCTTTCTTTCCATGGTAATAAGTCTGTAATCTACTCTTGTTCACAAAAATATCTTCAAATTACTTTCCTTATGAAATCCCTTATTACACCCAAATTAAAAAAAAAAAACATTTTTTCAATTCCAACTCAAATTTTCTTATTCTTTCTTCATAAAAACTTTCTTCATCAATTCTTCACTCATCAATTTTCTTCAATTTCTTTCTTCAAGTTATTTTCCTTCAATTTTTTCTCTTTCTTCAATTTCAAAATTAATTTTTCCTTCAATATTTCATTCTTTTAGTCTTCTTCAAATTTTATTCTTCCTCAATTTTTAATTCTTCAATATTATTCTCTTCAATTTATCTTTCTTCTTCTCTTAAATTTTTTAATTTCTTTCTTCAATTTTAATTTTTAATTTCTTTCTTCAATCTTCAATTTTCTTCTTCTTTCTTCAATTTCAAATTTTCATTTATTTTTTCTTCAAAATTCAAAATTTTCATTCAATTTCTTGTTTCAATTTTTCCTTCTTCAATTAATTCCTTTTTCAACAATATTCTTCTTTAATTTAATTTCTTATTATAACTCCCTTCATTTCATTCTTCTTCAATTTATTTTATTCTTCACCTTTAATCATTTATCTTCTTATATCTCCTGAAATAATTTACTTTCTTTCTCCAATGTTTACTTTAAATATCCCTTTGCTTTTTTTAAAAAATAGTCTCCCAACATTTCACTTCCAAAATAAATATTATGACACCAAATTTAACTTGTACCTTGAAGGCAATCTATTTTGTAGCATGAATTTCATTGGTGCTTCTCAAGTTTAAATGCTCCACCTTTGGCGTTAGTTACAACTTTATGTCGATTGCACTCAATGGTGCATTATCTAGTCTACTCTCATCATTGTAATACTAGACTTCAAATATCTCCTTCGGGATTGATCATTTTATTCCCAGTCATATCTTCTCATAAAGACTTCAAATTTCCTCTTAGGTGCTCCAATCATTTCTCTCAAGCACTCCAATTATTTCTATCAAGAGCTCAAGTTATATCTCATAGGTGCTCCAATTTTTGTTCAAGCACTCCAATTATTTCTTTTAGGCACTCTAACCAACATATCCCTTAGGCACTTTAATAAATATCTCCTATAGACACTTAAATGTTCCTCTCAAGCAAGTTAGATGTTTCAACATCTCCCTTAGGTTCTTTTATTTCTGTAGACATTGTAACTTTCCTCAATATAATTTTTTCTCCTTATGAACACTTCAACATTCCTCAAGTTTTATTCTCCTCATTCCTTGTGATGTTCCTCCTTACAAACTTTGTTCACTTTCTCACCAAATATCTCAATGTTCTTCAATGAATTTTTATTCTTTGTGACTCTCCTCCCAAACACATTGATTTTCTTATCTTCACCTTAGCACAATCATCTTTTTGCTATAGATAAGTCTTATCTCCACTGTGGATTGGATACCACTATTATAAAATTATCACTATAATCATAATATAATTCCATAGGATCTCATAATATTTCCACACAAAAATTAATACAATAAATCACTCAAAAAGTGCACAATGAACTTATTGAATTTTATTGATAAGCATCTACTATGAGCAATGCATAAATGAAATTCTTCATCAATTATGTATTACAAAGCTTCATCTCCAATATATACATGTGTGATACTCTTCATATGCACATGAATCTTGACCTTTACACTTACATAAACTCTTCACATTTCTCTCTTACATATAAACATACCCTAATCTAAATTAGTTACAAGGTGCTTTCAACATTATTGCAAGATACCAAATAATGTAATACCTCCAATAGGGACTGAATTCAAATTACTACATGAATTTTATTCTAAAAGGATTTTTCATCATATTCTCTAGTTCAAAAATCAAAGATAAAATAATAAATGGTGGACCAATGGTTTAGGTAGAGAGATGCATTATATTTAAGACCATGGAATGACAATTATTCTATGGAGATAGAAATTATTAAAAAGCTCAAATAAAGGAATACTTCAGACCATGGTCTATAAAATTTTACCCTTTCACTTAGAGCATCAACCAAGCCCCTATTTGGATTAGATTATTAGGTCTCCCCCTACATTTTTGGCATGAAGATATACTGGTAGGTATTGTCTGTCGGTTGGGGTACCTAATGGTGATTAAATCTACAATGACATCCAAATCAAACTTTATTTATGCATAGATGTGTATGAATATGGACATGAAGAAACTACCTCTTGAGTTGATTGAATTAGCATCCATTTATGGGTCATTGAACCATATTATCAAGTATGAAAACCTTCTAGTCAAGGGTAACTCTTGCCAATGTGTGGAGCACCTTAATAGGGATTATCTTCAAAAGAAAAATCAAGATATATGATAGAAGCAAAAAATGATGGTGGAAATAAGGAAGGTTTGATATGAAAATCAGTTGAAGAAGTAGGGGACTTTGGTATGGAGAAAATACCCTTGTCCAATATGGAGGAGAAAGAGTGGGAGGAGGGAGAAATTATAGAAAGACCCTAACAAGTAACCTCCCTGATATTATTCATGTTGCTTCAACTGATTTAGCTATTAAAAATACTTTTGTATGTATCCATATCATTTTAGAAGACTTAGATTAGAATGCTTTAGTTTTTTATCATAAATAAGAGCAAAACACCCCTGAAACTGAAACCCAAATAAAAAATAATTTTCCTCTTACCCTGGAGGAGAATATTGAGATTCATGATAGATCACCTAAGACCATGGAATGAGAATTATTCTATGAAGATAACCTATAAAGGAATAGGGGAGCCCAAATTGAGTCACCAAGAGATCTAGAAAAACTAGGGTGGGTTTTGGACATGAGGCAAAATAGGGAAGACCTTCTTAGTCAAAAATTAGGGAAAGGAAAACTATGAAAGAAGTTGTAAATGAAACATAGATGACCCTCAAATTAGGAGGTTAGGATAGATCACCTAGGGCTCAAGAACCTAGGAAGGAATAGGGGAGCCCTAATCGAGTCACTAGGAGCTCTAGAAAAACTAGGGTAGATGTTGGGCATGAGGCAAAATATGGAAGATATTCTAAGTCATAAATTAGGGAAAGGGTGTGAAAGAGGTTGCAAATAGAACATAAATGACCCTCAAATTGGGTAGGAAGAAACACCTAACAAAAATTAAAAAATGATAATTATATCTAGAATATTAGGGGTCTCAATGCCCCTTCCAAATACTAGTTGGTGTCGTCATTAAGGATGGACTTGTTAGTATTTTGTTCTTTTTTATCCTTTAGTTGGTGGTTTACTTAATCGTTTTAGTATGTGTAACCACCAAAAAGGCTCTTGCTATCTAATCTATCTATTGCAATTCACAAAAGAAGCACAAATGGGAAAATATAAGTTGACAATAAGAAATGAAACAAATATAAAGAATCTTTTTATTAATTTCAATGAAGCCAAGTTACATATTCGTCTCTCTTAGGGATACCCATTTGATACATAAATTACAATAGAGTTTCGAATCCCTCTCAAGGGTAGATGCAATCAAAATACCTTACAGGGTGACACGAACTGTTCTAGGGTGTCGATGGCCCTCTTCTCCATGATTAGAGGTATTTTTTGCCTTGCACCCCAAAACCCTGTTAGTCTTGCATGCAATAAACAACAAGAGACATTAAAAACAAAGAATGCCTCTCTTAATGAGGCTATATAAGGATATTTGCAAAAAAGATAACATGATAATAAATAAATCAAGAAAGTAATTTAGTACATGTAAATTGATCTAAAAAATGATAATATACCATTAGAAACATGAAAGAAACTCAAATAAATCTATCTAAGCTCCTAATTAACCAATTGAAGATGTGAAAGCATGAAAAATATTCATTATGCCTACACTACAAAAATTAATGGAAATTACCATTAACCCCTAATCTATCGGTCAAATGTCTCTAGAATACTAAATTAACCCTACAAAATGATCAATCTAATCTAGTTAAACAGAATGTAAAACTGAAAACAAAGAGATCAGGAATCACCTGTTAACCGTGGGTCATTCACGCGGTGGGCACTGTTCACTGCAGCTAATAGCCATGACGGAGACTGAAGTAAGTTTACCCTCCAAATCAGGGCCAATTCTCTAGTTCTTCTTGCCAAAATTATGGTCAAGGGTCACCTCTGTGTCCTCTGACATATTTGGTGGTTGAATTGCTCAGTAAGTGCATAGATTGCATGGATTAGCATTTCTTATCTCTCCTATCATCCTAGGACCTCCATGGCAATGTGATCTCCAATTGGGTAGCAAAATTATTCCTATCAATGCATGTGAGTGGCTATGCAATTCGATAGGGCTTCGTTTCTCAATTGATTATGCTTATCTCCCTCTTTTACCTAATTTGGAGGGGGATTATATAGCAATTACCAAGGGCTAGGGGTGGCTTCATGAGGAAGCTAATATCAAGATTAGGTGGTTGAGCTTGTTGTATGGAAGGATCCAAAACCTTCCTCACTCAAACCGCTTCAATCCGTAACCAATTGGTCATTGAAACCAATTTTGGGTCGGATGAAGGCCAATTTATTCTTAGTGCTGACCGCGGATGACATGCGTGGTGAGCTCTGCTAACCATGGGTGTCAGCAGCGGCTAGCACTGACTAGGCAAAGGTGCCCAAATTGAGTGGTAAAAACCATTGTTATACCTTGTAATTTGTCCAAGGTCTTCCATATGGTCTTCTAGGATGTTCCATATGAGTAGTCACCTTGGCATGACATGTTTTAGGTGTCTACAGATGACCCTTTTGAGATGCGTTGTGAGATCAAACAATACTGAGAAAAAATAGACCTCCTAAAATGATATCGTAGGTTGCATGATGATCATTAGTCTGGTCAACATTAGATGCCCCAGGTCCTACAAAGAGGACGCGCATCCTAGAATCATTGCTTCCAACTCAGTGAAAGGCTTAATTTGAAATGGGTTTGCACTCGTCATCAGGAATTCGGGTAGATTTGGTGCTACAATAGGAGTTAGGCCTATATAACCGAAACGAGGAGAGTTGCAAACAAATTTTCATATATGTTTTTTATCCCATCAAAAGGGTAATATTATGATATCTTTTGCAATGATTCATAATACGAATGTAATTTTCACAAGATCTAGGGATCTACGATCAAGGTATCTTTTGTTGAATTTGATTATGATTTGATATTATGACTACCCCCTCAAGCGACGAGTCGATGAGGGTAATAACAATAAATAAAGCGACGAGGTCGCTTGACCACTATGAATGATCTTGAATAAATTAAGTTAGCATTTGAATTCTTGGCAAGGCCTAATCAGCCATGATTGCAAATGTTAATATTAATTACCTATTTCTATCCCATGAAGCGGTTCAGCCAGGAAGCCTTTCTTAGGGAATCAGAATGAGGACAATCCCGATTAGGCATGTGTTGAATCATATTATTCGATGATATGCTGAAAATATCATAGGAGATTTGCAATGAATATTTCGTTCCCTTGGAGCAGTCCGGCCATCAAGGCCTTCTTGGGGATTGAAATGGAGCATAACAATTCCACGATGATGAATTTGCCCCAAATGTCCTTATGGTAATTTACTCATCTTGTCGGATTGCATGGATCACAAGTCGTTGCAACCGCAAAGTGTATAGGGTAAATGACTGAATATGAGGCACATTTGGATTTTGATTTATTTGATTTTTTTAATTGAATTTTGTTTTATTGGCTGAGAGGTGCGGTATTCTAAGGAAGGATTTCCATGGTGACGACCTCGGTTGAATGTACTTTGTAATCTTAGCCAATTATTCTATTTTTCCTTATGATGACATTTTCCAATGTCGTTGTGCTTTGTTTGGCTTATTTTACTTATTTTATATTTTTTGGAGCAATTATGGTCTGATGAAAAAATTTAATTTAACCTTTTAAGGCTCTCCACAATGGGAATTGGGAGTATTTATTATAGCTTGCTGATCGTACCTATCAGATGTGGGCAATTTGTTGATCGCAACTTGAAGTCATGATCGCAAAACACTAATTCAAGGACCACAATTGTCAACCGCGGGCCAACCCGAATTTAAAAGTATATATAAGGTTTTGACATTTGAAAATTCATTATTTACCTGACAATGACAGTAAATTTGAGAGCTCTAAGTGATAAACATTAAAATTTAACCTGGGATGCTACCAAAAACTTGACCCATTCCACATATTCCACACCCATGGCCAACCAACTGGAGGCTTCGACCAATGGAGGAGCCGGTGCCTCCAAGGTAACTCGAAAACTGAGACCACGCTTGCAAATTACCAAATTTAAAATTAACCACACTAAGTAATGGGTAAATGAACCACATTAAACTGCTAGTAACGAACCTCACCCTAGCTAGGTTTAGCATAGGTTAGTTTAGGGGTTGGGTTTAATTTTTTAAGGTTTATTTGGGAAGGACGAGGCCCAAAAAGGGTCTCACTTCTTAGCTGTGGGTGGCAGTCGCAAATCCCAATTGCCAAATTGGGGGCCACGACTATCAACCATGGTGGGATTTAAATCCCAATGATCACTTTTTTAACTGTTGTGCTGACCGCGGTTAGGACCCGCGACGCACAAACTTTAGGAAAAATTTCCTAATTTTTTAATTTTTTTGGATTTTCTTGGCAATTAATGCCATTTAATGCATTTTTGAAGTGCTCTTTTGATTTTTATTGAAATGTTTTATTATTTTTTTGCATGTTTTTGCTTTTTGATGGGATTTTATGATTTTTTTGGCATTATAGTTGTTTTTAATTATTTTTCTTCTTGTTTTTACTTTATTTATGTTACTCAGGCCTTAACTAATAGAGTGATGGAGACCGATCTCCTTCGCAACCTGTGCCACACTCTTACTAACGTGGAGTGGGGTTGGTTTTCTACGATGGGTTTTGGTTATATCTTGGACCTCCCCATGATTAGAGTTGACCAGTCTTACCTAAATGCTTTGGCCCGTCGCTGGGATGCGCAGACCAACACATTTCACCTGCCTAGGGGTGAAATAACTATGAATTTGGAGGATATCTATTGCATATTTCGATTGCCTATCAATGGTGAGGTTATCACTTCTTCTCCTACCAAGACAAATAAGATTGTTTTTTATGCTATCTTTGGCCAGTGGAGCCACGACGCATAGGGTCACATCGACCATGGAGGCGTCCACGTCTAGGAGTGGTTCCAAGCTGGCTTCTTCTCACAGTTGGAGGTTGTGTTCATGCACCTTATCATTCAAATAATCCTCTCGAACTCTTCAGGTGTGAGGTTCCACTGGAACCTCCCAGCTAGGACCAAAGAGGTGATGGTGAGCTCGACCGTGTGGCCTCTCATTTTAGTGTGGGAGAGCACTCTACTAGCACAGCTCTACCATAAGCTATTTCATATCACGCACCATAGAATAGTGGGCATCAATTGTAGCATACTCCTACAGATTTGGGGTTGACATCACTTCTTGATAGAGCACCCCATCGACTTACCTTTGGATATCACTTCCATTCTTGATGAGCGATAGTGCTATGAAACCTATTGGCCTTAGGAGTAGGAGGGCTTCAGGAGTAGGTCTCATGCAGGAGATCTAGATCACTATATTGGTCTCTTTGCATAGCTTCACCTTGATAAGATATGGTGGTGACCCTACATGGACTGTTTAGCCTAAACGGAGGAAAAAAGATACCTATGTCGGGAACACAGGGATAGGTGGATCATCAGCCAAAATGTTGATATATGTGAGTACCAGTTCTACTCTCATGTCCTAAGGTAGTTTAGGATTCGTCAAGATGTCCCAGATATGCCTACCATCTATATATTCTTGGTCCTAGAGAGGGACCTGACCCTGGCCCCAAGTGACTCCATTGGGGGATGCTGATGATGACTTTCAAGATTCGGGCCTAGCAGACGCAGGCACTACTATAGACTATGATGGCTGGTGGTCAAAATTCCAATGGTACAGTGAAGGTCCACTAGGCCAACCAGCTGATGGGTTCATAGTAGAGGGTGTAAAAGGAATAGAGGTAGATCCTCATGGGCGTAGGACCCGCCAGCGGATATAGGGTACATGGGATACAAGTGCTGCAGAATAGGAGGTCCCATAGGTAGAGGTAGAGGAGGAGACCTCTAAGGATGGTGAGGCAGCTCTAGACACCAAGGTAGGGTAGCTGATATCATAGGTTTTTGATCTCCAAAGCCATGTGGGGAGAATATGCACCTAGATCCTACACAAAGATACTTCTATCGCCACTCTAAAGGTGAAGCTAGCTTATGGGTAGAGGTAGTGATGCGAATACAAGGAGGAGAGGGTAACTCTCTAGGCATGGATGACCACATCAAATATTTGTATTACATAGCTCACTCACAAGCATGATCTATCATAGGCACAACTAAGTTTAGTGACCCTGGAGCAATATCTACTCAGGGTGGCTAGGGGAGATCCCTCATCCTCATAGGCTATCATGGCACCTCCTGCGGTACCATCTACTTTAGTTCTAGCAAGTTTTGATCATATGGCCAAGATTAGGAGGCTACATACCCTCATGGGGGAGGGTAATGATCAAAACATAGTGGTTTTAGCCTGTAATGCCCATCTAGAGGGCATCATCAGGTTGCTATGTGGGCAGGTTCCAGAGAGGACGACTACCATAGGGTCACACCAGACCATGACCAGGGAGGCAGGATAGTCATCGGCTAGCTCCAGTCATAGGATGCATAGGTCTGACAAGAGTAATGGGACCAGCTCACGGAGGAGCCACAATAATGGCAGAGGTGATGGTGGTGCCTCACAAATTGGGGGTACAGGCCCTATCTAGTACTGATCTCAGAGATTCTACTATACCGTTTTTTAGTATAAGGTCAAGGACCTACACATATGTAGCCTATGGGCATTTTGATTGTACCTCCTCCATGATGTACATTTGACACATATATATATATATATATATATATATGATACGACAATTCATCTCATTACATGTGTACTTTATTTTTGGTATTTTATATTTTATGTTATGCATATGGATGCAATGCGTATATTGATTAGATATTATATGATGTGATTTATGGATGGCATGCACTAGATAGCTATGCGATAGATGGTTAGATGTTATGAGTTATGTATGTAGATGGACTACTTATGATATATGCATATGGATGTGATGTTTATGTTAAATGCATGTATACGTTTTTTTACTTGTATGCATTTATTTTATGTTGCTTTGACATAATTTATGCCATGTATGTACTGCATGTATTTTTCTTTGATGAATACTATGTAAATGAACATGTATGCTTTAATCACTTTAAATATAATGTATGCAATATGAGTTCTAATCAATCTAATGGATGACACCACAGAATGTATAACAATCATGGATTGTAGTTGTTTTATCTTTATGAATGTTTGATAATTTGTACACCCGTTTATGAGATGCAATGATATATTGTTTCTATTCATGGGCTTTTGTAAATTAAAAGGATATGTATAATATAATCAGTGGTCGTCTAAATATCATTTCTGACATCCATCCGATATATAATTATATAGTATAAATAATTCTAATAAACAAACTCTCATAAAAGAAATTGATTTTTGATGATTGCATTAAAATTGGTTGTTGCTATTTGGGAATTTTTGAGGTTTACCATGAGACTCAAACACCCTAGTTGACTTATCAAAATTTTTATACTAACCACACTAGACTTCTGAAACATAAGACTTTCGCTAGAATAGGCCCTAACTGTTCATTACTCCTATGTGTGCAAGTGATTATATTTGATAAGGCATAAGCATATCCCGATGTCAGGCAAGATTCTTTCAGCCCATTGCTAATATCGGGGGTCCACAAATATCTTACCCAATCCCAGGTTTAGATTTCAGTTGGACTAGACCACTAGGCGATACATGACACTTGAAGCTAGCTCTTCCACATTTAAACATTGGTCTACACATAAGTGAAATACTAATGCATCAAACATATCGTCATGTGTAAGGTACAATAGTGCTGACAATTCTAGGGATTCAAGTTCACCCCCTTCTTTTATTCAATTTTTCAAGATACTTGCTCATATAAAGTGATACAAATCACTATTTATTATTGTACTATAGTGATAAGAATCACTGTTTAGTTTTTACTTTCTCTTGTTTATTTTGAGCAAGGGATTTGATACTGATTTTTATTTTCTTTGTACAATTTGATCTTTATTTGATCTGACTTTCTAGGATTTACATTTGATAATTTGCTTCAAAAACTTCCTCTAGGGATTTTGCTTTGTGGAACTATTTCTAGGATATCGATCTAGGATATCGATCTTATGATATCAATATGGGATATCACTCTAGGATGTCAATCTATGATATCGATCTAGGGTATCAATCTGGAGGATTGATCTGGGATATCACTTTGGGAAATTGCTCATTTTAATGTAATCAAGGGATTTTGGCTAGGGAATAAACCTATCTGTTGAGTGGTGTTTTCACCCAGTTGTGAAAGCACACTCTTCGGTAGGATCTGAGTCCCAAAATCCTCTGCTTGCAAAGAAATTATGACTAAATAATTTCTCCAAGGTTCCTGTTATGATAGTTCTTCATTCACCAATGATGCTCTTCAATTGAAATGCTAGGAATACCTTAGGGTTTGCAAGTGGATGTTAACAAGGGGCACTATAGTTTATTTTAATTTGAAATTGTAGTGAACTCAAAGGGAATAAATAAATATATTTTGATCCTGGATTTTGATGGATTTTTAGTTATCTACTTGAATCACAGTAATTAAAATGCAGAAAATAAAATAAAGGTTTGAAAAATAAAGGAAGCAAATGAAAATGAAACTAAACTACATCCAGAGTGCTATCATCAATTCGATGAAACCGAAGATAATGAGGTTTTTTGCATGCAACCTAACCTAATGAACCTACAAATTCGCACAATCCAAATAAGTTAGGTGCGGGTTTCTAGGGTTTCTACTGTAATTCTAGATTTAGGCATTCGCATGAAGCAACCAAGAACACTTGCATTAAACTTCACCTAAAAGCCTTAGAAATCTGAAATGAATGATAAAACATTAAATCATGCATGCACAAAATGACTCCTTCTTTCTCATCAATGAGATGCCAATACTCTGTATTTCTATATTAAATGATGTATCAATTACATTTACAGAATGTTCCAGGCTTTAATATTCCAGAACAAATGAAGGAAATTGCCCAAGTGCAGGCCCAGAATGGCATGAAGCCCTTGTCTCTGCAACTCTGCAAGCAGCAATTTCCAACCTTTCCTTCAATCTGCACTTTTGGCTTTATACTGTCTGGCGTGGCTCTTCGATTCTCCCTGTGTCTCTTCGTTTCACCTTCCAGCATGTGACCTTTCAAATCCCTGCCTTTTCGATGCTTTTGTTCCATGCTCGATGCCAAAATGTTTAAAATCTTTCGTTGCATGTAATGCTTCTGCAACTCTGACACCTGTATGCCACATGTCACACATTCTCTGCGCCTTCTGTAAAGTCTCTCTGCGAAAATTGTGACAAAAATGGCATGCGACTCGTTCACCTTCCCGGCCGTGGAAAACGCGACATGTCACGAAATCGCGACATGTCGCGATATCGCGACGCTTTTCTGTCAATAGCCTTTCTTGCAGCCACTCCCAGCGAAAACGCAACCTGTCGCGATTTCGAGACATGTCGCGAAATCGTGACGTTTTCCCTGTCCGTACGCCCTCGGCTGCTTCTTGTCGCGATTTTGCGACCATTTTCTCCTTCGGGCCCTCTTGTCACAATCTGTCGCGATTTCACTACCGCTACCTCACTTCTTGCTCCTTCACTATAACCTGTCACGATTTCACGATGCCTTTCTACTTCGGGCACCTTTGCTGCATGCTGTTGCGATTTCACGACGTCTTTGTCTCTGACTCTTTCGCTTGATTCTGTCACGATTTCGCAACGTCCTTCTCATCCGTACTGCTTGGGCCTCAACCTGTCGTGATTTCGCGACGCTTTTCTCTATCGAGCATGCTTTCCCAAAAGTTGCATGATTTCGTGACCATTTTTGCGCTTCATGTCCTTCGGTCGATTCTGTCACGATATCGCGGTAGTTTTACATCTTCGTACACTTTGCTGCTTCGGAGCCGCGAAAACGCAACCTGTCATGATTTCGCTACCGTTTTCTTCTTCGGACCTTCTTGCCGCAACCTGTCATGATTTCACGACATTTTTCACTCGAAGATGCTTTGGCCGCTTTCTGTCACGATATCACGATGTTTTCCTCGCTCGCTCTACCTTACTGCTTCCTGTTGCGAAATCGCTACCATTTTGTTCTCCGTACGCTTCAGCAAAACCTGTCGTGAAATCGCTACCATTTTTGTTCTCCGTACGCTTCGGCAAAACCTGTCGCGATTTCGCTACCATTTCCTCTTTCGGACCATCTCTCCGAAACCTGTCGTGATTTCGCTACCATTTCTCTGTTTCGTACACTTTGCCAAATCCTGTCACGATTTCGCTACCATTTCTCTGTTTCGTACACTTTGTCGAAACCTGTCATGATTTCGCTACCATTTCTCTCTTCCGTACACTTTGCCGAAACATGTCGCGATTTCGCTACCATTTCTCTATTTCGTACACTTTGTCGAAACCTGTCGCGATTTCGCTACCATTTCTCTGTTTCGTACACTTTGCCAAAACACGTCACGATATCGCTACCATTTCTCTGTTTCGTACACTTTACCCAGAACACGTCGCGATATCGCTACCATTTCTTTGTTCCGTACACTTTGCCGAAACCTGTCGCGAAATCGCTACCATTTTCATCATCCGTATGCTTCGGCAAAACACGTCGCGAAATCGTGACACTTCTCAATTCTAAGCAGTGGTAGCTCAATATGTCGCGAAATCGCGACCAACTTCATTTTGCCTTTCTCTCTCCTACCTGGGCCGCGACCGAGCAACATGTTGCGATTTTGCGACACCCTTTCAGTTTTTCCAGCGACATGTCACGATTTCGCGACACCCTTTCAATTTTTTTTTTTTGCCAGCGACATGTGATTTCGTGACACCTTTTCACTTTTGCCAGCGACATGTCGCGATTTCGTGACACTTTATGTTTTTCTGCAGCGATGGCGCGACAAGTCACGATTTCGTGACATGTCGCGATTTCGCGACACTTTCTTTCCTTAGTGCAATTTTGCCCCTTTTTCTTGGTTTTTAGCAACTGGGTCCCTGAGATTTCTTCTGCAAGCCTGCAAAAAGGTGGGTCCCCAATTTTGGGGTGTGTTGTGGACTAGCCACAACAAATGGCGACTCTGCTGTAACATGCTCTTGAGCATTTTTAGTAAGAACCCAACCTGAAACATATCACAAACTCGAAAACATGTGTTAGCACATAAGCAATACAAACAAATGCCCAAAGATCAGAAGTACATGAATCATTAGAATCATCAAGTATTAGCTCAGTGTGTGCAATGGATTTCTTTTCCTATCATTTGAAATTGATCCACACTCCATTGTCAGTTTTGCATGAGTGCATATGTGAGATGGTGAATGATTTGTGTACCCTAATGAATATGCTAAGAGATTTTTGCTTTCGTAAAAGGCATAGTCATTCTTCTATTATTATGTACAAGCATTCAAGATTGCCAAACCCTCTTAGGATCCACTAATTCATTACCTTATTGTATCCCAAAGTTGGTTATGAGTCCCTACTATCTGGAACCCATGTGCAAGTGAATGTGAAATCAGAACTTTGGGGAATCAGACTCCCAACCAACCGAGATGAGAGTTTAACCCTATCCTTACTATTCTGATTTAGAGTTCATTACCTCACTTTAAGAAAAATAATTAAACCAATTATGGAAGAAATGGTCATGCTAGTCTAACCCTCTAGACAATCAGTGGTCTTGTTTTTTAGGCAAGACATGATGCCATGCATGGGCATATCTAACCCCACAATCCAAAACTTATCTTCATTTCTTTGGACCTTGGGGATGACTACCCATCCTTTGTAGAGGACAAGTAGTACAATCCTTACAATCCAATATAAATATGAGATGGGAAAAGTTTATTTTTTACTTCTTGGACCTTGGGGATGACTACCCATCCTGGCTAGGGACATGTAGTACGATCCTTACAATCCAAACTTTAGATGAAAAATATTAATTTTGTTGCTTAGACCTTGGGGATGACTACCCATCCTTTGTAGAGGACAAATAGTACGATCCTTACAATCCAAGATTTATTGTGAAATGAGACATAAGAGCTTTGGGGAATTGGATCCTCAACCTAAGCGAGATGAGAATTTATGCCCTATCCTTACTACTCCATGTAGGTCAAATCAAAGCTTTGGGGAATTGGATCCTCAACCTAAGTTCGATGAGGATTTAACCCTATCCTTACTACTCCGATTTTAGGCTTTAAGCTCTATGGAAGTGGTCAAAACCATTGTTTTAAGGATCATCTTGCATAATAGGATAGACATGAAAAACCTCTTTCGCCCAACCTTTTCTTCCAAGTTAGGTCATGATCATTTTGCTCAAGATCCTTTTTAATGTATGAGACGTGCTTGGTTCTAGATATCTCAAGACTCAGTTCCCAACCTTAGGATGCCTCTTACATTTATGTTCTAATACAACCCTAAGAGGGATTGACATACTTAAATGATATGTACTTAAGATGCATATGCAACTAAGATGAAATGTATGTGAAGTGAGATGGAACATGAATGCATTATCTCTTGAATTGCAAATGAAATGAATTGTCATGCAAAACTGACTCTTTCATGCATCACAAAATCAAACAATATAACCTAAGATGCTTGTGTTACTTGTGGAGCTTTTTACAGGACAATTCCAATATTTCATATTCTCCTAACCTTAAGCATAAGTTGACATCTCAATACATTTTTTTTTTTTTTTATTTATTATTATTTTTATTTTTTTCAAAATAAACAAAACATGTCAATTGAAATCAAATCCACAACCAAAATCCTAACTAGACTAACAATCCTAAATAATGAAAACAAAAACTGAAAATCCCCACCAAAACCGAAAGAATAATATCAAAATCTCACAACCTAAGGGCTAAAATAATGCTTTAAAATCTGCCCATTAACCGGTAGCATGAAATCTCTCCCTTCTAAGGTTTTTAGCTTGAAGGTATTCTTCCCAAGAATCTCTGAAATCTGATATGGGCCTAACCAAAGACAATCAAACTTTTGATGATTCCCTTTTTCCTCATGTCTTTTGTCCCATAGTAATACCAAATCTGAAATTCTGAATGATTTAACTTTGGCCCTTCTGTCAAACCATATTTTAATAACTTCCTGGTGTTTATTCATGTGATTCATGGCCTCTTCTCTCTTTTCATCAAGGTGCAACAAATGACTTGACCTGGCTTCAACTTGATCATCTGTCCCCAAGTACTCTTGTATGAAATGTAAAGTCTGCAACTTCAAATTTGCAGGAAATATCGGGTCTTGCCCATAGACCAAATGATAGGGAGTATTCCCTATAGATTCTTTCACTCTGGTCCTATCTGCCCAAAGGGCAAACTTCAATTGGCTGTGCCAGTCCCGAGGGTTCTTTTCCAGAAATTTCTTGATGGTATTCAAAAAATTCTTATTTGAAGATTCGGCCAACCCATTTCCTTGAGGATAATAATTGGATGCAAATTTTAAGCTCACTTTATTATCATATGCCCAATCTGCAAATTGCGTAGAAATAAATGCTTTACCATTGTCATTGACAATAGAATTAGGCATTCCAAATCTTGTTATAATATGGTCCTCAAGGAATTTAATTACAACGTCTGTGGTGGCATGTTTAGTAGGAATCGCTTCGTCCACCTTGTACAATAGTCTGTAGCTGTCAATATGAATTTATGAGAATCAGAAGAATTTGGGTTAATAACCCCGATGAAATCTAGTCCCCACTATGCGAATGGTCTCATTTCAACTACAGGTTGTAACGGCATGGCTGCATTTCTTTCTCTACTGGCGGCCACTTGACAGATATGACAAGATCGTACATGGGCATGTGCATCTTTGAAAATATGGGGCCAGTAGTATCCTGCTCTCAGGATTTGATGTGTTGGCCACACCGTGACCAGTTCCATGTTTCCCGTGAAATTCCTGCAACACCCTGGCAACTTCTTCTTTGTTCAAGCACCTCAGGTAGATACCTTCATGATTCTTCCTGTAAAGCACACCAGATTTCATCAGATAATTGATAGACTTAAGCCTCAAAGCTCTTCTCTGTGTTGAATTCAGATTAGAAGGACACTTACCAATCAATAAAAATTGCACAATATCAACATACCAGTCATCCTTAGCAATGTATTATGTATTCGAGCATTGGCTTGTTATTTGCGGATTATTTTCTGCGATCGCCTTCGCCAGTCCTTGTCCTCGAACTAGTTTCATAGGTTGGATTTCGAGATCAAATTCTTGGATGGTGGAAATCCATTTTCCTCTCTTCTCACCTAGTTCATTTTGTAAAAACATGGTCTTGACAGCAGAGTCGGGCACGATGGCAATAACTCTGCTGTGCACAATGTAATGCCTAAATTTTTTCACCGTTTTAAAAAGTGCGTACATTTGCTTATCAAGGATTGAATACCTTAATTGAGCATCTTTCAGGGGGGCACTTAAAAATGCTATGGGTTTTTCGGCACTATCCTCGCCTTTTTGGGTTAAGACACTCGCAAAGGAGTGTTCCGATGCAAAAGCATAAATATAAAAAGGCTTGGAGTAGTCCGGGCTTATAAGGACGGGGGCTCTGGAAATGGCATCTTTGATGTTACGGAAGGCCACTCTACTTTCCTCGTTCCATTTTACATCCACATATTTCTTGAGCATCTTGTTCGGAGGCTTGGCTATCTCGACAAAGCTGGAGATAAACTTCCTCACAAAATTAACTTTGCCCAAAGAAAGATCTCAATTCTTTTTACTACTCGGGAGAGGTAGGTTTTGGATAGCTTGTATCCTTTCTGGGTCGATGGATATGCCCTCTTTTGAAATAATGTGACCCAGTAATTTTCCTTCTATTACTCCGAAAATGCACTTTTTGGGATTTAAGGAAATTCCATGTTCTCTGCATCTTTGAAGCACTTTCTTTAAATCTTTGACATGTTCCTCTCTCTTTTTGAGAAAAGCGGGATATCATCCACATACACGATGATGCATTTGCCTATGAGCCCTTTGAATGCATAATCCATGGCGCGTTGAAAAGTTGCACCAGCATTTAACAGTCCAGAACGACATTCTCTTATATGCAAATGTCCCCCACTTGGTAGTGAAGGTTGTCTTCATCCTGTCATCTGGATGTATAAGAATTTGGTTGTACCCAGAATACCCATCGAGAAAGGACATCATTTCAGATCCATTCACCATTTGTAGAATTTCATCGATTGATGGCAATGGATAATTATCCTTTTGAGAGGCTTTATTAAGATTTCAAAAATCTATGCACGGCCTAATCTCTCCACTCTTTTTTCTCACTGGAACGAGGTTAGCCACCGAGGTTGAGTGCCTAACAGGAAAAATGATTTTCGCTTCCAATAATATTTTAACCTCCTTTTCGATCAAAGGCTCCAATAGCGGGTTAATAACTCGCTGTCTTTGCCTAAAAGGCTTGGAGTCCGGCTTCAAAGGGATGGTATGTGTGATAATGTTTTGGTTGTATGTCTTCGGCTCATTGTAGTTCCAAGCAATACAATCTATGTAATGCTTCAATGCCTGCATTATATTGCTCCTTTCTTCATCTGTACATGCCTTTGCAATGTACACCTCCTTTGGATTGTCTGCACTCCCTAGATTAATTGAATCACATGCATCTTTAGGGAGTGGGACTCCTTTTCCTTTCTTGGTCTTGCATCCCATGTCGAACATCTTTTCCAATGAAACCACGTCTTTAGGAATTTTATTGGATTGATACGCAATTTCAATTTCATCTTCTGTTTCATCCTGCCACCTTTGCTCCTCATCAATCACCTGATTTTCAAAAATACCCGAGTTCGTGACAAATTTGAAAATATGTCTGTCACTTTCAAAAACCTGGAAATTCTTTACATTATCGGGTATTGATGGACAAGGAACCAGTTCAATAGAAAACTTTTTACATCTTTTTATATCAACCGGATTTAACATGCCCGCAACGACTGCAAGAGAGTCTGCTATTCGATTTCCTTTCCTAGAAATAAGGGCTATGTTGAACGCATCGAACTCCTCCATGAGGTCCATAACCCTAGTTCTATAAAGGCTTAGTCTCCTGTCGCGGCATGTATACTGTCCTTTGATTTGCTTGACTACCAACTCAGAATCTCCCAAAACCTTCAAGCATTTAACATGCTTGCTCAATGCTAGACGTAAACCAAAGATCAATGCTTCGTATTACGCCACATTGTTCATGCAAGGAAATTGCAGTCTGTAAGCAGCTAATAATGGTTTACCTCCTGGACCAGTGAGCTCGACTCCAGCTCCTGCTCCCTGTCTAGATTTTGATCCATCGAACCTGAGCAACCACGTGTAATCATTTTCCTCAGAAGAGCCACCTTGACACGCCTCCTCATTAGGCTCTTCAACAGCTTCCTCAACATCAAGTGCATAAACTCCTAGTTCTGGCTCAGAAAACTGAACTTCATTCGGCTTGTTAAAATCTGTTATAATCTCCTTAAGCCTCGGTTCATTTTCCACTCTGATTTGGTTTGCAATTCCCTTCCATGGTAGCCACAAATGTGAGCAGTCTGTTGAAAAATAGCCATTCAGAGTTTTCATCCAATCCCTCGCAAGTAGCATTCCATACCTACTTGGGATATTAACCACCAGAATGTCCACAACCTGCTGAACCCTGGGTTCAAAATTCAATTGAATCTTGACATCATATAAAGTCCCCACTACATTTACCTCTGATCTATCCAGTTGCAAGACTGTACATTTGGATGAAACAGGTTGCAGACCTAGCATTTTACATATTTCTGCAGGCATGAGGTTGCTCGTGGCACCTGTGTCCACCAAACAGTTATGCAAATTCTTACCCGCAATTCTCAGAGTCAGTAAGAATGGCGGGACATCCCTTCTCTCTTTTCACAAAATGAGATGAGATTCAACTCCTTTTCCTTTCCATGTTTGATCAGGTGAGTTCAAAGCTTTTATCAATGCCTCCTTTTGGCCCGGCAATCTAGCTGCGTCCAAGAACGAAAGGCTAGATTTGGACTTCTTTAGATCCTCCACTATGTCATAGTTTGGCTTTTCGAATTTGACTGTCTTCTGCACATCATTAGACATTTCTCTTCTAAGTGGAGGGGGAGGATTATTATTTGCCTTAGTATCGGGAGGAAGAAAAGGGTTGTTTGGAGGTGTTGATGAGGTTTTAGGGGTTTTAGATTTACTTCTCAAATGGTATCCATGATTCCCCTTTCTGAAATCTCGAAAAGCTTGCACCTCCTGTTCCAGAATTTCATCTTCTTCTTCCTCACTCTCACCTTCTTGATGATATACAGTTTCCATCACCATAATATTATCATCTTGATGTTGCGATGGACCCTCATTTGATACCAGCTCCAAATCATCAACTTGTGCCTGAAGACAATGAGTGTATCTAGCAATTTCAGGACAATTCCTCTCATTGTGTTCTTTTGTGTTGTGCAACTTGCACCCCCTTTCCCATGCCAAATCTGAAAGATTCAAAAGAGAATTGGATTGGCTAGGTCCTACAGAAGCATCTAATTGATTAGCAATGGGAGCGGGAACTCCCCCATTGTTAGGTTTGGTGTTCCAGTGCCTCCCTCTATTGTTAAAATTTTGATTTGGGTGAGGGGCATGGGACTCATACTTATGTTGTTGAACCCTGTCATTGCTCAGTTTATGAACTAATTTCTTGAGCTCTTCGACTTTCGAATAAACATCTTTTGGTGGAATCATATTGTTGTTAACCCCCGTTGGATTCACATAATTAATGGGGTCTTGATTCAACACTGGGGTCGGGTTTTGAGGAATTGGATTCCCGTATGGATTGACACTTTGAATCGGGGTAGGATTTGGAAAAGGAACTATGGCCTGAGGATTGACTTGGCTAGTTCCTTGCATAGTTGATTGATTGTTCTACAAAAATTTAGGGACAGGTGGAATGGATGTGAGTGGTTCGATTGGAATGGGTGCATACGCGGGTGCTGGTGGATACGACTACTGATATGGGAAGGCATTCATGCTTGGCATTTGTGGTGCCATGAGTTGATTTGCATGGGGAGCTTGACCATATGGAGCATATTGTCCCATCACGGGCATCTGGGTAAACCCGTAGCCTTGTGGTGTCATTTGTTGCTCGATAGTCATGGCTTCATTATAGGCCAAAGCCAGCATGGTAACTTGAGGATTGCGCCTTGCAAACATGGTTGTCATGGGGTCCAATGCCCCAAAATATATCTGCAAAGCCACTGCGGGATCAATAGCAAAGTGCCTAATTGCTCTATTATAGCACTTTTGGAACTTCTGATTAAACATTCTAATCGGTTCCCCTTGGCCCCTTTTGCATGTAATAAACTGATTGTAAATAGTTGCGGGATCTAAGGGTGACCTGAATTGATTGACAAAGGCATTTTCCATTTGTGTCCAAGAGGTGATTGAACCAGTTGGCAAGCATATATACCATTCATATGCTATTGGATCTAAGCTCATGGGGAACAGTCTGCAGGCCACATCTTCATATTGAACTTGCAGCCTAATTAAAACATCCCTATAGGCTTGGATATGTTCTTCCGCTATTCTTGGGCCATCTGGTTTGTATTTAGGCAGAAATATTTCAATGTTCTTGGGGATTTCATGGATATCCCCGACAATATTCAAAGGAGTATTGTTAGCTCCATACCAAGGAGCTGCTGGAGCTTGAGCCATTTGACTCAAAATTGATGAAGACAGACCTACAATAGCAGTAGAAATATTACTTACTATAGGCACACTAGGGGCAACGGATATTACTGGCGTAGGTCCACTCGATGTTCCTGGAGAAAACAGGTCTTTCGTGACTGGTGAACTTACGACTTGCTTGGCTTTACTCTTGGGAGTACCAGTAAGGTCATGAAAAATGGTTTCCCTGGTTGTTTGGGACCTGGTTGCAATACGCCGCAGTGGGTCCAGCCTGCCTGATGAAACCCTCGGCTATTTCAAAGAAAACCTGCAACAGAAACAAAAAACAAATGTTGCAGTTTAGCCGTCTGTGAGATTTATTATATGATTTCAAAATTAGATCAAAAACATATTATTCAGGTATGAAAATCAAAACAAAATAAACCAATTCGTGCCCTCCTTCTAGCGCCAATATGTTGAGTGGTGTTTTCACCCAGTTGTGAAAGCACACTCTCCGGTAGGATCTGAGTCCCAAAATCCTCTGCTTGCAAAGAAATTATGACTAAATAATTTCTCCAAGGTTCCTGTTATGATAGTTCTTCATTCACCAATGATGCTCTTCAATTGAAATGCTAGGAATACCTTAGGGTTTGCAAGTGGATGTTAACAAGGGGCACTGTAGTTTATTTTAATTTGAAATTGCAGTGAACTCAAAGGGAATAAATAAATATATTTTGATCCTGGATTTTGATGGATTTTCAGTTATCTACTTGAATCACAGTAATTAAAATGCAGAAAATAAAATAAAGGTTTGAAAAATAAAGGAAGCAAATGAAAATGAAACTAAACTACATCCAGAGTGCTATCATCAATTCGATGAAACCGAAGATAATGAGGTTTTCTGCATGCAACCTAACCTAATGAACCTGCAAATTCGCACAATCCAAATAAGTTAGGTGCGGGTTTCTAGGGTTTCTACTATAATTCCAGATTTAGGCATTCGCATGAAGCAACCAAGAACACTTGCATTAAACTTCACCTAAAAGCCTTAGAAATCTGAAATGAATGATAAAACATTAAATCATGCATGCACAAAATGACTCCTTCTTTCTCATCAATGAGATGCCAATACTCTGTATTTCTGTATTAAATGATGTATCAATTACATTTACAGAATGTTCCAGGCTTTAATATTCCAGAACAAATGAAGGAAATTGTTGCTTGCAGAGTTGCAGAGACAAGGGCTTCATGCCATTCTAGGCCTGCACTTGGGCAATTTCCTTCATTTGTTCTGGAATATTAAAGCCTGGAACATTCTGTAAATGTAATTGATACATCATTTAATACAGAAATATAGAGTATTGGCATCTCATTGATGAGAAAGAAGGAGTCATTTTGTGCATGCATGATTTAATGTTTTATCATTCATTTCAGATTTCTAAGGCTTTTAGGTGAAGTTTAATGCAAGTGTTCTTGGTTGCTTCATGCGAATGCCTAAATCTGGAATTACAGTAGAAACCCGCACCTAACTTATTTGGATTGTGTGAATTTGCAGGTTCATTAGGTTAGGTTGCATGCAGAAAACCTCATTATCTTCGGTTTCATCGAATTGATGATAGCACTCTAGATGTAGTTTAGTTTCATTTTCATTTGCTTCCTTTATTTTTCAAACCTTTATTTTATTTTCTTCATTTTAATTACTATGATTCAAGTAGATAACTGAAAATCCATCAAAATCCAGGATCAAAATATATTTATTTATTCCCTTTGAGTTCACTGCAATTTCAAATTAAAATAAACTACAGTGCCCCTTGTTAACATCCACTTGCAAACCCTAAGGTATTCCTAGCATTTCAATTGAAGAGCATCATTGGTGAATGAAGAACTATCATAACAGGAACCTTGGAGAAATTATTTAATCATAATTTATTTGCAAGCAGAGGATTTTGGGACTCAGATCCTATCGGAGAGTGTGCTTTCACAACTAGGTGAAAACACCACTCAAAACTATCCTTTTGCCAATTGCCAATATTTTCCATACCGTCCACACAGGGGGATAAACAAGAATAAACTTTTCATCTCAGGATACCTGGTCCTACTTCATGGCTTTCATCTTCCCCTAGTACTTATTAGGATTGTTTAATTTGTTTATTAGTGATAGGATTCTGATATGCTAAGGGCTATACTAACTAGATCTCAACTACAAAAGCAAAGCAAGCTTTCTAGAAACTCTTGATAAGACCTCTAGGTATGTTTGAATGACAAGAAAACCCTAGAATATTCTTCATAGCAACAATTGGGGTTGTGTTGAAAAACACAATAACTCACAAGGGTGATAAATGGATGAAAAATATAGTGCATAGATGCATGATTGAAACACAAACATGGTGTCATTTGTAAGATTTTAAACACAATCTATCCTCTAATGCAAGGGCGACAGATGGAAATGCCTAATGCAATGCAAAGGTAAAATGCAAAATGAAATGCAATGCAATGATGAAAATAAAATGCAAATGGTCGCAACATGAAATGCATATGTTTTTTATTTTTGATATTTTTTCCAATTTTTTTATGGATTTTAATATTTTGACCAAGGTATTTTGAAACCCATTGGAACCTTTTGGTATTGACCAAGCGATTTTGAAAAAACCCTTGGAGCCTTTTGGGATTGACAAAGTGTTTTTGAGAAAACCTTGGAGCCTTTTGGGATTGACCAAGCGGTTTTGAGAAACCCTTGGAGCCTTTTGGGATTGACCAAGCGGTTTTGAGAAACCCTTGGAGCCTTTTCTGGATGACCAAAGGGCTTATATATGCCTTTGGAGCCTTTTCGAATTGACCAAAGGGCTTACAGATGCCTTTGGAGCCTTTTTAGTGTTTAGGTATAAAACACTTTAAGATGAAGGATATTGAGAGGTTCATGCTCTTCAACTCTGCCAAGTGAAGTCAAGCGATATGTCCCAAGTTCAATATTCTCTGAGATCATATAAGGACTCAACCAATTAGCCATGAATTTGTCTCTCATTTATGGTGATAAATTTGAGTTTTGTTGGTTCTCTTTCAATACAAGATCACCAGCCTCAAAGTCTCTCAGATGGACTTTGCTATTGTAAGCTCATTTTAAGCACTCTTGATAAATGCATAGGTGCTCGAGGGCATTCACGCAATGTTCATCAAGTAGCATCAATTGATCTAGGTGAGATTGTCGTGCAGTGTCGTCATCAATGAACTCTTTCAATGTGACACACAACATTGGAATCTCCAACTCTAAGAGTATAATGGCCTCAATGTCATATACTAATAAAAATAGAGTTTCCCCAATGGGCGTCTGAATACTAGTCCTGTAAGCCCATAATGCAAGGGGCAGTTGGATGTGCCAATCTTTGTGGTGCTCTTGTACCATCTTTTTCAATATGGAGACCACTGTATTATTTGAAGCTTCAGCTTGCCCGTTTGCTTTCGAATAATATGGAGTCACAAAACTATGTTTGATTCTATACTTAGATGTCAAAGCTCTCATATTTTCATTCTTAAATGACGTTCCATTATCCAAAATTATCTTGTATGGTATCCCAAAATGACTAATGATATTGGTGAGTATAAACTCAGCAATACACACTCTAATTATCGTTGTTAAGGGAATAGATTCCACCCACTTATTTAAATACTCAGTAGCCGTGATAATAAAAGTATGTCAGCCCAATGACGAAGGAGAGATATTACCGATGTGATCGAGTCCCCACTAAGAAAATGGACAAGCCGCTTGAATGGGTTGTAAGGCCTATGATGGTAGGTGCATAAGATTAGCATGATGCTGACATTTAACGCATTTCTTGACATACACATTGTAATCCTTCTTCATAGTGGGCCAATAATAACCCATATGAAGGATGCACTTGACAATAGCCATTCCGTTGAAATGGCCATCGCACGTACCATCGTGAGCTTGTAAAATTTCCCAAGATGACTCTTAGAGATCGAGACAATGAAGAACTCCATCATAGCTTCTGCAGTACAGGATCTCTGCTACAAGATATACTTTGTTGCTTTCTATTTAAATGTGTGTTTTGCGGCACACGACAATAACTAAGGGATTACACCAATTTTAAGGAAGTCATGTATCTATGACATCCAGTTATGATAAGATTCAGCTTTGACTGACAAGACAACATGTTCCCCCTGTGGTCCTACACTTGCAAATGCATACTGGAAAACAACCCTATGGTGAATGGTAATGCCACTCACCATTGGATCCTACGAGATCAAAGACCCCTAGGATGCTCTCTTGAGAAATTCTCTAGCTCTATAGAACCACTCATGGTTTGGTTCTACATGAATCATGTTGATTGACTCTTTGTTATCTAATGCTTCACGTTGTACAGCAAAATGTGACAATGTTTTTACATGGATGGTAGTTAAATCGACAGACGAATTCTAAGGGATTAAAGATCCCAAATATGCCATTGTGCCTACAAATTTGTTGGACGAATGAGGGATTGCCTCGATGTCATACCATTCTAGTCAAGCTAGATAAATGTCAAAAAGATTCTTGTAAGCTTTCAATACCAAACATCGACATTAAAATAATCCCTTAACTTTGTTAACAATGAGAAGAGAATCACCAAAGATTTTTAACCTTTTTATCTTCATGGCGACAGCTATTTGGAGACCCAAAATTAGGGCTTCATATTCAGTGTTTTTGTTAGTGCAAGGAAAGTCCAACTTGAATGACAAGGGCATTGGAGCTCCCTGTGGTGTGAACAACACTATTCCTTCACCACCCCCTTGCTCACACTTCAAACCATTGAAGAACAAGGCCATATCAGCTTTGTTATCCAATTCCTCAGGTTTGGGTGCTTCTTATAAGACAAATAATGCATCATTAGGAAGCTCTATGGTGAGGGGCCTACTATTTTTTAGAGGTGCTTCAAATAGTTGATCTGCTATGACTTGTACCTTAATAGACTTTTGGATTATGAATTCCAAATTGAATTCTATTAGTAGCATGATCCACTTCGCAATACGTGTATTATGATATGTCTTGCTCATCATATACTACAAAGGATTTTGTTTGGATATGACATACGTCATATGACTCAACATATAGTGTCACAATTTCTTTGTAGTGAACACTACTGCTAAACATAGCTTTTCAATGTATGCATATCCAAGCTCATAACTCACAAAGGTTCGGCTAATATAATATAAGGCATGTTCTTTGTCTTGCACATTCTTTTGGGCTAACATGGTTCCTAGTGCAAAGTTAGTTGCCGATATATATAGCAAAAATGGCACATCTTGCCTTGGTGGAGCTAGCACTAGCGGTGTCACCAAATATTGGTAATCTCAGCAAAGGCTGCTTGACAGTCTTTGTCCCATTTGAATGGGAACCCCTTGTGTAGCAGTAGATTCATGTTTGATAATTGAGCGATAAGTCACTTTATGGATGCTACTTTTCCTTGAAGGCTTCTTAATTTTTTGATATTTGTGGGGGGACGCATTTCTAGAATAGCCTTGACCTTTGTTGGGTTGACTTTAATACCTCATTTTGAAACAATGAATCCTAAGATCTTTCGTAAAGTTACGCCAAACACACACTTATTAGGATTCAACCTGAAATTATGCTCTATTAAGTGATTGAAGACCTTCCTCAAGACCTCTGCATGCTCAAAATGCAATAATGACTTTGCCAACAAGTCATCAATATAATATTCTAATATTTTATGCATATAGTCATGAAAGATATATGTCATAGCCCATTTATATGTGGCACCAATATTTTAAAGGCCAAATGGCATAACTTTATAGCAAATTTTCCCCCATGGCATTATAAACATGGTTTTATGTTGGTCTTTGGGATTAATCCGAATTTGATTATAACCAGAAAATTTGTCCATTAAGGAGAGCATCTCATGACCTGCAGTGGTGTCTACAAGAGCATCGATATTCGACAATGAAAATGAATCCTTTGGTGTTGCCTTATTTAGGTCTCTAAAATTTGTACAGATATGGATCCTTCCATCAGGTTTTCCTATAAGCATCATATTGGATACCCATTATGGATAGTCGATGGATATTACAAAATCTATGTCCAATAGCTTTTGCAATTCATCCTTAACCATTAAGGCTACTATTGGATGCATCTTCCTGAGTTTCTTCTTGATTGGCTTCTTTGATAGATCTAGTGAAAGGTTATGAGTAACCAATTTTAGATCTAGACCTGGCATATCCTTGTAATTATAAGAAAAAAGAGAAAGTCTCTCTCTCAATAGAGGGATGAGGTTGGCACGCGCATTAGGAGTCAAACTTTCTCCAAATTTAACCTTCCTTGGATTTGTGGGATCATTACGGATATCCACTTAGAAGGTTTCCTCTACTGACATATGGGATCCCTCCTCAAGCTAATGAGGTGTAGGGATCAAGTGGATGTCATATTCTAGGTTTATAGTTTCCACATCCGAAGAATCCTCAACATGATAAACATCATGTGCACAACCTAGCTCAAAATGGAAAGGTTGCAGCATTTCTTCATTAGGGAAGAAATATTCAGGCTTTAGAGGTGAATTAGTGCGATTCCAATCAATAGCATCTACATTTATATACAATCGTTTGGATGGATCAACTGGATTGTGGAGTGGAGTGGTCAAATGAATGGAGATCATGTTGATGCAATGGATTATATCTCTAGGACCATGTGCAAGTGACTCAAAATTAGCAAAACTACCATCCCTGAGATGTGGTTCTAGAGGTATGGGGATCTCCAGATCCGGTCTATGACTAGACTATTGGATGGGATCACTAGGCTCCAGGAGCTCCATGTATGTTTGCATATTGGAAAACACCATGCGATAAATCATATTAAGATTCGGTGGTCTTCCCCTAAGAAGAGGATGAAGATTGATCTCTCTACGCAAATACTCCATAGTGTAAGGTGCATTATGATAGCATAAGTACGGAGGTCCTAAATAGGCTCTATTCATACCATCCTCATAATCACTATCATAATAGAGACCTTCACCACTACTAATTGGAATCATGAGATTAGGAAGATGAGGTCCCATGTACGCCCACACCCGATAATTATTTTCGCTCATGAAGGATTGATCATCTTCGATGACTATTTCCTCTAGCAATAGATGACATAAATTACGAGGGCCTAGATAGGCCACCTTAGTATTGTCCTCATATAGCTCACTATTTGAGGACTCATTTTCATCATCACGCTCATATATGCAACTTGGTCCACCTATATCATAGATGGATTCTGGTGCATCCTCGTCAGAATGATCTTCTAACTCAAAAATTATCACTAAATTATCATTATGAACCTGCATGCCTATATCAACAGCTACCTCATGGATTTGTTGGCCCAAGTTTTATCTTGGCATATGATCTAGACCGGTTCCCACCAAGATATCCTCATGATATGTCTCGAGTAGTTCTATAGTAACATACGATACTATCTTGTTATCCTTCTAAAATATAGAAGGATTAGGGTGATAAGGATTGAAGTCAACTTCACCTCCCAAACTGAGGTACAGGTGGTCTAAATATATCGTGAGGAGTTTAGTATGTCCTTCGCTGTAAAATCCCAACCCAAACTATCAGTAGGTAACTGATACTATGGTTCTATAGGCCTCTTACACCCCTGCTCAAATAGTCTGAGACCGTAACCATGCCAATGATAATGCTTGAAGTATCACATGGCATAGTTTGGGTTATAAATATAATGAATTTTCATGGTGAATGGTTTATTATCTTCCTTATCCATGGGTGCGAGAGATACGATTTGGTCTAACCCTCCATAGATGAAGTTGGTTTGGTTAGGTGGTACCCCTAGTGGTTCCACCATCGTTATGGGAAGGTGATGGGCTCACAGTTGGTCCATGTCCTGTGCAGTATCAATAATAGGTGTGAACATCACATTATGCACAATGTATTCCCCTAATCCAGGATTAACCAAATGTATGGTCACCTGCGATGTAGATGATCCCGCTGAAGATGCAGGTGAAGCAGGCTGAGGTGCATTTTTTACTCCTCCCTAAACTTCCTCTACTTCCATGGGATTAGGGGCTTCAACGATAACTAGCTTGGGTGTTTGCTTTATCTTCTTTTCACCCACCTTTCTTTCAACTTCCTATCATCCCGTTGTATCATGGACGCAGTCGGTATAATAAAAGTAGCTGTTGTGTGCTCCGATAGTTGAGATACAAACTTTGTAGGTCTAGCACACACTTCTTTGACTTTACCTCCTGTATATTTTATTGGCGATGCTGGTTGCACATCTAGGTGCATTTAGGGGAGCACAAATTCCCCTAACAAATCTACTAGATTCATGTATTTAAAGGGTTCTTCATTCGAAGGCACCATGTGAACCTATCCCTCATGAATGTATTTGATACACTAGTGTAGAATAGAAGGGATTAAACACATTTCTCTAATCCAAGCCTCTCTAGAAGTATATTATACTGCATAGCACCTTCGATTACGTGAAACATCACCAAGATGGTCTTTAGTCCTATCTGGATAGGTAAAACTATAGTATCGAACATCGAGCATAATGTATCATTGAACACTCTCAACGTGAAGGTAGAAGGGATGATATGCATCTTGGGTAACTTCAAGTGAGTTAACACCTAAGTAGTTATGATATTGATTTATGACCCTATGTTGATCAAAACCCGCTTGAACGATTTGTGATTTACACATGCAATAATATGCAATAGTGAGTTTGCTATAACAGTGGATACCGTATTGACTTCATCGTCCTGAAATTGAATGACCAGATCCTGACACTATTGCACGTGCTCCACGAAGTGTGTAAACACTTTGGGATCCTGAGGTTGCACTTCTATGGACTTTAAAATGTCCATGAGCATATTCCTATGCTTAGGGGACTTCTCGATTAGCTCATAAATAAATAACTTTGTTGGAGTTATCTGTAGGTTTTAGATCAACCTACTTTTGATGGTCACCGTTGGTCTAGTTGGTGGGTTAGGCACATACTAGGCTGGCCTTGGAGGAGACACAAATTGGACCCTAATGGTCACTGGAGGTTGATTCAGTCGTTCATACCTCATATTTCATGTGACAACGTTGACCATGTCGATGAACCCCTGGGTTGGTGGTTCGATGTGCACTTGGTTGACTTGGCCAATATTATTCTTTGGCACCTCATGATTTGGTAGAGGATTTTTGTAAATCCCCATATTTTGGTTATCAGATGCTTGTGGATTTTTGACAAGAAGCATACCTCTCTCAATCATATTTTTCATAAGATGTTTGAAATATCAACATACCTCGATGTCATGGCATTTCGATTGGTGAAATATGTAATAATGATCATCTTTATAGCCTTTAGGCTTAGGTTGATTAGGATCCATCATTTTGACTTCGAGTAATTTTATAGCCTTCACCTCGTATAACTAATGAAAAATTGAATCCAATGACTCTTATAACTGAGTGAATACATGAGGTGGGCATTGTTCCTTATTTTTACCCTTATAATTGTTGTTGTGCTGCTCATACTATGCAGGCAGAGGTTGGGCTTGATAATTTTGCTTTTGCTACTCTTTTTCTCAATTTTTAAGGTTCAACACCACCTAATTAACATGGTCCGGCTTGGCCTATTGTCTCTTACTACTCTTCTTGTGCCTCATTATTCCTAAGCTTCAAGTTACCCTCTTGTAACTTGATGTCCTTAATCACCTTGGCTTGCACCAAACCCTCTTCAAATACCTGGTATTGTTGCAACTGTAGCAACAACGAAATGTGCTTAACACAACTCTTCATGAATATTCACATTAATTCAAAGGATGGTATGGAGAATGGTAGCTTTACCATAATTTTTGTCCTTGTTTTCCATAATCCATCATTGGCTCATCATCATGTTGCGTTAGAGCAGCCAGGTCGGATAAGTTTACCTTCTTCTTGACGCTGAAGGAGAAGCATTCAAGAAATACATTAGCTAATTGTTTGAAACTAGTGATGTTGTGCCTCTTTAATTGGTTGAACCACTATCAAGCTGGGACTAATAGGGTCATGATGAAGGTGCATAGGAGCAAAGCATCATCGCTCTCAATATGAAAGCACATATCTAAGAAACTAGTCATGTGATCTTGTGCGTCTTCCTCTCCTTGAACCTTTTCCAACCTAGGCATCTTGAAATGCTCAGGATATGTTGGAATAGGCACTGACGTGCATAGAGGTTCATTGTGAATTTTATTCAAGGTAGGCTTCTAATAAGCCATTCCTTGCTTCTATATAGCTTGAACCTTCTCTGCTAAGGTCTTGTAGGCTTGCGATGAAATAAACTCCTCCTATCGAGATTGCCTTGGATGTACCTTTGGAGGTAGATTCTTCCTCTATCGAGGTGGGGGACTAGGCTCGCCCTCCTACTAGAACTAGGAGATTTTAGGATATTCTTATTCTAATTACTCTCCCAATTCATTCTCATATTGCCTATGCTCATGTTATTCAGACACTAGACGTCGATCTCTATGTTGAGTTGCATGGCAAGTATGTGTGTCTATGTGCTCAAGGTGTAACTCGGGCTGTGAAGCCACTCATCTATTGGCATGCTCCCTGATATCACTATGAGGATGTAAATCGGTGCTATCTAATTGATCCTCTCTCTCTATACACTCTTGATCGAGGATGTGTTGTTCACGCATGCACTATTCATACAATTTTTGTCTTATGAACCTTGGCCTCTGAGAATTCTCATTTTTGAGGCAATTTTTCTCTATGCGAACATCCTTTAATTGATCTTGGAGAATCTACCATCTCTACTCAACATCAGTCTATGAGCTCTATCAATATGATCAATTGTCTGAGGCCTCAGGGGAGTGCACTCTATTCAAGCGAATTTATGGGTGTGTCCTCTAATGGATTGATTTACCATACTCTTGCCTTGGCCTGTAAATATGACATTCATGTCAGGCTATCTCCTATACTCAATTCTTGCATGTGATGCAGGAGCATGCATGTCTCAAAAATTCTTGGAGCACTCTCCAAGTTCTTGGTTGGTCCTAATGGTGCTTCTGCTACACATGCTCACGGGTCGAGAGGTTGCAAGCGTAGGCTTATATCCTCGATGCCCTAGGACCTTGTCTAGACCATCCAACTATTTGCTACACCATGGATCATGAGGTGGCATACCATTTACTCCCACTTTGGATATATCTATGGTAAATTTGGTATGTTCATCCCTATAGGGAGTCTATGCAGGCCTATGCTTGAAAGTGGCCATCTTCGTTCACCCCTGAATGGGTAGATCTTAGACATGTCTATGCTCTGAAGGTGGAGTTCGTGAGCATCCCTTAGATACCTATCAAAGGGGTACCAATATAGATCCCTCGATGACATATTCTTTGACAAAGCCCATGGATCCACACATAATGCAGTCACGATAAATGCTACCATATGTAGAACCCCCGTGCTGGGAAGTACCATGCTTGTTGAGCAAGGTGCAGAAACAGTATTGTCATTGTTGTCAACACAGACAGATAGATCAGTTGATGCAGTGGACAGGAGTTCAGAGGTCAGTCAAAGCATGTACAGTGAATTTCCAAGAAGACAGAAGAGGCCAACATTCAAAAGATCAAAGAAAAAGACAAGTAAGAAAACTGTCGCGATATCGCGACATGTTTGGCCAGAAAGAAAAACTGTCGCGATATCGCGACATGTTCGGAGAAAGAAGGAAAAACTGTCGCGATTTCGCGACATGTTCGAAGAGAGAGAAAGCACAAGGAAAACTATCACGATTTCGTGACATGTTCGAAGAGAGAGAAAGCGCAAGGAAAATTGTCATGATTTCGTGACATGTTGGAAGAGAGAGAAAGAGCAAAGAAAAGTGTCACGATTTCATGACATGTTCGGAGAGAAGGCAAGAAGAAAACTATCACGATTTCATGACATGTTGAAGAGAAAGAGCAGAAAGAAAAATATCACGATTTTCTGACATGTAAAAGAAAAAAGAGAAAAATGTCACGATTTCTGACATTCATCAAAGCGAAGAAAAGAGGAGAGAGAAAAAGATGTCACGATTTCGTGACATGTTTCATTTTCGGATCCAAAGCGAAGAAATGAGGAGAGAGAAAAAGGTGTCACGATTTCGTGACATGTTTCATTTTCGCGATCCAAAGCGAAGAAAAGAGGAGAGAGAAAAAGATGTCACGATTTCGTGACATGTTTCATTTCACGAAAGAAAAGAGGAGAGAGAAAAAGTGTCACGATTTCGTGACATGTTTCATTTTCGCGGTCCGAAGCGAAGAGGAAGGCAGAGAAAGAAAAAGTGTCACGATTTCATGACAATTTGCAAGAAGGATTGTACGGACGAAAAAGTGTCACGATTTCATGACAGGTTCGAGAGAAAGAGCTCGCAGAGAAAAAGTGTCACGATATCGTGACATGTCAGGTTTTCACGACCCGAAGAGAAGAAAAGCGCCAAGGAGAAAAAGTGTCATGATATCGCGACATTAAAGGAAAGAAAAGGAAAGGAGCAAAAGTGTCACGATTTCATGACATGTTCTATTTTCGCGAGGTCAAGTCAAGAAAAGGCACAAGGTAGCGAATGTGTCACGATTTCATGACATGTTGAGTTTTCACGGGCGAAAGACAGAGAAGAGCACAAGGTAGCGAATGTGTCACGATTTCATGACATGTTGTGGTTTCACGGGCGAAAGACAGAGAAGAGCACAAGGTAGCGAAAGTGTCACGATTTCGTGACATGTCATGTTTTCGCGGGTGCAAGCCAGAGAAAAGGACAAAGAGGCAAAAGTGTCACGATTTCATGACATGTCATGTTTTCGGTGCAAGCAAGAAAAGGACAAAGAGGGAAAAGTGTCACGATATCGCGACATGTCATGTTTTCATGGGTGCAAGCTGAGAAGAGGACAAGAAGGCAAAAAGTGTCACGATATCGTGACATGTCATGTTTTTATGGTCAACAGCCAAGAAAAGGTCAAAGGGGCAAAAATGTCACGATATCATGACATGTCATGTTTTCACGGGTAAAAGGCGAGAAGAGTACAAAGAGACAGAAGTGTCACGATTTCATGACAGGTCGCAACAACACGATTACGAATAGTTAACTAAAGTAGAACGACAATTACGAGGGCGATTGTAGAGGAAAATCATGCAGCCAATATAAGAAGAGTCAACTGAAGTTAGTGCGACGATTACGAGGAGTTACAGATAGAAATCATGCAAGCTAAAATAAGCACAGTGCATTAAAGACAGAACAACAGTTACAAGGCCCATAAAGCAGTGTAACCATCGAGCGACAGTTATACTGAAAGTCCCACACAAGAAATAGAGCTATTAATAGAATGCATGTACAAATTACTATGTGATAAAGGAGTTACTTTCGAAGTGTCTATTAATAGGGTGCATGCAGGATTATGGAAGTCACAGAAGAACAGGTGTTTCAAGATGAAAATATTGTTATAAAAGGGCAATTGCATGGAGAATTAGGTTGCCGTTGAATGTGTGAAAGTGCTACCGAAAGAGGGTTAGAAGAGTGTTGTAAGAGAGCGACAAGCAGAGCCGTAAGTGTTTACTGTGTTTTGATAAATTGTAGACCAGTCAGGGTCTTGTAAAAGCGAAGGCATTTTTATGTCATTAATATAGTTTTCAAAACTGTAATCCAAGTTGGTGCTTGGATAGGGGTTGGTGCTCCTTTCTGTTGGTGCAGATAAATCAGGGGTTGGTGCTCCTTCCAGTGGGTCTTGGTAAACGGATTGTAAAATTGGTGTTTTGCAAAGGCTGGATTTGGACCGTAGTCCAAGCAGTCATTCTTGAGGAGTAGCCAAATTGGTGAACCTCGTTACATTGTGTGTTGTGGTGTGCTCTCTTGTGATAATTGCTTTATCTGCTTTTAAGTTCTCTTTGCTTCAGCTTTAAGAGTTGTAGATTTGAATTTAAATAGCTACACTGATTCACCCCCCCTCTCAGTGTCATTGTGAGAATATCAATTGGTATTAGAGCAAGGTTCCTGAACAAGCTTAATCAGCTAAGGTGATCTGGGAAGGAACACAATGGCAGGTGGTGAAGGATTCTCATCAAATAAAGCTCCATTGTTCGACGAAACTAATTATTCATTTTGGAAAATCAGGATGCAGACATATCTTTGTGCTCTGGGATACGACATCTGGGAGTCAGTAGAAAGTGGATACACAATACCCGCCATACCTCCAACCGATGCTGTCGATAAGAAACCATTTGAGAATAACTCTAAAGCAAAGAATGCTATAATGTGCGGTTTAGTGGACAGTGAACTAATAAGGATCATGAGCTATAAAACGGCAAAAGACATGTGGGACAAACTGAAGAGCATTCATGAAGGAGACGACAAGATCAAGGAAGCCAAGCTACAAACGCATCGAGCTCAGTTCGAAGCATTAAGAATGAATGACGATGAGAACATAGAGGCCTATATGCTTGAGAGTCAATGGAATCATTAATGCGATTAGAGGACTCGACGAGGAAATGGAAGATGCGGTCGTCGTGAAAAAGGTACTAAGAACTCTTCACAAAAGATTTAATTCTAAAGTTTCTGCTATAGAAGAAGCTAAAGATCTCAATACTTTTAGCATGGATGAGATGCATGGTTCTTTGACTGCATACGAAATGAGAATAGGACAAGCTAAGCCCACAGACAGAGAAGCTGCTTTTAAAGCACACAAAAATATAAAAACTAAACAAGAATCTAAGGATGAAGAGACATCAGATGAAATGGAAGCTAACTTTGTTCGAAAACTTATAAAGGGAAAAGGAAAATACAGAGGAAAGTTACCGTTTAAGTGCTTCAACTGTGGAGGCGTCGGGCACTTTGCAGCTAAATGTCCAATGAATGAGAAAACCAAAAATGATGAAGGGTCACACCAAGAAAAAGGTGACTGGAAGAAGAAACCAAATTTTAGAAAAAGCAACTTCAAGAAGAAAAGTTTCATATCCAAGAATGTCAGCTCTTCTGAAGAAAGCTCAGGTGAGGATTCCGAAGAAGAAACAGGTGAAGCTCTGTTCATGGCATTTGAAGAAGAAAAAATAGAAGAAAAATAGGAAGGTGATAAAAACCTTAAGGATGAGGCTGAAGTATATCCGGAAGGTGAGTTGGTTTCTGCACTTAAAGAGTTGAGTACAGAAAGGAAAAAGAATAAAAAGGTTTCAAGAAAGCTAGAGGATGCCAATGACATAATAAACAGTTTGAAAGTACAGACAGACAAATTTAAGAAAATGTCTGAAGAACTCGAAGTACAATTAACCATGAAAATAGATGAATGCGACAAACTGGAAGAAGAAATTGTTGGTTTAAGGATTCAACTAGAAGAGATGAATCAAAAATTGAGTTGTTATCACAAACTTGAAGGAAGCTCTGTGAAGCTGGAAAAGATTATAAATAGCCAAAGGAGTACAGGCATCAAATTTGGCTTGGGCTTCGTCGAAGGAGAATCGTCAAATGGATCAAAGGCCTTAACTATAGAACCCATAAAGAAAGAAGATAAGATCGAGGGTTGATCAAGGAAAAACAAATCATGCAAAAGAAAGCAATAATGCCAGGCACGAAAAGAGCGCTGACAATGATGGATTCACAAACGTCTCACATCAAAGGAGAAGAAGATTTGTGGCTCCTACTACAAAATGGCAAAAACCAACTCCCGAGGTTCAATCAATCCTTTTCTGGTTATTGTTTTAAATGCAATGCTTACGATCATAAGATTTTAGATTGCATTTATAATATAGGACAAAGAAATTTCACCAGTAGAAATGTCTTTTCACCCTTGATGGATTATGCAGTAGAATGCTATAACTGTCATAACTTTGGACACATTGTAAGAAATTATAAAATTACATCTACAACAAATAAATATCAGGGAAGAAAATCTCAACCAAATGGTTTAAGACAAAATAGAAAATTCCCCAGAAAAACATGCACAGGCCACTGACAAAGAAAAGTCTAAACAAGTGACCAAAACTGTAGTCAAACCAGAGTGGAAAGAAAAGGAGCGACCCAAGGAAGAAAAGGAATCCTTGATTGTACAGACAACATTCAAAGCACAGAACAAATCTGCACCATGGATACTGGATAGTGGATGCTCCGAGTCACATGACGAGTGATAAACAAAAGTTTGAAAAGTTACGAGAAATATGAAGGTGGCTCGATTAAATTTGGAAATAATGATGGAGCCAAGATAGTTGGCAAAGGATCGATCAAGATAAGTGATGGAAAAATCAATTCCAAAGAAGTCCTGTTTGTGATTGGTTTGAAGCACAACCTACTGAGCATAAGCCAAATTTGTGAGAGAGGTCATGAAGTCATTTTTAAGAAGTAGGGTTGTGAAGTCAGAAAAGCACACAGTGGGAAGATGATAGCTACTGGATCGAGGACTTATGGAAACCTGTATACTCTCTCAGAGACTTCAGAAGGAGCATGTTTGATTGGATAGGAAGATGAAAATTGGTTGTGGCACAAGAGGCTCGGTCATATTAGCTTTGACAATCTGGTAAAAATAAGTTCAAAAAGGGCAGTAAGAGATATACCCACCATTGGCAAACCATTAAATAGCATCTGTGCTTCATGCCAAAAAGGGAAGCAAACTAGATCCACATTTAAATCAAAGGAATACTTCACCAGCAAACCTTTAGAGCTAATACATACTGATTTATGTGGACCCATGAGAACACAAAGCATAAATGGTGACAAATACTTTATGTTGTGCATAGATGACTATTCCAGGATGACATGGGTACTATTTTTAAAGCTTAAATCAGATGCCTTTGAAATGTTCAAGACTTTCAAAAAACTGGTTGAGAATCAAACAGGAAAAAGAATTAAATGCTTAAGATCAGATAGAGGAGGAGAGTTTATCTCAGAGGAGTTTGCAGAGTACTATCAAAAATATGGGATCAGAAGACAGTTTTCAGCAGCAAGGACACCTCAGCAGAATGGTGTTGTTGAAAGAAAGAACAAGACAGTGCAGGAAATGGCACGGACAATGTTGACAGAGAACAAAATAGCAGATAGATTCTAGAAAGAGGCAGTTCATACTACGGTTTACATCCAAAATAGGTGCATGTTGAGGACACATGAAAGCAAAACTCCTTATGAGCTATGGTTCGGCAAAAAGGCAACAACAAGATACTTCAAAGTCTTTGGCAGCAAGTGCTACATCAAAAGAACTGAAGATAATCTTGGTAAGTTTGAAGATAGAGCTGATGAAGGAATTTTTCTTGGCTATTCGACAAAAAGCAAAGCCTACACATGCTATAACAAAAGGCTAAAGAAAATTGTGGAGAGTGTCGATGTTAAGGTTGATGAAGGTAGGGAACGAGAAATTAGCTATGAAGAAAACTACCCTATTTATGAAGAAGTTATTGAAGGAGATGAAGAAAAGGAAACGAAAGAGAATAAGGAGATTGACTCAGAAGTAGAAGAAAACAAGAAATTCAAAACAGGCAGCTGGCAAAAAAATCATCCCAGAGAGCAAATTATTGGGGACCCCACAGTTGGTATTCAGACAAGGAGAACTGTAGTAAGGAACTACTCTCTATTATCCAGCATTGAGCCCAAAAATGTTGCTGAAGCAAGCACAGATGAAAGTTGGATGAAGGCAATAAATGAAGAACTAGATCAGATTGAGAAAAACAAAACCTGGGAGTTAGTACCAAGGCCTGCAAATAAAAACATAATCGGTACTAAATGGATTTTTTGAAACAAATTGAACGAAGACGGACAGGTTGTCAGAAATAAGGCAAGATTGGTCTGTAAAGGCTATGCTCAAGTTGAAGGTATTGATTTTGAGGAAACCTTTGCACCAGTGGCTAGACTCGAGGCAATCAGAATGTTTCTGGCTTTAGCTGTACACAAGAATTTCAAAGTTTATCAGATGGACGTGAAATCAGCATTTCTGAATGGCAAACTTGAAGAAGAAGTTTATATTGAGCAGCCAGATGGTTTCCAACTCGGTGACAATCCCAATTTTGTTTGCAAGTTAAAGAAAGCTTTGTATGGTCTGAAACAGGCACCCAGAGCATGGTATGCAAGGTTGGATAACTATCTTATTCAACAGGGGTTCAAGAAAGGTATGGTGGACAACAATTTGTATGTCAAAACAGAGAATGGCCATCTTATTGTACTTGTTGTTTATGTAGATGATATCATATTTGGCAGCAGCATGGATGAGTCTTGTAGAGACATAGCAAATAAAATGAAGAAAGAATTTGAGATGTCTATGATTGGTGAACTTTCGTATTTCCTCGGACTGCAAGTTAATCAAAATGAAAAGGGCATTTTTATCTCTCAAGTTAAATATGTGAAAGAAATGCTGAAAAAATTCACAATGGAGGATTGTAAACTCGTTAGCACTCCCATGACAACGAGGTTGCAAGTTGAGCAAGGATGACAAATCTCCAGATGTTGATCAAACCATGTACAGATCTATGATTGGGAGCCTACTGTATTTAACAACTACAAGACCAGATATCTTACAGGCAGTATGCATGGTAGCACGATTTCAAGCTAGTCCCAAAGAGACTCATGTGACAGCTGTGAAGAGGATTCTTCGGTACCTCAAGGGTACTATGGAGTATGGGTTATGGTATCCAAAAGGTAAGGACTTCACTCTTATTGCATATTCAGATGCAGATTGGGCAGGATGTATAGATGACAGAAAGAGTACCAGTGGAGGAGCATTTTATCTTGGAGACAGGCTGGTAGCATGGCACAACAAGAAACAAGAATCAGTCTCTCTATCCACAGCAGAGGCAGAATACATTGCAGCGACAACGTGTTGTACGTAGATATTATGGATGAGACAAACCCTGAAAGATCTTGGTATTCACTTCAAAGAGCCAATTTCAGTTAAATGTGATAACACTAGTGCTATTAACATCTCAAAGAATCCGGTTATGCATTCTCGAACCAAACATATTGCAATCCGGTATCACTTTTTGAAGGATAAAGTTGTGGAAGGTGAGGTTAAATTGGATTTTGTTCCAACTACAGAGCAAGTAGCGGATATCTTCACAAAACCGTTGCCCAAAGAAGTTTTTGAGTACCTACGGAGTAAGTTGGGAGTGGTCACGTTTCCCAAGAATTGACTAGCAATCGGGACCACATTCTCAGGGGGAGCATTTATGCCTATGTTTATAGTTTTGCTCATATTCATGATTTTTGCTAACTATAACAATGTTTGTCTGAGAATGTTGTGCATAGACTCAGGGGGAGTCTGCAGCAGCCCTTTGGTATTATTGTCAAAGGGGGAGAAGAATTACAGGAAATTGCACATGTGTTGCCAACAATTCCAAAGGGGGAGATTGTTGAGCAAGGTGCAGAAATAGTATTGTCATTGTTGTCAACACAGACAGATAGATCAGTTGATGCAGTGGACAGGAGTTCAGAGGTCAGTCAAAGCATGTACAGTGAATTTCCAAGAAGACAGAAGAGGCCAACATTCAAAAGATCAAAGAAAAAGACAAGTAAGAAAATTGTCGCGATATCGCGACATGTTTGGCCAAAAAGAAAAACTATCACGATATCGCGACATGTTAGAGAAAGAAGAAAAACTATCATGATTTCATGACATGTTGAAGAGAGAAAGCAAGGAAAACTATCATGATTTCGTGACATGTTCGAAGAGAGAGAAAGAGCAAGGAAAACTATCACGATTTCGTGACATGTTGGAAGAGAGAGAAAGAGCAAAGAAAACTATCACGATTTCATGACATGTTCGGAGAGAAGGCAAGCAAGGAAAACTGTCATGATTTCGTGACATGTTGAAGAGAAAGAGGAGAGAGAAAAAATGTCACGATTTCGTGACATGTTTTTTTGTAAGGAAGAAAGAGAGAAAAATGTCACGATTTCGTGACATGTTTAAGGAAGAAAAAGGGAGAGAAAAGATGTCACTGATTTTACATGAAAAAAAGAAAAAAATTTCACGATTTGACATTAAGGAAGAAAGAGGAGAGAGAAAATGTCACGATTTGACAAGAAGAAAGAGGAGAGAGAAAAGTGTCACGATTGACAAGAAGAGAAGAGAGAAAGAAAAGTGTCACTGATTTCACGAATTGCAAGAAGGATTGTACGGACGAAAAAGTGTCACGATTTCATGACAAGTTCGAGAGAAAGAGCTCACAGAGAAAAAGTGTCGCGATATCACGACATGTCGGGTTTTCGTGACCCGATGAGAAGAAAAGCGCCAAGGAGAAAAAGTGTCACGATATCACGACAAAAGAAAAGAGAAAGGTCGATACAAAAGAGAAAAGGAGGAGGAATGTGTCATGATTTCGTGACATGTTTGTTTTCAGGGGAAAGACAGAGAAAAGGCACAAGGAGGAATGTGTCACGATTTTGTGACATGTTGTGTTTTCAGGGCGAAAGACAGAGAAGAGCACAAGGCAGCGAAAGTGTCACGATTTCGTGACATGTCATGTTTTCGTGGGTGCAAGCCGAGAAAAGGACAAAGAGGCGAAAAGTGTCACGATTTCGTGACATGTCATGTTTTTACGGGTGCAAGCCGAGAAAAGGACAAAGAGGAAAAAAGTGTCACGATATCGCGACATGTCATGTTTTTGCGGGTGCAAGCCGAGAAGAGGACAAGGAGGCGAAAAGTGTCACGATATCGTGACATGTCATGTTTTCACGGTCAACAGCCAAGAAAAGGTCAAAGGGGCAAAAATGTCATGATATCACGACATGTCATGTTTTCATGGGTAAAAGGCGAGAAGAGTACAAAGAGACAGAAGTGTCACGATTTTATGACAAGTCGCAACAGCACGATTACGGATAGTTAACTAAAGTAGAACGACGATTATAGGGGCAGTTGTAGAGGAAAATCATGCAGCCAATATAAGAAGAGTCAACTGAAGTTAGTGTGACAATTACAGAGGCGATTATAGATAGAAATCATGCAAGCTAAAATAAGCACAGTGCATTAAAGAAGAAACAGCGATTCATAGGGCCCGTAAAGTAGTGTAACCATCGAGCGATAGTTATACTGAAAGTCCCACACAAGAAACAGAGCTATTAATAGAATGCATGTACAAATTATTGTGTGATAAAGGAGTTACTTTCAGAAGTGTCTATTAATAGGGTGCATGCAGGATTATGGAAGTCACAGAAGAACAGGTGTTTCAAGATGAAAATATTGTTATAAAAGGGCAATTGCATGGAGAATTAGGTTGTCACTGAATGTGTGAAAGTGCTGTCGAAAGAGGGTTAGAAGAGTGCTATAAGAGAGCGACAAGCAAGAGCCGTAAGTGTTTACTGTGTTTTGATAAATTGTAGACCAATCAGGGTCTTGTAAAAGCGAAGGCATTTTTATGTCATTAATATAGTTTTCAAAACTGTAATCCAAGTTGGTGCTTGGATAGGGGTTGGTGCTCCTTTCTGTTGGTGCAGATAAATCAGGGGTTGGTGCTCCTTCCAGTGGGTGCTGGTAAACGGATTGTAAAATTGGTGTTTTGCAAAGGCTGGATTTGGACCGTAGTCCAAGCAGGTCATTCTTGAGGAGTAGCCAAATTGGTGAACCTCGTTACATTGTGTGTTGTGGTGTGCTCTCTTGTGATAATTGCTTTATCTACTTTTAAGTTCTCTTTGCTTCAGCTTTAAGAGTTGTAGATTTGAATTTAAATAGCTACACTGATTCACCCCCCCTCTCAGTGTCATTGTGAGAATATCAATGCTCTGATCTGTGTCTAGAGTTATGTCTAGTACTTCCTCTAATCGAGTCATTCTCAATAGAATCCCCTCATGTAGAATTATCCCCTATAATGCTCATTGAATGATGTCCAAGAGTATTCTATGATTGAGGGCATTCTACATCGTGTTGTGCACTAGGTGGAGCTTGGGCTTTGATCTTGGGTCTATGCCTAGATTGGCCTCTTCGAGTTTGCACCATTGTGTATCCTATGTCTAGATTTAACTTTTATTAACACACAAATAATACAATGATGATTATCTCCTTTTACAGTTTTAAAATAAGCCCTAAATTGTTTGATGTGTTTTCAATTTTTTGTATCAGTAAAGTAACTCTTATCGTGTTTTTCAAAATGTTGTTAAATTTCTCAATTTTTTAATGGATTTCACCTGTATGCTCGTAGCTTGGCAACCTGTCTATGAACTCCAGGTCGTGTAATCCTCCAAAAGTGTAGAAATGAAAGTCTACACCCGAACAGGGAGCACAGGTCCTCCTAGATCCTCACCCAATCTCACCCAATCAGCGTTATACCCTCTAAAGATAAGTACATGAAAATTTTTTGGGCTATGGATGGTTCTTGGATCCGGTATTGGTCTAGTAACAAGAAGGTACGAGGGAGTTGGGCCAACGGATGGAAATCACCTCCACCATCATTGAAATCCTACTAGTGGTTGGATGTGACTCCCAACTCACTAGCGTTTACTTGGGAAATGTGGTGTGTGTGGTTCTTTTTAATTTGCATAAAGGAAATATATACAATACAACATTAACATGATCATTTCCTACATGATATGCAATAAATAACGTTTGATATTCATAAGTATATGCACACTATGATACATGATGTTCAGAGAATGCAACTAGTATGAGTAATTGGCCAATGATTGGGCCTCATGCAAGCAAACTCTAACATTCATATGGCCTAGACTGCTGGAGACTAGGATGGGCTACACTCAGGGACCTGTTGTTCCTAGAAGTGACTAGTAGAAGCATCAAATAAAATCCCAAGGACCTAATTCATTTTACTATTATTTTTATCCTTATCCTAGATATGTTTCATTTTTGATGTTTTGGAAAATACAGATATATAAAATAGACACAAAGGGTGTCAAAACATCAGGTCCTCATCTGATTTAGATTTTTACTCCTACCTTGTGGTTGGTCTATTTCTGACCACTGCTCTGATGCACGGTTGTGACTGTTGTCCACACCTGTCAATCGCAGGCCAACTTTTTGACCACGACTATCACCCACAGTGAGTACCTACACAAAAATATAGACCAGAGTCAGTAAATCATGGCTAAAAATATGGAGTTCCACCATGATCACCTTCTGTAACCACCAAAAAGGATCTTGCTATCTAATCTATCTATTGCAATTCACAAAATAAGCACAAATGGGAAAACATAAGTTGACAATAAGAAATGAAACAAATATAAATAATCCTTTTATTAATTTCAATGAATCCAAGTTACATATTCATCCCTCTTAGGGATACCCATTTGATACATCAATTACAATAGAGTTTCAAATCCCTCTCAAGGGTAGATGCAATAAAAATGCCTTCCAGGGTGACATGAACTACTCTAGGGTGTCGATGACCCTCTTCTCCATGATTAGAGGCATTTGTTGCCTTGCATCCCAAAACCCTGTTAGTCCTGCGTGCAATAAACAAGAAAAATTAAAAGCAGAGGCCTCTCTTGAAGAGGCTTTAAAAGGATATTTGCACAAAATATAACATGATAATAAAGAAATCAAGAAAGTGACTTAGTACATGTAAATTGATCTAAAACATGATAATCTGCCTTTATAAACATGAAAGAAACTAAGATAAATCTATCCAAGCTCCTAATTAACAAATTGAAGACATGAAAGCATGAAAAAGATTCATTATGCCTACACTACAACAATGAAGGGAAATTACCATTAACCCCTAATCTGTCGGTCAAATATCTCTAGAATACTAAATTAACCTTAAAAAATTATCAATCTAGTCTAGTTAAATAGAATGTAAAACTGAGAACAAATAGATCAGGAATCACCTGCTAACCGTAGGTCATTCACTTGGTAGGCACTGTTCACCGTGGTTGATAACCATGGTGGAGACTGAAGTAAGTTTACCCTCCAAATCAAGGCCAATTCTCTTATTCTCATTGCCAAATTGATGGTCAAGGGTCACCTCTGTGTCCTAATATATATTTAACGGTTGAATTGCTCAGTGAGTGCACAGATTGCATAGATTAGCGTTTCTTGGCTCTCCTATCCTCCTAGGACCTCCATGAAAATGTTATATTCAATTGGGTAGCAAAATTATTCCTATCAATGCATGTGAGTGGCTATGCAATTCGACAAGGTTTTATTTCTCAATTGATTATGCTTCTCTCCCTCTTTTTCCCAATTCAAAGGGTGATTATATAGCAATTTCCAAGGGCTAGGGGTGGCTTCATGAGGAAGCTAAGATCAAGATTGGTTGGTTGAGCTTTTTGGATGGAATGATCCAGAACCTTCCTCACTCAAACCACTCCAATCCATAACCAATTAGCCGTTGCAACCAATTTTGGATCGGATGAAGGCCAATTGATTCTAAGTGCTGACCGCAGATGACATGCGCAGTGAGCACTGCTAACCGCGGGTGTCAGCAATGGCTAGAACTGACTAGGCAAAGGTACCCAAATTGATTGGTAAAAACCACTGCTATACCTTGGAATCTATCCAAGGTCTTCCATATGGTCTTCTAGTATTTTCCATATGAGTAGTCACCTCAGCATGACATGTTTTAGGTTTCTACAATATGATACTACTTATGTTTTGATGGTCTATTTCTAAATCTTGTTAGTAGTTTTTTTATATGTATGTTGTTTGGCTATGAAGTAGAATGTGAAAGGAGTGCTTATATTACAACATTATTTGTTTAGCATAGATATATTGTGGAGAAGTATTTATGATAATATTGTTAAATCTATGACTTCTATGTAAAATGTTCAGGGACCTTTCAACACCCCTTCTTCAACCTTAATAAATAAATAATTTTTCCATAGTTTATTATAATTAAATCTCAATCATAAGAAGGGGATCAACAAGTGGATAATGAAAAATTTACATTCTAATGCTATAAATGTTATGAGACTAGACACATGGAAAAAAATATGTAGAAAGATAAAATATTATTGGTCATGAGATAAAATTCAAGATGAATCAAGAAAATCATATTTTAGTAAAATGTGGATTAGATCAAAGGATTTTCACTCCCAAAAAGGAGGTAAAGTAATTCTATCTGCAACATCAGATGACAAAGGCCATTATAGTTCACTCAAAAAAATTCTAGAAGAAACAAAGAAGCATATAAGGTATGAGGAACTATAATGTGAAGGTTCAATTTAGAAGGAATTGAGGATGCAAAGAAATATGTAGAGGAAAATTTTAAAATGGAGGAGGTAGAAGAGGTCAAGTTTTTTCAAGGTAAATCATCTTCATTTTTCTAAAGTAGTATAAAATCCTCTCCTTGTAATAGAAATGAAATAAGTGTAGATATTATCTCTTGCACTATAAAATTTCAAAAGAAATATCATAAAGAAATTAAGAAGGATATATCCATAGCAATTTAGGGCTTTTAAGGTAGCATAAAAGAAGTAATTAGTCCCATGAGGGATACCCTAGTGATATGTCTTTAGATTCTTATTTAGGAGACCCGAGTTCAAACCCTAATACGAGGGGACCAGGATCCTTCATATAAACCCACATTTTAAACTCAAAATTTTAGTCCTATGAGGGATACAATAGTGGTATATATTTGGGTTTTCATTTAGGAGACCCAAGTTCAAAATTCGATGCAAGGAGATCGAGACCCATCATAAAACCCATATTTTAAACTCAAAATTACTTAGAGAAATTTATTTTAGTTAATAGAAAATGTAAGGATAAAATGGAAGGGAGAGAGCTAGGATGAGGATTTTGAAGGGTTTTCGAATTTTTTTTAGGGAAAATATAGAAGATGGGGCCTATTAGCCCTAGTAGTGAACAAGAAATTTTTGGCATGGATTATTACAGTAGGAAAAAAACATAGCTAGAGGAAATGCAGTAGACAATAAATTTTCACAAGACACAAGGAGTGTGAGAAAAAAAGACAAGCATTTTTAGTTTCTAGTACAAAAGAGACAAGAGATCACAATCTATCACAAAAATGAGGCCAAGGGTTGAAGAGAACCATAAACAAAATACATGATGTAGAACAAATAAAAGAAGCTAAATCAAGAAAAATTGATATGATCCAAAACTTAAGCAAAATTATTCCAAGGAAAAACTAAGAAAATAGGTTGATTGAACCAATGCCCAATATGGGGAAGGAGTCAGGGGAACTACCCCCAAAAATAAAATTTAGGGATTACTTTCATTGGTAACAACCCTATCCAAATGCAATAAATAACCCAAAGGTACAATGAAGACCTTTGAGGATGCCTAAGATAGATCCCAAGAAAATTGTAATAAGGTGTTAAAAGGTGGTGGAAGGTTCCTTGATAGTGAAGGTGGACATGAAGAAAATTTAGAATGGAATAGATGTTGGCTATTAGGATTAGCTATCTCAAAATATCATAGGTCCAAAAGTAAATAAACCAACAATATTATAGGTCTAATATCAACAATCAAGAGTAGAAATAATATATGAGTAATCGCGACACTTTTTCTCTTTCGGCCTCGTTGTTGCAACTTGTCGCGATATCGCGACACTTTTTTCTCCTCCGACCGCGACATTGCAACATGTCGCGATATCGCGACACTTTTTCTCTTTCGGCCTCGTCGTTGCAACTTGTCGCGATATCGCGACACCTTTTCTTCCTTCGGCCGCGACAATGCAACTTGTCGCGATTTCGCGACATTTTTTATCTTTTGGTCGAGACGATGCAACTTGTCGTGATTTCGTGGCACTTTTTCTCCTTTGGCCATGATGCTGCAACTTTTCGTGATATCGTGACACTTTTTTTCCTATGGCAACGATGATGCAACATGTTGTGATATCGCGACACTTTTTCTCTTTGGCCATGATAATGCAACATGTCGCAATGTTGCGACACCTTTTTCTTCTTTGGTCGCAACAATGCAACATGTCGTGATATCGTGACATTTTTTATCTTTTTTCCGAGAAGATGCATCACGTCACGATTTCGCAACATTTTTTCTCCTTAAGCCGCGATGATACAACTTGTCGCGATATCGTGACACTCTTTCTCTTCAGGTCGCGACACTGCAACATGTCGCGATATCGTGACACTTTTCCTCATTTGGCCGCAACAATACAACATGTCGCGATATCGTGACACCTTTTCTCCTGGGGTCGCGACAATGCAACATGTCATGATATTGCGACACTTTTTCTCCTAGGGTCACGAAAATGCAACATGTCGTGATATCGTGACATATTTTCTTCTTTGGCATCGATGATACAACTTGTCGTGATATCGTGACACTTTTCCTCATTTGGCCGCAAAAATACAACATGTCACGATATTGTGATACCTTTTCTCCTGGGGTCGCGTCAATGCAACATGTCACGATATCGCGACATATTTTCTTCTTTGACCGTGACGACGCAACTCGTCGTGATATCGTGACACTTCTTCCTTTTCGGCAGCGATGTTGCAACATGTCGCGATATCACGACAATTTCTCTTCTTCGGCCGCGATGCTGCATTTTGTTGCAATTTCGTGACATATTTTCCACCCTTGGTCGCAACAGCGCAACATGTCGCGATATCACGACACCTTTTCCTCCTTGCTTTTTCTCTATGCTGTGGACCGTGAAATTGCAACATGTCGTGATATCGCGACACCTTTCTTCTTGTGGTGTTTGGCTTTTTCTTTGATATTTAGCTCTTGGGCCTCTTCGGTCGGTTTGGAAAACATGTAAAAAATACTTGTACAAGGTTCAGGGACCTTTCAACACCCTTTCAACCAATCAAAAAAATATATATGAGTAATTTAATATATATAGGCCAATAAAATAAATAAAATAACATTCACTTATAATATCAAATATGAATGTAAATGATCAAAATCATTCATGTACATGCATGAAGAATACTTACAATATTAATTGCTCAAAATTTGTATACAAGCTTTATTATCAATGAGATTGTTTCTCCTTTTTCTTGTGTTACATTGTATGGAGCTTTATCTCCATAATATAGACATAGTAATATGACTCTTCAATACTTATATATTACATTCCTCACATATCTTGGAGATGTGAACTTTCCTATACTTGAACTTTGGTTTATCATTGTGTCACTTGTATACTAGACTCTTCACTCTCTTCTTACATGTATACTTGAATCTATGACACTTGTGCACTTCTACATGACTCTTACTATCCTACATGCACTCCTAATCTAAGACACTTGTGCATATCCTCACTTTACATATTTGCACACTTACATACATGATACTTGTGCATGTTTCATCAATACACACTTGCACTCTTACGTACATGACACATGCATTTCTTGCACATTGAAACTTACATAAAGAGGAAATATAAATCACTCATATAAACTAAAGACTTAATCCTAATCTATTATATATTTATATTTGTACCATGAAGGTACCATAGGGGTACATTTACATGTACCAAATAATGTAATATTATACAACAATAGAAGACATAGATAGGAGAGGGCTAATATACCAATTTATGGGGTTTATACCGATACAATCAACATTTAAACTATGGGATACTAAACAATAGAAAACAAAAGGTGAGTTCAAATTCTTTGCTTACCCCAATGGTTATTTTCTTATTATTTTACCCCAAATGTATAAATACTAAAGAAGTTAGGGAATAAATATTCCAAGGAGGACCATGGTTTTTGAAATGTGGGTATCTTTATGAAACCTTGGCATACTAAATTCAAAGTGGAGGAAAATATTCCATCCACAACACAAGTTTGGGTGAGACTTTTTGTCCTACCAACATAATTTTGGAAGTTGACAATATATATGGCAAATGGAAATACCCTAGGAATGTTCATGATGATTGCTAATAGTACATATAGATTTGAAAAAATAATTTATACTTGAATATATATCCTAATAAAATTTAACAAACCTCTCCTAAAAAATATCACTCTATAGTTTAGGGAGAAAAACATGGGAGTAGGAGATTGATTACAAGAACATATCTTTTCACTACAAAGTTTTCCATGAATATGACTATTTAATAAGAGAATACATGTATAAGATCCAAGAGCAATGAAGAAATTAAATAGATACTAAAGGGTTCCAATTTCCCAAAAAAAAAATCCAAAATAAATCGATAGTGAAGAATCAAGCAGTGGTGTCAAATAATATGTTTGACAATCTTCCCATTTATGACCTTTTGGATGGTGATGAGGATACAATGGAGATAGAAGTCCTAGAGACACAATTCCATGGTGGGATGAAGTAATACATGTTAGAATATGTAAATATAAACTCTAACACCACCCCAGCCATGTAGAGAAATAAACATAAAGGAGTAAACTAGACAACAATAGACTACCAACCAAAAAACAAGGAGGAAAATAAGAATAAGATCAATAGTCTATTAAAGGTAGGAACAAAAAAAACCTAGATCCTAGGGAATACCTCATTGAATCTACCAAAAATACCCTTGTGCTATACACATATAAGCTAGGGTTGGATGTCATTCCAAAACCAGGAGGGTTAAGTCAAGAGATAAGTAAGAAGATAAAAATGGAAAGTAATCAAAATGTAGGATGCAAAACTAATTAGCACCGTGTGACAAAATAAGAATAAAATATAATAGTAGAAGGTAAGGTAAATACGTTTACCCAAATATTTTTCCCCCAATACTGATAAAAATCATCTTCTAGAATATTAGAAGTCTCAAGGGAATTTCCTCAAAATAAAATGAAATTAAAAGAATGATTCAAATAAGTCAACAACAACTAGTCTTCCTTCAGGAGATGAAGGTGTTTATGAAATATATGGAGACAATTGTAGGGAAAGTATGGCCTATTGTAATAGTGGAATCCATAAAATCCAAAGAGGTATTAAGAGGCATTGCATGCCTTTGGTACCATAAAGAGATAGTTATCCACCAAGTGATGGGTAGCTGGGGTCTCTTGGAGATCGCAGCTTAGAGAAGAAAATTAGACCAAGTTATGCTCTGCATGAATGTCTATTCACCTACTACCCTAGAGGAGAAACAAAGATAGTGGAAGAACATAAACTATATTATTACATAATTTCTTAAATCATTGGCTCTAGTAGGAGGAGATTTCAATACCATCCTTTCCTTGGAAGATAAGTTGAGAGAAAATAGTAGCTTATACAAGAGCATGGACCTCACGAAGGAATACATAATAAACCTCCATCTTGTGGATGTCACACTAGAAAATGGCTTGATGACCTAGTCTAAAAGGATATAAGGATATACTTATATTATAGAAATATTAAGTAGGATCATGCTATCAAACAATTTTTTGGTTCATGGACATATTCCTAGGATGAAGATCTTAAATAATGTAGGCTTAAATCATTGGCCAATCATGATAGAAATATAAAAATCCAAGGCTAGACACTCACCATTTAGATATCAACAAGTGTAGATCAAAGACAAATCTCTTAGGCCTAAAGTGTAACAATGGTGGGAGGAAGGCAAACTTCAACATGAAACTAAGATGTACTACTTTTTGAGGAGGCTTCAATACATTAGATCTAAGATAAGGACTTGGAACTTGAAAGCGTTTGGAGATGTCAAGAAGAAAAAGTTGGAAGTAATATTCCAACTCAAATATTTGAATGAGCAAATCCATAGGGATGGCATCATGGAGGATAAAAGTATCACAAAGGTCAGACTTACATCCCAACTAAAATAAAAGGAAGAGTTATTATGCAAGCAAAAATCTAGAATCCAATGGCTCCAAGTGCTTCGTTTAGAAATCACTTCTAGCCCTTGAATAGTATGAAAATTTTGAAGATATTGATGAAGATAAAAGTGATGGTGGAAATGTAAAAAGGAGAGGAAGACCCAAGAATAAAAAACAAATAAAATCAAACTTAAAGGGATATTGATATGGGAAATTAAAAACAAATATCACATGCATTAACAATAAGTGGGGTTAATCCTACAAACAAAAATAAAAATGGTATCTTGGAATATTAGGTGGGGGAATAAGAACTTCAAAAGAAAGGTATTAGTGGATTAACAGGTTGTTACAACCTACATATTTATAAAAACACAAATAAGGTTATAAATATTTTAACCAATTGCAATGTTGATCTTCGTCTTAATAAAATTCAAATTTTAAAACGCAACTATCCAGGTAACATTTTATCTCTCCATGAAAATAATATCAAGTAGTTGATTAAGGAAACATAACACATTGAGGAAGATGAAGAATATATTTTATAGAAAGAAAATCTAGGTATAGTTTAATTATTTCTTATATTGATGAGATTAGACTCAACTATAAGCCACACAAATTATTTAAAAATAAAATGTGAATTAGAATAATTTATAAAATTTGATAGGTTTTAGAAGAATCTATAAAAAAAATACCAAGACTTATAGATTTAAAATTTGGAAATTTTTACTTCTAGTTAAATTTATTAAGTTAATATATGGAAAATCTAAGTTCCTATATAGTTTTGGCATAGTTACAACCTACAACAATCTAAGAAAAATATTTACTGATAAATTCTTCCAAGTATGTAAAAATTTATTCAAGAATATACCAAAACTTGCACATCTAATTAATTTTTAATAAGTTATATGTAGCTTCTATTAGTGACCACTCTTTTCAAAATACTAACATATAACATTTGTTGTCAAGTCAATTAAACAATACCTTTCTTGACCTTTTATCAAAGATATTTTTTATTTCATTTTCTATTAAATATATTACTGTTGGAATATATTACATTATTTGGTACATGCCAATGTACCACCTTGGGTACATCTTTAGATTAGGAGTGTGTCTTAGATTAGGGTGTGAGTATTTACTTTATGCAATGTAATAAATGCACAAGTATGTGCAAAGTATTTGATAATGTAAATGTGCATAGTAGTCCATGTGCACATGAGTCCATAGAATAGGAAGATGAAGAGTCATAGGAATATGGAAGGCCAAGAGTCACATCCCATTATATATTGGCCTTTGTGTGAGCATATTGAGAGATAATTTTGGAGAGACACATTGTAGAGAAGAAGTAGAGATACAATGTAGAGCATGTATGAAATATGGAGAGTTTGAGATCTCCATTATATATCAAAATGCTATTTTCATGAGCTTTCATTAATGGTAGTTTATTGTTGTAATTCATGAGTTTTATATGTTTATAATATTACCATTATCTTATATTTGATATAGCATGCTCATTTTATATCTTGTGGTTTAAGTATTTAGTATCAAAAGCTAATAGTGGTATCAAAGCCACAAGGGAGATTGATAGGAGATAGGGAGAGCCACAAGAGAGATTGAGAGGAGATAGGGAGATTTCATTTTAAAAAAAAATTTTAAAGTTATTTTTTGGCTAGAGTCTTTCCACAGGGTTGCAGGAAAACTCGTGAAGACTAGGACTCAACAAAGTTTGCTTACCACTAGATTGAAGGATAACTAGTGAAGTATATTGATTTTTAGAGATCTGGAGATTTGCATGTATTTGCTTGTTGTTGTCTAAGTTTTTGTTGCAGAAAATTAGTTCTCAGAAGTTGAGAAGCTTCCTACAATGGATAGAGAAGAATTTCATCTTCGATTGCCTAAAATTCTATGTGCTTTCCTTGTGTAGGGATTGGTTTTTGAGTTGCAACAATAGCGTAGACATTGAAGATTAAGGAGGTCCAAGGAAAAGGTCCCATTGGAGATTGAATATTGAGGAGATCCAAGAAGGAGGTCCCCATAGAAGCTTGAATATTGAAGACTCCATATTGAAGATAGAAGAAAGCAACTCTATTGAAGATTGAGAAGGAGGAGACCCAAGAGAAGAAGTCCCCATTGCATATTTGAGAAAGAAGATAGGAGATTTGAGGAAGAAGATAGAGGAGGACTAAGAAAATGTCAAATAGAAGAGTTGCATAATTTGAAGACCCAAGAGAAGAGGTCTCAAGCAAACTTGGAAGGAGAAAGAAGAAGGCTAGAGAAGCCCCATTGAAAATTTGAAGAAGTGGCCATTGGAGAAGATTTGAAGAAAGCTCGAGGTAGAATATTACAAGTAGGAGAAGCTCCTAAAAAGAAGAATTTGGGACAATTATCACCATTTGACAACAAGCCCAAAAGGAAGAAGGATTTGGCAAGAAGTTTGCCAAACTTTGGAAAGTTTTTTGAAGATCTCAAGACATTCAAATTCTTGAGGAAGAGACTAGTGAAAGAGGTCAGATTTGAAGATAGAATTCAACAAGATCTAAGGAGGAGAAAGAAGATAGAAGAGGCCACATATTTGAAAGTTTTGAAGATAGCCATAAAGGATTTAAAGGTTGATTTATGGAGAAGAAGATTGCTGATTTTTGTAGCAGAAGTTGAAGAGTCATAGGACAACAAGTTGAAGGTGACATAGAGCTACAAATTGAAGAAGAATTGGGAAGATTTAAAAGTGCCCTCGAACAACCAATTGAAGGAAGGCTTGACAAAAAAATAAGGTAGCAATTTGGAGGAATTGAAGGCTATTTTTGGACAGCAAGATATAGGAGTAATCAGAACTTTGGAGCAACAATTTGAGAAGATTTGGGCTGCAAAATTGGGCAGCATTAGAAGGAGAAAAGAGAGCTGCATTTTGGATAATTTTGGGGCATATTTGGGAGAAGCATTGGACAACATTTGGTCAAAGAAAGGTGCTGCAAATTTTAGAAGTTAAGGCAACAAGATAAAATAAGGTAAAGCTACAAATTTGAAGATACAAGACAACAAGTTCGAGTAGCAAGAAAGGAGAGGAGACAAGCTTCAAAAGACAACCAAAGAGGTTTGACATTTGGTGCATAAAAGAGTATTTCATTTTTTATGAAAAATTTGATTTAATTTGAGTTTATTTGGCACCATATTTTAGAGAGTTCAAATAAGAAAAAGAACTCTAAATTTATTATCTCCTAGTTAAAGGAGTTTAAGAAGCTTGCAAATTAGTGAGTTAATATAGCATAAAGGAGCTGGTTTATTTTAAGTCTGAAATCAACAGAAGAGGATTTGTATCCTATTTTAAAGAAGCAAATATTGCTCCAAATTAGAAATAGCAAGCTAAGGAGCAACAAATGCATTAAGGAGCACTCAAATATTATGCTCAATATATGGTTTTGAAAGGAAGAAAAGTAAGTCTTTGAAGGCACAAAGAGCATTCTCAAAACCTGCAAAATTTTAGAGAAATAAGTTAGCAAAGTGAGTAAAGAAAAAGGAGTATAAGCAGCAAGATATTCACCCATTCAATCCGAGTTGTGGAGAAGACAAACCACACCAAATTCAAGTTGAAATCTACTAAAGCAAAGCAATAAGGAAGGCAGTCAAAGTAGCCACCAAACGTAGGAGGAGAAGCCACCAAATTGCAAAGAAGCTAGCCACCAAAGAACCACCATAGGAGGAGAGATTGTTGGAAGAGCCACCAACATAGTTGGAGAAGAGGCAACCGAAAGGGCATTGAGCGGACACTAGAAATCCAAGCATCAAGAGGAGGCCAAGCATTGGAAAAGCTAACTACCATGAGGAAAATGTTTATTTTGCTATTGGAAGAGAGCCACATGTAATTTCCAACGCTTAGGGAGATAAAGCATCTTCAAGCAACACAAACCAAAGGGACATAATGCTCTTGCCAAGTATTACAAGGAGAACAATTAGTTGGAGCATCTTAGAAATACCTATTGAAGTGCAAAAGATCCTTTGTGCCATTTGGCATGTAAAATATAGAGCACCAACCATTTTTGGAGGAAGGTGAAACATCTTGGAGCACCACTTGGTAACATAATTCTTAGGAGAGCATTAAAAAGAAGATGCAAGTGCAGAGACGAAGAGGAGACCGAATGATCTAGTTTTCTATAGCTATGAAGAGTAAGAGAATATAAAGAGAAAGCATTGGAATATTAGCCTAAGGTTTGGAGTAATAAAAAATTGCATTATCTTACAAGCCTTGGAAGAAGAGCCATTATTAGAGTCATTTTGCAAGAGAACATTCGTGGTAGGAATCTTGTAATGCTCAGGAGGAAGAAGCACCAATTTTTGAAGTTGAAAGGTTGAATGCCAAGTGTCCTTGTGGAAAGAGGAGCACCAACCACCACGTTAGTAGACTGAAACGTCTTCTTACATGCAATAAAGGCATGGGTCAGAGTGCCACTTAAGACACATTCGTGAAGCGTGTGAGCATTGCAACAAGGATAGGATGCTCACGTGCCCTATACCCTTCGATTTTTGGGACATCAATGTGATGCATTGTGGTCAAAATATTGTGCTTATAGTAACGCTATTCGAATATGGATTGATTGAGCTTCCCCAACACTATAAATACGAGCCACGTGACATCTTTCGGGACGACATTGGGGCAAAGTCTTTTCACAGTTGTCCTCACTCGAATATGGTTACTCAGTGGAATAACCCTAGGGAACATGAGTTGAAGTGGCACATTGACGAGATGGTGCCTTTACCCCCTAGAATGATTTTTACACCATGGAGAGTGAGTACGACCCGATTGTCAACTCGGAGCAGCAGCTGCCTAGGAGTGTTTTCACGATGATGAAGGCAAAGCTGAAGCATTGGTCAGACCACAAAATAAAAGAGTGGTGGATCATGAGGTTCCATAATGACAAGGCATATTTGGACTACCCAATGGTGTTGGATGATAGGTTATCCAAGTTCTATGACAAAAAATAGATACCTATTGGGACCTCTTGTTTTTTGATATTATACCCCAAAGCATGTGAAGCCTCGACAAGGTAGATGACCTAGTAGCGAAGAGACACATGGTAGAAGGTAAGGGTAAGGCAATCTTGAGTGATTCACCATTGGCTGGGCCATTGTCCCATAAGAAGAAGAGTGATCTCCCAAAAATAAAAGTTGAGGAGGTGCCTCTCTTGCAGAAAGTGACAAAGAGGTCACACACTATCCCTCAAAGGCCATTCAAGGTAAGCTCTCAAGCAGTGCATGAAACCCCTTCTTCGAGCGTGTTCGAAGCATCTGTTGAGAAACAATTGGAAGAGAAGAAAATTTAAAACATAGAGGTGATTGACGTAGATGTAATTGGTGAGCACAATGAGAAAGAAGACTCACACAAGCAGTGTCCATCTTCCCCAACTCCTTTGATCATGAATCCTGAAGGTACACACTCATATTTACATCTTTCTTCTTCCCTCTCTACATCCATTATTTCCTCGATGCCTAAAATTCCTATCACAGTTCCTGTCTCTTTAGTCGATGCTTCTTTTTATCTCCCATTATCCCGCTCCACAGTTCCTAGAATTTTGGTTTCCACCCCCCTTATGTCTCCCTCGGTTGCATTCACATATTTTACCACAAACCCTAATTCTTTTGCGATCTCTACATCTATCAGCCTTTCTTTTTCTATCATGGAATACCCTATCACTGATCTTTCCTCTATCGAAAAGATAAACCCTTTTTCTCTTTCACCACCCTTCACTATCATGGCGTCGACTGCGTCTAATGTTTCAACGCCCAAGCCCAGTATCTCCGTAGTCATTATCCAAACCCAAGTGCCCTTGAGGGTTCGCATAGTCGTTTCCCCTCCTATTTCTCGTGTGCTATATGAACCTAAGCCACAATTTCCCATACTTCCTTTCACCTCAATCCTTGGAGTGGGTGTTAAAGATCCACTTGAGTCAGAGTTAGAAATGACACACCAGCTTGCTGCTGTGGAGAGCATCCGCAAGACGCACCATAGCTCATCGCACTGGCCAAGGGACTGCCAAAAGAAGGATGTGTAGGCTCTGGCGCAAACTGAGAAAGTATCCATCATAAATCCAAAGAATATGGATCTTCACACGATGGAGAAGATACCAGTTGTCCAAAATTCCTTGGGGGAGACGACCCTGGTTGATTATGTCTATCGCCATATAGTGGAAGATGTGACCAAAATAAATACGGTGTGGAAGATGGGAAACATTCAAGTTGACATGGGCTCCATCTATGTTCATGGTGAGTACTACAAGGAGCGCTTCTTTGAAGTGTAGGCCAAGAATTTCAAACTTGAGGAGGCCTTGGCAGGGGCGAAGAGACAGATTGAGGTACTTGAGTATGAATCTGTGCAACTAAGAGAGTGCGTGCTTTTGCTAGAAGCAGAGAATGATGAGCATTCCAAGGCATGCAATCAGCAGATCAAGGCACATGCCCAAGAAAATTAGCAGATACAGGCACTCGTCGTTCAGGTCTAGTAGTTGTAGGATAAATTAGAGAAGAAGACATCATAGCCTATCGTGTTCTCTAGGGAACGCATAAAGGAGATGCGCCAATAGTTCTTGATAGATTTTTTGGAGATAGCTGCATGGGGGGTCATAACTTTAACATTTTTTAGGGAAGCGCAGGAGGCAGTTGCCGAGGTCCGCTTCGTAATATGAGCCACTCAAATAGACATTAATATTTGGCTAGACCTAGTCTCACAATTCCAAAAAATTAAATATGTAAATGTGCACTTTACTCCCATGAGCTCCTTGACGCGATCCTGGGCGACAACAAAGATGACCCTGTGCTCTTTTTCCACAAAGCTCGAGTTGACAAAAAAGTCCCGTAAGCTCTCAGATACCCTCGAGTAGGAGAGGAAAGTTTCACTGCAGTACTCTAATGCCTTAGCGTAAATTGGCATCCCTGGCTTTGCCGATAGTGAAGAACCCATTCCCAAAATTGAGGAGTTGATGTCGATATGGACGACATTTGTTGACAGTGCTTCAAACGTTGATGCATGGGAGGACCCAGTTTTAGAAGCACAAGTGATGCCTTTCATGGCCAAATATGTCATTATCGAGTCTTCCTTGAAGGATTTTGATCGGATTTTGGATCTTGCTAACACTGAGTGCATTGAAACCTTATGTTAGCTGATCTAGGAGCTCCAAAAATAGCCAACTTTTTCCCTTGGTTACTGTATCGATGATTTCGTGATGTATAAATATGTGTTTAAGGGCTCTCTGGATATATTTCTTCCTCATCTGCATGAGCAATAAAAAGGAGATAGAAAGTGAGCCAGATTCCAAGGAGAAGGCAGAAGGCGAGCAAGAAAATGAAGAGGAGGACCGACTTAAATATGCTAAGAGTGAAGAAGACTCTGCGACCCAAGGATAAGGTCTAGGATCTTTGCATTGAGGTAGGCTCAATACCCTGCGAGCAGGAAGATATGTTGCCCTTCTAGGCATATTTTGTTAAATTTTATAATATATGCAATTTTTGAGTTAGAAATGACACACTAGCTTGCTATTGCAGAGAGCATCCGCAAGGTGCACCATAGCTCATCGCACTAGCTGAGGGACCACCAAAAGGAGGTGTAGGCTCTGGCGCAAACTGAGAAAGAATCCATAAATGATCTAGAGAAGATGGAGCTTCACACGGTGGATAAGATACCAGCTGTCTAGAAGCCCTTGGGGGAGATGATCCTAGTTGATTATGCCTACCGCAATACAATGGAAGATGTGACCAAAATGAATATGGCACGAAAGATGGAAAAAATTCAAGTTAACATGGACTCCATCTATGTTCATGGCAAGTACTACAAGGAGCGCTTCTTTGAAGTGCAGGCCAATAATTTTTAACTTGAGGAGGCCTTGGCAGGGGCGAAGAGACAGATTGAGGTGCTTGAGTTTGAAGCCGCGTAGTTGAGATAGCATGTGCTTTCGCTAGAAAAAAAGAACAATGAGCATTGCAAGGTGTGTGATCAGTAGATCAAGGTGCATGCCCAAGCAAATCAGTAGATATTTGCGCTCACCATTTAGGTCTACCAGTTACAAGTTGAATTATATAAGAAGACGTCGCAGCCTGTTGTGTTCTCTAAAGAACAAATCAAGGAGATGCGCCATCAGTTCCTGACATATTTCTCGAAGAGAGCTACCCGAGGGTCACAGTTTAAACATTTTTAAGGGAAACACATGAGGCAGTTGTCAAGGGCCGCTCCATCCTAGGAGCCGCTTAGATAGACATTAATCTTTAGCTAGACCTAGTCTCGCAGCTCCAAAAAATTGAAGATGTGCATGTGCACTTTACTCCCATGAGCTCCTTGGCGCGATCCTATGCGAAAACAAAGATGACCTTGTGCTATTTTTCCACGAATCTTGAGCTAACCAAAAATTCTTGTAAGCTCTCAGACGCCCTCGAGTAGGAGAGTGAAGTTTTGCTGCAGTACTCTAATGCCTTAGCACAAATTGACATCCTTGGCATTGCAGACAGTGAAGAACCCATTCCCCACTTGAGGAGTTGAAGCCAATATGGATGACATTTGTTGACAACGCTTCAGACGTTGATGCATGGTAGGAACCAATTTAAAAAGCACAGGTGATGCCTTTCATGGCCAAATATGTTATTATCGAGTCTTCCTTGCAAGATTTTGATCGAAGGTTGGATCTTGCTGACGTTGAGCGCATTGAAACCTTCCGTTATCTGATCTAGAAGCTCTAGAAGTAGCCAACCTTTTCCCTTGAGCACTGGATTTATGCTTTAATGGTGTATAAATATGTGTTTACTCTGGACAGATTTCTTCCCCATATGCGTGAGCAAGAAAAATAAGAGAAGATAGAAAGTGAGCCAGATTCCAACGAGTGTTAGAGTAATATTCCATTACTTGGGATATTTACCATTTACTCCACTAGGTAAAAGAGTAGTTACTTTTACTATTTATCATGTAGATATTTACTGTTATAAATATATAATGGTTAACTAGGGTTATTTCTTAAATATCCTAGGTTAGTTATCGTAGTCATTCTGACTAAGTAGGTTAGTGGTTAGCGCTTAATTAGCTAAGCGCGTAGTTGTTAGTGTTAGTTTAGGATAATATTTTATATTATTCCTAATACTATTCCTAGCTACCTAATGTACTATTTAAACCCTACATTTTAATAATAATATTGATGCTTACCTTTTACATCATTGGTATCAGAGCACGCGATTGAGAGGCCTGCGGCGTTGGGAGAAAGGCGGAGCTGAACCCAAGGGGGCACAAATCCTGAGACAGGACCCCCCTTGACTTGCTGCTCGAAACGGACCTCGAGGAGGATCCTGAGTAGTAGAGCACACTTCTTGAGGCAACGTGGTATCTCCACAGCTCTCGAGACAGCAGCCCACGAACACGGATCCCGAGGTATGGTGGCCCACAGGCATGGAACCCGAGGAGCCCCTGTCGGTGATCGAAGATTTTTTTCTCTAACCCGACCTCGGGAGAAGGCCCGCAGGTCCGACAGCATACTATTGTCCGACCTGTCAGACCTGACAGGCCGACCCCGACCGTCGGCACAGATCCGACGATCGGGATCTGCGAGGGCAGGCGCACCCTCCGACCGCAATCAACGACTGCTACTGCTGCCCCCGAGGGTCCAGCACATAGCTAGGAGGGCAAACGTGCCCTCCCAAGCGGGGACAGGACCTTGACCCGAGGGCAGGAGCACCCTCGAGTCTGAAAAATCCTATCAGGCTGTCGGCCAACAACCCCGATGTGGCCGACAACCGACCACCGACGACCGACCTAAGAGCCGTCCAACGATCGAAATTCGAGAGGGCAGGCGGCCCTCCGATTTTCGACGACCGACAAGGCGACCAACGGACCAGAAGGACCCACACGCGCTCGGGCATAGATCTCGAGGCGCTGACACGAACCACTAATCTGGCGACACATGGCGGCCAGACGCGACCTCAATCACAGATCTCGAGGTGGTGACGTGGCACTGCCACTGGACAGGACACGTGGCAAGCGCCACCTGGACAGCCAGACCTTGACTAGACCCCGAGCATGGAACCTGAGGCAGACACGTGGATAGACAAGGATGCGACATGTGGCAGACAGCCACGCACCACCGGACAGACCAGGACGCGACGTGTGGCGGACTAGCCACGCGCCACCGGACACATGCGGCACGTGGCGGACTAGCCACGCGCCACTTGGACACACGCATGGCGGATCTCCGGGCGACAAAAAGACTTCAGTGATTGCCCGAAGGCAATCACTGAATAAGGGGTGCAACTGCTTTTTTAAGCAGCTAAAATCCGTCCGCAGGACGGATGTGGGACAAACGTCCCCACATTATTTTTTTTTCATCCGCTTTGACGCGAATGAAATAAAGGCACAGACGTGCCTTTTAAAACCCGTCCGGCCCTAGAGCCGAGACGGTCGAGCTCTGCGACATAGATCTCTTTGACCCGCGAGGTCGAGGGATCAAACCTCGCGGGTTCTAAAACGTTTTTTTTACTAAAAAAATAAAGAACCCAAGGTAAAAAAAAAATTATTTTCTTTTGTAATTTTGTTTTTTAAGTAATTTTATTAATAATTTGATATAGTTTGATATAAAATCATTTTTTTAATTTCTTAAGTGATCTTTATCAAATTTATCTTATTATTAATTTAATCTTGCTTAGACTTAATTAAAATTTTGCATTAAAATAAAAATTATAAAGTTTTTTTTTGCAACTATAACAAATTTATTTCTTTTGTTTTCTCCACATTTGGGGATAGAGAGACAAAGAACCAAACAAATTTTTGTTGCAAACCATAAAACAAACTCTTCTCAACCTTGTTAATTTAGCGTAAAAGAAAGGATCAAACTTGAATTCTTTTTGCAAATTAGAAAACAAGGAGACTCCAAAATTTGCAAACCATCAAACTTGACATTGTGCATTTGTTTTGTCCAAGGAGGGATATAAGACATAAAATTGCACATTCTTTTTTTGCAAATATTTGAGAAGAAATTGTAACCTTGGGTCCATTAAAAACTAAGTCATTTGTCGACTAGTTCTGAAAGCCTTCCAAATGCGGGTCGTGTGTCGACTTGTCTTGGAAGGAGTGCTCCAAATTGTTAATTTTGCAAAATTCAGGGGGGGGAGACAACATTGTACTTCTTTTTCAAAATTATAAAACAAAGTAGGAGACATAAAAATATCAATTTTTTTGCACAACACAAATACACATTTTGTTGCAAAAATTAAAAGGTGCATTTTCGATTTTACTCGACACCTTTATTGGCAAATTAGGTGCATTTTTGGTAGCATCCGACACCTAGATGATAAGAATTTTGTGGGAATTCTTGTTTGATTATTGCATTATTTCTTTTGCAATTATAAGTCATAGAATCAAGAACACACTAAACCCCAAAATTTCACAAATTTGTGTAAATCCTTGCACAGATTTAAAGCCAAAATTACTTGATATTCTCTCCTAAATCAACAAACCCCTAATTCACTCTTATTTGTTTGGCTTAATTTCCTCCAACTTTTCATCCTTCTTGAAGGGAGTTAAGGCAGGTGCCATTAAATATCTGTTTGAGTGAATTATATTTTGGTACTCTTTTAGGGTAATCAAAAGAAAGAACAAGTTTTATTAGGGAACCTTGAAAGTAGCAATCCTTTGCACTAAGGGGGGATAATTCCTTTCTTCCTTCAAACATAGATTTTGATAAAAGGGAAATAAAACTTGTAAAGGCATTCAGAAAAGTAGAAGTCATCATACAAACTATATCTTTTCTTTTAGACTTCATAATAGCAATCATGCTTGAAGTACTTACAATAAGAAAGGACAAAGTGGTGAACTTTTTGATCAAATTGCCTAGAAAGAATAGTTTTGCATAGATTGTAAAAATGCAAACCAAGACACCATTCAGTGTTGGTTTCAAAACAAGCAAAACTAAAATGGCAAAGACACAACACAAAAGCCATATTTCTAGTGAAGTGTCTCATTCTGATTCTGTTTCTGGTTCAAAGATAGCACAAGGAGTGCTAAAATTGCTAAAACAGTATTGTAGAGGGAAAACACATGTGTCCCTTGGGCAAAAACACCATATTCTCTCTCTCTTCTTTTAGGCTTCATAAATAGCATAAGTATTTTGTTTGAAGACATTGCAATAAGGGGTGCTTGTACCTCTTTTAGGCTTCATAAATAGCAAATTCTAAGTGTTTGAAGTACTTGTAACAAGAGGAGCGACTTTTTGTGATGTAAAATTGTCTAGGAGGCAATATTTGTAAATCCTTCACAACACTCTTGAGTTGCACACTTTATGCAATTGAGGGGGGATAAACATTTCTTTTCTTCACAATTTTTTGTAAATAGGGAAGATGACTTATAAGGGTGCATTTTCGGCTTTGACTGACACCTTAGTCACCCTTCCTTCAGAAAATAATTACACTATGTTTTGCAACAAGAAGGGGGGAACTTATAAGGGTGCATTTTCGGCCGCGACCGACACCTTAGCTACCTTATCTTTTGCAAATTCATATTGTAAATGAATGAACCTTGTATGAAGTGATCTATTCTACTACACCTAGCGATTGCAGTGGCTGGTTACCCATGCAAATCGATTGGATGATGTGATTACCATAAGGACATTCGTTGACATGAAGAAAAATTGAGGAATGACCCACTTCTTGCTGAGGAGCAGCCAGAGTACTATGACAGAGCAAAGAACTAGCAGATCAACATCTTCTTCACTGTATTGGTATAGCTATATACTTTATCAAAATATTGTTGTATAAGAGGGATATGTATGTATTACCCAAATAATGTAATAAGGGGGGATGTTAGAGTAATATTCCATTACTTGGGATATTTACCATTTACTCCACTAGGTAAAAGAGTAGTTACTTTTACTATTTATCATGTAGATATTTACTGTTATAAATATCTAATGGTTAACTAGGGTTATTTCCTAAATATCCTAGGTTAGTTATCGTAGTCATTCTGACTACATTAAATAGGTTAGTGGTTAGCGCTTAATTAGCTAAGTGCGTAGTTGTTAGCGTTAGTTTAGGATAATATTTTATATTATTCCTAATACTATTCCTAGCTACCTAATGTACTATTTAAACCCTACATTTTAATAATAATATTGATGCTTACCTTTTACATCAATGAGAAGGTAGAAGGCAAGCAAGAAAATGAAGAGGAGGACCGACTTAAAGAACTACTAGACAGTAGTGAGGAGCAGTCAGAAGATGTTGAGAGTGAAGAAGAATCTATGACTCAAGGATAAGGCCTAGGATATTTGCATTGAGGCAGGCTCAATACCCCACGAGCCGACAGAGATATTGCCCTTCTAGGTACATTTTGTTAAATTTTATGTTGTATGCAGTTTTTGGGAGTTAATCATTGTAAAACTTCTCTTTTTCCATGAAAAATGGTTAAGATTGTTGAACTAAGCGTGACACTGAGAGGGGGGGGTGAATTAGTGTGTATTAAAAAATTTAATCCAACTACTAAATCAAATCAAAACAATCAATAACACAAACATGGATCACATAACACTAGATTTATAGTGGAAACCCGATGTGGGAAAACCACTATGCCAATGGACTGTTTGGAATCCCATCCAAATATAGCCTAAAAAATATTTGGTCTTTACAATATTTTTGCAGCACCCACTGCGAGGGAATGACACCAACCAACCCATACTTTAGCGGCACCAGTTGCAAGGAGCACCGACCCCTGTTGCCAAGCACCCACTAGGCAAAAATACAAAGCTTGGGTAGAAGAAGTTTATCCACGACAATAAGACCCTGAGTGGTCTAGCATAATTAATCTCTCGTATACACTTTGCTCACTGAACAATCTCACTAATCATTTCACACTCTGAGCCCATTGATGATCTGAATCCCTATTCTCTGCATACAAAACAAAACCCTCTTTCTCAAACTCAACAAAACCCTCTTCACAAACTCAACAAAACCCTCTTCACACTATACTTGTTGTGCACTATAATTTTTCTTCTTCCATGCATTTTCTATCAAGAGTCTTCGGTTATATATACAAAAGGTAAAAACTCCCCATTAAAAATCTTGTCTAAAATTAGCTTTCAAAGATTCCAACCCTTTTAAAAATGTAACACCTTTAATTCCACATACACACACTTGTCAAACAAAATTTGCTTTTTTTAACTGCTATACTAATTGCATATCTTCCAATCAATGCAATCCACTAAATTTAGATTTATCTTTATCAAAATTCCCATTTTCAAAACTACCAAAAACTGGAAAAAGTGCTCTGGATCTGTTTTGCAACTGTCATTGTTTCCTCCTCATATCTCCATTTGGACTGAAATTTAAAACGTATGCTCTCGATACATCTGACTACCTCCAGTAAAAATTTCAAAGTCTGATTCCTCATGGATTGCTTAATATACCTCCGACAAAGTGGCCTCTAACGCTGATTTTACACCTGTCACATAAACTGGAAAAAGTTCTCCAAAGCCGTTTTGCAACTGTTACCATTTCCTCTGCAGATCTCCATTTGGACTGAAATTTAAAACATATGCTCTCGGTACATCCGACTATCTTTAGTAAAAATTTCAAAGTCTGATTCCTCACGGATTGCTTAATATACCTCCAACAACATGGCCTCCGACGCAGATTTTACACTTGTCCAACAATGTACAAAGTCATCCATCAAAGTACCGACAATGCAACCGATCGGTCCAAACATTGAACTAAAAACTGCGATTGCACTCACTACTATCAAACAAGACTCCAAACAATGTGTCGGGTTATCCAACACGATCCATTGGCACTTATGAACAACATTTACAACTTTTGCAACTTTTTGACAACTTTTGCAATTTCGCACAAACCACTTGCAACACCTTCACCTAAGCATTGAACACGTCCTCACAAGCACCAAATATTTTTGTACAAGCTCCGAACATCTTACCATTGCACCAAGCAAGTCCAACTGAGTATGTTGACAACAATGACAACACCTTGCTCAACAAAGATGTTATATTGTTGTGTTTTCACCAGCTCTCTCTCTTTAATCAAAATCGTCTTCTTTCAGATTTTATGGTTTCTCTACTTTTCTACACTTTTCCTGTCGTTTCACATGTAAAATTCTAGTTGTTTTAGCATGGGTGATGTTGTGAATGTGTTTGCTACCTTAAGGCTGTTTTCTGTAAGTTCATTTCACTCTGCGCACCTGATAATGGTTTCCAACACTTTCCTTGAAGTACAATGCAGGGACGTTTTCGCTCCATTGGTGGAGCGAAAGTTCCTAGAGAGGCAGGGGGAAGCAAATGGTCAAATGGTTAATTTTGGTTAAGGCACAAAACATTTTTGCTCCGAGTGGAGCAAAAGCCTCTTGAAAGAATTAAGTGTGCACTAGTCAGGCTTTCGCCCCACTTATGGAGCGAAAGTCTCTGTTGCTCCACCCAAGGAGCGACATGCTGCAAAGGAAGTCAAACTTATGGTCAAATTTCCTGTCGCTCCACCAGTGGAGCGAAACTTCCAGTCGCTCCACCAGTGGAGCGAAAGTTTAGAAGGGCTCAAAGATAAGCAAATATGACTAAGGGTGCAAAAGAGGTCAAAATCTGGTCAAAGATGCTTTTGCTCCACTAGTGGAGCGAAAGTCCCAAGTGCTCTACTAGTGGAGCAAAAGCCTCTATCACTCCACCCAGGGAGCAACAAAGCTCAAAAAGAAGTCAATGCATAGATAAACTTAATGTCGCTCCACCAATGAAACGAATCTTCCAATCGCTCCACTTGTGGAGCAAAAGTCTTCGTCTCTCCACCCAGGATGCAGCATCCAAAACGAAAGCTGGCTAGGGTGCAAGGAAAGTTTCTAAGGCATGACAAAGGACACTTTCACTTCAGTTATGGAGCGAAACTCCAAGCCGGTCCCAAACACAACGAAAGTTGTCTCGAAATATCATGGACTGTGCAAAACTACCATTGATTGCTCAACTGACCCCAAAGCTACGTTGCTAGCCATATGATCATGGTGGATCACCGGAACCTTTTGCATTCAATGCTAAGTTGTCTGCAAAATTAAATTTGTGTTGTTGAGTCAGTTTTGGATCAAATTTACCTATCACCATCATAGAAGTGGTTGCGCATTAATATTTTAGGAGGCGACATCCTCTATAAAATCTAGTTTCTATTCTGTAAGTAAGGATGGATGCTTGCTAGAAGCTTACTATAACTCGAATTCTACTATCAATACAGAGAATGTTTGGCTCTAACTCTGGACTTCTATTTGTGTGTATGTCTTCTATTGCTTATTTTCTATTAAATTCTCTGGTTTGTCTGTAGGCTTGAATTCTAATATCTAGATTTAGCTTCTGATAAATCGTGAACCCTGGAATAGCCCTGAAGATTATATATGTTAGATGCCTAGTTTTAATTTCTGTTATTTTTTTGTATTGAGTGTTATATGATTTGATGTACAGTTAAGTTATCATGTTGTTAGTTCATCACCCCTATTCTATCTGACCTGTGGTCATATTTTCCACTCCTTTCAATCATTTTTTAATCTCTTCCCTATTATCTATCCTCAAACCCCCCCAGTTAGAATAGTAAGGGAACCAGCCCATCTCTGGAGATTGTCACGGGAGGCATTTCTTCCTCTCGGTCTTTCAATGTTGGCCGGGTCTAGGGCGCATGAATAGATCATTTCATACCTAAGGCAGATCTCTAACCAACAATTTTTGGCACGTCCGGTGGGATGCAAACGTTCCACTTCAAAAACAATATTAAGAAGTTGATTTTCATCTTATTGTTGTCGAATTTGAACGTTTGGCGACTCATTTGAACTTAGACACCTCTGAATCTCGAAGACCAATTTAAAAGCCCACCTTCATGCACACGATATGGAGAGCTAAAAATACAGAAGAAGAAATTGAGTTCTTCAAGCTTGACATCGACGCTTTGGGAGAACATCCTAGAGTGGTCCGGTCGAATATCCTATTAGACGAGACATCTTCGCAAGTAGCTATTGTTGCTTCATGGACTCCAACTCCCGATAGCACAACAACTAGCTTGCTCCCAATTCCTCCAAATTATTCGGATCATCAGAATCCTTCGTTTCAACCGAACGTTCATCCAAGTGTTTCAACTATTTAGATCTAGCAAGTTCTACCAACTCCCCTGACTCAAACAACTTTGCCAGCCCAGATGGTGCAAAAAGCTATCCCCAAGCAGTTACCAACATGGAATCATTCGGGGTCGCTTGCCCTGCAGGCTCAAAATCAAGTGTCACCCGCAGTATTGAAGGCTCTACCCACATTTGACGACACAGGAAAGACCGCCTACAAGAACGTCCAAGACATCGTTGCTCTAGGGACCATCCACAAAATCACGGTGAAAGACGTCATGGTGAAGTTGGTAGTGCTCTCACTTAGAGGTAAGCTCCTCTACTGGTACCAGTCACTTATGGTTGGTACCATCAATTCCTGGGACCAGTTAGCAGAGCACCTGATTAAAAGGTTCAATGAAGTAGCAGATCCATTCTCACTGTTGCATCAGTTCACAACAATCCAGAGGCACCCTCAAGAGGAAATAGTTGACTTTAATGTCAGGTTTGCCCGAACCTAGCATAGTAACCGTTGGCCTTTGGCCCACTACAGAGCAGGCAACGTTCTATTACCTAAGAGATTTCCATTATGACATTAGCATGAGCATCCAGCATGCTAACATCGGCACATTACCTGCCTTATATGAGCAAGCCCAGAATGTTGAGATTGACCTGGTGGTGATTGGCAAGTTACCTCCAAAGATGACCATGCCAATATACCCATATTTTTCGTAGAACATGTACCCTAGTGCATCTGCTCCACCTACATCTCCGATGTACCCCAATCAATCATGGAACCCCAATCCATAGAATCAAGTGGTACCCACTCCGCAATTACAGGTACCTACACCTCAGTATCAAGCGCTTGCCATTCCTTAGCTTCCAACTCCTCCTCAATATCCAACACTACCTCCACCATTGGCGCCATTGCAATTACTTGCGCCTGTACCTCAAGCAATCTTAAATGCGGATCAAGGCAAAGAGTTGCAAGATTTGCGTACATATGTGAAAACGATTATGAACAAGATGACCGTCATGCGGAGGAGGCAGAATGATCAAAGCTATCAGCCAAGGAGGTTTCCTCCTATGATCACTAGGGAGAAAGTTTCCCCAACTGGTAGAGCTCATGAGAGAAACTCCGCGATGTTGGAAAGTGATGAAGCCAGTTCATCCAGTAGGGTTTACTGGTGCTCCACATGTAATGACCCGTATAGCGAAGAAACCTGCATGGTTCATCTGAACTATATACATACACTTGCATAAAGCGCACCTCGCGGACATGTAAATATGATAAGGAAAACTGACCGTAACTACATGATTTCCCCTGTCGAGCAGGTATCCATTCTGATGAGGACGAGTAAGAAGCCAATCTAGGTTGATCAAGTTTAGATGGAACCATTGAAAGTGTCTGCCAATCCCAAGTTGTCGAGTGAGAAGGCACCCCTGCCATAAAAAAAGGAGCAAGTTCAAGTATCAGAGTTGACGGACATTGCCCGACTAAAGGACTACCTAACTCCAAGATAAAGAGGGAGGACCCTTCAACCACAAGCTTCAACCTCTCAATCCCTAACCGAAGCAAGGGATCAGGCGAGGGAAAAGCTAAGATACCCCTCGCTGACCAAGCACCAGAGAGTGGAAGCAACGTAGCAGTACCGGACCTGGTACGAAACTGTCGAGGGAGGTGAGTCTGGTACTAGAGAATACAACATCGTCGAAGAATTAAGGACTCCAGCTAAGGTAAGCCTCTTCAACGCACTTCAGCTGCCTGGTTAGGTCAACCTGTTGCAAGAATCCCTCAAGTCCGTTAAGGACAAGGGGAGGCCAACTCAAACCGTCTTGACACAGCTGCTGACTACCTCCGCAATCGGGAATAATAGGTCGTCGTCATTTTATTTGTCCCTCAATATAGAGGGGTGGGTCATGCATAATTGTATGGTTGGTATAGTGTTGCCACCACTGTAATGCCCAAATATGTATGTGAAATAATAGACATGGAGTAAACCAAAAGTAGTCCTGGAGTGCTTCAGTTGGACGAAACTCCAGTTAAGATAGTGGAGGTCATCAAGGAAATCCTGATTGTGCTGCACAAGATGCTGCAGATCACAATGATTCAATAAGTTGTGGTAGTAGACTTGGAGCCCTATTTTAGCATGTGTTTATCAAGGGAATTCACTGCTAATCTTGGAGGTTATCTGTCTCTTGATTATTCGCACCTAGAGATCCCCTTCAGAGGAAGGAGGATCAAATTTTTAAATGAAAAGCCCTCTACCTTTCACATTGAAAGGATCCAGGATGCAGAAAAACCCATGGACTTAATCAACATCATTGACAAAGTAGAGGAAGTAGAAGAAAAGGTAGAGCTAAACAAATGTTTGTTGCAAACCATAAAACAAACTCTTCTCAACCTTGTTAATTTAGCGTAAAAGAAAGGATCAAACTTGAATTCTTTTTGCAAATTAGAAAACAAGGAGACTCCAAAATTTGCAAACCATCAAACTTGACATTGTGCATTTGTTTTGTCCAAGGAGGGATATAAGACATAAAATTGCACATTCTTTTTTTGCAAATATTTGAGAAGAAATTGTAACCTTGGGTCCATTAAAAACTAAGTCATTTGTCGACTAGTTCTGGAAGCCTTCCAAATGCGGGTCGTGTGTCGACTTGTCTTGGAAGGAGTGCTCCAAATTGTTAATTTTGCAAAATTCAGGGGGGGGAGACAACATTGTACTTCTTTTTCAAAATTATAAAACAAAGTAGGAGACATAAAAATATCAATTTTTTGCACAACACAAATACACATTTTGTTGCAAAAATTAAAAGGTGCATTTTCGATTTTACTCGACACCTTTATTGGCAAATTAGGTGAATTTTTGGTAGCATCCGACACCTAGGTGATAAGAATTTTGTGGGAATTCTTGTTTGATTATTGCATTATTTCTTTTGCAATTATAAGTCATAGAATCAAGAACACACTAAACCCCAAAATTTCACAAATTTGTGTAAATCCTTGCACAGATTTAAAGCCAAAATTACTTGATATTCTCTCCTAAATCAACATACCCCTAATTCACTCTTATTTGCTTGGCTTAATTTCCTCCAACTTTTCATCCTTCTTGAAGGGAGTTAAGGCAGGTGCCATTAAATATCTGTTTGAGTGAATTATATTTTGGTACTCTTTTAGGGTAATCAAAAGAAAGAACAAGTTTTATTAGGGAACCTTAAAAGTTGCAATCCTTTGCACTAAGGGGGATAATTCCTTTCTTCCTTCAAACATAGATTTTGATAAAAGGGAAATAAAACTTGTAAAGGCATTCAGAAAAGTAGAAGTCATCATACAAACTATATCTTTTCTTTTAGACTTCATAATAGCAATCATGCTTGAAGTACTTACAATAAGAAAGGACAAAGTGGTGAACTTTTTTGATCAAATTGCCTAGAAATAATAGTTTTGCACATATTGTAAAAATGCAAACCAAGACACCATTCAGTGTTGGTTTCAAAACAAGCAAAACTAAAATGGCAAAGACACAACACAGAAGCCATATTTCTAGTGAAGTGTCTCATTCTGATTCTGTTTCTGGTTCAAAGATAGCACAAGGAGTGCTAAAATTGCTAAAGACAGTATTGTAGAGGGAAAACACATGTGTCCCTTGGGCAAAAACACCATATTCTCTCTCTCTTCTTTTAGGCTTCATAAATAGCATAAGTATTTTGTTTGAAGAACTTGCAGTAAGGGGTGCTTGTACCTCTTTTAGGCTTCATAAATAGCAAATTCTAAGTGTTTGAAGTACTTGTAACAAGAGGAGCGACTTTTTGTGATGTAAAATTGTCTAGGAGGCAATATTTGTAAATCCTTCACAACACTCTTGAGTTGCACACTTTATGCAATTGAGGGAGGATATCCATTTCTTTTCTTCAAAATTTTTTATAAATAGGGAAGATGACTTATAAGGGTGCATTTTCGGCTTTGACTGACACCTTAGTCACCCTTCCTTCAGAAAATAATTACACTATGATTTGCAACAAGAAGGGGGGAACTTATAAGGGTGCATTTTCGGCCGCGACCGACACCTTAGCTACCTTATTTTTGCAAATTCATATTGTAAATGAATGAACCTTGTATGAAGTGATCTATTCTACTACACCTAGCGATTGCAGCGGCTGGTTACCCATGCAAATCGATTGGATGATGTGATTACCATAAGGACATTCGTTGACGTGAAGAAAAATTGAGGAATGACCCACTTCTTGCTGAGGAGAAGCCAGAGTACTATGACAGAGCAAAGAACTAGCAGATCAACATCTTCTTCACTGTATTGGTATAGCTATATACTTTACCCAAATATTGTTGTATAAGAGGGATATGTATGTATTACCCAAATAATGTAATAAGGGGGGATGTTAGAGTAATATTCCATTACTTGGGATATTTACCATTTACTCCACTAGGTAAAAGAGTAGTTACTTTTACTATTTATCATGTAGATATTTACTGTTATAAATATCTAATGGTTAACTAGGGTTATTTCCTAAATATCCTAGGTTAGTTATCGTAGTCATTCTGACTACGTTAAGTAGGTTAGTGGTTAGCGCTTAATTAGCTAAGCGTGTAGTTGTTAGCGTTAGTTTAGGATAATATTTTATATTATTCCTAATACTATTCCTAGCTACCTAATGTACTATTTAAACCCTACATTTTAATAATAATATTGATGCTTACCTTTTACATCAATGAGAAGGTAGAAGGCAAGCAAGAAAATGAAGAGGAGGACCGACTTAAAGAACTACTAGACAGTAGTGAGGAGCAGTCAGAAGATGTTGAGAGTGAAGAAGAATCTATGACTCAAGGATAAGGCCTAGGATATTTGCATTGAGGCAGGCTCAATACCCCACAAGCCGACAGAGATATTGCCCTTCTAGGCACATTTTGTTAAATTTTATGTTGTATGCAGTTTTTGAGAGTTAATCATTGTAAAACTTCTCTTTTTCCATGAAAAATGGTTAAGATTGTTGAACTAAGCGTGACACTGAGAGGGGGGGGTGAATTAGTGTGTATTAAAAAATTTAATCCAACTACTAAATCAAATCAAAACAATCAATAACACAAACATGCATCACATAACACTAGATTTATAGTGGAAACCCGATGTGGGAAAACCACTATGCCAATGGACTGTTTGGAATCCCATCCAAATATAGCCTAAAAAATATTTGGTCTTTACAATATTTTTGCAGCACCCACTGCAGGGAATGACACCAACCAACCCGGACTTTAGCAGCACCAACTGCAAGGAGCACCGACCCCTGTTGCCAAGCACCCACTAGGCAAAAATACAAAGCTCTGGTAGAAGAAGTTTATCCCTGACAATAAGACCCTGAGTGGTCTAGCATAATGAATCTCTCGTATACACTTTGCTCACTGAACAATCTCACTAATCATTTCACACTCTGAGCCCATTGAGGATCTGAATCCCTATTATCTGTATACAAAACAAAACCCTCTTTCTCAAACTCAACAAAACCCTCTTCACAAACTCAACAAAACCCTCTTCACACTATACTTGTTGTGCACTATAATTTTTCTTCTTCCATGCATTTTCTATCAAGAGTCTTCGGTTATATATACAAAAGGTAAAAACTCCCCATTAAAAATCTTGTCTAAAATTAGCTTTCAAAGATTCCAACCCTTTTAAAAATGTAACACCTTTAATTCCACATACACACACTTGTCAAACAAAATTTGCTTTTTTTAACTGCTATACTAATTGCATATCTTCCAATCAATGCAATCCACTAAATTTAGATTTATCTTTATCAAAACTCCCATTTTCAAAACTACCAAAAACTGGAAAAAGTGCTCCGGAGCTGTTTTGCAACTGTTATCGTTTCCTCCTCAGATCTCCATTTGGACTGAAATTTAAAACGTATGCTCTCGATACATCTGACTACCTCCAGTAAAAATTTCAAAGTCTTATTCCTCATGGATTGCTTAATATACCTCCAACAAAGTGGCCTCTAACGCTGATTTTACACCTGTCACATAAACTGGAAAAAGTGCTCCAAAGCCGTTTTGCAACTGTTACCATTTCCTCTGCAGATCTCCATTTGGACTGAAATTTAAAACATATGCTCTCGGTACATCCGACTATCTTCAGTAAAAATTTCAAAGTCTGATTCCTCACGGATTGCTTAATATACCTCCAACAACATGGCCTCCGACGCAGATTTTACACTTGTCCAACAATGTACAAAGGCAACCATCAAAGTACCGACAATGCAACCGATCGATCCAAACATTGAACTAACACTGCGACTGCACTCACTACTATCAAACAAGACTCCAAACAATGTGTCGGGTTATCCAACACAATCCATTGGCACTTATGAACAACATTTACAACTTTTGCAACTTTTTGACAACTTTTGCAATTTTGCACAAACCACTTGCAACACCTTCACCTAAGCATTGAACACGTCCTCACAAGCACCAAATATTTTTGTACAAGCTCCGAACATCTTACCATTGCACCAAGCAAGTCCAACTGAGTATGTTGACAACAATGACAACACCTTGCTCAACAAAGATGTTATATTGTTGTGTTTTCACCAGCTCTCTCTCTTTAATCAAAATCGTCTTCTTTCAGATTTTATGGTTTCTCTGCTTTTCTACACTTTTCCTGTCGTTTCGCATGTAAAATTGTAGATGTTTTAGCATGGGTGATGTTGTGAATGTGTTTGCTACCTTAAGGCTGTTTTCTGTAAGTTCATTTCACTCTGCGCACCTGATAATGGTTTCCAACACTTTCCTTGAAGTACAATGCAAGGATGCTTTCGCTCCACTGGTGGAGCGAAAGTGCCCAAAGAGGCAGGGGGAAGCAAATGGTCAAATGGTTAAGTTTGGTTAAGGCACAAAACATTTTTTCTCCGAGTGGAGCGAAAGCCTCCTGAAAGAATTAAGTGTGCACTAGTCAGGCTTTCGCCCCACTTATGGAGCGAAAGTCTCTGTTGCTCCACCCAAGGAGCGACATGCTGCAAAGGAAGTCAAACTTATGGTCAAATTTCTTGTTGCTCCACCAGTGGAGCGAAACTTCTAGTCGCTCCACCAGTGGAGCGAAATTCCAGGAGGGCTCAAAGATAAGCAAATATGACTAAGGGTGCAAAAGAGGTCAAAATCTGGTCAAAGATGCTTTTGCTCCACTAGTGGAGCGAAAGTCCCAAGTGCTCTACTAGTGGAGTAAAAGCCTCTATCACTCCACCCAGGGAGCAACAAAGCTCAAAAAGAAGTCAATGCATAGATAAACTTAATGTCGCTCCACCAATGAAACGAATCTTCCAATCGCTCCACTTGTGGAGCAAAAGTCTTCGTCTCTCCACCCAAGATGCAGCATCCAAAACGAAAGCTGGCTAGGGTGCAAGGAAAGTTTCTAAGGCATGACAAAGGACACTTTCACTTCAGTTATGGAGCGAAACTCCAAGCTGGTCCCAAACACAACGAAAGTTATCTCGAAATATCATGGACTGCGCAAAACTACCATTGATTGCTCAACTGACCCCAAAGCTACGTTGCTAGCCATATGATCATGGTGGATCACCGGAACCTTTTGCATTCAATGCTAAGTTGTCTGCAAAATTAAATTTGTGTTGTTGAGTCAGTTTTGGATCAAATTTACCTATCACCATCATAGAAGTGGTTGCGCATTAATATTTTAGGAGGCGACATCCTCTATAAAATCTAGTTTCTATTCTGTAACTAAGGATGGATGCTTGCTAGAAGCTTACTATAACTCGAATTCTACTATCAATACAGAGAATGTTTGGCTCTAACTCTGGACTTCTATTTGTGTGTATGTCTTCTATTGCTTATTTTCTATTAAATTCTCTGGTTTGTCTGTAGGCTTGAATTCTAATATCTATATTTTGCTTCTGATAAATCGTGAACCCTGGAATAGCCCTGAAGATTATATATGTTAGATGCCTAGTTTTAATTTCTGTTATTTTTTTGTATTGAGTGTTATATGATTTGATGTACAGTTAAGTTATCATGTTGTTAGTTCATCACCCCTATTCTATCTGACCTGTGGTCATATTTTCCATTCCTTTCAATCATTTTTTAATCTCTTCCCTATTATCTATCCTCAAATCCCCCCAGTTAGAATAGTAAGGGAACCAGCCCATCTCTGGAGATTGGCACGGGAGGCATTTCTTCCTCTCGGTCTTTCAATGTTGGCCGGGTCTAGGGCGCATGAGCAGATCATTTCATACCTAAGGCAGATCTCTAACCAACAATTTATGGCACGTCCGGTGGGATGCAAACGTTCCACTTCAAAAACAATATTAAGAAGTTGATTTTCATCTTATTGCTATCGAATTTGAACGTTTGGCGACTCATTTGAACTTAGACACCTCTGAATCTCGAAGACCAATTTAAAAGCCCACCTTCATGCACACGATATGGAGAGCTAAAAATACAGAAGAAGAAATTGAGTTCTTCAAGCTTGACATCGACGCTTTGGGAGAACATCCTAGAGTGGTCCGGTCGAATATCCTATTAGACGGGACATCTTCGCAAGTAGCTATTGTTGCTTCATGGACTCCAACTCCCAATAGCACAACAACTAGCTTGCTCCCAATTCCTCCAAATTATTCGGATCATCAGAATCCTTTGGTTCAACCGAACTTTCATCCAAGTGTTTCAACTATTTAGATCTAGCAAGTTCTACCAACTCCCCTGACTCAAACAACTTTGCCAGCCCATATGGCGCAAAAAGCTATCCCCAAGCAGTTACCAACATGGAATCATTCGGGGTCGCTTGCCCTGCAGGCTCAAAATCAAGTGTCACCCGCAGTATTGAAGGCTCTACCCACATTTGACGACACAGGAAAGACCGCCTACAAGAACGTCCAAGACATCGTTGCTCTAGGGACCATCCACAAAATCACGGTGAAAGACGTCATGGTGAAGCTGGTAGTGCTCTCACTTAGAGGTAAGCTCCTCTACTGGTACCAGTCACTTATGGTTGGTACCATCAATTCCTGGGACCAGTTAGCAGAGCACCTGATTAAAGGGTTCAATGAAGTAGCAGATCCATTCTCACTGTTGCATCAGTTCACAACAATCCAGAGGCACCCTCAAGAGGAAATAGTTGACTTTAATGTCAGGTTCGCCCGAACCTAGCAGAGTAACCGTTTGCCTTTGGCCCACTCTAGAGCAGGCAACGTTCTATTACCTAAGAGCTTTCCATTATGACATTAGCATGAGCATCCAGCATGCTAACATCAGCACATTACCTGCCTTATATGAGCAAGCCCAGAATGTTGAGATTGACCTGGTGGTGATTGGCAAGTTACCTCCAAAGATGACCATGCCAATCTACCCGTATTTTTCGTAGAACATGTACCCTAGTGCATCTGCTCCACCTACATCTCCGATGTACCCCAATCAATCATGGAGCCCCAATCCATAGAATCAAGCGGTACCCACTCCGCAATTACAGGTACCTACCCCTCAGTATCAAGCGCTTGCCATTCCTTAGCTTCCAACTCCTCCTCAATATCCGACACTACCTCCACCATTGGCGCCATTGCAATTACTCGCACCTGTACCTCAAGCAATCTTAAATGCAGATCAAGGCAAAGAGTTGCAAGATTTGCGTACATATGTGAAAACGATTGTGAACAAGATGACCGTCATGCAGAGGAGGCAGAATGATCAAAGCTATCAGCCAAGGAGGTTTCCTCCTATGATCACTAGGGAGAAAGTTGCCCCAACTGGTAGAGCTCATGAGAGAAACTCCGCGATGTTGGAAAGTGATGAAGCCAGTTCATCCAGTAGGGTTTACTGGTGCTCCACATGTAATGACCCGTATAGCGAAGAAACCTGCATGGTTCATCTGAACTACATACATACACTTGCATAAAGCGCACCTCGCGGACATGTAAATATGATAAGGAAAACTGACCGTAACTACATGATTTCCCCTGTCGAGCAGGTATCCATTCTGATGAGGACGAGTAAGAAGCCAATATAGGTTGATCAAGTTTAGATGGAACCATTGAAAGTGTTTGCCAATCCCAAGTTGTCGAGTGAGAAGGCACCCCTGCCATAAAAAAAGGAGCAAGTTCAAGTATCAGAGTTGACGGACATTGCCCGACTAAAGGACTACCTACCTCCAAGATAAAGAGGGAGGACCCTTCAACCACAAGCTTCAACCTCTCAATCCCTAACCGAAGCAAGGGATCAGGCGAGGGAAAAGCTAAGATATCCCTCGCTGACCAAGCACCAGAGAGTGGAAGCAACGCAGCAGTACCGAACCTGGTACGAAACTGCCGAGGGAGGTGAGTCTGGTACTAGAGAATACAACATCGTCGAAGAATTAAGGACTCCAGCTAAGGTAAGCCTCTTCAACGCACTTCAGCTGCCTGGTTAGGTCAACCTGTTGCAAGAATCCCTCAAGTCCATTAAGGACAAGGGGAGGCCAACTCAAACCGTCTTGACACAGCCGCTGACTACCTCCGCAATTGGGAAGAATAGGTCGTCGTCATTTTATTTGTCCCTCAATATAGAGGGGTGGGTCATGCATAATTGTATGGTTGGTATAGTGTTGCCACCACTGTAATGCCCAAATATGTATGTGAAATAATAGGCATGGAGTAAACCAAAAGTAGTCCTGGAGTGCTTCAGTTGGACGAAACTCCAGTTAAGATAGTGGAGGTCATCAAGGAAATCCTGATTGTGCTGCACAAGATGCTGCAGATCACAATGATTCAATAAGTTGTGGTAGTAGACTTGGAGCCCTATTTTAGCATGTGTTTATCAAGGGAATTCACTGCTAATCTTGGAGGTTATCTGTCTCTTGATTATTCGCACCTAGAGATCCCCTTCAGAGGAAGGAGGATCAAATTTTTAAATGAAAAGCCCTCTACCTTTCACATTGAAAGGATCCAGGATGCAGAAAAACCCATGGACTTAATCAACATCATTGACAAAGTAGAGGAAGTAGAAGAAAAGGTAGAGCTAATGGAGGAAGCTTTTGATGAGCTCCGCATATAGGATGAGTTCTCTATCCGCAATTTCAACGCTATGATGGAATCAGATATTGGGTGTTACTCGATTACCAAACCTGAAAAGGCTAAGGTACCGGGTGATAGAGACCCAATGGGTGATCAGTTGTGGAAGCTCTTCTTCGACAATACCCTATGCAAAAATGACACTCGAGCAAGAGTTGTCCTCAACTTCCCTTCCAGAAACTAGAAGACTTACTCGTACAGGCTCGTGTGGAGCTATACAATAATGTCGTTGAGTATGAAGCCCTATGTTTGGGGTTACGAAAGGTAGAGAAACTCGGAATAAAGTAGTTACAAATATTCGACGATCCATAGCTGATCTGTAACCAAGTAACGAATAAGTGTGTTTCCAAGAAACATTATTTAAAAGCATACCATAATAAGGTATGGGATCTGCTTGAGTCCTTCTCGGTTCTCAACATTCAGTCTATTTCACGAGAGCAGAATAAGCATACTGATGTTTTAGCATCTATTGGAACCAGGTACTCCCCCTATCGAGGATATAATGTAAAAGCCAAAAGCAGTGAGGGTGATCAATAGGCTCTCGGTGCCTAACAATAACATCCATTGGCAGATTTTTGATAGTGATGAACAGATCATCAAATTTTTGATCGATGAAGCAGGAAATATTGAATATAGAGCCCTCAACGAAGAATAATATGAGGGCCTAATTCAATTGAAGAATAATAACCTCCCTAAAGGTTTGATCACCCTCGAAAGTTTGTTCGACCATGACAACCAATCTCTCCCCCACAAGATTAAGGTGGACGCGAGAGAGTATGAAGAGCTTAAACTGGAGGTCAAAAAATGATTAAAGTGGGAACTGATTGCACACCACTGGAAATACAACAAATCATAACCCTCTGTAAAGAATATTCGGACATTGTCACCTGGAGCTACCATGACCTGAAGGAATATGACAAGGATGTCTTCCAACATACAATCGAGCTCCAGGAAGGAGTCAAACCTATCAGGCAAAAGCAAAGGTTTGTCAATCCAAAGAGATGTTGATGAAGGTCGAGCTCTTGAATATTCTCAAAACAAAAATTATATATCTCATCAAACACTCTTCCTGGGTGGCGAATCTTGTCCCAGTTTGGAAAAAGAATGGAGACATCTGCCTCTGCGTAGACTTCTGGAACCTTAATCAGGTTTCACTGAAGGATCATTATCACTGCCCCAAATTGACCAAATACTTCATGTAGTGGCAAGAGTGCAAATATTCTCTTTGTTGAACAGCTTTTCAGGGTGTAATCAGATCTGGATCAAAGACGAAGACCAGTTCAAAACTGCCTTCACCACCAAGTGGGGCACCTTCTCTTACTAGCGCATGTCGTTCGGCCTTTCAAACGCTAGTACAACTTTCCAGAGAGCAATGGACTTAGCCTTTGGTGAGTTGCTCAATCACATTATTGTTATTTATATTGATGACACGACTATTTTTTCCCACAAAAGGGAAGAACATGGTCTACATTTATGACAGGTGTTCGATAAATACTTGGAATGCAAGATCTCGATTAACCCGAAGAATTCAATTTTCGTAGTTAAGGAAGGTAAGCTTCTGGGCCACATCATCTCGAAAAGAGGACTAGCTATAGATCCTGCTAGGGCAAAAGCCCTCCTCAAGCTACCTCTGCCAGCGAGCAAGAAGGACCTCCAATCCTTCTTCGGGCAAATTAATTTTATTTGGAAATTCATTTCCGACTTTGCCCAAGTAGTCAAGCCAATGATGGAACTCCTCAAGAAGGATGCTAAGTTCCAATTAACTGAGGAGAGAAGGTGGACATTCAAAGAGATAAAGGAGAGGATCGTCCAGGCCCCCATTCTGGTGAACCCTGACTACTTAAAGGATTTTATCCTCTACGTTGTCAGAGAGCCGAAGAGCTACGCAGTTGTCCTTACCCAAAAAAACGAGGATGGGGATGAGCGGCCAATTGCGTTCCTGAGTAAAGTTATCCTCCCGCATGAGGAAAAGTTCAATTTCATTGAAAGACAAGTCCATGTGGTGATGCGATCGCTGAAGAAGTTTCGTCATTTCGTTTCTTAGAGTAACACGGTAGTGTACGTGATACACCCAAACATTAGAAACTTCATCATCCAAGGCGAACTCGGCAATAAGAGGGCAGGTTGGATTTCCAAGATCCAAGAGTTTGACATAGAGGTCCAGACCCACTAAATTGGTCTGTGGCCGAGCCTTATACCAAGAGTTAGCCAAGAGTGTCACATCAGAGGTGATAGCTTACCAATGGGATGATCTGGTGCAAGAGATCAATCTTGCAAATCACCTTGTATCCGAAAGATATTGGACGAAATACTTGGTAGAGTACTTCTCTACGAGACGATGCCCTTCTAACCGCAACTCTTCGCAGAGGAGAAGGTTCAGGCTTCAGGCCTACAAATATGTGTTGCTGCCCAGCAGGTTGTTATTCAAGAATATTGATGGGGTCCTCCTAAGTGTGTCAGGGGGACAAAAAAAGAGAAAATTCTGAAATAATTCCATTCTAGAATGTTTGGGGGTCATTTTTCGGGAAGTCCTATGGCCTTGAAAATAATAAAAGTTGGCTATTATTGGCCTACCATTTTTTTCGATGCATTTGAAGTTAGCCGGAAGTGCGATAAATATCAGAGGTACGTCGGCCGCACCAGGAATGCTTCTCTACCCCTGCACCTGATTCGGGTCGAAAATCAATTTCAGCAATGGGGTTTGGATTTTATTGGGATAATAGAGCCCAATTCTTCCGCAGGGCACAAGTATATCTTGATGGCTACGGACTACTTTACTCAATGTGCGGAAGCAATGCCCACCAAGCATGCTAACCAGGATGTTGTCATCACCTTCTTGGAAGGACTGATAACTCAGTTTGGGATCCCAAATGCTATAGTAACTGACAATGACACTCATTTCTCCAGTGCCAAAATGTGCACATTCGCAAGTATGGTATTTACCTAAAAACTTCGTCTAACAATTACCTGCAGGGCAATGGTTTGGCAAAGTCCGCGAATTAGAACTTACTTAGGATCCTGAAAAGGACATTGGAAGACAAGCGAAGCTGGCATCTACTTCTAGACTTCGCGTTATGGGCTAACCGAATTTCCATCAAGAAATCAATCAAGACATCCTCATATTCCCTGGTATACGAGAAGGAAGCAATGATCCCCATGCACATTGAATTGCCCATGTTGCAGTCTCTTCGATCTTTGGATGGTGGAGACGAAGAGTTTGACCCCATTAGAGTAGGAAAAAGAAAATACCTACAAGGCTTTTATGAAGCATGCTCAGACCACAAAAAAATGGTTGGGCAAAAGGACCTCCGATCGAACTTTCCAAGTTGACGATTTGGTGCTAAAATGGAATGAGAAAAAATCCAAGCTCGGGAATCATGATAAATTTGATGCCTTATGTGAAGGCCCATTTCGAGTCTTTGGTGTCAATCAGATCAACTCCTTCGTTCTGCAGGACATGGAGGGTTTCACTCTCCCAATTTCGGTGAACAGATTTTTGCTGAAAGCTTATCACCAGCCGAGTTCTGAGAAAAGTTAGTAATTTTCCAGGTATGATTTTATTTATATATTTCTCTAAAACAAAAAAGTCTCTCTTTCGCTCCACTTGTGAAGCGAAAATCCCATTCGCTCCACTCATGGAGCGAATGCCCCCCTGCCCCATTTCAGAAAAAAAAAAGCGAATAAGAATACTTTCGCTCTACTAGTGGAGCGAAATCCCCTTTCGCTCCACTAGTGGAGCAAAAGTCTCCCCGCTTCTCTTTTAAAATTATTGCATTTTATTTTTTATTTTTTATTTCCTTCAAGTTCATCCATCCAAAAAGCGCCAAGTGTCAAGCAAGATAAATTTGAAGTCTTTTCTAACCCTAGCGCAATGTTGTAAAGTGGGTCGTTCGTCCCTATCCAATAAAAGCATTGTCGCTCTGCAGCGCCCAAAGCGCAATCCCCATGGTAGATCCAAGTAAGCACTCCCCTCGAGGAGCACGTGCCCCAAGGAAGATTTTCTTGTCCGACGCAGTTATTCATCGTTTCCAAGGGTGAACTACCAGCATGAGGGCAAATTAGAAGCGCACGATTGCACCCACGATTTTCACCTACATTAACTACAGAAACTGGCATTTAGGTGGTATATTTGAAGGAGCCATAAGGTGAAGAGTTTGTCAAGCTTATTTTGTGCCCTTAGTTCCAATTACAGTTGTGTTTTCTTACTGCCCTTGCGCCTACATTTTTCGAAGTTACTATCTGTGAGAGTTTGATTCAGAGTTGTTTTCCAGCAAACATGGGCAAGAAGAGTGGGGAACAAAAAGAGAAAGTGCCCAAGGAGAAGGCAACACCCACGAAGGAGAGCGTCTTGAAGAAGCTGTGAAAGTGTGAGAAGCTGCTGGTAAAGTTGACGCATCCCGAAGATAACCTATTTCGGCTTTGAGATTGCATGATGACGTACAAGGACCTGGAGCAGCTGCACTAGGACGTCGAGCATGCGCATAAAGAAAACCCGACTGGGAACCCATTGGCTACAGTTTATCATTCCCACTTGATCTTTTACATGTGTACGCTTGTACACCATTGCTCAGAATTTGTGTAGGCAGTGTCATGGTTTTACGATGTCCAAACAATAACAGTGTGGGATGCCAAGGGAAAAATGTTGATTGCCATCACGACTAACATTGTTCAAGAGGCCTTTGCCTGCAAAAAGATACCCTCGTCTGATTTTACCTCGAGAAAAATCAACAGTTGCGATCAGAGCGCCAGGTATCAGCCTACACCTGAGATGTGCAAGTTTATGAGGGAGCAGTTGGGAGGAGCGTCATCATCTGACGCATTTTCCCAGCTACCCATGCGCCTGATAGAATTCATACATTGCGACATATATTCGATTATGGCATGGGTGATGGGGCTCTCTACCGATGTCGTGGTCTACGACTAGAAGGTGTCCATGGCGGAGTCCATATCCAGCCAAGATGAAACCAAGTGCTATACCAGTTTTCTTCGACTGGGCAGAATGGGTGGCACAACAGTTGCACGTATCACTATCCTACCTGCAAATCCGCAAAGACGATCAGTTTAGGCTTTGCTCCTCCCTAGTGTGGTACTTCTTTTACCACCTGCATAATAAGTTCCCTTACATCCCCAAGAACTATACGGACAAGGGAGGTATGGTGTTGTCGGTTTATCTCTGGACGCAGAGCTTGTCCAGAGATGAATCATACTACATTTTTAATCAAGTTTTATTGCGGTCGACGCTGGAGCTGATTTACTGTCATTGTGAACAAGTTCCCGCGGAGATGCGAGACAAATTAGCGAACGGTGATATGGGAGCCGTTTTCTGCTCACCCAGGGTTTGGTTATCGGGATTTTAGGGTTCACAGAGAAGCCCTTTATGTTGCCCTTTTACACCACGCTCTACCTGTTTGCCCTAGAGGTCACCCGAAAGTGCGATTATGCCAACGAAGTGTACGAGAAAGGCAGGGGGAGGAAGCTCATGTGCCCTATACCCTTCGAGTTCGGGGACATCAAGGTGACACAATGTGGTCAAAACGATGTGCTTACAGTAACGTTGTTCGACTACGAAATGATTGAGCTTCCCCAATGCTGGAAATAAGATCCATGTGACATCTTTCGGGACCACATTGGGGTGAAGTCTTTTCACAGCTGTCCTCGCCTGGACATGGTTACTCAACAGAATAACCCTAGGGGATGCGAGTTGGAGCAGCACATGGACGAGATGGTGCCTTTGCGCCCCTGGCATGATTTTTACACCATGGAGAGTGAGTACGACCCGGTTGTCAACCTGGAGCAGAAGTTGCCCAGGAGTGTTTTCCTGGCGATGAAGGCAAAGCTAAAGCATTGATCAGATCACAAAATCAAAGAGTGGTGGATCATGAGGGTCCATAATGACAAGACGTCTTCGGAATACCCAATGGCGTTGGATGATAGGTTCTTCAATTTCTACAATGAAAACATAGACACCTATCGGACCCCGAAGCATGCAAAGCCTCTACGAGGTAGACGACCTGGCAGCAAAGTGGCATGTGGTAGAAGGAAAGAGTAAGGCAGTCTTGAGTGATTCACCATTGGCTGGAGAGAGTGGGCCATTGTCCCATAAGAAGAAGAGCGCTCTCCCAAAAAGAAAAGTTGAGGAGGTGCCTCTCTTGTAGCAAGCGACAAAGAGGTCGTGCACTATCCCTCAAATGCCCCTCAGGGCGAGCTCTCAAGCGGTGCATGAAACCCCTGCTTCAAGCGCGTCCGAAGCATTTGCAACGGAACACTTAGAAGAGCAAAAAATTCAAAACATAGAGGTGATTGACGTAGACCCAATTGGCGAGCGCAATGAGAAAGAAGATTCACACAAGTAGTGTCCATCTTCCCTGGCTCCTTTGATCACGGAGCCCGAAGGTATGTACTCATCTTCACCTCTTTCTTCTCTCCCCTCTGCAGCCGTTGTTTCCTCAACGCTTGAAATTCCTATTGCGGTTCCTATCTCTTTAGTCGTTGCTTTCGTTTCTCTCCCATTATCCCGCTCCACAAGTCCCAACATTTTAGTTTCCATCCCCCTTTTGTCGCCCTCGGCTGCATTCATGTTTTTTTCTAGAAACCCTAATGCTTTTGCGATCTCTGCGTCTGTCAGCATTCCTTTTTCTATCGCAAAAGACCTTATCACTGATCTTTCCTCTGCGACAGAGATAAACCCTTTTTCTCTTTCGTCGCCCTACGCTATCATGGCATCCACTGCGTTTGATGTTTCAACGACCAAGCCCAGTATCTCCACAGTCGTTGTCCAGACCCAGGCATCCTTGAGGGTTAGCACAGTCACTTCCCCTCCTGTTTCCCGTGTGCTGTCTGAATCTGAGCCGCAACTTCTCCTCCTTCATTTCACGCCGATCCTCGAAGTGGGTGTTAAGGAGCCGCTTGAGTCAGAGTTAGAAATGACACACCAGCTTGCTGTTGCGGAGAGCATCCGCAAGGCACGCCATAGCTCATCACGCTGGCTGAGGGACTGCTGAAAGGATGCGCAGGCTCTAGCACAAACTAAGAAAGCATCCATCATCGATCTAGAGAAGATGGAGCTTCGCACGGTGGAGAAGATACCAGTTGTCCAGAAGCCCTTGAGGGAGATGACCCCAGTTGATTATGCCTACCACCTGTTGGTTACGAATCTGCCATGAGGAAAGGATTTTTGGTTAATGCGCCGAGATTCGCCCACCAGCATGAAAGGCCGGAAGGAAGAGATGCCTTCCGAGCCAATCTTCGGAGAAGGTCGGCTCCTTTTGGGGGGGCTCGATTTAAGCTAAAGGGAACAGGAAAGAAATAAAAGAACGGAAAGAGACAAATGTACAGAAAGAGATACAAATATGTCCAAAGGTTGGTGTGGGGGAACTAACAGTACGGGAACACACCAATCACCGCTACTTACCGCATACAAACACGAGCATGACGAGGAATCGCAAAACCTAGGCGTACTTCCGATACACCGGCAGCCGTATGCACGGCTTCAATAGCTCCCTAGCAAACATTCCCTACAAGGAACTAACAGCAGGGGATCGTATCAATCACCAGATACGTACACTAACAGGGGTAGAAAGTAAACCTAGAGATGTCAGAGCCAGGTATATGTGTTAGGTAGAGAGTTTAACCGCACAGCTTCAATGGCTCCCTAGCAAACATTCCCTACAAGGAACTAACAACGAGGGATCGCATCAATCACCGAGATACGGGCCAACAACGTCACACACAACCGATGGAACTGCTACCAAATTTATAATGAATGCTTTAAATAATGAAGTACGGAAGGTGCTTTAAGCAAGCAATGCTAGAGGAACCCGATCGCCAAATGCCAAAGTGAATTAACGAGCAACGACACAAGTGGGCCTAAGGCATATAATGAAAGACAACGATAAAAGAATAAAGATAGTAGAACAGAACCAGGCATACGGATTGTATTCATAAGCGTAGCACGGTTACAATAAGCACGGTAGTTCCCTAACAAACATTCCCCTTCCACCCTTTACAATGAATTTCGGATGGGCTTTTATAGCCCGAGTCCCACCAGTTACATTAATGGGCACGGAGTCCCGATCAAACATGAGTCGACGAAGCGGCGAAAGAGCCGCAAATGCCGACCTTTTGTCGGACCGGTCGTACCTCCGACATGGTCTTTCTCGGAAGCCGGACGACTACGTGGCGGAGTGCTTGGGTAAATCTTCAAGTCGGCGAGGCTTGCTAGTAGTCGGAGCGGTGAAACCTCAGATCAGCTTTGAATGAGGCTATTAACGCAGGCGGTGCAGGCAGCCCATGATTATCCCTTTTGGTCGGCAGTCTTGGTTCAAATCCCGAAGCTGGACACTTGTCTGATGATGGGCTATGATGTGTGACACATGCCTACCTTAGAGGGCAGTCTATCCATCTTTGCTTGGGATCGAGGCTCCTTGGGATGCGTGCAAAAATCAGTGCAGTCGGGGAGGGCCTTCAAGCCTTGGTCAAATTCCGGGTTTGTTCCCCTACTGTACACCTGTCAAGGGCGCATTTCGGCTCTGTTGAGAAGTCGAACTGCGCACAGGCGAACACTGGTGTCTGTCGTCATATGGACCTGCTCCGGCATTTTACCTTTTTTCTGCATTGACCTGCCAGTGCAAGGTGCGCCCAGAAAGTGGGGCGGAGTCGGACTTCGCACCAAAACTGGGCGAAGTACGGACTTCGCACCAAAACTGGGCGAAGTACGCACTTCGCACCCAGACTTAGCCAATTTCAAATAGACCTGCTGGAAAGCTGGAAAATCAACTGGGGAACTCCAAGAAAAAAAGGGGGGAGAGAAAGAGAATGGGAAAGAAAAGGAAAGGGAGAGAAGGGAGAAAAACGGAAGGAGGAAAAGAAGAGCAGCACTGTTACAAAACAATATTGAAGACATTGCACCCCGTGCAAAATGTGACACATTTCTGGCGGCTCGCGGGGTGTCGAGCTCGCCTCGGCGCAAAGAATCCATTCCTTCATCCTTTGGGTGCAGAGGAACTTGCCTCCCTTGCCTTTTGCTGCTCTAACTGTTCTCCTTGCGGCAACTGTTTTTCAGATTCATCTTTGTCAGTTGCCTCATCAGTATCTCCTTCTGAAAGGTCTCCATTTCCTGCTTCTGCCTCGCACATGCGAGTGTACGCCTCTTGGGCTGAACGCCAGGCTTCCGCTTCGAATGGCTTGCGGTCAACTATGTCTTCTAATGCTCCGTGAAAAGCAGCGACCGTGTGCAGGTCGATGGTGAGGTATCTTTTCTCTAACTCCTGAAAATAGGAGCGGATCCCGGAATATCCGGACACCATCCGAGTGACTCGATTGTCTTGAATTGGCTCGATCCAACTATCAATTTCAGTCGTATCTGCTTCAAAAGACTGCCAATTCTTCTTTACCCGATCTAGGGTGAGGAGCTCGCCATTCTCAACAAAACCTGGACACCCAAGTTTTGAAAGAGCGTGAAAGGGGGCCAGACAGATATCTTTTTCATGTCCGAATGCGTCAAGCATTCGTCTGGCCACTCTCACCTCTTCAACTTTTCTAAAATATTTGTGCAAGGTCACCCTTGCACCTGCCCATTCTGCAGCGAATGAGGACACGGGGGAAAAAAGGACGTCGTCGCGCTCGCGCTCCTGAAGGTTTATCGCCGGGTCCGACCATTGCTTTGCTCGGCGCTCGGCCTCCTCTACCACAGGCTTTCCCTGGGCAGAAACTTCTTGAATCCTGGATGCGAAGTCCAGGACTGCCATCGCCTTAAAGGTATGGGGCTTGCATTCCCTTAGCAAACCAGCCCTCATTTCCTTAACGTTTGTCTTTGAAAAGACGACCGCTTGAGATGTTTTCTCTGCAAGTCGCGACTGCGCCTGATTCAAAGACTCTTGGAGCTGAGAAATCGCTCCGAGGTCGCTTTCTTTTACGTTGCGGCTCTGTTGTCGAGAAGCGGCTAGCCGGGATTTGAATTCATCTCGTTTCTCGCCGCGCCGCTTCCGACTGCTCGGTGGACCTAGATAGGTCCTCTTCAAGTTGCCTTACTTTGTCCTCGCAACGCGAAAAGTTCTTCCTCGCTCCTCCGGACTCTTGACAAAGAGATTGTCAGCTTTGCGCATGATCGTCTGAATCTCATACTGTTTATCAATGTCGTCAAAGCTTTTCTCCTTTGTCTGGAGCACGTAGTCCGCCTTAGTCATTTCTCGGAGAGGCTTCTTCACTATTGGGATTATTTTCTCTGTTGTAATCACTCTCCTTCCGAAATCATACTTTGCGCGTTTTTTCGGGGCGGCTATCTCTTCATGTCTCCTCCGCTTCAGGTCTTGGCGGAAAGAGACAGAATACTCTACGGCTCTTGTTGCCAAGGGCAAGTCATCTGAGTTCTGGAGGTCGTCCATAAAATCTGGTTCCCCCGACCCTAGGGATCTCGCCGAGACGTCTCTCCTGCGGGGATGGGATCGGGGAGGAACCGGACGAACCTGGGAAGAATAGGTCGCTTCTGGGGGGCGACCGGGAAATGGAAATGGGAGCGGCCGACACTGTGAGGGTTTGAAGCGGCTGAGGCGGAGGATGTGATGGTGAACGGACAGCCTCAGCACTGACCTCAGGCGAAGGATTTGGAGTTGTGCTCAGAGAAAGAGAAACGTTAGGGTTCTGAGCAAACTGGTCGAAAGAGTGGGGACCGCTAGAAGGACGCGAAGACGGGGAGGAGGATGTGGTCATGGCTCGCCCAGATTGAGCGGGGGACTGAGTGGAAGTAGAACCGGGTGAGACTAGAGAGACAGGGACAGCAAACGTACCTGCGGGCTCCGCCTGAGCCGATGTCGGGTGAATGTCTTCTCTTCTTGTCTCGATGGCTGGCTTGGGACTGCCCAAAGGAATTGCCTCTGCGGCGGCAGGACGCGGCCGCGGCTCTGCGACCGGTCGCTGCACTATCGGGCTAGGGTCGCTCGATTTTCTTAACTCTCCTCCGCTTCTTCTCTTCTGGAACAACTGTCGGATCAGGGGAAGGAGACGAAGCAGGTGCAGCAGGCACTGATGCTCCCACGGTAAACTTGTACCGAGGTTTGACTTGCAGAAGGTCTGTCGTGACCGGTCTGCTTTCTGGCGGCGCTGGCGCTTTTCTTGCCTGAGGAAGTGCCTCGGGCGCTGCCTTGACTAACTTTTTCGCCTTTTCGGGCGCCGCCTTAGGAGCCACGAATTGCATTGGATCGGCCTGGGTACTTGCTGGGCCGGCGCTGGCAGTTGCCGAAGTGTACAACTGTTTGGGAGGAGACCCACTTTTATAATCCTCAAAGGGGCCTCGGGGAACGTAACCTTGATATGCGAACGGCCGCCAGCTGTCATGATGCTGGTCATAGAGAACCGAGAAGTCGTCATCTACGGCCAGGTTTCTCCTTGTGGATTTATCGTGCTGCGTGCGGCATCTCATTTTCCAGCATTCAATAATCTTTTCTTTAGACCAGTTAAGGCCTGCAATCTTAGACAGAAATTTTTTGAACCCTGGAGATGAGAAGTGATGGTCCGGGTTTCTCTTGGGGTCATATGTCACCTCCTCGCAGTAGAAATCCTGCCAAGGGGGAGAATCTTCCATTAATTCAATCTCCCAGTCAAGGTCCACATGGACCACGTCGCATCTATCTTCGGTTATATCTCGGGGGCACAAATGTGCAAACTTTCCCCTTATCCCATGAGGGTCATACTTCCAGCGCTGCGGCAGCAAAACTAGGCCAATCCGGGAGAGCGCTTGCTCTAGGTAGACATGTTGTCCTACCTCAATAATCTCAACGTTGGCCCAGGAAAGAGGGTATTGAAAAATCTGTCCTCTTTTCTTCCCTAGGCCAAACTCTTCTTCCACATAGTCCATCTGTCGGGCAACCTCCATCCCGAACAGATGCTCTGAGCACCAATAGGGCAGCAAATAGGGTTTTCCGTTGAATCCGTAGATTCTGATCACAATCCCCTGCGTCAGTCTGAAAACGTCCCCGAGCTTCTGATTTATCAAAGCACTCATCATTTCTCTCGGGGGACGGGGGATTTCACTTTCGATGAAGACTGACATGACAAATCCCAGAAAGTTGAAGTTGAACTTGTAGTAGGACCCTTTCCGGTATAATTCATCCGTCCAGTTATAGACGGGCTGGGGTTCTCCCTTCTCGTTAACCTTCTTCAGGTTCAGGATCGGCATTTGGGGGTGCAGATGGTACAAACAAAGCCAGACCAGAACGAAACTGAAACGAAAATTGGTTGATCGGCGCTTCGGATTTTTAGCAGATCGGAATGAATGGCGTAAGCCGCCTACCTGCCTCGATCGAAAGAGATGGGGCGCTTTCCGCTCCGCTGCGCCGCCGGTTCGTAAGATTCTCCACACAGGAGGCATTCCCGCGCCGCCACTGGTACGGGTGCACCGACTCATCGGAGTCGCAGCCGAGGATCCATGCCAAGATGGTATATAGATACTTGCTCTAAAATTTCGCCAAAGGCATGGGGCCAGTTGGCCATTGTCCGGCTGGAAGCGGGGCGCTCAGCTCTGAATTGAGGAAATCCCTCATTCGCTTGGTGTGCGTGAAACGTCCCGCTTGTTCGCCCAGACTGATTTTTCTGAGGATGGTGCCGGAGTCATACTCCAGCCCGGGGCGAAAGTCGGTCTGCATGACTCTCCTACGCAGATGCGAACAAGGGTTTGCCGACGGAACTCGCAGATTTGCCGGGAAGTCGGTTTATAATGTCTAACAATTAAGTCAATCAGCTCCGGGCACTGGTGGACAGGAGGGCACATGAATCTGAAGAGATTTGATTTGTACGCCGCTCCAAAATGATGGAAGGGCGAAACTTTGTCAGCCCAGCTCTCCACATTCGCTCTCAGCTGAGTTAGGCTCATGGAAAACGAGTCGTCCACATATCCTGCCAGGTAATTCACCGGAGGTGGTGGGGATTGCCCACGCTGTACCTTCTTCGTCCGGGCCTTTGACTTTTTCTCTGGCGGAGGATCGCCTTTGAAAACTCCTGGCCGCGGCAAATCCCCTGGTTCACTGCTTCCGCTGGACTGCGCTGACACAGGCATTTTTCCCTTGTCCATCTCTCCGAGTCAGCAATAATGACGAGTTCGAGTCGTCTCGCAACAAATTTCGCTATCGGAGGAATAATTAGCACTCGACCGAGGAATAATCTCTCGCAATCCGAAATGTTGGCATGATTCCGACCCCCTTTTCTAGATAAAAACAGCGCCATTAATGCAACGCAGAGGGGTAGGTCGGCCGAGTTAAAACCCTTGGTGGCCGCGCGAGAGAACGTTTAGGAAAAGACGCGCCCCGGAAGCCGTGCCTTGCTTTTTTAGTTGCGTTTTCGCTTGAAAAACGCGCAATCATTAATTCAGCGTTGGGGACTGCACCATGGCTGACGTTGCTGCCATCACTTGGGCACACTGATCAAGACAAAACCTTCAGTGCGGAAACCCACATTAAAACAAGTGCAAACGCGCCTTGGGCCCAGCTTGGGGTTTTTTGAAATTTTTTTTTTTTTTTTTATTATTCTTTAAACCGCGTCCCAATACTGGCCCGGAAAACTAGGCGCAGCCGGGCTTCGCCCAAAGTTGGGCACGGCCCGACCTCGCCGGCGAAGTCGGACTTCGCCCGAATTTCGGGCGAAGTACGAACTTCGCGCGAAGCGCGTGCTTGAACTGTTCTACCTCTGTTTTTTGCTGCGCCCAAGGTTTGGGCGCGATCTGGGTCTTTGCCGCCTTTGATCTTTAGATGGACTGCGCAATGCGACGCTGGGGCTTTGTTCGGACTTCGGCCGAAGCTTGGTGCGAAGTGCGAACTTCGCGCGAAGTTCACACTTCGCCCAAGCGTTGAGCGCAGCGCGCACTTCGCACGGGCGCTGGCCGAAGTCGGACTTCGCTGCGAAGTTCGCACTTCGCACAAACTTTGCGCGCAGTGCGTACTTCGCACGAAGGGTTGCGCAGTGCGGACTTTGGTCTGCTTCAGCTTTTCTCGGACAAACTTCGCAATTCGGCTGGGCCGAAGTCAGGCTTCGCTGCGAAGTCGGGCTTCGGCCAACACTTAGTCGATTTTTTGCTCTTTTTTCTCCTTTCTTTCTCTGCATAGCCGAACTTCGCCCCCTCTGCGAGAGCAACGGAGACTTCGCTGCGAAGTCTGTCTTTCTCTCCCATGCCGCATTTAAGCTCAAAGAAGGAAAAATAAACTGAATACTAAAACTGGAAACTATACATGCGGGGAAAAATAAAAGCACAAGGCAAAATTTTTACAAGGAAGGGCCACTCGGGCGCCTTCAACAGCGATAAAGCTTCAAGTGGAACCCGTTGACGGGGGATGGGGGAGGAGTTGACCCTCCATATCCGAAAGTATGTAGGCATTGAACCGATTCACCCGGCAATCCGATAAGGGCCCTCCCGCAGAGCGTCAAATTTTCCGTGATTACCCGGTTTTGCCTTGTATGAGTTCCACTTCAGCACCAGGCCCCCGACTTCGAAAACTCGGGCAGTGGTGCCTTTGGCAAACCAGCCTTTAGTGGCTGCAATGTGATCGGCGAAGGCCTGGTATGCACTTTCTCTGTCTTCTTTCAATGTGTGATGGCATAACAGCTTGCTTGCCATAGACGAGTGCATAGGGGGACGTCTTGAGGGATTTCTTGAACGCAACTCTGTCCGCCCATAGCGCCCGGTTCAGGAGCAAGTGCCAAGTCCGCTTATTCTTTTCAATGGTCCTTCGGAGAATTTTCAGGAGGTTCTTGTTAGTAGACTCGGCAAGGCCATTCCCATGCGGGTAGTAATTAGAAGACATCTTGTGATAGATGCCAAGTCCGCTGGTGTACTCCGTGAGTACAGCGCCTACAAATCCCGGACCGTTGTCTGTCACAATCGACTCTGGAACCCCGAAGCGGGTAATCAGGCTCTCAATGAACCTGATGACCGTTTCTTGGTCGACGTTCTTGGTCGGGATCGCCTCCGTCCACCGTGTGAAATAGTCAGTAGCTGTGAGAATAAACTTGTGGCCGGTGGAGGAGTTAGGAGAAATCACCCCAATGAAGTCTAGACCCCATTGCTGGAACGGAGCTTCGGCTTGAATCGGTTGAAGGGGCAGGGGTGCTTTTCTGTTTCGGCCAGCATACCTCTGGCATTGATCACATTTGGCGCAGACCGCATACGCGTCTGCGAACAGAGTGGGCCAATAGTATCCAGCCCTTATTATTTTTAAGGCCGTCGGCCTTGAAGAATGGTGACCCCCAGGCATCCCGGAATGAAAATCTTCGAGGATCCAAGGCTAGTCAGATTTTATGACGCACCGCAATAGGATGCCGTCAATGTTTTTGAAGTAAAGCCCCTCGGGGCGAAGAGTGTACCTTAATGCACCTAACCGAAATCTCCTTCGTTGTGAGGCGTTCAGGTGATCGGGACATCTTCCGGTGCGAAGTATCTCACCGGATCATCTCGTCCAATCACTCCCCTCCGATAAGGAGTTGGCTAGGTAGACGCGTGTCGCCGTGTCCTCCCACTTACAGGAAGAGATGCCGGCTACAGCCGCTCGGGCCAATTCCTGACACAAGGCTCGGCCTCTGATAAGCTTGGTGGGCCGTACTTCGATGTCAAACTCCTGGATCTTGGCAATCCATCCCGCTCTCTTGTGACCCGGTTCCCCTTGCAATATGAAACTGCGAACATCGGGGTGAATCACAAAGACAAGTGGTCTTACTCTCGGGAGACAAAGTGCCTCGAACTTTCGAAGGGACTTCATGACCGCATGGACCCGCCGCTGTATAAAATTGTACTTCTCTTCGTGTGGCGGAATCACTTGGCTTAGGAACGCAATGGGGCGCTCCTCACCGTCGTCTCCCTTCTGAGTCAGGACTGCAGCGTAACTTTCGGGTTCTCCCACTGCATACATGATGAAGTCCTTGGAGTAGTCCGGGTTTGTCAACACCGGAGCTTGCACAATTCGAGCCTTGATTTCCTCAAAAGCTTGCTCTCTCTCATCAGTCCATTCGTAAGATGTATCTTTCTTCAACAGTTCGGCCATAGGCTTGATCACCTGTGCGAAGTCCGGAATGAACTTCCGCACGAAGTTAATCTGACCGAAGAAGGACTGCAGCCCTTTTTTATCAGTGGGGGCTGGCAAGCGAACGAGGGCTTCTGCTCTGTCAGGGTCAATGGCGAGGCCTTCCTCGGAGATGACATGTCCCAACAGCTTTCCTTCCTTTACCGCGAAGACGGACTTCTTCGGGTTTATAGAGATGCCGAATTCTCGACAACTTTCAAATATCGGCCGCAGGTGCGAAACATGATCTTCTCGTCGGTGAGAGAAAGCGATCATGTCATCAAGATAGATGACAATAATCTTGTTGAGCAGACTCTCGGAAGGCCAGGTCCATGGCCCTTTGGAACGTGGCACCCGCATTGGATAAGCCAAACGGCATGCGCCGATAGGCGAACGTCCCCACTTCGTGGTAAACGCCGTCTTATGCTCGGTCTTCGTCTTTGACCCAAATCGGGTTGTAGCCGAAAAATCCATCTAAAAGTGAAAATCTCTCGGGCTCCAAAGAACGATATGCAAAATTTGGTCAATTTGGGGAAGCGGATAGTGGTCCCGGAGGGAAGCCTCGATTTAGGTTTCGAAGTCGACACGGAGACGTATGTCGCCATTCTTTTTCCTCACGGGCACCGATTCGCGACCCAGGATGAATGTTTGATGGGGTAGATAATCTTGGCCTCCAAGCATCTTCAAGAGCTCGGTCTTCATCATGGCCTCAACCTTTGGATTTACGGCCCTTTGCTTTTGTCGGAACGGCTTGGCGCCATCCTCTAGCTCGATGGTATGCTGGATGACAGATCGGTCATACCCCCTCAAATCTTCGTAGCACCAGGCCATGATGTCGGGGAACTCCCGGCACAATGATCTAATCTGCACCAGCTCCTCCGACGTGCGATCTGTTCCGACCTTGATGGTTTTACCGAGTTCGAGCTCCAGGTCAAGCATACTGCCTCGGGTCTACTTTGATCCTGTGGGATATTGCTCTGTCATTTCGATCAAAGAGACTTTCTAATGTAATCAGTCCTTTTGGGACGTGATTATTCAGTAACTGTATCAACCCCTCATATTGCTCGTCATCGTGGTCTCTACCTTCGATTACACACACTTCGTTAACCGGGAATGTGACGATCTCCTCGTCACAATGAATACCCGCTGACAGGTATCCCTATCGTGCACGAAGGCCGTAAATGGTGCGGACCGGCTTCAGCTTTCGGACGTCTTCGACTGAACGTACTGGCTCCAACAGACGCCAGAATATCCACGTGCTTGTTTCTCTCACGCGATATTGCCTTAACGTTCAATGAGTCAAACGATTCCATCAGATCCCAGACCCGATTGCGGTATGCTCTAAGATAGTGATGCTTAGACGCGCATTTATTCGTAACTTGATGACACACTAACTTTGAATCTCCGGAAATTTGGAGATGCTTGATTCCTAGCCTTTCCGCCTTTCGCAGACCCAAGCACAGGGCTTCGTATTTCGCCGAATTGTTAGTACAGCTCCAGGCCAGCCTATAGGCATAGTCCCTCTGGACTCCGATTGGGGAAACCAGGAGGACCCCTGCACCGACGCCATTCTTGCAATGCGCGCCGTCAAAGAAAAGCTTCCACAGCTCTTCGGGTGCAGGTCCTACTTCCTTAGCAACGGACACGTCAAGCTCCTCGGGCTGCTTAATGGAATAACGACCATGCTCTGTCCCGATTACGGCATTAAAGTCCCGCAACGAGAACTCGTCTTCAAGCTGTAGCACTTCGAGAGCTTGCTCGGTCAGTTCTACTGTCACCAGTTCTTCTTCTGACAACTGGACCATGCAGTCCATCTCTCCGCCGGGTATCTTGTCTACTAGAAAAGGGGAAGGCTTCTCATTGAAAATTTGCAGTCTCCTTCCTTTGAAGGGCACTTCCATGTGCGAGTAGTCTAGAGACAGTACCCGCCCAACTTCGCAGTTGAACTCCCGAGAGAGACACATGCCGAAGTAAGGCTCCAGGTCAACAATCACGACCTCTTGGATGACCACAATGTCGAGAGCTTTGTGCAACTGGATAGAGATGTCCTTTATGACACCAACCGTCTTGACAGGGGTGTCGTCTAATTGCAAGCACACCTTGGCTGCTCCGTGTGTATTCCATCCCGATCTCATCGCAGACGGCCTTCGGCATCACAGTCGAGGAAGCACCAGAATCCACCATGCAGTTGTGAACTATGTGCCCTTGCATCCGCAAAGACAGATAAAAGGGTGGCGGTCCTGTTCTTCCCGATGGCGGAGATCGTCAAAGGTTGAACCGGGACAGCAGGTCGCATCCGCTGCCGTTCTTCATGTTTTTCGATGATTTTTGCAGCAGATCTACCCGGCCCGAAGCGAAGGGCATCGTACATGCCGATTCGCGCAGAGTCTTCTTTAACTCGTCTACAATGTCGTAGCCCGAGGTACTAGCTCCTTCTGCTGGTTTAGCCGGTTCATACTTGGTCCGGCATCGTTGGGTGGCCTCAACTCGCCGTCTCTTGGTCGAGACGGGTACTTCGACCTTCTCCCGGGCTTGTTCTTTGGTTTCGGCGGGGGGTGAAGTACGGGAAGCTTAGCGGGAGTTGGGGCCTTTGTTGGAGGCTTAGCCGGAAGCAAGCAGTGCCTTTGCTAGAGAAGGTTTAGCGAGAGCTTTATCTTTGGATGCCTTCTCCCCGGGCCGTGTAAGGCCACGCCCGCTTGTACGATGGCAGCCCATTGGGCTGCGGTTTTTCTCTTCTCGCATATACCTGCAAAGGTTTAGCCGCGTCCGCAGCTTTCTTTTCTTCCTTGGCGGGCGTCACTGGGTTCTCTTCTAGCAGGGCAAAATTGGCCTCGCCATCCAAGATCATGTACAGCTCATCATCTTCTATAGTGCTGCCGGCCAAGGTCTGGATGTAGTGCTGGTGCAAAGTGTAGTATTCCTCCAAATGCGGGTCATTACACGTAGTGCATCAGTTGACCTGGTCAGGAGGACCAGGTGGGTCATCTGTAGCAGCATTCCTCGGAGGCGGACGCCTCTGCTGTTGATTTTCTGGGGCTTTATCTTTTGTCGGCGCCGGTGGCGCATACGGCCTTCTAGGAGCAAAGTCCATTTGGGCCTGCTTCTTTTTCATAGCAGTCATGTCATTGGACATGGCATGATATCCGGAGGCCAAAGCCCGCACTTCTTGTAGAATCGTGCTCTGGATGCTGCAGTCGGGAGGCGGCAACTGTGCCGGTGGAGGCAAAGCGGCCAATGGAGGAGGGTTAGAATAAGACGTATACTGCGGGGGAGCAGGAAGCGCCGGAAAATGCGGAGCGGGAGGAGGCGGATGAGGGTAATGCAACTGAGGCGGGCCGTATTGAGTTACGACCGGTGCCGGATTCCACCGCGACCGGGCTGCTGCCCCGAAGTAGACGACACACCACCGAAGCGTAAGGATATCGCGATCTAGGAAAGTCGGGATGAATCGGCTCCCGCACTGCGGACGGAAGCCCGCCGATGGAGATAATGTCAACTTCACTTGTCGGCAGCTTCGTACAGTGCAGGTAACTCGTCAATTCGGGCGATCTTCAGCAGCAGGCATATGTCTGAGTTGAAAGACCTCAGATAGTAGTGAGCAGCCATGTCTGGCCGAAGGCCGAAGTTCGCGAGGTACCCATTTCCAGGATCTCGCAAACCTAATGTTAAAATCGGACACCTCCTCTTGAGGATGCCTCCGGATTGCTTGGAACCGATGCGAGAGAGAGGTAGGATCAGCAGACTCGTTGCATCCTTTTACGAGACTCCCGGCAAGTCGAGGCCACCCAGATGATGGATCCCTCTCGGCAACGATCTCCACCGAGAGAGAAGATTTCCCCTCGGGGAAAGGGCCGCAGACGGGTCTTCACACTTTCATCGGTGATGGTATGCAGTGCAGCCAGGGCAAGGATGTCCTGGATGTGCTCGTACGCCGTCTTATCGTAGCCGTCGTATGTGGGAATAGACTTTAAAGCAGCAGGGGGCACAGCTTGCTGACCGATCAGGGCCAAAGGCCCTGTAGAGTCCACCGCCGGGAAGAGATCATCGTCATTCGGCTGTTGGTCAGCCATTTCTTCTTCTTCTCCGCCGTCGGTTGTGTACTCGGTATCGGTACTTTTCGAGGATACAGGATTTTCCTCTTCCTCGGCCTCTTCTACTTCGTACTCGGCTCTTCCGACCTCAGCTTCGGCCTCTTCTTGGATTTCAGCCTCGGCTTCGTCGAAACGAGCTCGCGGATCAGCCAGCCTGGGTATCTCGCCTCGAGCGTGGATGTCTAGTTCGTAGAACTCAGACGGGCTTCTCGGATTTCTTGTTCGCCACCTTCTCGTGTGCATGAAGGTGACCGGACCGGTCTTCTAGACTCGGAGGATTTGTTCGTGCGAGTCGCCAGGTGTTCGATTTGGAACAACAATGAAGCGAACACCGGTGCTTCGATTCTCGTCGGGGGTGAGAAACTTCCTTGTCTCACCAAGAGCTCGAGAACTCGCGCGCCGTGTGGAGACCGATCGGAAAATCTCTCGTCGGATGTGGGACCCGTGTTCCGCCGAGCGGGTCGAAGAACCGTTGCGCTAGGTGGAAACCGGACGGGTACTCTTTCTTTAAATCGTGGGACAAGCGTCCCACCGGCGTGCAGAGAAACCGTTGGTTACGAATCTGCCATGAGGAAAGGATTTTTGGTTAATGCGCCAGATTCGCCCACCAGCATGAAAGGCCGGAAGGAAGAGATGCCTTCCGAGCCAATCTCCGGAGAAGGCCGGCTCCTTTTGGGGGGGCTTGATTTAAGCTAAAGGGAACAGGAAAGAAATAAAAGAACGGAAAGAGACAAATGTACAGAAAGAGATACAAATATGTCCAAAGGTTGGTGGGGGGAACTAACAGTACGGGAACACACCAATCACCGCTACTTACTGCATACAAACACAGAGCATGACGAGGAACTGCAAAACCTAGGCATACTTTCGATACACCAGCAGCGTATGCACAGCTTCAATAGCTCCCTAGCAAACATTCCCTACAAGGAACTAACAGCAGGGGATCGTATCAATCACCAGATACGTACACTGACAGGGGTAGAAAGTAAACCTAGAGATGTCAGAGCCAGGTATATGTGTTAGGTAGAGAGTTTAACCGCACAGCTTCAATGGCTCCCTAGCAAACATTCCCTACAAGGAACTAACAGCAGGGGATCGCATCAATCACCACGATACGGGCCAAGCAACGTCACACACAACCGATGGAACCGCTACCAAATTTATAATGAATGCTTTAAATAATGAAGTACGGAAGGTGCTTTAAGCAAGCAATGCTAGAGGAACCCGATCGCCAAATGCCAAAGTGAATTAACGAGCAACGACACAGGTGGGCCTAAGGCATATAATGAAAGACAAAGATAAAAGAATAAAGACAAGAGAATGCAACCAGGCATGCGATTGTATTCATAAGCGTAGCACGGTTACAATAAGCACGGTAGTTCCCTAACAAACATTCCCCTTCCACCCTTTACAATGAATTTCGGATGGGATTTTATAGCCCGAGTCCCACCCGTTACATTAATGGGCACGGAGTCCCGATCAAACATGAGCCGACGTAAGCGGCGAAAGAGCCGCAAATGCCGACCTTTTGTCGGATCGGCGTACCCGCAAAGCATGGTCTTTCTCGGAAGCCGGACAGCCTACGTGGCGGAGTGCTTGGGTAAATCTTCAAGTCGGCAGGCTTTCTAGTAGCCGGAGCAGTGAAACCTCGGATCGGCCTTGAATGAGGCTATTAACGCAGCGGTGCAGGGCACCCATGCTTATCCCTTTTGGTCGGCAGTCTTGGTTCAAATCCCGAAGCCGGACACTTGTCCGATGATGGGCTATTTCGTGTGACACATGCCCGCCTTAGAGGGCGCTCTATCCATCTTTGCTTGGGATCGGGGCTCCTTGGGATGCGTGCAGAAATTAGTGCAGTCGGGGAGGGCCTTCAAGCCTTGGTCAAATTCCGGGTTTGTTCCCCTACTGTACACCTGTCAAGGGCGCATTTCAGCTCTGTTGAGAAGTCGAACTGCGCACAGGCGAACACTGGTGTCTGCCGTCATATGGACCTCGCTCCGGCATTTTACCTTTTTTCTCGCATTGACCCGCCAGCGCCGCGGCAAGGTGCGCCCAGAAAGTGGGGCGGAGTCGGACTTCGCACCAAAACTGGGCGAAGTACGAACTTCGCACCCAGACTTAGCCAATTTCAGATAGACCTGCTGGAAAGCTGGAAAATCAACTAGGGAACTCCAAGAAAAAAAGGGGGAGAGAAAGAGAATGGGAAAGAAAAGGAAAGGGAGAGAAGGGAGAAAAACGGAAGGAGGAAAAGAAGAGCAGCACTGTTACAAAACAATATTGAAGACATTGCACCCCGTGCAAAATGTGACAACACCACCATATAGTGGAAGATGTGACCAAAATGAATACGACGCGGAAGATGGGCAACATTCAAGTTGACATGGAATCCATCTATGTTCATGGCGAGTACTACAAGGAGCACTTATTTGAAGTGCAGGCCAAAAATTTTGAACTTGAGGAGGCCTTGGCAGGGGCGAAGAGACAAATTGAGGTGCTTGAGTCTGAAGCCTCACAGTTGAGACAGCACGGGCTTTCGCTAGACGCAGAGAACGATGAGCATTCCAAGGCGTGCGATCAACAGATCAAGGTGCGTGCCCAAGAAAATCAACAGATACAGGCGCTCATCGTTCAAGTTTAGCAGTTGCAGGTTGAATTAGAGAAGAAGATGTCGCAACCTATTGCGTTCTCTAGGGAACACATCAAGGAGATGTGCTAGCAATTCCTGAAAGATTTCCTGGAGAGAGTTGCGCGGGGGTCACAGTTTTAACATTTTTAGAGAAATGCAGGAGGCAGTTGTCGAGGGCTGCTCCGTACAGGGAGCCGCTTAGACAAACATTAATCTTTGGCTAGACCTAGTCTCACAGCTCCAAAAAATTGAATATGTGCATGTGCACTTTACTCCCATGAGCTCCTTGGCGCGATCCTGGGCGACAACAAAGATGACCCTGTGCTCTTTTTCCACGAAGCTCGAGCTGACCAAAAAGGCTCGTAAGCTCTCAGATGCCCTTGAGCAGGAGAGGGAAGTTTCGCTGCAGTACTCTAATGCCTTAGCGCAAATTGGCATCCTCAGCTTTGCAGACAGTGAAGAACCCATTCCCCCACTTGAGGAGTTGAAGCCGATATGGGCGGCATTTGTTGACAACGCTTCAGACGTTGATGCATGGGAGCACCCAATTTCAAAAGCACAGGTGATGCCTTTCATGGCCAAATATGTCATTATCGATTCTTCCTTGCAAGAGTTTGACCGAAGGCTGGATCTTGCTGACGTTGAGCGCATTGAAACCTTCCGTTATCTGATCCAAAAGCTCCAGAAGCAGCTAACCTTTTCCCTTGAGCACTAGATTGATGCTTCCGTGGTGTATAAACATGTGTTTAAGGGCTCTTTGGATAGATTTCTTCCCCATCTGCTGAGCAAGAAAAAGAAGAGGAGACAGAAAGCAAGCCAGATTCCAAGGAGAAGGCAAAAGACGAGCAAGAAAATGAAGAGGAGGAGGACCGACTTAAAGAACTACTAGGCAGCAGTGAGGAGCAATCAGAAGATGCTGAGAGTGAATAAGGCTCTGCGACCCAAGGATAAGGCCTGGGATCTTTGCATTGAGGCAAGCTCAATACCCCGCGAGCCGCCAGAGATGTTGCCCTTCTAGGCACATTTTGTTAAAATTTATGTTGTATGCAGTTTTTGAGAGTTAATCATTGTAAAACTTCTCTTTTTCCATGAAAAATGGTTAAGATGTTATGTTGTGTTTTCACCAGCTCTCTCTCTCTCTCTTTACTCAAAATCGTCTTCTTTCAGATTATGTGGTTTCTCTGCTTTTCTACACTTTTCCTATCGTTTCGCATGTAAAATTGTAGATGTTTTAGCATGGGCGATGTGAATCTGTTTGTTGCCTTAAGACTGTTTTCTGTAAGTTCATTTCACTCTGCGCACATGATAATGGTTTCCAGCACTTGGGCAATTTTCAGGGCATGTTTCCATGAAGTTCAGTGCAGGGACGCTTTCGCTCCACTAGTGGATCAAAAGTGCTTTCGCCCCTAGTTGTGGAGCGAAAGTGCCCAGAGAGGCAGGGGGAAGCAAATGGTCAAATGGTTAAGTTTGGTTAAGGCACAAACTATTTTCTCTCTAAGTGGAGCGAAAGCCTCCCAAAAAAATTAAGCGTGCACTAGCCAAGCTTTCGCCCCACTTATGGAGCAAAATCCTCTGTCGCTCCACCCAGGGAGCAACAAGCTGCAAAGGAAGTCAAACTTACGGTCAAAGTTCCTGTCGGTCCACCAGTGGAGTGAAAGTCCGGAAGGGCTCAAAGATAAGCAAATATGACTAAGGGTGTACAAGAGGTCAAAAATCTGGTCAAAGGTGCTTTCGCTCCACTAGTGGAGCGAAATCCTAGGCGCTCCACTAGTGGAGCGAAAGCCTCTGTCGCTCCACCCAGGGAGTGACAAGCTCAAAAAAAAGTCAAGGCGCAAACAAACTTAGTGTCGCTCCATCAATGGAGCGAATCTTCCAATCGCTCCACTTGTGGAGCAAAAGTCTCTGTCGCTCCACCTAAGATGCGACATCCAAAACGAAAGCTGGCCAGGGTGCAAGGAAAGTTTCTAAGGCATGACAAAGGACACTTTCGCTCCACTTCTGGAGCGAAAGTATTGTCGCTCCAATTATGGAGCGAAACTCCAAGCAGGCCCCAAACACAACAAAAGCGGTCTAGAAATGTCATGGACTGCTCGAAATCGTCATGGACTGCCCAGAACTGCCATTGATTGCTCAACCGACCCCAAAGCTACGCTGCTAGCCATCCAATCGTGGTGGATCACCGGAACCTTATGCATTCAATGCTAGGTTATCTACCAAATCAAATTTGTGTTGTTGAGTAGAGTCCGGATCAAATCTGCCTATCATCGTCATAGAAGTTGTTGGGCATTAATATTTTAGAAGGCGAAATCCTCTATAAAAGCCAGTTTCTTTTCTGTAACTAAGGATGGACGTTTGCTAGAAGCTTACTGTAACTCGAATTCTGCTATCAATACAGAGAATGTCTGACTCCAACTCTGGACTTCTATTTGTGTGTCTTCTATTGCTTATTTTCTATTAAATTCTCTAGTTTGTCTGTAGGCTTGAATTCTAATATCTGGATTTAGCTTCTAATAAATCGTTAACCCTGGAATAGCCCTGAAGATTACATATGTTAGATGCCTAGTTTTAATTTCTGTTAGTTTTCTGTATTGAGTGCTATTTGATTTGACGTACAGTTAAGTTATCGTGATGTTAGCTCATCACCCCTGTTCTATCTAGCATGTGGCCATATTTCCCATTCATTTCAATCATTTGTTAATCTCTTCCCTGTTCTCTATCCTCAAATCCCCCAGTTAGAATAGTAAGAGAACTAGCCCATCTCTGGAGATTGGCACGGGAGGCATTTCTTCCTCTCGGCCTTTCAATGTTGGTCGGGTCTAGGGCGCATGAATAGATCATTTCATACGTAAGGCAGATCTCTGACCAACACTACCCCCACACACACGCCACAACTCGATGTTAATAGGGGTGAGGAGTCCCACATTAGCGGGACCAAGGGCTTTCACCTTTAAGCCTGCTACCCCATTGGCAAAGAGTTTGGCAAGTGTTGGGGTTCATATACCACTCAAGTCCCACAACCGGATTAATGTGGGATTATTAACACACTCACACACTACACTAAGTAGAAGAGGTATTAAAGTGGAACGAAATTCCAACATAGCAACACAACATCAATGTTGCGTTGCTAATGAATGATGAGAAAAATGAGCAACACAACATTTCATAGCATACGAAAATAATATTCAGATCTAGAAATGAAATACCAACAAATATATGAAAAATATACTCAGACGACCATGTGCAATTATCTACAACAATAAATAATGGAAATAGGCACAAACAACTATGCATATTCATCTATAACAACAACACATTAGTTCATAGGCAAATGCACAACACAAGTTTGGAAACAACAATGGCTAAATAGAAGTCTTCTAATTATCTTCAAGTTTGCACATACATGTATCTCTCCTGAATCTATATATATATATATATATATATATATCATTTGAATTTGTAAGTCTATTTATACAACTCCCTAGGGAGGGGGAGGTAGTTGCAACCTCATCTTCTTTCAACTACCCCAACACATCACTATATGACTTAAGTACATTCAATTACCCAAACATTTGAATTACATATACATTCTAATTGCATCTATGACATTTGGTCAAATACTTTGCGCATTTGTTATAAACACCTCAAAATTACAAAACTATATACCCAAACAAAATTTTATTCATATACTTGAATCCGTACGCACTCCATCAGTCTCAAGGTGGCGCTTAAGGTGGATAAATATTAGAAATTATTATAACATTTTATCATTCTTTTATTGTTTGAAATGTTTACAATTTATTTTCTTGGTACACAAGCATAAACCAAAAAAAGTGAGTTCTATAGAGTGCTATATAGAGTATTATGGTAAATTTGAATGGAAAATATAAAAAACAATATTACAAACAAAATTCTCCCAATTTCATATATTTTGGTATACAATAATCTTAGGACCTTGCAAAGGAAAATTACATGATTGAGCAAATTGAATAGAATGTCAGCCTCAATTTTTTATATAACCACTCTTAAGATGCACAATACTATTCCTCAAGTTCTTTCATAACTACTTGTTCTTAGGCATGTTTTCTGCAAGCACGATTATCAAATTTGATAAATCTGACCCAAACTAGAACGACATACCTTTCAATCAAACACACTTTTTTTAATAAAATTGAGAAAACATTTTATGCTTGAAAATATGTAGTTTTATAATATATATAATTTAAATTATTTATATTTTTTCAAAAACAATCCAAACCTTCTTAAAATTTTTGAGCTTAATTTCTTTTGTGTCTCTCTCCTTCCATCAATACTGAAATAATAATTGCACTCAGATGAAAATGAATGCAATATTAACATAAATAATAATAGAATTTATTTTTCCTTTATTATTATATTTCTAGATGTTGTATAAGAAGAAAAATTAACCATACTTAAGGTGAAAGAAAACTGTGTAATCAAATGTCTAAGACTACATGGTAAATATATGGAGTGGTAATTAAATATTATATGATCATAATAAATTTCAAGTGAATTCTTATCATCTTTTATAGAAAGGAAGATTTGAGTAATGATGTGGCTAGAGATACTCAATAATGATATGCATAAATTTGAAGGAGCTAAGCATTCAAATGGGAGTCCAAAAGCCTGATAATGTCATGAAAGACAACGAGTACATTATTTATTGTTTATTATTTAATCTTTCTTTGAACAAAGATAAGGTGAATGGCTGGCCTTCTATATGAGAGGAAAACAACATTTTAAAGCCTAATCTGCCAGAAAGTAACATTGAATAAAGACAACAAAACAAGAGCAACATAGGCATTGATCTCAGCCACAGGATGTTTGTAAATCAATCATTTAGTAGTGGCGGTGCCAACTAGCTTTTTCCTTTTATTAATGATTGTTCAAGAAATTGGGTTCATAGTTGTAATGGAATTATAAAATAGCAAGATTATAAAGGTCAAATAATTTAAGTGAGGTGGTCAATATGGATCAATGGGGTTCCCAATTTATTTTAGCCAAAAGATAAGCATAAAGAGGCAGGCAACTGCCATTACACCACAACAAAATAATATAGCAGTCAAACAAATCTTTTATGGAAATGGTCCTTTGCATTTTGAAAGGGCTTCAATTTGACGGTCAATTTTGTGCAAAAGCAATTTTAACTAAATTCAGACAATTTAGCCTGGAGGAACAATCATGATAAAATAAAAGATTATCTCCCTCAATTTGTAAAGAATTTACCACATGAGATGTATTCATGTAATTCCGATCATATCCAGATCCTAAAGGTATGTTCCATTTCCTGGTAAGTGATGACATAAATCTGAGATATGGAGTTTATAAATAGAACATAATTTCTGGAAAAATCAAATTGGGTATGATAACATAGATTCATTGATAATTGTGATAGAAATAGCATACACTGCCTGGAACCTTTATAATGCACAACATGATGACAATTATAATGTGCAAAATTCTTTTATCTAATGGCTCTCCTTTCACATAGGACAATTTACAATTAGCAATGTAAAGTGAAGATTGTCTATATTTGCAGTCCCATATGGTGCTAATTCCATTCAATAGACTATTTAGTCTATGGTGCTAATGTAAAATACCTCCTATAAAATAATGGTAGCAACAACAAAGTTCTAGCTTTTATCCAACAAAAGGACTTCTGTTTTATATGTATTTTTGCAGATAATTCAACATATTACATGCTCGTGCAAACAAGAACCAGGGGACACGGGGTACTATGAATTTAGTCTGAATAGGTTAACTGCATTTCAAGGACTTTGATTGTCTCCTGTACAAGTACTTTCACAAATGACAAGATCTGTTTTCTGGTTCCAACCTGATATCAGGGGAATGCAAAAGAGAACTTCTGCCACAAAAACAAATTTTAAGGTCTCCTACCTTAAGTTTCACCTTTTTAATTCTATCCTCCCAAAAACATCACATATAATACACACATAGCATTTCTGGTACGAAAAAGAAAATAGTTGAAGATAAAATTAGCATAATACATTCACATAAGGCATGTGGCTGCTCAAATTCAAAACTTGATGACTAAACCAGGACTAGAAACTGTTCAAAAATCCTCCGTATTATTGGATTTCTTTAGCTTTTCATATGAACCACGTTGACCCTGTTCAAGAAAGATTCAAGTTAGGCCACCGTCTGTGCTGCTTCAGAGTATCTGTTTGCTATGAAATTAAAATAATTTTATTATTCAATAACAAATTATATGGCATTCAAAGTTTAAAAACAAAAATAAAAGATTCCATCTACATTACCTTAAACTTTGCAATCCTAAAGCTTCAAGCTACAATGAGGTCTGTATGCCACTTCAGATGGAGTATGGTCTATTCTAAGTTCTAACAGCTGCTGACAAGTGATAAAGTCAACATCATGAAAACCTCTAGAGCTTCTTAAGCTTCATAATTTTCCAACTGACCATATATCATCCAGATAGCACAATTTTTATTTTCACATGGAATATAACGCAGCAATAACAGAAACCATACATCCTCGATTGTTTATACAAATACAAAAGTTAGAAATAGGAACAAACAATTTGTGGTTTGTTACTTAATTACAGTTGGCATTTTTGGCCACATTAAATCTTTTACAAAATTTTGCCCAAGTATGGAGCTTTAGATCGGCAAAGAGCATGCAGAGGCGTTGGCATTTTCGCGGGCCCTAAAAGAGGATGATAAAGTGGATGAATTGATCTTTTGATGTCTCATTATTGTAGATATTTTCGCAAGCTTTCCGACGATATATTACAATAGGTGATCGGGTCAGCGGATCAAAAGTTATGGCCCCGGGAAGTACATCCAGCAAAAGTCCACTTCGGGCTCGAAAAAAATTCTAAGGCATGAGGGGCACTTCGCCCAGAACGCTGCTGAAGTTGCCACTTCGGGCTTGAGCCTGGCGAAACTCCCACTTCGGCCCCAACTCCGGCGAACCTCCTCGTCCCGACGATGAAAAAAGTTTAAGGCTGGCAGGTCACTTCGTTAGCAAAACAGGGTAATATAAGAAGCTTCGCTGAACAAAAAGAAGGAAAGGGGCAGCTTCGCAAAGAAGGGACAGGAAAGCCTAAGTTCGAGCCCGAAAAATTTCTAAGGCATGGAAGGAGCTTCGCTCGCGAAGCTGCCAAAGCACCTACTTCGGGCAGAAAAGTTGCGAAGCTGTGATTGTAAGTTGTCGGGATTTTCTAAGTTAGCGGGGTCACTTTGCTAGAATTTTAGCGAAGCATCCACTTCGGCCACAGTTTTAGCGAACCTCCATCTAGTTGGCAGAAAAATCTCTAAGGCATGAGGGGCACTTCGCCCAGAATTTGGCCGAACTGCCACTTCGGGCCTCCACTTCAGCGAAGCTTCAATGTCGGCCAAAGCGCTCTACGTCGGCCAAAAAGTTCATGTCGGCCCCGAAGCTCCACGTCGGCCAAAAAGTTCATGTCGGCCCCGAAGCTCCACGTCGGCCAAGTCGGTCAAGTTAGCCAAGTCGGCCAGAAAACTCCACTTCACCGCGAACCTCCGCGTCGGCCCCCGAAGTGCAATGTCGGCCCCGAAGTTCATGTCGGCCCCGAAGCTCCACGTCGGCCAAGTCGGCCAAGTCGGCCAGAAAACTTCACTTCGCCGTGAACCTTCGTGTCGGCCCCCGAAGTGCAATGTCGGCCCCGAAGCTCCACGTCGGCCAAGTCGGCCCAAAAAATTCACTTCGGCTACGAACCTCCATGTCGGCCCCGAAGCTCATGTCGGCCGCGAAGTTCATGTCGGCCAAAGCGTCCAACGTCGGCCAAAAATGCAAAGTCGGCCACGAAGCTCACGTCGGCTAGAATCCCAACGTCGGCCAGAATCCCAACGTCGGCCAAGTTGGCCAAAAATCCAGCGAACTGCCAGTTCGGGCCAATTTCTCAACAAGGCTTCTCCGGAACCTTTTCTGACGACGGTGCTTCTCCCAAAAGGCACACATTCCAAGGCCGGGTTTTTATCCAAGGTAATTGAGTGTTTCATAAATGCATTTTTTCTGGCCTGAAATACCTGGTGCCCATTTGTAGCAATAGGATACGAGTTATCAGCCGCAGAGAAGGGCAAGGGCAACTTGTGCATCCACTCGAGCACCTCACCCCGGGGCAGCCCAGGACAGTTCAACGGCTCATAAATGCAGGTTTCCCCGATTGACGCGGCCATGGTAGCTTATTAGGGAAATAGATGTGAAACCTCAGTGGCATAAAAGGGCGAGCGCGCATTTTCCAGCTCCCAAGGGCGTACTTCTGAATCCGGCGCATTAATGGCTAAGAGGGTCGGGTCCTCTATAAAAACCCTAGCATTGTAACTTGATTTTTGCAATTAATATTAAAGACTTTGGGCCTTATTTCTCTCTTGTATGCTGCCTTCTGTGATTATTTCTATTATTTTGTCTTCGTTTGTATACTGTTATTCTGAATCCTGAATTTAGGTGTGTAATTGGGGACACAACCCTGGAATTCTCCTGGAGGATACATAGGGGAGAAAATGCCATGTTAATGTTCTTGTATGCTGCCTGTGGATAGTGTTTCTACTTTATTTACATGTTTCCTGTTCGCTGTAATTCTGAAATCTGGATTTAGGCGTAGGAGAATAGGTAAATCCTGGAACTCGTCCAGAGGATACATAGGAAAGTTAGCGTGGTGTTCATTTATGTGTTATCTTTTGTATTTATTGCTGCTACTTCAAGGTATTAGTTAGTAATCATGTTGTTGGTTCTTCCCCTCGTTAAATCAACCAACTGTGTTTCTTCCCTACTCTTTTATTTCTTTCCTGCACTCTTACTCTTTTATCTCTTTCCTGCACTCTCATCTTCAAAAAATCAAGTAGTTTAGTACAGGAGCCGGCCTTTCTCCGGAGATTGGCACGGAGGGCATCTCTTCCCTCCGGCCTTTCAATGTTGGTCCAGGTCTAGGGAGCGTATACATACCAAAATCCTTTCCTGTGGCAGATTTGTGACCAACAATTACTGCCATATAGAAACCGTAACAGAAACCTAACCATGATTTTATCCCTTGTCCATACATAATAGTTAGGAATTCTGTAAGAAAGATTCACTAAAACAGATTTTTAGAATCAAAAGCAACTATACTGATTCCAACATGAAAGAGAACAAAAACTTTCATGGATAGGTGCAAACAACTGTATCTATAAACTCTAAATCATGGAATCACAAATTCCAAGACATCCCAAGTGAATAATTCATGGGCCACATTCAATCGCACAGATTAACAAGACGACCAACAAAATAAACCCCGAGGGCCTCAAAAGACGGGGTTACCATGAACAAATATTCTAAAACCAGCTCCATGTAGCTTGAGCATTGATCTAAGTTTGATGAACTTGGCTTCTGCCAGTGGTTATAAATCATCTATTCTATAGAACTCCATGGATACAATTTCTTCTAACCCAATTTGCAGGTGTAATGAGAATGGATTTCATTATACTTTCTCCTGTTGTGGCCACCTAGATTGTATGTCACATTGATAATACTTTGATTATCACAAAGAATAGTCTTTGGTTTTTGCTATGCAAATCCAAGCTCTTCGAGGTTTCAAATCTGGCCTTTGTTGATGTATTGAACACTGTATAATACCCATCATTTGTAGTGGATATTTGTCACTACATTTTGTTTGTTGCAAGACCACATAATGGGCCCTTTTGCAAGGCTGAATAAGTAACTTGGTGTAGATTTACAATCATATGCATACACGCAATAATCAAAGTCAGTGTAGCCTCAAAGCTTCAAGATGCCTCCCTCCGGAAATGTGATACCTAGCTCATTAGTCCTTTTGATATTTAACACAATTCTCTTTGCACTTGCATGTGAGCATCCTTTAGTTCTTCGTTGTATCTAAAAACCACGATTACAAGCAAAGCAATGTGAGGATGACTATAAGACAAATAATTAGGACTGCCAACAAGTTGCCTAAATAGCATGGCATCAAATTTGGGATTAACAAAATCTTCAACGAGGTCGATAGCCAATTGATATAAAGTTTTACATGGCTTGCAAACTTTCATCCTAAACCTATGCAAGAGATTCAAGAGCATATTTTTACTAAGAAATGAATATGCCCTCCTCGTTCAAAAGAGTGGAGTGCACGCCAAGAAGAACGGAGAGAGAGAGGGAGGGGGGAGGGAGCAGCCCAAGGGGGGCAAGCTCCAAAAACCCCCAAAAACTAATCTCTCCTAATAGTCGAGGCCGAAGTATCATTGCTGAAGAAGTCCATGATCTGTATCTGTCCATCCCTAGTCCGGGGTCCCAACAAACTGTGGGTGCACTGTCTAGTGACCCTGCTTTTGTTCAAACGGGATGATGTGGGGCATTTCCGTCCGATGTCACTCAATCTGTTAGAGTTGAAGCAGGTTGTGATGGGTCGATGATGAGGGGGGCGAGATCCATGGCGGAGAGCTTTTCTGTTGACGAAACTGAGTTGTCTCCGTAAAAAAGAGTGCGAGACATCGCTGGTCCAGGTACTTAAAGAAGGTGGATAAAGATCAAGAGTTGTCCTTGAAAAGGCAATGGAATCTACCTCGGATATCATAGTAAATAGGACAGAAAAAATAAAGTGATGCAGCGTTTCAACTTCACCCAAGGAACAAAACAAGCAAACTCGCTCCTCCATCAGAAGATGGTGATCTGACTCAACCCAAAGTTGGTGGGAACACACCCTGAGTTTTCCAATCAAGATCCAAGGACTATGCATTGTGTGTTGTTGAAGATACTATGGAGGAACTATTCAGTCTGCTTGAGTTTGGAGGAAGTGCTTGTGGTAGAAAGACAGCTTGGGGGTGTTGGCAATTTTGATGTATGCCACATTGGGATTTTTGATGAATTTTGTTGATGGGTTTTGTTTGTAACATCGGCATTTTTATTGATACTATGATGCAATGTTTTCAGCCCATATGATATGTTACAGTTTTTTTTACATGTTAACTTCTTTATTTTTTATGCATTTCTTGCTTGGAAATAATGGACATCACAAGCCAAAATATTTATGGATAAAAGTGTGAGGAATCTCAGTAAAATTCACCGGATAGCACTGCTTTGGGGTTCCTAGTTGGGCGAAAATGATTCCTTTGTTTTAAAATCGGGTCATTATGCAAAAGGAATGGCGAAGGCAGGTTCGCCTGGGCGACTGACGTGTTCGCCCCATTTTGGGGCAAACGTGATCCTTTTACAGAGAAAATGAAAGAAATTGGCTAAAGGTTCGAATGGAGATGCTTTTGCCCCAAATAAGGGGCGAAAGGGACTTTGGGGCGAAAAGCCATTTAAAATTAAGAGAAGAATGCGCCCGAAGTCGAAGCACAGGCAAAGGGTGTGTTCGCCCCAAAGTTGGGGCGAAAGCTTCGTTCGTCCCACTTTGGGGCGAACGTCATTTTAAAGTTTCCTAACAAAAGGTGTTGAAAAGTCAACAGCGCTTTCGCCTCGGTTGAGGGGCAAACATTCCATTCGCCCCTCCCAGAGGCGAAAGCGCAATAAAGGAAAGCTTCGGCAAATCTAAACGAAGTTGCAAGTGCCAAGGAAGATGTTGAAAAGTCAATGGTGTGTTCGCCCCAAGAGGGGGTCGAACGTCACATTCGGCCTTCCTCCAGGAAAACGGATATATGAAGCAAGGTATGGGCCCCACTTCGGCACATAAAAGAAATATGAACAGTCAACAACACGTTCGCCCCAAAAGGGGGTCGAACGTCTCATTCACCCCTCACTGGGGCGAAGCTACAGGGAAACAGCCCAACGACGTAGCAAAAGGTTTTATTTTGGCTCTAAGGCGATTATGGAGAAATTGGGCATTGAAAAGTCAACGCAACGTTCGCCCAAAGTGTGGGGCGACAATGCCTTTCGCCCACTCTAAGGGCGAATATATATTTTAAGGGAAAAATGGTGTCTTATGAGAAGCTCTTTCGCTCTGGAAGAAAGACAACGCAAAGGATAACTCAGAGCATTGTAACGAGTTATTTTCGGCTATGGGTTGTTACTATAACAAGAAGTAAATACGAGGGGTGCCTTCTCTACCAAAAAGTGTGATTGAGGAACAAATGTTGGGAATCGAAGAAAGCACGTTTGCCCCTGGCTCATTTTCGGGCAGGTTTTACTCTCAAGCATCAACACAGGTTTTCAAAAGCGCCCAAGTCAGGTGAACGAAAGGCATTTAATGATTGGGGCCAGAAGTAGCTGAAATCGTGAGTTTCAAGTTAAAGGAATTGTGGTATTTAAATCACCAGATGATTTTTATGAGTTCCAAAACATTCCGAACAAAAGCAAATAATGAAGGCTCCAGGTCAATGACCAGGTTTGCAGTTTTCTGTGCACTGTCACTTGAATATGCTGATTTCCTGGGGATTTTCCACTTAAAAACTGGATCGCTGCCTCAAGAGAAAGATTTTCAAGGATTTCAAGGAGGAATTTCTCCACACAGGTTCCTAATCTGTAAACGTTTTGTCTTCATGTGCATTTAATGAAAGAGGCAAAATCCTCTATAAATACTACCCAATTTCTATTGTAAAAGGGGAGATAGACACTGCAGAAAAAACTATTCAAGTTTTCTGCGTAAATAGAAGAAGATTCGGCATCCAATTTTGCAAGCAATTTCTATGTGTGATTTGTTTCTATTTTGAGCATTTCTGTTTCATATTCATGATTGCTATCTGCTGTTAAGTTCAAATTCTGCATCTGGATTTGGGCATTGCTGGTGTAAGTGTGAGTACTGGAATGTGATTTTGGAAGTTATCTCTGTGGAACTGTAAGTGAATTCTTTGCCTTCTCACTATTTTATGCTGCTATAACACTTGGTTGGAATTCCTGCTGCTAGTCTGTCCTCAATCCTACACATTTGGCATGTGGCCCTATTTCCCATTTCTTTCCGTCATTTCCAATTTCTTTCCTGCAACTCTAGTCTTAAACCAATGTAGGATTAGTAAGGGAGCCAACCCTCTTTGGAGATTGGCCCGAAGGACATTTCTTTCCTTCGGCCTTTCAATGTTGGCCGTGTCTAGGGCGCACAAATGCATGTTTTGTATTTTAGGCAGATATTTGACCAACAGGGGGAAAGAGGGGCAGCAAGAGAGATCCATGAGCATCTGGTATACTAGAGACTAACATCCTTCTGGATCTCGTGGAGCACCTTCTCCTTATTATTCCGAGAGGGAGTTGTGAACTTCTCTTCTCATTCCATAAATCATTCAACAATTTGCATAAATATTCAACATGCATCTACAAATAAATTAATTGCACAATAAATTTCTCACAATAAAATAGAGACTGATTATGAGGTAGGGCAACACCATACAATGTCCTTTTGGAAGGAAGCCACTCCACAAGATCTCTAGCTCCATGAGCCAAGACTTCTCCAAGAATACATCATAGATACCTTCTACAATGGGGGTACATTTCTCTTTTTACAAGTGTTATGGTTCACCTTCCATGAGTGACAAGATCAGCCATGTGGTGGTATGAGTTACAAAGTGCATAATGATATGACAATATTCCTTGTGGTTATATATGAAAATATTCCCTAATGGTTACATATAAGATTCTATGACATACCTAATTTCTAATTTGACATGTGGCCTTCCTCAATAATTAATTTATAGCTCATACCATTATACAATACAATATTAAATTATTAATTATCAAGTACCTATCTTGGTACCTAACATTCCATCCCCCTTACAAAATGTTTCGTCCTCGAAACATTAGAAGAGGCTAAATAATAGGATCTTTTAAGCCATGTTGTGTATTGGTACCAATCTTGATCATCCATCCATCCTATGGGAACTCTGATGGGTGGTGGCCTTCCTTGATGTTGATATGCCATGTGTCCATTTGAGTAGCCAAAATTGTTGGATTTGCTCCATGCTTTTGTTGATCTACTTTGATGATGAATCCATTTGTTCTGTGATGCGGCTACACCACTCTGAAAACCAGACTGACTATGCTTTCTTTGCCAAACCTCCATAATTGGTGCCTTGCTAATTCCACATAGAACTGTTGGTTACGAATCTGCCATGAGGAAAGGATTTTGTGTTAATGCGCCCAGATTCGCCCACCAGCTTGAAAGGCCGGAAGGAAGAGATGCCTTCCGTGCCAATCTCCGGAGAAGGCCGGCTCCTGTGGGTTTTATGGTTTGAGATGAGGGTGCAGGAAAGAGATAAAAATGCGGAAAGGATTTACAAATGAGGTTGGAGTTGGGTGGGGGGAACTAACAGTACAGCAACACATCAATCACCGCTACTTACTGCATTATGAATACAAAGCATAACCAGGAACTGCAAAGTCTAAGTGTACTTTCTGTATAAAACAGGGTACGCACAGCTACAATGGCTCCCTAGCAAACATTCTCCCTACAAGGAGAACTAACAGCACGGCAGCGCATCAATCACCACTACGGACAGAGACAGAAAGCAACCAAGAGATGTCAGATCCAAGTATGTGTGTTGTGCAGAGAATTTGTACGCACAGCTACAATGGTCCCCTAGCAAACATTCTCCCTACAAGGAGAACTAACAGCACGGCAATGCATCAATCACCACTACGTACAACAACATAAACATAACACACAAACTGAAGGAACTGCTACCACATTTATTCTATGTATCCTCTAATCAATTAAGTTCAAGAGTACTTGGCCACCAAATGCTGAAATGAATCAACAAGCCATGACACAAGCAATGCCTCAGGTGTCCCTGACCACCAAATGCTGAAACGAATCAACGAGCCGTGACACAGAAAACGTAAAGCAGAAATGTAAAGGAGAGGCAAATAAAAATAGAAAAAAATAGAAGCAGAGAACGAGCTGTGCATATACTTTATATTTATAAGCGTAAGCACGATTACAATGGTTCCCTAACAAACATTCCCCTTCCACCACGTTACAATGAAAATGCGGTGGGTATTTATAGCCCGAGTCCCTCCCGTTACATTAATGGGCACAAAGTCCCAGTCAAACATTAGCTGACAAAAGCAGCTATGGAGTTGCTGATGCTGACCTTTGTCGGACAGGACTGTACCTGCAGCATGGTTCCCCTGAAGGCCGGACAGCTACGTGGCAGCGCGTTGGGTAGATCTTCACATCGGCAGGAATGCGGGCAGCTGGAGCAGGTAGAACCTCTAATCAGCTTTAAATGAGGCAGCTGGCATAAGTAGTGCAGCCCATGCTTGTCCTTTTGCTCGGCACGTCTTGGCTCAGATCCCGAAGCTGGACACTTGTCGGATGATGCTGTTTGACATGTGTCTGCCTTGAAAGGCAGTTTATCCAACTTCTCCCAGGATATGAGCGCCATCGGGTTGCGCAGTGAAAACAACGCAGTCGGGAAGGCCTTCATGCCTTGGTCAAATTCTGAGTTTGTCTTCCCATTGCGCACCTGTCAAAGGGCGCACTCCGACTTCGCTGCGAAGTCGGGTTGCGCACAGTGAAAGCTGATGTCTGCCGCCGAACGGACTTCGCCCTAGAAAGGGGGAGCAGTTCAAACTTCGCGAAGTACGAACTTCGCCCCAGCACTTAGTCATTTTCCGCCACCGCCAGCCCGCTACAAGGTGCGCTCAGAAAGTTGGGAGAAGTCGGACTTCGCACCAAAACTGGGAGAAGTACGAACTTCGCACCAAAACTGGGAGAAGTACGAACTTCGCACTTTGTGTTCCTGCTGCGCTCCATCTGGAGGGCGCACTCCGACTTCGCGCGAAGTCGGACTTCGCCCTAACACTTAGCCATTTTTCAGGGCAACTGCTGTCAAATTTGAGATCAGACTGAGGGGCTCAAAAGAAAGGGGGGAAAGAATGAGAATGCAGGGAAGAGAGAGAAAGGGAGAGAAGAAGAAAGGGAGAGAGAGGAAGAGGGAAAAGGAAGAGCAGCACTCTTACAAAACTGAAAACATTGCACCCCGTGCAAAATGTGGCAACATTTCTGGCGGCTCGCGGGGTGTCGAGCTCGCCTCGGCGCAAAGAATCCATGCCTTCATCCATTGGGTGCAGAGGAAATTGCTTCCCCTGCCTTCTGCTGCTCTTGCTGTTCTCCTCGCGGCAACTGTTCTTCAGATTCACTTCCGGCAGTCGCCTCCTCAGAATCCTCTTCCGAACGTTCTCCAGCTCTGGCTTCTGCCTCGCAGATGCGGTTGTATGCGGCCTGGGCTTGGCCCCAGGCTTCTGCTTCGAATGGTCGGCGGTCAGCAACTTCTTCTAATGCTGCGTGGAAAGCAGCGACCGCGTGCAGGTCGATGGTGAGGTATCTTTTTCCCAGCTCCTGGAAGTAGGAGCTGATCTTGCAGCACTTGGACACCATCTGGGTGACCTGACTTTCTTGAATTGGCTCGGTCCAACTATCAATTTCAGTCAGTATCTGCCTCAAAGGACCGCCAATTCTTTTTCACCTGCTCATGGGTGAGAAACTCACCATTCTCAACAAAGCCCGGGCACCCTAGTTCGGAGAGAGCGTGAAAGGGAGCCATACAAATGTCTCTTTCATGTTCAAATGCATCTAACATTCGTCTGGCAACCCTCACCTCTTCTACTTTCTTAAAATATTTATGCAAGGTTACCCTTGCATCTGCCCATTCTGCAGCGAATGAGGACATGGGGGAGAATTGGAGGCCATCGCGCTCGCGCTCTTGAAGATTTATAGCCAGGTCCAGCCATTGCTTCGCCTGGCGTTCGGCCTCCTCTACCACAGGCTTTCCCTGGGCAGAAACTTCTTGGATCCTGGATGCGAAATCCAAAACCGACATAGCCTTATACGTGTGGGGCTTGCATCCCCGCAGCAGATCAGCCCGCATCTCCTTAACTTTGCTCTTTGAAAAGACCGTCGCTTGAGATGCTCTCTCCGCAGATTGCGACTGCGCCAGTTTCAAAGACTCCTAGAGCTGAGAAATCTGCTCCAGGGCTGCTTGCTTTTCCGTTGCGGCTTCTTGCTGAGAAGCGGCCAGCTGGGCTTTTAGTTCATCTATTTCTCGCCGCGCCGATTCCAGCCGCTCGCTGGACCTAGACAGTCCTCTTCAAGCTGCCTTGTCTTGTCCTCGCAACCGGAAAAGCTCTTCCCGTTCCCTCCGCATTTTTGACAAGGAGATTATCCGCCTTACGAATGATTCCCCGAATCTCGTATTGCTTGTTGATATCGTCAAAGCTCTTCTCCTTTCTCTCGGAGCTCGTAGTCCGCCCTGGTCATTTCCCGGAGAGGCTTCTTCACTTTTGGAGTTATCTTTTCTGTCGTGAGCACTCTCCTCTCGAAGTCAAACTTGGTACGCTTTACCGGGGCGGCTATCTCTTCAGGTCTCCTCCGCTTCAGGTTTTGGAGGAAAGAGATAGGGTATTCTACGGCTCTAGCTGCCAGAGGCAAATCGTCCGTGTTCTGGAGATCGTCCATGAGGTCCGGTTCCCCCAGCCTAGGGTTTTGCTGTGACATTTCTCCTGAGAACGAGGAAGTAGGAAAAACCGGGAGGGCTTTGGAAGGAACGGCCGCTTTTGAGGGCGACCGGGGAGCGGAGAGCGGAGCGGTTGATGCTGGAAGGGTTTCAAGCGGCTGAGGCAATGGATGCGACGGTGAACGCGCAGCCTCAGCACTAACCACGGGCGAAGGGTTTGGGGTTTGACTCAGGGATAGAGATTCGTTGGGGTCCTGAGCAAACTGGTTGAAAGAATGATGGCCGCTAGAAGGCTGTGGAGATGGGGAGGAAGACACGGCCACGACTTGCTCGGATTGAGCGGGAGATGGAGTCGGAGTAGGGCCAAATGGAACTTGAGGGAGCGGGGCAGCGGACGTACCTGCGGGCTCCGCCTGAGCCGATGCTGGATGGATGTCTGCGGTTCTGGTTCCGGCGGCTAGCTCAGAATCATCCAGAGAAACAACCTCTGGAGCGGCTGGACGCGGCTGCGGCTCTGCGACTGACTGCTGCACCATCAGGCTAGGTCGCCTGATCCTATCAACCCTCTTCCTCTTCTTTTCTTCTGGAACAATGGCTGGTTCGGGAGGAGAGGAAGTAGGTGCAGCGGGCGCTGATGTTCCCACGGTAAACTTGTACCGGGGTTTGACTTGCAGAAGGTCTGCCGCTGCCGGTCCGCTCGCTGGTGGCGCTGGCGTCTTTTGTGTCTGAGGAGTTACCTCAGGCGTTGACTTGACTGACTTCTGAGCCTTTTCAGGCGCCACCTTGGAAGCAACAGGTTGCATTGGGTCCACTTGGATATCTGTTGGGTCCGCACTGGAAGTTGTAAAAGTGTACAACTGTTGGGAGGAAGACCCTCCTTTATAACCTTCAAAGGGACCTCGGGGAACGTAATCTCGAAATGCGAAAGGCCGCCAGCTGGCAATGTGCTGGTCATATAGAGCTGAAAAGTCGTCATCAACGGCCGATTCTTCCCCGATGGATTTATCGTGTCACGTGCGGCACCTCATCTTCCAAAGATTCAACAATATTTTCTTTTGGCCAGTTAAGGCCTGCTAGCTTGGAGATGAATTTTTTAAATCCAGGAGAAGAAAACTTGTGGTCCGGGTTTCGCTCGGGGTCATATGCTACCTCCTCGCAGTAAAAATCCCGCCATGGAGGCCATGCTTCCATCGAGTCAATCTCCCAGTCGAGGTCAACATGGACCACATCGCATCTGTCTTCGATTATATCTGCCCGGGGGCAGATATGTACAAACTTTCCCCTTATCCCGTATGGGTCGTATTTCCAGCGCTGCGGCAGCAGAATCAGACCAATGTCAAAAGCTCCCGCTCGAGATAGGCATGCTGTCCTACCTCATAAATCTCAACGTTCGCCCAGGAAAGAGGATATTGAAAGATCTGGCCCTTTCTCTTTCCCTGGCCGAACTCTTCCTCAACGTAATCCATCTGCCGGGCGACCTCCATCCCAAACTGATGATCCGTGCACCAGTAGGGCAGCAGATGAGGTTTGCCCTTGAATCCGTAGATTCTGACCACAATCCCCTGCGTCGGTCTAAAAACGTCCCCGAGCTTCTGATTCAGCAAATAGTTCGTCATTTCTCGCGGGGGGCGAGGGATCTCGCCATCGCTGAAGACTGACATGACCAATCCCAGAAAGTTGAAGTTGAACTTGTAGTAAGACCCTTTCCGGTATAGGTCATCCGTCCAATCATAGACGGGCTGTGGTTCTCCCCTCTCATTCACCTTCTTCAGGTTCGGGATCGGCATCCGGGAGTGCAAATGATACAAACAAAGCCAAGCCAAAAAGGAACTGAACCGAAATCCAGTTGACTGCTTTTTCTGGAGCTTCACCAGGCTGGAGTGAATGGCGTATGCAAGCCAGTCCGCCCAGTCGAAAAATATGGGGCGCTTTCCACTTCTCTGCGCTGCTGGTTCATAGGATTCTCCGCACAGGAGACATTCTGCCAGCGCTAGCTGGTACGGCTGTACCAGCTCGTCAGAGTCGCAGCCGAGGACCCACGCCAGAATGGTGTATATGTACTTGCTCTGAAACTTGTTCAGGGGTATGGGGCCAGTTGGCCATTGTCCAGCTGTGAGCGGGGCGTTCAGCTCTGAATTGAGGAAATCCCTCATCCGTTTTGTATGCGTGAAGCGTCCCGCTTGCTCGCCCAGATTTATTTTCCTGACAATCGTGCTGGAGTCATACTCCAACCCTGGGGCGAAAGCCGGCTGAACAGTCTCTTTGCGCAGTGCGAACAAGGGTTTACCGCTGGAGCTGCAAATTTGCCGGTAGCTGGTCTGTAATGTCTGACAATTAGGTCTACCAGCTCCGGGCATTGATGGACAGGAGGGCACAAGAACCGGAAAAGGTTCGACTTGTACGCCGCTCCGAAATGGTGAGAGGGCGAAACTTTGTCAGCCCAACTCTCCACGTTTATCCGCAGCTTAGTCAGGCTCATGGAAAACGAGCCGTCCTTGTATCCCGACAGGTAATTAACCGGTGGTGGTGGGGCTTGCCCACGCTGTACTTTCTTTGGCCGGGATTTTGACTTTTGCTCCTGCGGCATCTCACCCTTGGAACCACCCGACTGCGGGAAATCCTCACTTTCGCGCCCTTCGCTAGACTGAGCCGGCACTGGCAACTTTCCCTTGTCCATCCCTCCGAAACAGCAATAATTACAAATTCTGGGCGTCTGCAGCAGATTTCGCAGTCACAGGAATAATCTGCACAATTTGGCATGTCTGGATGCATCAGACCCCTTTTCTAGACAATGACAGCGTCATTAATGTCGCGCAGGAGGGGGTAGGTCGGCTGGCAAGTGAAGGCGTTATGATTTCTGGGTGGCCGCGCAGGAGAATGTCTTGGAGGATGTACCCCGGCTGCCGTGCCATGCTTATTTGATCGCGCTTTCCTTGAAGACTGCGCAATCATTAAATTTAATTTCGAATGCTGCGCCATGGCTGACGTCACTGCCGCAATCTGGGCACACTGCTCAAGAAAAACCCCTTTGGTGCGGAAACCCATCTCTAACTGTCACAATGCGCCTTGGGCCCACGCTTGGAGCATTAGAATTTTTTATTCATTTTTTTAAACTCATCCAAGCTGGCCCAGAAAACAGGGAGAAGTCGGACTTCGCCCAAGGTTGGGCGCGATCCGACTTCGCCCGCGCAGTCGGACTTCGCTCCAAAATCGAGCGCAGTCCGAACTGCCACTTGCATCGAGACTGTTTCCCTTTCTTTTCCTACTGCGCCCGAGGATTGAGCGCAGTCCGACCTTTGCAAATTTCGGAAGAGTTGGCGAGTACTTAGAATTTTATTGCCTCTTGGGATCGGGTGCACGAGCTGCGCTTAGAAAATGGAGCGCGTTCGGACTTCGCCCGAAGTTCGGGCGAAGTTCGTACTTCGCGCGAAGTTCGCACTTCGCGCGCAAGCTGGGCGCAGTTCGTACTTCGCGCGCAAGCCGGGTGTATTCGGACTTCGCGCGAGATGTCGGACTTCGCTCAAAAACTGAGCGCAGTCCGAACACTCGTGCTCTTTGCAGTTTTCTTCTTTCAAACTTCGCCTTTTGGCTAGCGCGCAGCCCGACTTCGCTGCGAAGTCGGGCAGCAGCCAGCACTTAGCCGTTTTTTTGCTTTCTCCACTCAAGCAGCCCCTTCACGAACTTCGCTCCTTCTGAGGGGCGACAACATACTTCGCTGCGAAGTCTATATTCTCTCCCATGTCGCAGCTTTGGCTCAAAAAAAATAAAAAACCGAAAGCTGGAAACTGTACATGCTGAAAAAGCAAAAATGCATAAGGGAAATTTTTACACAGAAGGGCCCATTGGGCACCTTCAGCAGCGGTAAACTTTTAAGTGGAACCCGTTAACGGGGATAGGTAGGAGCTGACCCTCCATATCCCGAAGTACGTAAGCATTGAACTGGTTCACCCGGCAACTCGATAAGGGCCCTCCCAGAGGGCATCAAACTTCCCGTGGTTGCCCGGCTTCGCCTTGTATGAGTCCCACTTCAGCACCAGGTCCCCGATTTTAAAAACTCGGGCAATGGTGCCTTTTGCAAACCAGCCTTGAGTGGCTTCAATATGCTTGGTGAAGGCCTGGTATGCTTCTTCTCTGTCTTCTTCCAACTGCAAGAGTTGGCACAGTCTGTCATCCACCGGGTCTCCACTGCTCCTGTCTTCGTCCAACATCCATAGGGCAGGGATTTCAATGTGGGATGGCATGACAGCCTCTTTGCCATAGACGAGTGCATAGGGGGACGTTCTGATGGATTTCTTGAATGAAACTCTGTCCGCCCACAGCGCCCGGTTCAGGAGTAAATGCCAAGTCCGCTTGTTCCTGTCAATGGTCCTCCTGATGATTTTCAAGAGGTTCTTGTTAGTAGACTCGGCGAGGCCATTCCCTTGCGGGTAGTAATTAGAAGACATTTTGTGATAAATGCCAAGTTTGCCAGTGTACTCCGTGAGTACAGCGCCTGCGAATCCCGGACCATTGTCTGTCACAATTGACTCTGGAACCCCGAAGCGGGTAATCAGGCTCTCCAGGAACCTGATGACTGTTTCTTGGTCTGCATTTTTGGTTGGGATCGCCTCTGCCCACCGTGTGAAGTAGTCGGTGGCTGTAAGAATAAACTTGTGTCCGGCAGAGGAATTAGGCGAGATCACCCCAATGAAGTCTAGACCCCATTGCTGGAACGGAGTCTCGGCCTGAATCGGTTGAAGGGGCAGGGGTGCTTTTCTGTTTCGCCAAGGAAACCTCTGGCATTGATCACACTTAGAACAGACCGCATAAGCGTCTGTAAATAGAGTGGGCCAATAGTACCCAGCTCTAATTATTTTTAAGGCCGTAGGCCTTGCAGAATGATGACCTCCAGGCATCCCGGAATGAAATTCTCCGAGGACCCTGGGCTGATCGGATTTCATGACGCACCGCAACAGGATGCCGTCAATATTTTTGAAGTAAAGCCCCTCGGGGCGAAGAGTGTACTTGAGTGCACCTAGCCGAAATCTCCTTCGTTGTGAGGCGTTCAGGTGATCGGGACATCTTCCGGTGCAGAAATATCTCACCAGTTCATCTGTCCAATCACTCCTCCTCCGATAAGGAGTTGGCTAGGTAGATGCTTGTCGCTGTGTCCTCCCACTTACAGGCGGAGATGCCGGCTACAGCGCTTCGGGCCAGCTCCTGACACAAGGCTCGGCCTCTGATAAGCTTGGTGGGCCGCACTTCGATGTCGAACTCCTGGATTTTTGCAATCCATCCCGCTCTCTTGTGACCCGGCTCTCCTTGTATGATGAAGCTTCGAACGTCCGGTGAATCACAAAGACAGCCGTTTTGCTCTGGGAGACAAAATGCCTGAACTTTCGGAGGGATTTCATGACAGCGTGAACCTGCCGCTCTATAAAGTTGTACTTTTCCTCATGCGGCTGAATCACTTGGCTCAAGAACGCTATGGGGCGCTCCTCACCATCGTCTCCCTTCTGAGTCAGGATTGCGGCGTAACTTTCCGGTTCTCCCACCGCATACAGGATGAAGTCCTTGGAGTAGTCCGGGTTTATCAACACCGGAGCTTGCGCGATTCGAGCCTTGATTTCCTCAAAGGCTTGCCCTCTCTCATCAGTCCATTCATAAATTGTATCCTTTTTCAGCAGCTCGGCCATAGGCTTGATCACCTGCGCGAAGTCCGGGATGAACTTCCGCACGAAGTTAATCTGACCGAAGAAGGACTGCAGCCCTTTTTTATCGATTGGGGCTGGCAAGCGAAGGAGGGCTTCTGCTCTGTCCGGGTCAATGGCGAGGCCTTTCTCGGAGATGACATGTCCCAACAGCCTACCTTCTTTTACCGCGAAGACAGACTTCTTCGGGTTTATAGAAATGCCGAATTCCCGACACCTCTCAAATATTTGCCGCAGGTGGGAAACATGATCTCCTCTTTGGTGAGAGAAAATGAGTCATGTCATCAAGGTAGATAACAATTATCTTATTGAGCAGCTCTCTAAGGCCAGGTCCATGGCCCTTTGGAATGTGGCACCAAGCATTGGATAAGCCGAAAGGCATGCGCTGATAGGCGAACGTCCCCCATTTGGTGGTGAACGCCGTCTTATGCTGGTCCTCATCCCTGACCCAAATCTGGTTGTAGCCGGAAAATCCATCTAAAAGTGAGAATCTCTGGGCTCCAGCAACGATATGTAGAATCTGGTCAATTTGGGGAAGCGGATAGTGGTCCTTGAGGGAAGCCTGATTCAGGTTTCTGAAGTCGACACAGAGACGAATGTCGCCATTCTTTTTCCTCACGGGCACCAAATTCGCGACCCAGGATGAATGTTTGATGGGGTAGATGATTTTGGCCTCCAGCATCTTCAAGAGCTCGGCTTTCATCATGGCCTCAATTTTCGGATTTACGGCCCTCTGCTTCTGACGGAATGGCTTAGCGCCATCCTCTAGCTCAATGGTATGCTGGATCACATTTCTGTCATACCCCTTCAAATCCTCGTAGCACCAGGCCACGATGTCGGGGAACTCTCGGCACAGTGATCTGATCTGCTCAAGTTCCTCCGACGTGCAGTCTGTCCCAACCTTGATAGTTTTACCAGGTTCAAGTTCCAGGTCGGCATACTGCTTCGGGTCTACTTTGATCCTATGAGATATTGCTCTGTCATTCTGATCAAATAGACTCTCCAACGTAATCAGTCCTTTTGGGACATGATTATTTTTTAACTGTATCAACCCCTCATATTGCTCGTCATCAGGGTCTCTACCTTCGATTGAACCAACTTCGTTAACCAAAAATGTGACGATCTCCTCGTCACAATCGAACACCTGCCGTGGGTGTCCTTATCAGGCACGTAAGGCCTGTAAATAGTGCGAACCGGCTTCGGTTTCTGGACAACGTCATCAGCCGGAACGTACCTGGCTCCAACAGACGCCAGAATGTCAGCGTGTTTGTTTTTCTCACGTGATATCGCCTTGACATTCAACGAGTCAAACGACTCCATCAGGTCCCACACCCGGTTGCGGTACGCCTTGAGGTAGTGATGTTTGGAGGCGCACTTATTCGTAACCTGTCGGCATACCAGCTCTGAATCTCCAAAGATCTGCAGGTGTTTAATCCCCAGCCTCTCCGCCTTTCGCAAACCCAAGCACAGGGCTTCGTACTCCGCCGAGTTGTTAGTGCAGCTCCAGGCCAACCTGTAGGTATAGTCCTTCTGGACCCCGGTCGGAGAAACCAGAAGCACCCCTGCACCGGCGCCATTTTTGCATCGCGCGCCGTCAAAGAAAAGCTTCCACAGCTTCTCAGGTGCAGGTCCCACTTCCTTTGCAACTGACTTGTCAAGCCTCTCGGGCCGTACAACGGTGTAACAGCCTTGCTCTGTCTCAATTACGGCATTGAAATCCCGTAAAGAGAACTCATCTTCAAGCTGTAGCACTTCGAGGGCTTGCTCTGTCAGCTCTACTGTCACCAGTTCTTCCTCCGACAGCTGGACCATGCAGTCCGACTCTTCTCCGGGTATCTTCTCTACTAGGAAGGTGGAAGGCTTCTCATTAAAGATTTTCAGTCTCCTTCCTTTGAAGGGCACTTCCATGTGTGAGTAGTCTAGAGACAGGTACCCGCCCAGCTTCGCGGTGAACTCCCGGGAGAGACACATGCCGAAGTAGGGAGCTAGGTCGACAACTACGACCTCTTGGATGACCACGATGTCGAGAGCCTTATGCAGCCGAATAGGGATGTCCTTTATGACACCAACTGTCTTGACAGGGGTGCCGTCTAATTGCAGCACGCCTTGGCTGCTCCTTGTGTATTCCATCCCGATCTCATCGCAGACGGCTTTCGGCATAACAGTCGTGGAAGCGCCAGAGTCCACCATGCAGTTGTGAACTATGTGCCCTTGCATCCGTAAAGACAGATAGAAGGGAGGCGGTCTGTTCTTCCCAGTGGCTGAGACTGTCGTAGGCCGAACCAGGACAGCGGGCGTATCTGCTTGGCATTCTTCATGTTTTTCGGAGATTCTTGCAAGCAGATCCACCTGGCCTGGGAGCAGAAGAGCATCGTACATGCCGATTCTAGCGGGTGTTCTTTTCAACTCGTCTACTATGCTGTAGCCCGAGGTGCTAGCTCCTTCGCTTCTTTTACCGGCTCATGCTTCGTCCGGTACTGCCGGGTGGCCTCAACTTGCTGTCTCTTTGTCAGAGACGGATACTTCAGCTTCTCCCGTGCTTGTTCTTTAGTTTCACTCGGAGGCCGAGGTACGGGAGCTTTAGCCGGAACTCGGAGGTTTTGCTATAGGAGGCTTGGCCGGAACAGGGCAGCCTTTGCCGGAGAAGGCTTGGCCGGAGCTTTGTCTTTGGATGCCTTCTCCCGGGCCGTGTAGGGCCACGACCGCTAGTATGGTGGCAGCCCACCGGGCCGTGCCTTTTCTCTTCTGGCATAGACCTGCAAAGGCTTGGCAACATCTGCAGTTTTCTTTTCTTCCTTGGCGGGCGGCACTAGATTCTCCTCTGGGAGGGCAAAGTTGGCTTCGCCGTCCAGGATCATGTAGAGTTCATCGTCCTCTATGGCGCTGCCGGCCAAAGTCTGAATGTAGTGCTGGTGCAGAGTGCAGTCTTCCTCCGAATGCGGGTCATTGCACGTAGTGCACCAGTTAACCTGGTCGGAGGGACCAGGCTGGTCTTCTATAGCAAGGATTTCTCGGAGGCGGACGCCTCGCAACCGGTGCTCGGGGGCTTGTCTTTTGTCGCTGCCGGGGCGGATATGGCCTCCTAGGAGCGAGGTCCATCCCGGGCCTCGCTTCTTCTTCGTAGCGGTCATGTCATTGGACATGGCATGATAACCTGAGGCCAAAGCCCGTACCTCCTGAAGGATTGTATTCTGAATGTTATTGTCAGGAGGCGGCAACTGTGCCGGTGGAGGCAATGCGGCTAATGGAGGAGGGTTGGAATAAGGTGCATACTGCGGGGGAGCAGGGAGTGCTGGAAAATGCGGAGCAGGAGGAGGCGGGTGAGGATAATGCAATTGAGGCGGGCCGTAAGGAGTTACGACCGGCGCCGGATTCCATTGCTGCTGGGGTTGCTGTCCTGATGTGGACGGCGCATCACCAGAAGCTGATGGATACTGGGACCTGGGAAAGTCGGGACGAATGGGTTCCTGCACCCTGGACGGGAGTCTGCCGATAGAAATGATATCGCCTTCAGCTTGCCGGGCAGCCTCGTACGGAGCAGAAACTCATCTATTCCGGCAATCTTCAGCAGAGAGCATATGTCTGAGTTGAAGGATCTCAGATAATAGTGAGCAGCCATGCCAGCTGAAGGCCGAAGCTCGCGAGGTACCCGTTTCCAGGATCTCGCGAACCTGATGTTAAAGTCAGACACCTCCTCTTGAGGGTGTCTCTGGATGCTTTGGAACTGATGCAGCAGAGAAGTAGGATCAGCAGACTCGTTGCATCCTTTCACGAGCCTCCTGGCAAGCTGGGGCCATCCTGTGATGGATCCCTCTGGCAGCGATCTCCACCAGTAGAGAAGCTTTCCCCTCAGGGAAAGGGCCAGCAGACGGGTCTTCACACTCTCGTCAGTAATGGAATGCAATGCGGCCAGGGCAAGGATGTCCTGGATGTGCTCGTACGCCGTCTTGCCGTAGCCGTCGTACGTAGGGATGGACTTTAAAGCAGCAGGGGGAACAACTTGCTGTCCGACCAGGGCCAAGGGCCCTGTAGAGTCCACCGCCGGGAAGAGATCATCGTCATTCTGCTGTAGGGCAGCCATTTCTTCTTCTTCTCCTCCGTCGGTTGTATACTCAGTGTCGGTACTTTCCGAGGATGCAGATGCCTCTTCTTCCTCGGCCTCTTCTATTTCGTACTCAGCTCTTCCGACCTCGGCTTCGGCTTCTTCTTGAATTTCGGCCTCGGCCTCGTCGACACGAGCTTGCGGATCAGCCAGCCTGGCAATTTCGCCTCGAGCGTTGATGTCCAGTTCGTAAAAGTCAGGCGGGTTTCTCGGATCCCTTGCTCGCCACCTTCTTGTTTGCATGAAGGTGCTGGGACCGGTCTTTTGGACTCAGAGGATTTGTTCGTGCAGTAGTCGCCAGTGTTCTCGATCTTGAACAGCAATGAAGCGAACACCGATGCTTCGATTCTCGTTTGGGGGTGGGAAACTTCCTTGGCCCACCGAGTGCTCAAAAACATTTGCGCTAGGTGGGGACTGATCAGAAAATCTCTCTTCAAACGTGGGACCTTGGTCCCACCGGGCGTGCCAGAGAAACTGTTGGTTACGAATCTGCCATGAGGAAAGGATTTTGTGTTAATGCGCCCAGATTCGCCCACCAGCTTGAAAGGCCGGAAGGAAGAGATGCCTTCCGTGCCAATCTCCGGAGAAGGCCGGCTCCTGTGGGTTTTATGGTTTGAGATGAGGGTGCAGGAAAGAGATAAAAATGCGGAAAGGATTTACAAATGAGGTTGGAGTTGGGTGGGGGGAACTAACAGTACAGCAACACATCAATCACCGCCACTTACTGCATTATGAATACAAAGCATAACCAGGAACTGCAAAGTCTAAGTGTACTTTCTGTATAAAGCAGGGTACGCACAGCTACAATGGCTCCCTAGCAAACATTCTCCCTACAAGGAGAACTAACAGCACGGCAGCGCATCAATCACCACTACGGACAGAGACAGAAAGCAACCAAGAGATGTCAGATCCAAGTATGTGTGTTGTGCAGAGAATTTGTACGCACAGCTACAATGGTCCCCTAGCAAACATTCTCCCTACAAGGAGAACTAACAGCACGGCAATGCATCAATCACCACTACGTACAACAACATAAACATAACACACAAACTGAAGGAACTGCTACCACATTTATTCTATGTATCCTCTAATCAATTAAGTTCAAGAGTACTTGGCCACCAAATGCTGAAATGAATCAACAAGCCATGACACAAGCAATGCCTCAGGTGTCCCTGACCACCAAATGCTGAAACGAATCAACGAGCCGTGACACAGGAAAACGTAAAGCAGAAATATAAAGGAGAGGCAGCATAAAAAATAGAAGCAGTAGAACAGAGCCAGGCATATACTTTATATTTATAAGCAGAAGCACGGTTACAATGGTTCCCTAACAAACATTCCCCTTCCACCACCTTACAATGAAAATGCGGTGGGTATTTATAGCCCGAGTCCCTCCCGTTACATTAATGGGCACAAAGTCCCAGTCAAACATTGGCTGACAAAAGCAGCTATGGAGTTGCTGATGCTGACCTTTGTCGGACAGGACTGTACCTGCAGCATGGTTCCCCTGAAGGCCGGACAGCTAGGTGGCAGCGCGTTGGGTAGATCTTCACATCGGCAGGAATGCGGGCAGCTGGAGCAGTAGAACCTCTAATCAGCTTTAAATGAGGCAGCTGGCATAAGTAGTGCAGCCCATGCTTGTCCTTTTGCTCGGCACGTCTTGGCTCAGATCCCGAAGCTGGACACTTGTCGGATGATGCTGTTTGACATGTGTCTGCCTTGAAAGGCAGTTTATCCAACTTCTCCCAGGATATGAGCGCCATCGGGTTGCGCAGGCAGAAAACAGCGCAGCTGGGAAGGCCTTCATGCCTTGGGCAAATTCTGAGTTTGTTTCCCTACTGCGCACCTGTCAAAGGGCGCACTCCGACTTCGCTGCGAAGTCGGGTTGCGCACAGGTGAAAGCTGATGTCTGCCGCCGAACGGACTTCGCCCTGGAAAGGGGGAGCAGTTCGAACTTCGCGCGAAGTACGAACTTCGCCCCAGCACTTAGTCATTTTTCCTGCCAGCCTGCCAGCCTGCTACAAGGTGCGCTCAGAAAGTTGGGAGAAGTCGGACTTCGCACCAAAACTGGGAGAAGTACGAACTTCGCACTTTGTGTTCCTTGCTGCACGTTTTTTTTTTCAAAAAGAAAAAATTTGTATTTATACAAAGTTGCATACCCCTTACACACCCAAGCCTACGTGATGGGTTTCATACCAAAGGTGGGTCCAATGAAGAGAACCCCCAAGTACACATATGAGGTGGTGATCTCAACCTCTTGACCTTGAAGAAAGAAGTGGAGATGGGATAGAGCCTCTTTGTTAGTATTGAACACCATAACCTTGGTCTTAGAAAGATTCACTATCAACTGTCTCAAGTTACAAAAAGCGGCAAGAGTGTCCAGATGATGTTGAAGCCCCTCAAGGGATGAAGCTAAAAGAACGTCATCAGCAAAGAGGAGGATAGAAATCAGCACATGGTGGAGAAGGCAACCATCCTTTGCGTGTGCGTTCTCTCGAATAAAAGACTCAAGCTCGTCAATGAAGATCCCAAAAAGTGTCGGGGAAAGGGGGCAACCTTGTTTCACTCCTATGGTGCTAAGAATACTGGCTAAGAGTCCTTATGGAGTGCAAAACCGACCCTTCATAGTCTCATACAACCACGAAACTTTTGTCAAAATCTGCCCAGAGATGCCAACTGACCGAAGTCTCTCAAGAAGTAAATGTCGAGGCACTGTGTCGAAAGCTTTCCTGAAGTCTACAAAGAAACAATAGACCTTTGAGGATTTGGAACGCGCCTCGTCAATAATAGCTCTAAGGACTAGGATATGATCTGTGGTCTGGTGATCTTGTCAAAAACCAGCTTGGCCAATGGCCCTGTGACCCTCCTCCTCCAACCTTCGGGAAAGAAGCACATCCAATGATATGGCATAGAGCTTGGCAAAGACATGCCTAATCATTATAGCCCTGTAATTGTTGGGTTCATGGCGATCACCTGCCTTATGGATGGGGTAAATGATATGTTGAGTCCAAGAGTTAGGGAAACCATAACAAACAAAGAGATTGAAGAGATCGGTGAGGGGCCCAACAGGAGGGTCAATGCCATGCTCCAAAAATTCCGCTTGTAGCCCATCTAAATCTGGTGCTTTGTTCATATAAAGTTTCTGAATGGCTTGCTTAATAAGCCCTGTATAGAAGAGATGGCAAGATGGAGGGGAAGGAACCGTAATAGGAGGCTGATTTGGGATGGTATAGAGGGATGAGGTGTGAGTGGTCCAAGAGGAAAGATTGATCCCATGAGTGACCCGATCACGGGGGAGGATAAGGTGCCAGAAGGATTTAGGAGAATGGTGAAGGGAGTGAATAAGATCCAGTCTATGCTGAGAGAGGAAGAGACGTTTCTTCCTTCGGAGGAGCAACCTGTAGTCTTTGTGAGATATGGCATTGAGCAGGGAAGGATACCGAATGACATGTTTCAAAATTCAGTGGGGAGACTTACATTACTCATCATACCAGATGTTCATGGGGCAATGATCGGAGATATGAGGGCGACGAGTGGGACAAATGGTGCGGGGGTACGAGTCCAAAGTTACCTTCCAAATAGCTTGGACCAAGGAAGCAAAATGATCGGAAACATCGGGGAGAGAAGACAACTTGGGGAGAACCTAACGCAAACGGTCCATGTAGGTAAAGGAATAATAATAGTCAATGTCTTTAGTGACTCGAGGGGCAAGACTGGAGAGAGGTGATGGAGGAATAATAGGAAGGGAAACAACAAAAAAAGTAAAGAAAGAATGAAGTGATCAGTAAGGGGGGGAGGGTAATCAAAAACGTTGAATCGAGAAATGAATGGGATGAGGGTGGTAGAGGAGAGAGCATAATCCACGACACTGGCACCACCACTATGAGGAAAACAAGTAAACCCTTTGGAATCTGGAAAACAAGATAGACTGTTGAGAATTACAAGCCTGTCGGATTCACCCAACTCAAGAAGATGCTTTTCGTAAGCAGTAACCTGTGTGTTGATGGAGGTTCGAGCAAAACCAAGGTCATTAGGATCCAATTCCCGATTTTCCATCTTGTCTGTTGTGAGGTTGTGAAAAGAAACCTGCATGGGTTTGGTCCGAGCATTGAAGTCTCCTAGCAAAAGCACCACTTCTAGCATTGAATTTCAAAATAGAATTAGAAATGTCTCGAACCACTTCTAGCACGTTCATACTGAAGCCTGTGCAAGAAGTTCCTGTCCGAGCTACATTTCTCACCAATCCAAGTTTGTCTTTGAATGCTTCAAACTTCCCTTTCATTAAGGGCTTGGTCAAAATATCAACTAACTGCTGATCTATAGGAATATACTGGAGCTTTACGGCTTCCTTCTGAATCTTGTCTCGTATGAAGTGATATTTGATGTCTATGTGTTTGGAATTGTCATGAAATACTGGATTCTCAGAGAGTTTGATACTGTTGTCACATTTTTGCACGAGGTGCAATGTCTTCAATGTTGTTTTGTAACAGTGCTGCTCTTCTTTTCCTCCTTCCGTTTTTCTCACTTCTCTCCCTTTCCTTTTCTTTCCCATTCTCTTTCTCTCCCCCCTTTTTTCCATGGAGTTCCCAAGTTGATTTTCCAGCTTTCCAACGAGTTTATATGAAATTGGCTAAGTCTGGGTGCGAAGTTCGCACTTCGCCCAGTTTTGGTGCGAAGTGCGCACTTCGCCCAGTTTTGGTGCGAAGTTCGTACTTCGCCCCACCTCCTGGGCGCACCTTGCACTGGCAGACTGACAGGTCAATGCAGAAAAAAGGTAAAATGCCGGAGCAGGTCCATATGGCGGCAGACACCAGTGTTCGCCTGTGCACGGTTCGACTTCTCAACGGAGCGGGAATGCGCCCTTGACAGGTGTTCAGTAGGGGAACAAACCCGGAATTTGACCAAGGCTTGAAGGCCTTCCCCGACTGCACTGATTTTTGCACGCATCCCAAGGAGCCCCGATCCCAAGCAAAGATGGATAGACTGCCCTCTAAGGCAGGCATGTGTCACACGGCATAACCCATCATCAGACAAGTGGCCAGCTTCGGGATTTGAACCAAGACTGCCGACCAAAAGGGATAAGCATGGGCTGCCTGCACCGCCTGCGTTAATAGCCACATTCAAAGCTGATCTGAGGTTTCACCTGCTCCAGCTACTAGCAAGCCTGCCGACTTGAAGAATTACCCAGCACTCCGCCACGTAGCTGTCCAGATTCCAGGAAGACCATGCTGCGGGTACAGCCCAGTCCGACAAAAGGTCAGCATTTGCAGCTCTTTCGCCGCTTCTGTCGACTCATGTTTGACTGGGACTCTGTGCCCATTAATGTAACGGGTGGGACTCGGGCTATAAAAGCCCATCTGAAATTCATTGTAAAGGGTGGAAGGGGAATGTTTGTTAGGGAACTACTGTGCTTATTGTAACCGTGCTTCTGCTTATGAATACAATCTGTATGCCTGGTTCTGTTCTACTATCTTTATTCTTTTATGCTGTCTTTCATTATATGCCTTAGGCCCACTTGTGTCGCTGCTCGTTAATTCACTTTGGCATTTGGCGATCAGGTTCCTCTAGCATTGCTTGCTTAAAGCACCTTATGTACTTCATTATTTAAAGCATTCATTATAAATTTGGTAGCAGTTCCATCAGTTGTGTGTGACGTTGCTGGCCCGTATCTCGGTGATTGATGCGATCCCTCGCTGTTAGTTCCTTGTAGGGAATGTTTGCTAGGGAGCCATTGAAGTCTGTGCGGTTAAACTCTCTACCTAACACATATACCGGCTCCGACATCTCTAGGTTTACTTTCTACCCCCGTCGGTGTACGTATCTCGGTGATTGATACGATCCTCGCTGTTAGTTCCTTGTAGGGAATGTTTGCTAGGGAGCTATTGAAGCCGTGCATACGCTGCTGGTGTATCGGAAGTACGTCTAGGTTTTGCGGTTCCTTGTCATGCTCTGTGTTTGTATGCGGTAAGTAGCGGTGATTGGTGTGTTCCCGTCATCGTTAGTTCCCCCCCACCAACCTTTGGACATATTTGTATCTCTTTCTGTACATTTGTCTCTTTTCGTTGCTTTATTTCTTTTCCTGTTCCCTTTAGCTTAAATCAAGCCCCCCAAAAGGAGCCGGCCTTCTCCGGAGATTGGCTCGGAAGGCATCTCTTCCTTCCGGCCTTTCATGCTGGTGGGCGAATCTGGGCGCATTAACCAAAAATCCTTTCCTCATGGCAGATTTGTAACCAACAGTTTCTCTGGCACGCCCGGTGGGACGCTTGTCCCACGATTTAAAGAAAGAGTACCCATCTAGTTTCCACCTAGCGCAACAGTTTCTCTACCACGCTCGGCGGAACACGGGTCCCACATCTGACGAGAGATTTTCTGATCAGTCTCCACCTGGCGCTGACAGTTCCTGAGCTCTTGGTGAGACAAGGAAGTTTCTCACCCCCGACAGAATCGAAGCACCGGTGTTCGCTTCATTGCTGTTCCAAATCTGAACACCTGGCGACTCGCACGAACAAATCCTCCGAGTCTAGAAGACCGGTCCGGTCACCTTCATGCACACGAGAAGGTGGCGAACAAGAAATCCGAGAAGCCCGCCTGAGTTCTACGAACTAGACATCCACGCTCGAGGCGAGATACCCAGGCTGGCTGATCCGCGAGCTCATTTCGACGAAGCCGAGGCTGAGATCCAAGAAGAGGCCGAAGGCCGAGGTCGGAAGAGCCGAGTACGAAGTAGAAGAGGCCGAGGAAGAGGAAAATCTTGTATCCTCGGAAAGTACCGATACCGAGTACACAACCGACGGCGGAGAAGAAGAAGAAATGGCTGATCAACGGCCGAATGACGATGATCTCTTCCCGGCGGTGGACTCTACGAGGCCTTTGGCCCCGATCGATCGGCTAAGCTGTGCCCCCGCTCGCTTTAAAGTCTATTCCCACATACGACGGCTATGGTAAGACGGCGTACGAGCACATCCAGGACATCCTTGCCCTGGCCGCACTGCATACCATCACCGATGAAAGTGTGAAGACCCGTCTGCTGGCCCTTTCCCCGAGGGGAAAGCTTCTCTACTGGTGGAGATCGCTGCCAGAGGGATCCATCACTGGGTGGCCCCAGCTTGCCAGGAGGCTCGTAAAAGGATGCAACGAGTCCGCTGATCCTACCTCTCTCTGCATCGGTTCCAAGCAATCCGGAGGCATCCTCAAGAGGAGGTGTCCGATTTTAACATTAGGTTTGCGAGATCCTGGAAACGGGTACCTCGCGAACTTAGGCCTTCAGCCGGCATGGCTGCTCACTACTATCTGAGGTCCTTCAACTCAGACATATGCCTGCTGCTGAAGATCGCCCGAATTGACGAGTTCCCTGCACTGTACGAAGCTGCCCAGCAAGCTGAAGCTGACATTATCTCCATCGGCAGGCTTCCGTCCAGAGTGCAGGAGCCGATTCATCCCGACTTTCCAAGATCGCAGTATCCTTCTGCTTCTGGTGGTGTGCCGTCTACTTCGGGGCAGCAGCCCCGGCCCGCGAGTGGAATCCGGCGCCGGTCGTAACTCAATACGGCCCGCCTCAGTTGCATTACCCTCATCCGCCTCCTCCCGCTCCGCATTTTCCAGCGCTTCCTGCTCCCCCGCGGTATGCGTCTTATTCTAACCCTCCTCCATTGGCCGCTTTGCCTCCACCGGCACAGTTGCCGCCTCCCGACAACAGCATCCAGAACACGATTCTACAAGAAGTGCGGGCTTTGGCCTCCGGATATCATGCCATGTCCAATGACATGACAGCTATGAAAAAGAAGCAGGCCCAAATGGACTTTGCTCCTAGAAGGCCGTATGCGCCGCCGGCATTGACAAAAGATAAAGCCCCAGAAAACCAACCGCAGAGGCGTCCGCCTCCGAGAAATGCTGCTATAGATGACCCACCTGTCCTCCCCGACCGGGTCAACCGGTGCACTACTTGCAATGACCCGCATTCGGAGGAAGATTGCACTTTGCACCAGCACTACATCCAGACCTTGGCCGGCAACACTATAGAAGATGATGAGCTGTACATGATCTTGGACGGTGAGGCCAATTTTGCCCTGCCAGAAGAGAACCCAGTGACGCCCGCCAAGGAAGAAAAGAAAGCTGCGGACACGGCTAAACCTTTGCAGGTATACACGAGAAGAGAAAGACCGCAGCCCAATGGGCTGCCACCGTACAAGCGGCTGTGGCCTTACACAGCCCAGAAGAAGGCATCCAAAGATAAAGCTCCCGCTAAACCTTCTCCAAGCAAAGACCGCTCGCTGTTCCAGCTAAGCCTCCAGCAAAGGCCCCAACTCCCGCTAAGCTCCCTGTACTTCAGCCCCCGAGCCGAAAACAAAGAACAAGCCCAGGAGAAGCTGAAGTACCCGTCTCTGACCAAGAGACAGCGAGTTGAGGCCACCCAACGATACCGGACCAAGTATGAACCGGCTAAACCAGCAGAAGGAGCTAGTACCTCGGGCTACTGTATTGTAGACGAGTTGAAGAAGACTCCTGCCAGAATCAGCATGTACGATGCTCTTCTGCTCCCAGGCCAGGTAGATCTGCTGCAAGAATCACTAAAAAACATGAAGAACGGCAAGCAGATGCAGCTGCTGTCTCGGTTCAACCTTTGATGATCTCCACCACTCGGGAAGAACAGGACCGCCACCCTTTTATCCGTCTTTACGGATGCAAGGGCACATAGTTCACAACCGCATGGTGGATTCCGGTGCTTCCTCGACCGTGATGCCGAAGGCCGTCTGCGATGAGATCGGGATGGAATACACGCGGAGCAGCCAAGGTGTGCTTGCAATTAGACGGCACCCTCGTCAAGACAGCTTGGTGTCATAAAGGACATCCCTATCCGGCTGCACAAAGCTCTCGACATTGTGGTCATCCAAGAGGTCGTGATTGTTGACTGGAGCCTTACTTCGGCATGTGTCTCTCTCGGGAGTTCACTGCGAAGTTGGGCGGGTACTGTCTCTAGACTACTCGCACATGGAAGTGCCCTTCAAAGGAAGGAGACTGAAAATTTTCAATGAGAAGCCTTCCCCTTTTCTAGTAGACAAGATACCCGGCGGAGAGATGGACTGCATGGTCCAGTTGTCAGAAGAAGAACTGGTGACAGTAGAACTGACCGAGCAAGCTCTCGAAGTGCTACAGCTAGAAGACGAGTTCTCGTTGCGGGATTTTAATGCCGTAATCGGGACAGAGCAGGGCTGTTATTCCATTAAGCAGCCCGAGGAGCTTGACGTGTCCGTTGCGAAGGAGGTAGGACCTGCACCCGAAGAGCTGTGGAAGCTTTTCTTTGACGGCGCCCGTTGCAAGAATGGCGCCGGTGCAGGGGTCCTCCTGGTTTCTCCAACCGGAGTCCAGAGGGACTATGCCTACAGGCTGGCCTGGAGCTGTACTAACAATTCGGCGGAATACGAAGCCCTGTGCTTGGGTCTGCGAAAGGCGGAAAGGCTCGGAATCAAGCATCTCCAAATTTTCGGAGATTCAGAGTTAGTGTGTCATCAAGTTACGAATAAATGCGCGTCTAAGCATCACTATCTTAGAGCGTACCGCAATCGGGTCTGGGACTTGATGGAATCGTTTGACTCATTGAACGTTAAGGCAATATCGCGTGAGAGAAACAAGCACGCGGATATTCACGCGTCTCGTTGGAGCCAGTACGTTCCGTCGAAGACGTCGTCCGAAACCGAAGCCGGTCCGCACCATTTACGAGCCTTCAGTGCTCGATAGGGATACCTTCCGGCGGGTATTCAGCCGTGACGAGGAGATCGTCACATTCCCGGTTAACGAAGTGTGTGTAATCGAAGGTAGAGACCCCGATGACGAGCAATATGAGGGGTTGATACGATTCACGGAATAATCACGTCCCAAAAGGACTGATTACATTAGAAAGTCTCTTTGATCGGAATGACAGAGCAATATCCCACAGGATCAAAGTAGACCCGAGGCGGTATGCTGACCTGGAGCTCGAACCTGATAAAACCATCAAGGTCGGAACAGACTGCACGTCGGAGGAGCTGGTGCAGATTAGATCACTGTGCCAGGAATTCCCCGACATCGTGGCCTGGTGCTACGAAGATTTGAGGGGGTATGACAGATCTGTCATCCAGCATACCATCGAGCTAGAGGATGGCGCCAAGCCATTCCGACAAAAGCAAAGGGCCGTAAATCCAAAGGTTGAGGCCATGATGAAGACCGAGCTCTTGAAGATGTTGGAGGCCAAGATCATCTACCCCATCAAACATTCATCCTGGGTCGCGAATCTGGTGCCCGTGAGGAAAAAGAATGGCGACATACGTCTCGTGTCGACTTCGAAACCTAAATCGAGGCTTCCCTCCGGGACCACTATCCGCTTCCCCAAATCGACCAAATTTTGCATATCGTTCGTTGGAGCCCAGAGATTTTCACTTTTAGATGGATTTTCCGGCTACAACCAGATTTGGATTAAAGACGAAGACCAGCATAAGACGGCGTTTACCACGAAGTGGGGGACGTTCGCCTATCAGCGCATGCCGTTTGGCTTATCCAATGCTGGTGCCACGTTCCAAAGGGCCATGGACCTGGCCTTCCGAGAGCTGCTCAACAAGATTATTGTCATCTATATTGATGACATGACTGTTTTCTCTCACCGACGAGAAGATCATGTTTCGCACCTGCGGCAGATATTTGAAAGTTGTCGAGAATTCGGCATCTCTATAAACCCGAAGAAGTCTGTCTTCGCGGTAAAGGAAGGAAAGCTGCTGGGACATGTCATCTCCGAGGAAGGCCTCGCCATTGACCCTGACAGAGCGAAGCCCTCGTTCGCTTGCCACCCCACTGATAAAAAAGGTCTGCGAGTCCTTCTTCGGTCAGATTAACTTCGTGCGGAAGTTCATTCCGGACATCGCACAGGTGATCAAGCCTATGGCCGAACTGTTGAAGAAAGATGCACCTTACGAATGGACTGATGAGAGAGAGCAAGCTTTCGAGGAAATCAAGGCTCGAATTGCGCAAGCTCCGGTGTTGACAAACCCGGACTACTCCAAGGACTTCATCCTGTATGCAGTGGGAGAACCCGAAAGTTACGCTGCAGTCCTGACTCAGAAGGGAGACGACGGTGAGGAGCGCCCCATTGCGTTCCTAAGCCAAGTGATTCTGCCACACGAAGAGAAGTACAATTTTATAGAGCGGCAGGTCCATGCGGTCATGAAGTCCCTTCGAAAGCTCAGGCACTTTGTCTCCCAAAGTAAGACCACTGTCTTTGTGATTCACCCCGATGTTCGCAGTTTCATCTTGCAAGGGGAACCGGGTCACAAGAGAGCGGGATGGATTGCCAAGATCCAGGAGTTTGACATCGAAGTACGGCCCACCAAGCTTATCAGAGGCCGAGCCTTGTGTCAGGAATTGGCCCGAAGCGCTGTAGCCGGCATCTCCGCCTGTAAGTGGGAGGACACAGCGACACGCGTCTACCTAGCCAACTCCTTATCGGAGGGGAGTGATTGGACAAATGAACTGGTGAGATACTTCTGCACCGGAAGATGTCCTGATCACCTGAACGCCTCACAACGAAGGAGATTTCGGTTAGGTGCATTAAGGTACACTCTTCGCCCCGAGGGGCTTTACTTCAAAAACATTGACGGCATCCTGTTGCGGTGCGTCATAAAATCTGACCAGCCTAGGATCCTCGGAGATTTTCATTTCGGGATGCCTGGGGGTCACCATTCTTCAAGGCCAACGGCCTTAAAAATAATAAGGGCTGGATACTATTGGCCCACTCTGTTCGCAGACGCGTATGCGGTCTGTGCCAAGTGTGATCAATGCCAGAGGTATGCTGGCCGAAACAGAAAAGCACCCCTGCCCCTTCAATCGATTCAAGCCGAAGCTCCGTTCCAACAATGGGGTCTGGACTTCATTGGGGTGATTTCTCCTAACTCCTCCGCCGGCCACAAGTTTATTCTCACAGCTCATCGACTATTTCACACGGTGGACGGAGGCGATCCCGACCAAGAACGCCGACCAAGAAACGGTCATCGAGTTCATTGAGAGCCCGATTACCCGCTCGGGGTTCCAGAGTCGATTGTGACAGACAACGGTCCGGGATTTGTAGGCGCTGTACTCAAGGAGTACACCAGCGGCCTTGGCATCTATCACAAGATGTCTTCTAATTACTACCCGCAGGGGAATGGCCTTGCCGAGTCTACTAACAAGAACCTCCTGAAAATTCTCCGGAGGACCATTGAAAAAAATAAGCGGACTTGGCACTTGCTCCCGAACCGGGCGCTATGGGCGGACGAGTTGCGTTCAAGAAATCCCTCAAGACGTCCCCCTATGCGCTTGTCTATGGCAAGCAAGCCGTTATGCCATCACACATTGAAATCCCCGCCCCGTGGATGATTGACGAAGACGAGAGCAGCGGAGACCCGGTAGACGACGAGGTTGTGCCAACTCCTGCAGCTTGGAAGAAGACGAGAGAAAGTGCATACCAGGCCTTCGTCGATCACATTGCAGCCACTAAAGGCTGGTTTGCCAAAGGCACCACTGCCCGAGTTTTCGAAGTCGGGGACCTGGTGCTGAAGTGGGACTCATGCAAGGCAAAACCAGGTAATCATGGAAAATTTGATGCTCTCTGGGAGGGCCCTTATTAGATTGCCCGGGTGAATCAGTTCAATGCCTACATACTTTCGGATATGGAGGGTCAGCTCCTCCCCATCCCCGTCAACGGGTTCCACTTGAAGCTTTATCGCTGTTGAAGGCGCCCGAGTGGTCCTTCCCTGTAAAAATTTTGCCTTGTGTTTTTATTTTTCCCCGCATGTATAGTTTCCAGTTTTAGCATTCAGTTTATTTTTCCTTCTTTGAGCTTAAATGCGGCATGGGAGAGAAAGACGGACTTCGCAACGAAGTCCGTCGTTGCCCACGAGAGGGGCGAAGTTCGGCTATGCAGAAAAAGAAAGGAGAAAAAAGAGCGAAATCGACTAAGTGTTGACCGAAGTCCGACTTCGCGATGAGCCCGACTTCGGCCCAGCCGAATTGCGAAGTTTGTCCGAGAAAAGCTGAAGCAGACTAAAGTCCGCATTGCGCAACCCTTCGTGCGAAGTACGCACTACGCGCAAAGTTTGTGCGAAGTACGAACTTCGCACCGAAGTCCGACTTCGGCCAGCGCCCGTGCGAAGTGCGCGCTGCGCTCAACGCTTGGGCGAAGTGCGAACTTCGCGCGAAGTTCGCACTTCGCATCAAGCTTCGGCCGAAGTCCGAACAAAGCGGCCAGCGCCCGTGCGAAGTCCATCTAAAGATCAAAGGCGGCAAAGACCCAGATCGCGCCCAAACCTTGGGCGCGACTAAAACAGAGGTAGAACGGTTCAAGCACGCGCTCGCGCGAAGTTCGTACTTCGCCCGGTTTTGGTGCGAGTTCGTACTCGCCGAAGTCGGGCGAAGTCCGACTCGCCGGCGAGGTCGGGCCGTGCCCAACTCCGGGCGAAGTCCGGCTGCGCCTAGTTTTCCGGGCCAGTATTGGGACGCGGTTTAAAGAGTAATAAAAAAAAAAAATTCAAAAACCCCAAGCTGGGCCCAAGGCGCGTTTGCACTTGTTTTAATGTGGGTTTCCGCACCGAAGGTTTTGTCTTGATCAGCGTGCCCAAGTGGTGGCAGACAACGTCGGCCATGGTGCGGTCCCCAACGCCGAGTTAATGATTGCGCATTTTTCAAGCGAAAACGCAACTAAAAAAGCAAGGCACGGCTGCCGGGGCGCGTCTTTTCCTAAACGTTCTCTTGCGCGGCCACCAAGGGTTTTAACTCAGCCGACCTACCCCTCTTGCGTTGCATTAATGGCGCTGTTTTTATCTAGAAAAGGGGGTCGAGAATCATGCCAACATTCCAGATTGCGAGAGATTATTCCTCGGACGAGTGCTAATTATTCTTCCGATTGCGAAATTTGTTGCGAGACGACTCGAACCTGTCATTATTGCCGACTCGGAGAGATGGACAAGGGAAAAATGCCCGTGTCGGCGCGATCCAATGAAAGCAATGAACCGAGGCGATTTGCCGCGGCCGGGGAGTTTTCAATGGCGATCCTCCGCCAGAGAAAAAGTCAAAGGCCCGGACGAAGAAGGTACAGCGTGGGAAATCCCCACCACCTCCGGTGAATTACCGGCGGGATATGTGGACGGCTCGTTTTCCATGAGCCTAACTCAGTCGAGAGCGAATGTGGAGAGGCCGGGTCGACAAGGTTTCGCCCTCCCATCATTTTGGAGCGGCGTACAAATCAAACCTCTTCGATTCATGTGCCCTCCTGTCCACCAATGCCCGGAGTCGATAGACTTAATTGTCGGACACTATAAACCAGCTTCCCGGCAAATCTGCAGTTCAGCGGCAAACCCTTGTTCGCACCTGCGCAGGGAGACTGTGCAGCCGACTTTCGCCCCAAGGCTGGAGTACGACTCCGGCACCATCCTCGAAAAATCAATTTGGGCGAACAAGCGGGACGTTTCACGCACACCAAGCGAATGAGGGATTTCCTCAATTCAGAGCTGAGCGCCCCGCTTCCAGTCGGACAATGGCCGACTGGCCCCATGCCTTTGGTAAAATTTCAAGCAAGTATCTATATACCATCTTGGCATGGATCCTCGGCTGCTACTCCGATGAGTCGGTACACCCGTACCAGTGGCGCTAGCCAGAATGCCTCCTGTGTGGAGAATCTTACGAACCAGCGGCGCAGCGGAGCGGAAAACGCCCCATCTCTTTCGACTGGGCAGACTGGCTGGCTTACGCCATTCATTCCAGTCTGCTGAAGATCCAGAAGCGCCAGTCAACCAATTTTCGTTTCAGTTCCGTTCTGGTCTGGCTTTGTTTGTACCATCTGCACCCCCAAATGCCGATCCTGAACCTGAAGAAGGTTAACGAGAAGGGAGAACCCCAACCCGTCTATAACTGGACGGATGACTTATACCGGAAAGGGTCCTACTACAAGTTCAACTTCAACTTTCTGGGATTCGTCATGTCAATCTTCACCGAAAGTGAAATCCCCCGTCCCCCGAGAGAAATGACGAGTGCTTTGATAAATCAGAAGCTCGGGGACGTTTCGGACCGACGCGAGGATTGTGATCAGAATCTACGGATTCAAGGGCAAACCCTATTTGCTGCCCTATTGGTGCTCGAAGCATCTGTTCGGGATGGAAGTTGCCCGACAGATGGACTATGTGGAAGAAGAGTTTGGCCTAGGGAAGAAAAGAGGACAGATTTTTCAATATCCTCTTTCCTGGGCCAATGTTGAGATTATCGAGGTAGGACAACATGTCTACCTAGAGCAAGCGCTGTCCCGGATTGGCCTGGTTTTGCTGCCGCAGCGCTGGAAGTATGACCCTCATGGGATAAGGGGAAAGTTTGCACATCTGTGCCCCCGGGACATAACCGAAGATAGATGCGACGTGGTCCATGTGGACCTTGACTGGGAGATTGAATTAATGGAAGCTTCTCCCCCTTGGCAGGATTTCTACTGCGAGGAGGTGACATATGACCCCAAGAGAAACCGGGACCATCACTTCTCATCTCCAGGGTTCAAAAAATTTCTGTCCAAAATTGCAGGCCTTAACTGGTCTAAAGAAAAGATTATTGAATGCTGGAAAATGAGATGCCGCACGCAGCACGATAAATCCACAAGGAGAAACCTGGCCGTAGATGACTTCTCGGTTCTCTATGACCAGCATCATGACAGCTGGCGGCCGTTCGCATATCAAGGTTACGTTCCCCGAGGCCCCTTTGAGGATTATAAAAGTGGATCTCCTCCCAAACAGTTGTACACTTCGGCAATCGCCGGCGCCGGCCCGAGCAAGTACCCGAGCCGATCCAATGCGGTTCGTGGCTCCTAAGACGGCGCCCGAAAAGGCGAAAAAGTTAGCCGAGGCAGCGCCGAGGCACTTCCTCGAGCAAGAAAAGCACCAAGCACCGCCGAACGCAGACCGGTTGCGGCGGACCTTCGCAAGTCAAACCCCGGTACAAGTTTACCGTGGGAGCATCGGCGCCTGCTGCACCGCTTCGTCTCCTTCCCCGATCCGACGGTTGTTCCGGAAGAAAAGAAGCGGAGGAGAGTTGAGAAAATCGAGGCGACCTCGCCTGATAGTGCAGCAGCCAGTCGCAGAGCCGCAGCCGCGTCCAGCCGCCGCAGAGATAGTTCCTTTGGGCAGTCCCAAGCCAGTCGCCGAGACAATAAGAGAAGACATTCACCCGGCATCGGCTCAGGCAGAGCCCGCAGGTACGTTTGCTGTCCCTGTCTCTCTAGTCTCACCCAGTTCTACTTCCACTCGGTCCCCGCTCAATGCGGGCGAGCTATGACCACATCCTCCTCCCCCGTCTCCGCGTCCTTCTAGCGGTCCCCATTCTTTCGACCGGCTTGCTCGGAACCCTAACGTCTCTCTTTCTCTCAGCACAACTCCAAACCCTTCGCCCGAGGTTAGTGCCGAGGCTGTCCGTTCACCATCACATCCTCCGCCTCGGCCGCTTCAAACCCTCACAGTGTCAGCCTCTCCCATTTCCGTTTCCCGGTCGCCCCCACAAGCGACCGATTCTTCCAAGGTCTGTCCGGTTCCTCCTGATCCCATCCCCGCAGGAGAGACGTCTCAGCAGATCCCTAGGCTGGGGGAACCAGATTTTATGGACGACCTCCAGAACTCGGATGACTTGCCCCCGGCAACGAGAGCCGTAGAGTATTCCGTCTCTTTCCGCCAAGACCCGAAGCGGAGGAGACATGAAGAGATAGCCGCCCGGCAAAACGCGCAAAGTATGATTTCGAAAGGAGAGTGATTACAACGGAGAAAATAATCCCAATAGTGAAGAAGCCTCTCCGAGAAATGACTAAGGCGGACTACGTGCTCCAGACAAAGGAGAAAAGCTTTGACGACATTGATAAACGGTATGAGATTCAGACGATCATGCGCAAAGCTGACAATCTCTTTGTCAAGAGTCTGGAGGAGCAGGAAGAACTTTTTGCGTTGCAGGACAAAGTAAGGCAACTTGAAGAGGACCTATCTAGGTCCATTGAGCAGCTGGAAGCGGCGCGGCGAGAAACGAGATGAATTCAAAGCCCGGCTAGCCGCTTCTCGGCAACGAGCCGCAACCGAAAAGAAATCAGCCTCGGAGCAGATTTCTCAGCTCCGGGAGTCTTTGAAGCGAGCACGATCGCGACTTGCAGAGAAAACATCTCAAGCGGTTGTCTTTTCAAAGACAAAAGTTAAGGAAATGAGGGTTGGTTTGCTGAGGGAATGCAAGCCCCATACCTTTAAGGCGATGGCAGTCCTGGACTTCGCATCCAGGATTCAAGAAGTTTCTGCCTGGGAAAGCCTGTGGTAGAGGAGGCCGAGCGCCAGGCAAAGCAATGGCTGGACCTGGCGATAAACCTTCAGGAGCGCGAGCGCGACGGCGTCCTTTTTTCCCCTGTGTCCTCATTCGCTACAGAATGGGCAGGTGCAAGGGTGACCTTGCACAAATATTTTAGAAAAGTTGAAGAGGTGAGAGTGGCCAGACGAATGCTTGATGCATTCGGGCATGAAAAAGATATCTGTCTGGCCCCCTTTCACGCTCTTTCAGAACTTGGGTGTCCAGGTTTTGTTGAGAATGGCGAGCTCCTTACCCTAGATCGGGTAAAGAAGAATTGGCAGTCCTTTGAAGCAGATACAGCTGAAATTGATAGCTGGACAAAGCCAATTCAAGACAGTCAGGTCACTCAGATGGTGTCCAGATATTCCAGGATCCGCTCCTATTTTCGGGAGTTAGAGAAAAGATACCTCACCATCGACCTGCACGCGGTCGCTGCTTTTCACGGAGCATTAGAAGACATACCTGACCGCAAGCCATTCGAAGCGGAAGCCTGGCGCTCAGCCCAAGAGGCGTACACTCGCATGTGCGAGGCAAAAGCAGGAAATGGAGACCTTTCAGAAGGAGATACTGATGAGGCGACTGACAAAGATGAATCTGAAGAACAGTTGCCGCAAGGAGAACAATTAGAGCGAGAAAAAGGCGGGGAGGCAAGTTCCTCCGCACCCAAAGGATGAAGGCATGGATTCTTTGCGCCGAGGCGAGCTCGACACCCCGCGAGCCACCAGAAATGTTGTCACATTTTTGCACGGGGTGCAATGTCTTCAATGTTGTTTTGTAACAGTGTTGCTCTTCTTTTCCTCCTTCCGTTTTTCTCACTTCTCTCCCTTTCCTTTTCTTTCCCATTCTCTTTCTCTCCCCCCTTTTTCCATGGAGTTCCCCAGTTGATTTTCCAGCTTTCCAGCAGGTCTATCTGAAATTGGCTAAGTCTGGGTGCGAAGTGCGCACTTCGCCCAGTTTTGGTGCGAAGTTCGCACTTCGCCCAGTTTTGGTGCGAAGTGCGCACTTCGCCCAGTTTTGGTGCGAAGTTCGCACTTCGCCCAGTTTTGGTGCGAAGTTCGTACTTCGCCCCACCTCCTGGGCGCACCTTGCACTGGCAGACTGACAGGTCAATGCAGAAAAAAGGTAAAATGCCGGAGCAGGTCCATATGGCGGCGGACACCGGTGTTCGCTTCGTGCGCGAGTTCGACTTCTCAACGGAGCGGGAATGCGCCCTTGACAGGTGTTCAGTAGGGGAACAAACCTGAAATTTGACCAAGGCTTGAAGGCCTTCCCCGACTGCACTGATTTTTGCACGCATCCCAAGGAGCCCCGATCCCAAGCAAAGATGGATAGACTGCCCTCTAAGGCAGGCATGTGTCACACGGCATAACCCATCATCAGACAAGTGTCCAGCTTCGGGATTTGAACCAAGACTGCCGACCAAAAGGGATAAGCATGGGCTGCTTGCACCGCCTGCGTTAATAGCCACATTCAAAGCTGATCTGAGGTTTCACCTGCTCCAGCTACTAGCAAGCCTGCCGACTTGAAGAATTACCCAACACTCCGCCACGTAGCTGTCCAGATTCCAGGAAGACCATGCTGCGGGTACAGCCCAGTCCGACAAAAGGTCAGCATTTGCAGCTCTTTCGCCGCTTCTGTCAGCTCATGTTTGACTGGGACTCTGTGCCCATTAATGTAACGGGTGGGACTCGGGCTATAAAAGCCCATCTGAAATTCATTGTAAAGGGTGGAAGGGGAATGTTTGTTAGGGAACTACTGTGCTTACTGTAACCGTGCTTCTGCTTATGAATACAATCTGTATGCCTGGTTCTGTTCTACTGTCTTTATTCTTTTATGCTTGTCTTTCATTATATGCCTTAGGCCCACTTGTGTCGCTGCTCGTTAATTCACTTTGGCATTTGGCGATCGGGTTCCTCTAGCATTGCTTGCTTAAAGCACCTTCGGTACTTCATTATTTAAAGCATTCATTATAAATTTGGTAGCAGTTCCATCGGTTGTGTGTGACGTTGTTGGCCCGTATCACGGTGATTGATGCGATCCCTCGCCGTTAGTTCCTTGTAGGGAATGTTTGCTAGGGAGCCATTGAAGCTGTGCGGTTAAACTCTCTACCTAACACATATACCTGGCTCTGACATCTCTAGGTTTACTTTCTACCCCTGTCAGTGTACGTATCTGGTGATTGATACGATCCCCTGCTGTTAGTTCCTTGTAGGGAATGTTTGCTAGGGAGCTATTGAAGTTGTGCATACGCTCGCTGGTGTATCGGAAGTACGTCTAGGTTTTGCGGTTCCTTGTCATGCTCTGTGTTTGTATGCGGTAAGTAGCGGTGATTGGTGTGTTCCCGTCATCGTTAGTTCCCCCCCACCAACCTTTGGACATATTTGTATCTCTTTACGTACATTTGTCTCTTTCCGTTCCTTTATTTCTTTCCCGTTCCCTTTAGCTTAAATCAAGCCCCCCAAAAGGAGCCGGCCTTCTCCGGAGATTGGCTCGGAAGGCATCTCTTCCTTCCGGCCTTTCATGCTTGGTGAGGCGAATCTGGGCGCATTAACCAAAAATCCTTTCCTCATGGCAGATTCGTAACCAACAGATACAACTCTGATTATCACAGTATATCACAGTGGGATCCAAATCCTGATCAATCAATACTGTAAGCAACTTGTGAAGCCAAATGGCCTCACAACTAGCAATACTGGCTGCCATGTATTCGGCCTCCATTGAGCTAAGTGCCACAAAAATCTGCTTCCTGCTGAACCAGGATATCATGCCTGATCCCAAGCTAAAGCAGCACCCTAAGGTGTTCTTCCTGTCTGCTATATTGCCTGCCCAATCGGAGTCTGTATACCCCTGCAACCTCACTTCACCATCTCCAAGATATCTTAGACCATACTCCACCGTGCCGCTTAAGTATCTGAGCACATGTTTTGTTGCTACCTAATGCTCCTGCCTTGGCTCCACCATGAACTGACTCAAGGTGTTCACTGCAAAACATATATCTGGTCGAGTGTTGACCAAATACATCAAGGATCCTATCAGCTGCCTGTACAACGTAGGGTCCACCAATTCTGAATTTGAAGCAGTCACCTTCTTCAGATTAGTGATCATGGGTGTAGCCATAGGTTTGTAGTCCTCCATCCGAAACCTCTTTAGGATATCAACTGCATACTTACCTTGCCCAAGGAATATCTCCCCTGGTCTCTGCCAAACCTCCAAACCCAAGAAGTAATGCATCATGCCAATGTCCTTCATCTCAAACTCAGCTGCCATATCTCCTTTGCACCCTGCAATGAGCTTATCTGCACCTGTAAGAAACAAGTCATCTACATATAGCACCAAAATGAGTAGATCAGTCCCAACAAATATGTAATATAGATTAGGATCTGCATCACTTTTGGCAAAGCCCACACTCTGCAAGTATCCATCTATCCTAGAATACCATGCTCTCGGTGCCTGTTTGAGTCCATATAAGGCTTTCTTCAGCCTACAAACATGGGACTCCTTCCCATTTACCTCAAAGCCCTAAGGCTGCTCTATGTACACTTCTTCCTCAATGATCCCATTAAGGAAAGTTGTCTTCACATCCATTTGACGACTCCACCATCCCATAGATGAAGCTAAAGACATAACTGCTCTAATGGAAGTGTATCTGCCGACTGGAGCAAAGTCTCCTCATAGTCCACTCCCTCTTTCTGGGAGAACCCTCTCGCCACAAAGCTTGCCTTGAACTTCTCGATGCCGCCATTTGCAACATGCTTAATTTTGTAGAGCCACTTAGAACTCACAACTGACTTCCCCTCCGGTCTTGGCACTATGTCCCAAACATCATTCTTCATGATGGAGGTGTACTCCACCATGGCATCCCGCCAAACCTGCTGGTCTGTTGCCTTCTGAAAACTGGTAGGCTTTGAATTTATGATGTTACTCATCAATGCCATGTAGCTTGAAAACTTCCTTGGAGGTTTGCTCTTCCTAATCATGCTGCTATGAGCCTCAACATCCTCCTCAACATCCCTCAATGTCTGTGTAAGCCATTGAGGTCTCCTGATAGAACTGGAAGGGGCTAATGTCTCCACCTCCTCACCTGAAGGTTGTTCTGAACTGGAAACCATTGGTGTCTTTGGTGACCCTAGCTCAACCTTCGGAGCTTCTTGCTCCTCATTCTCTATCACTGGAATAGGCTCATGGGACTTCCTGGATGCAACGTCCTCCTCAAACTTTACATCCCTGCTCATTACTGTCGTCCTCTTCTCTGGAATATAAACCCTGTAAGCTTTTGAAGTCTCACTGTATCCTACAAATAAACCCTTCCTACTAGAGGGTTCCAACTTGGTCCTCTTCTCTACCGGAACATGGATATAAATTGGACATCCAAAGATGCGGAAATGACTCACCTCTGGTTTCACACTAGTGAATGCCTCCTCCAGTGTCTTGTTCTCCAAGATCCTGTGAGGACACTTGTTTTGGATGTAGACTGTTGTGTTGCATGCTTCTGCCCAAAGAAACATCGACAAGCCCTGGTCATGAATCATGGCCCTAGCAGCCCCTATGATGGATCGATTCTTTCACTCTGCAACCCCATTCTGCTATGGGTTGTATGGAACACTCAACTCCCTCTTGATTCCTGCCTGCTTGCAGAAACCATCGAACTCCTTGGAGGTATATTCACCCCCATTGTCTGATATCAAGACCTTGATCTTCTTCTCTGTCTGGTTCTCAACTAGAGCTTTGAACTCCTAAAACCTGCTAAAGACTTCATCCTTGGTCTTTAATAAGTAGATCCATGTCTTGCGAGAGAAATCATCAATAAAGGAAACATAGTACATGCTACTTGAAATTGATGCTACTGACATCGGTCCACAAACATCCGAATGTACTAGATCTAGTATCTTCTTAGACCTATGCTCACTATTTGGGAAAACAGCCTTGGCATGCTTGCCAAGCGTGCACCCTCTGCATACTCCTTGTTGCTCAATGCTGAACTCTGGAAGACCTGTGACTATCTCCCTCAGAATAGGCAATGCTCTATGATGCAGGTGCCCCATCCTCTTGTGCCACAAATCACACAAGTTGTTACTGCTATGAACTAGGGCTCGAACGGGTTCACCCTGCAACCTGTATAGATTACCTTCTCTAACCCCTATTACTTGTGTTGTTTCGAGGCTAGATTCTTTTGGTCTAATAAGGACATGTTGGTTCTTGAAATCCATTGCATAACCCTTATCCTCCATAACCGAAACTGAAAGCAAGTTCTTCCTGAGACCTGGAACAAACAAAACATCATCAAAGTCCAAAGAGTTCCTTGACTGGAGTCGAAAATAAATGGTACCAATTCCTACAACTGGATAGTTGGTATCATCACCAAGCTCAACCTGAACCCCTGAGTCCTGCTCTTGTAGACTGGTAAAACATTGTCGGGCTGATGTCATATGCCGAGATGCCCCACTATCCACATACCAAGCATTTCTTGGAACCGTGCTGGTAGAAAGACAAGAGACCAATGAGAAATCCTTCTCGAATTTGGCAGCAAACTCACTCATATGAGTTTTTGCCGAGGCTTCTACCTGCATCTGCTGCTGCTTCCCTTTGTCCTTCTTGTCTGGACACTGTGATGCTTAATGGCCGTGCTTATGTGAAGCACTTGATCTTGCTCAAGTCCTTCCCTGACTGTGAGGTTGACTCCTCATTCTTTACCTTACCCTTGCTGGGTCCTTTACCTTTTCCCTTCTTGGTTTTCCAAAAAAGAGCTAGGTTATCGTCACCACCTTTCTTGCTGGCCTTTGACTCCATCCGAGTCTTCTCCTGGATGAAGTCATCCCACAATTTCTCAAATTTGGGAAGGTTCTCACGAGCACAAATGCCTTTGACAAATGGTTCCCATGAAGCTGAGAAACCATTAAGTGCCACGTTCACCAACTCTGTGTCTTCAACCTTCTCCCCTACTGCTGCCAATTGATCACGAATCTGCGTGATCTTCATCAAGTAACTGGTAACGTTGTCAGATCTAGTCATCTCCATAGATCTGAGTTTGTTCCGCAATATCATCTTCCTATTTATGTTCTCGCTCTAGTAGAGGCTAACCAGGGCATCGAACATCTCCTTTGCCTTAGTCTTCTCGGATATGTGAGGAATCAGGTGATCCTTCACTGCATCCAAGATCATCCGCTTGGCCTTCACTTCCTTCTTTTTATGAGCTGCTAATTGTTGCGGATATGTAGGCAAAGTAACATCATCCTTGACAATATCCCAAAGATCATTCTCTTCCAGTAAGAACATTACCCTAGCTTTCCAGGGCAAGAAATTTGAGGCACCTTCCAATCTATCCTCAAATTTGAGGCCAGCTGCTGCCATCTTTGAGATCTGCTGAAATATTAATGACTAAAAACAAAAAGTCCTGCAAATAAGCTTAGTCCTTCAAGCGAAAAAAAAATATGAAACCCTAACTGCTGTCTTTTTTTTTTTTTAAATTTACAGCAGAAATCTACTGCTGTAAACCCTTGAGGATCTCAATCACAGAACCTAGCTCTGATACCGTCTAAATTTTCCAAACCCTAGATAACTGCTGTCCTATGTTATTTTAAAATAAATCAGATCTGAGAATAATTTATTCAAACATGCAACAATCACACAGATGGCTGGAAAAAATAAACAACGTGAACAGCAGAAGTTAAATATATTTCTGAACCTGAAATATTACAAATAAAAGAGGCTACAACTACAGCAGAACGCTTATGTTCTCTTGCTGCTTTTCTAGCCAGCAATCACTGTTCTTCTCTTAAGCTTGTATTTTTCCTTCAACAATTTGTTCTCCTCCCATTCTTTTCTATGTGTCTAAAACACCCTTGATCTTCTCTTTTTCTCTTTGAAAAAGGTAACCCTAATCTCTCTAACCCTAAGATTAGATCTCATCTCATCTTGAGATGTAAGGTTAAAAATAGAAAATCACTTAAGTGAATTACAAAATAGAATCACTTAAGTGAACTTAAAAATAGAAAATCACTTAAGTGAATTTCAAAATAGAATTAGAAATGTCTCGAACCACTTCTGGCACATTCATACTGAAGCCTGTGCAAGAAGTTCCTGTCCGAGCTACATTTCTCAACACTCAGGACTCTCATGTGTCTCACAAATGAAAATGATGTCGTGTCCGTTGATCACATCAACAAGGGACCCTGGGGCAGACCATGTCATACCATTACAGTTCCAACAAGCTTATTAGTCTCCTCCCATCCGTGTTGAAGGAGTCATTTGGTAGGTAAGGGTTTGGACCACCTTGATGGTGGAGAGTCCCTGATCACTGCACACAGAATACGAATAACTGCCCATTTGTTGACTTTCCTAACTGCGCCTACCTGTTCTCTAACTTTCTTCAATTCAACAACCTGGAGTCACGTAAGGTCCTCATCAAGATAGATCATCTTGAAGATTAAATTATTTATGTTTGGCCCTCAGTGCCTTCATATGATCTTCCGCACTCTTGAAGCGTATGACCAATGTGGAATCGAGAGAGACCCATGCTTTCTCAAGAGTGATGTTTGTTAACTCAAGAGTGTTATGAACTGAGGCATTACCGGCTTGAGGCGGATTAGTAGGTTTGGGCACCCCACGGACCCTGAGATTGAGGGCTTTAGCATTGCGAATCCTTTCTTCTTCAAATTTAGCCTGGACATCAAGCTCAACTATAGGAAGGGGGTTCTTCTCGACTACAACCTGAACCCAATATTGTTGGTCAGCTAATTTCAGACTCTGTGTTGTTGATGCTTCCTTGAGACGTTCTTGTTCAACCAGAAGGACAGCCTGTTCATCTTGGATTTTTGAAATTTCAAAGTGAAAATTCACAGAATCATGAGGAGACTGTTCAATGTGTGTAGTCTGCAATTGAATAATAATAGCCTGCTAATCCTGAAGCTTACTCTGAAGATCCGAGATAATGCAGCTGTGTTGGTCAAAAATCTGCCTTGGCTATGAAATGATCTATTCATGCGCCCTAGACCCGGCCAACATTGAAAGCTCGGGAGGAAGAAATGCCTCTCGTGCCAATCTCTAAAGATGGGCTAGTTCCCTTACTATTCTAATTGGGGGGATTTGAGGATAGATAACAGGGAAGAGATTAACAAATGACTGAAAGGAATGGGAAATATGGCGACAGGCCAGATAGAACAAGGGTGATGAACTAACAGCACGATAACTTAGCTGTACGTCAAATCAAATAGCACTCAATACAGAAAACTAATAGAAATTAAAACTAGGCATCTAACATATGCAACCTCCAGGGCTATTCCAGGGTTCACGATTTATCAGAAGCTAAATCTAGATATTAGAATTCAAGCCTACAGACAAACCAAAGAATTTAATAGAAAATAAGCAATAGAAGACATAGACACAAATAGAAGTCTAGAGTTAGAGCCAGACATTCTCTGTATTGATAGTAGAATTTGAGCCACAACAAGCTTCTAGCAAACGTCCATCCTTAGCTACAGAAAAGAAACTGGCTTTTATAGAGGATGTCGCCTCCTGAAACATTAATGCCCAACCACTTCTATGACGATGATAGGTAGATTCGATTCGGAACCGACTCAACAACACAAATTTGATTTGGCAGATAACTTAGCATTGAATGCAGAAGGTTCCGGTGATCCACCACGATCGGACGGCTAGCAGCGCAGCTTTGGGGTCGGTTGAGCAGTCAATGGTAGTTCTGGGCAGTTCATGATGTTTTCGAGCAGTCCACGACGGTTCTAGATAGCTTTCGCTGTGTTCGGGGCCTGCCTGGAGTTTCGCTCCATAACTGGAGCGACGGTACTTTCGCCCCAAAATTGGAGCGAAAGTGTCCTCTGCCATGCCTTTAGAAACTTTCCTTACACCCTGTCCAGCTTTCGTTTTGGATGTTGCTTCCTGGGTGGAGCAACGAAGAATTTCGCTCCGTAAGTGGAGCGATTGGAAGATTCGATCCACTGGTGGAGCGACACTAAGCTTGACTGCGCCTTGACTTCCTTTTGAGCTTATCGCTCCCTGGGTGGAGCGACGAAGACTTTCGCTCCATAAGTGGAGCGCTTGGGACTTTCGCTCCACTAGTGGAGCGAAAGCACCTTTGACCAGATTTTGACCTCTTTTGCACTTTCGGACTTTCCCTCCACTGGTGGAGCGACTGGGAGATTTGCTCCACTGGTGGAGCGACAAGAACTTTGACCGTAAGTTTGACTTCCTTTGCAGCTTGTCGCTCCTTGGGTGGAGCAAAAGCCTGGCTAGTGCACACTTAATTCTTTCTGGAGGCTTTCGCTCCACTCCAAGTGAAAACGCTTCGTGCCTTAACCAAACTTAACCATTTGACCATTTGCTTCCCCTTGCCTTTCTGGGAACTTTCGCTCCACCGGTGGAGCGAAAGCGTCCCTACACTGTACTTCAAGAAAACATGCTCCAAAAATTGCCTACGTGCTGGAAACCATTATCATGTGCGCAGAGAATGAAATGAAGCTACTAAAAACAGCCTTAAGGCAACAAACACATTCACAACATCGCCCATGCTAAAACATCTACAATTTTGCATGCGAAACGACAGGAAAAGTGCAGAAAAGCAGAGAAACCACAGAATCCGAAAGAAGATGATTTTGAGTAAAGAGAGAGAGCTGGTGAAAACACAACAACATAACATCTTAACCATTTTTCATGGAAAAAGAGAAGTTTTACAATGATTAACTCTCAAAAACTGCATACAACTTAAAGTTCTGCAAAATGTGGCAAGAATGGCAACATCTCTGGCGGCTCGCGGGGTATTGAGCCTGCCTCAATGCAAAGATCCCAAGCCCTATCCTTGGGTTGCAGAGTCATCTTCACTCTCAACATCTTCTGACTGCTCCTGCTCGTCGTTGTTGCTTGGAAGCTCTTGGAGTCGGTCCTCTTCCTCTTCTTTCTCTAGTTCACCTTCTGTCTCCTCTTTTTCTTGCTCGCGTAAATGGGGGAGAAATCTGTCCAGCGAGCTCCTAAACACATGCTTGTACACCGCAGAAGCATCGATCCAACGGTCGAGGGAAAAGGTTGTCTGCTTCTGGAGGTCTTGAATCAAGTAACGGTAGGTCTCGATGCGCTCAATATCAGCCAGATCCAGCCTCCGGTTGAACTCCTGCAAGCAAGACTCGATTTGGGCATACTTAGCCATGAAAGGCATCACCTATGCATCAAAAATCGGGTCTTCCCAAGTGTCAATGTCTGAGGCACTGTCAACAAATGCCACCCATATCATCTCTAACTCCTCAAGCGATGGAATAGGTCCTTCAAGGCATAGTAGAGAAAATCAGAATCGGGTAGTAAATTGACTAGGAAAAAATTGGCAAAAAATCGGGGAAAAAAAAAACGAAGAAAACGATTTTTTTTTTAATTTTTCATACATATTACAATGAATTAACATTATGCAAATCAAATATTGCAATAAAAGCAACAATTCAAGTCGAGACTCAAGACATCATACAAGGCCCAAGCTTTAAGTACACATGAAAGTCACAAAACACATCCTGTATTGGTTATAATATGTAAAGGTACAAATTTACAAGTAACAAGAAGGAAAAAAAGGTTTCATTTTTTATATGCCTGCACATTGAAACAACAACAAAGTTACAATCACTTGAAAAAAAGGAAAAAAAACCTAAACCCTAAACCAAAAGGCTAGGGTTTAGGGTTTAAAATTGAAACATTGACAGCTGAAAAATGGGCGTGCATACATAGTTGTCAGGCAGCAATATTTGCTTAAAAAGAGGAGGAAAAAAAACCCTAAACCCAAAACCCTAGGCCCTAGACTAGGGTTTAGGGTTTAAACTTCAAGTTCAAAGTTTAAAGTTTCAAATTCAAACACTAACAGCTGAAAAATGGGCTTGCATACATAGTTACCTGACAGCAATATTTACTTATTTACTTTAAAAGAGGAAAAAAAAAAAAACCCTAGGGCCTAGCCTAGGGTTTAGGGTTTAAACTTCAAAGTTTCAAACATTAACAGTTGAAAAATGGGCTTGCATACATAGTTATCAGGCAAAAATATTTACTTTAAAAAAGAAAAAAGAAAAAAAACCCAAAACCCTAAACTAGGGTTTCAGATTTAGGGTTTAAACTTTAAACTTCGAAGTTCAAACATTAACAGCTGAAAAATGGGCTTGCATAGAAAACCCTAAATTGGCCACAGCTTGAAAAAAAAAAATTGCAGATTTTTGCCGATTTTTTTAAAAAATCGTCAAAAAATCGCCAGACTCGCGATAAGTTGCCGAGTCACTCGTTTTGCGAATGACTCGCAATTAACTCGTGATTTTTTGCCGATTTTCGTAACTATGCTTCAGGGTCTATGAAGCCGGGGATGCCGATTTGAGCGAGGGTGTTGAAGTACTGCAGTGAAACATCTCTTTCTTGCTTGAGGGTGTTTGAAAGCTTACAAGCCCTTTTGGCCAGCTCGAGCTTCATGAAGAAAGCGTAGAGTCATCTTCGTTGTTGCCCAGGATCGAGCCAGAGAGCTCATAGGAGTAAGGTGGGCACTCACATCTTCGATTTTTCGGAGCTGCGTGGCTATGTCTAGCCAATGATTAACGTCTGATTGGGCAGATTCCAAAATCAAGTCGCCAGCAACAACTTCCTCCTACACCTCCCTGAAAAATGTTAAAACTGTAACACCCCGCGCAACTCTTGCTGGGAAGTCTGCCAGGAACTGCAGGCGCATCTCCTTGAGGCGCTCCCTAGAGAACGCGACAGGCTGTGACGTCTTTTCAGCTAATTCGGCCTACAACTTCTGAACCTAAACGGTGAGTGACTGTATCTGCTGATTTGCTTGGGCGCACGCCTTAATCTGTTGATCGCACGCCTAGGAATGCTCATCGTTCTCCGCCTCTAGCGAAAGCACGCGCTGTCTCAGTTGTGCAGCTTCAGACTCCAGCGCCTCAATCTGTCTCTTCGCCCCTGCCAAGGCCTCTTCAAGTTCAAAATTCTTGGCTTGCGCTTCAAAGAAGCACTCCTTGTAGTACTCACCATGAACATAGATGGATCCAATGTCAACTTGAATGTTGCCCATCTTCCGTGCCATATTCATTTTGGTCACATCGTCCACGGTATGGCGGTAGGCATAATCAACCGGGGTCATCTCCCCCAAGGGCTTCTATACAACTGGTATCTTCTCCACCATGTGAAGCTCCATTTTCTCTGGATCGATGATGGATGCTTTCTCAGTTTGCGCCAGAACCTGCGCTTCCTTCTTCCGACGGTCCCTCACCCAGCGTGATGAGCTATGGCATGCATTGCAAATGCTCTCTGCAACAAGCTAGTGTGTCATTTCTATCTCTAACTCAAGCGGCTCCTGAACACCCACTCCGAGGATCGGCGTGAAAGTAAGGAGGGGAAGCTGCGGCTCAGGTTCGGACAGAATACGGGAAACAGGAGGGGAAGCGACTGCGCTAACCCTCAAAGGCGCTTGGGTTTGGATATCGATTGCGGAGATAGTAGGTTTGGGCATTGAAACATCAGACGTAGTCGACGCCATGATAGCAGAGGGCAGCGAAAGAGAAAAAGGGTTTATCTTTGCCACGGAGGAAATATCAGTGATAGGGTCTCCCGCGACAGAAAAAGGGAGGCTGACAGATGCAGAGATCACAAAAGCATTAGGGTTTGTGGCAAAAGACGCGAATGCAGCTGAGGGCGACAAAAGGGGTGTGGAAACCGAAATGCTGGGAACTGTGGAGTGGGATAACGGGAGAGAAATAGAAGCAGCGACTAAGGAAACAGAAACCACGACAAGAATTTCAGGCACTGAGGAAACGGCGGCTGCAGAAGGGGAAGAAGAAAGAGGCGAAGATGAGTGCGTACCTTCGGGCTCCGTGATCAAAGGAGTCGAGGAAGATGGACGTTGCGTGTGTTAGTCTTCTCTTTCTTCTGCACCTGGTGTGTCTACATCAATGACCTCTACATTTTCAATCTTCTACTCTTCCGACTACACCGCCATAGGAACTTCGGGAGCGCTCGACGAGGGGTTCTCAGGAACAACCTGAGAGCTCGCCCTGAAGGGTCTTTGAGGGATGGTGCGCAGCCTCTTTTTCGCTTGCTGCAACATAGGCGCTTCCTCAGCTTTTCTTTTCGGGAGAGCGCTCTTCTTATTAGACAATGGCCCACTCTCTCCAACCAATGGTGAATCACTCAGGATTGCCTTGCCCTTGCCTTCTACCACGTGCCTCTTAGTTGCCAGGTCGTCCACCTCGTCAAGGCTTCGCGTGCTTCGGGGCACAATCTCGAAAAACGAGAGGGCCCGATAGGTGTCTATGTTTTCGTCGTAGAACTTGGAGAACCTATCGTCCATCGCCATTGGGTAGTAAGAAGATGTCTTGTCATTATGGACCCTCATGATCCACCATTCTTTGATTTTGTGGTCTAACCAATGCTTCAGCTTTGCTTTCATCACCGCAAAAACACTCCTGGGCAGCCTCTGCTCCAGGTTGACAGTCGGGTCGTACTCACTCTCCATGGTGTAAAAATCGTGCCAGGGGGACAAAGGCACCATATTGTCGACATGCCACTCCAACTCGCATCCCCTAGGGTTATTCCGTTGAGTAACCATGTCTGAGCAAGGGCAGCTGTGAAAGGACTTTGCTCCAATGTGGTCCCGGAAGATGTCATGCGAATCATATTTCCAACGCTGGGGGAGCTCAATCAATCCGTAGTCGACCATCGTTACTGTAAGCACAACGTTTTGACCATACTACGTCACCTTGATGTCCCCAAACTCGAAGGGTATAGGGCACGTGAGCTTCCTCCCCCTGCCTTTCCCGTACACTTCGTTGGCATAGTCGCACTGTCGGGTGACCTCTAGGGCAAACAGGTAGGGTGTGGTGTAAAAGGGCAACAGAAAGGGCTTCTCTCTGAACCCGAAAATCCTGATAACCAAACCTTGGGTGAGCAGAAAAACGTCCCCCATCTCACCGTCCACTACTTTGTCCCTCATCTTCGCGAGAACTCGTTCACAGCGGCCGTAGATCAGCTCCAGCGCCGGCCCCAAGAAAACTTGATTAAAAATGTAGTATGATTCATCTCTAGACAAGTTCTGCGTCCAGAGATAAACCGACAACGCCTTACCTTCCTCGTTCGTCTGGTTCTTGGGGATGTAGGGGAACTTATCATGCAGATGGTAAAATAAGTACCACACTAGGGAGGAGCAAAGCCTGAACTCGTCTTTGCGGCTTTGCAGCTAGGATAGTGATACGTGCAACTTCCGCGCCACCCATTCTGCCCAGTCGAAGAAAACTGGTATAGCACCCGGCTTCATCTTGGATGGGGAATAAATCTCATTTTCAAAGATGGACTCCACCATGGACACCTGCCAGTCGTAGACTACGTCAGAGAGCCCCATCACCCACGCCAAAATCGAATATATGTCGTGGTGTACAAATTCTGTCAGGCGCATGGATAGCTGGGGAAACCCGTCGGATGATGACGCTCCTCCCAACTGCCCCCTCATAAACTGGCACATCCCAGGCGTAGGCTGATACCTGGCGCCCTGCTCGGAACTATTGATTTTTCTGGGGGGGAAATCAAACGAGGGCATCTTCCCACAGGCAAAGGCCTCTCGAACAGTGTCAACCGTGATAGCGAACAACGTTTTTCCCCTGGCATCCCGCACTGTTCTTGTTTGGGCGTCGTAAAACCGCAACACTGCCTGCACAAATTCTGAGAAATGGTGTACAGGCGTACACATGTAAAAGAGCAAGTGGGAATGATAAACTGCAGCCAATGGGTTCCCAGTCGGGTTTTCTTTATGAGCCTCTTCTACATCATGGCGCAGCTGCTCCAGGTCCTTGTACGTCATCATACACTCCCGAAGTCTGAAGAGACTATCTTTAGGCGACGTCAACTTTACCGGCTTCTTCTCACGCTTTGCGGCTTCTTCGAGCCGCTCTCCTTCGTGGGCGTCACCTTCTCCTTGGATGCTTTCTCCTTTTGTTCTCCACTCTTCTTACCCATGTCTGCTGACGGATTGCTCTGAATCAAACTCTCGCAGATAATCGCTTCGAAAACTGCAAGAGCAAGGGCAGTAGGGAAACACGACTGCAACTGCAACTGCAATTGAGGGCACGAAATGAGTCCGGGAAACCCCTACCTTATAGCGCTCCTTCACATCTACCACCTTAAATGCCAACGCCGGGAGTTAATGCAAGTGAAAATCGTGGGTGCAATCGTGCGCTTTTGATTTGCCCTCATGCTGGTAGTTCGCCATCGAAAACGATGAATAACGATGCCGAACAAGAAAATGCTCCTTGGGACGCGTGCTCCTCGAGAGGAGAACTTACTTGGATCTGCCACGGGGCTTGCACTTCGGACGTTGCTGAGCGACAATGCTTTGATTGGATAGGGACGAACGGCCCACTTTATAACGCTCCGCTAGGGTTAGACGACATTTTTCGAATTTATCCTACTTAACACTTGGTGCTTTCCGGATGGACGACCTTAAAGGAAATTTAAAAAATAAAATGCAAGACTTTTTAAAATGGAAGGGGGGAGACTTTCGCTCCACTAGTGGAGCGAAAGTCTCTTATTCACTTTTTTTTTTACTTCTCTTTTTTTTTTTTTAGATGATAATGAATAAAAACAAACCTGGCGAATTATTGACTTTTCTCGGAACTCGACGGGTGATAAGCTTTCAACAGAAAACCGTTCACCGAAATCGGGAGAGTGGAACCCTCCATGTCCTACAGAACGAAGGAGTTGATCTGATTGACGCCGGAGACTCGAAATGGGCCTTCCTAGAAGGCGCCGAATTTGTCATGATTCCCGGGCTTGGATTTTTTCTCATTCCATTTCAGCAGCATGTCACTAACCTGGAAAGTCCGATCAGAGGTCCTTTTGCCAAACCATATTTTCGTGGTTTCGGCGTGCTTCATAAAAGCCTCAGAGGCCTTTTCTCTTTCCTCCTCCAACTGCAAAAGTTGGGCTATTCTGACGTTGATGGGGTCAAACTCTTCATCTCCACCATCCAACGATCAGAGAGATTGCAACGAGAATAATTTGATGTGCATGGGGAGCACTGCTTCCTTCCCATATACCAGGGAATATGGGGATGTCTTGATTGATTTCTTGATGGAAATTTGGTCAGCCCATAACGTGATGTCCAGAAGCAAATGCCAACTCCGCTTGTTGTCTTCCAATGTCCTTTTCAGGGTCCTAAGTTCTTATTTGTGGACTCCGCCAAACCATTGCCCTGCAGGTAGTAGTTAGAAGAAGTTTTCAGGTAAATACCATACTTGCGAATGTGCACATTTTGACACCGGAGAAATGAGTGCCATTGTCAGTTACTATCACATCCAGGATCCCAAAGCAAGTTATCAGTCCTTCCAAGAAGGCGATGACAACATCCTGGTTAGCCTGCTTGGTGGGCACCGCTTCTGCCCTTCGAGTAAAGTAGTCAGTAGCCGTCAAGATATACTTGTGCCCTGCTAAAGAATTGGGCTCTATTATCCCAATAAAATCTAAACCCCATTGCTAAAACAGAGCTTCGACCTGAATCGGGTGCAGGCGCAGAGAAGCATTCCTGGTGCGGCCGACGTACCTTTGACATTTATCGCACTTCCGGCTAACTTCGAATGCATCGACAAAAATGGTAGGCGAATAATAGCCTGTTTTTATTATTTTCAAGGCCATAGGCCTTCCGGAAAAATGGCCCCTGGACATTCCAAAATGGAATTCTTCCAGGATTTTCTCTTTTTCTGTCCCCCTGACACATCTCAGGAGGACCTCGTCAATATTCTTGAAGAACAACCCGTTGGGCAGCAACACATATCTATAGGCCTGAAGCTTGAACCTCCTCCTTTGCGAAGAGTTGGGGTTAGAAGGGCACCGCCCTGTAGAGAAGTACTCCACCAGGTCCTCTGTCCAATCTTTGTCAGACATAGGGCGATTTGCAAGATTGCCCTCTTGCACCGGATCATCCCATTGGCAAGTTGTCACCTCGGATGCAACACTCCTGGCTAACTCTTGGCATAAGGCTCGGTCGCGGACTAGTTTAGTGGGCCGGACCTCTATGTCAAAATCTTGGATCTTGGAAATCCAACCTGCCCTCTTATTGCCGAGTTCGCCTTGGATGATGAAGTTTTGAACGTCCGGGTGTATCACGTATACTATCGTCTTACTCTGAGAGATGAAATGACGAAACTTCTTCAACGACTGCATCACCACATGGACTTGTCTTTCGATGAAATTGAACTTATCCTCACACGGGAGGATAACTTGACTTAGGAAAGCAATTGGCCGCTCGTCCCCATCCTCGTTTTTCTGGGTAAGGGTAGTTGCGTAGCTTTCCGGCTCTCCGACAGCGTAGAGGATAAAATCCTTGGAGCAGTCGAGGTTCACTAGAACGGGGGGTTGGGCGATTCTCTCTTTTATCTCTTTGAATGCCTGCCTTCTCTCCTCGGTCCATTGGAACTCAGCATCCTTCATGAGGAGTTCCGTCATCAGCTTGACTACCTGGGCAAAGTCGAAAATGAATTTCCAAACAAAATTAATTTGCCCAAAGAAGGATTGGAGTCCCTTCTTGCTTGCTGGCAGAGGTACCTTGAGCAAGGCTTCCGCCCTGGAAGGATCTATAGCTAGTCCTATTTTCGATATGACGTGGCCCAGGAGCTTACCTTCCTTAACCGTGAAAATTGACTTCTTCGGGTTTATCGAGATCCCGAATTCCCGACATTTCTCAAACACCTGTCATAAATGTAGACCGTGTTCCTCCCTTTTGTGGGAAAAACAGTCATGTCATCAAGATAAATAACAATAATGTGATTGAGCAACTCACCAAAGGCTAAGTCCATTGCTCTCTGGAAAGTTGCGCCAACGTTTGAGAGGCCGAACAGCATGCGCTGGTAAGCGAAGGTGCCCCACTTGGTGGTGAAGGAAGTTTTGAACTGGTCCTCATCTTTGACCCAGATCTGATTATACCCTGAAAAGCTGTCCAGCAGAGAGAATCTTTGCGCTCCTGCCACTACATGAAGTATTTGGTCAATTTGGGGCAATGGATAATGATCCTTCAGCAAAGCCTGATTAAGGTTCCGGAAGCCTACGCCACCTAGGAAGAGTGCTTGATGGGATATATAATTTTTGCCTCGAGCATCTTCAGGAGCTCGGCTTTCATCAGCATCTCTATCTTTGGATTGACAGGCCTTTGCTTTTGCATGACAAGTTTGACTCCTTGGAGCTCAATTGTATGCTGGAAGACATCCTTGTCATACCCCTTCAAGTCATGGTAGCTCCAGGCAACAATGTCCGGATATTCTTTACAGAGGGTTCTGATATGTTGTATTTCCAGTGGTGTGCAATCAGTTCCCACTTTAATCATTTTTCCGGCCTCCAGTTCAAGCTCTTCATACTCTCTCGCATCCACCTTAATCTTGTGGGGGAGAGACCGATCGTCCTGGTCGAAAAAACTTTTGAGGGTGATCTATAACTTCTTTATTCCGAGTTTCTTTGCCTTTCATAACCCCAAACACAGGACTTCATACTTAGCGGCATTATTTGTACAGCTCCATGCAAGCCTATACGAGTAAGTCTTCTGATTTTCGGAAGGGGAGACGAGGACAACTGCTCCAACGCCGTTCTTGCATCAGGCGCCGTCAAAGAAGAGCTTCCATAGTTGATCGTCCATGGTGTCCGCATCACTCAGTACCTTAGCCTTTTCAGGCTTGGTAATCGAGTAGCACCCGATGTCTGACTCTATCATAGCGTTGAAATTACGCATAGAGAACTCATCCTCTATGCGGAGCTCGTCAAGAGCTTCCTCCATCAGCTCTACCTTTTCTTCTACTTCCTCTACTTTGTCAATGATGTTGACTGAGTCCATGGGTTTTCCGCATCTTGGATCCTTTCAATGTGAAAGGTAGAGGGCTTTTCATTAAAAAATTTGATCCTCCTTCCTCTGAAGGGGATCTCCAGGTGCGAATAATCAAGAGACAAATAGCCTCCAAGCTTGGCAGTGAATTCCCTTGATAAGCACATGCTAAAATAAGGCTCCAAGTCTACTACCACAACTTCTTGAATCATTGTGATCTGCGGCATCTTGTGCAGCACGATCAGGATGTCCTTGATGGCTCCCACTGTCTTAACTGGAGTTCCGTCCAGTTGAAGCACTCCGGGACTACTCTTGGTGTACTCCATGCCCAAGATTTCGCATACAGCTTTGGGCATTACAGTGGTGGCAGCGTCAGAATCAACCATGCAATTATGCACGACCCACCCCTCCATCCTGAGGGATAGATAAAATGGCGGCGGCCTATTCTTCCCAGTGGCGGAGGTAGTCAGCGGCTGTGTCAAGACGGTCTGGGTTCGCCTCCCCTTGCCCTTAACGGACTTGAGGGATTCCTGCAACAGGTCGACCTGACCAGGCAGCTAAAGCGCGTCGAAGAGGCTTACCTTAGCTGGAGTCTACCTTAACTTGATGATGTTGTACGCTCCAGCACCAGATTCGCCTCCCTCCTTAGCAGTTTTGTACCGGGTCCGATACTGCTGCGTTGCTTCCACTCTCTAGCGTTTGGTCAGTGAGGAGTATCGTAGCTTTTCTCTCACCTAATCTCTTGCTTCGGTTTGGGGTAGAGAGGTTGAAGCTTGCGGTTGAGGGGTCCTCCCTTTTACTCTTGGAGGTAGGTAGTCCTTTAGTCGGGTAGAATCTTTCGGCTCTGATACTTGAACTGACCCCTTTTCTGGTGGCGAGGGTGCCTTCTCACTTGGCAGTTTGGGATTAGCAGGCACCTTGAATGGTTCCATCTGAACCAGTTCAACCTCAATTGGCTTCTTTCCCATCCTCATCAAAACGTAGACCTGCTCGATAGGGGGAATCATGAAATTACGGTTAGCTTCCCTTATCATTTTTACCTATCTGCCAGGTGCGCCATCTGCAAGTGTTTGCACATAGTTCAGATTAACCATGCAGGTTTCTTCACTATGCGGGTCATTGCAGGTGGAGCACCAGTAAGCCCTACCGGATGAACCGGCTTCATCGCTTTCCAACATCGCGGAGTTTCTCTCATGAGCTCTACCGATGGGAGCAGCTTTCTCCCTAGTGATCGGAGGAGGAAACCTCCTTGGCTGATAACTTTGATCATTCTGCCTCCTCTGCATGATAGTCATCTCGTTCGCAATCGTTTTCACATATGCACGCAAATCTTGCAACTCTTTGACCTGATCCGCGTTTAAGGCTACCTAAGGCGTAGGCGCGGGTAATGCCAATGGCACCAACAGTGGAGGCAATGCCAGATATTGAGGAGCTGGAAGTTAAGGAATGGCAGGCGCTTGATACTGAGGGGTAGGTACCTGAAATTGCGGAGTGGGTACCGCTTGATTCTGTGGATTGGGGTTCCGCGGCTGATTGAGGTACATCGGAGATGCAGGTGGAGCAGATGCATTGGGGTACATGTTCTACGAGAAATCTGGGTAAATCGACATGGTCGTCTTTGGAGGCAACTTGCCAATAGCTACCAAGTCAGCTTCAGCCTTCTGGGTCTGCTCGTATAAAGCAGGGAAAGTGTTGATATTAGCATGTCGGATGCTCATGCTTATATCCGAATGAAAAGCTCTTAAGTAGTAGAAGGTTGCTTGCTCCGAGGTAGGTCGAAGGCCAGGCGTGACTCTCTGCCAGGTTCGAGCAAACCTGACGTTGAAGTAAGCTATTTTCTCTTAAGGGTGCCTCTGTATTGTTGTAAACTGATGCAATAGTGAGAATGGGTCTGCTACTTCATTGAACCCTTTGATCAATGCTTCATTTATAAATGCTTCCTGCATGGCTTCCCATCGTCCAAATGGTTGTGTATTTTCTCTCTTCAAGTACCAATCTATGGCCATGCCTCGCAAAGTCCCAAGAAATAGTTGCAACCATTCTGTTGGTTGTGTCACTCCATTTGCCTTCCAAATCGTGGTACAAGTACCTATGTGGCATGTTGGGTCTTCTTTCCCTTGCCCAGTGAAGCGAAGGCATTTTTGTTTGCCCGCTTTATTGGCAACGTGTGCCATTGGAACTCTTCCAATCTCCTTGTCACTTGATGACGATGCCTATACGGTTCTATCCCACTCTCTCTCAGTCGTAGGTGGTACAAGTGTTTCTTGTTCAAATGCCTGTTATTCAAATAGCCTTCTTCCAAACTCCCGTACGTCACAAATTTGCGAATAAACAATATGCAGTTCTGGTCTTCCTCCCCAAGACTCCTCACGTGGTTGCTCTGGTGCCAAACTCTGATCTTCCGCACCCATTGGCAACTCCACTCCGTTGGCTCAAGTGTTACCATCCGCTCTTCACTTCCAATATTAGTTTCAACACTTCCTCGACTATTTGATTTTACACTTCGTTCTCTGTTGACAATAGCAATGTCTGCCACCTTTCTCTTTCAACTTTTGGACTCTTGTCCTCCAAGGGGTTCCCCACTCTCTCCACCTCTGGTTGTGAAACTTTGTCTCTAGTTTGTGTGCTTCGATTTTCCAGCCTCACTTTTCCTAAGTGGTTGCTTCACTGTTTGTATTTGATTCCTCCTTTGTCGGCCTTGCAACCTTGAATCTGTCATTCACCTCCTTGTCTTATCACGTCCACTTCCTCTTTTGACCCAAACTTGATTAGGCAATGATGCCAAATGTAGATAGCGGTGAGTACTTCCCAAGACGAGGGAATGACAGGGTTTAGTGGGGAAAGAAGTGGCAACTCATACCGAGGAACAAGTCATTATGTTTTAACTACCAACTGTGTTGTTGTCACCCAAACGGCTGAATACCTGATGGCTTAGTACCGAACGAATCAGCCTAAGCGAGTAATCTTCCAACAGACACTCTATGGCTGATGATAGATTACCCCTGACAAATGCTTATAACTAATGACTGATGACTGAAGATTGACTAGCATAATGACGGATTGGTCTGACGAATAGTCTGTGATGGACAGGCTTATGATGGATAGTCTGTGATAGACAAGCTTATGACGGATAGGCTTATGACAGCACTAAACGTCGACTCCAGGCATGACGACTTCAGTCACGACGGCTCCAGCCATGGCGGCTACTACTTAGTTACGTCGACTCCTCCCGGACAGTTAGTCTTCTTGCTCTGCCTGAGTGCTCCTACCTGCAACATTGCAACACAACCTAGATCTACCAAATACAAATATTCAAGAGATAAAGTTGACACCAAATTATATCATTGCATTATCATGAAGATGATTACATCCGGTCTTGCGACTGTAGCACAATGCTACGTCCTTCCTATAACTAATCCTATGCAATGGACTTAAATAATTAGTGGATCATCTCTGATTGATATGTGTAATGTCCTACCCTGTTCTGAGAATGGAGTTTGCAATCTTTTTTTTTTATATAAATATATTCTAATTTTTTTGTGTTTTTTCAGATGATGAAAATGTACAGAAATTGCATAAACAACAAACTTTGACAAGCAATAACTTTCAAACTACTTATCCAGAAGCTCTGAAAATTGGTTTATAGATAATAAATATATAGATCTAGCAACCCATTAAAGGAAATTGGAAAATAACAATGTACCAGGTATCTATGTAAATCTGGAAATGACTGTTCAGACTCTGATCAGCAACCCAGGAAACTTGAATTTTCATTCAAAACTTCAAATACAATGTTCTATTTGCCCGGAAATCAGTACAAATTGCTCCTAAGAGCCAAGCGACCAGGTTCAGACCCAAAAACTGCCAAAAAAAGCAGATTTACAATTTGCATGAATTCCAATACAAGCTCCAGCTGTACGGTTAGGCAGGAAATTGGTATGACAGCCTTGGAAAAATGTGTAGCAGTAGAAAATAGTCTTCAATATTGGTCGATTTACTCCTCTAACCCAGGCACCTTGATATCAACACCAAACCCTAGCTTATTTCCTCAACAAATGGCTCTGTGAATGATTTCCAGGTGGTGCGCTACAGCCGGCAGTGGCATCCAAACTGAAGTATGAAGTCAGCTCTTGAAACCCCTGAAAATACTTGCCCAAACTTGACAAATATCTCTGAAAATGCAATCCTTATCAGCTCCAATGCCTTCCCTATGCTGGAAATGCTCCAATCAACCTGAGGATGTCTTTCAATCCCTAAGTTGATGTCCCTGTATGAGGATTTCGTCTCCAACAAGCTTAGAAAACCCTACAGATGCTCTACAAGTCTCCTTACACAATATCTCCCAATAACAATAGCCAAGAATGAATGAAATGAAGCATCTCAAGTCCTTTTATATCCACCTCCAAAGTGGTCGGCCCTTTTTGGCTATCACAAATACATTTTATAACATTAAAATATTTTAAATTGCCACTTTATGAATGTGGCATCCAATATTGGCCCTTTCATAAGTCACTTTTATGAAGTAAAATTAAAACTTAAGTGACTTACATTATCCTTATGTCCCCATTTTATAAAATAAAGTTATAACCATATTAAATTAAATATTTAATTTAATTTAATATAATTAAAACTTCGCTCATTAAAATCTCAAACCTCTGGTTATCCAATCCACGAATAGGAGGTAGAATCGGACACCCATTTCGCCAAAGAATCTCACTACACTGTCCGACATCACCGGAAACCCTGATAACTGACTTACTAAAAATAGTAAGTCCATGCTCCGCTATCTGAAACGGCCCCAAAATCTGGCAACTGAAAGCTTAGCACGTCCAGACGACAACCCCCCAACCTCCAGTGGGCTCCCCAACACCTGACACAGCCTACGGGAACCCGAGAGTAGGCTAGTCCACAAGGCTCCTGCTGACTGATTAGGAAGGGGACATTACAATATGGATGCTCTACAAAATGAAAAAGGGGGTCTATATATAGGGTGGCTTTGGTGGTTATGTAACCAACCAGGCCCCCAACTTCCCCAACCGTCTTGTTTCAGCCTTAACAAAACAGTCTTAACAATAGCTTAACAATTTGCATGACAGCTGATTACATTGTATTGATACACTAAATCTCATGCGTCTAATTATATTGCAATTACCTAATTAAGCGCTATACAACGTTGCTTTTGACCAAATTGACTATGCACATGTATCTATGTAAATACAATTTATAATGTAGACATTTCTTCAAACACTTTTAATTTCTTTTTGGAATTGCTGTCTACAAACCCCACAACTTGTTGACCCCAACCAACCTTCAACAGCCCAAATAGCCACCATAGCATGCATGTGTTTCGAAATGGGAAAGCCCTTGTTGAAGCAAAAGTGTGAGGCATTTGGTGAGCCACGTGGTTTGGACCCATGACCTTCCCCTTCAGAAGATTTGACCCAAAACATATTGTCGTTACGTTGCACTAGCCGGTGGTGTAAACAAGCCCAAACAACCTTTGAATGCCCTGTTCTGCACAAACCTCTCACCAAGCCTGCAGATATTCAGAAGGCTGTCATTTTAAAAAAATTAAATTTTAAATTTTGGAGGGAAAAAGGAAGAAAACCTTTTGGTTGCTGAAACGAGGCCTTAAATGACCAAATCTTCAAAAGTACTAAATTGGGTTCCCCCTTACATATCACAAAGAATCCAAAAATGCTAACAATTTATCCATATATGTTACGATTTGTCCTGTCCAACTCTTTTTTGGAACAACAAGCATCAAGCCATCCTCTCTCACCAAAGCAACATAAACAATTTTGGACCATTCTGACAACTTTTCCTAGTGGCTAGGAGGTCTTTGCCATGCATTGAAATTCATCCAAGATTTTACTAGCAATTTGAGGTGATCGAAAAACATTTAGCTTCTACTCCTTTGTTTTGAAAGTCATGTAGATTGGCCTCTCATATCTAATCCATCGACGTCAAAAGATCCAAACAAAAGAAGGAAATGGATTTACAAAAATCCATAAAAGACAAATAAGGTTTGTAAAAAAACTTAAAATTTTCAATCCACCATTTTTTAGCAGAACCATTGCTTCATCAATCAAGGCTTTTACTAGAATAATCCATCAGATAGCAATTAGTTAACTAGAAATGCACTGAATGTCAAAAAAGGGACATATGATGAACTTGTTGGTGAATTTTTCTTTGGGGCCAATCGATTGAGGTAGACCGGAGAGATCCTCATAATGCAAGCTCTAACTAGGTTTTTGGTGAAACCCTAAAAACTGTCAAACACCCAAATGCTCCCAACTATTCTTATTGCTTCTCGAATCACAACAAAAGAGCATAGCTTGAAATTTGAGGTCAAGTAATGGATATTCACGCCCACTTTGATACCATGCGAGATTTACTAATATATTTAGGAATGAATGGAATCAACACATTACTTAGCAGAGAAAAGTAAATCTCATATAAGCACAACAGAAATATGGAAGGTGCACTTAGACACCAAATAATCTCACTAACGAATAAAGAATTATCTCCAACCGATGAGTAAATGGTTGGACACGAAGGGGTATACATACCCAGATTACAAGTTACACTAGGTCGAAGTTAAAAAGCTGACCTTAAAATTAAAGATTTAATATTACAATAAAGTCACCTATAAAAGGTGCACATGGGCCCGTAGAGCAACATAGAAATGAATACAATACAAGGTTGGATGTGACCTCAAGTGAAGATTAACACCAATATACCACACCTCTTTCTTGGCCTCCAAAACTTCTTTGACTCCCTTAAACATGAATATCATAATTTGTGTAATGGTCCAATCTATGCAGGTTCTGCTTCACTGTCTACTCAGTTGAACTTTCTCAGCAGATAGGCCCTTAAACTTGTCGTGTCTTTGTTTTCAATAGCCATGGCCTGGTTATATGTTTTCTCATAGGTGATTGGACAAACTACTATGTTATTTCTGTACTTTGAAAGTTTGAATGCAATTCTTCAATGAACCACCTATTCTTCAATTCATCAACTAGAAGATTTTCCAATCTCCCAAGCACTTCTTTCAATCTCTAGTATATGAACGAACTGTTTCACTCTTTCCTCGCCTTGTAGTATAGAACTCTACTATGATCTCATTATCGTCTCCCAGCAGTCTGAACTCTCTCTCAAAACGTTTCCTCAATTCTTCTTAGCTTGTGAAATGGCGTCTAAGATAGAGTGGACCTTCCAAAATCTTCCAAGCCTCTTCTTGGAGAACATTCGCACTTCATCCTCTTCCTACAATCACATTTGTCAACTTCCCCAGAATCTCCATGTGCATAAGGATAGAGTTTTTGTCTTTTGATCATCAACATAACTGTGTTGAACATTTGTTCTAAAATCATGGATGTTTGCTCCAAAAGATGAACCATACTGTCAATGACATCATGTAATTTAGACCTACTGTGGAAAAGGTTTACCATCTTTATGGCATTGGCATTTGCAACACTAGTTCTGCAATTTGTTTTTCTGCTTGTCATCATGCTGAAATTTGATGGATCAGACAGCTCGATCAAGGTAACAGATTATTTCTTCAGTTTGTAGGGTGGAGCATTTTCCAACCTCCAAAGCAATTCTTTCTATCTTTGATTATATAAACAAAGAGTTTCATTCTTTCCTCGCCTTGTAGTATAGATTTCTACCATGATCTTATTATCATCTCACACCAGGTTTAATTCTCTCTTCAAAGCTTTCCACAATTGTTTCCAGGTTGTGAAATGACATCTATGATACCTTTCTAAAAATTGTCATCTGTGCCTCTCATGCTCATTAGAAACGAATGCAAAGGATAAGCTTCATCTGGCTAGCCATTGGCCATCCAAATGGTCTCACATGTTTTACAATGTCACATAAGATTCTCTTCCCTGTGTACATGGAATTTGGTCAGATTTTGTCTATCAATTGGAGGTGGAAGATCCATTTTGGTGGGCTCTTCTCAAGTCTGCAAGCATTGCCTCTTCACCCCATGCAGGGAACAAGGAAAATGAAGAATGCTTGGCTTAGGGCCGGCAATGCTGATGAGGATTTTGCATGGAAATGCCATTGTATGAGCATTTCAAATGGAAATTTGTCTAAGGCATTTCAAATGGAAATTGTATGAGCACAAAAGTTCAAATCTCTGCATTATGGCGGACATAGCCGTGATAATATGGTTTGTTGTAATAGCACAATAATATGGTTTGTTGAAATACCATCGTAATGGGATCATGATATAGAACAGTTGGGACCCATTTCAACCCTATATAATCAATTGCCAACATATATATCTATATATATGTCAGGAAGTCTAGTACTGCTTCTCTCCCAAGCCATACTTCAAATATTTACAACTTGTGCAATCTCGGACTCCACATAGTTAAAAAATACCATCTATTATTTTTAATTTATTGAACCCTGTTTTGTTTTCTAGTGATCCTGGAAGGAAAAAATGAAATTTTATTCATTTTTGAAGAATGGCACAAATCATGTTGACATCAAAATACTTCAAATAGAGAACAAAATTAAAAATATAACTTACATAGCTTGGGCCACTCTCTTGTTGAAAATTTTGTAAGCTAGCCCCTCGCAAAACCAATGGTGAACCTGGCAGTGAAGTTTTTGGAGAGATTGATAATGTTGGTGTTGGTCCAGGTGCTGAAGGAAGAGGCGAAATGGGTGAACGCAACATAGGAGTACTCTGGAGCGAGGACAGTGGTGATGCCAATGAAAATGTTGGCTGAAATGAAGATGATGATACAGGTGATCTTCTTGATGCAAGCATATTAACCTTTATCCTGAAATATAATATAAACTTGATCAACTTACGTCTGCCATATTCCTTCAACATGAAGACCAACATGACGTAGTACTTATTACCAAGTAACACTTGCATCAACTTACTTGTTATGAACATCAATGTACTCATCTGTCTCATCTAATATTTCCTCCTGAAACCACACAAAAATCCATAAAAGCATTAGTCAAATATGAAAGAATATTTGAACTTTATGTCGAAGAAAGCTTGTAATACACACTATCCTGTTGGAGCAATGGCCCAGCCGTAATCATATTTTACACCAAATGTCATTTCCATATATAAGATGCAACTTTTCAAAAAAAAAAAGACAGAGAAAGCCTGTGATGAGCTTCTCCTGCAGATATAAGCAATTCCAGGGACATTAACCAAATTGTAAATAAAATATTTTAGAATATTCAAAATGGTTATGCATGTTCTATTAGGGTAATGGATCACCATAAACTAGAATTGAGAGGGAATCAATGGGTAAATATGAATTAGTTTTATAACTTTAAAATAAAATGATGTGCTTGAGAGATCTGTGGATGCAAGAAATCAAAACAACATGAAACAGAATAATTCCCCTTTAAAGAAAAACATATTTATTATATATTGCAAAATAGAACATTACAACCTATATATAAAACATTTGGCATTAAGGTGACAAGAACTTTCAAATTAGAGACATGCAAAGATGCCTAGAAGCATTAAATTCCGCTCATGCTTATTATATCTTTGCTCAACAAGTCAGATTGTAAAGCTAGTTATAAACTTATAAGAAACAATCAGAAAAGTGTAATTTTCCATCTACAAAACATTTTTGTTAAATTCCTCTCGAAAACCCTCCACAAACATCTATGAGCCTGTCAGTTGGTTCTTATGTTGATGGCTCATCAATTTCCAAATGATTTGTTTTTAATAAGTTATCTGCAGTTCATTGGCAAGAAACATGTTAGCAAAGTGAGCCCAAAATATCACATCTATAATTCCTAGGGTCGTATAATCACATGCAAATAATCTCATTCCATAACACCAAATATTGCACAAAACAAAAGCTTTATTGATTCTCAAATTACATAACATAAACTTTCTATATTACATAGCATAGAGTTTTGTCATCAATATATAACCTTACATGAGACTCTTCAATGCTTCTGACTTTTGCTCTCCTCAAACTCACAAGAGATGTAACCTTTCATATGCCTTTCTCACGTAATGACAGAATCTCTCATAATCACACAACTTCCAACTTCTAATCTTGACACATCACACATGACTCTTCACGTACACACATAACACCTCTCACTCATGACTCTTCACTTACACCCGACACCTAAGCACACTTAATGTAGCACAGTGCTGAGGATCCCTAGAGATGAGAGAATGATAGGTTTAAGCCAAGGAAATGTAGTTAAGGGAAGAATATTCAGTCCTAGATGGCATCAATTGTCAATAGTGATTGTAGCTGAAGACAACAAGTCTGACTTAGACGACAACTTTGACTAGACAACAAACTCCAGTAGGCACACTGTACTAATGGCATACTGCGGGGGAGCAGGAAGCGCTGGAAAATGCGGAGCGGGAGGAGGCGGATGAGGGTAATGCAACTGAGGCGGGCCGTATTGAGTTACGACCGGCGCCGGATTCCATTGCGGCTGGGGCTGCTGCCCTGAAGTAGACGGCACACCACCAAGGCGAGAAGGATACTCGCGATCTTGGAAAGTCGGGATGAATCGGCTCCTGCACTCTGGACGGAAGCCTGCCGATGGAGATAATGTCAGCTTCAGCTTGCTGGGCAACTTCGTACAGTGCAGGGAACTCGTCAATTCGAGCGATCTTCAGCAGCAGGCATATGTCTGAGTTGAAGGACCTCAGATAGTAGTGAGCAGCCATGCCGGCTGAAGGCCGAAGTTCGCGAGGTACCCGTTTCCAGGATCTCGCAAACCTAATGTTAAAATCAGACACCTCTTGAGGATGCCTCTGGATTGCTTGGAACTGATGCAGAGAGAGGTAGGATCAGCAGACTCGTTGCATCCTTTCACGAGCCTCCTGGCAAGCTGGGGCCACCCAGTGATGGATCCCTCTCGGCAGCGATCTCCACCAGTAGAGAAGCTTTCCCCTCGGGGAAAGGGCCGCAGACGGGTCTTCACACTTTCATCGGTGATGGTATGCGGTCGCGGCCGGGGCAAGGATGTCCCGGATGTGCTCGTACGCCGTCTTACCGTAGCCGTCGTATGTGGGAATAGACTTTAAAGCGGCGAGGGGCACGACTTGTCGACCGATCGGGGCCAAAGGCCCCGTAGAGTCCACCGCCGGGAAGAGATCATCGTCATTCGGTTGTTGATCAGCCATTTCTTCTTCTTCTCCGCCGTCGGTTGTGTACTCGGTATTGGTACTTTCCGAGGATACAAGATTTTCCTCTTCCTCGGCCTCTTCTACTTCGTACTCGGCTCTTCCGACCTCGCCTTCGGCCTCTTCTTGGATCTCGACCTCGGCTTCGTCGAAATGAGCTCGCGGATCAGCCGACTGGGTATCTCGCCTCGAGCGTGGATGTCTAGTTCGTAGAACTCGGGCGGGCTTCTCGGATTTCTTGATCGCCACCTTCTCGTGTGCATGAAGGTGACCGGACCGGTCTTCTAGACTCGGAGGATTTGTTCGTGCGAGTCGCCGGTGTTCGGATTTGGAACAGCAATGAAGCGAACACCGGTGCTTCGATTCCGTCGGGGGTGAGAAACTTCCTTGTCTCACCAAGAGCTCGGGAACCGTCGCCGCCGGTGGAGACCGATCGGAAAATCTCTCGTCGGATGTGGGACCCGTGTTCCGCCGAGCGTGGCAGAAACCGTTGCGCTAGGTGGAAACCGGATGGGTACTCTTTCTTTAAATCGTGGGACAAGCGTCCCACCGGCGTGCGCGAGAAACCGTTGGTTACGAATCTGCCATGAGGAAAGGATTTTTGGTTAATGCGCCCGTATTCGCCCACTCAAGATGAAAGGCCGGAAGGAAGAGATGCCTTCCGAGCCAATCTCCGGAGAAGGCCGGCTCCTTTTGGGGGGCTTGATTTAAGCTAAAGGGAACAGGAAAGAAATAAAGGAACGGAAAGAGACAAATGTACAAAAAGAGATACAAATATGTCCAAAGGTTGGTGGGGGGGAACTAACAGTACGGGAACACACCAATCACCGCTACTTACTGCATACAAACACAGAGCATGACAAGGAACTGCAAAACCTAGACGTACTTCCGATACACCAGCAGCGTATGCACAGCTTCAATAGCTCCCTAGCAAACATTCCCTACAAGGAACTAACGAGCGGGGATCGTATCAATCACCAGATACGTACACTGACAGGGGTAGAAAGTAAACCTAGAGATGTCAGAGCCAGGTATATGTGTTAGGTAGAGAGTTTAACCGCACAACTTCAATGGCTCCCTAGCAAACATTCCCTACAAGGAACTAACAGCAGGGGATCGCATCAATCACCAGATACGGGCCAGCAACGTCACACATAACTGATGGAACTGCTACCAAATTTATTATGAATGCTTTAAATAATGAAGTACGGAAGGTGCTTTAAGCAAGCAATGCTAGAGGAACCCGATCGCCAAATGCCAAAGTGAATTAACGAGCAACGACACAAGTGGGCCTAAGGCATATAATGAAAGACAAGCATAAAAGAATAAAGATAGTAGAACAGAACCGGGCATACGGATTGTATTCATAAGCGTAGCACGATTACAATGAAGCACGGTAGTTCCCTAACAAACATTCCCCTTCCACCCTTTACAATGAATTTCGGATGGGCTTTTATAGCCCGAGTCCCACCCGTTACATTAATGGGCACAGAGTCCCGATCAAACATGAGTCGACGTAAGCGGCGAAAGAGCCGCAAATGCTGACCTTTTGTCGGACTGGGCTGTACCCGCAGCATGGTCTTCCTGGAATCTGGACAGCTACGTGGCGGAGTGCTGGGTAATTCTTCAAGTCGGCAGGCTTGCTAGTAGCTGGAGCAGGTGAAACCTCAGATCAGCTTTGAATGTGGCTATTAACGCAGGCGGTGCAGGCAGCTCATGCTTATCCCTTTTGGTCGGCAGTCTTGGTTCAAATCCCGAAGCTGGCCACTTGTCTGATGATGGGTTATGCCGTGTGACACATGCCCGCCTTAGAGGGCGATCTATCCATCTTTGCTTGGGATCGGGGCTCCTTGGGATGCGTGCAAAAATCGGTGCGATCGGGGAAGGCCTTCAAGCCTTGGTCAAATTCCGGGTTTGTTCCCCTACCGAACACTCGTCAAGGGCGCATTCCCGCTCCGTTGAGAAGTCGAACTGCGCACAGGCGAACACTGGTGTCTCGCCGCCATATGGACTCGCTCCGGCATTTTACCTTTTTTCTGCATTGACTCGTCGATCGCCCAGTGCAAGGTGCGCCCAGGAGGTGGGGCGAAGTACGAACTTCGCACCAAAACTGGGCGAAGTGCGCACTTCGCACCAAACCTGGGCGAAGTGCGCACTTCGCACCAACACTGGGCGAAGTGCGAACTTCGCACCAACACTGGGCGAAGTGCGAACTTCGCACCCAGACTTAGCCAATTTCAGATAGACCTGCTGGAAAGCTGGAAAATCAACTCGGGAACTCCATGGAAAAAAGGGGGGAGAGAAAGAGAATGGGAAAGAAAAGGAAAGGGAGAGAAGTGAGAAAAACGGAAGGAGGAAAAGAAGAGCAGCACTGTTACAAAACAACATTGAAGACATTGCACCCCGTGCAAAAATGTGACAACAGGTGGTAGCCCGGCAGGTTGCGCCTTATCCCTTCCGGTGTATACCTTTAAGGGCTTTGCAGCGGCTACAGCAGACTTTCTGTCTTCCTTGGCAGGAGGCGGCAACAGGTCCTCTAGGACTGCAAAGTTTCCTTCATCGTCCAGGATCATGTAGAGTTCTTCGTCCTCTATGGCGCTGCCGGCCAAGGTCTGGAGGTAGTGTTGGTGCAGTGTGCAGTCATCCTCCGAATGCGGGTCATTGCATGTAGTGCACCAGTTGACCTGGTCAAAAGTACCAGGTAGGTCCTCGATGACAGCGTTTCTCGGTGGGCGCCTTTGCAGTTGCTGCTCCGGGGCTCGGTCTTTTGTCAGTGTCGGGGGCGGATATGACCTCCTTGGAACAAGGTCCATCTGGGCCTGTTTCTTCTTTAGAATTGTCATGTCGTTGGACATGGTGTGATATCCAGAGGCCAAAGCCCGTACCTCCTGGAGGATTTTATTCTGAATATCGTTTTCAGGAGGCGGCAACTGAGCTGGAGTAGGTAGTGCAGCCAATGGAGGAGGTGTAGAATACTGTGCATACTGCGGGGGAGCAGGGAGTGTTGGAAAATGCGAGGGAGGAGGAGGCGGATAGTGAATTTGTGGCGGGCCGTAAGGATTTACGACCGGCGCTGGATTCCATTGCTACTGGGGTTGTCCCGATGTGGATGGCATCGCACCAGAAGTTGAGGCTGATGGGTACTGGGATCGAGGAAAGTCGGGGTAAATGGGCGGCTGTACCCTGTGCGGGAGTCTGCCTATGGAAATGATATCCATTTCAGCTTGTTGGGCAGCCTCATACAGGGCGGGGAATGAGTCTATTCTGGCTATCTTCAGCAGCAGGCAAATGTCTGAGTTGAAGGACCTCAGGTAATAGTGTGCAGCCTGACCTACTAAATGTCGGAGTTCGTGAGGTACTCGTTTCCAAGACCTTGCAAACCTGATATTAAAGTCTGACACCTCCTCTTGGGGGTGTCATTGTATGCTTTGGAATTGATGCAGCAAAGAAGAAGGATCAGCAGACTCGTTGCATCCTTTCACGAGCCTGCCGGCTAGCTGACGCCACCTTGTGATGGATCCCTCTGGCAGTGATCTCCACCAGTAGAGAAGATTTCCCCGAGGGAAAGGGCCAGCAGACGAGTCTTCACACCTTCGTCAGTGATGGAGTGTAGCGCAGCCAGGGCCAGAATGTCCTGGATGTGTTCGTACGCCGTCTTGCTATAGCCATCATACGTAGGGATGGATTTTAAGGCAGCAGAGGGCACAGCTTGAATCCGACTAGGGCCAAGGTCCCCATAGAGTCTACCGCCGGGAAGAGATCATCATCGTTCTGCTGGGCAGCCATGTCTTCTCCTCCGGTTGTGTACTCGGTGTCAGAACCGTCCGAGGATGTAGATTGGTCTTCAACCTCGTCCTCTTCGATTTCAGCTTCGGCCTCTTGAATTTCAGCCTCGGCTTCTTCTTCTACACGAGCTTGGTGATCAGCCAGCCTGACGCGCTCGCCTGGAGCGTCAATGTCAATTTCGTAAAAGTCAGGCGGGTTTCCCGGATTCCTTGCTCGCCACCTTCTTGTTTGCATGAAGGCGTTAGGACCGGTCTTTACGGGCTCAGAGAGTATTCAGGTACGTGCAGAGTTGCCAGGTGCTCTGATTTTTAACAGCAATGAAGCGAACACCCTTGCTTCGATTCTGTTTGGGGTGGGGAAACTACCATGTCCCACCGGGCGTGCCAGAGAATCTGTTGGTTACGAATCTGCCATAAGGAAAGGATTTGGTATAATGCGCCCAGATTCGCCCACCAGATTTAAAGGCAGGAAGGAAGGAATGCCTTCCGCGTCAATCTCCGGAGAAGGCTGGCTTCCTGTGGGTTTTTAGTGTTAAGATAAGAGTACAGGGAAAGAGATAAAAGTGCAGAAAGAGAATCCAAATGTGATTGGAGTTGGGTGGGGGGAATAAGCAGCACGGCAACGATCAATCACCACTACTAACAGCATTCCTTTACAAAACATACATAGAAACTACAGCTATCATTAATCCTATGTATCCTCTATCTATGCATTCCAGGAATACTTGATCATCAAATATCAGAGTCCAGAGTTCAGTACAACAGTAAGCAATGATACACGAAACATGAGGCAGAAATGACAAGGAGAGGCAGCATACAAGATAAAAGACAGTAAGCAGAGCCAAGTATATGCTTGTATTAGAGGCAAACGCACAGCTACAATGGTTCCCTAACAGTATATTCCCCTTCCACCCTTTACAATGAAAATGAGGGGGCTATTTATAGCCCCAGTTCCCCCCGATTACATTTGTGGGCACAAAGTCCCAGACAAGACAATAGCTGACACAAGCGGCTAAGCAGCCGCTGATGCTGATTGCTGTCGGCGAGGACTGTACCTGCAGCATGGTCTCCCTGAAGGCTGCATAGTTACGTGGCAGCGCATTGGGTAGAACTTCAAATCAGCAGGAAATGAGGGTAGTTGTGGCGTATGGCAGTTCACATCAGCCTTAAATGATGGCAGGTGGAGTAGATAGTGCGGTCCATGCTTGTCCTTTTCCCGGTCATGTCTTGGCTCGAATCCCGAAGTTGGACACTTGTCGGATGCTGATGGATGACACGTGCCTGCCTTGAAAGGCAGTTTATCCAACTTCGGCCAGGATCAGAGCGCTGTCAGGTTGCGCAAGTGGAAAACAACGCAGTTGGGAAGGCCTTCGTGCCTTAGTCAATTTCTGAGTTTACTTTACCCAACTGCGCACCGGTCAGAGGGCGCACCCCGACTTCGCTGCGAAGTCGGGTTGCGCACCGGTACTCTGCTGTCTTTACCGTCGTTCGGACTGCGCACTGGAGAGGGGGCGCACCCCGACTTCGCTGCGAAGTCGGGTGGCGCCCCAACACTTAGTTGATTTTCTGCCAGACTACTTCCCAAGTGCGCTCAGGAAGAAGGGCGCACCCCGACTTCGCTGCGAAGTCGGGTGGCGCCCTGACACTTAGTCAGATTTTGCCTTTTCCTGTCTGCTTGCGCACTTCGCGTTTCCTACTACGCTCCAACTAGGGGGCGCACTCCGACTTCGCTGCGAAGTCGGGTTGCACCCCAGACTTAGTCATTTTTCAGGGAACACTTGCTGGAAACTTCACTGGGGGAAGAAGAGGGAGGAAGAAGGAGGAATGAAACCGCAAGGAAGAGGGAGAAAGCGAGAAATGAAGAAAGGGAAAATGAGGAGAAGGAAAGGAAAAGAGCAGCTCTCTTACAGAAACTGAAAACATGGCACCCCATGCAAAATGGGCAACAGGACTAAGGATGGCTTCTTTCCAACTTTAATCATTAATATCGTGGGATCAATGAACTACTCCTTTTTAACGTTGGCTACTGTTGACAATTTTGTCACATTGTTTTAAGGGATAATGGAGATCAATATTTTGTAAAGTATTCTCTAAGTTTTCATGAATTTGTTCCCTTGTTTGTTGTATATTTTTAAGTATTGCAACAATTTCGGCTTTCATTTTTATCCCTTTTGTACATAAACCATATGTGTAAGAACTTCGCCACAGAGCAAACCATGTTTAAGAGCTTCGCAGGAGAAGGAAGGATAGCTTCGCCAAAAAAAGGAAACAAGAGAACCCAGATAGGAGCCTCAAATTTGCTAAGGCATAGAAGGTGCTTTGCTAGTGAAGCAGCCAAAAAAATCACTTCGGGCGAATCTTTGGCGAAGCGACAAAGAGCGGACTGCTAAAATTTTCTGAGTGTGAAAAAGCGCTTCACTAATATTCAAGCGAAGCACCCACTTCGGCCTCTCCTCTGGCGAACCAATTTTGATGGATCCCGCTTCGCCCCAAACCTTTGCGAAGCATCTGCTTCGGCCACTTTTTGTGCGAAGCTTCCCCATCCAAGGACTTGCCTTCCCCGAAAAGTTAAGAAAATATTCTAAGGCAAGAATCCGCTTCGGCCGAAACAGTTCCAAACGACTATTTTTGAAATGGTCGCGGCGAAGCAGTTTACAATCCATTGGCAATCATCCGTTGCTTCGGTGGAAATCTTTTGCGAAGCAGCATTCACCCTACATCCCTAGCGAAGTAATAAGAAAGGTAGAAACCATGCTTTAGCAGGGGACATCTGCTTCGGCATATTGTCTTTGCGAAGCAATTTCCTAGGGATCCTTCGGGCGAAGCACTCACACATGATCATCATTTCTGCTTCGGCTCACACTTGTTGCGAAGCGAAGCCCCGAACTAATATCTGGCGAAGCACCCTCTAGGGTTCAACGAACGAAGGGCTCTTTCTCCGAAGGCACACATCCCAAGGCCGGGTATCTTCCCAAGGCATTTGAGTGTTTCATAAATGCAATTTTTCTTGACCGAAAGACCCGGTGCCCATTTGTGGTAATATGAAAAGAGCTATCAGTTGCAGAAGAAAATCCAGGGCAACTTGTAAACTCACTCGAGCACCTCACCCAGAGAAGCCTAGGATGAGTCAGACGGCGCATAAATGCAGATTTCCCCGGCTGATGCGGCTATGGTTGCTAATTGGGGAAAGGGATGTGAAAGCTCAGTAACAGAAGAGGACAGGCGCGGATTTCTTAGACGGCCGAGGGCGTACTCTCAGATCCAACGCATTGATGGCTCAGAGGGTCGGGTCCTCTATAAAAACCCTAGCATTGTAATAAAAAAGGGGGGGGAACTTTTGCTAGAAAGCTGCTGTAACTTGATTTTTGCAATTGATATCAAAGATTTCGGGCTCAATTTCTCTCTTGTATGCTGCCTTCTGTGATAATTTCTGTTATTCCATTTATTCATTTACATACTGTAATTCTGCATCCTGGATTTAGGTGTGTGATTGGGGGTTGGACCCTGGAATTCTCCTGAAGGATACATAGGGGGGAAAATACTATGTTAAATTCTTTGTATGCTGCCTCTGGTTAGTGGTTTCTGCTACGTTCATTTATTTTCCTAATTGCTGTAATTCTGAAATCTGGATTTAGCCATAGGAAGGTGGTTGAATCCTGGAACTCTTCCAGAGAATACATAAGGAAGTTAGCGCGGTGTTTATTTATGTTTCATTCTTTGTATTTATTGCTGCTACTTCAAGATATTAGCTAGTAATCGTGCTGTTGGTTCTTTCCCACTAAATCATTCACATTTCTTTCCCTATCCTCTTTTATTTCTTTCCTGCACTCTTAGCTTGAAACCTTAGTAGTTTAGTAAAGGAGCCGACCTTCTCCGGAGATTGGCACGGAGGGCATCTCTTCCCTCCGGCCTTTCAATGTTGGTCCAGGTCTAGGGCGCGTGTATACGTACAAAATCCTTTCCTGTGGCAAATTTGTGACCAACAAGTACTTTCTGAATTTCTTCTCTTTCCCTCCTCTTTATCATCTCACCCATCGTGGTGTATAATTAGGGTACTGCACTTAGCAAATTCGACACTTTAACTTCCATGGTCGTGCTTAGTACTTGTGTCGCCAAACGTTCCATCAATGCTTGCTTTGTTATGATCTCCGACTTCTTCAAGGCTTTCTCTTGGAGTAGCCTTTCTTGCTTCTCCTTCTCCAACTCTTCCTTTACCATCTTGTGGGCTTCTTGCCATCGCTCCTTTTCCTTAGCAGGGTTTGGATACTGCTCCATCTTTCTAGCGTGAGCTCGTCACTGCTAGAACTTGCTTTTCTTTTTCTACATTGTCACTTACTTCACCAATGTCAATTAAATTGACATTTTGTGCGCCACTTGTACTTGCTTTGTTTGGGCAATTTACTTCCTTGTGGTTACTTGGTCCACACCATCGACACATATAAGTAACATTATTCCCATTTGTATTTCCTCCAATCTACGGCTTGGGGCAGCATTCGCAAAGTGTCCCCATTCCTACCAATTTTGACATTGTATGATAGGTCTTCCATATGAATCATATTGTAGTCGACCTTGTCCTCCCTATCTTCCACCTCAATGGTTGTTCTTGTATCCGCCACAAGCTGCGCCTTGTCCATTTCTCAAGGTATTTAGTTGTTCCTCCTATTGCACCATCATGGTTTGGTGCCTTACTCCCTTCAAATTGAATGGACAATCTAAGATTGGATGGTCTACCACATCGCATAAATTACAAAGTGTTTATAGGACAATTGATATTTGTGTGACCTGATTTGCAATCCAAACACCAAATGTCTTTTCGTTCCTTTCGTACTTCTCCTTTGACTTCTTTCATAATTTTGTCAAATTCTTTTCTAAAGGAATAGATGGCGCTTTGCACCTTATCTTCCGCATCGCTATCGTAATCCTCATTCCTCGAATGCCCCACGATTCCAGTTGTCGTTTGTTTTGCTTCACTCTTGAAATTCTTTGCTTTTTCCAAAGCTTCAGCATATGTGGAGGATGGTACCACTTTTATCTTCTTCTTGTACTTAGGTAGAAGTACATCTATGAACCAACATTTTACTAGTCCATCTGCAAGTGGCATCTGCATTTTATCGGCCAATTGTTTTAGTCTCCTATTATAATTCTTGACATCTTCCAGCTTTTATTTTGTGGTGTATAGTATCATCTCATAATGGTCAAAATTCATTTAAGAATTCATCCTGCATTGTCTCCCATCGCCCTAATGGTTGTGTACTTTCCCTCTTCAAGTACCAATCAATCACCATGCCTTGCAGCGTAGCAAGAAACAATTGCAACCATTCAACAAGTTGTGTTACTCCATTTGCCTTCCAAATTGTGGTACAAGTACCAATGTGGTGTGTTGGGTCTTCTTTCCCTTCCCCAGTGAAGGGTGGGCATTTTTGTTTGCCCGCTCTATTAGCAACGTGTGTCATTCGGTCTCTCTCAACCTCCTCGTAACTTGATGACAATGCTTGTGGGGTTCTATTCCACTCTCTTTCGACTGTGGGTGGCTCAATGTCTTGTTCAAGTGCTTCTCGTTCATTCAAATAGTATTTGTCCAAACTCCCTTGCATCACTGCTTTGCAACCTCCTTCACGAGTAAATGATATACGATTCTAGTCTTCCTCCCCAACAATCCCCACGTGGTTGCTTCGGTGCCAAGCTCTGATCTTCCGTGCCCGTTGGCAAACTCCTCTCTACACTAGTATCTTCTTCGACTAATTGATTTTGAACTTTGTTCTCTGTTGTCAATAACGTCTACCATCTTTCTCTCTCAGCTCTTCGTTGTCCAAGAGGTTCCACACCCTCTCTACTTCTGCTTGTGTAACTTCATCTCTATTTTGTGTTCCTTGGTTTGCCAATCTCGCACTTTGCCTAACTGGTTGCTTCACTGTAATGTCCCATTTTGAAGACTATGTGGACCCCACTGTTGGACTCTAGAGCATACTTTAGAGTATTTTCCCTAAAGTATATAGGTTCTAAATATTTAAAATTCATTTAAATATAGTTGCACCAACTTTACTATTTGAGAGGAAATCAGTTTTTGTTGTGAGAGCATATAGGGAATTGTTTAGAGTGTTTCTAAACACAGTAGGAGCAAGTAAGATCTCCATAATAGTAGAGATTTCAAACTGATTGGAGTGCTATAAAAGGATTGTAATTTCTTATGATTATGAATCTAATGAGCATATTTTCTCATTTTGGTATCAGAGCAGGTTTGCTCAGACGGATCAAAACCTGTGGAGAGTGGTGTGAAGAGATCTGAAGCACGCACTTTGTCAGAGAAACTCAAGTGGCCAGCACTCAGCAGAGTTGCAAGGAAGAGCTCGAGTAAATCATTAATATCTCATGCATCCTGAGGTATTTGCTTATGAAATTTTGAGGGTTGTTAGATAATTGTATAAAGAGGATGCAGTCAAAATTTCAAGTGATTTGGAGCTAATTTGCTGATTTTATTAGCATTTTGAGTTTTTCAATAAAATGGTTGTATAAGGTGGAATACAGGGTATTTGCTTCTCAAATTTTGGAAGAAATATTATTTAGATAAAATCATAATTCAGACAAAATTTCAGGTCATTTGGATCTGTATTGATCGATTTGTGTGAGTATTGATTTTTTCTTCAAAAATCCTAGATCTGGAATTGTGATAAAAACGGAAAAAATAAATGATCACATCTTTTTCACCTTTGCAAATTTTCTTCTAAAATTTAGAGGGTTTTCAAATTATTGTCTCCGGAATACAGAGTTTAATTTTCAGAAATTTTGGAGCTGTATGGATTGAATTATGTGAAAAACATTGAGGTTGTCTCAAAAACACTCTAAGATCTAGAAAGGGCAAAAGTAAATTGATCGCATATTTCTCATTTGTGTGAATTTGCTTCTGAAATTTAGTGGATTTTCAGATACGTATATCAGAAGTCTACAGGAAAAATTTCAGTTTGTTTCAATCAGTATTGGCCGATTTATGATAAATTTGGTGCTTGAGATTTTGGTAAATAAAAAGAAGCATATTTTTTTTCAATTAGAGGTTAATTCTGAGAGATTGACTTAACAGGTTGAGTCAATTGAGTAAAAGAAGACTTGCTATTGTTCTTTATTGCAAAAAAATTGTATTAGAAGCTATCTACATTATTCCAAAGTTTTTTTGATTAGCATCAATGGCTGCCAATAACAATCTTCCCATTCCTGAATTTAATGGGTTAGATTATGAGTATTGGTCCATCAAGATGAGGACCTTACTCATAGGCTGTAGAAAGGAATTTTACATGTTCCCAACAGTTCCCTTTCCACGTAATAAACTACAGATCTGCAAGCATTAAAGTATAGCAAATATAATACACAGAAATCTGCAACAGTAATAATAATAACAGCAGCAATGACTGAAATAACAGCAGCAATGGTAGATACAGTAAATACAGCAGTTTATATTAATAATGGCATGTATGATACAGCATTACAGTTTCAGCATTACAATACAGCCTGCAAACCCTAGGCTGATTAATCTCCATGGCTGCGTACAACAATGGCTGTATCAATCCTCTTTCCAGGAACATCTTGAATGAATGAGGGGGGGTTTATTTATACACCCACCAAGTAGTTACGTTTCCAACCACCTTGCAACTACCCTCAAATTACATTTCATGTGCATTTGCTTTGCATTACATTTCATTTGCACTACAGGACGAAATAGCTTATTTAACCGACATAAATGACTTAATATGACTTTACATGACTTTATTCTTTACGTACAATATTAAATTGCATTTATAACATTAAAATATATGCATTTGCATTTCGTCAAACACTTTGCGTGCATTTACAATATAACACATAATATCAAAACTGGTTCAGCAATTAAAGATATCCCAATGTGCCTGTCTACATCTATCCCCTCTAAATTGGTCGTTGTCCTCAACGACACGAGCTAAACACTGGGAATAGAAGTACTGAGCAATGCAATAGGATCTCTTGTCACGTTCCTTCCTCTTGTTCCTGTTCCATACATCTTTGGCAATAAACTTTACTTTACACTGCTCACAACATCCGATTCTCTGATTGTGCACTTCTTCTGCTACAAGTATGTGTAACATCAGCATGAACAACATTCTCTGAATAGGCACTTCACTTTTTGCAATAAGCCATATCATCAACATGAGCAATGCCATCAACATCATGAACATAATCGGTAATGCCCTCCGCCATCTGTGTCGGGGGTCAAGGGGGCGGGAGTCCCCTTGCAGAGCCAAGGGATAGCGTCCCTTGCGGGGTCGAGGGGCAGCGCCCTTCGCATGACCTCAACAGCAAAACCATTGAAAGCATCACTGTCCAAACTAAATTTTTCTTCACATCAACCATTTGGAATCTTTCACTCAACTCATTGAAATTGCTTCCTCTCAGCTCTAATTCACTGCTTTCCTGATCCAACTGGCTTCTTATGAACCTTTGGTAGACATCTCCCTTGTCGGATTGTACTTCTGACGGCAACTGCTCTAATTGCTCTGCCTCAGACGGATTGATAAGTCTGACAGGTACCATGTCTAGACGTTTAGGACAATGGGTTAGATGGCTCAGACGGATAGATGTCTCGGACGGGTTCAATACAGGTAGACGTCTCAGACAGGTAAGGGTAGACGTTGCAAATAGATGGGCTAGACGTCTGGACAGGTTGCTAGACGTCAGGGACGAGTGGCCAAATGGAAGACCCAACAAACGGCTAGCGTGGTGTTCATTTATGTGTTATCTTTTGTATTTATTGTTGTTACTCCAAGGTATTAGTTAGTGATCGTGCTGCTAGTTCTTCCCCTCGTGAAATCAACCAACTGTGTTTCTTCCCTACTCTTTTATTTCTTTCCTGCACTCTTACTCTTTTTATCTCTTTCCTGCACTTTTATCTTTAAAAAAAAAATAGTAGTTTAGTAAAGGAGTCGGCCTTTCTCCGGAGATTGGCACGGAGGGCATCTCTTCCCTCCGGCCTTTCAATGTTGGTCCAGGTCTAGGGCACGTATACGTACAAAATCCTTTCCTGTGGCAAATTTGTGACCAACAGGAGCTAGTGAAGCTTCCTAAGGGCAAGGAATGTGTTGGATGCAAATGGGTCTACAAGACCAAATTCAATGCTGATGGAAGCATTGGAAGACACAAAGCAAGACTTGTAGCAAAAGGGTTCACTCAGAAGTATGCGATTGACTATGAGGAGACCTTTGCTCCTATTGCTAGATAGGAGACAATCAGATCAGTAATTTCTTTGGCTGCCCACAAAGGGTGGAAAATTCAGCACATGGATGTAAAGAGTGCCTTTCTCAATGGGTACTTGAATGAAGAGGTTTTTGTGCAACAACCTCAAGGATTTGAAGAACAAGGTAAGGAGCATCTTGTCTACAAACTGAAGAAAGCACTATATGGCCTCAAGCAAGCACCAAGGGCATGGTACTCACGCATTGATGGCTACTTTCAGAAGTATGGATTCACTAGGAGCAAAAGTGAACCTACTCTCTACTACATGAAACAAGGTAAAGACATTTCATTGTATGCTTATATGTGGATGATCTAATATTCATGGGTAGTAGTGCTAAGATGAATGAGGAGTTCAAACACTCCATGATGAAAGAATTTGAAATGAAAGATCTAGGTTTAATGCATTACTTCCTAGGCATGGAGGTACATCAAACAGGTAAAGGGATCTTCATATGTCAACATAAATATGCTCAAGATATGATCAAGAAATTTGCTATGGAGCAGTGCAAGCCTGTTGCAACTCCAACGGGTCATGGGATCCAATTGAACAAAGATGATGGAGCACCAAAAGTTGACATGACCACTTACAGGAGCATGGTTGGGAGTCTAATGTTCCTCACCAACACAAGGCCGGATATTCAGTATGTTGTTTCTCTTGTTTCAAGGTATATGGCTGATCCATCTGAACTTCATCTACAAGCAACTAAGAGAATTTTGAGATATGTAAAGGGTACATTGGATTTTGGAATCCATTACCACAAATGTAATTCTGTAAAATTAGTTGGCTTTAGTGATAGTGATTGGGGCAGCAATATAGATGATAGAAAATCTATTTCAGGGAATTGTTTTAGTCTTGGGTCAGGACTAATTACATGGAGTTCCAAAAAGCAGGTTGTTGTAGCATTGTCATCTACTGAGGCTAAGCATATAGCAATCACAAATGCTAGTACTCAAGCTTTATGGTTGAGAAAAGTCCTTAAAGAAATTGGAGAGCAACAAAGTGGTCCTTGTTGCCACATTTTGCACGGGGTGCAATGTTTTCAGTTTTGTAAGCATGCTGCTCTTCCTTTTCCCTCTTCCTCTCTTTCCCTTTCTTCTTCTCTCCCTTTCTCTCTCTTCCCTACATTCTCATTCTTCCCTCTTTCTTTTGAGCCCCTCAGTCAGATCTCAAATTTGACAGCAGTTGCCCTGAAAAATGGCTAAGTGTTAGGGCGCAATCCGACTTCGCAGCGAAGTCGGAGTGCGCCCTCCAGTTGGAGCGCAGCAGGAATACAAAGTGCGCAGTGCGATCAGCCAGAAGAACAAGTGTTCTGGGCGAAGTCCGACTTCGCAGCGAAGTCGGACTGCGCCCTGCTTTCTGGGCGCACCTTGTAGCAGGCTAGCAGGCTGGCGGCAGAAAAATGACTAAGTGTTGGGGCGCAGTCCGACTTCGCAGTGAAGTCGGACTGCTCCCCCTTTCCAGGGCGAAGCTGCGAAGTCGGACTGCTCCCCCTTTCCAGGGCGAAGTCCGTACAACGGCAGAAATCAGCTTTCACCTGTGCGCAGCCCGACTTCGCAGCGAAGTCAGAGTACGCCCTTTGACAGGTGCGCAGTAGGGAAATAAACTCAGAAATGCACCCAAAGCATGAAGGCCTTCCCGACTGCGCTGTTTTCTGCCCGCGCAATCCGATGGCGCTCAGATCCTGGGAGAAGTTGGATAAACTGCCTTTCAAGGCAAGCACGTGTCAGGCAGCATCATCCAACAAGTGTCCAGCTTTGGGATCCGAGCCAAAACGTGCCGAGCAAAAGGACAAGCATGGGCCGCACTACTTATGCCAGCTGCTCCATTTAAAGCTGATTGGAGGTTCTACCTGCTTCAGCTACCCACATTCCTGCCGATGAAAAGTTCAACCTAACGCGCTGCCACGTATCTGTACAGCCTCCAAGGAGACCATGCTGCGGGTACAGTCCTGTCCGACAAAGGTCAGCATTAGCAGCTCCATCGCCGCTTTTGTCAGCTAATGTTTGACTGGGACTTTGTGCCCATTAATGTAACGGGAGGGACTCGGGCTATAAATACCCACCATGTTTTCATTGTAAAGTGGTGGAAGGGGAATGTCTGTTAGGGAACCATTGTAGCTGTGCTTCTGCTTATCAATATAAAGTATATGCCTGGCTCTGTTCTACTGCTTTTATTTTTTATGCTGCCTCTCTTTTGTTATATTTCTTGTGTCATGGCTTGTTGATTCGCTTCAGCATTTGGTGGCCAAGTACTCCTGGACTTCATTGATCAGAGGATACATAGAATAAATTTAGTAGCAGTTCCTTCAGTTTGTGTGTTGTGTTTATGTTGCTATCCGTAGTGGTGATTGATGCACTGCCGTACTGTTAGTTCCTTGTAGGGAATGTCTGTTAGGGAGTCATTGTAGCTGTGCGTACAAATTCTCTGCATAACACACATACTTGGATCTGACATTTCTCGGTTGCTTTTTGTATTCATGTTACTGTCCGTAGTGGTGATTGATGCGCTGTCGTACTGTTAGTTCCTTGTAGGGAATGTCTGTTAGGGAGCCATTGTAGTTGTGCGTACACTGCTTTATACAAAAAGTACACTTAGACTTTGCAGTTTCTGGTTATGCTTTGTATTTATGATGCAGTAAGTAGTGGTGATTGATGTGTTGCTATACTGTTAGTTCCCCCCACCCAACTCCAATCACATTTGTAAATTCTTTCCGCATTTTTATCTCTTTCCTGCACTCTTATCTTAAACCATAAAACCCCACAGGTAGCCGGCCTTCTCCGGAGATTGGCACGGAAGGCATTCCTTCCTTCCGGCCTTTCAAGTTGGTGGGCGAATCTGGGCGCATTAACACAAAATCCTTTCCTCATGGCAGATTCGTAACCAACAGTCCTACAAGATTGTCTTTGTGACAATATGAGTGCCATCCAATTGGCACATAATCCTATCCACCACAACAGGTCAAAGCACTTTGACATGAAGTATCACTTCATTCGAGACATAGTGGAGAAACAGGTGATTGAGCTACAAAATTGCAGCGCTTTGGACAACATAGAGGACATCTTCACCAAAGGAGTTGCGAAAGCTCAGTATATAAAGCTGAGAGACTGTCTAGTCAGTCTTCTCAACTTTAAGGGGGAGAATGTTGGACTCTAGAGCATACTTTAGAGTATCTTCCCTAAAGTATATAGGTTCTAAATATTTAAAATTCATTTAAATATAGTTGCACCAACTTTACTATTTGAGAGGAAATCAGTTTTTGTTGTGAGAGCATATAGGGAATTGTTTAGAGTGTTTCTAAACATAGTAGGAGCAAGTAAGATCTCCATAATAGTAGATATTTCAAACTGATTGGAGTGCTATAAAAGCATTGTAAGTTCTTATGATTATGAATCTAATGAGCATATTTTCTCACCCACGCATTGTAATGTTTTATTTTTGTCATTTGTGGACAAGGAAGTGGGACGTCCCCTTTTTGCTAGGCTAATAGGTGTTTTATGTAATAAAAATTAATTGTTGGGGATTAATGTTGATGTAACTCTCAATGAATAATTAGAAGCCTCTAGTGGGGCGACTAGGTATATAGGCTTGGAAAGTCACTTTTAGGGTTTCATTATGTCATGTTCATCTTGTGAATTGTAAGAGAGAGGGCTGAACCCTTCCTCACCTTCTGCTGCTTAGGTGGTGTGCCCTAACTCTTCAAAAATAGCCAATCTTGTAGACAAGGTGATGTGCCCTTGTTCTTGATTGAAGATTGGGTGGATCTATTTCAGGATTCACAATCGTGTTGCAGATTTTGGTGTGTTGAAGTCTGGGAGTGGGTCGTCCAGCTTTGGGAGGCCATTTGTGCATGTTTTGTGATCTATTTTGCCCTCATAGGAGGATTGCCCAGCTTTGGGGATTTTTCTAGCCAGTTTTGAGGGTTGATTTGTGTTATTGGATAGTTGTTTGGCCTGTTTGCACTTTTAGAAAATTAATAAAAAAATTGTATGGCTGGAACGTCCATTTTTGAAGGTTTTTGGAGTACTTTCTGAGTAGTAATTGCAGATCTGATCTATTTTGCAGAAATCTGATTTTTATTTGTTTAAACCCTAGTTTGCTGAGTTAGGGTTATTACATCAACAATTTGTATTTGATTCCTCCGTCGTCGGCCTTGCAACCTTGAATCTGTCATTCACCTCCTTGTCTTATCACACTCACTTCTTCTCTCGACCCAAACTTGATCTAGGCAACAATGCCAAATGTAGACAGCAGTGAGGACTTCCCAAGACGAGGGAATGATAGTTTAGGGGGAGGGAAATTGGCAATACACGCCAAGGAACATGTCAATGTCGGCTTGGCACTTCTATGCTGCTGATGCTTCGATGACAAACTCCTGATGACGGATTCACCTACGACGGCTTGCTCAAGACAGTTCTAGTCCTAACAACAATGACTAATGTCGAATGGCTTATGACGACATGATAGTACGAACATGACGGCAAGACAAATGTCGAGTGTCGGCACTCAACAAGATGGACGTTTGCACTTCAGCAAGACGGATGTCGGCATAGTCCATGTCGGCTCCAGCAATGACAGTTAACTGCATGTCAGCTCCAGGCATGGCGGCAAGCTCCTATCAACAACAGGATGACGATTGGCTGATGTCGGCTGGCTTGTGTCAGCTCCCCTGGACAGTTAGGCAGTATCATCCCTCCAACTAATACGTTCCATCTAAGCGATCCTTCCTGCAACACTGTAAAACAACATAGATTCTAACACATGCAAGCATTCAAAGAGACAAAGTTGGCACAAATTGGTATCTTTCATTATCATGAAGACAGTTACATTCCAATCATATGACTGCAACAATATCACATCCAACACTATCTTCTTCCAACGGCTACTCTCCTGTGCAATGGATATGGATAATTGATGGATGCTTCCTTGATAGATAAATAGATAGATAGATTGCAAAATGAAATGGGTCTATATATAGTGGGGCTCTAGTGGTTACCATAACCAACCAGGCCTCAACTACCCAAACTGTTTTTCATTTTAGCCTTGACAACACGATTATCAACTCAGTTAACCTCTTGTACATGACAGCTGATTCCATATGTCTGATTTCATTACATTAACATTGCTAATCACAGGCGTCTAATTACATGTGTCTGATTACATTAAATTATCATGGCTAATTACCTTAATGACATTACATTTGACCAATTTGACTATTTTGCATGCCATATGGACGTAAAAGCAATGTACAATGTTTGATACGTAGACATTTCGTCTAACACGTTATTTCTTTTTGGAATTGTTGTCTACACTCCGTTGCAGCAATTTGCAAAGGAGGCAAGTGATTCCTTGTCATTTGACAATGAGAAGTCAATTGAGATCGCATCTACTACAACTCAAATGATGGCACAAACACCATTAGTGCCTCTTTAATGCTTTAGGCCATACAATATGGTGTATATGGTCTTGTAAGTGGAGGTAGGCAAAAGGCAATTGTTGTACATACCCAACTACCCGCCCACTAACAAAATTTAAATGTACACGTAAAAAACTATGTAAAACATATGCTATTTGTTACATCATTTATTATCTACTCATCACAACAACCAGACATAGCAAAGCATATGTCCAACTCATATAGACTCATTTTGCTCATGAGAACCAACTTGTTTGACTATATCAAGGTAGACATTTATAGCAGAATTGGTAGTTGCAAAACCTGCATTCCAATTACACCAACCTGACTATGAATAAAAATGTCCTATTCATTAATCAAACAATATGCCTTGAATTCCTTCCATTTCTATGTTAAGATGCATCATCAGGTATGGCATTTAAGATACACCTCTGGCCTTGCTCACAACCAATACACCTTGATGGATAAGCTTTTCATCCTGTATTTCTAACAAAGCCAGTCTACTAAAGAGAATGTGTAGGCTAGATACTAGTAAAACAAGGTAGAAATTTAGAGTGGATTGGTATTTGCACCACTTAGATCAACTGCATTACAATTACTGTCAACTAACATCAGACTTCTGAATTGACATACTGCCCAGGATTGAAAACGATTTAAAAGGATTTAAAAGTTTAGAATTTTAACTTGGACCTCACTTCCTATTCCTTTGGCTACTTCTTCCTAGGCTTCCTTCATGTCCTTTTCAACCAAAGGATTTGGACATTTAAAAGCATCTTTTTGGCTTGTTCCCCTGCAATTTACATGCTAAAATCAAATTCAGATTACTCCAATTAAACCATATGGACATTGATAATCTTCTGCTCTAAGAAATTACTTCACATCATTATTAGATCTGCACCATCAAATTTGATGAGTTTCATTGATGTGGTTGAATCACATGCAAAGTCTTATCATTCATTGCATTTCATGCATTCCACCATCAACCTTTCCACAGCATTGTTGCCAATAACTATGACATTGCTAGTTGGGTTCATTGTTCCCTATTTGTCTAGTGTTTCGCTGTCAACCACTAAACTTTACCTTCTTGAGTAAGGAATCCATGTTGGTAGCTGTTGCCACATTTTGCACAGGGTGCCATGTTTTTGGTTTCTGTAAGTGGGCTGCTCTTTCCCCTTCCTTCTCCTCATTTTCCCCTTCCTTCATTTCTCCCTTTCTCCCTCTTCCTTGCAATTTCATTCCCCCTTCTTCTTTTCCCTTTCTTCCCCCAGTAAAGTTTCCAGAACAGAGGTGTTCCCCGAAAATTTCTAAGTGTTGGGGCGACACCCGACTTCGCGGCGAAGTCGGAGTGCGCCCTCGGTTGGAGCGCGATAGGGAACCCGAAGTGCGCAAACAGGCGAGGTCAAAGCAAAATCTGACTAAGTGTCAGGGGCGCAACCCGACTTCGCAGCGAAGTCGGGGTGCGCCCTTCTTCCTGGGCGCACTAGGGGAACAGTCTGTCAGAAAATCAGCTAAGTGTTGGGCGCAACCCGACTTCGCAGCGAAGTCGGAGTGCGCCCCCTTTCCAGTGCGAAGTCCGAGCAGCGGAAGAAGGCAAGCACCGGTGCGACACCCGACTTCGCAGCGAAGTCGGAGTGCGCCCTTTGACCGGTGCGCAGTTGGGTAAAACTAACTCAGAAAATGCTAAGGCAAGAAGGCCTTCCAACTGCGTTGTTTTCAGCCTGCGCAACCCGATAGCGCCCGAATTCCTGGCGAAGTTGGATAAATTGCCTTTCAAGGCAGACACGTGTCATACATCAGCATCCGACAAGTATCCACCTTCGGGATTCGAGCCAAGACTTGACCGCGCAAGGACAAAGCATGGGCTACACTACCGGCGCCAACTGTCACCATTTAAGCCGATGTGAAGTGCCATCTGCCGCACCTACCCGCATTCCTGCTGACCTAAGACTTGACCCGATGCGCTGCCACGTAGCTGTACCGCCTTCAGGGACACCATGCTGCAAGGACAGTCCTGCCCGACAGAAGTCAGCATCAGCAGCTCCTCAGCCGCTCGTGTCAGCTACTGTCTTGTCTGGGACTTCGTGCCCATGAATGTAATCGGGGGGAAATTGGGTTATAAATACCCACCACATTTTCATTGTAAGGTGGTGGAAGGGGAATATATTGCTAGGGGACAATTGTAGCTGTGCGTTTGCCTCAAATACAGACATATACTTGGCTCTGCTTACTGTCTTTTATCTTGTATGCTGCCTCTCCTTGTCATTTCTGCCTCATGTTTCTTGTGTCATTGCTTGTTGTTGTACTGAACTCTGGACTCCGGCATTTGGTGACCAAGTATTCCTGGAATGCATAGATAGAGGATACATAGGATCGGTGATAGCTGTAGTTTCGATGTATGTTTGTAGATGAATGCTGTTAGTAGTGGTGATTGATTCGTTGCCGTGCTGCTTATTCCCCCCACCCAACTCCAATCACATTTGGAATCTCTTTCTGCATTTTTATCTCTTTCCCTGCACTCTTATCTTAACACAACCCCACAGGAAGCCGGCCTTCTCCGGAGATTGGCACGGGAGGCATTCCTTCCCCCCGGCCTTTCAATCTGGTGGGCGAATGGGCGCAATAACAACAAATCCTTTCCTCATGGCAGATTCGTAACCAACAGTTTCTCTGGCACGCCCGGTGGGACATGGTAGTTTCCCACCCCCAAACAGAATCGAAGTACTAGTGCTCGCTTCATTGCTGTTCAAAATCAGAGCACCTGGCGACTCTGCAAATCTGAATATTCTCTGAGTCCGTAAAGACCGGTCCTAACGCCTTCATGCAAACAAGAAGGTGGCGAGCAAGGAATCCGGGAGATCGGTCTGACCTTTACGAAATCGACATTGCCGCTCCAGGAGAGCGCGTCAGGCTGGCTGATTACCAAGCTCGCGAAGAAGAAATCCAAGAAGAGGCCGAGGCTGAAATCCAAGAAGCCGAGGCTGAAATTGAAGAAGTTGAGGCCGAAGAAGAATCTACATCTTCGGACAGTTCCGATACTGAGTACACTACCGGGTCAGAAGCAGACATGGCTGCTCAGCAAGATGATGATGACCTCTTCCCGGCGGTGGACTCTACGGGGCCCTTGGCCCTAGCCGGACAGCAAGCTGTGCCCCTGCTGCCTTAAAGTCTATCCCTACGTACGACGGCTACGGCAAGACGGCGTATGAACACATCCAGGACATTCTCGCCCTGGCTGCGCTACACTCCATTACTGATGAAAGTGTGAAGACCCGTCTGCTGGCCCTTTCCCTAAGGGGAAAGCTTCTCATCGGTGGAGATCATCGCCGGAGGGATCCATCACGGGGTGGCGACGAGTTAGCCGGCGGGCTCGTGAAAGGATTCAATGAGTCCGTTGATCCCTCTTCTTTGTTGCATCAATTCCAAAGTATTCAGAGACACCCCCAAGAGGAGGTGTCAGACTTCAACATCAGGTTTGCGAGGTCTTGGAAACGAGTGCCTCGCGAACTCCGACCGTCAGCAGGTCAGGCCGCCTACTACTACCTGAGATCTTTCAACTCAGACATTTGCTTGCTGCTGAAGGTTGCCAGAATCAACACGTTCCCCGCTCTGTACGAGGCTGCCCAACAAGCTGAAATGGACATCATTTCCATCGGCAGGCTTCCGCACAGAGTACAGCCGCCCATCTACCCTGATTTTCCCCGATCGCAGTATCCATCAGCTTCGGTTCGGAGCCGTCCACTTCAGGACAGCAACCCCAGCAACAATGGAATCCGGCGCCGGTCGTGAACCCTTACGGCCCGCCACAAATTCATTATCCGCCTCCTCGTCCTCCGCATTTTCCAGCACTTCCTGCTCCCCCGCAGCATGCACAATATTCAACTCCTCCTCCATTGGCTGCATTGCCTCCCCCAGCTCAGTTGCCGCCGCCTCCTGACCATGATATTCAGAATAAAATCCTCCAGGAGGTACGGGCTCTGGCCTCTGGTTACCACACCATGTCCAACGACATGACAGTCCTGAAAAAGAAGCAGGCCCAGATGGACCTGGCTCCAAGGAGGCCATATCCGCCCCCGGCGCTGACAAAAGATCGGACCCCCGAGCAACAACTGCAAAGGCGGCCCCCTCGAGGAATGCTGCCATTGAGGACGAACCTGGTACTTCGGACCAGGTCAACTGGTGCACCACGTGCAACGACCCGCATGCCGAGGAAGACTGTACTCTGCATCAACACTACCTCCAGACCTTGGCCGGCAGCGCCATAGAGGACGAAGAACTCTACATGATCCTGGGCGACGAAAGTAATTTCGCCGTTTCAGAGGAAGTTCCGATGCCGCCTCCTGCCAAGGAAAGCAGAAAGTCTGCTGAAGCCGCTGAAAAACCCTTAAAGGTGTACGCCAGGAGAGATAAGGCGCAGCCTGAGGGGCTACCACCCTACAAGAGGCTGTGGCCCTACACAGCCAAAGAAAAAACTCCTCCGGCGAAGACTCCCGTAGTCAAGCCTCCTGTAGCCAAAGCTCTCCCGGCTAAAGCTCCCGCTGCTCAGCCTCCAGCCGAAACAAAAGAACAAGCTCAGGAGAAGCTGAGATATCCGTCTCTAACCAAGAGACAGAGAGTTGAGGCCACTCAGCAGTACCGGACGAAGTATGAGCCGGCAAAAGAAGCGGAGGGAGCTAGCACTTCGGGTTACAGCATAGTAGACGAGTTGAAGAGAACTCCCGCAAGAATCAGCATGTATGATGCTCTTCAGCTCCCAGGCAGGTTGATCTGCTGCAAGAATCTCTGAAGATTATGAAGAATGACAAGCAGATACAGCCCGCTGTCCTGGTGCAACCTCTGACAGTCTCAGCTGCCGGGAAGAACAGACCACCTCCCTTCTATCTGTCTTTGCGGATGCAAGGGTACATAGTGCATAACTGTATGGTGGACTCTGGTGCTTCCACGACCGTGATGCCGAGAGCCGTCTGTGACGAAATCGGGATGGAGTACACAAGGAGCAGCCAAGGCGTGCTGCAACTAGACGGCACCCCTGTCAAGACAGTCGGTGTCATTAAAGACATCCCTATTCGGCTGCACAAAGCTCTCGACATCGTGGTCATCCAAGAAGTCGTGGTTGTTGACCTGGAACCCTACTTCGGCATGTGCCTCTCCAGGGAGTTCACTGCGAAGTTGGGAGGGTATCTGTCTCTGGACTACTCGCACATGGAAGTGCCCTTCAAAGGACGGAGATTGAGAATCTTCAATGAAAGGCCTTCCACTTTCTTAGTAGAGAAGATACCCGGAGAGGAGCCTGAGGACTGCATGGTTCAGCTGACGGAGGAAGAACTGGTGACAGTGGATATGACGGAGCAAGCTCTCGAACAGCTGCAAGTAGAAGATGAATTCTCCTTGCGGGACTTCAACGCTGTGATTGAAACTGAGCAAGGCTGCTACACCATTGTTCAGCCTGAGAGGCTTGACAAGTCAGCCAGGAGAGAAGTAGGACCTGCACCTGAAAAGCTGTGGAAGCTTTTCTTTGACGGCGCACGATGCAAAAATGGCGCCGGTGCTGGAGTACTTTTGGTTTCCCCGACCGGGATCCAGAAGGATTACACCTACAGGCTGGCCTGGAGCTGTACCAACAACGCGGCGGAGTACGAAGCCCTGTGCTTGGGTTTGCGAAAAGCGGAGAGGCTGGGGATTAAGCATCTACAGATCTACGGCGACTCAGAGTTGGTGTGCCACCAGATTACGAATAAGTGCGCCTCCAAAAAGCACTATCTCAAGGCGTACCGAAATCGGGTCTGGGATCTGATGGAGTCTTTTGACTCATTGAATGTCAAGGCTATTTCACGAGAGAAAAACAAGCATGCTGACATTCTGGCGTCTGTTGGAGCCAGGTACATTCCGGTTGATGACACTGTCCAGAAGCCGAAGCCGGTTCGTACTATTTACAGGCCTTCTGTGCCTGATAAGGACACCCACTGGCAGGTGTTTGACTGTGACGAGGAGATCGTCACATTTTTGGTAAATGAAGCCTGTTCAATCGAAGGTAGAGACCCTGATGACGAGCAATACGAGGGGTTAATACAGTTGAAAAATAATCATGTCCCAAAAGGACTGATTACTCTTGAGAGTCTATTTGATCAAAATGACCGAGCCATATCTCACCGGATCAAAGTAGACCCGAAGCAGTATGCCGACCTAGAGCTGGAACCCGGAAAATCAATCAAGGTCGGGACAGACTGCACCTCAGAGGAACTCGAGCAGATCAGAACATTGTGTCGAGAGTTCCCTGACATAGTAGCCTGGAGCTACCAGGACTTGAAGGGGTATGACAGAGAAATAATCCAGCATACCATTGAGCTAGAGGATGGCGCCAAGCCATTCCGGCAAAAGCAGAGGGCCGTCAATCCAAAAATCGAGGCCATGATGAAGGCCGAGCTCTTGAAGATGCTGGAAGCTAAGATCATCTACCCCATCAAGCATTCATCCTGGGTTGCGAACTTGGTTCCTGTGAGGAAGAAGAACGGAGACATTCGTCTCTGCGTGGACTTCAGAAATCTAAATCAGGCCTCCCTCAAGGACCATTATCCGCTGCCCCAAATTGATCAGATCCTCCATATAGTTGCTGGAGCCCAGAGATTTTCCCTCTTAGACGGTTTTTCCGGCTACAACCAGATATGGGTCAAGGATGAGGACCAGCACAAGACGGCGTTCACCACCAAATGGGGAACGTTCGCCTATCAGCGCATGCCTTTCGGCTTATCCAATGCTGGCGCCACATTCCAAAGAGCCATGGACCTGGCCTTCCGAGAGCTGCTCAACAAAGTGATTGTCATCTACTTGGATGACATGACTGTATTCTCTCACAGGCGAGAAGACCATGTTCCCCACCTACGGCAAATATTTGAAAGATGTCGCGAATTCGGCATCTCCATAAACCCGAAGAAGTCTGTCTTCGCGGTGAAAGAAGGAAAATTGCTGGGGCATGTCATCTCCGAGAAAGGCCTAGCCGTGGACCCTGACAGAGCAGAGGCCCTCCTCCGCTTGCCCGCCCCAATCGACAAGAAAGGGCTGCAGTCCTTCTTTGGCCAAATCAACTTCGTGCGGAAGTTCGTACCGGACTTCGCACAAGTAATCAAGCCCATGGCCGAGTTGCTGAAAAAGAATGCAGAGTTCTTATGGACTGAAGAAAGGGGGCAAGCCTTCGAGGAAATCAAAGCTCGCATTGCACAAGCGCCGGTGTTGATAAACCCGGACTACTCCAAAGATTTCATCCTGTACGCGGTGGGAGAACCCGAGAGTTACGCCGCAGTCCTGACCCAGAAGGGAGATGATGGCGAGGAGCGCCCCATTGCGTTCTTGAGCCAAGTGATCCAGCCACACGAAGAAAAGTACAACTTTATAGAGCAGCAAGTTCACGCTGTCATGAAATCTCTCCGAAAGTTCAGGCACTTTGTCTCCCGGAGCAAGATCACTGTCTTTGTGATCCACCCGGACGTCCGAAGCTTCATCATACAAGGAGAGCCGGGTCACAAGAGAGCAGGATGGATTGCTAAAATCCAGGAGTTCGACATCGAAGTGCGGCCAACCAAGTTAATTAGAGGCCGAGCCTTGTGCCAGGAGCTAGCCCGAAGCGCAGCAGCCGAGATATCCGCCTGCGAGTGGGAGGATCCAGCAACACGCACCAACCTAGCTAACTCCTTACCCGAGGAGTGCGACTGGACAGATGACCTGGTGAGATACTTCTGCACCGGAAGATGTCCAGACCACATGAATGCCTCACAAAGAAGGAGGTTTCGGCTAGGTGCTCTGAAGTACACTCTTCGCCCCGAGGGGCTTTACTTTAAAAACATTGACGGCATCCTGTTGCGGTGCGTCAGAAAAACAGACCAGTCTAGGGTCCTTGGAGAATTTCACTCCGGGATGCCTGGGGGTCACCATTCCGCAAGGCCTACGGCCTTAAAAATAATTAGAGCTGGGTACTACTGGCCCACTCTATTTACAGACGCTCATGCGGTCTGTACCAAGTGTGATCAATGCCAGAGATTTGCTGGCAGGAACAGAAAAGCACCCCTGCCCCTTCAACCGATCCAAGCCGAGACTCCGTTTCAGCAATGGGGTCTGGACTTCATCGGGGTGATTTCGCCGAACTCTGCAGCGGGCCACAAGTTTATCTTAACCGCCACCGACTACTTCACGCGGTGGGCAGAGGCGATCCCCACAAAGAATGCCGACCAAGAGACGGTCATCAGGTTCCTTGAGAGCCTGATTACCCGTTTCGGGGTCCCCGAGTCAATAGTGACGGACAATGGTCCGGGGTTCGCAGGCGCTGTACTCACGGAGTACACCAGCAAATTTGGCATCTATCACAAGATGTCTTCCAACTACTACCCACAGGGGAACGGTCTCGCCGAGTCCACCAACAAAAATCTACTGAAGATCATTCGAAGGACAGTAGAGAAAAACAAGAGGACTTGGCACCTACTCCTGGACCGGGCGCTATGGGCGGACAGAATTTCATTCAAAAAGTCCATCAAAACGTCTCCCTATGCGCTCGTATACGGCAAAGAAGCTGTCTTGCCAACTCACCTTGAAATACCCGCTCTCTGGATGCTTGATGAAGAGAGAGGCAGCGGGGATCCGGTAGATGACAGACTTTGCCAGCTTCTGCAGTTGGAGGAAGACAGAGAGAAAGCGTACCAGGCCTTCGCCAAACACGCTGAAGCAACCCAAGGCTGGTTCGCAAAAGGCACCACTGCCCGAGTTTTCAAAATCGGGGACCTGGTGCTGAAATGGGACTCGTTGAAGGCGAAACCCGGCAACCACGGAAAGTTTGATGCCCTCTGGGAGGGCCCCTATCAGATTGCCCGGGTTAATCAGTTCAACGCATATGTGCTCCGGGACATGGAGGGACATCCTCTCCCCATTCCCGTCAACGGGTTCCACCTGAAAATGTACCACCACTGAAGGCACCCGAAAGGGTCCTTCCTTGTACAGATTTCCCTTTTTGTATTTCCAGTTTTCAGCATGTAAATATTTCAGTTGTTTTTCAGTTTATAGTTTCCAAGTAGCCCAAGTCTGAGGCAAAAACCCGACTTCGCAGCGAAGTCGGGTAGCGCCCATCAAATGGTGCGAAGAGGGGAAGAGAGCAGTTAAAAGAGAGCTGAAATGTCTAAGTCTGGCTGCCCACCCGACTTCGCAGCGAAGTCGGGCTGCGCCTTCTCCAAAGGGCGCAGTCGGGTAGCAGACTACAAAGAAATGCCTAGTGTCGAACTGCGCCCATGTTGGTGGGCGAAGTCGGATTGCGCCCGTTTTTCGGGCGAAGTCCGAGTGCGCTCCCATTCTTGGGCGCACCCTGGGTAATCTGGCACGGAAAGCTGAAAACGATAAGTGTAAAATCCAAGCTGCACCCGTTTTCGGGCAAAGTCGGATTGCGCCCGTTTTCTGGGCGAAGTCCGAAGTGCGCCCATTTCGGGCGAAGTCCGAAGTTTGCCCCCTTTTTGGGCGAAGTCGGACCGCGCCCCCAATTCCGGGCGAAGCCCGAACGGCTCATCACGGAGAGCGCCAAAAGTTTGTAAGTGTGGGCCCGGTGCAAAGTCCGACACATGGCAAAGTTGGGTTAATTAATTGCAAGGTCCTTTGAAAAGTGTGCCCAATTGATGGCAGTGACGTCAGCTACGGCACATGGTTCAAGAAGGTTTTAAATGATTGCGCAATTACCAATGAAGATGCATTTAAAGGGTAAGGTGCGTTTTGGGCCAACGACTAATAAAGTACGTTTTTCAAAAAAGGCCCATGCGCAGCCGCCAAGATCATAACGCCTCCACCAACCCAAATTTAACTACCCTCACTCCCTCCCTCGCGCCATTTAATGCTGCAGTCACTGTCTACAAAAGGACCCTGGCGCAACCAGAAAATTCATAGTGTTCGAGCTGACTCCCTGACAGCAAGGAATAAAACTGACAAGTTCTGAAGCCGAGTTCCTGCCTCCGTTGGTTTTGACAAAGATGGATAAGGGAAAAGCGCCCGTACAGGCGCAATCTAATGAAGAAACGCGCGAAGCTGAGGAGTCTCCTGAGTCTAGCGCCCATGAGAGCGCAGCGCCGCAGAAAGGCAAGAAAGCGAAATCTCGAACGAAGAGGCGCGTAGTTGGCCAGACTCCGCCGCCACCAATCAACCGCTTGTCTGGATACAGAGATGGTTCTTTTTCCATCAGTCTCTCGAAGCTGCGTCTGAATATCGCGAAATGGGTGGATAAGGTTTCGCCTTCCCACCACCTCGGAGCGGCGTATAAGTCAAACCTTTATTGGTTCCTGTGCCCTCCGACTCACTGGTGCCCGGAGCTGGTTGAAGCGATTGTGGAATACTACAAACCAGCTGCCAGGCAGGTCTGCGACAACAAAGGAAAGGTGTTGTTCACTCTTTTCCGAGAGAGCGTTCAGCCAGCGTTCGCCCCAGGGCTTCAGTACAGCCCCGACGCAATTATCAGAAGGGTGAGCATAGACGAGCAGACCAGCAGATTTTCTCAGACGAAGCGGATGAGAGAGTTTTTGGACTCAGAGTTGAAGACTCCGCTGGCGGCCGGACAGTGGCCAACTGGCCCCATACCGCTGGACCGATTTGAAAACAGATATATCTATATCATCCTGGCATGGGTCCTCGGCTGCGACTCTGACAGAGTGGTGCGGCCGTTCCAGCTGGCGATGGCCGAGTGTATCCTGCACGGAGAATTCTATGATTCCACGACGCAGAAAAGCGGGAAGCGCCCTATCTTCTACGACTGGGCGGACTGGCTGGCATACGCGATTCACTCGAACCTGGTAAGGCTGCAGCAGAAGCAGTCCACGGACTTCCGGTTTTGCTCCTTCCTCACATGGCTATGCCTGTACCACATGCATTACCGGATGAACGTCCCTAACCTGAAGAAAGTGAGCGAACAAGGAGAGCCGCTCCCTGTGTACGAATGGACTGAGGTCCTGTGCCGGAAGGGCTCATTTTATGATTTTAATATTCAATTTCTAGGCCAGGCAATGGGATTGTTCAACCGTGGCGCGACTCGCCCACCGGCAGTTATGACAAAGTATCTGTGGAACAATGAGTTCGGGGATACCTTCAGGTTGACTCAGGGCATTGTTGTCCGAATCTACGGGTTCAAGGGAAAGCCGTGTTTGCTGCCCTACTTCTGCACTGACCACCGGTTCGGGATGGAGGTTGCGCGGCAGATGGATTACGTCGAAGAAGAATTCGGCCAGGGAAAAAAGAGAGGTCACATATTCAAATATCCTATGACCTGGGCCAATATTCAAGTCTTCGAAATCGGGCAGCATGTTTATCTTGAGCGGGAGCTCATTGATATGGGCCTGATTATGTTGCCGTGAGCGCTGGAAGTACGACCCAATCGGGGTCCGGGGAAAATTCACTCACATCTGTCCTAGACCTGAAATCATGCAAGAAAGAAGAAACAGGACAGGTGCAGATCTCCACTGGCGCATTCACTTGATGCAATCATGGCCACCATGGCATGAATTTTACTGCGAGGAGGTCACTTACGATCCTGAGCGAAACCCGGACCATCGGATGGAGTCAGCTGGCTTCAAAAGGTTCCTCGCCAAGGTGGCGCCACTCAACTGGCATAAGGACAAAATCCTCGAATGCTGGAAGATGAGGTGTCGCACGCAACACGACAAATCAAGCCGGAGGAACCTTGCCGTTGATGATGAGTTTTCGGCACTTTATGACGAACACGTCGACACGTGGCAGCCCTTCGAATTTTGCAATTACGTCCCCCGAGGCGCAAATATAAGGTATAAAAGAAGGGCCACCTCTCAGTCATTGTCAACTCCCGCGACTTCCAGCGCGACTCCAACCAGCAGCCAAGTGGGCCCGATGCAGCCTGTAGCTCCTATGACAGCGCCCGAAGCGGCGCAAAGTTCAGAAAGGTCAACTCCTGAGCTGGCCCCTCCAGCAGAAAAGACGTCCGCGCTACCAGCCAGTAGCCCGAGTGCGGCAGGCGTTCTTCCAGCACGACCCAGGTACAAGTTTACCGTGGGGACATCAGCGACTGCCGCCCCTTTATTGCCGCTTTCTTCTGGACCAGCCACAGCGTCGGGAGAGAAGAAGAAAAGAAGGGTCGAGAGGACCAAGCGGCCTAAGGAGCCACTACAGCAATCAGCCGCACAACAGTCGCAAGCAGCAGCGCCGGGGTTGTCTCTTTAGACAGCCCTGAACCAGAAACAGACATCCAAGCTGCGACCATCCCTCCGGCGTCGGCTCAGGCGGAGCCCGCAGGTACGTCTTCCGTCCCTCTTGCCCAAGTCCGCGTCAGCCCTGCAAAAACCCCATCTTCCACTCCATCAGGGCAAGCCGTAGCCGTGTCTTCCGCTTCTCAAGCTACCCCGCCGTCTAGCGGCCTGCACTCATTTGACCAGTTTGCTCAGGATCCCAACGCCTTCCAATCACTGAGCCAAACCCTAGAGCCTTCACCCGCAGCCAGTACTGAAGCTGCTCCCTCATCTCCGCATCCTCTGCCCCAGCCATCCGAAACCCTACCGGTGCTCCCCACTCAGACTCCTGTCACCCCTAGGACCCAGTCGCCCTCAAAGGCTGCTACCCCCTCTGGAATCCCTCCTACTTCACTGTTCGCAGGGAAAATGCCGCAGCAAGCCCAGGCGTTGGAAGACCTCGATTTCATGAGTATCACCGAGGACCAGCCTCTGGCAGTAAGAGCCGTGGGGGGATCAGCCTCCTTTCTTCAGGGCGTCAAGCGCAGAAGGGCCGAAGAGATAGCCGCCCCGGTCAAACGCACAAAGTTCGACCTAGATCGGAGAGTGCTTACAACAGAAAAGCTGATTCCTAAGGTGAAGAAGCCTCTCCGCGACATGACCGAGGCAGACTATGAGCTGCAGACAAAGGAGAAGAACTTTGACGACATCAACGAAGAATACGAAATTCGAGGTATTCGTCGTAGAACAGACAACCTCCTTGTTAAGCATCTCAAGACCCAGGAAGCGTTGTTCCAGCTGCAGGATACTACAAGGCAGCTCGAAGAGGACTTGGCTAGGGTTACTGCGCAATTGGGGTCAGCACAACAAGAAATAGAAGATCTTAAGGCTCAGCTGGCCGCCTCTCGAGGGAGACCGCGATTCGAAGCGAGACAGCGAGCAGCTGTCGAAACGAGAAGAAACGGCGCTAGAGCAGGTCTCGCAACTGCAAGATTCGCTGAAAAAGGCGCAGTCGCAACTTACAGAGAAAGCATCACAAGCGACGGCCTTTTCCAAGAGCAAGGCAAAGGAGATGCGCACTAGTCTGCTACAAGGTTGCAAGCCCAACCTTGTTAAGTCATTGTCAGTTCTGGATTTCGTATCCAGGATTGAAGAAGTGTCCGCCCAGGGAAAGCCTGTGGTGGAGGAAGCCGAACACCAGGCGAGGCAGTGGCTGGACCTGGCTATGAAACTTGAGGAATTTGAGCGCAAAGGCTTCCAAATCGCCCCCATGTCCCAACTTGCCTCGGAGTGGGCGGATGCAAGGGTAACCTTGCATACTTATTTTGCCGGGACAGAAAAGATCAGAACAGCCAGGAAGGCGCTGGACGCCTTAGAGCATGAAAGACACATTCTCCTGGCACCCTTTCACATTCTGTCCAAGCACGGGTGTCCGAGCTACATCAGAGATGGTGAGTTCCTCACCCTGGAGCAGGTTAAGAAGAACTGGCTGTCCTTCGAGACAGATACAGCTGAAATTGATAGCTGGACAGAACCAGTTCAGGAAGCTCAGATTTCCCAAATGGTGTCGAAATACTGCAAAATCAGCTCTTCCCTTGAGGAGTTGGGAAAAAGATATAACACCATTGACCTGCACGCGGTCGCTGCATTCCACGCAGTACTCAGAGAGATTAGCGACCCCGCGCCCTTCCAAACCGCAGTTTGGGATCAAGCTAAGGCCGTGTTCGAACGCATAAGCAAGTGGGAGGCCGAAAGTGAAGAACCCTCAGATTCAGAAGGCGAGACTGAGGAGGCAACTGGTGAAAGTGAATCTGAAGAAGAACAGTTGCCCCAAGGAAAGCGACCAGAGCAGCAGAAGGCAGGGGAAGGAAGTTCCTCTGCACCCAAAGGATAAAGGCATGGTTCTTTGCGTCGAGGCGAGCTCAACACCCCGCGAGCCGCCAGGAATGTTGCCACATTTTGCACAGGGTGCCATGTTTTTGGTTTCTGTAAGTGGGCTGCTCTTTTCCCTTCCTTCTCCTCATTCTCCCTTCCTTCATTTCTCCCTTTCTCCCTCTTCCGTGCAATTTCATTCCCCCTTCTCCTTTTCCCTTTCTTCCCCGGTAAAGTTTCCAAAACAGAGGTGTTCCCTGAAAATTTCTAAGTGTTGGGGCGCAACCCGACTTCGCAGCGAAGTCGGAGTGCGCCCCTCAGTTGGAGCGCAGTAGGGAACCCGAAGTGCGCAAACAGGCAGTGTCAAAGCAAAATCTGACTAAGTGTCAGGGGCGCAACCCGACTTCGCAGCGAAGTCGGGGTGCGCCCTTCTTCCTGGGCGCACTAGGGGAACGGTCTGTCGAGAAAATCAGCTAAGTGCTGGGGCGCAACCCGACTTCGCAGCGAAGTCGGAGTGCGCCCCCTTTCCAGTGCGAAGTCCGAGCAGCGGAAGAAGGCAAGCACCGGTGCGACACCCGACTTCGCAGCGAAGTCGGAGTGCGCCCTTTGACCGGTGCGCAGTTGGGTAAAACTAACTCAGAAAATGCTAAGGCAAGAAGGCCTTCCAACTGCGTTGTTTTCAGCTGCGCAACCCGATAGCGCCCGAATTCTGGCGAAGTTGGATAAACTGCCTTTCAAGGCAGACACGTGTCATACATCAGCATCCGACAAGTATCCACCTTCGGGATTCGAGCCAAGACTTGACCGCGCAAGGACAAAGCATGGGCTACACTACCGGCGCCAACTGTCACCATTTAAGCCGATGTGAAGTGCCATCTGCCGCACCAACCCGCATTCCTGCTGACCTAAGACTTGACCCGATACGCTGCCACGTAGCTGTACCGCCTTCAGGGACACCATGTTGCAAGGACAGTCCGGCCCGACAGAAGTCAGCATCAGCAGCTCCTCAGCCGCTCGTGTCAGCTACTATCTTGTCTGGGACTTCGTGCCCATGAATGTAATCGGGGGGAATTGGGTTATAAATACCCACCACATTTTCATTGTAAGGTGGTGGAAGGGGAATATATTGCTAGGGGACAATTGTAGCTGTGCGTTTGCCTCAAATACAGACATATACTTGGCTCTGCTTACTGTCTTTTATCTTGTATGCTGCCTCTCCTTGTCATTTCTGCCTCATGTTTCTTGTGTCATTGCTTGTTGTTGTACTGAACTCTGGACTCCGGCATTTGGTGGCCAAGTATTCCTGGAATGCATAGATAGAGGATACATAGGATCGCTGATAGCTGTAGTTTCGATGTATGTTTGTAGATGAATGCTGTTAGTAGTGGTGATTGATTCGTTGCCGTGCTGCTTATTCCCCCCACCCAACTCCAATCACATTTGGAATCCCTTTCTGCACTTTTATCTCTTTCCGCATTTTTATCTCTTTCCCTGCACTCTTATCTTAACACAACCCCACAGGAAGCCGGCCTTCTCCGGAGATTGGCACGGGAGGCATTCCTTCCCCCCGGCCTTTCAATCTGGTGGGCGAATCTGGGCGCATTAACAACAAATCCTTTCCTCATGGCAGATTCGTAACCAACAGTAGCTCTTGTTTTTTAGGCTAATGGGGCATCCCTCCATTCCATGTACCATCACTCTGCAAATATCATTGATTATTTCCTTTACATAGTTCGACTTTGGATGACACTACATCATAATTTTGTGCACCAAATCCCCTCTCCTTAATATTCCCTCCAATTCTTTCATCATTCTTACCATGCCTCTTCTCAAGGCTGCAATTAAGGGTATTTTTTTATTGTCTCCATTTAAAGCTCCATATCAACATGTGCATCCATTTTCATTTCCATCTATGAAATATTTTAATAAAAACAAAGAGACATTAAACATACTGAGGGAAAAAAAATAATATTAAAACTGATGATAGAATAGGAAGCTTAAGTATGCAACACTTAGTTCTTAGGATTTAACGCGAAGATTTCTTTTATGAACAACTATCAACACGAGTAAATAATTTGAGATATCTTTGAACTAAATATCACACAAACTAGAAAATTATGATAGGCAATGCAAGGAATATTCAAGAAATGCTAAGAGAATACAAATTTCTCTAGTGCACGTACAAAAATCCAAGTTTTATCACACAATTTGATGTGTACAAGGCTAAAGGTAATAATATGCATCAAAGAAGAAAGGAAACACCAAAAAGAAGCAATGGTACATGAACAAGAGAAGTGATTGCAACAATTGTACCTATGCAATAAGATTATTTATGTTGTTTGTACAGTTACACTATGTTGTCCGGCTGCATGCACACAATCATTTATGGCTTGCAGCCATATTGGGTATTGGAGTGGGATATTGCTGTGAAATGCACCCCTTTTGTACCTGAGGTGCACTTGATAAGTGGCAGGGCACACATAGCACACTTGTGCAATGACCCTCAACAGGGAATACACCATGTCAAACCCCATCATAAAAATATACAATAAAATATGGAAAACAACTGAAAAAACATAGCATCCACTCCTCTCTCTTGTTACTCTTGCTTAATGCCTCTGCAACTCTCAAATTTGAATTCAGTTTACTGTTTTACTAATTTGTGATAGGTATCGACTTTCCAGTTATATTATTGTACCCAAGTCTCTGAGGTCTAAACCGTACATAACTGACACCCTACATATGCTGGCACCCTTGTACCCATGCACCTCAACTTTGGGGATTGCATTGGCTTCTTTGGACTTGCACACTGTGTACACATGTACCCACAACCTAATGCACACATAAAAAGTATAGAGGAAAATCCATATAATTGCAATGAAAAATCCCATGAAGCCCTTTGTTACATAAAAATGTCCTTGCATGAAAACACCCTCTTTCAACAGTGTAAAGGTTCTACATGGAACCTTCTCGGAGAAGGACGCTTGTAATAGAAGAAAAAAGTAAAAGGTTTTTAAAGATATCTTCTAGGAAAAGAAATACATTGTTGTGATAAAAGAATATACAAAGATAAACAAATTTAAAAAAAAAAAGAACAGGCCTTGTCACAATGACACTTAATTTAGAAGTAGCGAAAGCAACAAATTTGCAGCAAATAAGAGTCTATAAAACACGATCTTTCTAAAAGATGAATCAGTCAAGCCCAAGAAGAACAGATTCATGGTCTTATCCCAGAAGAACAGTTAGACAAACTTACTAATGGGCTTTCAGGTCCGATTTGGCGTGACTGGCGATGGGAGTATGGGAAGCCAATTTGGTGTTTCAAGACTTCCAAATTATACCAGTTGCTTGCTCCCAAATTTACATTAGGCGACATTCTTAATTCTAGATGGCATGTCAAGTATTCTCACAGGAAGTGGAAGAAGAGACTTGTTGCTGTTTGGAAATTCAATGTTTCTATGCAGCTCAAGGTTTTCGCCTGGCTTGTCATTATGCAGGGCCTCCAGAGTAAGGCTAGACTGGCAAGATGGCTTCTTTCTTCTGATAAGTGCTCCACTTGTGGCAAATCGGAGACTCTTCGACATATTTTTTGGGATTGCCCTCGTGCGCGGAGGGTGTGGAAGGCTTCCAAATGGATATTTGAGCCAGTTATCCAGAGCAATATTTGGTGGCAGCTGGTTCTTTTTGGTGATTAGCCCAATTGTGCCCCTCATAGGACTATGTGCTGGCATGTGATTAGACTTGTGATCCTCTTTGCTTTGTGGAAGGATCGATGTTGCTTAGTTTTCAATCATGAGGTTATTCCTGTTTCGGTTACTGTTAGTAGAATTAGTACTTGTGTGTCTGAGCAATTATCAGCCTTTAAGGCTGATATTCTCAGGAATTGCAATAGGATTGACACTTCTTTAAGAGCGGAATGTTTGCTAATCTTAAGAATGCTTATGTAACTGGGCAGCCTGTCTGCTGTTTGATTCTCTGTATTAATTTTTTGATTCATTAATAGAAGTATTTTTTCAATAAAAAAAGATGAATCAGTCTAACATGTTCAAACATTCAAACAATGCATAAGTTGTTTTATGCTGCAAGCACAAAAATAAATCAAGATACTTAGCAGTCATTTTCACAATTGATTGTCAGGGTTGCCACCTTTTTTCATTCTCAACATCATACAAGTAACAAAACCTATTAATGCCTTTCTGAATAACTGAAATAACTATAGCAATGCCACTGTCACTTGTGGTAAGAGCACATACTTTGAGTATTTTGTTTGAGTTTCCATTGTTATTTTACCAATTTGATTAGGACTAAAGGACGACTATGCCAACACGCATCTTCATAATTGCAGTGCTTCAGTGGTAAGGATAATCTACCCAAAGTTCTTTGTAAACTTGTAATCATAGAAAGCATGATGTGAGAAATAAGAGACTAAAAATTACAGGAACAAGGGATAACACTTGTATTGAGATCCAATTTGCACCAGATTATTTAAGCCTTCTATCCTCCAAAAAACTAAAAACAGAAACAAACAAACAAACAAAATATCAAATAGCTAGGCAAGCCACAATGAGTTTCTTGCATATATTCACAATTCTATGCTCCAAAATAACCTGTAGAAGTTCCTCGATCACATCTTCCATTGTTATTATACCCACAACCTCCTCATCAACAGGGAAGCTTGGAAGCGAACCTGCACCAACATCTAAAATATCTCCAACGCCTATTCTCTCCCGCTTCTTGGCTCTGGGGTTAATGGAAGTTTGTCCCCTTCCTTGTACATCCGCTTCCTTCCTTAATCCTTGAGTATCAACTGTGAAAGCCTCCTGTCTAACACCATCAGAAATATCTATCGTACTGGATTTCAACTCATGATGACCTGCAAAATCAATCAAATTATTAATAACGAGAAATTCCTTGGGACATATGAGAAAAACATAAATGAACAGATCAAGAATAACTGCTATTTCAGGACTTGCCCATGGGATTTAGAGCAACTTGTTGGGAGTGTAGAGTTTCACATTGTAAACCAAAGTTCAAATCTCATGGATGAATCTTAACATTTCATCAAATGGCATGAGATCAACCAGTTAAATTACTCGACTTTCAAGGAGGAGACCCAGGTTCAATTCTGGCCAAGCGATACATGCATAATTGCAAAGCTGTTGTAATACAACTACATGGTCACAATGTAATACGGGTGGACCCATTTCAATCCCATTTAACTGATTGAAAAAACTGCTATTTCAGGACTCTACTGTATAAAAGCACTAGAGGAGTACCTACTAAATGTGGAATTTACTTTCATATCTCCCTTTACATTATCAGCACCATTTCCACTCAAAACTGGAATATATTAAAGAATTCACCAACTTCAACTCAAGAAAGTAAATCATAACTGATTTGTCAGAAGCGTCCATTTTCAAATGATACATTCATAACTTGGAAAAGCAATTTCAAATCCACATGGATATACCAGCAAACACAATCAGATTTGTATTAGCAAATCAAGAATAAGTAGAGAGATCCAAATCTCAGAGACCATACACAAAGACTCTCTAGATTCTACAAAGACTGAAGAGACATGAAGTCTTGAAAATCTAGAACTAGAGTATCTGAAAGCGTCAAAATACTTCACAATGGTACAAATGGAATGAAATTGCAAAAACACTGCTTACGCTGGAAATGGCATAAAGATGCAATAACAGTAGAGATGCTACCTGTCAGTAATATATATGATAGAAGAAAGTGAAGATCAGACTTATCAATGAGAATGAAGAGGCAATTGGTAAGGATACTGAAAAGAGATTAAACTACAAAGCAAAGGGTTTATGAGTTTCTTCTCCAGCATTAAAGATGATGCTATAATTGAAAGAAAAATATGAAAAGAAAGAAATTTATCATGCTAACTGTTGCCACATTTTGCACGGGGTGCCATGTTTTCAGTTTTTGTAAGTGAGCTGCTCTTTTCCTTTCCTTCTCCTCATTTTCCCTTTCTTCATTTCTCCCTTTCTCCCTCTTCCTTGCAGTTTCATTCCTCCTTCTTCCTCCCTCTTCTTCCCCCAGTGAAGTTTCCAGCAAGTGTTCCCTGAAAAATGACTAAGTCTGGGGCGCAACCCGACTTCGCAGCGAAGTCGGAGTGCGCCCCCCAGTTGGAGCGCAGTAGGGAACACGAAGTGCGCAAGCAGACAGGAACAAGCAAATCTGACTAAGTGTCAGGGCGCAACCCGACTTCGCAACGAAGTCGGGGTGCGCCCTTCTTCCTGGGCGCACTTGGGAAGCAGTCTGGCAGAAAATCAGCTAAGTGTTGGGGCGCCACCCGACTTCGCAGCGAAGTCGGGGTGCGCCCCCTCTCCAGTGCGCAGTCCGAACGGCGGTAAAGACAGCAGAGTACCGGTGCGCAACCCGACTTCGCAGCGAAGTCGGGGTGCGCCCTCTGACCGGTGCGCAGTTGGGTAAAGTGAACTCAGAAATTGACTAAGGCACGGAGGCCTTCCCAACTGCGCTGTTTTCCACCTGCGCAACCCGACAGCGCTCTAATCCTGGGCGAAGTTGGATAAACTGCCTTTCAAGGCAGACACGTGTCATTCATCAGCATCCGACAAGTGTCCAACTTCGGGATTCGAGCCAAGACATGACCGGGAAAAGGACAAAGCATGGGCTGCACTATCTACGCCAGCTGCTATCATTTAAGGCTGATAAGAAGTTCCATCCGCCTCAACTACCCGCATTCCTGCTGACCAAAGGTTTGACCCGACACACCGCCACGTAGCTGTACATCTTTCAGGGAGACCATGCCGCAGGTGCAGTCCTTGCCGACAGAAGTCAGCATCAGCAGCTCCTCAGCCGCTTGTGTCAGCTATTGTCTTGTCTGGGACTTTGTGCCCATGAATGTAATCGGGGGGAACTGAGGCTATAAATAGCCCACTCATTTTCATTGTAAAGGGGTGGAAGGGGAATATATTGCTAGAGAACCATTGTAGCTGTGCGTTTGCCTCTAATACAAGCATATACTTGGCTCTGCTTACTGTCTTTTATCTTGTATGCTGCCTCTCCTTGTCATTTCTGCCTCATGTTTCTTGTATCATTGCTTACTGTTGTACTGAACTCTGGACTCTGGTATTTGATGATCAAGTATTCCTGGAATGCATAGATAGAGGATACATAGGATTAATGATAGCTGTAGTTTCAATGTGTGCTTTGTAAAGGAATGTTGTTAGTAGCGGTGATTGATCGTTGTCGTGCTGCTTATTCCCCCCACCCAACTCCAATCACATTTGGATTCTCTTTCCGCACTTTTATCTCTTTCCCCGCACTCTTATCTTAACACTAAAAACCCCACAGGAAGCCGGCCTTCTCCGGAGATTGGCACGGAAGGCATTCCTTCCTCCCGGCCTTTCAATCTGGTGGGCGAATCTGGGCGCAATAACAACAAATCCTTTCCTCATGGCAGATTCGTAACCAACAGTTTCTCTGGCACGCCCGGTGGGACATGGTAGTTTCCCACCCCCAAACAGAATCGAAGCACGAGTGCTCGCTTCATTGCTGTTAAAAATCAGAGCACCTGGCGACTCTGCACGAACCTGAATACTCTCTGAGTCCGTAAAGACCGGTCCTAACGCCTTCATGCAAACAAGAAGGTGGCGAGCAAGGAATCCGGGAGATCGGTCTGACCTTTACGAAATCGACATTGCCGCTCCAGGAGAGCGCGTCAGACTGGCCGATCAACAAGCTCGCATAGAAGAAGCCGAGGCTGAAATCGAAGAAGCAGAGGCCGAAGAAGAATCTACATCTTCGGACAGTTCCGACACCGAGTACACTACCGGGTCAGAGGAAGACATGGCTGCCCAGCAAAACGATGATGACCTCTTCCCGGCGGTAGACTCTACGGGGCCCTTGGCCCTAGTCGGACAGCAAGCTGTGCCCCCTGCTGCCTTAAAATCCATCCCTACGTATGACGGCTATGGCAAGACGGCGTACGAACACATCCAGGACATTCTGGCCCTGGCTGCGCTACACTCCATCACTGACGAAGGTGTGAAGACCCGTCTGCTGGCCCTTTCCCTAAGGGGAAAGCTTCTCTACTGGTGGAGATCACTGCCAGAGGGATCTATCACGGGGTGGCGACAGTTAGCCGGCAGGCTCGTGAAAGGATGCAACGAGTCTGCTGATCCCTCTTCTTTGCTGCATCAATTTCAAAGTATACAACGACACCCCCAAGAGGAGGTGTCAGACTTCAACATCAGGTTTGCGAGGTCTTGGAAACGAGTACCTCGCGAACTCCGACCTTCGACGGGTCAGGCAGCCTACTACTACCTGAGGTCCTTCAACTCAGACATTTGCCTGCTGCTGAAGGTAGCCAGAATCGACTCGTTCCCTGCTCTGTACGAGGCTGCCCAACAAGCTGAAATGGATATTATTTCCATCGGCAGACTCCCGCACAGGGTACAGCCGCCTATTTACCCTGACTTTCCCCGATCCCAGTACCCATCAGCTTCAGCTTCTGGTGCAATGCCGTCTACATCAGGACAGCAACCCCAGCAGCAATGGAATCCAGCGCCGGTCGTAAACCCTTACGGCCCGCCACAAATTCACTATCCGCCTCCTCCTCCGCATTATCCAGCACTCTCTGCTCCCCCGCAGTATGCTCAATATTCTACACCCCCTCCATTGGCTGCATTACCTCCTCCAGCTCAGTTGCCGCCTCCTGACAATGATATTCAGAATAAAATCCTCCAGGAGGTACGGGCTTTGGCCTCTGGATATCACACCATGTCCAACGACATGACTGTTCTAAAGAAAAAACAGGCCCAGATGGACCTTGTTCCAAGGAGGCCATATCCGCCCCCGGCACTGACAAAAGATCAAGCCCCAGAACGGCGAGATCAGAGGCGGCCCCCTCCGAGAAATGCTGCCATTGAAGACCAACCTGGTACCTCTGACCAGATCAACTGGTGCACCACGTGCAACGACCCGCATTCGGAGGATGACTGCACACTGCACCAACACTACCTCCAGACCTTGGCCGGCAGCGCCATAGAAGACGAAGAACTCTACATGATCCTGGGCGACGAAAGCAACTTCGCCGTCCCAGAGGAAGATCCGTTGCCGCCTCCCGCCAAGGAAAACAGAAAGTCTGCAGAAGCCGCTGTAAAACCCTTAAAGGTGTACGCCAGAAGAGATAAGGCCCAACCTGCTGGGCTACCACCTGACAAGAGGCTGTGGCCCTACACAGCCAAAGAGAAGGCTCCTCCGGCAAAGACTCCCGCAGTCAAGCCTCCCGTAGCGAAAGCTCCCCGCCTAAAGCTCCCGCTGCTCAGCCTCCAGCTGAAACCAAAGAACAAGCTCAGGAGAAGCTGAGATATCCGTCTCTGACCAAGAGACAGAGAGTTGAGGCCACTCAGCAGTACCGGACGAAGTATGAGCCGGCAAAAGAGGCGGAAGGAGCTAGCACCTCGGGCTACAACATAGTAGACGAACTGAAGAGGACCCCCGCAAGAATCAGCATGTATGATGCTCTTCTGCTCCCAGGGCAGGTTGATCTGCTGCAGGAATCTCTGAAAAGCATGAAGAATGGCAAGCAGATACAGCCCGCTGTTCTAGTGCAACCCCTAACAGTCTCAGCCACTGGGAAGAACAGGCCACCTCCCTTCTATCTGTCATTACGGATGCAAGGGTACATAGTGCACAACTGTATGGTGGACTCTGGTGCTTCCACGACCGTTATGCCGAGAGCCGTCTGCGACGAGATCGGGATGGAGTACACAAGGAGCAGCCAAGGCGTGCTGCAACTGGACGGCACCCCTGTCAAGACAGTCGGTGTCATTAAAGACATCCCTATTCGGCTGCACAAAGCTCTCGACATCGTGGTCATTCAAGAAGTCGTGGTTGTCGACTTGGAACCCTACTTCGGTATGTGTCTCTCCAGGGAGTTCACTGCGAAGTTGGGAGGGTATCTGTCTCTGGACTACTCGCACATGGAAGTGCCCTTCAAAGGAAGGAGATTGAAGATCTACAACGAGAAGCCTTCCACATTCCTAGTAGAGAAGATACCCGGAGAAGAGGCGCAGGACTGCATGGTTCAACTGACGGAGGAAGAACTGGTGGTGGTGGACATGACAGAGCAAGCTCTTGAGCTGCTGCAAGTAGAAGATGAATTCTCCTTGCGGGACTTCAACGCCGTGATCGAAACTGAGCAAGGCTGCTACACCGTCGTCCAGCCTGAGAGGCTTGACAAGTCGGCCAAAAGAGAAGTGGGACCTGCACCAGAAAAGCTGTGGAAGCTTTTCTTTGACGGCGCACGATGCAAAAATGGCGCCGGTGCAGGTGTACTTTTGGTTTCTCCAACCGGGATCCAGAAGGACTACACCTACAGGCTGGCCTGGAGCTGTACCAACAACGCGGCGGAGTACGAGGCCCTGTGCTTGGGATTGCGAAAGGCGGAGAGGCTGGGGATTAAGCACCTGCAGATCTTTGGAGATTCGGAGTTGGTATGCCACCAGATTACGAATAAGTGCGCCTCCAAAAAGCACTATCTCAAGGCGTACCGTAATCGGGTGTGGGACCTGATGGAGTCTTTCGACTCGTTGAATGTCAAGGCTATATCACGCGAGAAAAACAAGCATGCTGACATTCTGGCGTCTGTTGGAGCCAGGTACGTTCCGGCTGATGACACTGTCCAGAAGCCGAAGCCGGTCCGTACCATTTACAGGCCTTCTGTGCCTGATAAGGACACCCACTGGCAGGTGTTTGACTGTGACGAGGAGATCGTCACATTTTTGGTTAACGAAGCGTGTTCAATCGAAGGTAGAGACCCTGATGACGAGCAATATGAGGGGTTGATACAACTAAAAAATAATCATGTCCCAAAAGGACTGATTACACTTGAGAGTCTATTTGATCAGAATGACAGAGCAATATCACACCGGATCAAAGTAGACCCGAAGCAGTGCTCCGACCTGGAGCTTGAACCTGGAAAATCAATTAAGGTCGGGACGGACTGCACCACAGAGGAACTTGAGCAGATCAGAGCATTATGCCGAGAGTTCCCTGACATAGTAGCCTGGTGCTACCAGGACTTGAAGGGGTATGACAGAGATATAATCCAGCATACCATTGAGCTAGAAGATGGTGCAAAACCATTCCGGCAGAAGCAGAGGGCTGTGAATCCGAAGATCGAAGCCATGATGAAAGCCGAGCTCTTGAAGATGCTGGAAGCCAAGATCATCTACCCCATCAAGCATTCATCCTGGGTTGCGAACTTGGTTCCCGTGAGGAAGAAGAACGGAGACATTCGTCTCTGTGTGGACTTCAGAAATCTGAATCAGGCCTCCCTCAAGGACCATTATCCGCTTCCCCAAATCGATCAGATCCTCCATATAGTTGCTGGAGCCCAGAGATTCTCCCTCCTAGACGGCTTTTCCGGCTACAACCAAATCTGGGTCAAGGATGAGGACCAGCATAAGACGGCGTTCACCACCAAATGGGGAACGTTCGCCTATCAGCGCATGCCTTTCGGCTTATCCAATGCTGGCGCCACATTCCAGAGAGCCATGGACTTGGCCTTCCGAGAGCTGCTCAACAAAGTTATCGTCATCTATTTGGATGACATGACTGTATTCTCTCACAGAAGAGAGGACCATGTTTCCCACCTGCGGCAAATATTTGAAAGGTGTCGTGAATTCGGCATCTCCATAAACCCGAAGAAATCTGTCTTCGCGGTAAAAGAAGGTAAGCTGCTGGGGCATGTCATCTCCGAGAAAGGCCTAGCCGTGGACCCTGATAGAGCAGAAGCTCTCCTCCGTTTGCCCGCTCCAATTGACAAGAAAGGGCTGCAGTCCTTCTTCGGCCAAATCAACTTCGTGCGGAAGTTCATACCGGACTTCGCACAGGTAATCAAGCCCATGGCCGAATTGTTGAAAAAGGATGCAGAATTCCTATGGACTGATGAGAGAGGGCAGGCCTTCGAGGAAATCAAGGCTCGAATTGCACAAGCTCCGGTGTTGATAAACCCGGACTACTCCAAGGACTTCATCCTGTACGCGGTGGGAGAACCCGAGAGTTACGCCGCAGTCCTGACACAGAAGGGAGACGATGGCGAAGAGCGCCCCATAGCGTTCCTGAGCCAAGTGATCCAGCCACACGAAGAAAAGTATAACTTTATAGAGCGGCAGGTTCACGCTGTTATGAAATCTCTCCGGAAGTTCAGGCACTTTGTCTCCCAGAGCCGAACCACTGTCTTTGTGATACACCCGGACGTCCGAAGCTTCATCATACAAGGAGAGCCGGGTCACAAGAGAGCAGGATGGATTGCGAAAATCCAGGAGTTCGACATTGAAATACGGCCAACCAAGCTTATCAGAGGCCGAGCCTTGTGCCAGGAGCTGGCCCGAAGCGCAGCAGCCCAGATGTCCGCCTGTAAGTGGGAGGATCCAGCGACAACCACCAACCTAGCCAACTCCTTACCAGAGGAGAGTGACTGGACAGATGACCTGGTGAAGTATTTCTGCACCGGGAGATGTCCAGACCACCTGAATGCCTCACAAAGAAGGAGGTTTCGGCTAGGTGCACTGAAATATACTCTTCGCCCCGAGGGGCTTTACTTCAAAAACATTGACGGCATCCTGTTGAGGTGCGTCAAGAAAGCAGACCAACCCAGGGTCCTTGGAGAATTCCACTCCGGGATGCCCGGGGGTCACCATTCTGCAAGGCCAACGGCCTTGAAAATAATAAGAGCTGGGTACTATTGGCCCACTCTCTTTACAGACGCGCATGCGGTCTGTACAAAATGTGATCAATGTCAGAGATTTGCTGGCAGAAATAGAAAAGCACCCCTGCCCCTTCAACCGATCCAAGCCGAGACTCCGTTTCAGCAATGGGGTCTGGACTTTATTGGGGTTATTACGCCGAACTCTGCAGCAGGGCACAAGTTCATTCTTACCGCCACCGACTACTTCACACGGTGGGCAGAGGCGATCCCCACAAAGAATGCGGACCAGGAGACGGTCATCAGGTTCCTCGAGAGCCTCATTACCCGCTTCGGTGTCCCTGAGTCAATAGTGACGGACAATGGTCCGGGGTTCGCAGGCGCTGTACTCACTGAGTACACCGGCAAATACGGCATTTATCACAAAATGTCTTCCAATTACTACCCGCAGGGGAACGGTCTTGCCGAGTCCACCAACAAGAATCTGCTGAAGATCATCAGGAGAACAGTAGAGAAGAACAAAAGGACTTGGCACCTGCTCCTGGACCGGGCACTATGGGCGGATAGGATATCCTTAAAAAAGTCTATTAAAACGTCCCCCTATGCGCTCGTATACGGCAAAGAAGCAGTCTTACCTACCCACATCGAAATTCCCGCTCTCTGGATGCTTGATGAAAAGAGAGGCAGCGGGGATCCGGTAGATGACAGACTTTGCCAGCTGCTGCAGTTAGAGGAAGACAGAGAAAAGGCGTACCAGGCCTTCACCAAACACGCTGAAGCAACACAAGGCTGGTTCGCAAAAGGTACCACTGCCCGAGTTTTCAAAATCGGGGACTTGGTGCTAAAGTGGGACTCGCTAAAGGCGAAGCCGGGCAACCACGGCAAGTTTGATGCCCTCTGGGAGGGCCCCTATCAGATTGCCCGGGTGAACCAGTTCAACGCATTTGTGCTCCGGGATATGGAGGGACAGCTCCTCCCCATTCCCGTCAATGGGTTCCACTTAAAAATTTACCACCACTGAAGGCGCCCAAATGGGCCCTTCCTTGTACAGATTTCCCTTCTGCATTTTAGTTTTTCAGAATGTATATATTTGTTTTCAGCTTTCAGTTTTTCAGTTTTCATAGAGCCTAAGCAAAGGCAAAACCCGACTTCGCAGCGAAGTCGGGTGTCGCCCCTTAAACAGTGCGAAGTCCGGAAGGAGGCAGCTAAAAAAGGGGGCAAAATTGACTAAGTCTGGGTGCGCAACCCGACTTCGCAGCTAAGTCGGGCTGCGCACCATCTAGAGGGCGCAGTTGGGAAAGACAAAGCAGAAAACGGCTAAGTGTCAGACTGCGCAAGCAATTTCGGGCGAAGTCGGAATGCGCCCATTTTCCGGGCGAAGTCCGAGTGCGCCCAATTTCCGGGCGAAGTCGGAGTGCGCCCTGAATTTCGGGCGAAGTTCGAATAACCCACCACACCAAGCGTGAAAAATTCTAAGTGTGGGTCCAGGGCGAAGTACGGCACGGAGCGAAGTTGGGTCAACGGGCCAGAAATTCTCTCTTGTAAAGTGTGCCCAGGCGGCAGCGATGACGTCAGCAATGGCACGATGCTCAAGGAGGTTTAATGATTGCACATCTTTCAAGAATGATGCATTAAAAAAGCATGGTGCGTTTCGGACCAATGGCTACTAGGGTGCGCTTTTCAAAGATAAACCCATGCACGGCCGCCAAAAAATCATAACGCCTCCACCAACTCCAAGTTAACTGCCCTAACTCCCTCCCTCGCGCCATTAATGTTGCAGTCATTGTCTACAAAAAGGACCCTGGCGCAACCAGAAAATTCAAATCGTTCAAGCTGACTTCCTGACTGCAAGGAATAAAGCTGACAAACTCAGAAGCCGTAATTCCTGCCTCTGCTGCTTCGAAAAGGATGGACAAGGGAAAAGCGCCCGTACAAGCGCAATCCAGTGAAGAACGGCGCGAAGCTGAGGAATCACCAGAGTCAAGCGCTCATGAGAGCGAAGCGCCGCAGAAGGACCAGAAAAGAAAATCCCGGACGAAGAGGCGCATAGTTGGGCAGACTCCGCCACCACCCGTCAACCACCTGGCTGGGTACAAAGACGGCTCCTTTTCCATCAGCCTCTCCAAACTACGGCTGAACATTGCCAAATGGGCAGACAGGGTTTCGCCCTCACACCACCTCGGAGCTGCATACAAATCGAACCTGTATTGGTTCTTATGCCCTCCTGTTCATCGGTGCCCAGAGCTGGTTGAAGCAATTGTACAATATTACAAACCAGCTGCCCGGCAAGTCTGCGACAACAAAGGGAAAGTGTTGTTCACACTTTTCCGGGAGAGCGTCCAGCCAGCGTTCGCCCCAGGGCTGCAGTACGACCCCAGCGCAATTGTCAGAAGAATAAACCTAGACGAGCAGACGAGCCGTTTTACGCAGACGAAGAGGATGAGAGAATTCCTCGACTCGGAGCTGAGGACTCCGCTGGCGGCCGGACAGTGGCCAACTGGCCCCATACCCTTGGACAGATTTGAAAGTAAATATATCTACATCATCCTGGCGTGGGTCCTGGGCTGCGACTCTGACAAGATAGTACGGCCGTACCAACTGGCGCTGGCAGAATGTCTCCTGCACGGAGAATTTTATGACTCTACAGCGCAGAAGAGTGGAAAGCGCCCGATTTTCTTCGACTGGGCGGACTGGTTGGCATATGCAATTCATTCAAGCCTGGTCAGACTGCAACAGAAGCAGTCAACGGATTTCCGGTTCTGCTCCTTCCTCGCATGGCTGTGCCTATATCACATGCACTACCGGATGAACGTTCCTGACTTGAAGAAAACAAATGAAAAAGGAGAGCCGCTGCCCGTGTATGAGTGGACCGACGTTCTGTACAGAAAAGGCTCGTTCTATGAGTTTAATCTCAAATTTCTGTGCCAGGTCATGGGGTTGTTCAACCGCAAGGCATCTCGCCCACCGGAGGTCATGACAAAATACCTGTGGAAGAAAGAATACGGGGACACCTTCCGGCTGACTCAGGGCATCATAGTGAGAATCTACGGATTCAAAGGGAAGCCGTTCCTGCTGCCTTACTTCTGCACTGATCACCAGTTCGGGATGGAAATTGCGCGGCAGATAGATTATGTCGAAGAGGAATTCGGCCAGGGCAAGAAGAAAGGCCATATCTTTCAGTATCCCTTCACCTGGGCGAATACTGAAGTATATGAAATCGGGCAGCACGTCTACCTCGAGCGGGAGCTCATTGACATGGGCCTGATAATGCTGCCGCAGCGATGGAAATATGACCCAGATGGGGTCAGGGGCAAGTTCACGCACATCTGCCCCCGAGCGGAGATCATGCAGGAAAGAAGAAACAGAACGGGCGCAGACCTAGAATGGCATATCGAGCAGATGCAATCATGGCCTCCATGGCATGAATTCTATTGCGAGGAGGTAGCATACGATCCAGAGCGAAACCCGGATCACCGGTTGGAATCCGCGGGTTTCAAAAGATTCCTCGCCAAGGTGGCACCGCTCAACTGGCCACAGGACAAAGTCATCGAATGCTGGAAGATGAGATGCCGCACGCAACACGACAAATCCAACCGGAGGACGCTGGCCGTCGATGATGAATTTTCGGCCTTATATGACCAGCACGCTGACACGTGGCAGCCCTTCGAATTTCGAGATTGCGTTCCCCGAGGCGCAAGAAAAAGGTATATAAGAAGGTCTTCGTCCCAGCAATCGTCAACTCCGGCGACTTCCAGCGCAACTCCGGCAAGTAGTCAAGTGGGCCCAATGCAGCCTGCAGCTTCTGAGACAGTGCCCGAAAAGGCGCAAAATTCTGAGAAGTCAACCCCTGAGGTGGCCCCTCCAGCAGAAAAAGTGCCTGCGCTGCCAGCTAGCAGATCGGCTACGGCGAGCATTCTTCCAGCCAGACCCAGGTACAAGTTCACCGTAGGAACGTCAGCGCCTGCCGCCCCGACATTATCTCTTTCCTCTGGACCAGCCACGACGCTAGAAGAAAAGAAGAGGAAGAGAGTTGAAAAGCCAAAGCGGCCTAAAGAGCCTGTGCAGCAATCAGTCGCAGAGCAGGCGGAGGCAGCAGCGCCAGAAGTTGTCTCTTTGGACAGCCCTGAACCAGAAGCAGACACCCAGGCTGCAAGCGTCCCTCCAACAACGGCTCAGGCGGAGCCCGCAGGTACGTCCACTGTTTCTCTTCCCCAAGTCTCAGTCAGCCCTGCCAAAGCCCCATCTCCCATCTCATCAGGGCAAGCCGTAGCCGCGTCTCCCTCTTCCCCAACTACTCAGCCCTCTAGCGGCCCACATTCCTTTGACCAGTTTGCTCAGGATCCTAACGCCTTCCAATCACTGAGTCAAACCCTAGAGCCCTCCCCGCAACTAGTACTGAAGTTGCTCCTTCGCCGCCGCGCTCCTTACCCCAGCCGTCCAAAACCCTACCAGCACCATCCACTCAGCCGCCCGTTTCCCCTAGGACCCGGTCGCCCTCAAAAGCGGCCACTCCTTCTGGAATACCTCCCGCGTCACTGTTTGCAGGAAAAATGCCGCGGCAAAATCCAATGTTGGAGGATCTGGACTTCATGGGCGAACTACAGAGCGCCGATGACCTGCCTTTGGCAGTAAGCGCCTCAAGATGTTCCGCCTCCTTTCTCCAGGGCGTGAAACGAAGGAGAGCCGAAGAGATAGCTGCCCCGGTAAAGCGCACAAAGTTTGACCTAGACAGGAGAGTGCTGACAACCGAGAAATTGATCCCGAAAGTAAAGAAGCCTCTCCGGGAGATGACCGAGGCAGACTACGAGCTCCAAAGGAAGGAGAAAAGCTTTGACGACATCAACGAGGAATACGAAATTCGTGGTATTCGTCGTAGAACAGACAATCTCCTCGTCAAGCATCTTGAGACCCAGGAAGCGTTGTTCCAGATGCAGAATAACACAAGGCAGCTCGAGGAGGACCTAGCTAGGGCTACTGCGCAGCTGGGATCAGCGCAGCAGGAGATAGAGGAACTTAAGGCTCAGCTGGCCGCCTCTCAGCAGGAGGCCGCAACGCAGAAACAGACAGCCGAACAGCTGTCAGAAGAGAAGAAGACAGCGCTGGAGCAGGTTTCACAGCTTCAGGATTCGCTGAAACAGGCGCAGTCGCAGCTAGCAGAGAAAACATCACAGGCGGCGGCCTTTTCAAAGAGCAAAGCCAAAGAGATGCGGGCTGGTCTGCTGCAGGGTTGCAAGCCCAACCTTGTCAAAGTTGTATCGGTCCTGGATTTCGCGTGCAGGATCGAAGAAATATCTGCCCAGGGAAAGCCTGTGGTAGAGGAGGCCGAACACCAGGCGAGGCAATGGCTGGACCTGGCTATGAAACTTGAGCAGTTTGAGCGCAAAGGCCTCCAATTCTCTCCTATGTCCCGACTTGCCTCAGAGTGGGCAGATGCAAGGGTAACCTTGCATATTTACTTCAAAAAGACAGAGAAGATAAGGGCCGCCAGAAGGACACTGGACGCCCTAGAGCATGAAAGGAACATTATCCTGGCCCCCTTTCACACTCTGTCCGAGCACGGGTGCCCGAGCTTCGTCAAGGATGGCGAATTTCTGGCCCTTGAACAGGTCAAGCAGAATTGGCTGTCCTTTGAGGCAGATACAGCAGAAATTGATAGCTGGACAGAGCCAATTCAAGAAACTCAGGTCACCCAGATGGTGTCGAAATACTGTAAAATCAACTCCTCCCTAAAGGAGTTGGGAAAAAGATATAACACCATCGACCTGCACACAATCGCTGCATTCCACGCAGCATTAAAAGAGGTCAACGACCTTGCTCCCTTCCAAGCAGCAGTCTGGGACCAAGCCAAGGCTGCATACCAACGCATCAGCAAGTGGGAGGCCGACAGTGGAGAGCATTCAGATTCAGAAGGTGAAACTGAGGAGGCAACTGCTGAAAGCGAACCTGAAGAAGAACAGTTGCCCCGAGGGAAGCGGTCAGAGCAGCAGAAGGCAGGGGAAGGAAGTTCCTCTGCACCCAAAGGATGAAGGCATGGTTCTTTGCGTCGAGGCGAGCTCGACACCCCGCGAGCCGCCAGGAATGTTGCCACATTTTGCACGGGGTGCCATGTTTTTGGTTTTTGTAAGTGAGCTGCTCTTTTCCTTTCCTTCTCCTCATTTTCCCTTTCTTCATTTCTCCCTTTCTCCCTCTTCCTTGCAGTTTCATTCCTCCTTCTTCCTCCCTCTTCTTCCCCCAATGAAGTTTCCAGCAAGTGTTCCCTGAAAAATGACTAAGTCTGGGGCGCAACCCGACTTCGCAGCGAAGTCGGAGTGCGCCCCCCAGTTGGAGCGCAGTAGGGAACGCGAAGTGCGCAAGCAGACAGGAACAAGCAAAATCTGACTAAGTGTCAGGGCGCAACCCGACTTCGCAGTGAAGTCGGGGAGCGCCCTTCTTCCTGGGCGCACTTGGGAAGCAGTCTGGCAGAAAATCAGCTAAGTGTTGGGGCGCCACCCGACTTCGCAGCGAAGTCGGGGTGCGCCCCCTCTCCAGTGCGCAGTCCGAACGACGGTAAAGACAGCAGAGTACCGGTGCGCAACCCGACTTCGCAGCGAAGTCGGGGTGCGCCCTCTGACCGGTGCGCAGTTGGGTAAAGTGAACTCAGAAATTGACTAAGGCACGGAGGCCTTCCCAACTGCGCTGTTTTCCACCTGCGCAACCCGACAGCGCTCTAATCCTGGGCGAAGTTGGATAAACTGCCTTTCAAGGCAGACACGTGTCATTCATCAGCATCCGACAAGTGTCCAACTTCGGGATTCGAGCCAAGACATGACCGGGAAAAGGACAAAGCATGGGCTGCACTATCTACGCCAGCTGCTATCATTTAAGGCTGATAAGAAGTTCCATCCGCCTCAACTACCCGCATTCCTGCTGACCAAAGGTTTGACCCGACACACCGCCACGTAGCTGTACATCTTTCAGGGAGACCATGCCGCAGGTGCAGTCCTTGCCGACAGGAGTCAGCATCAGCAGCTCCTCAGCCGCTTGTGTCAGCTATTGTCTTGTCTGGGACTTTGTGCCCATGAATGTAATCGGGGAAACTGAGGCTATAAATAGCCCACTCATTTTCATTGTAAAGGGTGGAAGGGGAATATACTGCTAGGGAACCATTGTAGCTGTGCGTTTGCCTCTAATACAAGCATATACTTGGCTCTGCTTACTGTCTTTTATCTTGTATGCTGCCTCTCCTTGTCATTTCTGCCTCATGTTTCTTGTATCATTGCTTACTGTTGTACTGAACTCTGGACTCTGGTATTTGATGATCAAGTATTCCTGGAATGCATAGATAGAGGATACATAGGATTAATGATAGCTGTAGTTTCAATGTGTGCTTTGTAAAGGAATGTTGTTAGTAGCGGTGATTGATCGTTGTCGTGCTGCTTATTCCCCCCACCCAACTCCAATCACATTTGGATTCTCTTTCCGCACTTTTATCTCTTTCCCTGCACTCTTATCTTAACACTAAAAACCCCACAGGAAGCCGGCCTTCTCCGGAGATTGGCACGGAAGGCATTCCTTCCTCCCGGCCTTTCAATCTGGTGGGCGAATCTGGGCGCAATAACAACAAATCCTTTCCTCATGGCAGATTCGTAACCAACACTAACAACATTTAACATAAAGTTTAAAAGCCATTCACCAGACCAATACTAGTCTTGTGACTGAAGTTGCACATAATAACGTGATCAAACTTATCTTTTACAAGAATAAGGTTGAAACAAGGAGATTATATGAGCAGAATTTAACCATGAAATTTACAAGTATACTAAACATGTTACTGTTGCACAAAAATCATAATTGCCAAGGTGCATTGCTATATGTACAAGTGGTGCAACAAATGTAACTATATATGTATGTATGTACACACACACAAAGTGAAATGAAATTATATTGATGTCCATGAATCACCAAAGTAGTTCAATGGGACTCAAAAATACAACAATATTAACATAGAAAGCATGAAATCTCCCCAGAGAAGAGAGATAATGCTTTGAAAAAACAATTTTGATTTTGTTGCTCATTTCTCAGGGCATACATATTGCATGCAGCTTAAAAGAACTTAGGATATTTAAGGGGGTGTCATGTTTGCATTCCGATTGCAATGGAGACAAGGATGGAAACCTCAGCAATCCGGACACCCTTTTGAGGATCCAAGGCAAGTCCTTAGTAGATGCTCCCATCCCACAAGGATGCATCCCCCACCTACTATAGAGAAAGTATTGCAAAGCCTATATTATGTGATGTCCAAAATTTTCAGTTTTTGGGCCTCAATCAATATATGAATTCCACTGTTTTTATTTTCCTATATGAAATTTGATGTCAAAAACTATAAAAGTTCAAGAATAATGTGATACAGCTTAACAGGCACTTTGATGAAGGCCTGCAAGAGTCACATTAAAAAACGTACTAAAGGGGAAGAGTGCATATGATATAAAAGGCCTATTCCAGTTCAGAGAAATTGTTTAGTTTTAATTTTTTATTTTAGTTTTGTCAACTTCAGTTGCAACAATCACATTGATTTCGTGGCAAGGAAAATCAGTGAAGTAATATTCTGAAGTATAAGGGGCATTACCTTTTTTCTTCTCTCTTTTTCTTAAGGAGTTCAGCATGGCTGTAAAGCAACAGAAAAGACAGACACAATGTAAAATACAAGTTCATTTTTAAGTTCTTATTCCACGAAGGGACAATCATATTATAGTAGTCACACTCAAAGCACTGCAGCTCTTCTTGTTGCCTAAAGCAGTAACAAAGAGGTTACCTCCAACCTGAGAATTACCATCTATATGTTTGATAGTGGCACTATGCCTTGTTTGCCAAGCAAGGGGATGAAGTTGTTACCCACAAATGCATAAGATGATACTCCACTGCTCTATATAACAACAAGAAGAATTGTTTAACAAGAAAAAACGAACAGAAGAAAATTTTGTAATTCCATGATGACCAGGATAGGTCACTAAGAATCAACAATAAAATCCAATAGTGAGATCAATAAAATAAGTGCCCAAAGCATCTTCCACTTAAAAAAGCAACAAAAGAAAGTTCAACAACAACAAAAATAAAAAAAGAAAAGAATGTAAACCCTAAAAAATTGCACACCACCAACCATAAGCATACAGTGCTCAAGGGATACAGACGAACTACTCCAATTGAATGTAAACCAAATAAGCATCAAAAGGCTAAAAATTGTAAACTACATTGTAAACCAAATAAGTATGTATGGAATTTATCTGAAAACATCTTCTAACTACTATCCGCAGGGGAACGGATTGGCCGAATCTACAAATAAGAACTTGTTGAGAATTTTAAAGAGGATCCTTGGACAAGAGGAGTTGGCATCTGCTGCTGAACCAAGCCTTGTGGGCAGATCGCATCGCGGTCAAGAAATCAATCAAGGCTTCCCCTTATTCTCTGGTGTACGATAAGGAGGCAGTTTTGCCTATACACATTGAGTTGCCTGTCCTCCGAACCTTGCAGATGCTCGCCGATGAGGATGACGAATTTGACCCTAAGAGCGCCAGACTAGCACAGCTCCTGCAACTAGAAGAAGAAAGAGAGAAAGCATACAATGCTTTCATGGAACATGCCAGGACGACACAAAAATGGTTGAGCAAGAAGACATATGAAAGGGCATTTAAAGTCAGTGATCTCGTGTTAAAATGGAATGCGGATAAAGCAAATCCTAGCAAGCATCATAAGTTCGAAGCTATATGGGAAGGTCCGTTTCAGATTTCGAGGGTGAACTCAGTTAATGCCTATCATCTCCAGGATATGGATGGCCGGGAATTGCCGATTTCGGTAAATGGTCTTCATTTGAAGGCCTATTAGCACTGACATTTTCAAGCACAAGTATGTATATATGTACAAATGTTATTTTATTTTTCAAGTATTCTATGCTTATAAAAAAAAAAAAAAAGGAGTGATCTTATTCTACCCCTAACAAGTGATTTCGCCCCGAAAGCACGTCCTCATTGGTGAAAATTAATTTCACTCCGAAAAGGGTTTTCAAGACCTCGTTTTTAATTTCAGAGCGGAAATCATTAAAATAGCTCTTTGGCAAAGTGAGTTCGGAAGAAAAGCGAGATTATTTTATTTACGGAGTAAAAAGGGGAGGAATAACCATATAAAATAAAAAAATAAAATATACTTTCGCCAAGTTTTAATTTCGCTATGTATTTTTGTTTTTGGGGACGAAATTCTGTTTCGGAGCGAAGGCTGTCCCGCGTTTTGTCTCCTTTCTCCAGGGATTCAAGAAAAGAAGAGCCGAGGAGATCGCTGGTCCAAAAAAACGCGCCAAGTATGACTTGGACAGGAGAGTGGTCCGAACGGAGAAGCTGGTGCCTAAAGTGAAGAAGCCCCTAGGGGAGATGACCGAGGCGGATTACCAGCTCACAGTCAAGGAGAAAAGCTTCGACGACCTCAACGAAGAATATGACATCTGCGGGATCCGCCGGAAAGCTGACAACCTGATGATCAAACGCCTCGAGAGGCAGGAACAGCTATACCAGCTGCAAAATGATAAAAGGCAGCTTGAGGAAGATCTGGCTAGAGCACAGACGCAACTGGAGAGTGCACGGGAGGAGGTGAAAAAACTGAAAGACCAGCTCGTAGCCTCTCAACAGGAGACGGCAGCCCAAAAGACAGCAGCGGACCAGCTGCTAGAAGAGAAGAAGGCGGCGTTGATTCACGTTACTGCGCTACAGAAACAACTTCTGGACACTCAAGCGCTGCTAAAGGAGAAAGCTTCACAAGTTGCCGCCTTCTCTAAGGACAAGATTAAAGAAATGAGGGCTGGCCTGCTGAAGGGTTGCCGGATGAATGTTGCTAGGTCGCTGTCCGTCCTTAACTATGTCTCCAGGATTGGAGAAATTTCTGCCGAGGGAAAGCCTATGGTAGAGGAGGCTGAACGCCGAGCAAAGCAGTGGCTGAGCTTGGCAATGAAACTTGAAGAGTGCGAGCGCACAGGCCTCCAATTTCCCCCTATGTCACAGATCGCCCTAGACTGGGCAGATGCAAGAATCATCTTGCAGAATTATTTTGAAAAATTAGAAAAAGTCAAGGCCGCCAGGAAGATGCTAGATTCCTTAACCCATGAGGAAAACATCTGCCTAGCCCCTTTCCAAACCCTTTCCACGCTCGGATTCCCGGGTTTCGTCCAAGACGGGGAATTTCTGCCCCTTGAGCAGGTGAAGCAGAATTGGCAGAAGTATGAGGTAGATATTGTTGCCACATTTTGCACGGGGTGCCATGTCTTCATTTTTCTTGTAAGGATGTTGCTCTCCCTTCCCTCCTCCTCCTTTCCCTTTCCCCACTGTCCCCTTTCTTCCCTTCCATCAGTTTCATTCCCTTCATTCCCCCCCCTTTACTCCTTTACTTTTTTCTGTCAATTTCCCAAAAAGAGCAAAAGGCCCCTAAAAAATTCTAAGTATTAGAGTGCGCAACCCGACTTCGCAGCGAATTCGGGCTGCGCCCTTGAGTTTGAGCGCACTTGGGGAGCCGAAGTGCGGAGAGATGATCAGAATTTTGCTAAGTATAAGAGTGCAACCCGACTTCGCAGCGAAGTTGGGGTGCGCTCTCATTTTTGTGTGCACCTGGGCATTAGTGGAGCCTTGAAATTTCGAAGTATTGAGTGCGCAACCCGACTTCGCAGCGAAGTCGGGGTGCACTCTCATTTTTGTGTGCACCTGGGCATTAGTGGAGCCTTGAAATTTCTAAGTAACCCGACTTCGCAGCGAAGTCGGGGTGCGCTCTCATGTTCATGCACAGTCGGGGCGATATGACCGAAAAAATGGCTAAGTGTTGGGTGCGCAACCCGACTTCGCAGCGAAGTCGGGCTGCGCCCGCTTACTTGTGCGCACTCGGGCAAAATGTTGAAGACAGCCCGGAAATTTTCTAAGGCAGATTTGTCTCTTATCAAATGCTGACAGGTGTCCAGCCTCGAGATTCGAGTCAGAGATGTGACGGGTGGTGAGCGGGCGTGAATTGGATTATTGTACTTAAGCTGCCATCAGTCAAACTGACTTGGAACTGTTGGTTACGAATCTGCCATGAGGAAAGGATTTTGGGTTAATGCGCCCAGATTCGCCCACCAGCATGAAAGGCCGGAAGGAAGGGATGCCTTCCGAGCCAATCTCCGGAGAAGGCCGGCTCCTTTTGGGGGGTTTTCTGATTTAAGCTAAGAGTACAGGAAAGAGATAAATGTACAGAAAGAATATACAAATATACTTGGAGGTTGGTGGGGGGGAACTAACAGTACGGCAACCAGCAATCACCAATACTTACTGCATTACAAATATAAAGCACGACTGAGAACTGCAAAATCTAACGTATACTTCCGATACCCAAGCAATGTACGCACGGCTACAACGGCTCCCTAACAGACATTCCCTACAAGGAACTAACAGTACGGCAACACGTCAATCACCACCTACGGACACTAACATGGGTAGAAAGCAATCATAGAGATATCGAGCCGTGTATATGTGTCGTGTAGAGAATTTAACCGTACAGCTTCAATGGCTCCCTAACAAACATTCCCTACAAGGAACTAACAGTACGACAGCGCACCAATCACCAGATACGGACCAACAACTTAACACACAACTGATGAAACTGCTACTACATCTATTCTATGTATCCTTTTAATTAATGAAGTACAGAGGGTGCTTTAAACAAGCAATGCTAGAGGCACCTGCTCACCAAATGCTGAAATGAATCAACGAGCCGTGACAGGTTAGCCTAAGGCATGAATATAAAGAAAGGCAGCATAAAAAACAGAAGCAGCAGAACAGATACAGGCATAGGAATTATATTTATAAGCAGAAGCACGGTTACATTGGTTCCCTAACAGACGTTCCCCATCCACCCTTTACAATGAATTCACGGTGGGCTTTTATAGCCCGAGTCCCTCCCGTTACATTAATGGGCACAAGGTCCCAGTCAAACATAAGCTGACAAAAGTGGCGAAAGAGCTGCAAATGCTGACATTTTGTCGGACCGGACTGTACCCGCAGCATGGTCTTCCTGGAAGCTGGACAGCTACGTGGCGGTGTGTTGGGCAGAACTTCGCTTTGGCAGTGATGCGGGTAGCTGGAGCAGGTAAAACCTCAGATCAGCTTTAAATGAGGCTACTGGCACAGGCAGTGCAGCCCATGCTCGTCCTTTTGCTCGGCACGTCTCGGCTCAAATCCCGAAGCTGGACACTTGTCAGATGATGGGTGATGCTGTTTGACACGTGTCTGCCTTGGAGGGCAGTCTGTCCATCTTCGCTTGGGATCGGAGCACCTCGGGATGCGCGGGCAGAACGCAGTGCAGTCGGGAAGGCCTTCATGCCTTAGATGTTTTTCTGAGTTTGTTTCCCTACTGCGCACCTGTCAAGGGCGCATTCCGACTTCGCTGCGAAGTCGGGCTGCGCACAGGTGGAAACTGGTGTCTGCCGCCGTACGGACTTTGCTCCGTCACTTTGTCATTTTCTGTCAGCCTGCCAGTTGCAAGGTGCGCCCAGAAACTGGGGAGAAGTCAGACTTCGCACCAAGACTGGGCGAAGTGCGCACTTCGCACCCAGAATGGGCGAAGTGCGCACTTCGCACCAAGACTGGGCGAAGTGCGAACTTCGCACCCAGAATGGGCGAAGTGCGAACTTCGCACCCAGAATGGGCGAAGTGCGAACTTCGCATTCACACTTAGCCATTTTTCAGGTAACCTTCTGGAAAGTTGAAAAATCAACTGGGGAACTCCGAGAAAAAGGGGGGAAGAAAAAGAATGTGGGAAAGAAAAGGAAAGGGAGAGAAGAAGGGAGGAAAATAGAGGAAGAGGGAAAAGAAGAGCAGCACTGTTACAATACCGAAGACATTGCACCCCGTGCAAAATGTGACAACATTTCTGGCGGCTCGCGGGGTGTCGAGCTCGCCTCGGCGCAAAGAATCCATGCCTTCATCCATTGGGTGCAGAGGAACCTGCCTCCCCTGCCTTTTGCTACTCTAACTGTCCTCCTTGTGGCAACTGTTCTTCAGATTCATCCTTGTCAGTTGCCTCCTCAGAGTTACCTTCCGAAAGCTCTCCATCTCTTGCTTCTACCTCGCAGATGCGAGTGTATGCGGCCTGGGCTGGGCGCCAAGCTTCTGCTTCAAATGGCCGGCGGTCAGCAACTTCTTCTAATGCTGCGTGGAAAGCAGCGACCGCGTGCAGGTCGATGGTGAGGTATCTTTTTTCTAACTCCTGGAAGTAGGAGCTGATCTTGGAATATTTGGACACCATCTGAGTGACCTGATTGTCTTGAATTGGCTCAGTCCAGCTATCAATTTCAGCTGTATCTGCTTCAAAGGACTGCCAATTCCTTTTCACCTGATCTAGGGTGAGAAGCTCGCCATTCTCAACAAAACCTGGGCACCCTAGTTCAGAAAGAGCGTGAAAGGGGGCCAGACAGATATCTCTTTCATGTCCGAATGCATCAAGCATTCGTCTGGCAACTCTCACCTCTTCAACTTTTTTGAAATATTTGTGCAAGGTCACCCTTGCACCTGCCCATTCTGCAGCGAATGAGGACACGGGAGAAAATTGGAGGCCGTTGCGCTCGCGCTCCTGAAGATTTACCGCCAGGTCCAGCCATTGCTTCGCCTGACGCTCGGCCTCCTCTACCACAGGCTTTCCCTGGGCAGATACTTCTTGAATTCTGGATGCGAAATCCACAACTGCCATCGCCTTCTAGGTGTGGGGCTTGCATTCCCGCATCAAACCAGCCCGCATCTCCTTAACCTTTGTCTTTGAAAAGACCGTCGCTTGAGATGATCTCTCTGCAAATTGCGACTGCGCCTGCTTCAAAGACTCTTGGAGCTGAGAAATCTGCTCCGAGGCTGCTTGGTTTTCAGTTGCGGCTTGTAGCTGAGAAGCGGCCAGCTGGGCTTTGATTTCATCTATTTCTTGCCGTGCCGCTTCCAGTTGCTCAGTGGACCTAGACAGGTCCTCCTCAAGCTGCCTTGTTTTATCCTGCAACCCGAAAAGCTCTTCCTGCTCCTCCAGACTTTTGACAAAGAGACTGTCAGCTTTGCGCATAATCGACTGAATCTGATATTGCTTGTTGATGTCGTCAAAGGTCTTCTCCTTTGTCTGGAGCTCGTAATCCGCCCTGGTCATTTCCCGGAGAGGCTTCTTTACTTTGGGGATTATTTTCTCTGTCGTAATCACTCTCCTCTCGAAATTGTACTTTGCGCGTTTTACCGGGGCGGCTATCTCTTCAGGTCTCCTCCGCTTCAGGTTCTGGAGGAAAGAGACAGAATACTCTATAGCTCTCGTTGCCAGGGGCAAGTCGTCTGTATTCTGGAGGTCGTCCATGAAATCTGGTTCCCCCAGCCTAGGGTTTTGCTGAGACGTCTCTCCTGCTGGAATGGGATCAGGAGGAACCGGACAGACCTTGGAAGAATCGGCCGCTTGTGGGGGCGACCGGGAAATGGAGATGGGAGCGGCTGATACTGTGAGGGTTTGAAGCGGCTGAGAAGGTGGATGTGACGGTGAACGGGCGGTCTCAGCACTAACTTCAGGCGAAGGGTTTGGAGTTGTGCTCAGAGAAAGAGAGACGTTAGGGTTCTGAGCAAACTGATCAAAAGAATGGGGGCCGCTAGAAGGGCGCGGAGACGGAGAGGGGGATGCGGTCATAACTTGCTCGGATTGAGCGGGAGACGGAGTGGGAGTAGGACTGGGTGAGACCAAAGAGACAGGGGCAGCAAACGTACCTGCGGGCTCCGCCTGAGCCGATGCCGGATGGATGTCTGTGCTTCTGATTTCGGCGGCTAGCTTTGGACTGTCCAGAGAAACTGTCTCTGCGGCGGCAGGACACGGCTGCGGTTCTGCGACTGGCTGCTGCACTATCAGGCTAGGTCGCCTGATTTTTTCAACTCTCTTCCGTTTCTTCTCTTCTGGAATAACAGTCGGATCAGGGGAAGGAGATGAAGCAGGTGCAGCAGGCGCTGATGCTCCCACGGTAAACTTGCACCGGGGTTTGATTTGCAGAAGGTCTGCCGCAACCGGTCTGCCCTCTGACGGTGCTGGCGCTTTTCGTGCCTGAGGGATTGCCTCGGGCGTTGCCTTGACTAATCCTTTCGCCTTCTCAGGCGCCGTCTTGGAAGCCACGGGCTGCATCGGATCGACCTGGACGTCTGATGGGCCCACGCTGGCAGTTGCCGAAGTGTACAACTGTTGGGAGGAATACCCTCCTTTATAGTCTTCAAAGGGACCTCGGGGAACGTAACCTTGATATGCGAACGGCCGCCAGCTGTCATGATGCTGGTCATAGAGAACCGAAAAGTCGTCATCTACGGCCAGATTTCTTCTCGTGGATTTGTCGTGCTGCGTGCGACATCTCATCTTCCAGCATTCAGTGATCTTTTCTTTAGACCAGTTAAGGCCTGCTATCTTGGATAGGAATTTTTTGAATCCTGGAGATGAGAACTGGTGGTCGGGGTTTCTCTTGGGGTCATATGTCGCCTCCTCGCAGTAAAAATCCTGCCAGGGAGGAGAAGCTTCCATCAGTTCAATTTCCCAGTCAAGGTCCACATGGACCACGTCGCATTTATCTTCAGTTATATCTGCCCGGGGGCAGAGATGTGCGAACTTTCCCCTTATTCCATACGGGTCATACTTCCAGCGTTGCGGCAACAGAACCAGGCCAATCCGGGAAAATTCCTGCTCAAGGTAGACATGCTGTCCTACCTCAAAAATCTCAACATTTGCCCAGGAAAGAGGGTATTGAAAAATCTGTCCTCTCTTCTTTCCTAGGCCGAACTCCTCTTCAACATAGTCCATTTGCCGGGCAACCTCCATCCCGAACATATGCTCCGAGCACCAGTAGGGCAGCAAATGGGGTTTGCCCTTGAATCCGTAGATTCTGACCACAATTCCTTGCGTCAGTCTGAAAACGTCCCCGAGCTTCTGATTTATCAAAGCGCTCGTCATTTCTCTCGGGGGACGGGGAATTTCACTTTCGCTGAAGACTGACATGACGAATCCCAGAAAGTTGAAGTTGAACTTGTAGTAGGACCCTTTCCGGTATAAGTCATCCGTCCAGTTATAGACGGGCTATGGCTCTCCCCTCTCGTTGACCTTCTTCAGGTTTGGGATCGACATTCGGGGGTGCAAATGGTACAAACAAAGCCAGGCTAGAACAGAACTAAACCGAAAATCGGTGGACTGCTTCTTCTGAATTTTGACCAGGCTGGAGTGGATGGCGTATGCCAGCCAGTCTGCCCAGTCGAAAAAGATGGGACGTTTTCCGCTTCTCTGTGCTGCCGGTTCGTAGGATTCTCCGCATAGGAGACATTCTCGCGTGCTATCTGGTATGGTCGTACCGACTCATCGAGTCGCGACCAAGAATTGATGCCAAAATGGTATACAAGTACTTGCTCTGAAACTGTGCCAAGGGCATGGGGCCAATTGGCCACTGTCCAGCTGTAAGCGGGGCGTTCAGCTCTGAATTGAGGAAATCCCTCATCCGTTTGGTATTCGCGAAGCGTCCCGCCTGCTCGCCCAAATTTATCTTTCTGAGGATGGTGCTGGAGTCATACTCCAACCCTGGGGCGAAAGCTGGCTGGACAGATCTCCTGCGTAGTGTGAACAAGGGTTTACCGCTGGAGCTGCAAATTTGCCGGGTAACTGGTCTGTAGTGTCTGACAATTAGGTCTACCAGTTCCGGGCATTGGTGGACAGGAGGGCACAAGAATTTGAACAGATTGGATTTGTACGCCGCTCCGAAATGGTGGGAGGGCGAAACTTTGTCGGCCCAGCTCTCCACATTTGCCCGCAGCTTCGTCAGGCTCATAGAAAAAGAGCCGTCCTTGTATCCCGACAAATAATTCAACGGAGGTGGTGGGGCTTGCCCACGTTGCACTTTTTTCGTCCGGGACTTTGACTTTCTTTACGGCGGGGTTTCACTTCGAAACGCCCGGCCGCGGTAAATCCTTTGGTTTGCCACTTCCACTGGACTGCGCGACATCGGCATCTTCCCTCGGTCCATCTCTTCGAATCAGCAATAATTGCAAGTTCAAGGCGTCTGCAGCAGATTTCGCTGTCACAGGAATAATTTGCACTGTCCGAGGAATAATCTGCATTCTGGAATGTTTGAAAACATCTGACCCCCTTTTCTAGATAAAGACAGCGCCATAAATGTCGCGCAGGAGGGGGTAGGTCGGCTGAGTTAAGACTCTTTGGTGGCTGCGCAGGAGAATGTTTGGAAAAAGCGCGCTCCGGCAAACGTGCCATGTTCTTTTGCTTGCACTTTCGTTGAGGAACGTTTAATCATTAACTCTGTCTTGGACGTTGCGCCATGGCTGACGTCACGGCCGAAATCAGGCACACTGCTCAAGAAAGAAGCATTGGTGCAGAAACCCACTTTGGAACGGTCACAACGCGCCTTGGGCCCAGCTTGGGACCTTTTTTAATATTTTATTCATTTTTTAACTTTTGCCCAAACTGGCCCAGAAAACGAGGCGCAGTCGGGCTTCGCCCAAAGTTGGGCGCGACCCGACTTCGCCGGCGAAGTCGGACTTCGCCCGAATTTCGGGCGAAGTTCGAACTTCGCGCGAAGTGCGCGTTGAACTGCTCTGTTTCCTTTGACTGTCCGAACTGCGCAACTTGCACATTTGAAATGAGTCGGACTTCGCCCGAAGTTCGGGCGAAGTGCGAACTTCGCGCGAAGTTTGCACTTCGCGCGGAGGTCGTGCGCAGTTCGGACTTCGCACGCTAGCCGGCCGAAGTCGGACCTCGCATGCGAAGTCGGACTTCGCCCAAGGTTGGGCGCAGTCCGTCCTCCTTTGCTTTGCAGTCTTCTTTCTTTGAACGAGCTTCGCACTTGGCTGGCCCGAAGCCCGACTTCGCTGCGAAGTCGGACTTCGGCCAACACTTAGCCGATTTTTTGCCTTTTTTCCTCTTTTCTTCTTTCTTTGTTTGCTTCCTCCTTTGCACAGCCGAACTTCGCCCTTCCTGAGGGGCGCCGACGGACTTCGCTGCGAAGTCTGTCTTTCTCTCCCGTGCCGCAGTTAAGCTCAAACAATAAAAAAAATAAAAGCTGAAAACAGGAAACTGTACATGCTGGGAAATGAAAAAGCATAAGGGAAATTTTTTACAAGGAAGGGCCACTTGGGCACCTTCAACAACGGTAAATTTTTAAGTGGAACCCGTTGACAGGGATAGGCAGGAGCTGACCCTCCATATCCCGAAGTACATAGGCATTAAATTGGTTCACCCGGGCAATCTGATAAGGGCCCTCCCAGAGAGCATCAAACTTCCCGTGATTACCCGGCTTTGCTTTATATGAGTCCCACTTCAGCACTAGGTCCCCGATTTCGAAAACTCGGGCTGTAGTGCCTTTTGCAAACCAGCCTTGGGTTGCAGCAATATGATCAGTGAAGGCCTGGTATGCACTTTCTCTGTCTTCTTCCAACTGCAGGAGTTGGCATAGTCTGTCGTCCACCGGGTCTCCGCTGCTCGTGTCTTCGTCCAACATCCACAGGGCAGGGATCTCAATGTGTGATGGCATGACAGCCTCTTTACCGTAGACGAGCGCGTAGGGGGACGTTCTGAGGGATTTCTTAAATGCAACTCTGTCCGCCCACAGTGCCCGGTTCAGGAGCAAGTGCCAAGTCCGCTTATTTCTGTCAATGGTCCTCCGGATGATTTTCAGGAGGTTCTTGTTAGTAGACTCGGCAAGGCCGTTCCCCTGCGGGTAGTAATTAGAAGACATCTTGTGATAGATGCCAAGTCTGCCGGTGTACTCCGTGAGTACAGCGCCTACAAATCCCGGACCATTGTCGGTAACAATCGACTCTGGAACCCCGAAGCGGGTAATCAGGCTCTCAATGAACCTGATGACCGTCTCTTGGTCTGCGTTCTTGGTCGGGATTGCCTCCGTCCACCGTGTAAAATAGTCAGTAGCTGTGAGAATAAACTTGTGTCCGGCGGAGGAGTTAGGAGAAATCACCCCAATGAAGTCTAGACCCCATTGTTGGAACGGAGTCTCGGCCTGAATCGGTTGAAGGGGCAGGGGTGCTTTTCTGTTTCGGCCAGCAAACCTCTGGCATTGATCACATTTTGAGCGAGACCGCATGCGCGTCACGCAAGCGAGTGGGCCAATAGTACCCGGCCCTTATTATTTTTAAGGCCGTTGGCCTTGAAGAATGGTGACCCCCAGGCATCCCGGAATGGAAATCTCCGAGGACCCTAGGCTGGTCTGATTTTCTGACGCACCGCAACAGGATGCCGTCGATGTTTTTGAAGTAAAGCCCCTCGGGGCGAAGAGTGTACCTAAGTGCACCTAGCCGAAATCTCCTTCGTTGTGAGGCGTTCAGGTGATCGGGACATCTTCCGGTGCAGAAGAATCTCACCAGTTCATCTGTCCAATCACTCCCCTCCGATAAGGAGTCGGCTAGGTAGATGCGTGTCGCTGTGTCCTCCCACTTACAGGCGGAGATGCCGGCTACAGCGCTTCGGGCCAATTCCTGACACAAGGCTCGGCCTCTGATAAGCTTGGTGGGCCGCACTTCAATGTCAAACTCCTGGATCTTGGCAATCCATCCTGCTCTCTTGTGACCCGGTTCTCCTTGTAAGATGAAGCTTCGAACATCCGGGTGAATCACAAAGACAGTGGTCTTGCTCTGGGAGACAAAATGCCTGAACTTTCGAAGGGACTTCATGACAGCATGAACCTGCCGCTCTATAAAATTGTACTTTTCTTCATGCGGCAGAATCTCTTGGCTCAGGAAAGCTATGGGGCGCTCCTCACCATCGTCTCCCTTCTGAGTCAGGACTGCAGCGTAACTTTCGGGTTCTCCCACTGCATACAGGATGAAGTCCTTGGAGTAGTCCGGATTTGTCAACACCGGAGCTTGCGCAATTCGAGCCTTGATCTCCTCGAAGGCTTGCTCTCTCTCATCAGTCCATTCGTAAGGTGTATCTTTCTTCAGTAGTTCGGCCATAGGCTTGATCACCTGTGCAAAGTCCGGGATGAACTTCCGCACGAAGTTAATCGACCGAAGAAGTACTGCAGCCCTTTTTTGTCGATGGGGGCTGGCAAGCGAACGAGGGCCTCTGCTCTGTCAGGGTCAATGGCGAGGCCTTCCTCGGAGATGACATGTCCCAGCAGCTTTCCTTCCTTTACCGCGAAGACAGACTTCTTCGGGTTTATAGAAATGCCGAATTCTCGACAACTCTCAAATATTTTCCGTAGGTGCGAAACATGATCTCCTCGTTGGTGAGAGAAAACAGTCATGTCATCAAGGTAGATGACGATAATCTTATTGAGCAGCTCTCGAAAGGCCAAGTCCATGGCCCTTTGGAACGTGGCACCAGCATTGGATAAGCCAAACGACATGCGCTGATAGGCGAACGTCCCCCACTTCGTGGTAAACGCCGTCTTATGCTAGTCTTCGTCTTTGACCCAAATCTGGTTGTAGCCGAAAAATCCATCTAAAAGTGAAAATCTCTGGGCTCCAGCAACGATATGTAGAATCTGGTCGATTTGGGGAAGCGGATAGTGGTCTCGGAGGGAAGCCTGATTTAGGTTTCTGAAGTCGACACAGAGACGAATGTCGCCATTCTTTTTCCTCACGGGCACCAAATTCGCGACCCAGGATGAATGTTTGATGGGGTAGATGATCTTGGCCTCCAGCATCTTCAAGAGCTCGGTCTTCATCATGGCCTCAATCTTTGGATTCACGGCCCTCTGCTTCTGTCGGAACGGCTTGGTGCCATCCTCTAGCTCAATGGTATCTTTGGATGACAGTTCTGTCATACCCCCTCAAATCCTCGTAGCACCAGGCCACGACGTCGGGGAACTCCTGGCATAGTGATTTGATCTGCCCCAGTTCCTCCGACGTGCAGTCTGTTCCGACCTTGATGGTTTTACCAGGTTCAAGCTCCAGGTCAGCATACTGCATCGGGTCTACTTTGATTCTGTGAGATATTGCTCAGTCATTCTGATCAAAGAGACTTTCTAATGTAATCAGTCCTTTTGGGACATGATTATTCCATAACTGTATCAACCCCTCATATTGCTCGTCATCAAGGTCTCTACCTTCGATTACACACACTTCGTTAACCAGGAATTTGACGATCTCCTCGTCACAACTGAACACCTGCCAATGGGTGTCCTTATCAGGCACAGAAGGCCTATAGATAGTACGAACCGGCTTCGGTCTCTGGACAACGTCTTCAGCCGGAACGTACCTGGCTCCAACAGATGCCAGAATATCAACGTGCTTGTTTTTCTCACGCGATATTGCTTTGACATTCAACGAGTCGAATTACTCCATCAGGTCCCACACCCGGTTACGGTACACTCTAAGAAAATGCTGTTTGGATGCGCATTTCTCCGTAACTTGGTGACACACCAGCTCTGTAGGTGTTTGATTCCGAACCTTGCCGCCTTTCGCAAACCCAAGCATAGGGCTTCGTATTCTGCCGAGTTGTTAGTGCAGCTCCAGGCCAGCCTGTAGTGCAGCTCCAGGCAGTCGACGCACACCTGGGCGGTCGGGAACGGAAGGACGCTAAAACACCTAAGTGTTGGGACCGCCCGACTTCGGGCCGAAGTCGGGCGGCGCCCCGAAAATTGTGCTCACCCGGGCGGCAGGAGCAACGCTGCCCAAAATCGTCTAAGTGTTGGCTCACCCGACTTCGGGCCGAAGTTGGGCGGTGCCCCAAAAAAGATGCGCACCCGGGCGGCCAAAGAAGGATGGCCCCATTTTGTCTAAGTATTACGTCGCCCGAATTCGGGCAGAAGTCGGGCGGTGCTCGGTTGTTTGTGCGCCCTCGGGTGGAAGGTAGCCAGAATTCACCAAGTTTTGAAGGGTCATCCGAGTGCTCTCCCCCGTCCGGCTGCGCGTCCATTCTTGTGCGCCATCAGGCAGAATGAAAAGGACAAGTAGGCCCGCGCGTGAATATTTTTTCATTTTCATCAGTGGCCTCAGGACCTGACAGGCGGTTGGTTTCGGGAAAGGAGTCGGGATCTGACAAGAAGTGTGCCAAGGTGGACGAGCGTGAATTAACAGAATGTACTACGTCTGCCACCATTGATAAAGACTCGACTCCTCACCTACCGATTGCCATGAAGCTGCTACGTCTCCAATTGGACATTGCTGCAAGTACATTCCACGCTCACAAGTTTTGTCAGCTTTTATCATCTTTTGCCAGGTCTGGGATCCTGTGCTCAAAATTGTAATCGGGAGGACATGGCATTATAAATAGCAGTTTCGTTTCATTGTAAAAGGGGGAAAGGGAGATATACTACTAGGAAATTGTTGTAGTTGTGCGTTTGCATTTGAATATAAAATATACTTGGCTCTATTAATTGTTTTTGGTCTTGTATGTTGCCTTTGCTGAATATTTCTGCCTCATGTTGCTTATGTTATTGATTACTGTTATTCTGCATTTCTGGATATCGGTATTGATAGCTAAGTATATCTGGAATATGAAAGTAGAGGATACATAGGATGAAATCGCATTGATAGTTTCTGCAACATGTTTTATGTTTGATTGTTGTTAGTAGTGGTGATTGGTTAGTTACCGTGCTGGTTATCTTCCCACCCGAATTAAAACATAGTTGTCTTTCTTTCCGTAATTTGTAATTTCTTTCTTGCACTCTGAGATGAAAACCCCAACTGAGAAAGCAAAGGAGTCGGCCTTCTCCAAAGATTGGCACGGAAGGCATTCCTTCCTCCTGGCCTTTCAATCTACTGGGCGAATCTAGGGCGCATTACACTAAAATCCTATCCTAGTGGCAGATTCGTAACCAACAGCCACCATGGCATGACTTCTACTGTGTGGAGGTGAATTACGATCCAGAGCACAACGACGATCACAAGCTAGAATCAGCCAGTTTCAGAAAGTTCCGGCTGGGAAAAGGAGAAAATAATTGAATGCTGGAAGATGAGGTGTCGCACGCAACACGATAAATCGAACAAAAAGACATTGGCCATAGCTGATTTTTCAGCCTTATATGATAAATACGCTGGCAAATGGGAGTCGTTCACATTTCGAGATTGCATTCCCCTAGGCATCAGGAAAAGATATAAAAGGAAACCCCCACCACAGCATTTGTCCATTCGAAAGCCATCCAGCAACAAGGCGCCAAAAAGCAGTCAGGTGGGCCCAATGTTGTCTCCAGCGCCCAAAAAGTCGCCTCAAACGAAGAAGGATCCAGAAGGGTCAACCGGCGAAGTAGCGGTAGCGGGCACCCCTCCGACAAAGCCCAAGTACAAGTTTACCGTGGGCGCCTTGGTACCTGCCGCACCAACCGTCTCTGCCTCTACCGAACAAACCACCGCTCCAGGAGAAAAGAAAAGGAAAAGGGGCGAGGACCAAAGTAAAGCGGCCAAAAAAGGAGGTTGCGCAGCAGATAGTGGCGGCCCCACGGGCAGGAGCGGTTGCACCTGAAATAATCTCTCTAGATAGTCCAGAGAAAGAAGCGGAGGTCTGGGCAGCAGGCATCATTCAAGCCCCGGCTCAGGTGGAGCACGCAGGTACGTCCTCTTCCCCTGTTTGACAAACCCCAGTTAGCCCTGCTATCACGCCCTCCTCCTCTGCATCAGGGCACGCTTTAGTCACCTCATCCATATCGCCTATCACCCAGTCCCTCCACAGCCCCCACTCCTTTGGACGTTTTGCCCAGGACGCTAATGTTTTCCAAACCCTGGGTCAAACCCTAAATCTCTCACCCGCGGCTAGCGCTGAAGCTGTATCTACATCGCCGCGCCGCTCACCCGCCGCATTGAAAACCCCATCTCCACCTCCTACGCAGTCACTCGTTTCCCCTAGGACCCAGTCGCCCTCAAAAGCGGCCTTATCTTCTAGAATATCTCCTGCTTCATTGTTTTCAGGAAGGATGCCGCAGCAGGATTTGGCCTCGGCATACCCTATGCTGGCAAAGCTGGACCTAATAGGAGAACAACTGCAAGTTACGGACGACCAGCCCCTAGCCGCAAAGGCCGCAGGGTGTTCTGCCTCTTTCCTCCAGGGCGTAAAAAAAACAAGAGCCGAGGAAATAGCCATCCCTATGAAGCACTAGGGGCAGGAGGGTGCTATGAACGGAGAAGTTAATCCTGAAAGTCAAGAAGCCTCTCCGGGAGATGACTGAGGCAAATTATGAGCACCGAACCAAGGAGAAGAGTTTCGACGATATAAGCGAAGAATACAAAATCAATGGTATTCGTCGGAATACTGATAATCTCCTTGTCAAGCGGCTCGAGAATCAAGAGAAGCTGTTTGTTGGTCACGAATCTGTCACAGGAAAGGATTTTCTAAAAACTATGCACCCTAGACCCGGCCAACATTGAAAGGTTGGGAGAAAGAGATGTCTCCCAGACCAATCTCCAGAGAGGGCTGGTTCCCTTACTATTTCTAAGCTTGATTAAGACTAAAGTTACTGGAAAGGAATTATAAATGTGCAGAAAGAAACGGGAAATACATGGAAAGAGATGGGAAATATAGCCGTAGGCCGAATTTGTTAGATCGGGAAAGAAACTCAGCAAGAATTTAACCTCAAGCGTATAAACAACATATAATAATAGAATACAACATAATCCACTTACGACCTTGCGCAGACAACCTTCAAGATTGCATTCCAGAACTCACTTTCTTCATTTAGCAATATTCAAACTCAAATGCAGAATTGAAATCTAACAGCAGATTGGAAAGACGAGCATAACTGAGAAATACATGAAATAGAAGGAAATCATCACACAGAAAGACGTTTGCAAAATCAGAGGCCAAATATCTTTCATTCATGCAAAGAACTTGAAAGCTTTCATGCAAAATGTCTCTCAAACTCCCGATCCCTTTTTCTGAGATCTACATTGATTTATATAGAAGTCTTGCTTCTTTACAACATTTAAAACTTGCAACGAACTTCCTCGAGATCTACAACATGTGCAACGGAAACAAGGAAATGATCCCCTTAAACCAGCCTCGGAGAAACCAGAAATTCAATGAAACGAGGAGTCGGTCGTCTTCATTAAATGGTCGTTCTTGAAACATGCTTGAACCGTTAGAAAAATCACGAACAACGGCTTTGGATAATGGAAATCTTTAATTCTGATGGCTTGGACACGTTCTTCTACCTTGCTCGCATCGGAAAGCAGCAAAACATTTAATTCTGGAGTGCTTTTAATCATTGGAAATCGCAAAACTTCATCGGGCCGTTTGAACTGCTTTCTGGCGCAAAGCGTAACAGGTCGTGAAAACGCGACATGTCGCGAAATCGTGACGTATCTCTGCTCCGTACACTTTGTCTCCTTTGGAACCGCGAAAATCAACCATGTCGCGAAATCGTGACGTATTCGGCTCCTTTGTCTCCTTCGCTACCTTGAACTCGCGAAAACGCGACGCGTCGCGAAATCGCGACGTTCCGTACCATTATGCTCTTTCTCCGCTCTGTTTCCGCGAAAATGTGACAATGCGCGATTTCGCTACGTTCTTCATCCATGTTGTTCTTTAGCTGCTTTGAACCGCGAAAACATGACACTGCGCGATTTCGCTACACCTTTCTCTTCTCAATCTTCTCTTCTAAGTCGCGAAAATCCGACATGTCACGATTTCGCTACAATTTTCATCCATTCTGTACGGTCCTGCTTCTAACCCGTGAAAACGCGACATTCTTCCTCATGTAGTTCTTTCATCTCCATCATGTCGCGAAATCGCGACAGGTTCTGTCTCCTTGGACTTTGCTGCTCTTCGACCGCGAAAATCATCATGTCGCGAAATCGCGACAATTCCCTGCACTTGGTCTTTCTTGCTCAATGTGTCGCGAAATCGTGACGTTTCTCTGCAATCCACTCCCTTCTTTCTTGCTCTCATTTTCAAAATGTCGTGAAATCGCGACCTTTCATGCCTTAAGCTTTTCTTTCCAAATCTTCCGCGACCACGCAACACGTCGCGATTTCGCGACGTCTTTCGCCTTTTGTGCCTTGCTCAATATTACGTCGCGATATTGCGACAAGATTCATTGTCATCACCCTTTGCTTGGTTATGTCGCGATTTCGTGACCTTTTCTAACATTATGCTCCCTGATCATCGCAAGTCGCGAAAACGCGACATGTCACGATTTCGCGACAATTTTGCTACGCTGCCCTCGTTGACCACTTTGACCGCGAAAATCCAACACGTCGCGATATCGCGACGTCTTTACCCCCTTGCTGTCGTTGACTGCGTTGACCGTGATTTTGGGACACGTCGCGAAATCGCGACAACTTTGCATTTGATTTCTCTCTCCTCAACAGACCCGCGATAACGCGACATGTCGCGATATCGCGACGGTTTTCAACTTTGGCTCTCCATGCTGTTTTTTGTCGCGATTTCGCGACAGTCTTCGGACTTAGGCTTTTTTTGCATCAAAACCTGTAAAGGAGTGAGAACTTCAACATCTTATGCATGAATAATCAATAATCAACATAATGTGGCAAAAATGCCAACATTCTTGGCGGCTCGCGGGGTATACAGTTCTGTTGTATGCACGAATCCCAGGCCTGAATCCATTGGGCAACAGAGTCAAGAAAAACTGAGAACAGAAAGCTGGCTGATGGGGTACATCTCGGCGGACTGCTGCAACAACTCTTGCTGAATGACTGAAACTTCAAGTAAATCTGTATTTGGCTTAGCTGACCATGGAATGGAAATGATAAATGATGGAATAATGGAATGGAGGGAGTGATGCGGTAGATACAGTAACAGAGTGCTTCTGTGCTACCAGCTGCTATGAAAGGGAAATGGAGGTGAATGGAATAAATGGAATGGAAGTGAAAGGAGTGAAGTGGTATGGAATGGAACTTGGATAAATGCTAAAACAACAATGAAGTTAGAAGAAAAGGAAAAGAAGAAACGGGAATAGTAGAGAAGGGAAAAAGAAACAACAGCAGTGGCTTGATTACTTGCAGAAGAAAAAGGAGTAGGAGAAGAAGGGAATAAAGAGGGGAAGGGAAGAAATAAAGAGGAAGCCACTAACTACTGGGAAGGAAGAAGAAAAAAGAAAGAAATACGTACCTGCGGGCTCGCATGCAAAAAGAGCCGAAGTGGACAGAGGAAAACAATACTTTTTTTTTCTTTTTCTGTTTTTTTTTTTTTTTTGCTATGTACAATAGTTTACGACATGATTGGCATGTCGCCACCAGAAACCCAGTCTCAGGGGGTTATCCGGTAAATCTGCAGTGTCCCGACCAGATCTGATCATACTTGAGTCGGTCCTTGAAATTGGGATGACCTCTTCCTAAAGTTCTCCATGTTGCAGACATGGGCAAGTTATCCTGCATGCCAGTACCCACACAATCGACAAATAATGTAGCAAAGAAATTTGCCACATGGAGGGCTCCTGTAGGTACCAGTTGTAGTAATGACTGAAGCCAATACCACCATCTTGAAGGGTTCCCTGGTTGTGGACTGAGAACGGGTTCCTCCAACTCCTGGATGCGATCACAGAACCTTTCTGATGATAAATCTGCTTTCAGGATCTCTTCAGGCTCTTCCTCTTGATGAGGCATACTCAACAGGTTCTGGCTAAATACTTGCATGTTGTGCACGGTTATGCCCTCCTCAGGTTCTGGAACTTGAATCTGTTTCTCTCCTTGGCCCATCTCCTGATAGACATTGCAAGCAACCATATTGTTCATTGCTGGGAAAGTACTTGCATATTCCCATCGTTGGCTTTGGACGAAATCTGCCCCTTGAGTTCCACACAACTGCATTTCAGGCCTCTGCACAGTATGTGGGATCTGCCATGATGAATACTGCATAGGGTAGACAGGAGTGGTGACTATCGGATAAGGTAATGGAGCTTCTCCCCACGGTAATTTTCCTGATAGGAGCAAAAGCTGCTCCGCTTGTAATGCTTCCTCAAAGATTTGAGGGAATCTACGTTCGCCTGATTGCAGCAAGAGGAGGCTTATGTCCGGATGGAAAGCTCGAACATAGAAGAAGTGGGCTTGGGCGGGTGTTGGTCGGATCATCTCTGGAATTCTCTTCCAACTTTTGCTGAATCGGACATTGAAGTCCGTGATGCTCTCCAGAGGTGCTCTCGTGATGTACATGAAAAATTGAAAGGGATCCTGAGAGCTGTAAAAGAGATCCTCGTCGAATCTTCTGATTAGCGCTCCCGCTAAGTCATCCCATGAGCTGATGCTTTGACGCCTGAGCAGTCTGTACCACTGTAACGCCCTTCCTTGCAAAGACAGAACCAGAAGTCTGATCATAACATCTTCGTGAACTATATCATGTAGGGTCGACAAAGCGGCAATATCTTCAACATGCTCTCGGGCCATTCCTTGGGTGCCATTATATTTTGTTAGGGCTTTCAGGGCACTTTTGGGAATCTCGTGCCGAATTTGGAGATTCAGAGGGCCAGGATCATCCCATCTAGGACAGCATACCCTCGCCATTATCTTCTTTTAGCTTTAAAAGGCAGGTGTCCACGATCAAGAAATTCGGATCTTCAGCTCAGCAGAGTCGCCAGATGAACTTACAAATCTCCGCTATGAGGTCAAGACAGCTCATCAAAATCTTGATACCTCCGGGTGTTAAACAATGAAACATACAATCTCACCGATTATGGATCTTTTGAGACAGAAGAAGTCTGTCCCACCGGGCGTGCCAAAAACTGTTGGTCACGAATCTGCCACAGGAAAGGATTTTCTAAAAACTATGCACCCTAGACCCGGCCAACATTGAAAGGCTGGGAGAAAGAGATGTCTCCCAGACCAATCTCCAGAGAGGGCTGGTTCCCTTACTATTTCTAAGCTTGATTAAGACTAAAGTTACTGGAAAGGAATTATAAATGTGCAGAAAGAAACGGGAAATACATGGAAAGAGATGGGAAATATAGCCATAGGCCGAATTTATTAGATCGGGGAAAGAAACTCAGCAAGAATTTAACCTCAAGCGTATAAACAACATATAATAATAGAATACAACATAATCCACTTACGACCTTGCGCAGACAACCTTCAGGATTGCATTCCAGAACTCACTTTCTTTTTAGCAATATTCAAACTCAAATGCAGAATTGAAATCTAACAACAGATTGGAAAGACGAGCATAACTGAGAAATACATGAAATAGAAGGAAATCATCACAGAAAGACGCTTGCAAAATCAGAGGCCAAATCTCTCTTATTTATGCAAAGAACTTGAATGTTTCAGCAAAATGTCTCTCAAACTCCCGATCCCTTTTTCTGAGATCTACATTGATTTATATAGAAGTCTTGCTTCTTTACAACATTTAAAACTTGCAACGAACTTCCTCGAGATCTACAACATGTGCAACGGAAACAAGGAAATCATCCCCTTAAACCAGCCTCGGAGAAACCAGAAATTCAATGAAACGAGGAGTCGGTCGTCTTCATTAAATGGTCATTCTTGAAACATGCTTGAACCGTTAGAAAAATCACGAACAACAGCTTTGGATAATGGAAATCTTTAATTCTGGTGGCTTGGACACGTTCTTCTACCTTGCTCGCATCGGAAAGCAGCAAAACATTTAATTCTGGAGTGCTTTTAATCATTGGAAATCGCAAAACTTCATCGGGCCGTTTGAACTGCTTTCTGGCGCGAAACTGTAACAGGTCGCGAAAACGCGACATGTCGCGAAATCGCGACGTATCTCTGCTCCGTACACTTTGTCTCCTTTGGAACCGCGAAAATCAACCATGTCGCGAAATCGTGACGTATTCGGCTCCTTTGTCTCCTTCGCTACCTTGAACCGCGAAAACGCGACGCGTCGCGAAATCGTGACGTTCCGTACCATTATGCTCTTTCTCCGCTCTGTTTCCGCGAAAATGTGACAATGCGCGATTTCGCTACGTTCTTCATCCATGTTGTTCTTTAGCTGCTTTGAACCGCGAAAACATGACACTGCGCGATTTCGCTACACCTTTCTTTCTCTGGGCTGTCTCTCCCTCATATGTCGCGAAAATCCGACATGTCGCGATTTCGCTACAATTTTCATCCATTCTGTACGGTCCAGCTTCTAACCCGTGAAAACGCGACATTCTTCCTCATGTAGTTCTTTCATCTCCATCATGTCGCGAAATCGCGACGAGTTCTATCTCCTTGGACTTTGCTGCTCTTCGACCGCGAAAATCATCATGTCGCGAAATCGCGACAATTCCCTGCACTTGGTCTTTCTTGCTCAATGTGTCGCGAAATCGCGACGTTTCTCTGCGTTCTCTACTGTTACCACTCCCTGTCGCGATATCGCGACGTCTGCTTCGTGCTTGGTCTCATTTTCAAAAGTGTCGCGAAATCGCGACGCCTTTCATGCCTTAAGCTTTTCTTTCCAAATCTGCCGCGACCACGCAACACGTCGCGATTTCGCGACGTCTTTCGCCTTTTGTGCCTTGCTTACTATTCTGTCGCGAAATCGCAACGAATTTGATTGTCATCACCCTTTGCGTGGTTATGTCGCGATTTCGCGACCTTTTCTAACGTTATGCTCCCTGATCATCGCATGTCGCGAAAACGCGACATGTCGCGATTTCGCGACAATTTTGCTGTGCTGCCCTCGTTGACCACTTTGACCGCGAAAATCCAACACGTCACGATATCGCGACGGTTTTACCCCTTGCTGCCATTGACTGCGTTGACCGCGATTTTGGGACACGTCGCGAAATCGCGACAACTTTGCGTTTGATTTCTCTCTCCTCAACAGACCCGCGATAACGCGACATGTCGCGATATCGCGACGGTTTTCAACTTTGGCTCTCCATGCTGTTTTTTGTCGCGATTTCGTGACAGTCTTCGGACTTAGGCTTTTTTGCATCAAAACCTGTAAAGGAGTGAGAACTTCAACATCTTATGCATGAATAATCAATAATCAACATAATGTGGCAAAAATGCCAACAACAGTTTCAGCTTCAAAACAATTCAAGGCAGCTGGAAGAGAATCTGGCCAAGGCCACCATGCAACTGGAATCTGCTCAGAAGGAGATTAAATATTTGAAAGATCAACTTGTCGTGTCCCAGCAGGAGGCGGCAACACAGAGGAAGACAGCCAAGCAGCTGTCAGAGGAGAAAAAGGAAGCACTGGAGCATGTTGCCCAGTTGCAGGATTTGCTGAAGCAGACTCAATCACAACTGAAGGAGAAAGCGTCCCAAGCGGTTGCCTTTTCGAAGGACAAGATCAAGGAGATGCAAGCTAGTTTGCTGCAGGACTGCAGGACTAATGTTGTCAGGTCCCTGTCCGTCCTGGATTTCGCATCCAGAATTCAAGAAGTATCTGCCCAGGGAAAGCCTACGATAGAGGAGGTTGAACGCCAAGCGAGGCAATGGATGGTCTTGGCAATAAAACTTGAGGAATTTGCGCGCAAGGGCCTCTGATTTCCACCTATGTCCCGAATTGCCCTAGACTGGGCAGATGCAAGGGTAACCTTGCAAAACTATTTTGAAAAAACTGAGAAGATCAGGGCTGCCAGGAAGATGCTGGATGTATTGAACCACGAAATGAATATCTGCCTAGCCCCCTTCAACACTCTTTATGCGCTCGGATTTCCGAGCTTTGTCAAGGATGGGGAATTTCTGCCCCTAGAGCAGGTAAAGCAAGACTGGCTGTTTTTTGAGGCAGACACATCTGAGATTGATGGTTGGACTAACCCAGTCCAAGAGGCATAGGTGACCCAAATGGTGTCAAAATTTTGCAAGATTAACACATGCCTCCAGGAGCGGGAGAAAGGTATGACACCATTGACGTGCATATGGTCGCGAAATTCAAAGGAGCATTGAAGGATATCTGCGACTTAGAGCCCTTCCAGGCAGCAGCTTGGGATCAAGCCAAAACCGCCTACGAGCACGTCCGCGAGCGGGATCAACCTGTTGAACAAGAGGGCGATGGTGGTGCTGAGCAGTCAGGCTCAGAGGGAGAAGAAGAGGAAGGATCAGAGGAAGAGACTGCTGAAAGCGAGCCCGAAGAAGAACAGCTACCCAAGAAGGGAGCTCAGCAGCAGCAGCAGCAGGATGCAGGGGAAGGGAGTTCCTCTGCGCCCAAAGGATAAAGGCCTGGTTCGTTGCATCGAGGCGAGCTCAACACCCCGCGAGCTGCCAAGAATGTTGCCATATTTTGCACGGGGTGCCATGTCTTCGAATTTTTGTAAGGATGCTGCTTTCCCTTCCCTCTTTCTTCTCTCCCCTTCTCCACTATCCCCTTTATTTTCTGCCATCAGTTTCATTTTCTCCATCTCCCCTTCCATATTTCTAATTGTTTCTCTGAGTGGGCAAAATGCCCAAAAATCTTCTAAGTGTTGTTGTCCGCCCGACTTCGCAGCGAAGTCGGGCTGCGCTTGACTATCTGTGCGCAACTGGGCGAGGTTATCAGAAATGTGCCCAAGAATTTTCTAAGTATGGAGCCGCCCGACTTCGCAGCGAAGTCGGGCTGCGCTCCTAGTTTCGTGCGCACTTGGGCAGCATCTGTTTGAAGACTAGCCGGAAATATTCTAAGTGTTGGGACTGCCCGACTTCGCAGCGAAGTCGGGCTTCGCCCTGGAGGAAGTGCGCAGCCGGGCGATTTGCCATGGTGACTTCGAAAAATTGGCTAACTGTCGAGCCACCCAACTTCGCAGCGAAGTCGGGCTACGCTCACCAACTTCTGCGCACTCGGGCGAAGAATGTTAAAATACTGCCCAGAATATTTCTAAGGCATGAAGTCCTTCCCAACAGCGCTGCTTCCACCCTGCGTTGCCCAGATGCGATCCAATTTTGGGCGAAGTTGGGCGGGAGATAAATTATGAGCTTCAAAGGCAAATTCGTCCCCCCATCAGATTCCGACAGGTGTCCAACCTCGATATTCGAGTCAAAGATGTGACAGAAGGTGTGCGAGCGTGGACTGACTTATTGTACCACATCTACCCTTATTCAAGCTGACTCGAGGTTTCATCTACCGCACTGCCACGTAGCTGCCAGGTTTTCAGGTGGACCTTGCTGCAAGTACATTCCATACCCGCAAAGGTCAACATCAGCCGTTTTTTTGCCGCTTTTGTCAGAACTGGGATTTTGTGCCCAAAGTTGTAATCGGGGGGAAAATTGCGCTATAAATAGCTGCGCCATATCATTGTAAAGTGGTGGATGGGAGATATATTGCTAGGAGACTTTTGTAGCTGTGCATTTGCTTTTGAATGAAAAATATACTTGGCTTCATTGATTGTCTTTATTTTGTATGCTGCCTTCGTTAAGCATTTCTACCTCATCTTACTTATATTTCTGATTACTTTTATTCTGCTTATCTGGATAACTGCATTGGCAATTAAGTGTACCTGGAATGTTTAAAGTGAGGGATACATAGGATAAAGTAACGTTAATGATTTCTGTTACATATTCTGCTTAGATTGTTGTTAGTAGTGGTGATTGGTTTGTTTTCGTGCTGCTTATCTTCCCCACCCGAAAACAGACATATTTATGTTTCTTTCAGTAATTTATAATCTCTTTCCTGCACTCTGAGCTTAAACCAAAATTGAGAAAACATAGGAAATCGGCCTACTCCGGAGATTGGCCAGGAAGGCATTCCTTCCTTCCGACCTTTCAATCTGTTGGGCGAATCTAGGGCGCATATAGATTAAAATCCTATCCTAGTGGCAGATTCGTAACCAACGGTAATTAAAATATAAGAAGGCATAGTTTTTGTTATTATATTTTGTCTTGATTGGTTTTGTTAAGTTTACTTATTACTATGTTTTTTAAAAAAACTTTAAAATATAAAGTTAATACTTATTAGTTATATAATATAAACTTAAAAAAAAATTAAATGTTTTTATTTTTATTTTTTTTAAAGTCCTTATCAGTTGGGCGTGGCTAAAATTAAAAAACCTTTAAAATTTAAAATATAAACTTTTAAAAAAAAAAAAAAAATTTCAATTTTTTTAATGCCCGTATGGGCTGGGTGTGGCTGGGCCCACAAAATAACTAAAAAGAAAAAAAATATATGTATTTTAATGCCCAAATAGGGCAGGGTTCGGCTGGCCGAACCCTAATTGGCCGGCTTTTGGAGAGAGACTAGAGAGATATGCAGAGACACCTTTGGTAGACCAAAAGAGAGACGAGATATTGTGCATTGTATATTCTGTAACTAGACCAAACTGTATGGTGAAACCTTGTAATGCCATACAAGTGATTTATACAATAATGATTATTCCTTCTCTATGCTTTGTGTATGATCTATGAATGTGTTGGTATATTGGTAGTGTTAGTTCTGTATACAGTTAGAAGTGTTGCAGTCAGATGAAGACAAGGAGCAAGCAGTTAGGATAGAGACGAAGGTGCAATTCAGAACATGAGACGGAGTTGGTCGTTCCAATGAAGATCATTCTAGTGGAGAAATTCTAGTGAAGACCATTCCAGTGGAAGTCGTTCTAGTTGCTAACTGATCCTTGCCGATCTAGTGAACGTCGTTCTAGTGCTTGTCATACAAGCAAAGGACCATTCAAGTGTTTAACCAGTTGACGTTCTAGTGATTAGACTAAGGTCGTTCAAGTGAATTGTCATTCAAACCAAGAGTATGATGGTGATTGCATTGGCAATGACTACATTTTCTGTTGGCCTTTAGGATATGTATCCAATTGTTCCTCCTGTTGCCACATTTTGCACGGGGTGCAATGTTTTCAATTTTGTAGCAGTGCTGCTCTTCCTTTTCCCTCTTCCTCTCTTTCCCTTTCTTCTTCTCTCCCTTTCTCTCTCTTCCCTACATTCTCTTTCTTCCCCCCTTTTCTTGGAGCCCCTCAGTTGGATCTCAAATTTGACAGCAGTTGCCCTGGAAAATGGCTAAGTGTTGGTGCGAAGTTCGCACTTCGCCCAGTTTTGGTGCGAAGTCCGACTTCGCCCCTCTTCTGGGCGCACCTTGTAGCGGTGGCGGTGGCGAGAAAAATGACTAAGTCTTGGAGCGAAGTCCGTACGGCGGCAGAAATCAGCTTTCACCTGTGCGCAGTCCGACTTCGCAGCGAAGTCGGAGTGCGCCCTTGACAGGTGCGCGATAGGGAAACAAACTCGGAAATACACCCAAGGCATGAAGGCCTTCCCGACTGCGTTGTTTCTGCACTGCGCAACCCGATGGCGCTACGATCCCGAGCGAAGTTGGATAAAGCGCCTTTCAAGGCGAGACACGTGTCAAACAGCATCATCCATCATCTGACAAGTGTCCAGCTTCGGGATTTGAGCCAAGACGTGCCGAGCAAAAGGACGAGCATGGGCTGCACTACCTATGCCAGTGGCCTCATTTAAAGCTGATTGGAGGTTCTACCTGCTCCAGCTGCCCGCATTCTGCCGAGAAGAAGTTCTACACAACACGCTGCCACGTAGCTGTCCAGCTTCCAGGAAGACCATGCTGCGGGTACAGTCCGGTCCGACAAAGGTCAGCATTTGCAGCTCCTTCGCCGCTTTTGTCAGCTAGTGTTTGACTGGGACTTTGTGCCCATTAATGTAACGGGAGGGACTCGGGCTATAAAAACCCACCATGTTTTCATTGTAAAAGGGTGGAAGGGGAATGTCTGTTAGGGAACCATTGTAACCGTGCTTCCTTATAAATATAAATTGTATGCCTGGTTCTGTTCTCTTGCTTTTATTTTTTATGCTGCCTCTCCTTTATATTTATGCTTTACGTTTTCCTGTGTCACGGCTCGTTGATTCGTTTCAGCATTTGGTGGTCAGGTGCCTAAAGCATTGCTTGTGTCATGGCTTGTTGATTCATTTCGGCATTTGGTGGCCAAGTACTTTTGAACTTCATAGATTAGAGGATACATAGAATAGATGTGGTAGCAGTTCCATCAGTTGTGTGTTACGTTGCTGTCCGTAGTGGTGATTGATGCGTTGCCGTCTCTGTTAGTTCTCCTTGTAGGGAGAATGTTTGCTAGGGGACCATTGTAGCTGTGCGTATAAATTCTCTGCATAACACATATACCTGGCTCTGACATCTCTTGGTTGCTTTCTGTTTATGTTGTTGTCCGTAGTGGTGATTGATGCATTGCCGTCTTTGTTAGTTCTCCTTGTAGGGAGAATGTTTGCTAGGGGACCATTGTAGTTGTGCGTACATGCTTTATACTGGAAAGTATACTTAGGTTTTGCGGTTCCTGGTCATGCTTTGTATTTATGATGCAGTAAGTAATGGTGATTGATGTGTTGCCGTACTGTTAGTTCCCCCCACCCAACTCCAATCACATTTGTAAATTCTTTCCGTTCCTTTATCTCTTTCCTGCACTCTTAGCTTAAACCATAAAACCCCCCAAGGAGCCGGCCTTCTCCGGAGATTGGCACGGAAGGCATCTCTTCCTTCCGGCCTTTCTAGCTAGTGGGCGAATCTGGGCGCATTCACACAAAATCCTTTCCTCATGGCAGATTCGTAACCAACAGTTTCTCTGGCACGCCCGGTGGGACCAGGGTCCCACATTTGAAGAGAGATTTTCGGATCGGTCTCCACACGGCGCGACGGTGGTTTACGAGCACTCGGTGGGCCAAGGAAGTTTCCCACCCCCAAACGAGAATCGAAGCACTGGTGTTCGCTTCATTGCTGTTCAAAATCAGAACACCTGGCGACTATGCACGAACAAATCCTCTGAGTTTGAAAGACCGGTCCTAGCACCTTCATGCAAACAAGAAGGTGGCGAGCAAGGGATCCGAGAAGCCCGCCTGACTTTTACGAACTGGACATCAACGCTCGAGGCGAAATTGCCAGGCTGGCTGATCCGCAAGCTCGTGTCGACGAAGCCGAGGCTGAAATTCAAGAAGAAGCCGAAGCCGAGGTCGGCGGAGCTGAGTACGAAATAGAAGAGGCCGAGGAAGAAGAGGCATCTGCATCCTCGGAAAGTACCGACACTGAGTACACAACCGACGGCGGAGAAGAAGAAGAAATGGCTGCTCAACAGCAGAATGACGATGATCTCTTCCCGGCGGTGGACTCTACAGGGCCCTTGGCCCTGGTCGGACAACAAGTTGTGCCCCTTGCTGCTTTAAAGTCTATCCCTACATACGACGGCTACGGCAAGACGGCGTACGAGCACATCCAGGACATCCTTGCCCTAGCCGCATTACATTCCATTACTGATGAGAGTGTGAAGACCCGTCTGCTGGCCCTTTCCCTGAGGGGAAAGCTTCTCTACTGGTGGAGATCGCTGCCAGAGGGATCCATCACAGGGTGGCCCCAGCTTGCCAGAAGGCTCGTGAAAGGATGCAACGAGTCTGCTGACCCTACTTCTTTGCTGCATCAGTTCCAAAGTATCCAGAGACACCCTCAAGAGGAGGTGTCTGACTTTAACATCAGGTTTGCGAGATCCTGGAAACGGGTACCTCGCGAACTTCGGCCTTCAGCTGGCATGGCTGCTCACTACTATCTGAGATCCTTCAACTCAGACATATGCCTGCTGCTGAAGATTGCCAGAATAGACGAGTTTCTTGCTCTGTACGAGGCTGCCCGACAAGCTGAAGCTGACATTATTTCTATCGGCAGACTCCCGTCCAGGGTGCAGGAACCCATTCATCCTGACTTCCCCAGATCCCAGTATCCTCCTGCTTCTGGTGGTGCGCCGTCCACATCAGGACAGCAACCCCAGCGACAGTGGAATCCGGCGCCGGTCGTAACTCCTTACGGCCCGCCTCAATTGCATTATCCTCACCCGCCTCCTCCTGCTCCGCATTTTCCAGCACTTCCTGCTCCCCCTCAGTACGCACCTTATTCCAACCCTCCTCCATTAGCCGCATTGCCTCCACCGGCACAGTTGCCGCCTCCTGACAGTAGCATTCAGAATACAATCCTCCAGGAGGTGCGGGCTTTGGCCTCAGGATATCATGCCATGTCCAATGACATGACCGCTACGAAGAAGAAGCGGGCCCGGATGGACCTCGCTCCTAGGAGGCCATATGCGCCCCGGCGGCGACAAAAGACAAGCCCCCGAGCACCGGTTGCGGAGGCGTCCGCCTCGAGAAATCTTGCTATAGAAGACCCGCCTGGTCCTTCCGAGCCGGGTTAGCCCGGTGCACTACGTGCAATGACCCGCATTCGGAGGAAGGCGCACATTGCACCGGCACTACATCCAGACTTTGGCCGGCAGCGCCATAGAGGACGATGAACTCTACATGATCCTGGACGGCGAAGCCAACTTTGCCCTCCCAGAGGAGAATCTAGTGCCGCCCGCCAAGGAAGAAAAGAAAACCGCAGATGCTGCCAAGCCTTTGCAAGTTTATGCCAGAAGAGAAAAACCGCAGCCTGGTGGGCTGCCACCGTCCTAAGCGGCTGTGGCCATACACAGCCCAGGAGAAGGCATCCAAAGATAAAGCTCCAGCCAAGCCTCCTCCGGCAAAGGCTGCCCCTGTTCCAGCCAAGCCTCCTATAGCAAAAGATCCAATTCCGGCTAAAGCTCCCGTACCTCGGCCTCCGAGTGAAACCAAAGAACAAGCCCGGGAGAAGGCTGAAGTACCCGTCTCGACCAAGAGACGGCGAGTTGAGGCTACCCGGCGATCCGGACGAAGTATGAGCCGGCAAAAGAAGCGGAAGGAGCTAGCACCTCGGGCTACGACATAGTAGACGAGTTGAAAAGAACACACTGCTAGAATCGGCATGTATGATGCTCTTACGCTCCCGAGGCCGGGTGGATCTGCTGCAAGAATCTACGAAGAACATGAAGAGCGGCAAGCAGATACGGCCCGCTGTCCTGGTTCAACCTCTGACAGTCTCAGCCACTGGGAAGAACAGACCGCCTCCCTTTTATCTGTCTTTACGGATGCAAGGGCACATAGTTCACAACTGCATGGTGGACTCTGGTGCTTCCACGACTGTGATGCCGAAAGCCGTCTGCGATGAGATCGGGATGGAGTACACACGGAGCAGCCAAGGCGTGCTGCAATTAGACGGCACCCCTGTCAAGACAGTTGGTGTCATAAAGGACATCCCTATCCGGCTGCACAAGGCTCTCGACATCGTGGTCATCCAAGAGGTCGTGGTTGTTGACCTGGCTCCCTACTTCGGCATGTGTCTCTCTCGGGAGTTCACTGCGAAGTTGGGCGAGTACTGTCTCTAGACTACTCACACATGGAAGTGCCCTTCAAAGGAAGGAGGCTGAAAATTTTCAATGAGAAGCCTTCCACCTTCCTAGTAGAGAAGATACCGGAGGAGAGTTGGGGCTGCATGGTTCAGTTGTCGGAGGAAGAAGCTGGTGACGATAGAGGGACGAGCAAGCCTTCGAAGTGCTACGGCTTGAAGATGAGTTCTCTTTGCGGGACTTCAATGCCGTAATTGAGACGGAGCGAGGTGTTACTCCATCGTACGGCCGAGAGGCTTGACAAGTCAGTGCAAAGGAAGTAGGACCTGCACGCAGAAGGCTGTGGAAGCTTTTCTTTGACGGCGCGCGATGCAAAAATGGCGCCGGTGCGGGGGTGCTTCGGTTTCTCCGACCGGGATCCGGAAGGACTATACCTACGAGGTTGGCACTGGAGGCTGCACTAACAACTCGGCGGAGTACGAAGCCACTGTGCTTGGGTTTGCGAAAGGCGGAGAGGTGGGGATTAAACACTGCGGATCTTTGGAGATTCGGAGGTGGTGTGTCACCGGGTTACGAACAAGTGCGCCTCCAAACAGCACTATCTTAGGGCGTACCGCAACCGGGTGTGGGACTTGATGGAGTCGTTCGACTCGTTGAATGTCAAGGCGATATCGCGTGAGAAAAACAAACACGCGACATTACGGCGTACTGTTGGAGCCAGTGCGTTCCGGTGATGACGTTGTCCAGAAACCGAAGCCGGTTCGCACTATTTACAGGCCTTCTGTGCCTGATAAGGACACCCACTGGCAGGTGTTCAGTTGTGACGAGGAGATCGTCACATTTTTGGTTAACGAAGTTGGTTCAATCGAAGGTAGAGACCCTGATGACGAGCAATATGAGGGGTTGATACAGTTAAAAAATAATCATGTCCCAAAAGGACTGATTACATTGGAGAGTCTGTTTGATCAGAATGACAGAGCAATATCTCACGGGATCAAAGTAGACCCGAAGCAGTATGCCGACCTGGAACTTGAACCTGGTAAAACTATCAAGGTCGGAACAGACTGCACCTCGGAGGAACTTGAGCAGATCAGATCACTGTGCCAAGAGTTCCCCGACATCGTGGCCTGGTGCTACGAGGATTTGAGGGGGTATGACAGAAATGTCATCCAGCATACCATTGAGCTAGAGGATGGCGCCAAGCCATTCCGACAGAAGCAGAGGGCCGTAAATCCGAAGATTGAGGCCATGATGAAAGCCGAGCTCTTGAAGATCCTTGGAGGCCAAAATCATCTACCCCATCAAACATTCATCCTGGGTCGCGAATTTGGTGCCCGTGAGGAAAAAGAATGGCGACATTCGTCTACGTGTCGACTTCGAAACCTGAATCGGGCTTCCCTCAGGGACCACTATCCGCTTCCCCAAATCGACCGGATTCTACACATCGTTCTTTGGAGCCCAGAGATTCTCACTTTTAGATGGATTTTCCGGCTACAACCAGATTTGGGTCAAAGATGAGGACCGGCATAAGACGGCGTTCACCACCAAGTGGGGGACGTTCGCCTATCAGCGCATGCCTTTTGGCTTATCCAATCGTTGGTGCCACATTCCAAAGGGCCATGGACCTGGCCTTCCGAGAGCTGCTCAATAAGATCATTGTTATCTACCTTGATGACATGATTGTTTTCTCTCACCAAAGAGGGGATCATGTTTCCCACCTGCGGCAAATATTTGAGAGGTGTCGAGAATTCGGCATTTCTATAAACCCGAAGAAGTCTGTCTTCGCGGTAAAAGAAGGAAAGCTGCTTGGGACATGTCATCTCCGAGAAAGGCCTCGCCATTGACCACTGACGGAGCGAAGCCCTCCTTCGCTTGCCGGCCCCATCGATAAAAAAGGGCTGCAGTCCTTCTTCGGTCAGATTAACTTCGTGCGGAAGTTCATTCCGGACTTCGCACAGGTGATCAAGCCTATGGCCGAACTGCTGAAAAAAGATACAATTTACGAATGGAGTGATGAGAGAGAGCAAGCCTTCGAGGAAATCAAGGCTCGAATTGCGCAAGCTCCGGTGTTGATAAACCCGGACTACTCCAAGGACTTCATCCTTTATGCAGTGGGAGAACCCGAAAGTTACGCTGCGGTCCTAACTCAGAGAGGAGACGATGGCGAGGAGCGCCCCATAGCGTTCCTGAGCCAAGTGATTCAGCCGCATGAGGAAAAGTACAACTTTATAGAGCGGCAGATTCACGCTGTTATGAAATCCCTCCGAAAGTTCAGGCATTTTGTCTCCCAGAGCAAAACGACTGTCTTTGTGATTCACCAGGACGTTCGAAGCTTCATCATACAAGGAGAACCGGGTCACAAGAGAGCGGGATGGATTGCAAAAATCCAGGAGTTCGACATCGAAGTGCGGCCCACCAAGCTTATCGGGGGCCGAGCCTTGTGTCGGGAATTGGCCCGAAGCGCGTAGCCGGCATCTCCGCTGTAAGTGGGAGGACACGGCGACACGCATCTACCTAGCCAACTCCTTATCGGAGGGGAGTGATTGGACGGATGAGCGGTGAGATATTTCTGCACGGAAGATGTCCGAGATCACTGAACGCCTCACAACGAAGGAGATTTCGGCTAGGTGCACTTAAGTACACTCTTCGCCCCGAGGGGCTTTACTTCAAAAACATCGACGGCATCCTGTTGCGGTGCGTCAGAAAATCAGACCAGCCCAGGGTCCTCGGAGATTTTCATTCCGGGATGCACGGGGGTCATCATTTTGCAAGGCCTACGGCCTTAAAAATAATTAGAGTTGGGTACTATTGGCCCACTCTATTTCTGAGACGCTTATGCGGTCTGTTCCAAGTGTGATCAATGCCGGAGGTTTCTTTGGCGAAGCGAGAAAAGCACCCCTGCCCCTTCAGCCGATTCGGGCCGAGACTCCGTTCCGGCAATGGGGTCTAGACTTCATTGGGGTGATTTCGCCTAGTTCCTCTGCTCGGACACAAGTTTATTCTTACGACCACCGATTACTTCACACGGTGGGCGAAGGCAATCCCGACCAAGAACGCGAGACCAAGAAACGGTCATCGGGTTCATTGAGAGCACGATTACCCGCTTCGGGGTTCCGAGTCAATTGTGACGAGACAATGGTCTGGGATTCGCAGGCGTTGTACTCACGGAGTACACTGGCAAACTTGGCATTTATCACAAGATGTCTTCTAATTACTACCCGCGGGGGAATGGCCTTGCCGAGTCTACTAACAAGAACCTCCTGAAAATCATCCGGAGGACCATTGACAGAAACAAGCGGACTTGGCATTTACTCCTGAACCGGGCGCGTGGGCGGACGGAGTTTCATTCAAGAAATCCATCAGAACGTCCCCCTATGCGCTCGTCTATGGCAAAGAGGCTGTCATGCCATCCCACATTGAAATCCCTGCCCTATGGATGTTGGACGAAGACAGGAGCAGTGGAGACCCGGTGGATGACAGGCTGTGCCAACTCCTGCAGTTGGAAGAAGACAGAGAAAAAGCATACCAGGCCTTCACTAATCATATTGCGGCCACTGAAGGCTGGTTTGCAAAAGGCACCACTTGCCCAGAGTTTTTAAAATCGGGGACACAGTGCTGAAGTGGGACTCATATAAGGCGAAGCCGGGCAACCACGGGAAGTTTGATGCCCTACGGGAGGGCCCTTATCAGATTGCCGGGTGAACCAGTTCAATGCCTATGTACTTCGGGATATGGAGGGTCAGCTCCTACCTATCCCTGTTAACGGGTTCCACTTAAAAATTTACCGCTGCTGAAGGTGCCCGAGTGGCCCTTCTTTGTAAAAATTTCCCTTATGCATTTTTGCTTTTCCAGCATGTACAGTTTCCAGCTTTCAGTTTTTTATTTTGTTTGAGCCAAACTGCGACATGGGAGAGAATACAGACTTCGCAGCGAAGTCTATTGTCGCCCCTCAGAAGGGGCGAAGTTCGTGAAGGGGCTGCTTGAGTGAAGAAGAAAGCAAAAAACGGCTAAGTGTTGGCCGCTGCCCGACTTCGCAAAAAAGCGAAGTTTGAAGGGAGAAAAAACTACAAAGGCACGAGTGATCGGACTGCACTCGGATTTGAGCGAAGTCCGACTCGAGTCCGACCCGGCTTGCGCGCGAGTACGACTCGCGCGGCTCGCGCGCGAGTGCAAACCTTGCGCGAGTTCGAACTTCGCCGAACTCTGGGCGAAGTCCGAAGCGCTCCATTTTCTAGCGCAGCTCGTGCACCCGATCTTAAGAGGCAGTAAAATTCTAAGTGCTCGCCAATCTCTTCCGAAGTTTGTAAAGGCCGGACTGCGCTCAATCCTTGGGCGCGGTAAGAAAAAAAGAAACGGATCTCAATGCAAGTCGCGATTCCGATGCGCCCGATTTTAGGCGAAGTCGTATTGCGAAGTCGGATCGCGCCAACTTTGGGCGAAGTCCGATTCGCCTTGTTTTAAGCCAGCTTAGACGGTTTTTAAAAAAAATGAATAAAATATTCTAAAAGCTCCAAGTGGGCCCAAGGCGCATTGCGACGGTTTGAGATGGGTTTCCGAACCAAGGGCTTTTCCTTGAGCTATGTGCCCATGTTGCAACAGTGACGTCAGCCATGGCGCGGCGTTCAAGATAAATTTAATGATTGCACAATCCTCAATGAAAGTGCAATCAAAGAAGCATGGCACGGCAGCCGGGGTACATTTTTCAAAACATTCTCTTGCGCGGCCACCCAAGAAACATAACTCCTTCACTTGCCAGCCGACCTACCCCCTCCTGCGCGACATTAATGACGTTGTCATTATCTAGAAAAGGGGGTCAGATGCATCCAGACATGCCAAACTGTGCAGATTATTCCTGTGACTGCGAAATCTGCTGCAGACGCCCTGAATTCGTAATTATTGTTGTTTCGGAGAGATGGACGGAGGAAAGATGCCAATGCCAGCGCAATCCGGCGAAGGGTGCGAACCGAGGATTTACCGCGGCCGGGTGTTTTCGGAAGTGAAACACCGCCGGAGCGAAAGTCAAAGTCCCGGCCAAAGAAAGTACGGCGTGGGCAAGCCCCACCACCTCCGGTAAATTACAGCGGGATACAAGGACGGCTCGTTTTCTATGAGCACGACTAAGGCTGCGGACAAATGTGGAGAGTTGGGCTGACAAGGTTTCGCCCTCTCACCATTTCGGGCCGGCGTACAAGTCAAACCTTTTCCGGTTCTTGTGCCCTCCTGTCCATCAATGCCGGGAGCTGGTAGACCTGATTGTCAGACATTACAGACCAGCTACCGGCAAATTTGCAGCTCCAGCGGTAAACCCTTGTTCGCGCTGCGCAAGGAGACTATCCAGCCAGCTTTCGCCCCAGGGTTGGAGTATGACTCCAGCACAATCGTCAGAAAGATAAATCTGGGCGAGCAAGCGGGACGCTTCATGCATACAAAAAGGATGAGGGATTTCCTCAATTCAGAGCTGAACGCCCCGCTTGCAGCTGGACAGTGGCCAACCGGCCCCATGCCCTTGGCGAGGTTTCAGAGCAAATACTTATACACCATTCTGGCGTGGGTCCTCGGCTGCGACTCTGATGAGCTGGTACAGCCGTACCAGCTAGCGCTGGCAGAATGTCTCCTGTGTGGAGAATCCTACGAACCAGCGGCGCAGAGAAGTGGAAAGCGCCCCATCTTTTTCGGTGGGCGGATTGGCTTGCATACGCCATCCACTCCAGGCTGGTGAAGCTCCGGAAAAGCGATCCACGAATTTCGGTTCAGTTCCTTCCTAGCTTGGCTATGTTTGTATCATTTGCACTCCCGGATGCCGATCCCGAACCTGAAGAAGGTCAATGAGAGGGGAGAGCCACAACCCGTCTATGACTGGACGGATGACCTATACCGGAAAGGGTCTTACTACAAGTTTAACTTCAACTTTACGGGATTGGTCATGTCAGTCTTCAGCGATGGCGAGATCCCTCGCCCCCGCGGGAAATGACGAACTCTTTCTTTGAATCGGAAGCTCGGGGACGTTTTTAGGCGACGCGAGGGATTGTGGTCGGAATCTACGGATTCAAGGGCAAACCTCATCTGCTGCCCCTACTGGTGCACGGATCATCAGTTTGGGATGGAGGTTGCCCGTCAGATGGATTACGTTGAGGAGGAGTTCGGCCTGGGAAAGAAAAGGGGTCAGATCTTTCAATATCCTCTTTCCTGGGCGAACGTTGAGATTTCCGAGGTAGGACAGCATGTCTATCTCGAGCGGGAGCTTTTTGACATTGGCTTGATTACGTTGCCGCAGCGGCTGGAAGTACGACCCGTACGGGATAAGGGGAAAGTTCACGCATATCTGCCCCCGGGCGGATATAATCGAAGACGGATGCGATGTGGTCCATGTTGACCTCGACTGGGAAATTGACTTGATGGAAGCTTCGCCTCCGTGGCAGGATTTTTACTGCGAGGAGGTAGCATATGACCCCAAGCGAAACCCGGACCACAAGTTCTCTTCTCCGGGGTTTAAAAAATTCATCTCCAAGATAGGAGGCCTTAATTGGCCAAAAGAAAAGATTATTGAATCTTTGGAAGATGAGGTGCCGCACGCAGCACGACAAATCCACCAGGAGAAATCTGGCCGTTGATGACGACTTTTCAGCTCTATATGACCAGCACCATGACAGCTGGCGGCCATTCGCATATCGAGATTACGTTCCCCGAGGTCCCTTTGAGGGTTATAAAGGAGGGTCTTCCTCCCAACAGTTGTACACTTCGGCAACTGCCAGCGCGGGCCCAACGAGACATCCAAGTGGACCCAATGCGGCCTGTGGCTTCCAAGGCGGCGCACGAAAAGGCGAAGAAATTGATCAAGGTCAACGCCGAGGTGATTCCTCAGGCACAAAAGGCGCCAGCACCACCAGAGAGCAGACCGGTTGCGGCAGACCTTCTGCAAGTCAAACCCCGGTACAAGTTCACCGTGGGAACATCAGCGCCTGCTGCACCTGCTTCATCTCCTTCCCCAGATCCGGCCATCGCTCCGGAAAATAAGAAGAGGAAGAGAGTTGAAAAGATCAGGCGACCCTAGTCGACGGTGCGGCGACCAGTCGCAGAGCCGCAGCCGCGTTCAGCCGCTCCAGAGATTGTTTCTCTGGGCAGTCCCGAGCCAGCCGCCGGAACCAGAATCGCAGACATCCATCCAGCATCGGCTCAGGCGGAGCCCGCAGGTACGTTTGCTGCCCCACTCTCTCTGGTCTCATCTAGCCCTACTCCTACTCCATCTCCCGCTCAATCCGAGCAAGCCGTGGCCGCATCTTCCTCCCCATCTCCACACCCTTCTAGCGGCCCCCATTCTTTCGACCAGTTTGCTCAGAACCCCAACGTTTCCCTATCTCTGAGTCAAACCCCAAACCCTTCGCCTGAGGTTAGTGCTGAAGCCGTGCATTCACCGTTACATCCACCGCCTCAGCCGCTTGAAACCCTTTCAGCATCAGCCGCTCCCATCTCCACTTCCCGGTCGCCCTCAGAAGCGGCCGATCCTTCCAAAGTCCGTCCGGTTCCTCCTGATTCCATTCCCGCAGGGAGAGACGTCTCAGCAGAACCCTAGGCTGGGGGAACCAGACTTCATGGACGACCTCCAGAATACGGACGACTTGCCTCTGGCAACGAGAGGCTGTAGAGTACCCTATCTCTTTCCTCCAAAACCTGAAGCGGAGGAGACCTGAAGAGATAGCCACCCCGGTAAAAGCGCACCAAGTTTAACCCGAGAGGAGAGTGCTTACAACGAGAGAAGATAATCCCGAAAGTGAAGAAGCCTCTCCGGGAAATGACCGGGGGCGGACTACGAGCTCCAGGACAAAGGAGAAGAGCTTTGATGATATTCGCAAGCAACACGAGATTCGGGGAATCATTCGTAAAGCGGATAATCTCCTTGTCAAAAGTGCGGAGGAGCAGGGAAGAGCTTTTCGGGTTGCGGGATAAGACAAGACGGCTTGAAGAGGACTGTCCGGGTCCACGAGCGGCTAGACGGCGCGGCGAGAAATAGATGAATTAAAAGCCCGGCTGGCCGCTTCTCGGCAAGAAGCCGCAGCGGAAAAGCGAGGCAGCCTTGGAGCAGATTTCTCAGCTCCAGGAGTCTTTGAAACGGGCGCAGTCGCAATCTGCAGAGAAAGCATCTCAAGCGACGGTCTTTTCGAAGAGCAAAGTTAAGGGGATGCGGGCTGATCTGCTGCGGGGATGCAAGCCCCACACGTATAAGGCTATGTCAGTTCTGGATTTCGCATCCAGAATTCAAGAAGTTTACGCCCGGGAAAGCCTGTGGTAGAGGAGGCCGAACGCCAGGCGAAGCAATGGCTGGACCTAGCAATAAATCTTCAAGAGCGCGGCGCGATGGCCTCCAATTCTCCCCCATGTCCTCATTCGGTGCAGAATGGGCAGATGCAAGGGTAACCTTGCATAAATATTTTAAGAAAGTAGAAGAGGTGAGGGTTGCCGGACGAATCCTTGGACGCATTTGAACATGAAAGAGACATTTGTATGGCTCCCTTTCACGCTCTTTCTGAACTAGGGTGCCCGGGCTTTGTTGAGAATGGTGAGTTTCTCACCCTTGAGCAGGTGAAAAAGAATTGGCGGTCCTTTGAGGCGGATACTGACTGAGATTGATAGGCTGGACTGAGCCAATTCAAGAAAGTCAGGTCACCCAGATGGTGTCCAAATCTTGCAAGATCAGCTCCTACTTCCGGGAGCTGGGAAAAAGATACTTCACCATCGACCCACGCGGTCTCTGCTTTCCACGCAGCATTAGAAGAAGTTGCTGACCGCCGGCCATTTGAAGCAGAAGCCTGGGGCCAAGCCCAGGCCGCATACAACCGCATCTGCGAGGCAGAAGCCAAAGCTGGAGAGCCTTCGGAAGATGGTTCTGAGGAGGCAACTGACGAAGGTGAATACGAAGAACGGTTGCCGCGAGGAGAACGGCTAGAGCGGCAAAAGGCGGGGGAAGCAAGTTCCTCTGCACCCAATGGATGAAGGCATGGATTCTTTGCGCCGAGGCGAGCTCGACACCCGCGAGCCGCCGAAATGTTGCCACATTTTGCACGGGGTGCAATGTTTTCAGTTTTGTAGCGGTGCTGCTCTTCCTTTTCCCTCTTCCTCTCTTCCCCTTTCTTCTTCTCTCCCTTTTTCTCTCTTCCCTACATTCTCTTTCTTCCCCCCTTTTCTTGGAGCCCCTCAGTTGGATCTCAAATTTGACAGCAGTTGCCCTGGAAAATGGCTAAGTGTTGGTGCGAAGTTCGTACTTCGCCCAGTTTTGGTGCGAAGTCCGCACTTCGCCCAGTTTTGGTGCGAAGTCCGACTTCGCCCCTCTTTCTGGGCGCACCTTGTAGCGGTGGCGGTGGCGAGAAAAATGACTAAGTCTTTGGAGCGAAGTCCGTACGGCGGCGAAATCAGCTTTCACCGTGCGCAGTCCGACTTCGCGGCGAAGTCGGAGTGCGCCCTTGACGAGTGCGCGATAGGGAAACAAACTCGGAAATACACCCAAGGCATGAAGGCCTTCCCGGCTACGTTGTTTTCTGCTGCGCAACCCGATGGCGCTAAGATCCCGGGCGAAGTTGGATAAAGCGCCTTTCAAGGCGGACACGTGTCAAACGACATCATCCATCATCGACAAGTGTCCGGCTCGGGATTTGAGCCAAGACGTGCCGAGCAAAAGGACGAGCATGGGCTGCACTACCTATGCCAGTGGCCTCATTTAAAGCTGATTGGAGGTTCTACCTGCTCCAGCTGCCCGCATTCTGCCGAGAAGAAGTTCTACCCAACACGCTGCCACGTAGCTGTCCAGCTTCCAGGAAGACCATGCTGCGGGTACAGTCCGGTCCGACAAAGGTCAGCATTTGCAGCTCCTTCGCCGCTTTTGTCAGCTAGTGTTTGACTGGGACTTTGTGCCCATTAATGTAACGGGAGGGACTCGGGCTATAAAAACCCACCATGTTTTCATTGTAAAGGGTGGAAGGGGAATGTACGTTAGGGAACCATTGTAACCGTGCTTACCTTATAAATATAAATTGTATGCACGGTTACGTTCTCTTGCTTTTATTTTTTATCCTTGCCTCTCCTTTATATTTATGCTTTACGTTTTCTGTGTCACGGCTCGTTGATTCGTTTCAGCATTTGGTGGTCAGGTGCCTAAAGCATTGCTTGTGTCATGGCTTGTTGATTCATTTCGGCATTTGGTGGCCAAGTACTTTTGAACTTCATAGATTAGAGGATACATAGAATAAATGTGGTAGCAGTTCCATCAGTTGTGTGTTACGTTGCTTGTCCGTAGTGGTGATTGATGCGTTGTCGTCTTTGTTAGTTCTCCTTGTAGGGAGAATGTTTGCTAGGGGACCATTGTAGCTGTGCGTATAAATTCTCTGCATAACACATATACCTGGCTCTGACATCTCTTGGTTACTTTCTGTTTATGTTGTTGTCCGTAGTGGTGATTGATGCATTGCCGTGTTGTTAGTTCTCCTTGTAGGGAGAATGTTTGCTAGGGGACCATTGTAGCTGTGCGTACACTGCTTAATACAGAAAGTATACTTAGGTTTTGCAGTTCCTGGTCATGCTTTGTATTTATGATGCAGTAAGTAATGGTGATTGATGTGTTGCCGTATTGTTAGTTCCCCCCACCCAACTCCAATCACATTTGTAAATTCTTTCCGTTCCTTTATCTCTTTCCTGCACTCTTAGCTTAAACCATAAAACCCCCCAAGGAGCCGGCCTTCTCCGGAGATTGGCACGGAAGGCATCTCTTCCTTCCGGCCTTTCTAGCTGGTGGGCGAATCTGGGCGCATTCACACAAAATCCTTTCCTCATGGCAGATTCGTAACCAACACCTCCAACTGTCAAACTACTCACCGTTGTGCTACATTTGGCATCATGGCCCAAACAAAGTTCAAGTCCACTTGTTTGTTGACTTTGTCATTCGGAAGTTTGAACCTAGAACACGTGAAGATTGGAGAGGTGGATGACAGATTCCTTGTTGCACAGACATAGGAAACAAAACCGTGGGAGAGATCAAGAGCAACCTGTGAGAAGAAGTCTATGAATTGCCAACCATGGATTGCAGTCAAGAAGAACGAAACTTGAGCAACCAGAGGTTGAATGTGTGTGGACTCCTCCGGAGGAGGATAGTACTAGTGAGAAAAAAGAAAGATGGCACAAACAATTGGTTTTAAACAACAATATCATACAAGAGGGTGTTTTCTAGGACAAACAAAACAATTTTGAAAAGTCAATTAGCATATTACAATATATATATGCAACAAAATATTGTCATGCGCCAATTATAATATGCTCTACTAGTTTCTTGTCCTCTTCTATTGGGTCCACAGCCATGGATGCTAGAAGAGTTTTGAGGGCTTGAACTCCATGTCTTCCCAGGATTATCCAACCAAGCCCTCTTAGTCCTGTTCTTTCTCCTAGGAGCATCATTAGATCTTGCGTTGGCCCTTTTGGGATAGTTGGTGACGACGACGACCGTGCTTCTACTTCACATCCCACTATAGATTAATGTTGGTGCTTGGATCCATTGTAGCTCCTTTCTATCTTTATTGTGCCTCAACTTCTAGATCTCTCTTAGTCATTACTTTTAGCACATTAGGATTTATCCATTTTGGGTAACCCTCAAGGCTGTAATTTTATGTTATACAGTTGTTCCACTTTAGAGTAGTTTACACTGTATTATTTACTCTAATTTAGCTTATTTTTGTAGTACTTTGTGGTTACTAGAATGCATTGTAATTTGTAACAGCTCTTTTCAATGAGTCCCATTGGCCAACTTCAGCTATCTGTGGACATTAATAGAATTATCTTATCTTATCTACTATACAGCATGCACTCTTTAGTGTCATATATTGTCATTATTTGCATGCCCAATTGCACACAGATCTCAATAATCCTTTTAGTTCCTTGAATTGTATAAAGGAGAAATTTCTGGACCCCATTTTCACCCTATTTGGCATACAAAACATTTCTGATATTATTAACATGAATTTTTATTGGTTCTGGCATGAAAGGATTTGAAACTTTTCAACACAATTGTCCTCTCAATGACATGAAAATAAAAGATGGAAAATGCTGAATCCATCCATCAGGATTTAAGCATGAGCCAAAATACAAAAAAGCATTTATAATTCTAACGAAAAGCCTTTATAAAAAACAATACTATGCCTCTGCATGGTTCCATATGGGAATGCAGTGCCAAAATCAGGAAAGTAATTTTTAATTTTTGGCTAGGAATTTACTATATTTAACAGTCATTCAAAAGATCAAGTTTAATTCTTTACCAGTCACAGGTTGTCTTTTGTGCCTTTTACTTTTGAGTCTCCTCTCTGACAGCGCCTTCAAATCATTATTTCTGCTTAGAGACTCCTTTCTTTCCTTGCTGTATTTTACAACTACAGCTATATGGCTTTGACCTTTCTGAAATTCATTTAAAATGTCATAAAGAGGCATATGATCTGGAACCCTGAAAGAATGTTCAGATGCAACTAATCACATTCCTGTTTCTAAGCCAAAAAGATTATTCCTGAAGACACTAGTAAAACATAAACTTCATTACTTCTGTGGAATGTCAAGCACAACAGAAAAAATCAAACATAATTAGGAGTTTTCAAAACTCAGGAGAAAAAAGGAAATCCAAACCAACAAAATATATATGCTATAAAATCATAGAACTTCTAAACTGAAAGGTTCCAGTTGCAGCTATGATTCACAGATATATTACATTTATGGTCTTCATTCCTGTTTTTCTTCATAAGCTTATCTGTACTACCATTTATGTTCTACATATGAAGAAGATTCGACAACAAATAAAATTGTTGGATGAATGGCAAATTTATTGTTTAAAACTAAATACTGGAGACATGTAGATATACTGTCTAAAATATTTTGAGCTTAACCCTGCTGGTTCATTTATAGAATAATGCAAGCTCTTGAGAAGTTAAATAACATTTACAGGAAAACGAAATACAGACTTTACAATTAGATTATTAAATACAAGATGACAGAAATCACATTGCTTCATGGTTAATCTGATAATGATATGTCAAGTCTCCAGGGTGTAAGTGCAAAACCACTCCAGATGATACTAATCCATAATCACAACTTCAATTTAAAGAAAAAGACACTATAGGGCAGATGGAGTACCAGCAAAGAAATTTACAGAAGCATAGAAATCAGATTTTGAATAACACGTAAAGCTCAACAAAAGTCATAGAACAAAGAAACCAAATCACCTGGGAATTTTCCGAATGGTCACATTTCTTATGTATGTATCATCTTCAGGACAAATAGTGAGCAAGTTTTTCACCTGCAGGAAATTTGATAACAAGAAAAATGAAATTATTTCAAGAAATGACTGCCTCATATTTCTTAGCTAAGCAAGAACAAGCTTCCTAAAAGCATTGACTGAAAAGATCATGTCACTTGAATAGGTCAGACTGGCTAGAGCCATAGTTACAAGGTATAGAAAGTTTGATCTGAACAGGAAAGACCAAAAAAAATTTAGAGGTTCAAAATTTTGAAAAGGTTCTGTCTGGTGTGGAGAAATACAAATCTCTAAATTAAATATATGAGATATAAAGACTTCAGAAGTAAATGAAAAATGCCAAAATAGATACAAAAATATAAATAATAGATCTCCTACATGCACAGCAGCATCCTTGCAACCATCTCATTTTTTATTTTTTGATGTTTAAGATTATACTTAACAACAGCTATGAATATTTTTAATATAACATCTATTAAAAAAAATAAAAGTAAAAATCATCCACACCAATTTGACCATCCAAAATGGTGGAACCAGACCAAACTTAGGTGAAGATTAGCCCAACTTTATGACTATGGCTAGAGTTAATGAGTTCGGGGATATATTTCATTGTGTATTACACTAGGAGTTACAAGTTTATATATCCTGACAAGAGATCATTTTGAACACATAGGTTTAAGCAATTAAAAGAATGAAGAAATTAGGTTTATTTCATCGATTGTTTAGATTCAATACAATATCTTGTTTCTCATAATTCGAGTTGAAACTCAACATGTTCAAAATATGGATTGGATGATTGGCGGACTTCCTCCTGATCTTCTTCTTGTTTGCATATTCCTTCTTGAGCCATCAATCCTTGAAATCGGATGGTTGGCATTGCTTCCTAATGCTCCATCATCTAAGTAGTCCCTTTTCCGTGAACCATTGGATCATCCTCGGCCAAATATTCGACTGTTGGTTTCTATTGAATGTAGAGTGAGGAGATTGTGCAATTGCCATCTATACGATCACTACAAGCTCAATCAGATGTGGAAGAATTAATTCTCAACCGTCGACTTCGCTACATTCCAACCAATGGTGGGGCCGCTTTTAGTTATTGCCGAAAAGGATATAGAAGATGATGTGTGTCGTTGATTATCAAGATCGGACGGCTTGTGGAACTTCATGATCTAAATGTCTCAATATTTGCTTCAAGTCTCCGCAAACCATTGGATCTTGTTCTTACCCAATATTGATGGTGGATCTTCTTTGGATGTGAACCTTGATGGGACAACCACTTAATTCTTCCACAGGTGGCCAATGTGTCTGCCATGTGTCCAAGCTTTAACCAATGATAGGGTTCTTTCTAACAATTCCTTCGGCAGCTTCATGAAATGGCGTGGGTCATGGATGAGCAATCAACGGATCGAATGGCTTTTAAAACTCCTTTTTGATCGCTCTATTGGGAAAAGGTGTCCTCTGTTCATCAAAAGATCAACGGCCCGTGATGCTTTGAGGCCTTTTCGTGGTTTTCAATTTTGCAAATCAGCAGATTCCATTGATCAATGAGATCAGATAGCCTACGTGACTTCAAAACTCTTCAATAAACCTCCTTTTTGTGGAACAAGCGCCCGCCATTGAACTGAAAAATTGACAATGCGCGCAACTTTACTCCACCACAAATTGTTTCTCTTCTAGGAATTAACACCCTCCATTAGATTAACTTAATTGACGAATCACGTAGTTTTGGAAATTTCATGGCTCTCTTAGCTTCTCGAATTAGCGCCCATCATTGATTAATGATCAGACAGTCCGCACGGCATCAAAACCTTTATGGAGCTCCTCTGCACAAAATCAGCACCTGTCTTGGATTGCCAAAATCGACAATGCGCTTTTACTCCTTTCTTCTTTTAGCGGACTCGCCTCTACCAAGGCCAAATTGGAAAATTGGCAAAGGCAAAACTCCTCCAGGTGTAGTGAAATTCACAACAACGACCATTTTGAGTTGCTGCCATCTAGAGTTGCCATAAAAGGGGTTGTCTGAAGTGAAGTTTGACCCTATCATCTATTGATTGGATCCTCTAGCAACAAGTTGTCTGAAAATGTACAAGGGTCATCTATTGTGAAGTTGTCGTCTAATGTGTTGTCTGAAAGTTAACTTCTAGTGAAGTGTTGCCGAGAGAAGACTTGTACTCCGAATTTAAAAAAAAAAAAAAAAAACTGTTACCTGCAGTTTACTGGGAGGAAAGTGTTAATTTGTTGCATGCAAAGAATACGCTGTCCAAAAATGGAAAGGAAGCATAAATTTTAAAAAAATACCACATGCTCTATGGAAAGGCTATTTGAATCCTTTAAAAACTATTTTTATTGTTATTGTTATTGAATGCAGGTGACTGTTGTCACATTTTGCACAGGGGTGCCATGTTTTTAGCTTCTGCATATATGCTGCTCTTTTCCCTTCCTTCACCTCATCTTCCCTTTTCTTCTCTCTCCCTTTCTTCCCCTTCCTTGCAGCTTCACTCCCTCTTCTTCTTTCCCCCTTTCTTCCCCCAGCAAAACTTTAGCAAGTGTGCCTTGAAAAGTTTCTAAGTGTTGGGGCGACACCCGACTTCGCAGCGAAGTCGGACTGCGCCCCTCAGTTGGAGCGCAGTAGGGAACCCGAAGTGCGCAGCAGGACAGAAAATAATTGAAAATTTGGCTAAGTGTCAAGGGCGACACCCGACTTCGCAGCGAAGTCGGAGTGCGCCCTTCTTCCTGGGCGCACTAGGGGAACGGTCTGTCAGAAATTCAGCTAAGTGCTGAGGGCGACACCTGACTTCGCAGCGAAGTCGGAGTGCGCCCCTTTTCCAGTGCGCAGTCCGAACAACGGATGAAGACAGCCAAGCACCGGTGCGCAACCCGACTTCGCAGCGAAGTCGGAGTGCGCCCTTTGACCGGTGCGCAGTTGGGTAAAGTCAACCCAGAAATTTGCTAAGGCAAGAAGGCCTTCCAACTGCGTTGTTTTCCTCCTGCGCAACCCGATAGCGCCCGGATTCCTGGCGAAGTTGGATAAACTGCCTTTCAAGGCAGACACGTGTCACACCTCAACATCCGACAAGCGTCCATCTCCGGGATTCGGGCCAGGACTTGACCGCGCAAGGACAAAGCATGGGCAACACTACCGGCACCATCTGTCATCATTTAAGCCGATGTGAAGTGCCATCTGCCGCACCTGCCCGCATTCCTGTTGGCCGGAGACTTGACCCAACGCGTTGCCACGTAACTGTACCGCCTTCAGGGACACCATGCTGCAAGGACAGCCCGGTCCGACAGAAGTCAGCATCAGCAGCTCCTCAGCCGCTCGTGTCGGCTACTGTCTTGTCTGGGACTTTGTGCCCATGAATGTAATGGGGGGAAATTGGGCTATAAATACCCACCACTTTTCCTTTGTAAGGTGGTGGAAGGGGAATATATTGCTAGGGAACAATTGTAGCTGTGCGTTTGCCTCAAATACAGACATATATTTGGCTCTGCTTACTGTCTTTTATCTTGCATGCTGCCTCTCCTTGTCATTTCTGCCTCATGTTTCTTGTGTCATTGCTTGCTCTTGTACTGAACTCTGGACTCCAGCATTTGATGGCCAGGTATTCCTGGAATGCATAGATAGAGGATACATGGGATCGCTGATAGCTGTAGTTTCAACGTATGTTTGTAGATGAATGCTGTTAGTAGTGGTGATTGATTCGTTGTCGTGCTGCTTATTCCTCCCACCCAACTCCAATCATAATTGGAATCCCTTTCTGCACTTTTATCTCTTTCCGCATTTTTATCTCTTTCCCTGCACTCTTATCTTAACAAAACCCCACAGGAAGCCGGCCTTCTCCGGAGATTGGCACGGAAGGCATTCCTTCCTTCCGGCCTTTCAATCTGGTGGGCGAATCTGGGCGCAATAACAACAAATCCTTTCCTCAGGGCAGATTCATAACCAACAGTGACAAGGCAGCAATTTAGCACTTTATGTTACCCTGGAATGTTGACAGAATATTCCTTGAAGATTCAAGTTGGAGGGACCCCCACGCCTTAATTTTTGCCCAACAAGACCCTCTCGTTTTCTCACAATTAGAGGCATTGATCACTACACGAGTATAGGCTATAGTCATTGCAAAGCTCTTTTCGAGTCTATTCCAATAGAAGAATAATTTTGTAGGTTTGTGAAGATTTGCCATGGCTATTAATGCCCCATATATGTTGTTTCCCAATTCACAGTTGTTGAAAGGTGACAACTATTCCGCATAGAAGACAAAGTTGAAGATTCACCTAGAGTTTAAAGACGTATGAGTAGTAGTATCTAGCACTATGCAAAGACATGTCGCTAACCCAAATGAACAAAGAAAGTTCAATAAAGCTGATCAGAAAGCCAAATCAATCATAATGTTTGGTGTGTCTAATGAGACCCAACCGTACTTTCATGATACTATAACCGTAAAGGATGCATGGGACAAACTTAGTACGGTGTTCAAGTCCAAGAACCAAAATCAAATTCTACACCTACAAAGCCAATTGCATTGCTTGAAGATGAAGAGCAGTGAGAATTTGGAAGGCTTTCTATGATGGATTTTTGAGTTGCAAGCCCTCCTACAAGTGTTAGGCAAAATCATCAATGATGATTTGCTTGTTCCAATAGTGCTATGTGCATTACCACCAGTGTTCAACAGTTTGGTAACAACTCTAAATGTGACAAATCAGAGTCGCACTTTTGAGACTCGTGAATTTGCTTCAATGGGAGGAAGTGATTCGAGAGACAAAGATTGAAGATGAACATGCTTTGCTCATGCACCAAAAAGGCAAGAAGTCGATAAAGTCAAAGAAAGGTGGCGGACCCCTCAACAAGCACCAAATCCAGCAAAAAGGCAAAGGGCAAAAAACAAGGACAAAGAACCGTCATATGTTTGATTTGTGGGAAACCAAGACACATCCTTAAGGAGTGTTGGCACAACACATTCTCACAACAATCATCCAAGAATCAACTAAAGAATTCATTAGGAGACAAGTGTAGACAGCAGTTCTAAGCCCTAGGACTGACTGGCACATCCTCCAAACAATTTTGAATGTAACTGAACAATTTTGAATGAAACTGAGCAATTTTGTCTAAGTGTTGATATCAGACGTCCAGTTTGTACGTCAGACGTCCAGTCTGGCAAGTCACCAGACGTCCAGTTTTGTCAGGCGTCTGGGCTGACTGTCAGGCGTCTGGACTGGCCGTCAGACGTCTAGTTTGACTGCCAAACGTCTAGTCTAACTGCCAGACGTCTGGGCTAGTGGCCTAACGGCTAGTTAGCATAGGTTAGACGTTTGATTAGTTATTTGTTAAGAGAATTGGTTTTGGAATTGGTTGGGGAAGTTGGGGAAGTTGGTTGGGATAACCAACTTCCAACCCTATAAATACCCCCTTTTCAAACATTTGTAAATCATCAGAGACAGAGAGAGAGAGCACAGACTTTGTCTGAGATCACCATTGTATGCTGTAATCGTGATTGAAACAAAATACATAGACTGTTATTCTGATCCTATTGGTCAGAGATCTGCCTTAGGTAAGGATTTGGTATTTTAGTGCACCTTAGACCCGGCCAACATTGAAAGGCCGAGAGGAAGAAATGCCTCCCGTGCCAATCTCCAGAGATGGGCTGGTTCCCTTGCTATTCTAACTGGGGGGTTTTGAGATTAAGGAACTAAAAGGAATGGGAAATGATTGAAAGGGGAAATATGGCCACAAACCAGATAGAATAGGGGTGATGGACTAACAACACGAAAAGTCTATTGCATTCTGAACCAAATAGCCTTCAAATACAGATAACTAATAGAAATTTAAACCAGAACATCTAGCATGTATAATCTCCAAGACTACTCCAAAGTTACTACTTTATCAGCAAATAAATCCAAATATTAGAATTCAAGTTACAGTTTAAAGCAAGAAACGATAGAAGACAAGCAATAGAAGACATACACATGAAAATAGAAGTCCAAGTCTAGAGCCAGACATCAGCTGTATTGATAGCAGAATTCAGATTTTCATTTAGCCTCTAGCAAACATCCATCCATTTTACAATAAAAGAGCGGGCTTATATAGAGAATTCTGCCGCTTGAGCAATAAATGTTCATAAAGAGAATATGGCGATGGAAGCCAGGATAAACATTACAAGGTGATACAGCCGCCAGATATTAAACAGGTATGGCAAGTGCTGGTGACTCCTCAAAATGTCGTTGAATGTCTTCAATGCCCTGACATACATGACTTGCTGGCGCAGTCTCCTCACTTGCAGGAGCCGCCTTGGTAGGAGATATGCTTTAATTCCTGAAACGTCTAATCCAGAAGCTTCCTAATAACTATGGGTGACTAGGTAAGGATATACTCCAAATTGCCGAGCTGGAATTCTTTCGGAAGAAACCAGCGCCAAAGTCAATCTGATATACTGGCAAAGTGCGCCCGAACTCTGGTGCAAGTGTGAAGTGCGCCCCATCTCTGGCGCAAGTGTGAAGTGCGCCCCATCTCTGGCGCAAGTGTGAAGTGCGCCCCATCTCTGGCGCAAGTGTGAAGTGCGCCCAATCTCTGGCGCAAGTGTGAAGTGCGCCCAATCTCTGGCGCAAGTGTGAAGTGCGCCCAATCTCTGGCGCAAGTGTGAAGTGCGCCCCATCTCTGGCGCAAGTATCCAAAATGAGGTGTTAGATTTGCCAAAAGCTGAAACTTCATGATCCCCTTTTCGGAAGCTTTCTCACAAGGTTAATAATACACCATGTTGCATTAATGGCAACATCTCTGGCGGCTCGCGAGGAAATTGAGCTCGCCTCAATGTCGACATCCCAGGCCTTATTCACTGGGCTCAGAGTCATCATCTTCCTCATAATATTCATCACTCTTTGATTGCCCACTGGTAGCAGCGGACAGCGCTCCCGACTCCTCACCGGGCTCAGAGTCATCATCTTCCTCATAATCTTCATCACTCTTTGATTTCCCACTGGTAGCAGCGGACAGTGCTCCCGACTCCTCACCTTCATGAGTTTCACTGTGCTGCTCTTCTTCCCGGCCTGGCACCTCATCTAGGAGCTCATCCTCTTCCTGAGCTAGCAGATCTTGGGCCACTCCTTGAGTATCAATATTATCCTTAGCCTGAACCCCTTCAGGCGCCTCATTTGTTTCTTGCTCCTCGACCTTCTTTTATAGTTTATATTTTTCGCTCTGGGGTACTTCATCTTGAGGAATCTGATCCTTGTTTTGCTGTGGCGCAAGGTTGTCGCCCTAGCCTTCTTGGTGAGTGGGGGACTCCACTGCATGAATGTCGTCCTCGGCCTGGTTTTCACCTTGCACCCTGTTTTCCTCCTGTGCTTGGATATCTTCCGGCTACTGAGGGGAATCGGGCAGCCCAAGCTCCCTTTTAATACGACAATAGGTCCCTTGGCCAAGGCCCAATCATCGTTATGAACTTCGTTATGTTTTCGGAGCTCTCGAACAAGGTATCTGTTGTCACATTTTGCACGGGGTGCAATGTCTTCAATATTGTAACAGTGCTGCTCTTCTTTTCCTCCTTCTTCCGTTTTCCTTCCTTCTCTCCCTTTCCTTTTCTTTCCCGCATTCTCTTTCCTTCCCCCCCTTTCTTGGAGTCCCCAGCTTGATTTTTCAACTTTCCAGCAGGTTACCCTGAAAAATTGGCTAAGTCTGGGTGCGAAGTTCGCACTTCGCCCAGTTTTGGTGCGAAGTTCGCACTTCGCTCAGTTTTGGTGCGAAGTGCGTACTTCGCCCAGTTTTGGTGCGAAGTCCGACTTCGCCCCACTTTCTGGGCGCACCTTGCACTGGCAGGCTGGCAGGCTGACAAAGAAGAATGATAACTGCCGGAGCAGGTCCGTACAGCGGCAGACACCAGTGTTCACCTGTGCGCAGCCCGACTTTTCAGCAGAGCCGGAATGCGCCCTTGACAGGTGTACAGTAGGGGAACAAACCCGGAATTTGACCAAGGCGTGAAGGCCTTCCCAACTGCACTGTTTTCTGCCCACGCATCCCAAGGAGCTCCGATCCCAAGCGAAGATAGATAGACTGCCCTTCAAGGCAGACATGTGTCACACAGCATAACCCATCATACGACAAGTGTCCAGCTTCGGGATTTGAACCAAGACTGCCGACCAAAAGGGATAAGTATGGGCTGCACCGCCTGTGTCAGTAGCCTCATTCAAAGCTGATCTGAGGTTCCACCTGCTCCAGCTACCAGCGTACCTGCCGACTTGAAGTTTTGCCCAGCGCACCGCCATGTGGCTGTCCAGCTTTCAGGATGACCATGCTGCGGGTACAGCCCGGTCCGACAAAAGGTCAGCATTTGCAGCTCTTTCGCCGCTTCTGTCAGCTTATGTTTGACTGGGACTCTGTGCCCATTAATGTAACGGGAAGGACTCGGGCTATAAAAGCCCATCGTGAATTCATTGTAAAGGGTGGAAGGGGAATGTTTGTTAGGGAATCACCGTACCCATTGTAACCGTGCTTCTGCTAATGAATACAATCTGTATGCCTGGTTCTGTTCTGCTGTCTTTATTCTTTTATGTTGTCTTTCATTATATGCTTTAGGCCCACCTGTGTCGCAGCTCGTTGATTCACTTCGGCGTTTGGCGATCAGGTTCCTCTAGTATTGCTTGTTTAAGCACTTTTGTACTTCATTAATTTAAAGCATTTATAGAATAGATATGGTGGCGGCTCCATCGCTTATGTGTTTTGTTGCTGGTCCGTATCCGGTGATTGATGCGATCCCGTGCTGTTAGTTCCTTGTAGGGAATGTTTGTTGGGAGCCATTGAACAGTGCGGTTAAATTCTCTACATAAACACATATACCTGGCCCTGATATCTCTAGGCTTGCTTTCTACCTATGTCAGTGTACGTATCCGTTAATCGATGCATTGTCGTGCTGTTAGTTCCTTGTAGGGAATGTTTGCTAGGGGATCATTGAATGGTGCATACACTGCTTATGTATCGGAAGTACGCGTAGATTTTGCAGTTCTTTGTCATACTTTTGTATTTATGATGCAACAAGTAGCGTTGATTGGTGTGTTCCCGTCATCGTTAGTTCCCCCCCACCAACCTCTGAATATATTTGTAATCCCTTTCTGTACATTTATTTCTTTCTGTACATTCTTCTCTTTCCTGTATCCTTAGCTTAAATCAGCCCCCCCCCAAAAGGAGCCGGCCTTCTCCGGAGATTGGCTCGGAAGGCATCTCTTCCTTCCGGCCTTTCATGCTGGTGGGCGAATCTGGGCGCATTAACCCAAAATCCTTTCCTCATGGCAGATTCGTAACCAACAGTTTCTCTGGCACGCCCGGTGGGACCCTTGTCCCACGTTTTAAAGAAAGAGGTACCCGTTCTGTCTCCACCTAGCGCAACAGCTTTTTCTGACCCGCTTGGAGGAACACGGGTCCCACATCTGAAGAGAGATTTTCTCGATCAGTCTCCACCCGGCGCTGATAGGTTCTCGAGCACTCGGTGAGACAAGGAAGTTTCTCACCCCCGACTGAACTGAAGCACCGGTGTTCGCTTCATTGCTGTTCCAAATCTGAACACCCGGCGACTCGCACGAACAAATCCTCTCGAGTCCAGAAGACCGGTCCCGTCACCTTCATGCACACGAGAAGGTGGCAAGCAAGAAATCCGAGAAGCCCGCCTCGAGTTCTACGAACCGGACATCAACGCCGAGGCGAGATCCCCAGCCGGCTGATCCGCGAGCTCGTTTCGACGAAGCCGAGGCTGAGATCCAAGAAGAAGCCGAAGCTGAAGTCGGAGGAGCCGAGTACGAAATAGAAGAAGCCGAGGAAGAAGAAGATCCTGCATCCTCGGAAAGTACCGACACTGAGTACACAACCGACGGCGGAGAAGAAGAGCAAGAAGAAGAAGAGATGGCTGCCCAACAGCCAAATGACGATGACCTCTTCCCGGCGGTGGACTCTACGGGGCCTTTGGCCCTGGTCGGTCAGCAAGCTGTTCCCCCTGCTGCTTTAAAGTCTATTCCCACATACGACGGCTACGGTAAGACGGCGTATGAGCACATCCAGGACATCCTTGCCCTGGCCGCACTGCATACTATTACCGATGAAAGTGTGAAGACCCGTCACCGGCCCTTTCCCCGAGGGGAAAGCTTCTCTACCGGTGGAGATCGCCGCCGGAGGGATCCATCACGTGGTGGCCCTCGCTTGCCAGGAGACTTGTAAAAGGATGCAACGAGTCCGCTGACCCTACTTCTCACCGCATCGGCTCCAAGCTATCCGGAGACATCCTCAAGAGGAGGTGTCCGATTTCAACATCAGGTTTGCGAGATCCCGGAAACGGGTACCTCGCGAACTTCGGCCTTCACCCGGCATGGCTGCTCACTACTATCTGAGATCATTCAACTCAGACATATGCCTGCTGCTGAAGATCGCCAGAATTGACGAGTTTCCTGCGCTGTACGAGGCTGCCCAGCAAGCTGAAGCTGATATTATTTCCATCGGCAGGCTTCCGTCCAGAGTGCAGGAACCAATTCATCCCGACTTCCCCAGATCGCAGTATCCTTCTGCTTCTGGTGGTTCGCCGTCCACTTCCGGGCAGCAACCCCAGCAGCAGTGGAATCCGGCGCCGGTCATAACTCCTTATGGCCCGCCTCAAATGCATTACCCTCATCCGCCTCCTCCCGCTCCGCATTTTCCAGCGCTCCCTGCTCCCCCGCAGTACGCGCCTTATTCTAACCCTCCTCCATTGGCCGCTTTGCCTCCACCGGCACAGTTGCCACCTCCTGACAGCAGCATCCAGAACACGATTCTACAGGAGGTGCGGGCTTTGGCCTCCGGATATCATGCCATGTCCAATGACATGACCGCTATGAAGAAGAAGCAGGCCCAGATGGACCTTGTTCCTAGAAGGCCGTATGCGCCACCAGCATTGACAAAAGATAAAGCCCCAGAGAACCAGCCGCAGAGGCGTCCGCCTCCGAGGAATGCTGCTATAGAAGACCCACCTGGTCCTCCCGACCAGGTCAACTGGTGCACTACGTGCAATGACCCGCATTCGGAGGAAGACTGCACTCGGCACCAGCACTACATCCAGACCTTGGCCGGCAGCGCTATAGAAGACGATGAGCTGTACATGATCTTGGACGGCGAAGCTAATTTTGCCCTGCCAGAAGAGAATCTAGTGACGCCCGCCAAGGAAGAAAAGAGAGTTGTGGAAGCGGCTAAGCCTTTGCAAGTCTACGCAAGAAGAGAAAAACCGCAGCCCCACGAGCTGCCACCGTACAAGCGGATGTGGCCTTACACGCCCCAAGAGAAGGCGTCCAAAGAAAAAGCTCCAGTTAAGCCTTTTTCGGCAAAGGCTGCCCCTGTTCCCGCCAAGCCTCCAGCAAAGGCCTCAACTCCCGCTAAGCCTCCTATACCTCAGCTCCCAGCTGAAACCAAAGAGCAAGCCCAGGAGAAGCTGAAGTACCCGTCTCTGACCAAGAGACAGCGAGTTGAGGCCACCCAACAGTACCGGACCAAGTATGAACCGGCTAAGCCAGCAGAAGGAGCTAGTACCTCGGGCTACAGCATTGTAGACGAGTTGAAGAAGACTCCTGCCAGAATCAGCATGTACGACGCTCTTCTGCTCCCAGGCCAGGTAGATCTGCTGCAAGAATCACTAAAGAACATGAAGAGCGGCAAGCAGATGCAGCCTGCTGTCCTGGTTCAACCTTTGACAGTCTCAGCCACTGGGAAGAACAGACCGCCACCCTTTTATCTGTCTTTACGGATGCAAGGGCACATAGTTCACAACTGCATGGTGGATTCTGGTGCTTCCTCGACCGTAATGCCGAAGGCCATCTGCGATGAGATCGGGATGGAATACACACGGAGCAGCCAAGGTGTGCTGCAACTAGACGGCACCCCTGTCAAGACAGTTGGTGTCATAAAGGATATCCCTATCCGACTGCACAAGGCTCTCGACATCGTAGTCATCCAAGAGGTCGTGATTGTTGACCTGGAGCCTTACTTCGGCATGTGTCTCTCTCGGGAGTTCACCGCGGGTTGGGCGGGTACCTGTCTCTAGACTACTCACACATGGAAGTGCCCTTCAAAGGAAGGAGACCGAAAATTTTCAATGAGAAGCCTTCCCCCTTTCTAGTGGACAAGATACCCAGAGGAGAGATGGACTGCATGGTCCAGTTGTCAGAGGAAGAACTGGTGACAGAGGAACCGACCGAGCAAGCTCTCGAAGTGCTACGACCAAAGACGAGTTCTCGTTATGGGACTTCAATGCCGTAATCGGGACAGAAGCAGTGGTCATTACTCCATTAAACGACCCGAGAGACTTGACGTGTCAACCGCGAAAGAAGTAGGACCCGCACCCAAAGAGCCGTGGAAGCTTTTCTTTGACGGCGCGCGATGCAAGAATGGCGCCGGTGCAGGGTACTCCTGGTTTCCCCAACCGGGATCCAGAAGCACTATGCCTACAGCCGGCTCCGGAGCTGTACTAACAACTCAGCAGAGTACGAAGCCCTGTGCTTGGGTTTGCGAAAGGCGGAAAGGCTCGGAATCAAGCATCTCCAAATTTTCGGAGATTCAGAGCTGGTGTGTCACCAAGTTATGAATAAATGCGCCTCCAAGCATCACTATCTTAAATCGTACCGCAATCGGGTCTGGGACCTGATGGAATCGTTCGACTCATTGAATGTTAAGGCAATATCGCGTGAGAGAAACAAGCACGCAGATATTCTGGCGTCTGTTGGAGCCAGGTACGTTCCGGCTGAAGACGTCCGTAAACTGAAGCCGGTCCGCACCATTTACAGGCCTTCCGTGCTCGATAGGGATACCTTCCGCGGGGTGTTCAGCTGTGACGAGGAGATCGTCACATTCCTGGTTAACGAAGTGTGTGTAATCGAAGGTAGAGACCCTGATGACGAGCAATATGAGGGGTTGATACAGTTACGGAATAATCACGTCCCAAAGGGACTGATTACGTTAGAAAGTCTCTTTGATCAGAACGACAGAGCAATATCACATATGATCAAAGTAGACCCGAAGCAGTATGCTGACCTGGAACTCGAACCTGGTAAAACCATCAAGGTCGGGACAGACTGCACGTCGGAGGAACTAGGGCAGATTAGATCACTGTGCCAGGAGTTCCCCGACATCGTGGCCTGGTGCTACGAGGATTTGAGGGGGTATGACAGAACTGTCATCCAGCATACCATTGAGCTAGAGGATGGCGCCAAGCCATTCCGACAAAAGCAGAGGGCCGTAAATCCAAAGATTGAGGCCATGATGAAGACCGAGCTCTTGAAGATGCTGGAGGCTAAGATCATCTACCCCATCAAACATTCATCCTGGGTCGCGAATTTGGTGCCCGTGAGGAAAAAGAATGGCGACATACGTCTCTGTGTCGACTTCGGAAACCTAAATCAGGCTTCCCTCCGGAACCACTATCCGCTTCCCCAAATTGACCGGATTCTACATATCGTTGTCGGAGCCCGCAGATTTTCACTTTTAGATGGATTTTCCGGCTACAACCAGTTTTGGGTCAAAGACGAAGACCAAGATAAGACAGCCGTTCACCACCAAGTGGGGGACGTTCGCCTATCGCCGCATGCCGTTTGGCTTATCCAATGCTGGTGCTACGTTCCAAAGGGCCATGGACCTCGCCTTCCGAGAGCTGCTCAACAAAATTATTGTCATCTACCTCGATGACATGACTGTTTTCTCTCACCAACAAGAAGATCATGTTTCGCACCTGCGGCAGATATTTGAAAGTTGTCGAGAATTCGGCATCTCCATAAACCCGAAGAAGTCTGTCTTCGCGGTAAAGGAAGGAAAGCTGCTGGGACATGTCATCTCCGAGGAAGGCCTCGCCATTGACCCTGACAGAGCGGAAGCCCCTCGTTCGCTTGCCAGCCCCCATCGACAAAAAAGGGCTGCAGTCCTTCTTCGGTCAGATTAACTTCGTGCGGAAGTTCATCCCGGACTTCGCACAAGTGATCAAGCCTATGGCCGAACTGCTCAAGAAAGACACACCTTACGAATGGACTGATGAGAGAGAGCAAGCCTTCGAGGAGATCAAGGCCCGAATTGCACAAGCCCCGGTGTTGACCAACCCGGACTACTCCAAGGACTTCATCCTGTATGCAGTGGGAGAACCCGAAAGTTACGCCGCAGTCCTGACTCAGAAGGGAGACGACGGTGAGGAGCGCCCCATAGCGTTCCTGAGCCAAGTCATCTTGCCGCATGAAGAAAAGTACAATTTTATAGAGCGGCAAGTTCATGGTGTCATGAAGTCCCTTCGAAAGTTCAGGCACTTTGTCTCCCAGAGCAAGACCACTGTTTTTGTGATTCACCCGGATGTTCGAAGTTTTATTTTACAAGGAGAACCGGGTCACAAGAGAGCGGGATGGATTGCCAAGATCTAGGAGTTCGACATTGAAGTGCGGCCCACCAAGCTTATCAAAGGCCGAGCCTTGTGTCAGGAATTGGCCCGAAGCGCTGTAGCCGGCATCTCCGCCTGTAAGTGGGAGGACACAGCGACACGCATCTACCTAGCCGACTCCTTATCGGAGGGGAGTGATTGGACATATGAACCGGTGAAATACTTCGCACCGGAAGATGTCCCGATCACCCGAACGCCTCACAACGAAGGAGATTTCGGCTAGGTGCACTAAAGTACACTCTTCGCCCCGAGGGGCTTTACTTCAGAAACATTGACGGCATCCTGTTGCGGTGCGTCAGAAAATCCGACCAGCCTAGGGTCCTCGGAGAATTTCATTCCGGGATGCCTGGGGGTCACCATTCTTCGAGGCCGACGGCCTTAAAAATAATAAGGGCTGGATACTATTGGCCCACTCTGTTCGCAGACGCGCATGCGGTCTGCGCTAAATGTGATCAATGCCAAAGGTTTGCTGGCCGAAACAGAAAAGCACCCCTGCCCCTTCAACCGATTCAAAGCCGAGACTCCGTTCCAAAGAATGGGGTCTAGACTTCATTGGGGTGATTTCTCCTAACTCCTCCGCCGGCCACAAGTTTATTCTTACAGCTACTGATTATTTTACACGGTGGACGGAGGCAATCCCGACCAAGAACGCGCACCAAGAAACGGTCATCGGGTTCATTGAAAGCCTGATTACTCGCTTCGGGGTTCCAGAGTCGATTGTGATAGACAATGGTTCGGGATTCATAGGCGCTGTACTCACGGAGTACACCAGCAGACTTGGCATCTATCACAAGATGTCTTCTAATTACTACCCGCAGGGGAATGGCCTTGCCGAGTCTACTAACAAGAACCTCCTGAAAATTCTCCGGAGGACCATTGAAAGGAATAAGCGAACTTGGCACTTGCTCTTGAACCGGGCGCTATGGGCGGATAGAGTTGCGTTCAAGAAATCCCTCAGAACGTCCCCCTACGCGCTTGTCTATGGCAAGGAAGCTGTCATGCCATCACACATCGAGATCCCTGCCCTGTGGATGATTGACGAAGACAGGAGCAGTGGAGACCCGGTGGACGACAGACTGTGCCAACTCCTGCAGTTGGAAGAAGACAGAGAAAGTGCATACCAGGCCTTCGCGGATCACATTGCAGCCACTCAAGGCTGGTTTGCCAAAGGCGCCACTGCCCGAATTTTCAAAGTCGGGGACTTGGTGCTAAAGTGGGACTCATACAAGGCAAAACCGGGTAATCACGGAAAATTTGATGCTCTCTGGGAGGGCCCTTATCAGATTGCCCGGGTGAACCAGTTCAATGCCTACATACTTTCGGATATGGAGGGACAGCTCCTCCCTATCCCCGTCAACGGGTTCCATTTAAAACTTTATCGCTGTTGAAGAGGCCCGAGTGGCCCTTTGTAAAAAATTTCCTTATGTTTTTTCCATTTCCCGGCATGTACAGTTTCCAGTTTTAGCTTTCAATTTGTTTTTCTTCTTTTTTGAGCTTAACTGCGGCATGGGAGAGAAGGACAGACTTCGCAGCAAAGTCTGTCGTTGCCCCTCAGGAAGGGCGAAGTTCGGCTATGCAAAGAAAGAAAGGAGAAAAAGAGGGCAAAAAATTGACTAAGTGTTGGGCGAAGCCCGACTCGCAGACGAAGTCGGACTTCGGCCCAGCCAAATTGCGAAGTTTGATAAAAAATGTTAAGGCACACTAAAGGGAAGCCCCGCTCAAAGCTTTGACCGAAGTACGCACTGCGCATACTTTCCGTGCGAAGTACGCACTGCGCGCAACTCTTGCGCGAAGTGCGAACTTCGCAGCGAAGTCCGACTTCGGCCAGCGTTAGTGCGAAGTGTGCACTGCGCTCAATTCTCGCGCGAAGTGCGAACTTCGCGCGAAGTTCGCACTTCGCCGGGTTAAAATTATAGTAAGATTCTCGCCTTGACAAGACTGAGGTCCACTGATACACCGGGAGCGGCTCACCTTTCTCATTAGTGAAGTTCTTGTCGATGAAGGCAAAGTCGGGCTTTGCATGCACTCGGTGAAAGAAGTACCAGACCAGGAAAGAGCAACTCTGAAATGCCACGGTCCCTTGTTTCATTGCACACAACTGAAGGTGCAGCTGACGGGACACCCAATCGGCCCAATCGTAGTAGATAGGCTTTATTTCCCGTGACTCAGCATCGGCGGCGTAAAATTCCCCATGGGATACACACTCAGCATTTGCGCTTGTTCTTTTGTGTCAATTCTTTGGACAATAACATTCTCAGGAGGGCGTCGCCCACAAGCAAAAGCCTCACGGATTTTGTCAATCGAGATGGAAAATAATCTCTTCCCTTCCGAGTCCTTCACAGATCTAGTCTGAGGATCATAGGCCTGGCCGATTGCAAATATTAATTCCGAGCAGGGATGAACGAGTGAACATAAGTACCAGTATAACAGTGAGGGATAAGCGACTACTCGGTCATGCACCTCAGATACTTTTGCCCTCATTTGATCAATATCCATGCGCAACTTTTCTATACTCGTGAGAGTGAGAATACTATCCCGAATTTTACTCAACTGATCTTCATGTGGGGGCGGCAAGGGTTTCTGCTTCTTTTCTTTCACGGATCCTTGCTTGCCTTCTGGAATTTTCGGAACTGCGCCCCCCTTTTGCTGGGTTTCTCCTTTCTTGCCCATTTTTCTGAGGTGAAAAAACCCTCAAGTATTCTCCAGGGACAAAATTCAAGGACCTAAGAGTGCTTTAGAAGTGAATCTTTAAGTGTGCAAAAACAATCAAGTCTTACCAACAATCATCAAGAGTGAATGATGCCACAGGTTCATGATTTACAAGGGGATATTTCTTGAAGCATCTGATCTTTTATAGGTTCAGCTTATACCCACTTGTGTTAATGCTACCTGCGCAGAATTAATGCGCAAAAAGGCCTTAGAGGCGTCAGGAAAAACCCCTTCCAAGGTAAACAATGATGGGGCGCGGATACCGACCTTAACTACCCAAATCGGGCTCAATTATTCTTGAAAAGTGTGAAATATGGCCATAGGTATACTTAGTTTCAATTATGGTCCACGCCTTGAGCTGTGTGCCGGCGAACTGCGCTAAACATAGAAATCCACGGTCAGGGAGTGCCTCTAAAACCGCGTGCTTCGGTCACCTCGGGATGAGCACCTTCTACTCCGAGCTACGTGCCGAAGTGGTGCGCCCAAGTTAGGCCCGCCCCCCTGTGCACCTCCTTGGAAAAAAGTGCACCCCGGTTGGGTGCACGGCCTGAGTGCGCCTTGCCTTGGGCGCACGGCTTGAGTGCGCCCAGTCTTGGGCGCATTGCCTGAGTGCACCCAGCCTTGGGCGCACGGCCTGAGTGCGCGGGCTGCTTTCGACACGGGGCTCCTTCGTCTGTCGCGAAACATTACCTGCTCTGCCGCGCGATTTGTCCTAAATTCAAAAAATAGAAAGAGGACATCCATCGGCCTCCCTCCATTGGCTAAGGCGCTTACCTCCAAAACAGAGCTTCTATAAACATAGAGAAGCGGAGGAACATCCTTTCGACTGTACAAGAAAACTAGAATGCATAAGGGAAAAACGAGAATATATACAACTGTACAGGAAAATTTTGCACCATCCCTCACTGGTGGTACGCCTTTAGGTGTACGCCATTAACTGATAATGGCAAAGCAAACCCATTCAAATCTTGCAGTGTGAAAGAGTTTACAGGGTGCACCTAGGAGACTTGAAAAGGACCCTCCCAAAATGCATCAAACTTATCATGATTGCCCCGTTTGAACTTCTTCACATTCCATTTTAGCAATAAGTCTCCGATCCGGAAAGTGCGCTTGGAAGTCCCTTTGCTGAACCATTTTTTTGTGGCCACTACGTGCCTCATAAAAGCCTCATAGGCTTTCTCCCTCTCCTTTTCTAACTGCAAGAGTTGGGCGATTCTAATGCTGACCGGATCAAATTACTCGCCCTCGCCGTCCAAAGATCGAAGAGACTGTAACGCTGGCAATTCAATATGCGCAGGAAGCACTGCTTCCTTCCCATACACTAAAGAGTACGAGGATGTCTTTATGGAATTTTTGATAGAAATCTGGTCAGCCCATAGCGCAAAATCCAAGTGCAAATATCAAGTTCGCTTATTGTCCTCCAGCGTTTTCTTGAGAATCTGGAGCAAGTTTTTATTAGTAGATTCTGCCAAGCCATTACCCTGCGGGTAATAATTCGACGAAGTTTTCATATAAATACCATACTTGCTAGCAAACGCACACATCTTGGCCCCAACAAAATGAGAGTCGTCGTTTGTCACTACAGCGTCCGGTCTCCCAAAACAGGTTATGAGTCCCTCCAAAAAGGCAATAACCACATCCTGATCTACCCGCTTGGTTGGAACTGCCTCTGACCACCGGGTGAAATAATCAGTAGCGGTTAGAATATATTTTTGTCCCGCTGAAGAGTTAGGCTCGATTATCCCAATGAAATCTAAACCCCATTGTTGAAACGCGGCCTCGACCTGAATCGGGTGCAAAGGTAACGGAGCATTTCTGATGCGACTTGCATACCTCTGGCACTTATCACATTTCCGGCTTACACTGAAGGAATCTGAGAAATGGTGGGCCAATAATAGCCCGCTCTTATTATTTTCAAAGCCATTGGCCTTCCAGCAAAATGGCCTCCGGACATTCCGAAATGGAATTCATCCAGGATTTTTTGTTTTTTTGTCCCCCTGACACATCTCAGGAGGATGCCGTCTATATTTCGATGGAACAACCCCTCGGGTAATAAAACAAATCTGCAGGCTTGAAGCCTGAAACGTCGTCTCTGCGAAGAATCAAGGCCAGGGTCCTGTGCCGAAGTATTCTATCAGGTCTTCAGTCCAGTCTTTGCCATCTGTTGACTGATTCGGCCAATTATACTGTGGTAATGAATCATCCCATTGACAAGCCGTTACTTCAGCCGCGGCACTCCTGGCAAGCTCTAGGCATAGCGCTCGCCCACGGACTAGTTTCGTGGGCCGGACGTCAATATCAAACCCCTGAATCTTTGAAATCCAACCAGCCTTGTTATTACCAAGTTCACCTTGGCCGATGAAGGTCCGCACATCCGGGTGTACAACGTACACTATTGTCTTGCTTTGTGAGACGAAATGTCGGAACTTCTGTAGCGCTCGCATCACCGCATGTACTTGGCTTTCGATAAAACCGTGTTTTTCCTCATGCGGGAGTATTACCTGGCTGAAGAATGCTATAGGTCGTTCGTCTCCTTATTCTTCTGAGTGAGCACGGCTGCATAACTTTCTGGTTCCCCGACCGCATACAAAATAAAGTCTTGGGAATAATCAGGATTAACCAGAATGGGGGCATGGGCAATCCGTCGTTTGATGTCTTTAAACCCCTGTCTCCTCTCATCAGTCCACAGGAATTCCACATCCTTTTTTAAGAGTTGAGTCATAGGTTTTACCAATTTAGCAAAATCATAGATAAACTTCCTGACGAAATTTATTTGCCCAAAGAAGGATTGGAAACCCTTTTTATTAGCCGACAGAGGCAACTTGAGCAGGGCTTCGGCTCTAGCAGGATCAATAGCAAGACCCTTCTCTGATATCAAATGGCTTAAGAGTTTACCTTCTTTGACCGCAAAAATTGACTTTTTTGGGTTTATTGATATCCAGAACTCCCGGCATTTTTCAAACACTTGTCGTCGATGTTGGCAATTTTGGGTACCTTGGGTACATTGCCTTTGCTCAAGTATAGAAGTTGTCATTGATGTTAAGAAGCTTTTGAAGGATTCTGATTTAATGTCAAAGAATTTGTTTTGTTGAAAGGTTTTTCAGAGCATGATCAATGAGTTTCCAAGAAATTCTTAGTGGCCCATTTGCAAAAGGTCAAGAAAAAGACAAGTAAGAAAAAGTATGCAGCCGGCTGGAAAAACTGTCGCGATTTCGCGACATGTTTGAGGAGAGAGAAAGTTCTGGCAAAACTGTCGCGATTTTGCGACATGTTTGAGGAGAGAGAAAGTTCAGCAAAACTGTCGCGATTTCGCGACATGTTTGAGGAGAGAGAAAGTTCTGGCAAAACTGTCGCGATTTCGCGACATGCTGGAAGAAAGAGAAGAAGCTGGCGAAACTGTCGCGATTTCGCGACATGGTGGCAGAGAAGGAGAGCAAGAGGAAAGTGTCGCGATTTCGCGACATGTCGCATTTTCGCGACTCGGAAAGTGCAGGAAGGCAGAGAAGGAAAAGTGTCGCGATTTTGCGACACATTGCCAAGAAAGTTGTACGGACGAAAAAGTGTCGCGATTTCGCGACATAATACAGAAAAGAGAGTCCGCAGTGTGAACTGTCGCGATTTCGAGACAAGTTCGAAGAGAGAGAAAGTAACATGAGAAATGTCGCGATTTCGTGACATGCTGCAGAGGTCGAGGTGAGGACTGTCACGATTTCGTGACATGCTGAAAAGCTCGAAGAGAGAACTGTCGCGATTTCGCGACATGCAACAAAGGGAAGAGTTTGAAATGAGAAGCGTCGCGATTTCGCGACAGGCTACAAAGAAATTGTACGGATGCAGAAAGTGTCGCGATTTCGCGACAGGTTGAAGAGAAAGCTTGCGAATACAGAAAGTGTCGCGATTTCGCGACAGGTTGAGATGGCAGCATTCAGTTGGCGAAAGTGTCGCGATTTCGCGACAGAAACAGTTAGCAAGTCTTCAACAGAAGAAGTGTCGCGATTTAGCGACGCTTTCCAGTTTTGCGGGTGTACGGCAGAGAGAAGCTCAAGGTAGTGAAAGTGTCGCGATTTCGCGACATGTTCCGTTTTCGCTAGTGCAAACCTAGAAGAAGTCCAAGAAGACTAAAGTGTCGCGATTTCGCGACAGGAGTGAAGATGATGTCAGCAAAGACAGAAGTGTCGCGATTTCGCGACAAGAACGTAGTCAAGGCAGACAAAAGCAAAAGTGTCGCGATATCGCGACAATAGCCAAACGAAAGTGTATGGCTGCAAAAATGTCGCGATATCGCGACATGTGGTTTTGCGGCAGAAGCTACTGAACCACAGAGGCGGTTGAAGCCGACAGAGTTAAAATTGGGCCGACGAAGTTTAGGGTGTGCAGCCGACGGAGTTAGGGTTTGCATTTGCATAACAGCCGACTAAGACCAAGGTTTAGATCTTGATTATGTTAGTATAAAAGGAGGGTTGTTTGAAGAGATTTGGTGTCGATCGAAGTGTGCGTTCGAAGTGCGATATTCGCAGATAGAGTGCGGGGGAGAAGTTCGATGGTCAAGAAGCAGAGTGTGCAAAGACTGTGCTGCTGTGATTGGGCAGAGGTGCATAAGTTGATCGAGTGCTGCTGTGTTTGCGCAGTCAGTGCAAAAGTTGGTTTCGACCACGTGCGGCTATAACAGAACAGAAAGAGATTTGAGGACAGACTTGTGTCAGACCGAAGGACTGTGTTTGGTGCAGACCAGAGAAAGAGGAAGAGGACATTTGTACTAGACCGAAGGACTGTGTTTAGTGCATTTTCGAGGACCAGCTTTGAGGTGATAGAGTTGAGGACAGAGGTCTCCGACCAGAGCAGGGAAGACAGGTGTCTTCTGTGGATAGAGTTCCACTTGCTAAGGGCAGCAGAGGCCGAGGTCTTCTAGAGGATCACCAGACAGAGTAGAGTTAGGGGATTGGTGTCTCCTTTGGGTTGATACCCATAAACATTGTAATCGGGAAAGGTTTTCCCAGATTTGGTTGATAAAATTTTAGTGAAAATTTTATCCGTGGAGTAGCCCACCTTGGGTGAACCACGTAAATTGTTGTGTCTCTATTGTGGATGGTGTTTTCCGTATTGCTTTGATTTCTCGCTGATACTCGCTTTCTATACACTGCATAATATTGTATTAAAAGTTAAGTTGAAGGAAAAAGTAAAAAGTGGTCTTATACTGTTCACCCCCCCTCTTAGTATAAGCTTGTGTTCTTCAGTCGATGCACACCGTGCTCCTCCCTTTTGGGGGAAAAAACCGTCATATCATCCAAGTATATCACAATTACGCGGTTGAGTTCTCCAAAAGCCAAGTCCATCGCTCTTTGGAAAGTTGCCCCGGCATTTGAAAGGCCAAAGGGCATGCGCTGATAAGCAAAGGTGCCCCACTTGGTGGTGAAGGCAGTTTTATATTGGTCCTCTTCTCTGACCCAGATCTGGTTGTACCCGGAGAAACCGTCTAGGAGGGAAAATCTCTAGGCCCCTGCCACTACATGGAGAATCTGGTCTATCTGGGGCAGTGGATAATGATCCTTCACAGATGCCTAGTTGAGATTCCGGAAGTCCACGCAGAGACGAATATCTCCATTCTTTTCCCGAACAGGGACCAAGATTGCTACCCAGGATGAATGTTTGATAGGGTAGATTATCTTGCTTCCAGCATTTGGAGAAGTTCGGCCTTCATCAGTACCTCAATATTTGGGTTTACAGGCCTTTGCTTTTGTCGTACGGGCTTGACTCCTTCCTGGAGTTCGATAGTATGCTGAAAAACAACTCGGTTATACCCTTTCAAATCATGATAACTCCATGCAACGATATCGGGATACTCTCTGCAGAGGGTTCTGATTTGTTCAATTTCCTTCAGTGTGCAATCAGTTCCCACTTTAATGGTCTTCCCGGACTCCAGGGCTAACTCTTGATACTCTTTTCCATCTGCCTTAGGTAAGGATTTGGTATTTTAGTGCGCCTTAGACCCGGCCAACATTGAAAGGCCGAGAGGAAGAAATGCCTCCCGTGCCAATCACAAGAGATGGGCTGGTTCCCTTGCTATTCTAACTGGGGGGGTTTTGAGATTAAGGAACTGAAAGGAATGGGAAATGACTGAAAGGGGGAATATGGCCACAGGCCGGATAGAATAGGGGTGATGGACTAAGAGCACGAAAACTCTATTGCATTCCGAACCGGATAGCCCTCAAATACGGATAACTAATAGAAATTTAAACCGGAACATCTAGCATGTATAATCTCCAGGACTACTCCAGAGTTACTACTTTATCAACAACTAAATCCAGATATTAGAATTCAAGTTACAGTTTAAAGCAAGAAACGATAGAAGACAAGCAATAGAAGACATACACATGAAAATAGAAGTCCAAGTCTAGAGCCAGACATTAGCTGTATTGATAGCAGAATTCAGGTTTTCATTTAGCCTCTAGCAAACATCCATCCATTTTACAATAAAAGAGCGGGCTTATATAGAGAATTCTGCCACTTGAGCAATAAATGCTCATAAACAGAATATGGCGGTGGAAGCTAGGATAAACATTACAAGGTGATACAACCGCCAGATATTAAACAGGTATTGCAAGGGCTGGTGACTCCTCAAAATGCCATTTAATGTCTTCAATGCCCTGACATACTTGACTTGCTGGCGCAGTCTCCTCACTTGCAGGAGCCCGCCTTTGTAGGAGATATTCTTTAATTCCTGAAACGTCTAATCCAGAAGCTTCCTAATAACTACGGGTGACCGGGTAAGGATATACTCCAAATTGCCGAGCTGGAATTCTTCCGGAAGAAACCAGCGCCAAAGTCAATTTGATATACTGGCAAAGTGCGCTCGAACTCTGGCGCAAGTGTCCAGTGCGCCCCATCTCTGGCGCAAGTGTGAAGTGCGCCCAAACTCTGGGGCAAGTGTCCAATGCGCCTCATCTCCGACGCAAGTGTGAAGTGCGCCCAAACTCTGGTGCAAGTGTGAAGTGCGCCCCATCTCTGGCGCAAGTGTGAAGTGCGCCCAAACTCTGGCGCAAGTATCCAATGCGCCCCATCTCTGGCGCAAGTGTGAAGTGCGTCTAAACTCTGGCGCAAGTGAGAAGTGCGCCCAAACTCTGGCGCAAGTGTCCAGTGCGCCCCATCTCTGGCGCAAGTGTGAAGTGCACCCAAACTCTGGCGCAAGTATCCAGTGCGCCCAACCTCTGGCGCAAGTGTGAAGTGCGCCCCATCTTTGGCGCAAGTATCCAAAATGAGGTGTTAGATTTGCCAAAAGCTGAAACTTCATGATCCCCTTTTCGGAAGCTTTCTCACAAGGTTAATAATACACCATGTTGCAGAAATGGCAACAGATCCATATTCTGTGTATGCATTGAGTGTTGAGTTGAGTTACAGGTTGCTGCCATTAATGGAGTTATTGCAAGTTTGAAGCATTAATGGCTATGTTGCAGGTTTTCGACTCGTGAATTATTTTTGCAGGTTTGATGTTGCGTATTGACGAACAGGTGCTGGAGCAGAAGCGGTTATGGCAATTGAGCGTTCACTAAGGCCTGACGTCTAGCTGGACGTCAGGCCACTACTAGACGGCTAGCCGTCAGCCCCTTCAACCAACATCCCGCCATAACCTGATGTCTGGCTCCCAGACGTCTAGACCATACATCTGACATAGTCCCAGACGTCTGCACCTGTCTACCCAACGTCTGGACCCTTGACAACCAGAGTTAGCCTATCAATTAGACCATTGGTTACCTTGCCTAACCATGATACTAACTGTCATCACCCGTATCGGGAATGTACCCACCCCTGTCTACATTTGGCGCCGTTGCCTAATCAAAAAACCCGGAGAGTCTAGGCAAAGTGATTGAGGGAGTTAGGTGAATGACTGATTTCAGGGAACAAATCAAAGTGGTAAGACGAAGCGCACGACTGGCGAACCTACGAGCAAACGAGGGCCCAGAGGTGTCTCACCCGGAGATAGAACAAGTATGGAACGCTCAAGACGAGGAAAATGTACACATAGAAACCTTGTTGGTGACTGCAGAGAACGAGGACGAACAAATAGCAGACAGAGCACCCATAGTTGACGATTGGACGGTAACACCACAACCGATGGAAGAGGAGTGGGCAGAGGATACTGTAGGAGAGAACCTGGTATCAAGGCACCAACGCGGAGGTTCGTGGGGAGGAAGACCGAAGCCACGTTTGATATATTTGCGAATAAGGTCGCGAAGCAAATACCAAGTGGGAACGCAGACAAGGCTATTTGAGGAGGATTTTGCACCACCAACAGTTGATAGACAACCACAAAGAACTCAACACACAACAAGACCTGTATACCAAAACACTATGGCAGAAAATCAGGCCAATAGAACTATACAGCAAAAATGCCCACCTTTCTCAGGTGAAGGGAAAGAAGACCCAGCCCGACATGTGGGAACTTGCACTACCATTTGGGGAGCAAATGGGGTGAATCAAGACACACAATGGTTGCAATTGTTTCCAGCAACATTGCGAGGCATGGCGATAGACTCGGTATTTGAAAAGACAGAGTATACAAGCATTTGCACAATGGGAAGACCTCAAAGAAGCATTCGTAGAAGAATTCCGACCAATGAGGGATGACACTGACATAATCACAGAAATTTGCTGCACGAAGCAGAGAACAGACGAAGATGTCAACTGAAGATTGAAACAACTGACGGACAAAATGGAAATGACACCTGCCGACGGTATGGTTAAGCGGTGGTTTCTGGATGGACTACTTCCAAGATGGAGGAAGAAGATGAAGGCAGTACCATCCTCAACATATGAAGAAGCACTGGAGAAGGCGAAGAACTTCGAAAGTGAAGGGAAGCAAACAACCGCCGGAATTGGAGGTCACTTAAAACATACCGAAGAATCGGGCAGTGATGATGACGACAAGGTGTAGAGCACAATCCACACATTTCGGAAAGCAATGGAGAAAATATTGAAGGAAGCCCAAAATGAAAATCAAAAAGACAGGAAGGAAATTTGGTGCTCGGATTGCAAGAAGGAAGGGCATTCCAATATCGATTGTCCGAAGAAAGCCTACTGTAACATATGTGAGATTGCAGGTCATCCAGTGGTTTGAGTGTCCATTAAATCTTAAGAACAAGCGACATCAAACCTTGGCCATACAACAAGAAGAACAACCAAACCCAGGAAGGAATGGACAAGCTACAACAAGTGGTGGATACAGCAATAACCGGCGGGGAGGAAGAAAAGGAGGCCAGAGCCGATTGCAATATGACGTTGAGGGCCGACTAGTTATTCAATGTTGGAACTGTCAAGAATGGGGCCATTTCGCAAAGAATTTCCCCAAGCCACAAAATGCAGGAAACAACAATCGTGGAAAGAATACCACGCATATGTGCAAATGGTGTGGTCCAGGCAACCACACGGAAGCTAATTGCCCGAACAAGGCAAGTACCAGTGGAACACAGAATATAACCCTGATTGGCATAGGAGAGGTGGAGGAACTAAAGGATGAAGTCCTGGCTGTAACAAGAGCACAGACCAGGAAGATGGAGGAGTACTCGAATCCTGCCAAGGAGAAGGCACGATGGCAGGAAGCCCAAGAGATGATAAACACAGAATTAGCCAAGGAAAAACTAGATCAACTAATTCTGGAGAAAGTGTTGAAATGACAGGAGATCGCACAAAAGGCAACAGTGGAAGGCTTGGTAACGGAGGTACTGAACACGAAGTCGCCAACCTGTTTAGCATCGTACCGGAGCTGTATGCAAAGATCGGAGAAGTCATCAAGAAGAAGGATGAATCTCGACAGGTAGCAACTATCAAGCATGACCAGTTCATCGATCCAACAATCCTGATGATTGAAGCAGGGAAGAGGCCAGCTATCGTTCAAATAGAATTTTTGCACCATATGCTGAATCAGGTAATTGTTGACAAAGGATCGAGTGTGAATGTAATGCCAGAAAAGACTTGGCAGATAATTGGGCAACCCGCTTTACGATATCCGACCTTCGCTGATGACACTTCTGAGATTGATGAATGGGAGGATCCTATCCAGCAAGAGCAAGTGATGGAGCTCGCCTCAAAATTTTGTACCATTCGTTCTTGTTTGCGGGATTTGGGCCAGAGGGCCGAGCAGATGGGCATAGTTCAGCTGGAGACCTTCAAGTACCTAACTAGCGACATCCGTAATATGGAGCCCTTCTCTGAAAATGCATGGGCTCATGTGCAAGAGACATATGAGTGCATTAAGGCTCGCCTTGCCTCCGGGGAGTTCACTCCAGACTAAGATCCAGAGGAAGGAAAAGAGCCATCAACAGAGGGTTCTCAAGGAGAAAATAACGAAAATCAACCCGAGGGGGAAAGTCCTTCGAAGGAAGAGCAACAGGATACAGAGCAGCAGGACCAGGGCCTACAAGAAAAGGAAACAGAATCCGAGGGTGACTCCGGGCCCAAAGGATAAAGGCGTGGATTCTTGCATCGAGGCGAGCTCGATCCCCCGCGAGCCGCCAGAATGTTGCCACATTTTTGATAGGGGCGTAAATTTTATCAGGTTGTTGCTACTCTCCTTCTCCGTTCTTTCCTCATATGTTATGGTGATTTTCCTTGGTGCTTCTGCAAGGTGTTCTGCTTTCGGTCCCCGCCTTCCATCAGGTCTAATGCCATCATCGGCATAAAAATTGTAAAACTTTACTAAGTGCTTCCCCCCTTCCCAATATCACTGATTTTGTTGCGCGATTTTGGGCAAAGATGAGTTTTTTAGCGACTAAGGGTTGTGTTTCAAGGTGGCAGATTTGCCTAAGTCCTTTGAACCCGAAGTCGCTACCGCGCGCACTTTCCCCCCGTCGCTATCGCACGTTTCAAGCGAAAAGGGGCACCAAAGAGTAGGCGGGCTCGAGATCGTCGTCGCGAAGAGAAAAACCGCCTAGCGTGCAGGAGTTTCCAGCGCTTTCGAGCCTGCGAGGTTGCTAAGGCTTTGAGCCCGAAATCGCTGTCGTTCTTCCCCAAACCCGAAGTCGCTCGACTTTCCTAGCGACATCCAACAAAGAGGTTCCCGGGCTCGAAATCGCCAGCACCAAGCAAAAAAGCCCGAAATCGCTCATTTTGTGAGCGCTTTCGAGCTCGGGCCAAAGTTTGCCTTGAATCATCATTCCCAAGATCGCCTTCGCTCTTTAGCGATTCTGGTCGCATCTTGCCTTTTCAGCGATTTTCGGCTGCTGTCAAAGACAGCGTTTGGGATGTCTTTCCCCTCTTCTCCAGGTCAGATTTTGTAGTTCGCGCTGATTAGACTTTGAGTGAGAGTGGCTGAGCATTAAAAGATAATTGTACTCCAACTACCAAAGCTAGACGATAGCCCCCTTTTCAGCGACCAAGACTATCAGAAGTACGAAATCAGGTGAGAGCATACTGCAAGTATAGGGATGGCCTACCAAGATCAAATCTCTCCACTTTTTGCAGCTTTGGCAGGTTTGGGGATCTGCGCTTCTCAATGTAATTGGGAGGGGAAAATGCTATAAATAGAAAATGCGTCTCATTGTTAAAAGGGGGGGAAAAAGGGGATATCTTGCTAAGAAACTTCTCTAAGCTGTACATCTGCTGTAAAAGTATGTTTGGCCCATTAGTTGCCTCTATCTTGTATGCTGTCTTTCTTTAATATTTCTACTTCATGTTGCTTATTTTTCTGATTGTTGTCATTCTCGCACATCCGGATCTCCAGCATTGGCAATTAAGTGTATTTGGAATAAGATAGAAAGGATACATAGGGTAGGAAAGTGCTAATGTTTCGAGGTATGCATTGTTTTGATTGTTGTTGGTAAAAGCGTCTGGTTAGTAACTGTGCTACGTATCTCCTTCACCCGAAGTACATCACATTTACATCTCTTTCTGCACTTCTAAATCTCTTTAGGCACCCTAAACTAAACTAAAAAAAACATAGGAAGCCGGCCTTCTCCGAAGATTGGCATGGAAGGCATGTCTTCCTTCCGGCCTTTCAATCTGTTGGGCGAATCTAGGGCGCAAAGACCTAAAACCTTTCCTAGTGGCAGATTAGTAACCAACAAGAACATCGCAGCATAAACGCGGAAAGACTTCTGCACGGAGTGAACCTAAACCTGACTCAGTGATAGCCATGCGGTTACGCCACCAGTAGGAGATTGCAATGAGAAGTCAGATCAGAAGTACGGAAGTTGGACAGTCGATGGGGAGAAAAGAAGCAGTAGATGTGGCAACCCGCCGAGGTAAGGAGATTCACCCAAGCAAAAAAGTACCAATTCCAGTAGAGGAGATGACGTGGGTATGTCCATCAGGAGAGTTTTGCCGGCAGTGGTGTGCAGATGTACCCAGGGATCATCCGGTGAAATCTAAGATCAAGGAAGCGGGGGTGCATTTTATTTTGCAGGCTCCTCACTTTGACCAGGAGATTTTTAAGGAGTATCTAGTGCAGATGCTGGAGACTTATGATGAGAGAAAGCACAACAGTCTGGTAGAGATAGACGGTACAACACTAGAAGTCGAATTCACTCCCGAAGCTTTCCAGCACACTTTCGGACTTCCTTTGAAGGGTCAACTAGTGTTGAATGAAAGAGATCCGAAGAAGACGACGGAGCTGATTTTGAGTGTCACCAATCTTACAAAGGAAGAAGTAGATGCGATGCTCTGCGTTCACGGCGGAAGAGGAGTCAAGCAGACACAACTCCGGAATGAAGGATATGAAGTGATAATGAACGTGATCATGTCTAGGCTGTCAAGAGAGCTGCGAAGCTCAAATCTGCCAATTTGGTTGATCCCATATTTACAAGGAGTGGAGCGGGGAGAACAGTATGATTGGGCAACGTATCTGTCAAACCAGATACAGCCATTTTTGTTGAGAACAACAAAGAATTTCTCGATGACATTCCATGCAATTGGATTGATTCTGGATGCGGCAGCAAGCATAGAAATTTCTATTCCAGAATTTGAGGCTTCCAGGGACGTCCCACCAAAAGGACCATCCATCTGTAGGTGGATAGAGTCGCAGACAGCCAAGAAGACACCAGCAAAGAAGGCAAGGGTAAAGCAGATTTCCCAAAAACCACGTCAGGAGAAGCTGGTGGTTGAGCCAGAAGGGGAGGATAAGGGAGCCACACCGACTCGGGAGTCGGAAATACAGAAACAAAAACAGTCCCAATCTCCAGATGAACCCAGACAAAAGAAGGGGTGATTCGATGTGCCTCCACAGAATCTCTCGCAAGAAGCATTGCAAAAGATAGCGAAGAATCTGGAAGTAGCCCGTAATCGGGAACTGCAGCCGAGAGAACCTGAGTTTTCCGCAGCAACTACAAGGCAGGATCCGGCAGCTGGGACAAGTACAGCTAACCCAGTTGGAACAGAGAAGAGGATTGTCGCAGAAGAGCACATAGGTCATATGGGTTCACCTGATGTATCTGACAGACCAGTGGCAAGACCAACCGCATTGGCTGATACATTGAGCACATTTTCTATTGAGGAAATGTTTGCTACAGCAGAGAAGATAGCAGCAGCCAGGAAAGCTGCAGGAATCAGTGGTAGCTCTGGAGTAGAAGAGGGACTTCAGCCAGCAATGCTATAGAACAATGGGAGAAAGGAACAGAGGAGCCCACAAAGGAGACACCAACAACGATTCTGGGCGTAGATATTACCAAGGATGGAAAAGAACAGTCATCGGAATGGGTAGACCTAGAGAAAAATGAAGAACAGGACAAAGAGGATAGTGGAACCTTGGGACAAGGCTACGAGAAGCCCATCCGTTCGCCGGAAAGACAAAGGCAAAGCAAAAGTCCGGGAGGCTGAACAAATTGATGCTTGGTCCCAAGATATTCTCCTAAGGTTACCAAATTTTATGGATCCCTCCGACGAGATGGATGAAAATGCAGCACTGTTTCCAGAAACTGGCACAAGTAATGTAGAGTCTGAGTTTGCAGTTCAGCAATGCCTGTATGGGCCAATGGACGAAATGGCAAGGCATTGTGGAAGAGGAACTTGACTGATTTGTTCAGTGGGCAGTTCAAGGACCTTGGCGAAGAGATATTTCCAAACTTTACGCAAGGCAACCTTGGTCACTACTTACAGCCCGAGTGCAAACAATGGAGTGCAAACAATGGAAGATGTGGCAGAATTGCCAGACAAGACACCGAGTCTCTATTGCGAGACCAAACAGATTTATGTTTGCGTCCACGACAAGAATCCTCCACGGACTACGGAGCATGGCACGCAGGTGGAAGTAGTGCCAGAACTATTGTCGATGTATACACAACTGAATTTTCTCGCACACTTGTTACAGTGGTTGGGCGAGGGAATCAAACACATCAATACAGCTAAGGACATCATGGAGCAAGAAGTTACACAGGCTCTGTTGGAGAAGGATAGACTCTTAGCTGAAGGCATGCAATGCATGGAAAAAGTCCACAAAGGGATGAAGAAGGTAAATGCAAGTTTACAACCTGAGTTTGTAGACAGGGATCTGAAATTACAAGCAGCAGCGGAGGAGATAGACCAACTCAAGAATCAAAAAGAACTGTTGGTTAAACAGGAAGCCTCATTTGCAGTCAGTAGAAGTCAGCAAGAGCGAGCTTGGGCTCAAGAAAAAGAAGAACTGCTGAACAGAAATGCAGCCTTGGAGGAAGAACTGCGGAAGGCAAAACAACAATCAGGGGCACCAACAGCTTCCCTTTCAGAGGAATTGTTGAAAGATATGTTCCGCAACAGAGAAACAGAACTACTGACAAACCTGAAGAAGACCGAAGAGCGAGCAAATACCTTGGAAGTTGAATGGGCAAAATATTATAACTATGCCAAAAGACTCAAGGAAGAACGATACCAACACCGTCAAAGGCTTCAGGACTAGGAACAAGCACAGAGGGCTGCTACACCAACAGAAGTACAACAAACTGAGGCTGGAGCTTCAGCATCGGAGCGGAGAAGGTCGCTGAGGACATCGACTTCTTCGAAGGGGAGGATAGATGTAGACAGCAGTTCTAAGCCCTAGGACTGACTGGCACATCCTCCAAACAATTTTGAATGTAACTGAACTATTTTGAATGTAACTGAGCAATATTGTCTAAGTGTTGATATCAGACGTCCAGTTTGTAAGTCAGACGTCCAGTCTGGCAAGTCACCAGACGTCTAGTGGCCTGACGTTTGGGCTAGTGGCCTAACGGTTAGTTAGCATAGGTTAGACGTCTGATTAGTTATTTGTTAAGAGAATTGGTTTTGGAATTGGTTGGGGAAGTTGGGGAAGTTGGTTGGGATAACCAACTTCCATCCCTATAAATACCCCCTTTTCAAACATTTGTAAATCCATCAGAGACAGAGAGAGAGAGCACAGACTTTGTCTGAGATCACCATTGTATGCTATAATCGTGATTGAAACATAATACAAAGACTGTTATTCTAATCCATATTCTGTGTATGCATTGAGTGTTGAGTTGAGTTACAGGTTGCTGCCATTAATGGAGTTATTGCAGGTTTGAAGCATTAATGGCTATGTTGCAGGTTTCCGACTGGTGAATTATTGTTGCAAGTTTGTTGTTGCATATTGACGAAAAGGTGTTGGAGCAGAAGCGGTTATGGCGGTTGAGCATTCACTAAGGCCTGACGTCTAGCCGGACGTCTGGTCACTACCAGACGGCTAGCCATCAGCCCCTTCAACCGACATCCAACCATAACCATAACCTAACGTCCGGCTCCCAGACATCTAGGCCAAACGTCTGACATAGTCCCAGACGTCTGCACCTGTCTACCCAACGTCTGGACCCTTGACAGCCAGAGTTAGCCTATCAATTAGACCATTTGTTACCTAACCTAACCCTGATACTAACTGTCATCACCCATATCGGGAATGTACCTACCCCTGTCTACAACAAGCAAAAGAATTCTCATTGGTAAAGGAGGAATGCACCTCAATGCCAACATGGCAATGTAGTTGAGGATGTTGATTATAATGCAAAAGGACAAGAATATGTTTGTTCAATTCAATCTCTTGATGTTGTTTCAAAATCAATCCATGTTTAGTATGTTGATTCAAGAACTACCAGATACATGATAGGCCAGAAGGAATGATTTGTGAGCCTTGACCATTAATCTTACCATAGGCAAGTAACACTTGGTGACAATTCAACATACATCGTTGTTGGAATCGGTGATGTTCAATTGCATCTTGGAGAGCATACCTGTCGCTTGACTCAAATTCTTTCTGTGTCTGGCCTCACAAAGAACTTAATTTTTGTGAATCAATTGCTTGATCACAATTTTCATGTTGAAATTTTGAAAACAGGTGCAAACAAACAATGTCTCATTCAAGAAGAATCCAGAGGTTCCACAATCATTGCTTGTTCTACCTGCATAGGCAAGATGTTTCAACTTATGGTTGTAATTTGAGACAACCAAGCATTGGCTGCCAAAGCAAATGAAGTTGCCTCACTATGGCACAAGCGATTTGGACATCTAAACTTTGACCATTTGAAATTCACTCCTAAATCATGACATGGTACATGCACTTCCATCTTTGACGAAGCCTCGTGACCTTTGTACAAGTTGTTTGGCCGGAAAGCAACATCAAGCCCCATTTGTCTCAAGCAGTTATAAAGCGGTTGGTCCACTAGACCTGGTGCATACAGATTTGTGCAGACCCATGGATTCGAGTTTCAATGGTTGTAGATATTTTTAATTGTTTGTTGATGATTATACAAGATGAATATGGGTGTATTTCCTTAAGACAAAGGATGAAGCTTTACCCTATTTCCAAGAGTTTAAAGCTAGCTAAAGAAGATTGTTGGTCATCCTATTCCTATATCCACTCAAATCAAGGAGGGAGTAGACCAGTAATTCATTATCTACTTTCCTAGAGTAACATGGAATCAAACGACAATTGCGGATGCTTTCATGCCTCAAAAAAATGGAGTTGCGGAGAGGCAAAATCGTATTCAAGAGATGGTGCAATGCATGCTAAGCAATGCCAATTTGGAGCTAGCATTTTGGGTAGAAACTATTCGTACTAAGGTATACCTGTTGAACAGTGCACCCACACTTCCATTGAATGGTGTCACACCTGAAGAGGCTTGGTAGGGAAACAAACCTTCTATGTCACATATACAAATGTTTGGATGCAATGCATTCATGCACATTCCAAAGTAGAAACAAATGAAGTTGGAGGAAAAATCCAAGTGATGTATTTTCATTGGATAAAGAAATGAGTCAAAGGGATATCGTCTCATGGATCCGACACCAAGAAGTTGTATATCAATAGAGATGTGTTTGATAACAAGAATGCATGTACCTCCTCTTCTCAGCCACATGTTGTTGATAAAGAACTTATTTTCTTGTCTGATGACAATATTGAAACCCCTAAGAGAGAGGATGTGGATTTTGATGAAGATGAAGGAGATTGTTCCTGATGGAGTTAATGGAGCTAATGAACTAGGACCATCACTTCAAGTACCACTCACAAACCCAAGTGGTATCTCAATACAGTTCATGATGCAAACTTGGATTGTGTTCAACACACATCTAGTTATGGATCAAGAACTCAAAGCAGAGTTCAAAATGAGGTCAACCTAGCCCTAATGAGCGTTGTGGTGTAGACATATGAACATTCAACGATTCGTGAAGCTCGTGTCGAAGGAGTGGAAGGATGCCATGAATGTCAAGTATTAAGCATTGATGAAGAACAAGATGTGGCAACTTGTTGATCTTCCACCTAGCAAGAAACCCATTGGTTGCAAGTGGGTATTCAAGACCAAATACAAATTTGACAAGAGCATCGACAAATACAAAGCAAGACTTGTTGTAAAGGGCTATGCACAAAAGGAAGGAATTGACTATGATGAAACTTTTGCACCATCAAAGAAGATCTCGATGATACAAATCGTCTCCGCAAGGGTTGCGCAGTTTGGATGGAAGTTGTATCATATGGATGTGAAGACTACATTTCTCGATGGTGACCTCAATGAAGAAGTCTACACGACACAACCAAAGGGATTCGTCATACCTGGTCAGGAGAGCAAGGTATGCAAGCTCATCAAACCTCTTTATGGGCTGAAGTAGGCACCCAAAGCCTAGTACATGAAGATCGATGAGCATATCCTATGACATGGATTCCATCATAGTCCATATGATCTGAACCTATACTTCAAAAGGCAAGGAAGAGAGGTCGTGATCATCATTATGTATGTCGACAACTTGGTCATCACTTGTAATGTCCCCTTTCTAGCCAGATAGCTTTTCTAGAAGATGATGATACTGAAGGAGGGTTTCGTCCCCAACAACCGATAGAGTCTGCAACCAGAGCTCCCGAAATCTTCTCAGAGAAAACCAACTATCAAAATGTCTAGAAATCCAATATGAGAGCAAGCAATCAAATAAATAGACTTCTCATTGAGAAATCTCCTCCTGTGGGCTCAATGTGGGATAAAACATAAAGTCACTTTATAATTAAAACTCCTTTTTGCTCCAAAGACCACTTTTAATTAAAAATATTGATTTATGATGTGCAATGCTCCAAAATAAAGCGTCTATGATTTAAAACTTTTAATTCCCTTTCCAAATTCCCTTTCCAACGAGCTATAACACTTAGGCACCCATTAAATTATTTAATTACTATGACAACCTTAGAAGAAAATAATTAAATATAGCTCGTAATAACACCCAAATTACAGAAACAGTCAAAAAGCATCGGAATCAAAATTCGACTGCACAAGAGTGACACCGATGATGAATAATGATGATTGGACTTGACTGGGTGACTTACTATAAATAGACGCTCTCTCCAATAATCTTGGAGACCAAACCAAAAGCTGGGTACAACCTCGGAAAGTGTCATCGGGGTCCTCTAGACCACCTGAGCTCATTACCATCATCAAAAATCCCCTCTGACACGTCTGATGAACTCCGAGAGAGCCAGGGCCAACTACAATGCTAAAGTGACCGAAGATGGGGACATTACAGAAATACTAGGTGACATGATGTTTCAACAAAGAAATCCAACACCACTATTTAGTATTTTGTGATGATCACACTTCTATCAAAATGAGAAATAATCTGCTATACAACCTGACCATACTTCCTCCAATGTAATTCCTTGAACTCCTTTTTTTGGACTCATGCGAAAAGGATGCAGAGGTCTGAAATGCTTCAGACCTAAAATAATTTTTGGAGAGGCCCAAAAAATAAAGGAATTCAATTCTTTATTGTTCTATTATTGTTTGGGATGGTTCTTCCCAACATCTTGTACTCTCTTGGATGCCTTCTCCTAGGGGTCCATTGCTCTTCTTCAATCCATGTTGTTATGATATCCAAATGAAGGCTCACAAAAGGTGATTTGAAACACTGATACAAGGTTGCTTTTCTTACACAGATTTTTCTAGAAGCTTCTTGTTACAAAATTATAGACCATGGAAGCCTGAAAACTTTAATGACTTTTCAGATTTATCCTTTCAACCTATACCAGGTAATCCCCATCGAAGTTGATAAATTATTTATTAAGATTCCTCTAATGATATACTGAGATGTTACAATCCCAATCATCAGGATTTATAACACTCAAAAAAATATCCAAAAATCTCTTTTACAAATGTGTCTACTTGTGGAAACCTCAAATCTATAAGCCTAACTAAATAACAATGCTGACCATACTTAATAGTTTAAAACATTAGTTATAACTTAACAAATTTATTACCTGAATGAAATATAAAATCTGAGGCTTGAGCAGCTTCTGAGAATTCATTGAACCTATACCTCTGACTAGAAAGGCTAGTTGAGTCTTTTAGTTTATAAGGTTATGTCTAAGAGATATAAACATAATCACAAATCCAAACAAATATGTTTAATATATGCAGTGCTAGTAATACCCAACTTGAAGCATATGACTAATTCTAACTGTGTTTATAAATTAGAACAGAAGATTGGTGATTAAATTCAATGTCTAGGCACACTTACATCAAAGATCACATAAACCTTTATAAAGCAGAAGAGACGTATGGAGCCTGTACAAGAAAGACAAGAAACTTACCAAAATAAGGCCAATTATGTTAGTTGGGGTGCCAGAGTAAACAGGAACTCGACTGTGCCCCTTTGTCATTATTAAATTCATCATATGCCTGATGACAAATAGCTTTATTTAGTTAAAAAAGAGGATGAATAAATAATTGAAAAACAAATTCCATCCAACTGCAAATGAATGATAGATATTACATATAGACTGACATAAACCATACATGTCAAGTTTTGCATTCACATCAAGAGAAAAGGCTTTAGAAATTGGAGTCATAGCATTCAATGCAGTTTTTTGGGTCATTTCTAAAGCCCCTGCAATTATGGTTGTCTCATCATGCGTTAACTCCCCTCCTTTCCCAGCCTGTAAAAATAAACATAAACTACATTAATAATAATTTATGATTCAAGAAAATATTGTTCATATAAAATTTGAATAAAATCCCACAGATAATGACAAAATTTCAACACCGCCGAAGAGTGAGTCCTGAAAGAAGCAAAGCAATATGCCTAACCATACAATGTCAGTTGAAGTATGTGAAAAGTATTCCCAGCAGAAAACAATGCAAGGAAAGGTAAACTTACAGAAAGAAGCACACACACAAGTACGCAAACAATGAATGTATCAAGCATAAGTCTTTATTAACATCGATTCTTCAATCACATACAACTATAACAAGAAGGAGAATCCAAGTACACAAGCAATGAATATATGAAGGCGTTAGTCTTTATTCACATGATTCTCCAATGACATACAACTATCAAAACAAGGATAATCCAAGCAAGAGTGCTCCAGATGGCATGTCATCCAGACTATGTATAGCAATAGGGGAAAGGTGTGGCAAAGGCAACAGCCATACCCACTCCACAACATCTTATTTGGTCAGGTACCAACTCACGAGCAGTAAGACAGAATTTGCAGTGGATACATAACAATTGAGCATGTCTTTCATCCGTACATATTTTGTATGAGCATGTGGTGTTCCAAGGTTGAATGAGGAGCAACAAGTGGAGAAATTTTGTGTTTTGGTGCAGAAACACAAGCAGTAGCTTCCACTGTGTCGTGATTTAATAGAACTGATAAGAGGCAACAGAGAAGTGCCTTGCTTCTCACAGTTACAAGTGCACAATGGACTTAGTGATTCAATTTTTGCAGATATATCACAGTAGCTACAGGGCCACATGCACGATACCATGGATGATACCAACTACCAAGTATGACAAGGCCATGTTCCTTTCGCAGCACATGCATGTGTTATTTCATGCAAGATATTTATATGGCCTTTCATGCAATTGCTATGGTGTCAGATGCAGCTTGTGAGCAAAAGATCAATTAGCCATAGTGGGGATGCCCAACACCACCTTAGATGGGGAGGGCTATTGTTTTCTGTTTGGGAAACGTGGCTCTGATTGCTTTATAGAAGAAGGCACAGCTAGGAGCAACGCACAAAAAGGTGAGGAAGACTAGAATGACCAAGAAAACTGCAAAGAAGGAAACAACAGTGATAGCAGCAGATTGGATTTGCAGCTTAGATCCAGTTATTCCTTGAAGAGGATTGCTGCTCCTCAGGAGAAATTCTCTTCTCTTATTGATGAGGAATCTCACCACTCGTGCTACACTTACCGTCACCTTAAATATTATTCTTGCATCCAGCATCTTTTCTATCTCTTCAATGATTTAATTCATTACCTTTTTTTTTTTTATTGATAGTTAAGAAGGGGATTGAAAGGGCCCCGTCCCTTTTACAAAACATGTCCAAAGATTTTACATTTCAGTCTCACTATCCAAGACGATAACACAAAACAATAGCTAAAAACAAAAACAACTACAAAATTAGAGCGTACAAGTGGAGGCATAAAGCCAATGCATCATGCCTTGGGTGGAGTGGATTCAACCCTTGTAAAATGCTAATGGGAAAATTGTTGAGCTGGCCTGAGCCCACATATCTACTCCACAGCAATACTGTCACAAGTGGAGGCATAAAGCCAATGCATCATGCCTTGGGTGGAGTGGATTCAACCCTTGTAAAATGCTAATGGGAAAATTGTTGAGCTGGCCTGAGCCCACATATCTACTCCACAGCAATACTGTCGCCAGTTCTACTTCACAGATCTACTCCACAGCAATACTGTCGCCAGTTCTACTCCACAGTAATACTGTGGCCAGATCTACTCCACATCAATATTGTCACCAGATGTACTCCAAGCAATACTGTCGCCAGATCTTCAAAACAGATCTACTCCACAACACCTTCTCTAATCTCCTCTCTAGAAGCAACTTCAGTAATTTGCATCGGGAAGTCATCCTTCCAGGTGGTGAAATCTTCAGCCTCCACCCCAATATTCGCCAAGATAATAGCAACTCTATTCCCTTCACGATATACATGATTTAACTGAATGTTTTGAAAAGAACATAAAATCTGTTTCGTTTCACTAGTCATATCCTCAATACTCCATCCAGCTTCCTGGTTACCTTTCAGAATGTTGATCAAATTTAATGAATCGCCTTCTACTATAATGTTCTTAGAATTAATATTGCTCATCAATTTAGCTCCTAAGTAAAAGGCCTGGGCCTCTGCAAAGTGATTTGATTGAATTCCAAGAGGCTCAGCAAAAGCCAGTAGGATCTTACCATTCAAGTCTCTGAAGACCCCTCCAGCCCCTGCTTGCCCCGGATTTCCTTTCGCTGCGCCATCCACATTAAGTTTTATCCAACCATGGGATGGGGGCATCCATTTCGTATCACATCTAGAAGGTCTTAATCTCTTTTCAAGGCGTAGAGGCATAAGGTGGCATCTTAGAGCAATCGCTTCTTCCTCCTTATTTTCCAAAACCTCCTTAAAATTGAGGATTCTTATAGTTTCTGCTGCTGCACTCAGAATACGAAGAGCCACAGAAGACGCTTCCCTCTTCCTATCTTTAAAGATTCTACTGTTGCGCTCCTTCCATACCCCCAAAGGAAATGAGGGAGGCAAAAATTCCATAGAGCAGTAAGCCTTTTACTCTTAAATGGTGACTCCCACTGCAGACACAAATCTACCATACTGTTTGGGCAAATCCAAGAGACACGAAGATGGCTCATCAAGTCGCCCAGAATCTGTCGGGAGAAGAAGCATTCAAGGAATAGATGATGCACTGATTCCCAACTTTGCTCACACAAGAAACATCTATTCACTACAGGAATACCCCTTTTATGGAGATTATCTATCGTTAAAATCCTGTTTTGAACCGCCAACCAAAAGAAGGAGGCTACCTTTGGTAAGAGACCTTTGATACAGATTTTGGAAACTGGAACTTCCTTCCTGCTCCATCATGTGATATCCTGATTTGACAAAATAATAACTGTTGTCCTCCCCTTTCCAGATGACAGAATCAGTAGATCTAATGTTACTCAAAAGGTTCAGTTGGAGGAGTCTTTGCAACTTCTTAACCACTGATAACAAATCTGACTCCAAACCTGGGATAGCCAAGTCCTCCCACATTGTACCATCATCTCTCACTACCATTACCTTTAATGTTATGCATGCATCAAGTCTTTCTTTACTCTTTTCTTAGTTTTTGAGGTTAAAATAAAAAAATAGTTTTAAATGACTGAAAACCATTGGCCCAATTCCAAACATACCCAGATGAAGAGAATCACCCATACTGCTGATGCAGTCATTGCATGCATCTAACAGCTGAAGGAAACAATAGCACAGTTGGAAACATTTGTGCTCAGCCATATAACGTCAAGGTCAATGCCACAATTCACTATACAGACATCATCAACAGCTCAAAAGGTAATTGGAAAAACAGAAACATTATGATTTGGAATTGTAAAGCCTTAATATACTTGAATGCAGAGAAACACTATAAGCTGTTAACAGAGACATCATTTAAAGCTTCAAGGGTAATCACAATGCTAGATCTGCTATGAAGACTCCTCCAATAATACTGAGCAGGTATGAGACAGTTGATGAAACTAGAAACTCAATTTCAACAGAGGCATCACAAGTTGACATTATGATACATAGTTAGACTTATATCTTCTGATCATGTTTCAGGCTTCTAAATAAATGTGACAAAGACAAATGAGTTACTAATGCAATAAATAAGTTTTACAGCTACATAAAATGGTTATCCTGCAAAATGTAGTGGACCTACTTCCTAACTTGTAGATAAGTCTGTTGCGACAAATGATGCAATCGTAACTGTTATTAGAAGCCTTGATAATCATTTTCAAACTATTCCTAAAACACATCCTAAAGTTGAAACGTATCATCATCCTCATTCTTGATAAAAAATTAGTTTATAGTAACCCATCTTATCCTACAAAATGACGAGGCTTTGATTCTTACCAAAAATAAGTTTATGTTACAAATTATAAAGACATACATGTATTCAAGATCAAAACAGTTTATCTTGAAATTTGTATTCGAATATGATTCCCGATTTTGGATGTATCCTGATTCAATAAACCAATTCCCAATATTTGCAACATCGTATCTTCATGGGCTTCATGGAAGAGTCGGTCTTTTGTAAATAAATTTGCAATGGTAACACAGAAAGATTCAAATCAACAAAGAAGTAAGATTTTTAGTTCGAAGCAATTTTGCGAAGGGTGGGCTTGTGGTGAACTTAATTCCTACCTTGTAATAGAATTTTATCATAGAACCTTATATTGTTATCAAATATGTTACCTATTTTACATTGCAACCCACCGTAAGGTTATATATTAAAAGGAAGGTTGGATACGTCAACAGTCTTAGATTATACCTCTTCAACTTTATATATCCATCTACTATTTGGTATAGATGGCATCCATCCCTCTCTCCCATATATATTAATATTAAACATGGAATTCTTTATAGATCTTGCATCAAAGACCTATTGGTCCCTTAAACAAAAATGACTTATAAACACACAATCATGATACTTGTACCAGATATTTTTTTACATGGTGATAGCATTTGATGCATTCCTATTTTGTCTGAGTTATTGTATGAAGTCACTTTTCAGAAATCTCTATCGCTATTGGATCTCGTAAGCAATGTATGTTTAGCTGATATAACCTTGCACAACTTCTCTATCTCAAAAATCATCTGAGTTGAAAATACAAGAAAGCATACACAAAAGGATAGATCAACACTGAACCAAAAAAAGCATGAGTAAATTGTAGTCATTGATTTCAGTTTATTAAAAGAAGATAAGAACACAGAAGAATGCAGTCAACAGAGCATACTCTTGCTATTATAACCTACCTCATTCCCATGCATATCCACGAGTGTTTTTAACTCTGCTCTGCGTAAAAGAACCATACGCCCTTTCCCCAGAAGCAAGTCCAAAAGCTGCATAAGTAAGAAAAAGAGTTCATGAGGTCATCTTGCAAGTGAATTTTAACAAAAACTGATTATGATGTGAGAAAATTATTCTCTTGGACGATTCAAAAATCAAGACATCTGCAGAATTCACTTATCTGTATATCAACACAAGAAGCAAATAAGTATATCCAATTAAAACGTAAGAGACCAGGAATTTTTATAAAGAATTTCTTTGACATAAAAAAATCAAGTTTGTCTCCAGTCATTCTCTTTTTCTCCACTCAAGCATCATTAAATAGGCCAATATAATACTGCCTTACGTTTATCAAATAACTACAATTTCTCATAATCCTAACGCTCAAATAGAAATTTAGAGATTTAAGAAATGGTTCACAATAAGATAATCACAAGCGACTCCAACAGCCAATAAGAGGAGAAACATGTGCAGGCGACATATCCAAAATGGCACCAACTCATGTGCCACCACAGCGGTGAGTTACCTAGTACATGTTCATGAAACATGAGTATTTTGAATTTATATGTAGTTTGGACATATGTTGTTATGTATAGGTTATTGCATGGGGATGCACAGAACCCTTTTGTATAAAGGGGTTAATTTTCCTTTTTTCTTTTTTTTTTTAATTTATATTTTAATACGGATATCGTAGCTGGTTACTAGTTAGATGGTTACTGTTGGTTACGAATCTGCCATGAGGAAAGGATTTTGGGTTAATGCGCCTAGATTCGCCCACCAGCATGAAAGGCCGGAAGGAAGAGATGCCTTCCGAGCCAATCTCCGGAGAAGGCCGGCTCCTTTTGGGGGGTTTTGTTTAAGCTAAGATTACAGGAAAGAGATAAATGTACAGAAAGAGACAAATGTACAGAAAGAGAATACAAATATGTCCAGAGGTTGGTGGGGGGAACTAACAGTACGGGAACACACTAATTACCGCTACTTACTGCATTATAAACACAAAGCATGACCAGGAACTGCAAAAACTACGTGTACTTCCGATACTCAGGCAAGTGTATGCACGACTTCAATGATCCCCTAGCAAACATTCCCTACAAGGAACTAACAAGATGGCAATGCATCAATCACCGGATACGTACACTCGACAAGAGTAGAAAGCAAACTAGAGATATCGGAACCGTGTATATGTGTTTATGTAGAGAATTTAACCGCACAGCCCAATGGCTCCCTAACGGACATTCCCTACAAGGAACTAACAAGACGGGATCGCATCGATCACCGTGATACGGGCCAGCAACAAAACACATAACTGATGGAACTGCTACTACATCCATTCTATGTATCCTTTTAACTAATGAAGTACAGGGGGTGCTTTAAACAAGCAATGCAAGAGGCACCTGCTCACCAAATACTGAAATGAATTAGCAAGCCGTGACAGGTTAGCCTAAGGCATGAATAGAAAGGCAGCATAAAAAACAGAAGCAGCAGAACAGAACCAGGCATACAGATTATATTCATAAGCAGAAGCACGGTTACAATGGGCACAGTAGTTCCCTAACAGACATTCCCCTTCCACCCTTTACAATGAATTCATGGTGGGCTTTTATAGCCCGAGTCCCTCCCGTTACATTAATGGGCACAAGGTCCCGATCAAACATAAGTCGACAAAAGCGGCGAAAGAGCCGCAAATGCCGACCTTTTGTCGGACCGGACCGTACCCGCAAGCATGGTCCTCCCGGAAGCCGGACAGCTACATGGCGGTGCGCTGGGCAAAACCTCCTTCTGGCAGTGATGCGGGTAGCTGGAGCAGGTGAAACCTCATATCAGCTTTGAATGAGGCTACTGGCGTAGGCAGTGCAGCCCATGCTTGTCCTTTTGCTCGGCACGTTTCGGCTCTAATCCCGAAGCTGGACACTTGTCAGGTGATGGATGATGCTGTTTGACAGGTGTCTGCCTTGGAGGGCAGTCTGTCCATCTTTGCTTGGGATCGGAGCACCTCGGGATGCGCGGGCGGGACGCAAGTGCGCTCGGGAAGGCCTTCATGCCTTGGTCAAATTCCGGGTTTGTTCCCTATCGCGCACTCGTCAAGGCGCAATCCGACTTCGGTGTGAAGTCGGAATGCGCACAGCGAAATCGATGTCCGCCGCCGTACGGACTTGCTCCAAGACTTGATTTCTCTTTTGTCGCCCGCCACCGCTGCTTACAAGGTGCGCCCAGAAGAGGGGCGAAGTGCGAACTTCGCACCCAGACTGGGCGAAGTGCGTACTTTGCACCAAAACTGGGCGAAGTGCGAACTTCGCACCCAGACTGGGCGAAGTGCGTACTTCGCACCCAGACTGGGCGAAGTGCGAACTTCGCACCCAGACTTAGCCATTTTTCAGGTGACTTGCTGGAAAGTTGAAAAATCAACTGGGGAACTCCAAGAAAGGGGGGAAAAAAAGAGAATGCGGGAAAGAAAAGGAAAGGGGGAGAAGAAGGAAGGAAAATGGAGGAAGAGGGAAAAGAAGAGCAGCATTGTTACAACACTGAAGACATTGCACCCCGTGCAAAATGTGACAACATTTCTGGCGGCTCGCGGGGTGTCGAGCTCGCCTCGGCGCAAAGAATCCATGCCTTCATCCTTTGGGTGCAGAGGAACTTGCCTCCCCGCCTTTTGCTGCTCTAGTTGTTCGCCTCGTGGCAACCGTTCTTCGATTCATCTTTGTCAGTTGCCCCCTCAGAGTTACCTTCCGAAAGCTCTCCATCTCCTGCTTCTGCTTCGCGAATGCGATCGTACGCAGCCTGGGCTGGGCGCCAAGCTTCTGCTTCAAATGGCCGGTGGTCAGCTGCATCTTCTAATGCTGCGTGGAAAGCAGCGACCGCATGCAGGTCGATGGTGAGGTATCTTTTTTCTAACTCCTGGAAGTAGGAGCTGATCTTGGAATATTTGGCCACCATCTGAGTGACCTGACTGTCTTGAATTGGCTCAGCCCAGCTGTCAATTTCAGCTGTATCTGCTTCGAAGGACTGCCAATTCCTTTTCACCCGATCTAGGGTGAGAAGCTCGCCATTTTCAACAAAACCTGGGCACCCAAGTTCTGAAAGAGCGCGAAAGGGAGCCAGACATATATCTCTTTCATGTCCGAATGCATCTAGCATTCGTCTGGCAACTCTCACCTCTTCAACTTTTTTGAAATATTTGTGCAAGGTCACCCTTGCACCTGCCCATTCTGCAGCGAATGAGGACACGGGAGAAAATTGGAGGCCGTTGCGCTCGCGCTCCTGAAGATTTACCGCCAGGTCCAGCCATTGCTTCGCCTGACGTTCGGCCTCCTCTACCACAAGCTTTCCCTGGGCAGAAACTTCTTGAATTCTGGATGCAAAATCCAGAACTGCCATCGCCTTGAAGGTGTGGGGCTTGCATTCCCGCAGCAAACCAGCCCGCATCTACATAGCCTTTGTCTTTGAAAAGACCGTCGCTTGAGATGCTCTCTCTGCAAGCTGCGACTGCGCCTACTTCAAAGACTCCTGGAGCTGAGAAATCTGCTCCGAGGCTGCTTTCTTTTCGGTTGCGGCTTGTTGCTGAGAAGCGGCCAGCTGGGCTTTGAGTTCATCTATTTCTTGCCGCGCCGCTTCTAGTTGCTCAGTGGACCTAGAGAGGTCCTCTTCAAGCTGCCTTGTTTTATCCCTGCAACCCGAAAAGTTCTTCCCCGCTCCTCCAGACTTTTGACAAAGAGACTGTCAGCTTTGCGCATAATCGACTGAATCTGATATTGCTTGTTAATGTCGTCAAAGCTCTTCTCCTTTGTCTGGAGCTCGTAGTCCGCCCTGGTCATTTCCCGGAGAGGTTTCTTTACTTTTGGGATTATCTTCTCTGTTGTAATCACTCTCCTCCCGAAATCATACTTTGCGCGTTTTGCCGGGCGGCTATCTCTTCATGTCTCCTCCGCTTCAGGTCTTGGAGGAAAGAAACAGAATACTCTACAGCCCTCGTTGCCAGGGGCAAGTCGTCTGTATTCTGGAGGTCGTCCATAAAATCTGGTTCCCCCAGCCTAGGGTTCTGCTGAGACGTCTCTCCTGCGGGGATGGGACCAGGAGGAACCGGACAGACCTTGGAAGAATCGGTCGCTTGTGGGGGCAACCGGGAAATGGAGATGGGAACGGCTGACACTGCAAGGGTTTGAAGCGGCTGAGACGAAGGATGTGCTCAGAGAAAGAGAGACGTTAGGGTTCTGAGCAAACTGATCAAAAGAATGGGGGCCGCTAGAAGGAGGGCGTGGAGACGGGGAAGGGGATGCGGCCATAACTTGCTCGGATTGAGCGGGAGACGGAGTGGGAGTAGGACTGGGTGAGACTAAGGAGACAGGGGCAGCAAACGTACCTGCGGGCTCCGCCTGAGCCGATGCCGGGTGGATGTCTTCGTTTTTGGTCTCGGCGGCTGGCTTAGGACTGCCCAGAGACACTGTCTCTGCGGCGGTAGGACGCGGTTGCGGCTCTGCAACTGGCTGCTGCACTATCAGGCTAGGTCGCCTGATTTTCTCAACTCTCCTCCGCTTCTTCTCTTCTGGAATAACAGTCTGATCAGGGGAAGGAGATGAAGCAAGTGCAGCAGGCGCTGATGCTCCCACGGTAAACTTGTACCGGGGTTTGACTTGCAGAAGGTCTGCCGCAATCGGTCTGCCCTCTGACGGCGCTGGCGCTTTTCGTGCCTGAGGGATTGCCTCGGGCGTTGCCTTGACTAATTCTTTCGCCTTCTCAGGCGTCGTCTTGGAAGCCACGGGCTGCATTGGATCGACCTGGAAGTTTGTTGGGCCCACGCTGGTAGTTGCCGAAGTGTACAACTGTTGGGAGGGAGACCCTCCTTTATAGTCTTCAAAGGGACCTCGGGGAACGTAACCTTGATATGCGAACGGCCGCCAGCTGTCATGATGTTGGTCATAGAGAACCGAAAAGTCGTCATCTACGGCCAGGTTTCTCCTTGTTGATTTGTCGTGCTGCGTGCGACATCTCATCTTCCAGCATTCGATGATCTTTTCTTTAGACCGCTTAAGGCCTCGCTATCTTGGATAGAAATTTTTTGAACCTTGGAGATGAAAACTGGTGGTCCGGGTTTCGCTTGGGGTCGTATGTCACCTCCTCGCAGTAGAAATCCTGCCAGGGAGGAGAAGCTTCCATCAGTTCGATTTCCCAGTCAAGATCCACATGGACCACATCGCATTTATCTTCAGTTATATCTGCCCGGGGGCAGAGATGCGCAAACTTTCCCCTTATTCCATATGGGTCATACTTCCAGCGCTGCGGCAACAAAACCAGGCCAATCCGGGAAAGCTCCTGCTCAAGGTAGACATGCTGTCCTACCTCAAAAATCTCAACATTTGCCCAGGAAAGAGGATATTGAAAAATCTGTCCTCTCTTCTTTCCTAGGCGGGAACTCCTCTTCAACATAGTCCATTTGTCGGGCAATCTCCATCCCGAACAGGTGCTCTGAGCACCAGTAGGGCAGCAAATGGGGTTTGCCCTTGAATCCGTAGATTCTGACCACAATTCCCTGCGTCAGTCTGAAAACGTCCCCGAGCTTCTGATTTATCAAAGCGCTCGTCATTTCTCTCGGGGGGCGAGGAATTTCGCTTTCACTGAAGACTGACATGACGAATCCCAGAAAGTTGAAATTGAACTTGTAGTAGGACCCTTTCCGGTATAAGTCATCCGTCCAGCTATAGACGGGCTGTGGAGTTCCCTTCTTGTTGACCTTCTTCAGGTTCAGGATCGGCATTTGGGGGTGCAGATGGTACAAACAAAGCCAGGCTAGAACAGAATTGAAACGAAAATCGGTAGACTGCCTCTTCCGGATTTTTACCAGGCTGGAATGAACGACGTAGGCCAGCCGATCCGCTCGATCGAAAGAGATGGGACGCTTCCCACTTCTCTCGTGTCGCCGGTTCGTAGGATTCTCCACATAGGAGACATTCTGCCAGCGCTAATTGGTATGGCTATACCAGCTCATCAGAATCGCAGCCAAGAATAGATGCCAAAATAATGTACAGGTACTTGTTCTGGAATTGTGTCAGGGGCATGGGGCCGGTTGGCCACTGTCCAAGTGCAAGCGGGGCGTTCAGCTCTGAATTGAGGAATTCCCTCATCCGTTTGGTTGGCATGAAACGTCCCGCCTGCTCGCCCAAATTTATCTTTTTGAGAATGGCGTTGGAGTCATACTCCAACCCTGGGGCGAAAGCTGGCTGGACAGTCTCCCTGCGCAGTGCGAACAAGGGTTTACCGCTGGAGCTGCAAATTTGCCAGGAAGCTGGTTTGTAGTGTCTGACAATTAGGTCTACCAGTTCCGGGCATTGGTGGACAGGAGGGCACAAGAATCTGAAAAGATTGGATTTGTACGCCGCTCCGAAATGGTGGGAGGGCGAAACTTTGTCAGCCCAACTCTCCACATTTGCCCGCAGCTTTGTTAGGCTCATAGAAAAAGAGCCGTCCTTGTATCCCGACAAATAATTCACCGGAGGTGGTGGGGCTTGCCCACGCTGTACCTTTTTCGTCCGGGACTTTGACTTTCTTTCTGGCGGGGTTTCACTTCTGAAAACGCCCGGCCGCGATAAATCCTTTGGTTCGCCACTTTCGCTGGACTGCGCTGACACTGGCATCTTTCCTCTGTCCATCTCTCCGAATCAGCAATAATTGCAAGTTCAAGGCGTCTGCAGCAGATTTCGCTGTCACAGGAATAATTTGCACTGTCCGAGGAATAATCTGCATAGTCTGGAATGTTTAAAAACATCTGACCCCCTTTTCTAGATAAATATAGCGCCATTAATGCCGCGCAGGAGGTAGGTCGGTTGAGTTAAGGCTCTTTGGTGGCTGCGCAGGAGGATGTTTGGAAAAAGCGCGCTCCGGCAAACGTGCCATGCTTCTTTTGTTGCACCTTCCTTGAAGATTGTGCAATCATTAATTCTGCTTTGGAGATTGCACCATGGCTGACGTCACTGCAAGAGCGCGGGCACACTGCTCAAGACGGAACCTCGGTGCGGAAACCCACTCTAAAACGGTTACAAACGCGCCTTGGGCCCAGCTTGGGATTTTTTGAATTTTTTATTCATTTTTTAAACGCTGCCCCCAAACTGGCCCAGAAAACGAGGCGCAGCCGGTCCTTGCCCAGAGTTGGGCGCGGCCAGACTTCGCCGGCGAAGTCGGACTTCGCCCGAATTTCGGGCGACGTTCGAACTTCGGGCGAAGTGCGCGCTTGAACTGTTTTGCTTCTTTCTTGCTGTGCCCAAGGTTTGGGCGCAATCCGGGTCCTTTGCAACCTTCGGGCCCTTTGACCGTACTTAATACTTTCTTTACACTGCTCTTGGACAAGCCGCGCAGTGCAAACACTGAGGTGAGTTCGGACTTCGGCCGAAGTTGGGGCGAAGTACGAACTTCGCGCGAAGTTCGCACTTCGCACGAAAGTTGGCCGAAGTGCGGACTTCGCACGGAAGTCGGCCGCAGTGCGAACTTCGCACGAAAGTTGGCCGAAGCCGGACTTCGCGCGCGAAGTCAGTCCTCGGTCAAGACTTGGCGAAGCCTGTCTTTTGTGTGCCCTTTTGGCTTTCCTCTCGGTCGCGCTTCGCTCAGTGGCTGGCCCGAAGCCCGACTTCGCTGCGAAGTCGGACTTCGGCCAACACTTAGCCGAATTTTTGCCCTTTTTTCTCTGCTTTCTTTGTTTGTTTTCTTCCTCCCTTTGCACAGCCGAACTTCGCCCCTCCTGAGGGGCGACGACAGACTTCGCTGCGAAGTCTGTCCCTCTCTTTCCCGTGCCGCAGTTAAGCTCAAAAAACAGAGAAAAACAATTTAAAAGCTGAAAACTGGAAACTGTACATGCCGAGAAATGGAAAAACATGAGGGAAATTTTTTACAAGGGCCACTCGGGCACCTTCAACAGCGGTAAAGTTTCAAGTGGAACCCGTTAACAGGGATAGGCAGGAGCTGACCCTCCATATCCCGCGCAGTATGTAGGCATTGAACTGGTTTACCCGGCAATCTGATAAGGGCCCTCCCAGAGAGCATCAAATTTCCCGTGATTACCCGGCTTTGCTTTGTATGAGTCCCACTTCAGCACCAGGTCCCCGATTTCGAAAACTCGGGCAGTGGTGCCTTTTGCAAACTAGCCTTGAGTGGCTGCAATGTGATCCGCGAAGGCCTGGTATGCACTTTCTCTGTCTTCCTCCAACTGCAGGAGTTGGCACAGTCTGTCGTCCACCGGGTCTCCGTTGCATCTGTCTTCGTCAATCATCCACGGGCAGGGATCTCAATATGTGATGGCATGACAGCTTCTTTACCGTAAACGAGCGCATAGGGGGACGTTCTTAGGGATTTCTTGAACGCAACTCTGTCCGCCCACAGCGCCCGGTTCAGGAGCAAGTGCCAGGTCCGCTTGTTTCTGTCAATGGTCCTTCGGATGATCTTCAGGAGGTTTTTGTTAGTGGAATCGGCAAGGCCATTCCCCTGCGGGTAGTAGTTAGAAGACATCTTGTGATAGATGCCAAGTCTGCCAGTGTACTCCGTGAGTACAGCGCCTACAAATCCCGGACCGTTGTCTGTCACAATCGACTCTGGAACCCCGAGCGGGTAATCGGGCTCTCAATGAACTCGATGACCGTTTCTTGGTCTGCGTTCTTGGTCGGGATCGCCTCGTCCACCGCGTGAAGTAGTCGGTAGCCGTAAGAATAAACTTGTGGCCAGCAGAGGAGTTAGGAGAAATCACCCCAATAAAGTCTAAACCCCATTGCTGGAACGGAGTCTCGGCCTGAATCGGTTAAAGGGGCAGGGGTGCTTTTCTGCTTCGGCCGGCAAACCTCTGGCATTGACATCATCATTGATTAATTGCAAATATAATGTAACTACGGCTAATGTATGTAGTGCATGTATGAATGGGGAAGTAGTATCAGGTGTCCTGGGCAGTAGTTGTGGGTAACTGCCAAGGCCCAAAGATAAATAGGACCCCCATTCATTTGTGCAGTACCATGTATCGGGAGAGACTACATTGTATGTTGGAGAGAGCATCCATTCTGGATAGTTTGTGTATCCATTGTTGCTTTGTATTGCCAAGCAAATGTTTTGTACCATTGTTGCCATACAGACTGAGTAATACAATGATGATTCATCCTCTATTTGTGTAATGCATATGTGTTCTGTGTGATATTGATACTGATGGTATATTGGTAGATTCTGTTTTTACCAAGTTTTGTGTGTAGGTTTAGGAGAGTTGCAGCCAAGAACCTTGTACGAGGAAGTTGCAGTCCAGGATGCCATATGAAAGTTGCAGTACAAGTAGAGCTCTACAATACGTTGTGTCGTTCCAATGGAAAGACTATTGTACAAATGCTTGCCGTACAAGTGAGTTGTTGATGTTGTCGTACAAGTAGGTGGTTGTGGCTGTCGTATAAGCACTTGTTGCTCCAGTGAAGACAAGTACATTGTCATTCAAGTGCTAGCCACTTGATTGTCATTCAAGCGGATGAGTGATGGTGAAATTGCATTGACTGCAGTCTTGCTTGGCCTCTAAATTTGTCATCTTGTTCCTCCACTATTGAAATACTCACCACCATGCTACATTTGGTGCCGTTGTTGTTGCCAAATCAAAGTTGAGTCATATTGTTTGAGTTTGAAGTAGAACCAACATGCATTAAGTGTAGGGAGGTGAATGTCAAATTCCTTACCGCCAGGACGTGGGAGACAAGGTTGCAGAAGAAGTCAAATTCCTATCAAGAGTCGAAGATTTGCCAACCAAGTACTACAGTCGTAGGCAATAGAACTTGAAGAACCAAAATTCTAGCGTGTGTGGTATCAAGGGGAGGATAGTCCAAGTGAATCACACGTAAGGCGGCAGATGTTAACAACTGAACAAGTTCAAGACAAATCACGAGCAAACAAAAGTGGAACCATGGTGAACGTAGAAAGTGCATGAGGATACGAGGTTGAACAGCTGATAATGTCAACATAAGAGCCGGGGAGTTTGCCAAGAGGTGACTAGATGAGGAGACCAAAACCAACACTCGAATATTTGCGAAGGTCGCAAAGTAAGGGTGCACTAGAAGCCAATAGAAGATTGTTTGCTAGTGAAGAAGTAGAAGGTGAACAATTGCCAAGAGAAGAACTTCAAAGTGAGGAAGTAAGAAGTGAAGATAATCAGCCACCGATGGCAAATATGGCTAGTATTGCAGTAGCAACAGGCAAGCAAAAGTGCCCACTGTTTCTGGGTGACGAGAAGGAAGACCCAGAACAACATATTGGGACGTGTGTGACCATATGGCAAGCAAACGGAGTGGATGACAAATAATCCTGGTTGAGATTATTTACGACATTGCGAGGGAACACAATGGACTAACAATTGAAAAGGCAAAATAGAAATCCTTTCAACGCATGGGATGATATTACAAAGGAATTCATCAAGGAATTCAAACTAGCAAATGGAAGTACAGAATGATATCGAGTGTTAGCGTAGTTATACTGTTTACTATTACATTATTTGTCTTGTTATGCATTTGTTATTTCGTTATAACAAAATGCTTATTGTAGCTGGTTGGTTTGGCAACCGCCGGCAATTCTTGTTGTTGCTGTATTATTTAAACTGCACTGCTGAATAATACAAGTTAGTTCGTTTTCTTACATGGCATCAGAGCGCATTGTTGCAGTGAAGCGTGAGAAGGAAGGGTGGAGGTGGACGAAGCTATTGGCTGGGAGAAGGTTGCTGTGTGCTGGGAGAAGGTTGCTGTGCTGGGAGAAGGTTGCTGTTGCGACTTGTTTTTTTTTTTTCACGCCATTGCGTGATAAATTAAAAAAAAAAAAAAAAAAAATCCCGCAAACAGCAGGCTGCTGGAACGCGCACAGGCGCGTCCGCAGACAGCAAGCTGCTGGAACGCGCACAGGCGCGTCCGCAGACAGCAGCCCCCCGGTTGACGCAGCGCGCGTCCCCTCCCCCCGGTTGACGCAGCGCGCGTCCCCTCCCCGCCGACGCAGCGGCCGTCAACGCGGCCGCGCATCTTCCCCCCGCTGGACGCAGCCGCGCGTCCCGTTCCCTCCCCCCGTTGGAGGCCGCGCGACGCGCGGATTGCGCACACGCGCTCTCCAACGCCGCCCCCGTCCCCCGAGTTGGAGGCCGCGCGACGCGCGGACTGCGCGCGCGCCCTTGGCTGACGCAGCGCAGCCGCGCCGCGCCCCTCCAGGGCGAATTTAAAAAAAAAAAAAAAAAAAAAACGCCTGCGAGCGCAGCGAGCCGCGACGCGCAGCAAGCGCAGCCGTGGACGCTGCGGCAGGAGGTCGCTGCGGAGGCAGCCACAGTGGGCTCGGGAAGCAGAGAGGAGGAGGCACAACCAGGGGTTGAAAAAGGAGGATCTCCCTGATCCTTTCGGATCAGCCCGCTGGCTCACGTGGTCGTGAGCCGTGCAGCAGGGGCTCGGGAGCCCTGCAGGTCGAGGGTTCGAGGGTAAGATTTTTTTTTCAAAGCTTTTTTTTTAATTATTATTTTTTAGTTAAAATTTTTAATTTTAATTTATTTTCTATAGTTTTAAAACTTTATAAATTAAAATTTATTTTTAATTTATTTTTTCATAAGTTTTAAAAACTATATAAATTAAAATTATTTATTTTAACTTTAAATATATAATAATTATTAAAATGCTTTGTTAAAGAGAATTTTTTTAAGGGGGGATATTTTTTTCAAAAAATCAAAGGGGGAATGTGAGTAATTTTCTGAAAAAGCAATTTGGCGAATTGTAAAAGGTGCATTTTCGGCTGCGCCCGACACCTTGTGGGTTAATTCTTGTGGGCACTTTTTATGTTGTATGTTGCATATTTCATTTTTTGCACTACTTCATTAAAAGTTAAAAAAAAAAATCAAATACACTCCCTAAGTCCCCGGAATAATTAAAACCCATCCGTGCAATTTATTGCACTGCAGCTGTTCGGTATTTGTGATACCTCTCGCCAGCACTTACAGGTAAAGCTGTCGTGATTGGGCTACCGTATCTGCCGCCTAATATAGCCGCTACAACGACGTCTCGAGCTTGTTCTCTATAAATCGTCTGGGGAGAGATAAGTTTGCCATTTTTTGCATTTTTTTACTCCATCCACTACCCTTAATCGCTCTTGTGTTTAGGCGTAAATCCCGACGAAGTATTCTTCATAGTGTTTAGGGGAAGTTACGCCCCACGCATGAGAAGAATCTTCTATGGTAGGTGCCATCAACAAGGCGATTCCCTTTCAGTATCGCTTATGTTCCACGTATCGTATGATCTCTAAAACTCACCTATAGTCTCCCTCACGTAAGGGCGGGTGATTTTTGTTGATCTTTTCTAAATACCTATAGTTTCCCTCACGTAAGGGCGGGTATTTTGTACGGTATAACGGCCTAGCAAAAGGTATATCGAAAGGGGGACCAATTGGTGATATAAGGAACCTTCACTATGGCCGCTGTTGCAAAATTGATGACTGATCCTCATCAGCTTATTGAAAGGTCCAAATTATACACCATGGAAACATAAGATGAAGGCAATTCTCCAAATGGAAGATTTATGGGATATTGTTACCGGAGTAACACCTAGGCCTTCACCAGCATCAAGATCCACAGGTCCTTCCGCAGATCAGATAGCTTTTGACAAGAAAGACAGTCGAGCAAAGGTGCTCATTTTGTTTGTTGTTTCAGATGAAGTGCAACCTCATATAGCCGACAAAGCAAGTGGTAAAGAGGCATGGGATGCCCTTAGAACCATCTATGAGGGAAAGAATGATTCCACCATTCTTCATCTTCAACAACAACTTCATAACCTGAGTTTGAGACAGGGTGAAACAGTTGAACTCTTTCTGTGCAGAGTGTCTGAATTGAAAGAGAGATTGAATTCTTTGGGAGATTCTGTGGACGAAAAGCTTCTCGTTTCAATTGTGATGAGAGCTTTACCTTCTTCATTTGATATGTTGATCACCTCCATCCAGGTGTCTCAACGACAAATTACCTACATCGAGTTGGTCAATCTGCTTCAACAACAGGAGGCACGCCAACTTCACAAGGATGATTCTTCCAATACAGCCCTATACACCAACAAGCAGGGTTCTAGGAAGAAAGGTAATGGGAAAAAAGGAGGCAACTTTCAAAAAGGAGGAAATTCTCAACAGGACATGAAAGGAAAAGGAAAACAACCTCAACAGAAGAAGAGGTGGTGCAAGATCTGTGAGAAAGACAACCATGACACCAACAAGTTGACATAAGAACAAGTAGAAAGGCCAAAACAAACCACAAAATAAAAACAAGCAACCCCAGTGAATGTTGTCGTTGAAGAATCCGACTCGGATTCTGAATGGGCACACAAGGTGCTCATGACTACCACAGATTCCACACAGAGGGATCCTGTTTGGTATGTCGATTCCGGAGCTAGCAAACATATGACTCGGCGACGGATCGTGGTTTGAATCATTCGTGGCCAAAGAGGGCAAACCCGTCACCATTGCTCGATGATAAAACCTACAGTGGTCTGTGGAGAGGGTACAGTTTCAGTCACTCTTCCTGATGGCAAGTGTCAGATTGACAAAGTCCTCTATGTTCCGGGATTGGCTAACAATTTGTTGTCAATCACACAAATCCTGGATAGAAATATGGTTGTCAACTTTCGTGTTGAGAATGGCAAGAAGTGTTGTACTATTACCAAGAAGGGTAAGCAGATTGCAACAGCTTCATATAAGCACGACTTATTTGCCCTAGATGCTATCTCTACTCCACATGTTGCCATGGACTGCCTCTACCAAGGAGGCAACTTCCCTATGGCACAAGAGATATGGGCATCTTAGTTCGGCTACTTACTTGAGCTCGATAAGTATGAGATGGTAAAGGGTCTTCCTTCCCTTTCTCGCCACATTGCCAGTAGTGCTCGACCGCTGGCAGAAAGCAAAGATAGAGTACCATTTGAGAAGAGCTCAACAAGAGCACGAAAACCTCCGGAGTTAATTCACACCGATCCGTGCGGTCCTTTCACACCCAACAGCTGTGGAGGGAAGAGGTACTTTCGGTTATTCGTAGATGACTACTCACGAAAGATGTGGGTTTTCTTTCTCCAACCGAAATCCGAAGCTTTCGCATTCTTCCAAGCAGTTCAAGAAATCCGTTGAGAAGGAGTCAGGAGCTTCTATTAAAACCCTCCGCTCAGATCGAGGGGGGGAGTTTACCTCTAATGAATTTTCTGCATTCTTAGATAAGCATGGAATCAAGAGACAGCTTAACAATCGCCTATACTCCTCAAAGAAATGGAGTTGCTGAGAGAAGGAACCGTTCTATCATGGAAATGGTTCGTTGTATGCTCACAGGAGCTACTCTTGGGCAACAATATTGGGCGTAAGCCGTCACCACCGCAAAGATATCTCGTTGAATAGGGCACCCACAAAGGCCCTAAAAGGAATGACTCCACAGGAAGCATGGAGTGGTCGAAAACCCTCCATATCTCATCTACGTATTTTCGGATGTCACGCTTTCATGCACATACCGAAAGAGAAAAGGAAGAAGCTAGATGAGAAAACATTGAGATGTATTTTTCTTGGTTATGATGAGCACTCTAAAGGATATCGTTTGATAGATCCTTTGACCAAGAAAATTCATGTCAACAGAGATGTTGTCTTTGATGAAGCTTTCACATCACAGAGCACATCTAAAGTACACCTAGATCTTGTGGAATCTAAGGAAGAGAAGATTCCTTCGTCAACACAGTCAGGAGGTCCTTCTACATCTTCTTCAACACCACCGAAGAAGAACCCAAAATGGTGTACAAATACAATCAGAGACGCAAATTTATCCACTCCTCCCAATTTGAACTTGGATAGACCTCGTACACGCAATATGGCTCAAAAGGAAAAAGAAGCCAAAGAAACTGGTGAGGTTGATGATCTTTGTCAATCTTTTGAGGAACTTTCTGTAACTCCACGTATAAAAGTAGAGGATATGGATATTGATGATGACAGTGCGTTCATGTCTACCATAGATGATCTTGAACCTGCATCAGTGCAAGATGCTCTTAGTGAGCCTCAATGGAAGGCCGCTATGGATACAGAGTATGAGTCTTTGATGAAAAATAAAACTTGGAAGCTTGTTGATCTGCCGCATGGAAAGAAACCCATTGGCTGCAAATGGGTATATAAAGTCAAGTACAAGGCAGATGGAACAATTGATAAGCATAAGGCCCGTCTTGTTGCAAAGGGCTATGCTCAAAAGGAAGGCATTGACTACGAGGAAACTTTTGCACCTACCGCTCGGATGACCACAATTCGAGTTATGTGTGCTATGGCAAGCACAATATGGGTGGAAAGTTCACCAGATGGATGTCAAAAGTGCCTTTCTAAATGGTGATCTCCAAGAAGAAGTCTACATGACTCAGCCAGAAGGATTTGAAGTGGAAGGCCAAGAGCAGAAGGTTTGCAAATTGGTCAAATCCTTATATGGTCTGAAACAAGCTCCTCGAGCTTGGTATATAAAAATGGACAATCACCTTATGCAGCATGGATTTAAGAGATGTCCGTCAGATGCAAACCTCTATTTCAAGAAACAGTGGTTCCGAGATAGTGTTGCTTGTACTCTATGTTGATGATCTCGCTCATTACAGTGGAGTTCGTAAACTATGATCTCTACTGCTCAAAAGAAACTTGTGTAAATCTTTTGAGATGACAGATCTCGGACTTCTCCATTATCGTCTTGGTCCGGAATTCAGCCGGAAGGAGCACTCCATCAAAGTGTCTCGTAAAAAATATGCCAAGACATTGCTGGAAAAATATCGCATGACCGATTGCAAGCCAATGGCAACTCCGATGGAGAATGGACTTCAATTATCGCGATATGATGATTCACCTCAGGTAGATGGTACTCTCTATCGACAGCTGATTGGGAGTCTCATATATCTGACCAATACTAGGCCAGATCTCGTATTTGCTGTCAACTATCTTTCGAGGTTCATGCAGGAGCCTAAGACCACTCATTGGAAAGCAGCAAAACGTGTTCTTCACTATGTCCGTGGTACTATGGAATATGGCCTAGAATACAAGAGGAACAACAAATTCTTCTTGCAAGGATACACGGACTCCGACTATGCCGGATCATTTGATGATCGCAAGTCAACTTCTGGATACATTTTTCATCTCGGGATCCGGTCCTGTCTCTTGGCACAGCAAGAAGCAACAGGTGGTTGCTATTTCATCAACAGAGGCAGAGTATCGCGCCGCACGTGAAGTTGTGTGCGAAGTGATATGGTTGCGTCGCATTCTGACAAGTATGGGCCATCCATCAAAATCTCCAATACACTTGTTTTGCGACAATCAGTGTGTTCTGAACCTCGTCAAGAATCCAATCCATCATGAAAGAACAAAGCACATTGACACACAATGTCATTTCATTCGAGATGAAGTTCCAAAGCACCGAATTCAGCTTCAACACATTCCCACCGATGCTCAAGTTGCAGACATTTTCACTAAGGCACTTGGACGTGTCAAATTTGAGTTGTTTCGCAGCTCTCTTTGTATTGCAAAATGATGTAATCAGGGGGGATGTTAGTATAGCTAGTAGTCATCCTATTACCCAAATAATGTAATAAGGGGGGATGTTAGCGTAGTTATACTGTTTACTATTTCATTATTTGTCTTGTTATGCATTTGTTATTTTGTTATAACAAAATGCTTATTGTAGCTGGTTGGTTTGGCAACCTCCGGCAATTCTTGTTGTTGCTGTATTATTTAAACTGCACTGCTGAATAATACAAGTTAGTTCGTTTTCTTACATCGAGATCATCTGAGAGATCTACGCCATGAAGTAGGAGGAGGATGTCAAATCCTATAACAAAAGGTTAAAGGAGTTGATCAACAAGATGGAAGTACGACTAACAGATGGTCTACAAAGACGGTGGTTCCTAGATGGGTTGTTGCCTAGGTACAAGAAGTTGAAAGTAGATCCATCAACTACCTATCAAGAGGCGTATGATAGAGCTATCACTTTAGAAAGTGATTCTAAACAAACAATGGCGGGATTGAGTCACTACAAAGATTCGGATTCAAATAGTGATCGTGATGACTTACATGTGGTGATCCAGGCCATGAGGAAGGACCTGGAGAGGATGGTGAAAGATGCAAAGGAGGAAAAGAAGAAAGATAGGATAACTGGTGTTCAGACTACAAGGCCGAAGGACATCCAAATATCACTTGTCCAAAGAAGCCTTACTGCAACATTTGTGAAGTCATAGGACATGCGGTTGGAGATTGTCCATTCAATATAAGAAGCTCGAGGCACCAAACTTGTTGATGCAAAAGGAAAAGAAAGACGAGAAACCAAGTATGTCCAAGAATGGACAAGCAGTGACCTGTGGTGAATACAAAATAACTGCTGAGGAGGAAGATAGCCACAGCAAGGAGGACAGAGTCGATTGCAATACGATGCAAACAGACAACCTATCATCCAATGCCAAAGATGCCAAGAGTGGGGGCACTTCACACGAAATTGTCAAAATCACCGAGTAGGAGAAAATATCGAAAATAACAACAATGCATTAATGTATCGATGTTATGGTCCGGGCAATCACAAGGAGGCAAATTGCCCAAAGAAGGTGAGTTCAAGTAATGTAGCACAGCAATGGGTACTCTGACAATTGGAGGAACAATTGGATTAATAAATTCTTAGGAGCCAACTAAGACTGCAATCATTGTGGTCAGTGCTAGAAGGAGAGAAAGGGAAACTACCCACATCAAAGCATGTTTGGTGGAAGAAGAGACAAACAGCCAACCGCAAACTCAAGGAGAGGAAGAGGCGAAGGAAAAGGAGGCAGTGAAAAGAAAAGGCACAATAGATGTTGAAGCTGACACAGGGAAGCAAGCTCGTGTGGAAAATCGAGTAAAGTCGCAGATTCAAGATTAAGGAAAAGTTGCTAAAGCAAAAATCAACCTCAAAGGACTCGGTGGAGAGAAGTGAGAAACCGCCTACAAAGATGATGAGCCTGAAATTGGGGAAGAAGAAGAGACAAGCGAGCACTTACTCATTGAAGTACCAAATTTAAGGCAGCGCCCAGTATATAGCGCAAAGATAAATGAACAGGTTGATGATTTCTTTAGGAGACTTAGACGGGTGATTGACAAGGTGCATAGTGAATTCAGAGTTAGTGCCCTTGGAAAATGGCAACTATGGCAATTGCATGTGCATGCTGAGTTGGGCAAAATGGTCAGTTGGGCCCAAGATGAGCACATAAAGAGATTTGAAGAAATCCACATAATTCGGCCATGGGAGCTTGGTGCAGGCAGCAACAACTACAGACAGTGATTGGGGTAACAACGTTGCCAAGGGGGACTCCAATGTTGTACCAACACCCACCCCAAATGTATATTGGCAAGGACAAATTTGATGATTATCTTGAATCACGGGCTGTCAAGAAAGTCAAGCTGGCACAAGAATTGGAGAAAGCATATGCTAGAATGAATTTCATGGCTTATTTGGTACAGTGGCTGGCAACTAGGTTGGAAACATTTTAGGATATGGTAAACAACCTAAAGTTGAGAGGAGAACAATCCAATTAGTTGCAGGAGATACAAGAACAACTTCAGCAAGTGCAGCATGAGGCCAAAACAGGACTGTCCAGGATGCAGCAGGAGGTGGATCAACTAAGGAAGGAACGAGGCGAGCAAAATCTATTGATCAAGCAACAAAAATTAGAGTTTGCAATGAGGGAGCAAGCTCTTGAAGCCAAGGTGTAGGAGTTGGCTCACAGGGATTAGCTGATTGAGGATCGAGATCAACAACTTGCAGAGGCAGCTAGGAGGGAAGCAAAATCAGCCAAGAGGAAAGCATAGTTGTGCGCACGGCTCACGAATAACGAATATAAGTCATAGCATTATGGCTTCCAATGAACAAGATACCAAGCCTATGCCAAGCACTTGAAGGGTGAAACCAAAGCCCTCAAAATGCAAGTTCAACAGTTAAGAGCTACACCCGTTCAAATTCCGTCCACCCTTCATCCACAACGAAATCAAATCCCTCAGGAGCAACAGCATTCGTCAACGAGGACATTGACCAATGTAGAGGGAGGGCAAACATAGGAGCGAGTTCTAACGTGGTGCCACCTCAAGCTTGACAGAGCGTGTACAAAACCAAGTATTCAAATACAATTTGATCGTATATATAGTTTTGTCATTTTGTAGTTCGTACACAAAGTGTTTGACGAAATGTGCATATGTGTAAGTAGGATGTTTGGGTAATTAGGATGTGCATGTAATTCAATGTTTATGTAATTTGGATGTGGGTGAAATTGAATGTACATGTAATTCAAATGTCATGTAATTAGAGTTTCGGGGTAGTTAGTTAGGGTTAGGTACGAGGAAGTTGCAAAGTTGCAACTACCTCCCCTTTCCCAGGAAAATGTATAGATAGACCCCCTCATATTTTCAAAAGATGCAGATATTCATGCGTGTGTATACCTGAAGATAATCAGAGAACATCCATTCAGCCATTGTGTGTGCCTGGGAATATGATTGTGTTGTGCATGTAATTGCATGTGCCTGTGAACAACTATACTGCAGTTGTAGATGAATGAACATTACCGTCTGAATATAATGCAAGTTATAAGCTGCAGTTTCGTTCCATTTCAGTTCTGATATTCTTCTTCTGTGTGGTGTGAAATGTTGTTTACTGTTGATTTTTCTTGTCATTAATTATTCTCTATTCCTTCAATTGCGGAATACCACTGCTGTGCTACAATGGGTTTTTGTTGCGAGACAAACATCTTCCTTGTCTCAAATGTAAAATGTGGAGAATATGGTGATGCCCATGTCAAAGAAAGAAGTGATGATTTTCCCATGACATCGTTGTTGATGCTATGTGCAAGTTCTTGATGAGGATCCTAGGTCATTCCAAGACATGTGCTAGCCTCTTCAAGGCATCAATAGGATATGCATATAGGGTTTGTGGTGTTTGAAAGGTCTATGGGCACATGCAACCTATTATGAAGAAGGAAGTGTGAGTGATGCTTGTGACGTTGTAGAAGAAGAGAAGAAAAGGCATGACTAGAGAAGAATATTGCAGGAGAAGACCTGCGAGGAACACGATCTCATCACTAATTATTTTCAACATTCTTGTTGGCTTTTTAGCCAGATTATCTCAGGTCCCAATGTCCTAGGATCATATAAAATATAATGAAGACTTAATTACAGAATAATATCAATGCATACAAATCTCATATAATATGAATCAACATAACATTCAACAATATAACAATATTATTGAATGAAAATACTCACAATATTATTGATGAGTCAAATATACAATCTTGAGATTTGCTCTACATTCAGATACATTTCATGGAGCTTTGTCTCCATAATATAATCTTAGGAAGGTGACTCTTGGACTCTTTGTCTATTGCTCTCCTCTCATATCCGGGAGACTGTAGATAGGCAATTTGATATGTCTGCATTTAGTGAATAAGTTTTGGTATTCTGTGTTATTTTGTAATTGTATACAAAGTGTTTGACGAAATGTGCATACATATATTTAATAATGTTATAAAGTGGCAATGTAATATTGTACGTAATAATAGGATGTTAAGTCATGTATGTCGGTAAAGTCATAAGTCATAAGTTAGTTTGTCTTGTAGTGGGAAAATGTCATGTAAATGCAAGATTAAATGCATATGAAATGTAATTTAGAAGAATGATGAGGTGTCAAGTAGTTGGAGAGTGCAACTAATTTCTAATTGTATAAATAAGACCCTCCCCTCATTCATTCATAGGCATAGGCATAGGTACGTAAGGAGAGAATGTTGGTGCATATGTCATGCAGTCAGGCTATGGATGCAGTCATGAAGAGGATTCTGCACAAGGGTTGCAGACTATAATGCTGAAACTGTATATGCCATTGTTAATATAAATCTGCTCATATTTATTTATTTATCTGCTACTGTTGTTGCTGGTTCTATGCATTGTTCTGTGTATTATTATTGCTAATGACTGCAGATCTGTAGATTTATTAAAGTAGAAATGGAATTTTGTGTATGTATGTTAAATTTCATTTCGACAGAGATACAACCTTTCCTAAACCTCACATGCCTTTTGTCTTCTCATCTTTGCCACTTGTATACATGACTCTTGACTATCTATTTACTTGCACACTCTATTCTATGACACATGCACACTCCTACTTGCACACTTGCATACTCTATTACATGACACTTGTGCATATCTTGCACATAGACACTTACATAAGAGGAAATATAAAACACACTCCTAAACTATAGACACACATCCTATTCTAATATTTACATTGTACCATAAGGTACCTGTTGCCACATTTTGCACAAGGTGCCATGTTTTTGGTTTCTGTAAGTGGGCTGCTCTTCTCCCTTCCTTCTCCTCATTCTCTCTTCCTTCATTTTTCCCTTTCTCCCTCTTCCGTGCAATTTCATTCCCCCTTCTCCTTTTCCCTTTCTTCCCCGGTAAAGTTTCCAAAACAGAGGTGTTCCCTGAAAATTTCTAAGTGTTGGGGCGCAACCCGACTTCGCAGCGAAATCGGAGTGCGCACCTCAGTTGGAGCGCAGTAGGGAACCCGAAGTGCGCAAACAGGCAGTGTCAAAGCAAAATCTGAGTAAGTGTCAGGGGCGCAACCCGACTTCGCAGCGAAGTCGGGGTGCGCCCTTCTTCCTGGGCGCACTAGGGGAACAGTCTGTCAGAAAATCAGCTAAGTGCTGGGGCGCAACCCGACTTCGCAGCGAAGTCGGAGTGCGCCCCCTTTCCAGTGCGAAGTCCGAGCAGCGGAAGAAGGCAAGCACCGGTGCGACACCCGACTTCGCAGCGAAGTCGGAGTGCGCCCTTGACCGGTGCGCAGTTGGGTAAAACTAACTCAGAAAATGCTAAGGCAAGAAGGCCTTCCAATTGCGCCGTTTTCAGCTTGCGCAACCCGATAGCGCCCGAATTCCCGGCGAAGTTGGATAAAGCGCCTTTCAAGGCGGTACACGTGTCATACATCAACATCCGACAAGTGTCCACCTTTGGGATTCGAGCCAAGACTTGACCGCGCAAGGACAAAGCATGGGCTACACTACCGACACCAACTGTCACCATTTAAGCCGATTTGAAGTGCCATCTGCCGCACCAACCTGCATTCCTGCTGACCTAAGACTTGACTCGATACGCTGCCACGTAGCTGTACCGTCTTCAGGGACACCATGCTACAAGTACAGTCCGGCCCGACAAGTCAGCATCAGCAGCTCCTCAGCCGCTTGTGTCAGCTACTATCTTGTCTAGGACTTTGTGCCCATGAATGTAATCGGGGGAAATTGGGTTATAAATACCCACCACATTTTCATTGTAAGGTGGTGGAAGGGGAATATATTGCTAGGGGACAATTGTAGCTGTGTTTGCCTCAAATACAGACATATATTTGGCTCTGCTTACTGTCTTTTATCTTGTATGCTGCCTCTCCTTGTCATTTCTGCCTCATGTTTCTTGTGTATTGCTTGTTGTTGTACTGAACTCTGTACTCCGGCATTTGGTGGCCAAGTATTCCTGGAATGCATAGATAGAGGATACATAGGATCGCTGATAGCTGCAGTTTCGATGTATGTTTGTAGATGAATGCTGTTAGTAGTGGTGATTGATTCGTTGCCGTGCTGCTTATTCCCCCCACCCAACTCCAATCACATTTGGAATCCCTTTCTGCACTTTTATCTCTTTCTGCATTTTTATCTCTTTCCCTACACTCTTATCTTAACACAACCCCACAGGAAGCCGGCCTTCTCCGAAGATTGGCACGGGAGGCATTCCTTCCCCCCGGCCTTTCAATCTGGTGGGCGAATCTAGGCGCATTAACAACAAATCCTTTCCTCATGGCAGATTCGTAACCAACAGTACCATGGGTCTACATTAGCATGTAACAAATAATGTAATATTCTCCAACAATTCTGATTCTGACCTGACTTCTTGCGTTGATTTCTTTCAATTCTACGTGGCATGAAATCTTATGCAGGGTGCAACATGCAATAGGGACTCAGACTGTGATGAAGTGAGGCATCACCAGACCTGTGTTTGTTTCCTTTTGCAGTAACTGAGAGAAGAACGGGAAGGAATCCACATTGAGAGATGATTCACAGCATGTGCTTCACATTTGAGGAGAACAATTGCCAGCAATTGTATAGATGTTGCTAACAGCAGCAAACTGTGAGTTTTTCATCATAGAAGGAAAAACGTCAAAGGACACAGCCTAGTTTCTCTGTAACTCCACTCAAGAAGACGTGTTGGATACTATAGCCAGTGTTCAAGAAGAAATTCTGCATGTTGGAAGCTTTGCCTTCAGTGCAAGATTGTTTACTCAAGATACATAGCATGGAGGTTTCCTCGCCATTCCAGATCTGCCAGATGGTATAGTCATTTTGAATGTAGACTTTGGATGTTTTAGTAAATCCAAAACATTGGAGAAATTTAATTTATTCAATGAAAACATTGCAAATGTCTATTTGAAGAGAAAGGAATTCACAGCAGAAGGATTACTGTTTTCTGGAGATCCAAAATCCATTTCAAGAGATGTATCACCCATCTCTGTGTTTCTAACGTCTAGAACGCTGCCATATTGAAGAAGGTGAAGGCAAAAGAGATATACAAGCTTGCAGAAGAAAACAAACAGTGTGGCTGCACGTCAGAGCTTGGACAATGATGATTCTGCAAAGGTTCAGCAAGTTTGAATGAGGACAATTGGTTGGTGATTTTATCCCCCGTTGGCCAGTGAATATAGTTTTGGCATTTAAATATTCTAGTTGTCAAAAATATTATTGAAATGATACCTGCTCTGGTCATTTATGAAACAAATTTAATGTAGAATTTAAAAGAGATAATAATATTATCCCACATGGAATGTGCAAGAAATATGATTGGTAATTAAATACCATGGGCGTAATATAATATCAATGTTGAAATGAGTATATTGAAGGTGTCTTATGAACTTGAAGAACCGTTCACAGCTTTGATCGACAGTAAATTATTTTTTCACAAAATATAGAAGTATTTAAACATGTTAGAAATCTCTTTTCAAGCCCAAGACAACGAGAATACTTTGTCCCTATTCATAATGATGTAAGTCATGGATTATATTGTATGTCCTAATCCATAAACCTTTGATTACATGATGAACTATTGTGTATTTCCAAGTTCATTGGGGTGTTAGCAAATATTTGGGCTGTTGTGTTTAGTCCAGTTATCAGTGTTCCTGCCCCTATTTGGAACATGATGTAATAAGAGGGGAATGTTAGGAAAATATTATGCCATGTATCTTGTGAAGACGTATTTGGGAGTTATACCTAAATAGGTAAGGTTGATAGAAAGAAAGAAATATAATTAATGTCCACGATGGGCCAAAAAAGACCCAAGGGACTATAAGAAGTACAATAATGACTGCCAGCTAGCAGGCTAAAAGCCCAACAAAGAAAATAACTAAGATAAAAACAAGACGAAACCCGACAATCGGGCTAAAGAGAAAGGGAAAAAAAATAAGGGAGAGAAGAGGGGGGGGGGGAAGGGCTGCAATCCAGAAGAGTGGAGTGCATGCCAAGAAGAACGAGAGACAGGGAGGGGGGGAGGGAGCAGCCCAAGAGGAGCAAGCTCTAAGAACCCCCCAAAAACTAATCTCTCCTAGCAGTCGAGGCCGAAGTATCAAAGCTGAAGAAGACCATGATGTCTTTGTCCATCGCTAGAGTAGGACCCTAACAGACTGTGGGTGCGATGTCGAATGACCCTATCCGAACAGGATGATGTGGGTTGTTTCCGTCCTGTGTCCCCTAGTTCGTCAAAGCTGGTGAGGTATGTTGTGATGAGCCAATGTTGAGGGGTGTGAGATCCATCTAGAGGAGAATTTTTATGTCGATAAAAATGAGTTACCTCCCTAAGAAAGAGTGCGAGACACCGCTGATCCGGATATCTATAGAAGGTAAAAACAGATCGAGAGTCGTCCCTGAAAAGGCAATGGAATCTGCCTCAAATCTCATAATCGTATATCTATAGAAGGTAAAAACAGATCGAGAGTCGTCCCTGAAAAGGCAATGGAATCTGCCTCAAATCTCATAATAAATAGGACAACAAAAAATGAAGTGATGCAAGGTTTCTGTCATGTCCCATTTCGATGTGTAACAAGGAACCGTTAGCTTATTTAATTCCCGTAAGATAATTTGGGTGAAAGGGAATTATTTTTAAATTAATTATTTTGATATTCTCCGTTTTTGACTTTTGACGAAAATATTATTTAATTCATTTAAATGTGGAGCTCAATGATATATTTTAATAAAGTGAAATTAAATTAAAGAGCGGGAAAAAGGAGATATAAAGGAAAAAAGGAATCCATTTTGAGGTTATGCTTATGTTATTTTCTCTTCTTGGAATTTTTGAAGAGCTTCTTCGAAAATCAAACCCTCAGACGAAACCCCGTGGGAGAACCAATTTCGGCAATGTAAGATTCTGCGCTAGTTGGTCAGTTGGAGAAATCATCCAAGTTTCTCAACGAGCATTCACTAGAAAATTTACGATTGTTGGAGGGCATTTTCTGCAGGGTCGATCAGATATAACCTAAGCCTACATCAAACTATATTCTGGGTGCCATGGAAATTGAAGGTGACGTGGAGGACTTGTATCATACACCGTCGATTTCATTTGCTCGACCTGCTTTATACCGACCACCGCCGACTTCGATAGTGGAGTCTTCCTTGGTCGACCGGTAGTCATAATAGTCGCGCGGAACCTTGGGTGACCGCGGCTTTCCATATCGCCGCCATTTTCTTTTTGCTCGGCCTCCTTGTACTAATTGTCCAGCATCTGGAATGTAACAGGTCAAAAATATTGTTTATTGTTGGCATTGAATGAATGATAAAGAAATAAATATATATATATATAATATTTAGCATTAATGAATTCGGTTCTTTTTCACATAATTATCTGCACATTATAAGTATGTGAAACTTGCAACTATCATCAATATATTTAAATATGGTTGAGCACAACTTTGGTTATTGTGAAAGCTGGGAAATATATCTATAGCAGTATTAAGGGTGTCATGATAATGAGTTGTTGATCTTGGCTCTGCACACAATCCATCCATAAAATCGAAAAAAAAAATTGCTTAGTAAATTGTCCAGGCTATTACAGTGGTATCAGAGCTTCGAGCCTGCCAACCTGTTGGGTTTCCGGATGAGTCAAAATAATTAATGAATCCAGAGAACAGGGAATATATCACATACAGGAGAAGAGGACCAAGGGGAAGAGGTGCGCTTAGCTCAGCTTCAGAAGAAGAGGTAAATATGGGTGACAGGGTTCCACAGGAACCGAGTACCCGAGAAATGTTTAATGATATGGCTAGGGGACAGCGAGAGTTGTAGCAAACCCTCAATCAGTTGATGGTTGTTATGATGGCAAATAATAATAACGCTCAGCCAAATGGTGGGAACAACCAAAATAACAATAATGGGCGACAAGAGAATCAAAGAAACAATGGAAATGGCAAAGCCCTCAGTGAATAATAGGGCTGTAAACGGGAATCAGAATGACAGGACAGCAAGTACTAGGCCCTTGATGCCTAACTTTCCTCCTAAGAACCCTCCACAAGATGAAGTGGAACCTACAATAAATGAGATGCAGGATCAGTTTTTACAGGAGTGGACCAATGCTAGTGCGGAATTCCAAGTCGAAATGTCCTTCCAAGATTATGTGGACATGAGGATGAGACAACAACCACACAGGAGAGGTAGACAGTATAATCAGGAGTTGCAGAGGAGAGTGGGGAAGTTGTCCATTCCTTACTATGACGGTTTAGGCAAGACTTTAGCTAGATCATGGGTGCAGAAGATTGATACATATTTTCAACTGAATGCCATGCCAGAAGATGAGGCCATTAAGTATGCCGCTTTACACCTTGATGGGATTGCTCACGAGTGGTGGCACCATGGTTTGGTTACGCTTGGGCATAGCCAGATTAATTCTTATGCAGAATTTACAAATTGGCTTATTGACAGATTTGACAAGAAGGATCCAGAACTATAGTTCAAAGAATTGGCACAGCTAAAACAATGGGGTTCAGTGGATACTTACATTGCTGACTTCGAGAGACTATCAGTGTTAGTGACAAACATCTCTTAGCACAGGTTGATCGTATTGTTCATATATGGGCTTTCAGACCCTTTGAGAGGTTGGATTAAGGCATTCAATCCTCCTACTCTACAGGATGCTATTAAAAGGGCAAGAGATATGGAGTCTTCTACACCTAAGAGTAAATTTCAATCAAAGGGATTTCCATCTAAAAAAGAAAAAGATAAGAAAACCTTCCAGAAAGAGTCGCCTAAGAAGGACAAGATGGATGATCAGGTTCGGAATGAATTGCGCAGGAAGAAACTTTGTTTCAGCTACAAGGAACCTTGGGAACCAGGTCACAGGTGTTTGGGAAAAGGTAAGGTCCATTACATTGAGGTGCAATCTGATAGTGAGGATGAGGCGCAGTATGAGCACAAACAGGGCAGCGAACACGGTGATTCCGAGGATGAGCAGGACAGGGATGAGGAGCATGCACCTAAGGAGTTGAAGGGTGGTGCCATTGCTACACTTTCAGGTACACCCAAATTTAACTCATTCAGGGTCCATGGAGTCCTTCAAGGGCAGCAGGTAACTGTTGGTCACAAATCTGCCACAAGAAAGGATTTTGTACGTGTACGCGCCCTAGACCTGGACCAACATTGAAAGGCCGAGGGGAAGAGATGCCCCTCGTGCCAATCTCCGGAGAAAGGCCGGCTCCTATACTAACTACTTGGTGTTTTAAGCTAAGAGTGCAGGAAAGAGATAAAAAAGGGGATAGGGAAAGAAATGTGAATGATTCAGTGGGAAAGAACCAGCAGCACGATTACTAGCTAATACCTTGAAGTAGCAGCAATAAATACAAAGAATAAAACATGAATAAACACCACGCTAACTTCCCTATGTATCCTTTGGAAGAGTTCCAGGATTCAACTACTTTCCTATGCCTAAATTTAGATTTCAGAATTACAGCAATTAGGAAAATAAATGAATGTCGCAGAAACCACTAACCATAGGCAGCATACAAAGAACTTAACGCAGTATTTTCTCCCATATGTATCCTTTAGGAGAATTCCAGGGTCCAATCCCCAATCACACACGTAAATCCAGGATGCAGAATTACAGTATGCAAATGAAGAAATGGAATAACAGAAATAATCACATAAGGCAGCATACAAGAGAGAAACTGAGCCCAAAGTCTTTAATATTGATTGCAAAAATCAAGTTACAGCAGCTTTCTAGCAAAAGTCCCCCCTTCTTTTCATTACAATATGTGGGTTTTTATAGAGGACCCGACCCTCTGAGCCATCAATGCGCTAGATTTGAAAGTACACCCTCGGCCGTCTAAAAAATCCGCGCCTGTCCCCTTCTGCTATTGAGCTTTCACATTCATTTCCACTATTAGCAACCATGGCCGCATCAACCGGGGAAATCTGCATTTATGAGCCGTCTGACTTGTCCTAGGCTTCTCCGGGTGAGGTGCTCGAGTGGATTTACAAGTTGCCCTGGCTTTTCTTCTGTAACTGATAGCTCTTTTCCTATTGCCACAAATGGGCACCGAGTCTTTCGGTCAAGAAAGAATGCATTTATGAAACACTCAAAGGCCTTGGAAAGATACCCGGCCTTGGGATGTGTGCCTTCGAAGAAGGCGCCCTTCGTCGGTTGAGTCCTAGAGGGTGCTTCGCCAGATTCTAGTTCGGGGCTTTGCTTCGCAATAGGTGTGGGCCGAAGTAGGGAGGATAATCATGTATGAATGCTTCGCCCGAAGGGGCCCTAAAAAACTGCTTCGCAAAGATCATATGCCGAAGCAGATGTCTCCTGCAAAAGCATGGCTTCTACCCTTTTTATCACTTCGCCAGGGATGTAGGCTGAATGCTGCTTCGCAAAAGATTTTGTCCGAAGCGGCGGATGATTGCCGATGGACTACAAACTACTTCGCTGCAAACTACTCCAACAACAGTCGTTCGGAAAGGTTTCGGCCGAAGCTGATTATTGCCTTAGTATATTTCCTTAGCTTTTCGGTGGACGCAAGGCCTTGGATGGAGAATATTCGCACAAAAGATGGCCAAAGCAGATGCTTCGCAATGGCTTGGGGCGAAGTAGAATTCACCGGAGAACTGGTTCGCCAGAGGAGGGGCCGAAGCGGGTGCTTTGCTAAAATTTTAGCGAAGCACTTTCACAAACCTAGAAAAGTTTTGCAATTTGCTCTTGCCGCTTTGCAAAATTTTCACTCGAAGTGACTGTTTTGGCAGCTTCGCCAGCGAAGCTCCTTCTATGCCTTAGAAAATTTTTGGGCTTCTATCTGGGCTCTCCTATTTTTCTTTGCGAAGCTGTCCTCCTTTCTCCTGCGAAGCTTTTTAACCTGGTTTGCTCCGTGGGCGAAGCTCTTACATATATGGCTTATGTACAAAGGGGATAAAAAATGAAAGCCAAAATTGCTGCAATACTTGAAAATATATAAAAGCAAGGGAACAAATTCATGAAAACTAAGAGAATACTTTACAAAATATTTATTTTCACTACCCCTTCAAGCAATGTGACAGAATTGTCAACATTCCTGGCGGCTCGCGGGGCAACAAGCTAGCCTCGGTGCAAGGACCTCAGCCTTGATCCATTGGGCCAGAGTTGCCTCCAGACCCTTCTCCTTTCTGCTTTTCTTCCTCTAAGAGTGCCTCTACAACTACCTCTTCCTTTTTCCTGTTCTTCTTCTTCAGGTGCTTGTTCTAGTTGTGCGGCGGGGGAAGGCGATCACGGATACGTTCCATAGTTCGGCGAACTTGGGCCCAGGCACCCTTCTGAAAGGGTTCACGATCTTGCAACGCCTTGACAAGAATATGGAACCGATCAATTTGCCCTATATCGGCATATTTGGCTCTTGCACTCAAATCATTCAAACAAGCCGCAACTTGGCAATACTTAAAAATGAACTCCGTGACTTGCCTTTCCATGATTGGCTCATTCCAGTCATCTATTTCTGAAACATTATTTTCAAACCTGAGCCAAGCTGGTTTGAGTTCTTCTTTGGTTAAAAGGTTCTCGTCATCATCGGTGAAACTCGGGAAACCCAATGCTGAGAGGTCCTGGAAATATCCCAGTGAAGTGAGCTGCTCCTGCTCGAACATGTCCATGAGATTTTTAGCCTTCTGAGCTTTCCTCACCTTGGAGAAGAAGGCGCGGACTGTGGCCTGGACAGTGGACCAATCCCTTGTCGTCCGACTCATGGCAGCTACCTGCAAGTCTTGGTATTTGATGCTCGTACCTCAAAGGCCAAATTGAGTCGGCTTCTTATCTCCTGTATGATTTCATCCACTATTGGTCCCTTCTGTGCAGCGGCATACTGGGCTTCTGTGATATAGGATAGTATTGACAGGGCGGTGGAGGCCCGGGATCTGAAGTTTCTAAGCAAGTGGGAACGGATGTCTTTAATCCTGCCCCTATCGAATTGTTCCAAGTTTTCTTTCTCGTACAACTGATGTTGCATCTGCAGGATTCGAGCCTCAAATTCCTTGGCCCTTGCTTCAGATTCGGCCTGTACCTTGCTTTGATTTCCTGCTGCGGCTTGCAGTTGATCTACTTGTTGTTTCAGGGCATCCATCTCCTTTACCTGCTCGCACTGCTTCTGAGCATCTTCGAGTTGTGAGCGAGTTCTGGCTAGATCCTCCTCTAGCTTGACGTTTACTTTCTCTACTTCATAACGGCGTTGGTTGGCAATCCTCGCGTGTGCGCGAAGTACTTCTATTCTTACATGCATGGATTCAGACTCATCATCTACATCCATATGCTCCAGGTCCTTGACCTTCTCTTGATATTCATAGTCAGCAGGGGTCATCTCGTCTAAGGGTTTTTGGACCTTAGGTATCTTCTTTACTTTGTGGAGCTTCCCATTTTTCAAATCAAACACAGCGCATTTCTCTTCTTTTGCCAAAGACCGCCCCCTTCTTCTTCTTGCCTCCTTGAGCATTTTGTCAGTATTCTGACGGGCCTGGAGTAATTTTTCTGCTAGAGGACTCTCTTTGATCATTGCCAAATCTTTTTCAAATGAGGTTGGGTTACCAACCAGGGGTGTGAACAAATACAATGACTGTATGGACGACGCTTCACCAGTGGGTTCGGCGATAGGTGTGGTGGGGGTTCTGGTGGGTGAAGCGATGGGATGGGAAACCGTGGAGTGGGTGTTGGGGTTTGGAAGTAAAGCGTCATGGCCTAACTTGGATGAAACGGAAACGTTTGTGAGACCGGCGGGGTTACGGGACGGGTTTGCGACAGCAAACGATACCGTGTGAATGGGTGACTGTACAGTGTGAAAAGTGCTTCGGGGAGATTTATCTGAAGGGACAGAAGATATTGGGGACCCTCGGCTGAGACTACTATAGACGCAACTTGGGAAACAGGAGTAGGGGACAGCGGATGCGTACCTGCGTGCCCTAGAAATAGAGCAGAAGCGGCAAAATCCTGTGTATCAGGTTCGCATCTACCTCCAGCTTCGGCTCCTTCGTCATTCTCAGTTTTCTCTTCCCCAACATTTTCTTCTCTTTGGAGGCATTCCTCCACATTGATGATATCAACTTCGGTAATCTCCTCCTCTCCCTGCAGTGGTGGTTCGAGCACTGTTTCTCTAACATTCAACTCGCCTGAGCTTGCTGTAGGCTGCTCGACAGAAGCACCAGAGGGTCTGCTACGAGGTCGTTTTGGGTGCGGGGGAGGCATTTGAACTTGGTCAAGTCTCTCTCTTCTTTTCCTCCTTTTCTTGCCGCTGCACCACCCTCCCAACATTTATATCAGAACCTCCAACAGGCTCGTTTGGCAACTCTTGCTGAGTTGCTACTATCTCCTCTTTTTCTTCCCGCTCAGAAACATCTTCAATTCTCTTTGGGCTTTCACCCGAGCCCGGGGTACTAGGAGGAATGAAGTTAGCGAAGGAGATGGGCTGCCAGGACCCAACGTTGGCTTCATAAAAAACGCTAAAATCTTCGTCCATCTCTAGAAGACCGTACGATCTTTGCTTTTGTCGGTGGACTCTCATTATCCACCATTCTCTTAGCTGATCTTCGCGCCAACTTTTGAGCTCTTCCCTCAGATCATCTTTCATATTTTTCCAAAATGCAGAGTCTGGTCCCGGAAAAGGGTGTCGAATGGGATCATATTCAACTTCCATGGTATAAAATTCATGCCACGAGGGCAACGTTTTCATTCTCTCAGGGTGCCATTCTAGGTCCCTCCCGGTGGGGTTATTCCGCTGCTCCACTATCTCCGGGCGGGGGCAAACGTGGAAATTTTTGAATTTGAGGTGATCCCTCATTACCCCCAAGGGGTCATAGCACCACCGCTGTGGAATCTGCAACAGGCCGAAGTCGGCGAGCTTATCCTCCAGGTAAACATATTGTTTGAGGGCAAAAACCTCAACGACTCCCATTTTGAAGGGGAAATCGCAGGTTAGTGCCCACTTTCGGCCATGGCCGTAAACTGTATTCGTCACGTCGTTCTGGCGAGCAACCTCCAATGCAAATTGGTATTCAGAAGGATAAAATGGCAACAGGAAGGGTTTTCCTGTAAACCCGAACAGGAGGACGACAAGCCCCTGTGTCAAATGGAAAACATCGCCCTTCTTCTCAATAACAACCTTATCCCTGAGGATCATGGGCACCCGAGGGCAGGAGCCTCGCATGAGCTGCATAGCAGGTCCTAAGAACTATAGATTGAAAACATAGTACAACTCCATCTGCGCCAGGAGTGGGGTCCACTGATACACCGGCTGGGGGACTCCATTTTTGTCCGCTGGAGTAACAGCAATGTGGGGGAAATGCTTCTGAGTAAGGTAGAAAAAGAGCCAAATTAGGAAGGAGCAAGGCCCGAAATACTGGTCTGTCCCAGAATTCTTCATACTGGCCAGCCGCGTGTGTAAGGTTCGGGCCACCCATTCTGCCGAATCAAAGAATACTAGGTTAGTGTTTGGCCTCGACGAGTCTGGAGAGTAAAACTCTCCGCGCAAAATACATTCAGCCAGTACCACTTGCCAGGGGTGCACAGAAGCATCAGTAGATAGGCCCGCCACCCACGCAATGATAGAGAAGATATCAGTATGCTTAAAATCACTAAGAGGGCGAGGCATTTGTGGCAGTTTGCCTGAAGGGAGCCCATCCTTCAAATTATCGCTCAAGAATTTAATGATGCGGTCGGAGGGGGTGAACCTCCCCATTTGTTCGTTCAAGATGACACTGCGAACGGTATACCCCTTAGGCGGCCCTTGCAGAGGAACGAAAGCCTCCTGCACATCCTCCTTGAAGATTGTGAATAGTTCGTTACCTGCCGCGTCCAGGACCTGCCTGGTAGAGGGTTGATAGTTTTGCGCGATGGCATGAACTAATTCGGGACAGTGGTGTGTTGGCGGAGTCAGGTACCAATATATGTGGGAGTAATAGGCAGCGGCCCTTTTGTTCTCCGCAGACAACCGGACTCTCATGAAATCGATAGTATACCGAAGCTCGGCTATGCTCTTTGAAAACTCAGTGTCCGTTATCTTGTCCCACCCATCAATGGGCAGTTCCATAGGTTGCTCTTCTTCAGAATCTTCCCATTCTTCCATGACCTGCTTTTCAGAGCGAAGATTAAGGTCGACCCTCTTAGGTCTATGCCTTCTTTCCTTCTTAGTCCTTTCAGTTTTTTCTGGACCCTTTATCTCAGGTTCTTCTCTCTTCTCCTTTGAATTCTTATTTCCCATTCTGGTTCACAATGGGCAGCGGATCTTTGAGACAGAGTGATGAGAATTCGGCAGAGTTCTGTTAGGGCTCCTTCCTTCTAGCTCCACACTCGAAATTATCAGAAGGTAAATAGCTTTTTGCTGATAGAGCTTGGCTTTTATAGATGCAGATTGAAACTACTACCATTTATGGTACCTGCCAAAATTAAATTCACAAATCGGGTCGAGGAGATCGTCCTGCCCTTTGATTGGCTTTGCGGCGCTAGTGCACGCGGGCCAATGTACTTCGAAGGTCTGACCATGTTTCGAAAATCTAACTCCCTGCCACCTCGTACCTGGGCACGACTTTTAATCATAACTAAATTCCCTTGGGATATGCTCCGCCACCTTCGCATTAATTCCACACGTTTTGAACGTTTCCCTAGGCCGCTGCTGGCACATGCATCGAAACACATTTTAAATGCGTTTTCATTTCATTTTGCTGCTTCGCAAAATTTGGCAGCGATTCGGGAGTTCGGCAAGCTTTTTTCCCGAAGTGAATTTTGCACCTACAGTTTAGCGAGGTGGATCTGAGCGAAAGGCACTTCACTGGAGCCTTGAGCGATCCACAGGTTCACTACGCCTCGGACCCGAAGCTGTTTTCTTCATGGCATTAAGTTATCTTGCTATCTCTATGACTGCTTCGCAAAGAATTAGCCCCGAAGTGGAGGCTCGGCTGCTTTTTGGGCGAAGCATTTACTTTGTGCGTCCTTCCAACTTTGTTTTTACGGACTTGGGGGATGATTCGCTAAATTGTTATGAAAATATTGCTTCGCCAGGTCTTTTTGTGCAAAGTGTCTCTCGTGCCTTAGTCAATCGGAGGCTCCAAAGCGGTTATCTGTTCCTTTGGCGGAGCTTGCTTCTGGGTGAAGCTATTCGTACCTGCTTTCTCCCTTCAGCCCTGGGCTTTATGAACCATCCCTTGTCATTGATTTTGTTGGCGAAGCGCTGTACTTTGGTCGTGAGCTTCACTTTGACACTATTTGGTCTTGGAGGAACCTCCTTCACGCCATTCCACCCTTTGATGCTGAGACACTTCGCGGCGAACTAACTCACAACAGCCACTTCGGGCAGAAAAATTTTGCGACGGAGATTTCACTAGACTTGGTGAAGCCGGACTTAGTGGTTTCGTACCGTAATCAGCTGTTATTGCGGCGTGAGGCCGCGATCCTTTTCTAACTACATTTCTAACTCTAAAAGGTCTTGAAACAAGGTATATACATGTGTAAATGAAAGAATGCTATATACAAGGGCAAAGGTTTTTGAGGTACCTTTTAATGATGAACGGTCTTCAAATGAAGACCGTTTACAGGGATCGGCAAGGTCCAGCCGGCCACATCCTTAAGGATAAAGGAGTTAGCCGAATTCACTTTTGCAATTTCGAACGGTCGTTCCCAGAACGCGTCGAGCTTATCATGGTTACCAGGCTTAGCCTGCCATGAGTCCCACTTCCATACCAAGTCTCCCACCTTGAATGTACGGGCCGAGGACTTCTTCTTGAACCAGTTTCAGGTGATTTGCGCATGCTTTGCGAAGTTCTCGTAAGATTTTTCTCGATCCTCCTCCAGCTACAGCAATTGAGCTAGTCTAGCCTCCATGGGACCAGATTCCTCTTTCTCATCATTTAACATCCACAAGGCGGGAATTTCTATATGGGTCGGTAAGACAACTTCTTTGTCGTATACCAGGGTGTAAGGTGAGGTTTTGATTGACCTTTTGATAGAGATCCAATCAGCCCACAGGGCTTGATCCAGGAGGAGGTGCCAAGTCCTCTTGTTCTTTTCTACGAGCTTCCTTAGTAATCTCAACAGGGTCTTATTTGTTGATTCTGCTAACCCATTACCCTGTGGATAATAATTGGAGGTGACCTTGAGGTATATCACATATTTGCAGGTGAATTCATTGATCTAAGCACTAGTGAATCCGGGACCATTATCTATTACTATCGCTTCAGGGACGCCGAACCGGGTGATCAAACTTTCCAGGAACGCAATAACCGTTTCTTGGTCGACATGTTTTGTGGGCACTGCTTCGGCCCATCTGGTGGAATAGTCAGTTGCAGTCAAAATAAACTTATGTCCTGCTGATGAATTCGGCGAGATGACTCCCACAAAACCTAATCCCCACTGTTGGAACGGTGTTTCTACTAGTATTGGTTGGAGGGGCATGGGAGCATTCTTGCTTCGGCCAGAAAACATTTGACATTGCTCGCATTTTTGGCAGACTGCAAAGGCATCAGCGAAGAGGGTAGGCCAATAGTAGCCTGCCCTGATTATTTTTGAAGCTCTTGTCCTTCCTGCGAAGTGGCCCCCTGATAACTCGGAGTGAAATTCACCAAGGACCCTTTTCTTATCATCTTCTCTTATGCATCTTAGAAGAACGCCATCAATATTTCTGAAGAATAGGCCTTCGGGGCGTAAGATGTAACGGAGGGATCGTATCCTGAAGCGCCTTCACTGCGAAGCATTCAAATGCTGGGGACATCTCCCAGTGTTGAAATATTCGATTATTTCACTAACCCAGTCTTCTTCATCAGTTTCCTGATTTGCAAAGCTCCCTTCTGCTATTGGGTTGTCCCATTGGCAGGTTGTCAATTCAACGGCAACGCTCTTTGCAAGCTCCTGGCATAGCGCGCGACCACGAACTAATTTCGTGGGTCGGATTTCAATATCGAACTCTTGTATTTTGTTTACCCAACCAGCCCTTTTGCTGCCCATCTCTCCTTGGATAATGAAGTTTTGCACATCTGGGTGGATAACAAAAACTGTGACCCGGCTTTGGGAGATGAAGTGCCTGAATTTCCTCAGGGATTTCATAACCACATGCACTTGGCGTTCTACGAAGTTGTATTTTTCTTCATGGTGTTGTATTACTTGACTTAAGAATGCGATGGGGCGTTCCTCGCCATCTTCTCCCTTTTGTGTTAGGACTGCGGCGTAACTTTCAGGTTCCCCTACGGCATACAAAATGAAGTCTTGGCTGTAATCAGGGTTGGTTAGCATTGGGGCCTGAGCGATTCGGGCTTTGACCTCCCCAAATGCTCACTTTCTATCATCAGTCCAGACAAATTCAGTGTCTTTCTTCAGGAGTTCAGACATCGGCTTAATGACTTGAGCGAAGTCCGAAACGAACTTCCTTACGAAGTTAATTTGACCGAAAAAAGACTGCAGCCTTTTCTTATTCATCGGGAGTGGAAGCTTCAGGAGAGCCTTGACTCTATCAAGGTCTACGGCGAGCCCTTTTTCTGATACAACATGTCCAAGTAGTTTCCCTTCATTTACAGCAAATATGGATTTCTTCGGGTTGATTGAAACACCGAATTCTCTGCATTTTTCGAATATCTACTGCAAGTGTGAAGTGTGGTCCTCCCTTTTTCGGGAAAAGACAATCATGTCATCTAAATAGATGACTATGATCTTATTTAACAGTTCGCCAAATGCTAAATCCATAGCCCTTTGGAAGGTGGCTCCTGCGTTTGAAAGACCAAATGGCATTCGCTGATAAGCGAATGTTCCCCACTTAGTGGTAAATGCCGTTTTGTGTTGGTCCTCATCTCTAACCCAGATCTGGTTATACCCTGAAAAACCATCAAGTAAAGAAAAACGCTGAGCTCCAGCTACTGAATGCAAGATTTGATCAATCTGCGGGAGGGGGTAGTGATCTTTTAACGAAGCTTGGTTTAGATTGCGAAAATCTACACATAGGCGGATGTCCCCATTTTTCTTTCTGACGGGAACTAGATTCGCCACCCAAGAAGAATGCTTTATGGGATAGATGATTTTAGCCTCAAGCATTTTCAGAAATTCGGCCTTCATGAGGACTTCAATCTTTGGATTGACTGGCCTTTGCCTCTATCTGAAAGGCTTGGCTCCTTCTTGCAGCTCGATCGTATGTTGAATCATTTGCCTGTCGTAGCCCCTTAGGTGTTGATAAGACCATGCCACTATGTCTGGATATCTTCTGCACAAAGATCGGATCTGTTCTAGTTCTGCTAGGGTGCAATCTGTCCCGACTTTTATCACTTTCCCAGATTCAAGCTCTAGATCTTGGTATTGCCTAGCGTCAACTTTGATTCTGTGGGAAACTGCTCTATCATTCTGATCGAACAGGCTCTCCAAGGTAATCAGTCCCTTCGGAACATGGTTGTTTTTCAGCTGGATCAGCCCTTCATATTCTTCATTTTCGAGGCTCCTTTCTTCAACAGTGGTTGCCTCTTGGACCAGGAAATTGATGATTTGTTCATCATTATCAAAGACTTGCCAGTGGATATCCCTATCCGGCACAGAGAGCCTATAAATCAACCTCACAGCTTTGGGCTTGTGTACCATGTCATCAGCTGGAGAATATCTAGCCCCGATGGAAGCCAAGATATCAGCATGTCTATTTTTCTCTCGTGGGATGGACTGCACGTTGAGTGATTCAAACTGCTCGAACAGGTCCCATACCCTGTTGCGGTATGCTTTAAGATAATGTTTTTTGGAAATACATTTGTTGGTGACCTGATTACATACCAGTTCGGAGTCTCCAAAGATTTGGAGATGCTTCATGCCTAATTTTTCGGCTTTCTTCAGTCCTAGGCACAGGGCTTCATATTCGGCTGCGTTGTTGGTATAGCTCCAAACTAACCGGTAGCAATATTCCTTCTGTTCGCCAAACGGTGATACGAGGAGTATCCTTGCCCCGACGCCATTTTTGCATCGGGCACCGTCAAAGAACAATTTCCATAATTCCTCCTGGGCAGCCGTCTTATCCTCCGGCTTAGTGTGCTTCTCAGGTTCGGTGATGGTATAACATCCCATTTCTGTCTCTATCATGGCGTTGAAATCTGTCAGTGAAAACTCGTCTTCGGTATTCAACTGTGCAAGAGACTCTTCCACTAAGTCCACCTGCTCTATCTCTTCGGCTATTGTATGAATGGAATCATTACTTTCCTCTTCGGTCATCTTCTCTACGAGAAACGTAGAAGGTTTCTCATTGTAAATCTTGACCTTCCTTCCCTTGAATGGGACTTCTAAATGCAAGTAGTCCATGGAAAGATATCTGCCTAGCTTAGCCGTGAATTCCCTTGAAAGACACATGCTGAAATATGACTCCAGGTCGACAACTACCACCTCCTGTATCACTACAATTTGGGGCACTTTATGCAGTCGAATGGGTATATCCTTGATCACACCAACTATCTTTACAGGGGTGCCATCCAGCTGAAGCACGCCGTGACTGCTTCGCGTGTATTCCATTCCTAGACCGCCTTATGCATGACTGTTGTTGCGACACCGGAGTCAATCATACAGTTGTGAACGATATGTCCTTCCATTTGTAAGGACAAATAGAATGGAGGAGGCCTTTTTTTTCCTGTAATGGAAGTGGATAGGGTTTGAACCAGGGCGGGCTGTGTTGACTTTCCCGCTTTCGCTAACTTCAAGGATTCTTGCAACAAGTCCACTTGTCCCGGCAGTTGTAACGCATCGTATAGACTGATCTTAGCAGGGGTTTTCTTTAGCTCATCCACGATGTTGTACACTATGGAGGCGGATACTTCTGGTTCCTTCTTTGCTTCATACTTTGTAGGATATTGCTCTGTGGCTTCGACTCTTTGTCGTTTTGTTAGCGAAGGGAGTTTAAGCTTTTCCCTAGCCTGTTCTTTGGTTTCAGCCTGGAGCGGGGCTACGACGGCCTGTTGGGTTTTCTCTTTTGTCGGCGAAGGATAGGGAACTTTGTCTAGAGCCTTGACAAGTTGTTGCCCCTTTTCGCGGTGAGTATACACCTTCAAGGGGGCCATTTGAGCTGTGTCAACCTCCATTCGTCTCTTTCCCTCCTTGGTAAGGACTAAAACTTGTTCTTCTTCGTCGATTACCAGACTTTGATCTGCTTGCCTTATTATATTGACTTGCCCACTGGGGGTGCTACCCGATAGCGTTTGCATGTAATGCTGATGTAACATGCAAGTGCCCTCCTCATGTGGGTCATTACAAGTGGAGCACCAATGTACGTAATCGGAAGTGCTCGGTTCTTCGTTAATTGCGGCATTCCTTGTTGGAGGCCTTCCTGGCTGTACCACTTGATCTTTAGTGAGCACTGGTGGAGGGTATGACCTTCTTGGAAAGAATTCCTACTGTACTTGCTTCTTCATGATAATCATGTCATTAGACAAGGTCTGCACAGTAGAATTCAGGGATTGAACTTCCTGCAATATATTAGCCTGCATATCCACGACTGTAGGGGCTGATGGCAATGGGGCCATCGTTGGTACCGGGGGCAAGGCAGGGTATTGGGGTGGCACTGGTAACGTCGGAAATGACGAAGGAACAGTGGGCTGCGGTGCCGAAAATGTAGGAAAATGTATTTGTGGGGCAGCTATTTGGGACACAGTGGGGTTCGGGTTCCACAATGGGATCGGGCATGCAGGGGATGTGGAGGTCTGCGAAGTAGCTGCACTAAGGTACTGTGACTAAGGAAATTCAGGGAATATGGGCATCGACATCCTTGGAGGAAGTTTACCAATGGCTATCAAATCCATTTCCGCTTTCTGGGCCAGCTCATATAGTTCAGGGAAAGTATTAATATTCGAAAATCTTACCATCATACTGATGTCAGCGTTAAAGGCCCTAAGGTGGTAATATGCTGCAGCTTCGCTGGTCGGTCGAAGTCCGATGGGTACTCTTTGCCAGGTTCGGGCGAACCTCACATTGAAATCAGCAATCTCCTCCTGCGGTTGCTTTTGGATCGTTGTAAACTGATGCAAGAGAGAGGACGGATCGGCAAATTCATTGAACCCCCTCATCAGTTGTCCAGCTAACTGGTCCCATCCCGTTATAGTGCCGAGTGGCAGGGATTTGTACCAGTAGAGGAGCTTTCCTCGGATAGACAGAACCAGAAGCTTTACCATGACTCTTTCTTCTGTAATGTCATGAATCGCAGCCAGAGAAACGATATCTTGGATGTGTTCCAAAGCCGTCTTCCCTGTGTCGTCGAACGTAGAGATTTTTTTCATGGCAGCAGGCGAAACCTGCCATTGTCCCGCTAGATTTGACGGTTCGAAAGAATTCCATGCTGGGAACAATTTGGGCGGTTGCTGCGGCGGCGGATGTTGTTGCTGCTGCTACTACTGCTGCTGTTGCATTTGTTGTTGATGTTGTTGGTGTGCCATGCCTGTGCCTAGATTTGGAAGGACCGAAGCTCCTGGAATTCCTGATTGACTGCTAAGTGGAACAAAGGTGCTTGGGTGATTCGGAGAGTTTGGGGGATTAGGGGGAAAACTAGTCGCAGTGCTGTTGGAATTTAAGCCTTGCTCGTCAAAGACAGCTTCTTGCGATGACCCTTCGCGTAGGAGTGACTCAGGTGTGACTAACCTAGGACGCTCTCCGAATGCGCTAACGTCAAGCTCGAAGAATTCAGTCTCTTCTCCACTATTCCTAACTCTCCATCTCGTTTGCATGAAGGCACGGATATTTTAGTACTGGTCTTTAAGGCTTTGAGATTTTCAGGTTGAACAGATTCGCCAGATGCTAGAGTCTTACGGCAATGAGATGAGCATCGGCTCTCATTACCACTCACAAGGTGAGACTGACCGGGTCCCATCGGGCGTGCCAGAAACTGTTGGTCACAAATATGCCACAGGAAAGGATTTTGTACGTGTACGCGCCCTAGACCTGGACCAACATTGAAAGGCCTAGGGGAAGAGATGCCCCTCGTGCCAATCTCCAGAGAAAGGCCGACTCCTATACTAACTACTTGGTGTTTTAAGCTAAGAGTGCAGGGAAGAGATAAAAAAAGGGGATAGGGAAAGAAATGTGAATGATTCAGTGGGAAAGAACCAACAGCACGATTACTAGCTAATACCTTGAAGTAGCAGCAATAAATACAAAGAATAAAACATGAATAAACACCACACTAACTTCCCTATGTATCCTCTGGAAGAGTTCCAGGATTCAACTACTTTCCTACGCCTAAATTTAGATTTCAGAATTACAGCAATTAGGAAAATAAATGAATGTAGCAGAAACCACTAACCACATGCAGCATACAAAGAATTTAACGCAGTATTTTCTCCCCTATGTATCCTTCAGGAGAATTCTAGGGTCCAATCCCCAATCACACACCTAAATCCTGTTGGAATATTTGATAAATATTCCTATTTTCCTAAAAGTATCTAGGTTAATATTTGTTAGCAATTAATATTGTATTAGCTTTGCTAAAGTTAGTGTTGATTAGTTGAGCTTTGAGAGCTTATAGGGTTAAGTTAGATTTGACTATTTTTGTGGGTATGTCATCAACCTATGTTGGGAGTTGTTTCAGCTATTCTAGGCTTAGGATATCTACGAATTAGTTTGTTGGAGTATATTGTGGCTTCTTAAAGCCTATATAAGATTGTAAATTATCTTTGATTAATAGAACGAATAAAGGTTTCTCAATTGGTATCAGAGCTAGTGGAGGTGCCGAGGCTATTGGAAGACAGGCATGATTTTTGTGGAGGCCCGTAGTGCACACATCCCTAGGTCTAAGAGCGGCCCATAGTGCACGTATCTCGAGGTGAGGTCGAGGAGCGAGTAGAGCAAAATCTTGGCACAGAGGTCAGGCTAGGCGGATTCGTGACTAGACAACGAACGAGACACAAATTCCAAGGATCAGTACTGGACCTGACTGGACCTGCGAAGGCCGGAGGTCGACACATGGCTACGGACTGACTGGACAACAGACAGACTGACGAGGACAAGGACAATGGACACAATGACAAATACAATGCCATGTGGCACGACCAGAGACCAGGACAACTGACCCAGCCAGCCAGGCAAAACCCCGGCCAGCTAGGTCCCCGAAGAGCGGCAACCAAAGTTCCCGACCATCGTCAAGGAACGGTGTCCTCTCGGTAGCGTCTCCTCGAGAGGAGACAATAAAATAAGTGAGATTTCACCTATTTGAAGGGCACTTTAGTTGCCCTCCCACTGCATGTGGGATATCTGTTGTGTTTGTTTTAAAAAAAAAACACGTCGCGACGGAGCTCGCAGACAGAGCATCAAGACAAAGCTAGCCGACGACGCTTGTAGAAGACACGCATCGGATCACGTGGAGCTGATGACATGCTGTGCTGTGAGATTTGAAAAAAATGTGGACCTGTGGATACGCATGAGATTTTAGATCTGCTTCAACGTGAGGGACGTCACTGTGCCAAGGGAGAGATGACTGTGTGTTGGTTTGGACGGTGCATCGTACTGGTTCAAATTGATCTGCTAGAGGTCTGCGAGGAGAGCGCTGTGTGGTAGATCGAGCTCGCTGTGTGCGTGTTGATGTGATGAGAATAACCGAAATTGATGTCTCGGAATGTGCTGAGTGCCACGTTGAGGAACGTTGCATTTGTGACGAGTAAGGAGTTGCGTATCAAAACGCATCTCTGTGTTGTGAGGAGATCTGCGTATATCCCAAGTGCAGGCATTTTTTGGATAAAAGAAAAAAAAATACCTCTGCTGCTGTTTAGATCCGTCCACGCTGTGTGAGGAGAAGCTGTGCCCGTGAGGAGATCTGGATGATGTAAGCCCATCCTACGTCGAGAGGTGGTACGCCGGTGAGGTGGTGGCGAGCAAAGGTGGCTCGCAGAAGTGTTAAAGCGCCATGGAGGAGAACAAATAAGGGTTCATAACCCTTAATACCCACTGAGGCAGGTAGCCTGGTTGGTCAGCGGCCAAGCGCTAAGGCGCCAGTGGCCAAGTAGTCGAGGGATCGAACCCCACCGAGAGGTATAATAAACTTTTGTGAGATTAATTTTTTTTGTAACTTCAAAATTTATTTTATCAATTTATTTAATAATTTAATATTAATTTTAAATTAAAAAAATCATTTTCTCAAGTTTTAAATGATTTTTTAGTTAAAATTAAATTTTATTATTAATTAAAATCTTGATTAAATTTTATTTTATTTTGCAATTAAATGATATTGCCTACGAGGCAATTTTTTGTAGCTGATTTGCACAATTGCCTCAGAGGCAATCTTTGTAACAAGTAAAAAGGCTTTATAAGTTTTGATTTTTTTTTGCCTGCGGAAGTCTTCCGAAACGCCCGTTTAGAGCTTCCAGAAAATTTTGGACTCCCCGTCTCGTGACGGGGGTGGCACGCCACGGGCGTTGCCCCTTGGAACCCCGTTCAAGGGTTAAGTATTGTGATGGAAAACATGAAGGTGCCAAGTTTCAATGGAGATGATTATGCTATTTGGAGCATAATGATGAAGACCTTCTTGATGGCCAAAGATCTTTGGAGCATTGTCGAAGAAGGATATGAAGAACCACCACAATGGAACTTGCTTGAAGGTGAAGAAAAGCAGGAGAAGAAGGAGCAGCAATATGCAAATTTCTTAGCTCTTATGGATTTGAGGAGAGGAATGGAAAAGAGTGTTTTCCCTCTCATAGCTAATTGTAGAACAGCTACAATGGCATGGCAAGTGTTGAAGGATGCTTATGGGTTTTATGAGGACACCCATAAATCCATGTGTGACAATCATGAATATTTTTTAATCAAGGAGGAGCCTTGCTTCCTTGAAGAAGTTTCTGAATTAGATCCTTTTGAAGGAGTTTTTGAAGAGTATATTCAAGACTCATATGAAGACATACATTCTTATGATGGTGAATTCTTCCTTGAAGAGGAAGACATGTTTGGAGGAAAGAGTGATGATGAACTTCTTGAAGAGAAGAGAGACAAAGATGAGGAATCCCTTCATGGAGAAGAGGATGAGAAGGCGAAGGAGCCTTGTATAGCTCTCAAGGGAGAGAGTTATTGTGAGACACCCATAGTTGCAGACATGTCTCGTAATGGCATGGAAAATTGTAATAGCCAATTATTTCTTTTAGGAGGAGAAAAATATGAAAAGAAAAATTGTACTAATAATTTTTTTGCAGGAATGGCATGCTTGGAAAGCATTCGCATTGATAGCAAAGAGGATGGATGTCTCAATGAAGAGAGAATTGCTCAAGGACCTTGTAGTGAAGACCACTCAAAAGTGGAAGAAGACTTTGAATATGAAGGAAGAGAAACACTCACATTAGAGTGTTCCTTGCTTGAAGACCATCAAAGTGAAATGTATGATGAAGAATGTCTCTTGGAGGAGATAAATGAAGAGTGTATTATGGAGAATGCACCTACAATTCTCATGAAGGAGAATAAAGAAGATGATGATGGAGAATCAATATTCATGGATGAGAATTGGCCTAAAGACCATTCAATTGGAATGGATGTGTGCTCTCTTGAAAGAACAAATGAAGTGATGTGGGATGTTGATCCACAAGAAAAGTTTGATGAAGAGGAGATGGAAGTGATAGGCTTCTTGTTTGAAGATCACTCATCAAGGGTGAAGGATGTGTTGGGTGAAGAAAAGACCCCACAAGACTCCCTCATTTGGGAGATGGAAAGTGAGAAAGAAAATGGGATAGAAACAGAAAATGAAAATGAGATTGCTGATTTTCTTGTTGTAATGGCAAAGAAAACATGTAATGTGCTGCCCTAACTTGAATTTAGCAAACCCTAGCTAATGAAATAGTAATTTTCTTGCCATAATTTAGGAATCAATTAAATCTATCTGTCTAACACAATAATCATGGAAAAACACCATAGTTTTTCATTAAAACACTGCTTTTATTGAATCTGAAAAGAGGGAAATTACAACCAATATTTTAACTCACAAATTTGATCAATGGGGAACTGCATAAGTCTCTGAAATGCAAAAAATAATAACTAATGAAGAACAGGTCCAAAATTTGTTGCAACTTGAAGTTCCTGCGCGCGCGATATTAGAAATCTGGACTGGCAAGCGAACTTCAAAATGCCATAACTCTTTCGTTTCTTAACGAAACCATGTCGTGTAACCTGTCAAAATGAATGGCATGAAATTCTCTATCTGATTCGGAAGTCGAATCAACAATATCTGGCCTGTGGAAAACGGAATCCCTCCAAACAAATGCCAAAAAACCCCGAATGCTGATTTGGATATCAATTTCTGATATAAAGCCCTCAATGGCTGAAATGTTGAAACTCCGCCCACAAATGCTGATCAATACAAGCTCATATGCAAACCCTGGATGAGTTTGCCCCTCTAAGACAAAAGGGTTTTCGTCCTCTGCCTCTAAACCAAGAGGGTCTCCGTCCTCAAGGCTTTACTCTTGCAGGTTTTCGTCCACAAGAGTTCACTTCGCGAGGGTTTCGTCCACAGAAGAATTGCAACTGACTTGGCAGCCAAATACAAGAGAAAGAGATCAATTACAATAACAATGGATCTGTAGAATGAAGCCCAAGCCTCCTTTTATTAGCCAAAACCCTAATTCTCCACTGAGAATTATATTTTATTTTGTTTTAATAAAATAGCTAAATTAACCTTATAACTCCCTAATGTGGCGTTAACCCTTATAACCCCTTTTTTTTTTTTTTTATTTTTTATTTTTTCTTATCCGAGCCACATAAACATTAACACACCACATTTTATGTATAATCCTAATAATTAAAAATTAGGGACACATGGATGATGATCACTCACTTGGAGTGATTACATTGCAGAAAGAGAGTTGTCTTGAAAAGGCAAAAATGTATGATTGCTTGAATGAATGGTGTTTCAACACACCAACATGGATTGAACAAAGGAGGAGAACTCTTAGTGAAGAGTTAATGGTTGATCTTGAAGCAACATACCCTAAAGGAGAACTGCTACAAAATAGTTTTATGGGAAGCACCAAATCTACTCATACTAAAGGTAATGTTTTTATGATTAATGATTTGTTTTTTGTGAGCAGGAATGAAAAGAAAGGCGATTGTCTCATTGAGACAACTTTGATGAAGAGTCTTCTTGGAGAGAATATAGTGATGGAGAACTTGGGTCACATGGATCAAAATGATATGTTCAAAATTCCTTGGGAGAAGGATTCTTGTAAAGTCATTGTTTTGAGAGAATATTTGTGTGAGGAGCAACTTTATGTTGCATATGTAGTTGGTCATTATATGGCCATATTTATTGTGATATTTTGTGTGGAAATATGTTAAAGAGTTGTATGGTATAATCATCTATGTGAGATGATTAATTGTAAATACTCATGTGGAGTATTGTTTAGTGTTGAAGATGTAAAAGAAGATCAAAATGTGAGAGCATGGTTTAAATACCATAATGATAAAGATGTAAGAGAGTGGTTGATAAAAAACACAAGAGGAGACACTTTTGTTGAAGGGGGAGCTAATCAACAAAAGAAGACACTCAAGCATTTGCAGGAAATTCCACATGAAGAATGGAAGGAGTGCCACCATAAGTATTTTGTAAATTCTGATTTCTTGATTCAAGATTGGAGGAAACGTAAGAGAAATATTTTCTTCCAACTCTGTGATGCTTAAAGAACTCTTGCATGAGTGTCTTTAGCATCAAGGGGGAGAATGTTGGAATATTTTCAACATTGCCTCCTTTTTCCTAAGTATTTAAGTCCTAGTATTTAGTTTTAGTTTAATGTTTTGATTTACATATTTCTAGTTAATTTGATTAGCATACGTTGAGGTTTTGGCTTGGTTGATCAATGTTTGAACATAGTCCAAGATTAGCATGTTGTTAGGATAAGAGCTATCTTTAAGTTAGTTTGTTGTAATAAGTTTAAGAGGATTTCTCTCAACCACCGTGTCTATTTTTAGTTCTTTCAAGAACTATAAAAGTATGTAATGCATTGTTGATCAATAGAACAATTTCACCATTGTTTCTCAAATCCAGGATGCAGAATTACAGTATGCAAATGAAGAAATGGAATAACAGAAATAATCACATAAGGCAGCATACAAGAGAGAAACTGAGCCCAGAGTCTTTAATATTGATTGCAAAAATCAAGTTACAGCAGCTTTCTAGCAAAAGTTCCCCCTTCTTTTCATTACAATATGTGGGTTTTTATAGAGGACCCGACCCTCTGAGCCACCAATGCGCTAGATTTGAAAGTACACCCTCGTCCGTCTAAAAAAATCCGCGCCTGTCCCCTTCAGCTATTGAGCTTTCACATTCATTTCCACTATTAGCAACCATGGCCTCATCACGCAAGGAAATCTGCATTTATGAGCCGTCTGACTTGTCCTAGGCTTCTCCGGGTGAGGTGCTCGAGTGGATTTACAAGTTGCCCTGGCTTTTCTTCTGCAACTGATAGCTCTTTTCCTATTGCCACAAATGGGCACCGGCTCTTTCGATCAAGAAATAATGCATTTATGAAACACTCAAATGCCTTGGAAAGATACCCGGCCTTGGGATGTGTGCTTTCGAAGAAAGAGCACATCATCGGTTGAGCCCTAGAGGGTGCTGTTGTCACATTTTGCACGGGGTGCAATGTCTTCAATATTGTTTTGTAACAGTGCTGCTCTTCTTTTCCTCCTTCCGTTTTCCTTCCTTCTCTCCCTTTCCTTTTCTTTCCCATTCTCTTTCTCTCCCCCCTTTTTCCTTGGAGTCCCCAGTTGATTTTCCAGCTTTCCAGCAAGTCTACCTAAAATTGGCTAAGTCTGGGTGCGAAGTTCGCACTTCGCACGGTCTCGGGTGCGAGTTCGCACTCCGCACGAGTCTTGGTGCGAAGTGCGTACTTCGCCCAGTCTGGGTGCGAAGTGCGCACTTCGCCCAGTTTTGGTGCGAAGTGCGTACTTCGCCCAGTTTTGGTGCGAAGTTCGCACTTCGCCCAGTCTGGGTGCGAAGTTCGCACTTCGCCTGCATCCGGGTGCGAGTGCGTACTCGCCCGATTTTGGTGCGAAGTCCGACTTCGCCCCACTTTCCGGGCGCACCTTGCACCGGGCAGCCGGGCGGGTCAACACGGAAGAAAGATAAAATGCCGGAGCGAGTCCATATGGCGGCGAGACACCGGTGTTCGCTCGTGCGCGATTCGACTTCTCAAAGAGTCGGAATGCGCCCTTGACAGGTGTGCGGTAGGGGAACAAACCCGGAATTTGACCAAGGCTTGAAGGCCTTTCCCGACTGCACCGATTTCTGCACGCGCATCCCAAGGAGCCCCGATCCCAAGCGAAGATGGATAGACTGCCCTCTAAGGCAGGCATGTGTCACACAGCATAACCCATCATCAGACAAGTGTCCAGTTTCGGGATTTGAACCAAGACTGCCGACCAAAAGGGATAAGCATGGACTGCCGCACCGCTCGCGTTAATAGCCTCATTCAAAGCTGATCCGAGGTTTCACCCGCTCCAGCCTACCAGACGAGCTCGCCGACTTGAAGATTTGCCCAGCACTCCGCCACGTAGCTGTCCAACTTCCAGGAAGACCATGCTGCGGGTACAGCTGATCCGACAAAAGGTCAGCATTTGCGGCTCTTTCGCCGCTTCGTCAGACTTATGTTTGATCGGGACTCCGTGCCCATTAATGTAACGGGTGGGACTCGGGCTATAAAAGCCCATCTTGAATTCATTGTAAAGTGTGGAAGGGGAATGTTTGTTAGGGAACTACTGTGCTTACTGTAACCGTGCTTCTGCTTACAAATACAATCTGTATGCCTGGTTCTGTTCTACCGCTTTTATTTCTTTCTGTTTATGCTTTACGCGATTCTGTGTCATGGCTTGTTGATTCACTTCGGCATTTGATGGTCAGGCGCCTTTAGCATTATTTTTGTACTTTTAAATTTCATATAATAGATGTGGTAGCAGTTCCATCAGTTATGTGTGACGTTGCTGGCCCGTATCTGGTGATTGATGCGATCCCTTGCTGTTAGTTCCTTGTAGGGAATGTTTGCTAGGGAGCCATTGAAGCTGTGCGGTTAAACTCTCTCGCCTAACACATATACCCGGCTCTGACATCTCTAGGTTTACTTTCTACCCCCGTCGGTGTACATATCCGGTGATTGATACGATCCCCTACTGTTAGTTCCTTGTAGGGAATGTTTGCTAGGGAGCTATTGAAGTCGTGCATACACTCGCTTGTGTATCGGAAGTACGCCTAGGTTTTGCGGTTCCTTGTCATGCTCTGTGTTTGTATGCGGTAAGTAGCGGTGATTGGTGTGTTCCCGTCATCGTTAGTTCCCCCCACCAACCTTTGGACATATTTGTAATCTCTTTCTGTACATTTGTCTCTTTCAGTTCATTTATTTCTTTCCTGTTCCCTTTAGCTTAAATTAGAACCCCCCCCAAAAGGAGTCGGCCTTCTCCGGAGATTGGCTCGGAAGGCATCTCTTCCTTCCGGCCTTTCATGCTGGTGGGCGAATCTGGGCGCATTAACCCAAAATCCTTTCCTCATGGCAGATTCATAACCAACAGTTTCTCTGGCACGCCCGGTGGGACTCTTGTCCCACGATTTAAAGAAAGGGTACCCATCCAGTCTCCACCTAGCGCTGACAGTTCCTGAGCTCTTGGTGAGACAAGGAAGTTTCTCACCCCCGACAGAATCGAAGCACCGGTGTTCGCTTCATTGTTGTTCCAAATCTGAACACCTGGCGACTCTGCACGAACAAATCCTCTGAGTCTAGAAGACCGGTCTCGTCACCTTCATGCACACGAGAAGGTGGCGAGCAAGAAATCCGAGAAGCCCGCCTGAGTTCTACGAACTACACATCCACGCTCGAGGCGAGATACCCAGGCGGGCTGATCCGCGAGCTCGTTTCGACGAAGCCGAGGCTGAGATCCAAGAAGAGGCCGAAGCTGAGGTCGGAGGAGCCGAGTACGAAGTAGAAGAGGCTGAGGAAGAGGAAGTTCCTGCATCCTCGGAAAGTACCGACACTGAGTACACAACCGACGGCGGAGAAGAAGAAGAAATGGCTGCTCAACAGCCGAATGACGATGATCTCTTCCCGGCGGTGGACTCTACGGGGCCCTTGGCCTTGGTCGGTCAGCAAGCTGTGCCCCCTGCTGCTTTAAAGTCTATTCCCACATACGGCGGCTACGGTAAGACGGCGTACGAGCACATCCAGGACATCCTTGCCCTGGCCGCATTGCATACCATCACCGATGAAAGTGTGAAGACTCGTCTGCTGGCCCTTTCCCTAAGGGGAAAGCTTTTCTACTGGTGGAGATCGCTGCCAGAGGGATCCATCACTGGGTGGCCCCAGCTTGCCAGGAGGCTCGTAAAAGGATGCAACGAGTCTCCTGATCCTACCTCTCTACTGCATCAGTTCCAAGCAATCCAGAGACATCCTCAAGAGGAGGTGTCTGATTTTAACATTAGGTTTGCGAGATCCTGGAAACGGGTACCTCGCGAACTTCGGCCTTCAGCTGGTATGGCTGCTCACTACTATCTGAGATCTTTTAACTCAGACATATGCCTACTGCTGAAGATCGCCAGAATTGACGAGTTCCCTGCACTGTACGAAGCTGCCAGCAAGCTGAAGCTGACATTATCTCCATCGGCAGGCTTCCATCCAGGGTGCAGGAACCGATTCATCCCGACTTCCCCAGATCGCAGTATCCTTCTGCTTCTGGTGGTTTGCCGTCCACTTCAGGGCAGCAACCCCAGCCGCAGTGGAATCCGGCGCTGGTCGTAACTCAATACGGCCCGCCTCAGTTGCATTACCCTCATCCGCCTCCTCCCGCTCCGCATTTTCCAGCGCTTCCTGCTCCCCCGCGGTATGCGTCTTATTCTAACCCTCCTCCATTGGCCGCTTTGCCTCCACCGGCACAGTTGCCGCCTCCCGACAGCAGCATCCAGAACACGATTCTACAAGAAGTGCGGGCTTTGGCCTCCGGATATCATGCCATGTCCAATGACATGACCGCTATGAAAAAGAAGCAGGCCCAAATGGACTTTGCTCCTAGAAGGTCGTATGCGCCACCGGCGCTGACAAAAGATAAAGCCCCAGAGAACCAACCGCAGAGGCGTCCGCCTCCGAGAAATGCTACTATAGATGACCCACCTGGTCCTCCTGACCAGGTCAACTGGTGCACTACGTGCAATGACCCGCATTCGGAGGAAGACTGCACTTTGCACCAGCACTACATCCAAACCTTGGCCGGCAGCACTATAGAAGATGATGAGCTGTACATGATCTTGGACGGCGAGGCCAATTTTGCCCTGCCAGAAGAGAATCTAGTGACGCCCGCCAAGGAAGAAAAGAAAGCTGCGGACGCGGCTAAGCCTTTGCAAGTTTACGCGAGAAGAGAAAAATCGCAGCCCAATGGGCTGCCACCGTACAAGCGGCTGTGGCCTTACACAGCCCAGGAGAAGGCGTCCAAAGATAAAGCTCCCGCTAAACCTTCTCCAGAAAAGGCTGTTGCTGTTCCAGCTAAGCCTCCAGCAAAGGCCCCAACTCCCGCTAAGCTTCCTGTACTTCAGCCCCCAGCTGAAACCAAAGAACAAGCCCAGGAGAAGCTGAAGTACCCGTCTCTGACCAAGAGACAGCGAGTTGAGGCCACCCAACAGTACCGAACCAAGTATGAACCGGCTAAACCAGCAAAAGGAGCTAGTACCTCGGGCTACAGCATTGTAGACGAGTTGAAGAGGACTCCTGCCAGAATCAGCATGTACGATGCTCTTCTGCTTCCAGGCCACGTAGATCTGCTGCAAGAATCACTGAAGAACATGAAGAGCGGCAAGCAGATGCAGCCTGCTGTCCTGGTTCAACCTTTGACGATCTCCGCCACCGGGAAGAACAGACCGCCACCCTTTTATCTGTCTTTGCGGATGCAAGGGCACATAGTTCACAACTGCATGGTGGATTCTGGTGCTTCCTCGACTGTAATGCCGAAGGCCGTCTGCGATGAGATCGGGATGGAATACACACGGAATAGCCAAGGTGTGCTGCAATTAGACGGCACCCCTGTCAAGACAATTGGTGTCATAAAGGACATCCCTATCCGGCTGCACAAAGCTCTCGACATTGTGGTCATCCAAGAGGTCGTGATTGTTGACCTGGAGCCTTACTTCGGCATGTGTCTCTCTCGGGAGTTCACTGCGAAGTTGGGCGGGTACCTGTCTCTAGACTACTCGCACATGGAAGTGCCCTTCAAAGGAAGGAGAGCGAAAATTTTCAATGAGAAGCCTTCCCCTTTTCTAGTAGACAAGATACCCGGAGGAGAGATGGATCGCATGGTCCAGCTTGTCGAGGAAGAACCGGTGACGATGAGAACTGACCGAGCAAGCTCTCGAAGTGCTACAGCTTGAAGACGAGTTCTCGTTGCTGGACTTCAATGCCGTAATCGGGACAGAGCAGGGTTGTTACTCCATTAAACAGCCCGAGGAGCTTGACGTGTCAGTTGCGAAAGAAGTAGGACCTGCACCCGAAGAGCTGTGGAAGCTTTTCTTTGACGGCGCGCGTTGCAAGAATGGCGCCGGTGCAGGGGTACTCCTGGTTTCCCCAACCGGAGTCCAGAGGGACTATGCCTACAGGCTGGCTCGGAGCCGTACTAACAATTCGGCGGAATACGAAGCCTCTGTGCTTGGGTTTGCGAAAGGCGAAAAGGCTCGGAATCAAGCATCTCCAAATTTTCGGAGATTCGAGTTAGTGTGTCATCAAGTTATGAATAAATGCACGTCCAAGCATCACTATCTTAGAGCGTACCGTAATCGGGTCTGGGACCTGATGGAATCTTTTGACTCATTGAATGTTAAGGCAATATCGCGTGAGAGAAACAAGCACGCTGATATTCTGGCGTCTGTTGGAGCCAGGGACGTTCCGCTGAAGACGTCGTCCGTAAACCGAAGCCGGTCCGCACCATTTACGGAGCCTTACGTGCTCGATAGGGATACCTTCGCGGCAGGTATTCAGCTGTGACGAGGAGATCGTCACATTCCTGGTTAACGAAGTGTGTGTAATCGAAGGTAGAGACCCTGATGACGAGCAATATGAGGGGTTGATACAGTTACGGAATAATCACGTCCCAAAAGGACTGATTACATTAGAGAGTCTCTTTGATCGGAATGACAGAGCAATATCCCATAGGATCAAAGTAGACCCGAGGCAGTATGCTGACCTGCAACTCGAACCTGGTAAAACCATCAAGGTCGGAACAGACTGCACGTCGGAGGAGCTGGTGCAGATTAGATCACTGTGCCAGGAGTTCCCCGACATCGTGGCCTGGTGCTACGAGGATTTGAAGGGGTATGACAGATCTGTCATCCAGCATACCATCGAGCTAGAGGATGGCGCCAAGCCGTTCCGACAAAAGCAAAGGGCCGTAAATCCAAAGATTGAGGCCATGATGAAGACCGAGCTCTTGAAGATGCTGGAGGCCAAGATCATCTACCCCATCAAACATTCATTCTGGGTCGCGAATTTGGTGCCCGTGAGGAAAAAGAATGGCGACATACGTCTCTGTGTCGACTTCAGAAACCTAAATCGGGCTTCCCTCCGGGACCACTATCCGCTTCCCCAAATTGACCAGATTCTACATATCGTTGCTGGAGCCCAGAGATTTTCACTTTTAGATGGATTTTCCGGCTACAACCAGATTTGGGTCAAAGACGAAGACCAACATAAGACGGCGTTTACCACGAACTGGGGGACATTCGCCTATCAGCGCATGTCGTTTGGCTTATCTAATGCTGGTGCCACGTTCCAAAGGGCCATGGACTTGGCCTTCCGAGAGCTGCTCAACAAGATTATTGTCATCTACCTTGATGACATGACTGTTTTCTCTCACCGACGAGAAGATCATGTTTCGCACCTGCGGCAGATATTTGAGAGTTGTCGAGAATTCGGCATCTCTATAAACCCGAAGAAGTCTGTCTTCGCGGTGAAGGAAGGAAAGCTGCTGGGACATGTCATCTCCGAGGAAGGCCTCGCCATTGACCCTGACAGAGCAGAAGCCCTCGTTCGCTTGCCAGCCCCCACTGATAAAAAAGGGCTGCAGTCCTTCTTCGGTCAGATTAACTTCGTGCGGAAGTTCATCCCGGACTTCGCACAGGTGATCAAGCCCATGGCCGAACTGTTGAAGAAAGATACACCTTACGAATGGACTGATGAGAGAGAGCAAGCCTTCGAGGAAATCAAGGCTCGAATTGCGCAAGCTCCGGTGTTGACAAACCCGGACTACTCCAAGGACTTCATCCTGTATGCAGTGGGAGAACCCGAAAGTTACGCTGCAGTCCTGACTCGGAAGGGAGACGACGGTGAGGAGCGCCCCATTGCGTTCCTAAGCCAAGTGATTTTGCCGCACGAAGAGAAGTACAATTTTATAGAGCGGCAAGTCCATGCGGTCATGAAGTCCCTTCGAAAGTTCAGGCACTTTGTCTCCCAGAGCAAGACCACTGTCTTTGTGATTCACCCCGATGTTCTCAGTTTCATCTTGCAAGGAGAACCGGGTCACAAGAGAGCGGGATGGATTGCCAAGATCCAGGAGTTCGACATCGAAGTACGGCCCACCAAGCTTATCGGAGGCCGAGCCTTGTGTCGGGAATTGGCCCGAGCGCCGTAGCCGGCATCTCCGCTGCAAGTGGGAGGACACGACGACACGCATCTACCTAGCCAACTCCTTATCGGAGGGGAGTGATTGGACGGATGAACCGGTGAGATACTTCGCACCGGAAGATGTCCCGATCACTCGAACGCCTCACAACGAAGGAGATTTCGGCTAGGTGCACTAAGGTACACTCTTCGCCCCGAGGGGCTTTACTTCAAAAACATTGACGGCATCCTGTTGCGGTGCGTCATAAAATCCGACCAGCCTAGGATCCTCGGAGATTTTCATTTCGGGATGCCTGGGGGTCACCATTCTTCAAGGCCAACGGCCTTAAACATAATAAGGGCTGGATACTATTGGCCCACTCTGTTTGCAGACGCGCATGCGGTCTGTGCCAAATGTGATCAATGCTAGAGGTATGCTGGCCGAAACAAAAAAGCACCCCTGTCCCTTCAACCGATTCAAGCCGAAGCTCCGTTCCAGCAATGGGGTCTAGACTTCATTGGGGTGATTTCTCCTAACTCCTCCGCCGGCCACAAGTTTATTCTCACAGCTACTGATTATTTCACACGGTGGACGGAGGCAATCCCGACCAAGAACGCCGACCAAGAAACGGTCATCAGGTTCATTGAGAGCCTGATTACCCGCTTGGGGTTCCGAGTCGATTGTGACAGACAACGGTCCGGGATTTGTAGGCGTCGTACTCACGGAGTACACCAGCAGACTTGGCATCTATCACAAGATGTCTTCTAATTACTACCCGCAGGGGAATGGCCTTGCCGAGTCTACTAACAAGAACCTCCTGAAAATTCTCCGGAGGACCAGTGAAAAGAATAAGCGGACTTGGCACTTACTCCTGAACCGGGCGCTGTGGGCGGACAGAGTTGCGTTCAAGAAATCCCTCAGAACGTCCCCCTACGCGCTCATCTATGGCAAGGAAGCTGTTATGCCATCACACATTGAAATCCCCGCCCTATGGATGATTGATGAAGACAGGAGCAGCGGAGACCCGGTAGATGACAGATTGTGCCAACTCCTGCAGTTGGAAGAAGACAGAGAAAGTGCATACCAGGCCTTCGCGGATCACATTGCAGCCACTCAAGGCTGGTTTGCCAAAGGCACCACTGCTCGAGTTTTCGAAGTCGGGGACCTGGTGCTGAAGTGGGATTCATACAAGGTAAAACCGGGTAATCACGGAAAATTTGATGCTCTCTGGGAGGGCCCTTATCAGATTGCCCGGGTGAATCAGTTCAATGCCTACATACTTTCGGATATGGAGGGTCAGCTCCTCCCCATCCCCGTCAACGGGTTCCACTTGAAGCTTTATCGCTGTTGAAGGCGCCCGAGTGGCCCTTCCTTGTAAAAATTTTTCCTTGTGTTTTTTATTTTTCCCCGCATGTATAGTTTCCAGTTTTAGCTTTCAATTTATTTTTCCTTCTTTGAGCTTAATTGTGGCATGGGAGAGAAAGACAGACTTCGCAGCGAAGTCTGTCGTTGCCCTGCAGGAGGGGCGAAGTTCGGCTATGCAGAGAAAGAAAGGAGAAAAAAGAGCAAAAAATTGACTAAGTGTTGGCCGAAGCCCGACTTCGCAGCGAAGTCGGACTTCGGCCCAGCAGAATTGCGAAGTTTGTTCGAGAAAATGCTGAAGCACACTAAGAAGAAGCTCCGCTCAGCCTTTGACCGAAGTACGCACTGCGCACACCCTTCGTGCGAAGTACGCACTGCGCGCAACTTTTGCGCGAAGTGCGAACTTCGCAGCGAAGCCTGACTTCGGCCAGCGCTCGCACAAAGTGCACGCTGCGCTCTACTCTCGTGCGAAGTGCGAACTTCGCGCGAAGTTCGCACTCGCACCAAGCTTCGGCCGAAGTCCGAACAAAGCCAGCATCGCATTGCGCAGTTCGACCAACGAGCGAAGGTTGCAAAAGGTGTTAAGTGTTAGTGAAGCCTGAAGGCGGCCAAGACCCAGACCGCGCCCGAAGCCTTGGGCGCAGCAAGCAAGCAGAAGAGTTCAAGCACGCGCTTCGCGCGAAGTTCGAACTTCGCCCGAAATTCGGGCGAAGTCCGACTTCGACAGCGAGGTCGGGCCGCGCCCAACTTCGGGCGAAGCCCGGCTGAGCCTAGTTTTCCGGGCAAGTATTGGGACGCAGTTTTAAAAAAAAAATAATAACGAAAAATTCAAAAGCCCCCAAGCTGGGCCCAAGGCGCGCTTGCACTTGTTTTAATGTGGGTTTCCGCACCGAAGGTTTTGTCTTGAGCAGTGTGCCCAAGTGGTGGCAGCAACGTCAGCCATGGTGCAGTCCCCAACGCTGAATTAATGATTGCGCGTTTTTCAAGGAAAAATGCAACCAAAGAAGCATGGCACGTCTGTCGGGGCGCGTTTTTTTCAAACGTTCTCCTGCGCAGCCACCAAGGATTTTAACTCAGCCGACCTACCCCCTCCTGCGTTGCATTAATGGCGCTGTTTTTATCTAGAAAAGGGGGTCAGAAACATGCCAACATTCCAGATTGCAGAGATTATTCCTCGGACAGTGCTAATTATTCCTCTGATAGCGAAATTTGTTGCAGACAGCCTGAACCTATCATTATTGTCGACTCGGAGAGATGGACAAGGGAAAAAGGCCCGTGTCAGCGCAGTCCAGCGAAAGCAGCGAACCAGGGGATTTGCCGCGGCCAAGAGTTTTCAAAGGCAATCCCCCGCCAGAGAAGAAGTCAAAGGCCCGGACGAAGAAGGTACGGCGTGGGCAATCCCCACCACCTCCGGTCAATTACCAGCGGGATATGTGGACGGCTTGTTTTCCATGAGCCTAACTCGGCTGCGAGCGAATGTGGAGAGTCGGGGCGACAAAGTTTCGCCCTCCCATCATTTTGGAGCGGCGTACAAATCAAATCTCTTCGATTCATGTGCCCTCCCGTCCACCAGGTGCCGGAGGTTGATAGACTTAATTGTCAGACACTATAAACCAGCTTCCGGCAAATCTGCAGTTCCGTCGGCAAACCCTTGTTCGCACTGCGCAGGGAGACTGTGCAGCCAGCTTTCGCCCCAGGGCTGGTGTATGACTCCGGCACCATCCTCAGAAAGATCAGTCTGGGCGAACAAGCGGGACGTTTCACGCACACTAAGCGAATGAGGGATTTCCTCAATTCAGAGCTGAACGCCCCGCTTCCAGCCGGACAATGGCCGACTGGCCCCATGCCTTTGACGAAATTTCAGAGCAAGTATCTATATACCATCCTGGCATGGATTCTCGGCTGCGACTCCGATGAGCTGGTGCACCCGTACCAGCTAGCGCTGCAGAATGCCTCCTGTGTGGAGAATCTTACGAACCAGCGGCGCAGCGGAGCGGAAAGCGCCCCATCTCTTTTGACTGGGCAGACTAGCTGGCTTACGCCATTCATTCTAGCCTGTTGAAGATTCAGAAGAGGCAGTCAACCGATTTTCGTTTTAGCTCTGTTCTGGCCTGGCTTTGTTTGTACCATCTGCACCCCCAAATGCCGATCCTGAACCTGAAGAAGGTTAACGAGAAAGGAGAGCCCCGACCCGTCTATAACTGGACGGATGACTTATACCGGAAAGGGTCCTACTACAAGTTCAACTTCAACTTTCTGGGATTCGTCATGTCAGTCTTCACCGAAAGTGAAATCCCCCGTCCCCCGAGAGAAATGACGAGTGCTTTGATAAATCGGAAGCTCGGGGACGTTTCGGACCGACGCGAGGGATTGTGATCGGAATCTACGGATTCAAGGGCAAACCCTATTTGCTGCCCTATTGGTGCTCGAGCATCCGGTCGGGATGGAGGTTGCCCGACAGATGGACTATGTGGAAGAAGAGTTTGGCCTAGGGAAGAAAAGAGGACAGATTTTCCAACACCCTCTTTCCTGGGCCAACGTTGAGATTACTGAGGTAGGAGAACATGTCTACCTAGAGCAAGCGCTGTCCCCGGATTGGCACTGGTTTTTTGCCGCAGCGCTGGAAGTATGACCCTCATGGGATAAGGGGAAAGTTTGCACATTTGTGCCCTCGGGATATAACCGAAGATAGATGCGACGTGGTCCATGTGGACCTTGACTGGGAGATTGAATTAATGGAAGCTTCTCCTCCCTGGCAGGATTTCTACTGCGAGGAGGTGACATATGACCCCAAGCGAAACCCGGACCATCACTTCTCATCTCCAGGGTTCAAAAAATTTTTGTCCAAGATTGCAGGCCTTAACCGGTCTAAAGAAAAGATTACCGAATCGTTGGAAAATGAGATGCCGCACGCGACGACGATAAATCCACAAGGAGAAACCTGGCCGTAGATGACGACTTTTCGGTTCTCTATGACCAGCATCATGACAGTTGGCGGCCGTTCGCATATCAAGGTTACGTTCCCCGAGGCCCCTTTGAGGATTATAAAAGTGGGTCTCCTCCCAAACAGTTGTACACAACGGCAACTGCCAGCGCAGGCACAGCAAGTACCCAGGCCGATCCAATGCAGCCCGTGGCTCCTAAGGCGGCGCCTGAAAAGGCGAAAGAGTTAGTCAAGGCAGCGCCCGAGGCACTCCCTCAGGCAAGAAAAGCGCCAGCGCCGCCAGAAAGCAGACCGGTTGCGGCAGACATTCTGCCAATCAAACCCCAGTACAAGTTTACCGTGGGAGCATCAGCGCCTGCTGCACCTGCTTCTTCTCCTTCCCCTGATCCGACAGTTGTTCCAGAAGAGAAGAAGCGGAGGAGAGTTGAGAAAATCAAGCGACCTAGCTCGATAGTGCAGCGACCAGTCGCAGAGCCGCAGCCGCGTCCTGCCGCCGCAGAGGCAGTTCCTTTGGGCAGTCCCAAGCCAGCCGCCGAGACAAGAAGCGAAGACATCCCCCCGGCATCGGCTCAGGCGGAGCCCGCAGGTACGTTTGTTGCCCCTGTCTCTCTAGTCTCACCCAGTTCTACTTCCACTCAGTCCCCCGCTCAATCTGGGCGAGCCATGACCACATCCTCCTCCCCGTCTCCGCGTCCTTCTAGAGGTCCCCATTCTTTCGATCAGTTTGCTCAAAACCCTAACGTCTCTCTTTCTCTGAGCACAACTCCAAACCCTTCGCCCGAGGTCAGTGCTGAGGCTGTCCGTTCACCGTCACATCCTCCGCCTCAGCCGCTTCAAACCCTCGCAGTGTTAGCCGCTCCCATTTCCATTTCCCGGTCGCCCCCACAAGCGACCGATTCTTCCAAGGTCTGTCCGGTTCCTCCTGGTTCCATTCCCGCAGAGAGACGTCTCAGCAGATCCCTAGGCTGGGGGAACCAGATTTTATGGACGACCTCCAAAACTCAGATGACTTGCCCCTGGCAACGAGAGCCGTAGAGTATTTTGTCTCTTTCCGCCAAGACCTGAAGCGGAGGAGACACGAAGAGATAGCCGCCCCGGCGAAACGCGCAAAGTATGATTTCGGAAGGAGAGTGATTACAACGGAGAAAATAATCCCAATAGTGAAGAAGCCTCTCCGAGAAATGACTAAGGCGGACTACGTGCTCCAGACAAAGGAGAAAAGCTTTGACGACATCAATAAGCAGTATGAGATTCAGACGATCATGCGCAAAGCTGACAATCTCTTTGTCAAGAGTCTGGAGGAGCAGGAAGAACTTTTCGCGTTGCAGGATAAAGTAAGGCAGCTTGAAGAGGACCTATCTAGGTCCACTGAGCAGCTGGAAGCGGCGCGGCAAGAAACAGATGAACTCAAAGCCCAGCTGGCCGCTTCTCAGCAACAAGCCGCAACCGAAAAGAAAGCAGCCTCGGAGCAGATTTCTCAGCTCCAGGAGTCTTTGAAGCAGGCGCAGTCGCAGCTTGCAGAGAAAACATCTCAAGCGACGGTCTTTTCAAAGACAAAGGTTAAGGAAATGAGGGCTGGTTTGCTGAGGGAATGCAAGCCCCATACCTTTAAGGCGATGGCAGTCCTGGACTTCGCATCCAGGATTCAAGAAGTTTCTGCCCAGGGAAAGCCTGTGGTAGAGGAGGCCGAGCGCCAGGCGAAGCAATGGCTGGACCTGGCGGTTAATCTTCAGGAGCGCGAGCGCAACGGCGTCCATTTTTCCCCCGTGTCCTCATTCGCTGCAGAATGGGCAGGTGCAAGGGTGACCTTGCACAAATATTTCAGAAAAGTTGAAGAGGTGAGTGGCCAGACGAATGCTTGACGCATTCACGCATGAAAGAGATATCTGTCTGGCCCCCTTTCACGCTCTTTCAGAACTTGGGTGTCCAGGTTTTGTTGAGAATGGCGAGCTCCTCACCCTAGATCGGGTAAAGAAGAATTGGCAGTCCTTTGAAGCGGATACGACTGAAATTGATAGCTGGATCGAGCCAATTCAAGACAGTCGAGTCACTCAGATGGTGTCCAGATATTCCAAGATCCGCTCCTATTTCCAGGAGTTAGAGAAAAGATACCTCACCATCGACCTGCACGCGGTCGCTGCTTTTCACGGAGCATTAGAAGATATAGCTGACCGCAAGCCATTCGAAGCAGAAGCCTGGCGCTCAGCTCAAGTGGCATACACTCGCATGTGCGAGGCAGAAGCAGGAAATGAAGAGCTTTCGGAAGGAGATTCTGACGAGGCAAGCGACAAAGATGAATCGAAGAACGATTGCCGCAAGGAGAACGATTAGAGCAGCAAAAGGCGGGGGAGGTAAGTTCCTCTCGCACCCAAAGGATGAAGGCATGGATTCTTTGCGCCGAGGCGAGCTCGACACCCCGCGAGCCGCCAGAAATGTTGTCACATTTTGCACGGGGTGCAATGTCTTCAATATTGTTTTGTAACAGTGTTGCTCTTCTTTTCCTCCTTCCGTTTTCCTTCCTTCTCTCCCTTTCCTTTTCTTTGCCATTCTCTTTCTCTCCCCCCTTTTTCCTTGGAGTCCCCCAGTTGATTTTCCAACTTTCCAGCAAGTCTACCTAAAATTGGCTAAGTGTTGGTGCGAAGTTCGCACTTCGCCCAGTCTGGGTGCGAAGTTCGCACTTCGCCCAGTTTTGGTGCGAAGTGCGTACTTCGCCCAGTCTGGGTGCGAAGTTCGCACTTCGCCCAGTTTTGGTGCGAAGTTCGTACTTCGCCCGTTCTGGTGCGAAGTTCGCACTTCGCCCAGTTTTGGTGCGAAGTTCGCACTTCGCCCAGTCTGGGTGCGAAGTGCGTGCTTCGCCCAGTTTTGGTGCGAAGTCCGACTTCGCCCCACTTTCTGGGCGCACCTTGCACTGGCAGACTGGCAGGTCAACACAGAAGAAAGATAAAATGCCGGAGCAGGTCCATATGGCGGCGGACACCGAGTGTTCGCTCGTGCGCGATTCGACTTCTCAACGAGTCGGAATGCGCCCTTGACAGGTGTGCGGTAGGGGAACAAACCCGGAATTTGACCAAGGCTTGAAGGCCTTTCCCGACTGCAATGATTTCTGCACGCGCATCCCAAGGAGCCCCGATCCCAAGCGAAGATGGATAGACTGCCCTCTAAGGCAGGCATGTGTCACACAGCATAACCCATCATCAGACAAGTGTCCAGCTTCGGGATTTGAACCAAGACTGCCGACCAAAAGGGATAAGCATGGACTGCCTGCACCGCCTGCGTTAATAGCCTCATTCAAAGCTGATCTGAGGTTTCACCTGCTCCAGCTACCAGCGAGCCTGCCGACTTGAAGATTTGCCCAGCACTCCGCCACGTAGCTGTCCAGCTTCCAGGAAGACCATGCTTGCGGTACAGCCCGGTCCGACAAAAGGTCAGCATTTGCGGCTCTTTCGCCGCTTCTGTCAGCTTATGTTTGACTGGGACTTTGTGCCCATTAATGTAACGGGTGGGACTCGGGCTATAAAAGCCCATCTTGAATTCATTGTAAAGTGTGGAAGGGGAATGTTTGTTAGGGAACTACTGTGCTTACTGTAACCGTGCTTCTGCTTACAAATACAATCTGTATGCCTGGTTCTATTCTGCTGCTTTTATTTCTTTCGTTTATGCTTTACGCGATTCTGTGTCATGGCTTGTTGATTCACTTCGGCATTTGATGGTCAGGCGCCTTTAGCATTATTTTTGTACTTTTAAATTTCATATAATAGATGTGGTAGCAGTTCCATCAGTTATGTGTGACGTTGCTGGCCCGTATCTGGTGATTGATGCGATCCTCGTCGTTAGTTCCTTGTAGGGAATGTTTGCTAGGGAGCCATTGAAGTCGTGCGGTTAAACTCTCTGCCTAACACATATACACGGCTCTCGACATCTCTAGGTTTACTTTCTACCCTGTCAGTGTACGTATCTGGTGATTGATACGATCCCCTGCTGTTAGTTCCTTGTAGGGAATGTTTGCTAGGGAGCTATTGAAGCTGTGCATACACTGCTTGTGTATCGGAAGTACGCCTAGGTTTTGCAGTTCCTTGTCATGCTCTGTGTTTGTATGCAGTGAGTAGCGGTGATTGGTGTGTTCCCGTACTGTTAGTTCCCCCCACCAACCTTTGGACATATTTGTAATCTCTTTCTGTACATTTGTCTCTTTCAGTTCATTTATTTCTTTCCTGTTCCCTTTAGCTTAAATTAGAACCCCCCCCAAAAGGAGCCGGCCTTCTCCGGAGATTGGCTCGGAGAACATCTCTTCCTTCCGGCCTTTCATGCTGGTGGGCGAATCTGGGCGCATTAACCCAAAATCCTTTCCTCATGGCAGATTCGTAACCAACAGGTGCTTCGCCAGATTCTAGTTCAGGGCTTTGCTTCCCAACAGGTGTGGACCGAAGTAGGGAGGATAATCATGTATGAATGCTTCGCCCGAAGGGGCCCTAAAAAACTGCTTCGCAAAGATCGTATACCGAAGCAGATGTCTCCTGCAAAAGCATGGCTTCTACCCTTTTTATCGCTTCACCAGGGATGTAGGCTGAATGCTGCTTCGCAAAAGATTTTTTCCAAAGCGGCGGATGATTGCCGATGGACTACAAACTACTTCTCTGCGAACTACTCCAACAACATTAATTCGGAAAGGTTTCGGCCGAAGCTGATTCCTACCTTAGTATATTTTCTTAGCTTTTCGGGGGAAGCAAGGCCTTGGATGGAGAAGCTTCGCACAAAAGATGGCCGAAGCAGATGCTTCGCAACGGCTTAGGGCGAAGTAGAATTCACCGGAGAACTGGTTCACCAGAGGAGGGGCCAAAGCGGGTGCTTCGCTAAAATTTTAGCGAAGCACTTTCACACACACAGAAAATTTTAGCAATTTGCTCTTGCCGCTTTGCAAAATTTTCACCCGAAGTGACTGTTTTGGCAGCTTCGCCAGCGAAGCTCCTTCTATGCCTTAAGAAATTTTGGGGCTTCTATCTGGGCTCTCCTGTTTTTTCTTTGCGAAGCTGTCCTCCTTTCTCCTGCGAAGCTTTTTAACCTGGTTTGCTCCGTGGGCGAAGCTCTTACATATATGGCTTATGTACAAAGGGGATAAAAAATGAAAGCCAAAATTGCTGCAATACTTGAAAATATATAAAAGCAAGGGAACAAATTCATGAAAACTAAGAGAATACTTTACAAAATATTTATTTTCACTACCCCTTCAAGCAATGTGACAGAATTGTCAACAGTAACTGTGTTAGTTGATAGTGGGGCAACCCACAATTTCATAGACTCAGCACTAGTTGCTAAGAGGGGTTGACAGACAAAGCCATTTGAGGGCTTTAATGTTATGGTGGCAGATGGGTTTCATATGACTTGTACCCAGCGTATTCCGCAGCTTAATATTACCTTAGGTAATTACACTGTCACTGATGATTTCTATGTTGTGGATTTGGGTGATACTAATGCCATTCTTGGCATACAGTGGCTACATTCCCTTGGTAAGTGTTGTCACATTTTGCACGGGGTGCAATGTTTTCAATTTTTGTAAGAGAGCTGCTCTTCCTTCTCCCCCCTTTCTCTCTGTTCCCTACATTCTCATTCTTCTCAAAATTGACAGCACTTGCCCTGAAAAATGGCTAAGTGTCAGGGCATGCTGAGGAGTTCGGGTTTTTTCGGGCCATAAACAGGGGCGATAAAATGGACAAAATGAGCCCTGGATATTTTATTATTGCAGATCTTCTCGCAAGCTTTCCAACGATATATTATAATAGGCGATCGGGTCAGCGGATCAAAAGTTATGGCCTCGGGAAGCTGAACCAGGAAACCCAGTTTTTGGTGCGAAGTGCGCACTTCGCCCAGTTTTGGTGCGAAGTGCGTACTTCGCCCAGTTTTGGTGCGAAGTGCGTACTTCGCCCAGTTTTGGTGCGAAGTCCGACTTCGCCCCACTTCCTGGGCGCACCTTTCACCGCAGAGTGGCAGGTCAATACAGAAGAAAGATAAAATTCCGGAGCAAGTCCATATGACGGCAGACACCAGTGTTCGCCTGTGCGCAGTTCGACTTCTCAACGAAGCCGGAATGCGCCCTTGACAGTGTGTACGTAGGGGAACAAACCCGGAATTTGACCAAGGCTTGAAGGCCTTCCCCGACTGCACTGATTTCTGCACGCATCCCAAGGAGCCCCGATCCCAAGCAAAGATGGATAGATTGCCCTCTAAGGCAGGCATGTGTCACACAGCATAGCCCATCATCAGACAAGTGTCCAGCTTCGGGATTTGAACCAAGACTGCCGACCAAAAGGGATAAGCATGGGCTGCCTGCACCGCCTGCGTTAATAGCCTCATTCAAAGCTGATCTGAGGTTTCACTTGCTCCAGCTACTAGCAAGCCTGCCGACTTGAAGATTTACCCAGCACTTCGCCACGTAGCTGTCCAGCTTCCAGGAAGACCATGCTGCGGGTACAGCCCAGTCCGACAAAAGGTCAGCATTTGCAGTTCTTTCGCCGCTTCTGTCAGCTCATGTTTGATTGGGACTCTGTGCCCATTAATGTAACGGGTGGGACTTGGGCTATAAAAGCCCATCTGAAATTCATTGTAAAGGGTGGAAGGGGAATGTTTGTTAGGGAACTACCGTGCTTACTCGTAACCGTGCTTCGCTTATGAATACAATCCGTATGCCCGGTTCTGTTCTACTCGTCTTTATTCTTTTATGTCTGTCTTACATTATATGCCTTAGGCCCACTTGTGTCGCGGCTCGTTGATTCATTTCGGCATTTGGCGATCAGGTTCCTCTAGCATTGCTTGTTTAAAGCACCTTATGTACTTCATTAATTTAAAGCATTCATAATAAATTTGGTAGCAGTTCCATCAGTTATGTGTGACGTTGCTGGCCCGTATCTGGTGATTGATGCGATCCCTTGCTGTTAGTTCCTTGTAGGGAATGTTTGCTAAGGAGCCATTGAAGTCGTGCGGTTAAACTCTCTACCTAACACATATACCCGGCTCTGACATCTCTAGGTTTACTTTCTACCCCCGTCGGTGTACGTATCCGGTGATTGATACGATCCCCGCTCGTTAGTTCCTTGTAGGGAATGTTTGCTAGGGAGCTATTGAAGTCGTGCATACGCTGCTGGTGTATCGGAAGTACGCCTAGGTTTTGCAGTTCCTTGTCATGCTCTGTGTTTGTATGCAGTAAGTAGCGGTGATTGGTGTGTTCCCGTACTGTTAGTTCCCCCCCACCAACCTTTGGACATATTTGTAATCTCTTTCTGTACATTTGTCTCTTTCCGTTCATTTATTTCTTTCCTGTTCCCTTTTGCTTAAATCTAACCCCCGCAAGGAGCCGGCCTTCTCCGGAGATCGGCCCGGAAGGCATCTCTTCCTTCCGACCTTTCAATGTTGGTTCGCGGGTCCAGGGCGCAATAACGACAAATCCTTTCCTCGTGGCGGATTCGTGACCAACAAGAAGTATTCTCAGAACTTTCAGACCATGGAACTCAAGTTCAGGAGTGATGGGAAGAAGGTAGTTTTGAGGGGGATGTCAAATGGTGCTCCCAGGATCGTTTCAGCGAAGAGGATGGAAAGTATTTTCCATCATGGTGATATTGCTTGGGCAGCCAAATGCCTAATTTCTTCTAAGGCATAGGTGGACAACAATACACAATATTCGGTGGATATACAGGTTGTGTTGGATAAGCACGATAAGGTTTTCAGTGAGATTCCGCCAGGGAGACCACCTGATAGAGGCTTTGAGCATACTATTGAGTTGGAGGAGGGCTCCAAGCCCGTCATCACGACCCCATACAGACACCCCAAGAAGTTTAAGGAAGAGATAGAAAAGGCTATCAAGGAATTATTGGACATGGGGCATATTAGACCCAACTCGAGTCCCTTTGCTTCTTTTGTTGTGCTGGTAAAGAAGAAGGACGGGACAATGAGAATGTGCATAGATTATCGTGCACTAAATAAGAAAACAATTAAGAACAGATACCCAATCCCCAAGATCGATGAGTTGTTAGATGAGTTGCATGGTGCAGTTTATTTCTCGAAGATTGATCTTCGATCTGGGTATCATCAAATCAGAGTGCGGGAACAGGATATTCATAAGACAACTTTCAGGTGTCACTATGGACACTATGAGTTTCTGGTTATGCCATTTGGGCTGACCAATGCTCCCGCGACCTTCCAGTCATGCATGAACCACATATTCAACAAGCAGTTGAGGAAATTCTTGCTAGTGTTCTTTGATGATATACTAATCTATAGCAGAACTTGGGAGGAGCATCTGAAACATATTGATGAGATTCTTGGCATTATGGAAGCACAGTCCTTGTATGCAAAAGCTTCTAAATGCGAATTCGGGTTGACAGAGATCCTCTATTTGGGGCACGTCATCAGTGCTAAGGGTGTGCAAGTGCATCAGGAGAAGATACAGGCAATACTTGATTGGCCACCTCCGAGGACTCTTACGGAGCTGCGAGGTTTCTTTGGGTTATGCAACTATTACAGGAGGTTTGTAAAGGGCTTTTCTAAGTTAGGTGCACCCTTGACAGATCTCACAAAGAAAGGGGCTTTCAAATGGACAGATGAGGCTCAACGGGCATTTGACAAGCTTAAGGAGGTGATGAGCTCTTGTCCAGTATTGGCTCTTCCCGATTTCACTCGTCCATTTGTGTTGGAGTGTGATGCTTCAGGCGAGGGGATAGGAGCAGTGATTATGCAGGATAGGCACCCCATTGCCTATGAGAGCCAAAAGCTCAGGGATGCAAAGAGGTTGTATTCCATCTACGACAAGGATATGCTAGCCATCATGCATGCGTTGGCAAAGTTTAGACAATATTTGGTAGGTGGAAGATTTGTGGTCAGGACGGACCATAACAATTTGAAGTACTTCCTAGAACAGAAGGATTTGAATGAACGGCAGCAAAAGTGGGTCAACAAAATTCAGGCCTACGATTTTGACATTGAGTATGTTAAGGGTAAGAAGAACGTTGTTGTCGATGCCTTATCCAGGAGACCTGCAGCACTTTCCTTGGCAGAAATTTCAGTGGATTGGAAGGCTCACTTGTTAGTTGAGTATTCCAAGAACACTTTTGCCAGTAAGGTAATGGATGGTAAGGTGCAAGATGACAGGTATAGGGTGATAGATGACATAATCTACTACAAGGACAAAATCTTCTTGGTTCCCGGGTCAAAACTCAAAGAGAAGATTTTACGAGCTATCCATGACACACCCCTTGCAGGACATCCTGGTTATTTCAAAACTTACAGACAGGTTAGGGAGAGGTTCTCTTGGAAGGGCCTCAAGGATGATGTCTTGCGGCATGTGAGGGAGTGCATGACTTGTCAGCAGAACAAGTCAGAGCATACTTTCCCTGCTGGGTTGCTTCAGTCGTTGCCTATTCCGGAGCAGAAATGGGAGAGTATATCTATGGATTTCATAACCGGTCTACCCAAGGTACAGGGCAGAGATTGCATTTTTGTAGTTGTGGATCGATTGACTAAGTTTGCCCACTTTTTCGCCATCTCCTCGGAGTATAAGGCACCTCAGGTTGCAGATTTATTTTTTAGAGAGGTGTTTAGACTCCATGGGTTACCTAAGACTATCGTCAGTGATAGAGATAGTCGTTTCCTCAGTGCATTTTGGCAGGAGCTCTTCAGATTAGCTGGCACAAAATTGACTCCTAGCACCAGTTACCACCCTCAGACGGATGGACAGACAGAGATTGTCAACAAATGGGTTGAGGGATATCTGAGGAACTATGTGGCGGGGCAGCAGAAGGCTTGGATTAGGTGGTTGCATATGGGTGAGCACTGCTACAACACCACCTATCATATGTCGATTGGTATGACACCATTCAAGGCATTGTATGGTTACGATGCTCCCACATTTCTAGACTTAGCTTTTGGCGATAGTAGAGCCCCCAAAGCTAAGGATTGGATCCAGGAGAGTCGGGATATTCTCAGGAATCTTAAGGAGAATTTGCAGAGCGCACAGAACCAGCAGAAGATTTATGCTGACAGGCACAGGATTGAGCGGAGTTTCGAGGTTGGGGACTTAGTTTTCTTACGACTGCAACCATACAGACAATCTTCATTGAAGAAGAGCGGAGCAGAGAAGCTGAAACCCCGTTTTTATGGCCCTTACAGGATTGTTCGGAGAGTGGGAGAGGTTGCCTATGAGTTGGAGTTGTCGGATAGTAGCAAGATACATAATGTTTTCCATGTTTCGTGCCTCAAAAAGGCACTAGGGCAGCAGGTTATTTCTTCTACAAAGCTTCCACCATTGGATGAGGAGGGCAGGTTGGTTTTAGTGCCACATGAGATACTGGATGTCAGAGAGAGAAAGTTGAGGAACAGAGTCATCAGGGAGTATCTTGTTCGATGGAGAGATCTACCGATCGAGGATGCCACTTGGGAGGGTGATCAGATTTTGCAGCATCCTAACCTGCAATTGCTTGAGGGCAAGCAATTCTGGGAAGGGAGGATTGTCATGTCCCCTTCCGATGTGTAACCAGGAACCGTTAGCTTATTCAATTCCCCTAAACTAATTTGTGTGAAAGGGAATTATTTTTAAAATAATTATTTTAATATTCTCCGTTTTTTACTTTTGACGGAAATATTATTTAATTCATTTAAATGTGGAGCTCAATGATATATTTTAATAAAGTGAAATTAAATTAAAGAGCGGGAAAAAAAGGAGATATAAGGGAAAAAAGGAATTCATTTTGAGGTTATGCTTATGTTATTTTCTCTTATTGGAATTTTTGGAGAGCTTCTTCGAAAATCAAACCCTCGGACGAAACCCCGTGGGAGAACCAGTTTCGACAATGTAATATTATGCCCTAGTTGGTCAATTGGAGAAATCACCCAGGTTTCTCAACGAGCATTCACAGGAAAATCTACCATTGTTGGAGGGCGTTTTCTGCAGGGTCGATCAGATATAACCTAAGCCTACATCGAACTATATTCTGGGCGTCGTGGAAATTGAAGGTGACGTGGAGGACTTGTATCATACACCATCGATTTCATTTGCTCGACTTGCTTTATACCGACCACCGCCGACTTGGATAGTGGAGTCTTCCTTGGTCGACCGGTATTCATACTAGCCGCGCGAAACCTTGGGTGACCACGGTTTTCCATATCGTCGCCATTTTCTATATGCTCGGCCTCCTTGTACTAGTTGTCCAGCATCTGGAATGTAACAGGTCAGAAATATTGTTTATTGTTGGCATTGAATGAATGATAAAATATATATATATATATAATATTTAGCATTAATGAATTCGGTTCTTTTTCACATAATTATCTCCATTATAAGTATGTGAAACTTGCAACTATCGTCAATATATTTAAATATGGTTGAGCACAACTTTGGTTATTGTGAAAGTTGGGAAATATATCTATAGCAGTATTAAGGGTGTCACAATAATGAGTTTTTGATGTTGGGTCTGCACACAATCCATCCATAAAATCGATAAAAAAAAAAATTTGCTTAGTAAATTGTCTAGGCTATTACAGTTTCGGCTTCACCCAAGGAACAAAACAAGCAAATACGCTCCTTCGTCGGAAGATGGTGATCTCACTCAATCCGGAGTTGGTGTAAACACACCTTGAGTTGCCCAATTGAGATCCGAAGACTATGCATTGTGTGTTGCTGAAGGTGTTGGAGAGGAACTATTCTGCCCTCTTGAATCTGTAAGAAGTGCTCATAGTAAAAAGACAGCTTGGGGGAAAGAGGGGCAACAGGAGAGATTCACGTGAATCTAGTATACTGGGGACTAACATCCTTCTGGATCTCATGAAGCACCTTCTCCTTACTAAGCCGAGAGGGAGGGAGAACACCCAAGGAATAAGGGGGGAGCCTTTCTATCTATATTTCAATGCTGGCCATGAGGGCAAAGACCTGAAAATACCAGCACCTCCGACCTCCCCGAGAACTCGAAGAGAGTTCCATCGAGGAGCAAAGAGCGAGGTAAGGGTACCGCCTGCAACCCGCAGGGGTATCCCCTAAAGTACATATCCTGTGAAGATAACCGATAATCAAGAAGATAATCTCAAGCTGGAGAGGAGAGGCCCCAAACTCTGCCAGAATAATAGAACGGGGGACTATGCCCTTGCAATGAATGAATCGCCGAAGAAAGAGTGTTTGTACTCGTTCAACTCGTGACCACTCAGTCGGGCCAAGACTAGGACCCCAAACCACTGATCCATAAGTAATAGTTGGCTTGACCAAGGCGTGAAAGATCCTCATCTTCACAGGTATATCCTGAAAATGTTCTTTGAAACAATTCCTCTCTAACAAAGACAGAGCTACATACCCCTTACACACCCTGGCCTGGGCGACGGGTTTCATACCAAAAGTGGGACCAGTGAAGAGAACCCCTAAGTACACATATGAGGTGGCGATCTCAACCTCTCGACCTTGGAAAAAGAAGTGGAGATGAGATAGGGCCTCTTTGGTAGTATTGAACACCATAACCTTGGTCTTAGAAAGATTCACCGTCAACTGTCTCAAGTCACAAAAAGTGGCAAGTGTGTCCAGATGACGCTGAAGCCCCTCAGGGGAGGAGGCCAAAAGAACGTCATCAGCAAAGAGGAGAATAGAAATCAGCACGTAGTGGAGAAGGAAACCATCCTCTGCGTGGGTGTTCTCCCTAATATAAGTGTCAAACTCATCGATGAAGATCCCAAAAAGTGTCACTCAACCCCTGTTTCACTCAACCACCATTATCTTCTTTGTGCATATACATCCTTTTGGTTAAGGAAAACTTGTCCAGCATTATACACTGGTCCATGAATGACAGCAAATCATATCCTGCTGTCTATGCCTGGTAATGGAAAAACAAGTTACCCAATAGCAATAAGTTGGACTCCAAATAGCATTCACTGTAAAAAGATGAGATCAAATTCAAACAACCACCTTGTCTGTTACAGGATAGCAAAGCAAAAGAAAATTCTCAATATATCACTCTATATAGGTAGTCATTGGCATTTATCTAATCCCTTTTGCTACTTTTAAGTGCAAAGCAAAACAAATTTTTAATAGGTGTCTGTATGTATTTATTTATTTATTTATTTATTTATTTATGTATCAAGAGATTACTAATTGGTTATGGTTTTATTAGTTTCACTTGTTTTAGTGTCACTTGTTTTATTGTTGTTCCTGCACTAACTGTTCCACTTTGTATGCTGCTCTTTTGTATAATATAAATCCAATATATATTTTAGAAACCATTTTGGTTCCAAAAGACTTTGTGTGCCCAATACTACTCAGTAAACTGCTATTGTTCACCATCTATATAATGGTGTGGCATGGTGGCTTCTAGAGTGGGGCATGGCCTGCCTTACTTCATTTGAATTGATTCACTAGATATTGGCAAAGGCTTCCTTTGTTCCCAACATTCATGAAGCCCACGTATGTTTTGGTTCTACAAGAAACATCTTGCATGAACAGAAACAAGACCAAAACAAAGGCAACACGGCCTCACATCTGACCAAAGGCTAAATCAACATAGTACCAAAGGAAATTTCCTACAATGATAATGTTTAGATCAGAGGAAAGTATATTAGCATCTAGTGAGACTTAGAAGGCCTCTTTGAGGTCAAGTTTGTACCCAAACAAAATTTGAGAACTTAAATGTCAATCTTTTAAAGCTTTTTAACTCTATACTTCTCATCTTTTTATTCACAAATACATTTAATGTATCTAGAACATATCCATCAAGATGAAAAACTTTCTCGTATTTGAAAGAGGCAATTTGAAACACACCTTATGCATAAAACTACCCTACATGGATATCAAAAATGTACCTTACTAATTGGGTAAGTAACAGGAAAGAACACAAAGAGCAACACATGAACAATTGGTGCCATTGCTGCTCCAACTGCCAGGCCATAGCGAGAACAGACAGCTTGAGGAAGGATCTGAAGTTCAAACAAGTTAATTCGCAAGCATAGAAGTTAATTGTACAGAGAAAGAACAAACAAGATATATCTATTGAAGTTAAGAATGAAAGAGTGGCCAAACTCACCTCCCCAAACATCAGAATTAAAGTAACAGATAATAAAATAGCTCCCCAGGCAGGGACTAGTGAATCAAGAAAAATTGGCAGAGCCTACACAGAAAAATAAGGAACAACCAACTTAAAAGCATCATGGGAAAACAAATATGCTATACATGCATGCATTTGGAAAATTTTGAATCATCATTTGATTGAGGAAGAAACGACATCCACACCTCCATGGCCATCGAGTTTCCAACCAACAGGGTGCAAAGTAGCAAATGTTGATTCTTCACCACAGGTAGGATCTTTGCTGTCATGTAAGTATATAAATAATCTACAGTTAGCTTCATCAAAACATTTAGGGCACTAGAAGATCAAAATCACAAATGCTAAATATCATTAAAAGGAAACATAAGACCATTGTCTTTGTTTTATTATAAAGGGAAAGAACGATATATATATATATATATATATATATATATATATATATATATATCAATGATCATATGCAAGACACACACCCACACACACAGAGACAAATTGGAAAAACCTATGTGGAGAGTTCAGAACATGTCTAGCCATAGCCAAGATAATAAAAACCAAATAAGAATTCAACAACCATTACATTCCAACAGAGCCACCATCAAATCTTGAAAATAATTACCTTCTTACTATACCAGTGGACTAAGACAACATTTAACAGGAAAGATGGAGGTAAATCCTACAACATGGTATATTCTTCTATTAAGAATGATTGAGGCAACAATGATGACTATATATAATTATGATGGACCTCATTCTTTTATATGGTCGTTACAAACTACTTGATTCTTAACAGTGGAATTAATGTCAGTCTGGAAAAAGGATCTATTACTCTAGAGCTTGTTCCGAAGCACTCAAAAGTAAACCATAGAACCTTGACAAGGTTAAATCAACTTTAATTATTTTCATTATTACAGCCTCAAATTCAGCAATGAGGTATATGGTGGTGTAACATATAGCCGAGGGGTCTTCAATAACCGTACATGATAGTGCACTGAGAAGAAAACTGAACCAGTCGAGTAGCTGCATAATCAGCTACATAGGTAGAAATCACAACTCATGACATCAACTTGACAACATTTTAAAAGAATTTTCTTAGAAGGGACTAGTTAACTTTAATGGCATAATGATAATGAAATTGAGTAGACCACTCAAGAAAGATAGATCTCGCACAATTGCCAAATGTTATGTCACAACAGCATGAAGCCTACAAGGTAACAAGACAATTTAAAATGATTTGAGACTCAAGAGCAACCCTCCTAGAGGCCGAAGCAAGATAGATCTTGCATGAGTAAAGTTATGACACAGTAGCATGAGGCCTACATAGAAAAAAACAATTTGAACATAAAAGATTTGAAAGAAACTCCTAAAGACCCTCATTGTCAAGTGACAACTTTTTCCCACTAGATTTCCAAAGCTGGAACTGAAGGATGAAATGAAAAACAATAATAGCTAAATATATAATCTTCAAAAATGCATTATCTACGCAAGTCTCCCTTTATATGGAAATTTTGAGAGAGCAAGAAAAAAATGAAATAAAATAAATTATACTATTGTTCACAAATGACCAATTTAGGTCAATGGGATTTCAACATACAACATTAACAAAGCAAATAGTAAGAGAATAAGGTAAGATAAGATAGGAGAATTCTATAAATGTCCTCGTATGGCCAATGTAGGCCAATAGAAGTCCCAAAAAAGAGTTGTTACAATGCACTGTAGTAACCAAAAAAGTACTAGAAAATAAGCTAAACTAGAGTAAAAAACTAAGGTAAATTACATTAAAGTGGAACAATTGTATAGCATCAAATTACAACCTCAAGGGTTGGACCCACAAATGGGTAAACCCTAATATGCTGAAAATAACGATGAAGAAAAGAGAGAACCAGCAATCAAGGCGAGAGAGGGAGAGGGGAGGGGGATTTTATTAATGTCCACAGATGGCCATAGTAGGCCAATGAGACTTATTGAAAAGAGCTGTTACAAATTACAATGCACTGTAGTAACCAAAAGTACTACAAAAATATGTTAATCTAGAGTAAAGAATCTAGTGTAAACTACTCTGAAATGGAACAGTTGTATGGAATAAAATTATAGCCTTGAGGGTTACCCAGAATGGATAAACCTTAACATGCTAAAAGTAATGATTAAGAGAGAGGTAGGAGTCGAGATACAACAAATATTGAAAGAAACTCCACTAGATCCAAGCCCCAACATTAATCTAAAGTGGGATGTAAAGTAGAAGTGCATTTATCGTCATCACCAACTATCTAAAGAGGGCCAACACAAGATCTAATGATGCTCCTAGGATAATGGGTAGAACTAATAGGGCCTAGCTGGATAATCAAGGAAAGACATGGAGTTCAACCCCTCAAGCTCTTCTAGCATCCATGACTGTGGAACCAATAGAAGAGGAAAAGAAATTCATAAATTGCTTTTGTCTACAACTCCTCAATATGTGAGGGGTGGTCAAAATCTAATCTTGAAGAACTGCAATCCTATCTCACCTCAAGCAAGAAGAGAGAACTGAAGCCCTAGTAACCACTTATGTATGCACACAAGGGCACATAGATCTGTCATTAACATTTTGGATAGTTGTAACTTCAAATGAATGATAAGTGAAACACTGAAGTGATTACATAAGTGAAACACTGAAGACATTATTCTCAACTGCGGACATAAAGTGAAACACTGAAGTGATTAGTCGAGTAGAAGTTTGTCTCCCTCATAAAAACTGATGACGAAGAGTGATAAATTCCCTAAGATATAGAGCCAAGATCTATTACGAAACTCAGCAAGTTTTATAAAAACTTGTCGAGTTCGAGTCCAAGTCGGTTTTGCCAAGTCACTCAGGCTTGTCTCAGCGAAATTCTTTGACTTGGTCAAGTGTTTTTTTTTTTTGCCAGTCGAGTACTCGAGACTTGTGAGTAAAAAAACAAATCGTCAAGTCCTTGAAAAAACTCAATCGTCCGCACAAACATAGAGGGAAACGACATAAAAAGTTTTTTTTTCAAATTGTCTTCATTTTTGCTGTTCTAAGTTGCAGAGAGAGCAGAGACAAGCTGAAACCAGACCAACAAAAACACTAAATTGCATCCTAAATCCAAATTTTTTTCAGTTTTAAAGAATCTAACAGCCACCTAAAGGCCACCCAACTATTTCATCTAAGGTAAAAAAACTCAATTTCAGCTGTCGATGCTTAAACCCTAGAGCATTTTTTTTTTTAAGTTTTGGGCATTTTTTTCTTTTTTTAAGTTTCTAACTAATTGCAACAGCCACCCAACTGTTTCATCTGAGGTAGAAAAACTCGGTTTCAGCTGTCAATGCTTAAACCCTAGGGCATTTATTTTTTCTTTTTTTAAGTTTCTAACTAATTGCTTGTTGTTTCCATGTGCAGCCACATCAAAATGACGGGGAAAAGAGATGCAGCGTGGAAGTATGCAAGGGATGGGGAAAAGAAAGGGGAGGTTTACAGCAATTTTTGTGGTGAAAAAAATTCATGGAGGCATAAATCGCATAAATACCACTTGGCAGGGAAACAAGGCCATAATGCCAGGTTATGTTCAAAGGTGCCTATCGAGGTTGAGAGGGAATGCAATGCCCTCCTATCAAACTACACTTAGAGAAAAGAACTAAAACGAAGAACAAGCGAGGCCATGGCTACCCACCCTTCTCGACCTTGTACAGAGGGTATTGGCAACACCTATCACTGGTTTTACCACTAGAGTGGGTCCAATCCATCAATTACACACTCGAGTGGGACAGAAGAGTCCTATTTTGTGGAACGTTCTGTGCCAAAGTCACAATCCACGCTTGAGGGTATGACCGCGTGAAACGTGGAGAGGCACAAGGCTGTGAGGAGGGCTTGTCCAAGTTTCTGGTTTTTTTCCAACTTTCCCTTCAATGTGGCGAGGTCTCCATATTAGCCAAGGATGGTAGATGCCCTAACAATTTGTGACGCAGGATTTAAGCCGCCAACTTTGGATGATTTTAGGGGCCCTCTCCTTCGTGAATCTATGGAGGATATTTAGGTGTTAGTTGAAGAGCAAGGCAAGGTATGGAGGAAGAGAGGTTGCACAATCATGTCCGATGGGTGGATCAATGGGAGATCAGACATTAATTAATTTTTTGGTTTCTTCTACAGGAGAAATTGAATTCCTCAAGTCAGTGGATGCATCAACACAAGTTAAGAGTGTTGATATGCTTGCACGGTTGCTAGAGGAGGTTGTGTTAGAGGTGAGGTAGGAGAAAGTTGTCCAAGTTATCACAAACAATGCAGCGGCATATGTAGCAGCCAATAGGATGTTGGAGGAGAGATCACCATTTTTTGGACACAATATGCAGCCCATTGTCTTGATTTTCCACTCAAAGACATTGGGAAATTACCTTGGGTGTCGAAGGTTGTACAGAAGGTCAAATGTATTATGAAATTTATCTACAACCATACCTGGATCCTCCAGATGATGAGGCAATTTACTAGTAGGAGGGAGCTAGTGCGGTTGGCCTAGAGTTACATGCTTCGCCACAAACTTTGTTACATTGCAAAGCCTCTTTGATGCAAAGGGGGCATTAAAGAGGATGTTTGTAAGCAAGAAGTGGAATGCCGAAGATGTTGCTAGATACAGACTCTCCAATGAGGGCCAGAAGGTGTATGACTATATCTTTGAGGAGGCCTTCTGGACAGCCATGGATGAGGCAATCAAGGTACAAGACTAAGTTTTTTATTTTATTTTATTTTTTATTTAAATTATTTTTCCATTTGCAAATTTTGAATTGTAAATTGTTTTTTATTGTAAATTATTTTCCCATTTTTTATTCAGGTGTCAAAGCCTTTGGTGAGGGTTCTTCGTCTTGTTGATGGAGAAAAATCACTAATGGGATATGTATATGAGGCTATGGATAGGGCAAAAGAGGCAATTGCCTCGGTTTATAATTATTTCAAGCCTAGATACAATCCCATTTGGGAAATTATTGACCAGCGATGGACTTCTCAACTCCATAGCCCACTTCATGCAGAGAGGTTCTACCTCAAACCCAAATTTTTTTATGATGATTCATTCAAGGCCGACTATGAGGTGATGTCGGGCCTTCAACAATGCCTTTGACCGGATGGTGCCAAATGAGCAAACCCACAATAAGATACAGGATGAGTTGCAAGATTATAAGATATGTGAGTGCATCCTTTTCACACCCACGCAGTGCATTCGAGCAAGGTCAACTTTGATGCCAGGTAACCCTCGTCGAATTATTATTGATTTTGTCTGTTGATTTTGTTTTAAAATATAATCTCAATTTACAATTATACATGAATTATTAAATTTCCTTTTACTTGTTTTTTTTTAGATTTATGGTGGGAGGACTTTGGTGCGTATACGCCCAATCTACAATGCTTTTCCATCAAAGTTTTATGTCAACCATGCAGCGTCAGGTTGTGAACGCAATTGGAGTATGTTTGAGCACATACACTCCAAGAAGCGCAACAGACTCACTCAACAAAAGTTGAATGATCTTGTTTTTGTTCATTACAACCTTCGCCTCCACCATAAAAAAATTGGGAGAACAAATTACAAAGAGATTAATTTAGACGAGATTGATCCATCATCTGAATGGATCACAGTGTCAGAGGAGCAGCAATAGCAAGAGCCTTTCTTTTCCATGGATGATTTTGAAAACCTAGTGGAGGAGTTAGTGGCAAACGCACAAGAAGAGGCACGAGCACGGACACAGCCACAAAGAGAGACTAGAGCTTTTGCTAGGGCAAAGGGCAAAGGCATTGCAAGATATGGATAGTGGGCCTATTGAGGCATTGTCATGACACATTTTGTAATTTGTACCATTCTCTATTATAATTTATTAGCAATACAAGAATTTTTAAGTGTGTTTTGTGACTTTCATGTGTAGTTTAAGCGTGTATCAATTACAATATTAATTTTGGATTTGTATAATGTTAATTTATTTTTTTTCTTCAATTGGTTATATGGGATTGAAACGGGCCCCATCCGTATTACATCATCACCACATAGTGGTATTACAACAAAGCTTGGATATTATCCATGTATCGTTTGGCAAGATTTGAACCTTGGTCTCCTCCTTAAATGATGAGGAATCTAACCGGTTGAGCTAATACCACTTGATAATATAATGTTAATTTATTGTGATAAGCATGAAAAAACTTTTTTCCAATGAAAATGCATTTTCTTAGGATTTTTTTGGCCGAGTTTTTCCCCTTTTTTTGTGAGTCCGAATCCGAGTCCTGATTCAGCCTTGCCGAGTTTTTGTCAAATCTGAGTTTCTCAACTATAGAGGCAAGCATCTTTGGCCAAGATAGCTGAAAAACGTGGCAAGCAATCCACCTGAGTCTCCATAAAATCAATACTACCTCCCTTGAGTTCCATAATAAACAAGACACCTGAAGATGAAATGTTATTCAATATCCAACTCCTAAATAGAGCAAAGATGACATACTCTTTCCTCTTGAGGAATATGATGGTTTGTCTCCACCCACAATTGATGTGAGCATACTCTGTGCTGACCAAGAGGAATCATAATGCGATGTGTCCAATGTCACTAGACATAATTAGAACAAGTAATAATACCTTTTTCAATCCTCATGAAATGTTTAGTGGAGATGGCCAACTTAGAACCAAGAAGTCGAGATAGAAAGACCCAAGTGATTTGAATATATTGTCAATAAACATAACCTCTAACTAGTTCATTAATTACCCTTTTATCAAGAAGGTGGGGAGAAGTATTTAAAAAGTATTTGAATGGAGGTAATCGATCTATGAAGATGTCAACTAACTAAAGAAGAAAAATAACTTCTAAGTACTATCCATGATGAAAACCAAAAGTGCTCCTAGAGGTAATGCATTCTAAGGAGCAAATCGCCATATATGGGTATCTCTCTTGGCTTGAGGTGTAGTCACCCATGGATATAAGGTGATTAAAATGAAAAGTAATTATAAAGATGCTCTCAAGGCAAAAAGTGTAGGCCGACAAATTGAATAAGTGCATTGGAAGTCAAGCATGTGCACATTAAGAGTTTTGATATATTTGATGATATAGATTCGTGATGTAATATTGTATGTAACAATATGTAATGTTAAGTGATAGTTGTAGACACCAATTCTAGACAAAAGCCAAAGTAGATTTTTTTTAATTAGGAGTCTAAGTGCAAAATGCACTTAAGTTTTGTAAATGTAAATAAATGTACAGTCAAATGTGAAATGAAATGAAATGTAAATGTCATGGAATGACAATGTAATGCAATTTGGGTCTAAGTTTGATAAATTGCAAATAAACTGTAGGCACTAGTTCTAAGAAGCAAAAATGAAAGTGTTTGTGAAAATGCCCAAGTAGCAAACACCAATTTGTAATTAATGAAATGAAATGACAATGCAGTCAAAATGAAATGAAATGAAATGTGCCTAAATGAAATGTAATACAATCGTCATTTCCAAACCTTAATAATTTGATTAATTATAAGGTTTGCTAAGGTAATTAGAGTAGGAAGTTGGGCAGTTTTGTAACGATGTCTTGGGAATTGGTTGTGCCAACCACCAGGACAATGCTTTAAATAGGCCCCCTACTTCATTTTGATGAGGATATGTAATGCAATACAATGCCATGTGTTGTAACTGCGTGTACGCTTGGTTGATGCAAGAAGTCTGAGTGCAGTCACAGAGATATTGGAATCTTTGCCATGTTTGTGTGCCATGGAAGTCTGATAATAAAGATCCATTCGTTTGCTCTCAATCTGCCCCCAATGATGTGATAATGCTCGTATGCTAGCATGTTATATTCTTTGTGCAAGTGTTGGTAGCAGGTTGATAGACTAAGACGTTGTGGAAGTTACAGTCGCCATCCAAATTATAGTTGCAATTAGAGTTACAGTCGCCATTGTTGTCAGAGTCTCCGTCAGACCCAGGCCAACATCAGAGAGAGCCAACGAGAGTGATAAGCTGTCGTCTGCGTCACCGTCGTCATAGATTGTTGACATATCATGTCGTCATGCCATCATGAGGATCATCATCTAAGACTAGCTGTCGTCTAGGACGTTGTTGACTTGAGAGTGTCGTCAGACCAGTGCGTCGACTACAAAGTGCCAATGGATGTATGTCATCTACCTGCATTGCCATCTAAACTCAACCTACCAACTGTAGCCACATTGTCGTCTAGAGAATGATGCCATCAAGGACTAGACGCTCTCTCCTTCACTGCATTTCCTTGGCCTAAAATTGTCATTCCCCCATCTCTGGGAAACTTAATCGTTGTGCTACATTTGGCGTCATTGCCTAAGCAAGTGTGACAAACGAAGAGGTGAATGACAGATTTGAGGTTGCAAGAACGACAAAGGAGAAATCAAGGAAGAACTTCAGAGCAGTCTATGAGAAGTGCAAGACTTGCAAGCCAAGAAGTGCAGCTAGGAGAAGAGCTTACGCAGCCAGAAGTAGAGTGAGTTTTGAACCCTTAAGAAGATGATAGTACGAGCGAAGAGAACAACGAGGTATGAGTTTCGAAGCAAGTCAAGGAAGTCATCATCACAAAAGGGCAAATGATTTGTTGATGACGCATTGGAAATTCGCGTTAGCATCGCCATGCGATTTACAAGGAGGTGACACGTGGCAGGGGCCCACGATGTAAAAAATGTATATAGTCACATAGTTGGAAATAAAAACAAAATAAAAAGTAGAAAAAGACTAAGGAAAAAGACGAAAATAGAAAAAGATAAAAAGCGGGAAAAGGACGACAATAACATGCAAGGTGATAAGGTGCCGATAATGCGGTAGTTGGAACACAGAGTAGTGGTTGAGCAACAATTTGCATGGGCGGCAACTGCATGGAGCAAGTAAGTATAAATAGGGTTGAAGAGGGAAGGCAAATGCACATTGCAAACAAAGTAGCAGAGAAGAAGTATAGAAGCCAAAGACACCTCGAGTGCTCACTAATATTGCTAGAAACAGACGGAGTCACAGCAAACAAGGGTTTCAGACTGAAGGGCAAAAGTACCTGTGCACTAGAAAGATTGGACAACCAGATGGAGGATGCCATAGTCGTATGCACAGAAAAGACAGCTGAAATTAGCTTCGTAAAACTTGCATACACAGTACACAGAAGGGTAACTACTTCAGAAGAAAGTCACAGTCAGACGAGGGACGAAGAGCTGTTGTCTATGCAATGTCGTCTACGGTCAAACTAGAGGGTTTTCGTTGAAGGAATTTGTTAGAAGATTGCGGGAGGAGGTGGTCATTTGAAGAAGTGCTAGTGTCATCCGTCGTCACCATCGTCGACAAAGAGAACCGCCATCATAGACTGTCGTCACAGTCATCGCCAAGGTGTTTTCAAAGACTACCGTCACAGTCATCGCCAGGGTGTCGCCACAGATTGTCGTCATAGTCATCGCCAGGGTGTTGTCACAGACCGTCACAGTCATTTCTTGGGTGCTGTCACAGATTGTCATCGCAATCATCGCCAAGGTATCATCACAGGGCAGCCATCATCTATAGCCTTCCATGGACCCTCAACTACAGCCTTCTACCGTGCAGGATATAGAGGTTTTAAGAAGGATAAAATGCTAGTGTTTGCAAAGAAGAAATTGCTGAAAAGAAAACAGACAAACACACACAGAAAACAGACTTGCCTCTGCTGCTGCAGTAAACAAACACACAGGAAACAACAAACAAACAGAGTCCAGATTTTTGCTGTAAAACAGAACACACAAGAAATGAAATGTATTTTGTATTAAAGTTTTCTGACAAATGGCTGCTGCTGCAGCATTACAATTTTTCCTCTCCTCTTCTTGATGTATATGGCTCCCCTTTTCTTTCTTCCAAAAACAGGGGTTCATCTGCAGGACAATGCAAAACAGGGAATGAAAAAACATGTATCTAACTTGTCAGGCAAATAATATATTTCAGTTCAGGACTTAGCTATTTTCTGAGCAACTGGAGATGACAAACATTAACATAATACTAGGAGAATTATTGCATATGTATGTTGGAGAATGCTGCCAAGTACAAAAGGAAGATAGCATCAGAGGGGAAATCTAGGTTAATTCCAACACCCTCCCTTAAACCAGATTTCTCAAAATTGTGATACCCAAAATTTTCTTCAATCTTTCAAAATCTTGTTTCTTCAAGGCTTTTGTCAATATGTCTACAACTTGCTCCTTTGCCCTGCAAAATTTCAATTTGATTTTTTCATTTTTGACTAGCTCTTTGATGAAGTGGAATCTAATATCAGTGCGTTTGATTCTTCCATGAATAACTGGATCTTTGGACAATGCTATAGCTGAATTATTATCACAAAATATCTTAGTTGCAAATTCTTGTACTTGGTTCAATTCACTTAGAATCCTTCTAAGCCATACTGCTTGACATGCAGCTGAGGTGGCAGCAACATACTCTACTTCAGCAATTGATAATGCAACAATGGATTGTTTTTTAGAAGATCACGAGACTGCGCCCAATCCAAGATGAAATATGTACACAAAAGTGTTTTTCCTATCAACAATGTTTCCAGCCCAATCACTATTTGTATACCCAACAAGTTCAAGTTTATTTGATGTTGCATAAAGGATCCCATGGTCTTTAGTTCCATTCACATACCTTAGAATTCTCTTTCCTGCTTGCAAGTGAGCATTCTTGAGTGTCTCCATAAATTTTGAAATCAAACTAACTGCATACATTATATTTGGTCTAGTGGCTGTCAAGTACATGAGACTTCTAACCAGTCTCTTGTAAAATGTTGAATCTACATGGCTGTTGCAGTGATGCTTACTTAATTTTTGACCTGTTGCAACTAGTGTACAAGTTGGTTTGCTATTCTCCATTCTAAATCTTTTTAAAACATATTTTGCATATTTACCTTGTGAAATGAAGATACCATCATCTGATTGAAAGACTTCAATTCCAAGGAAATATTTCATCAAGCCTAAATCTGTCATTTCAAATTCACTCTTCATTGCTCTTCTAAATTCATCAAACAACATATTGTTGTTGCCAGTATAAATTAAATCAATGAATCATCTACATACAAACAGATTATTATGAAATACCATTGTTCATTTGTCTTAATATAAAGAGTGTGCTCACATGAGCACTTGAGAAATCCATTTTCCTGAAGGTAAGAGTCAATGTGACTATACCAGGCCCTGGGTGCTTGTTTGAGTCCATACAAAGCTTTCTTCAATTTGTACACCTTTCCTTCTTGTCCTTCCAATTCATAACCTAGTGGCTGATCTATGTAGACCTCTTCTTCCAACACTCCATTCAGAAAAGCAAACTTAACATCCTTTTGATAGACTTTCCATTTATTTTGAGCTGCCAATGCTAGAATCATTCTTATTGTGTCAAGCCTTGCTACAGGTGAATAAATTTCATGATAATCAACTCTTGATTTTTTAAATACCCTTTTGCAACTACCCTTGTTTTATATCTTTCATCATCACCATTGACATTAGACTTTGTTTTATACACCCATTTCACCCTATAGCTTTCTTTGTACTGGAAGATCCATTAATTCCCATGTCTAATTTTTTTCTATAGCATCGTCTATGGCTTTTACCCATTGGCTATTTTTAATTGCATCTTCAAAAGAGATAGTATCACATTCAGGAAATAAAGCAAAATCACCAAACTCTTCATCTTTATTTTCATTTCTTGTTACCTCATATATTTCCCATAGGCTCCTTGTTTTTTATGGTGTAGAAATGGATATTGTTGTTGCACTTGGTGGTGACTTTGATGATGAAGAAGGACTGCTGCCTACATTGATGCTGTAATTTAAATCTTCCATCTCAATGCTTGTTGTCCCTTGCTGATCTGCTTTGTTATTCCAATTTCAAGCTTCATCCTCAATGAATTTTACATCTCTACTTACAATTACTTTCTTTGTAACAGAATTATACAGTTTATAAGCTTTTGATTGTTCACTATATCCAATGAAAAATCTCTCCCCTGTCATCCAATTTTCTTCTCTTTTCTTCTGGAATGTGTGCATAAGCTATACAACCAAAAACTCTTAAAAGTGGAACACCTGGCTTTTTGTTACTCCATGATTCTTGAGGGATTACATCCTTAACACTCTTTGTAGGACATCAATTCAGCAAGTAAACTGCAAATGCAATAGCTTCTGCCCAAAAAGCATTTAGTAATGCTTTTGCTTTTAACATACACCTTGCCATCTCCATTATGGTTCTATTCTTCGTTTCTACAACACCATTTTGTTGTGGTGTGTATCTAGTTGTAAATTGTCTTTTGATTCCATTTGCCTTGCAAAAATCATGAAATTCATTTGAAATGTATTCACCTCCTCCATCAGTTCTTAGTGTCTTCACATAATATCCACTTTGCTTCTCAACCAATGCTTTGAATTGTTAAAATATTCCAAATGCTTCTAATTTTTGCTTCAAGAAAAATACTCATGTCTTTCAACTGAAATCATCTATAAATGTCATAAAATATCTACTGTTTCCAAATGCGCTCATTTGCATCGGCCCACAAATATCTAAGTGAACAAGTTCTAAAGGCTGTGAAGCCCTCCATGATTTTCCTACAATAAATGCATCCCTATGCTGCTTGCCTATGATACAACCTTCACAAACCTTATTCAGTTGCTCTATTAAAAGTAATCCTTTTACCATTTGCTTCTTATACATCAAATTTAGACCGTTGAAACTCAAATGACCAAATATGAGGTGTCACAACCATAAAGTATTTTTTACAACAGCACTGAAGGAGAGCAACATTTCACACTGAATTTTCAAAGGAAACAATCTATTCTTTGTCATACTCACATTTGCTATAAGTCTATTTTCACCATCTCTAATGATGCAAGTTCCATATTCAAAATTCACTTTGTGACCTTTTTTGTACAAGCTGTCCAATGCTCAATAAATTATGTTTCAAACCAGGCACATAATAAACATCAGGAATGTGTTTTCTTTCTCCTTGTTTTGTGCAAATTAAAATGTTGCCTTTCCCCATAACAGGAACCTTACTATTATTTCCCATCTTTACTTCAGATTTGAAAACATTTCTTTGTTCCCAGACATGTGATTGCTATAGCCACTATCTAAATACCAAAAAAAAAATTGGCTTTTTTCATCAACATTACAGGTTATCAACAACGAGCCACATATATCTTTTGCTTCTTCCCTTTCATTTGTGTAATTTGCTTCTTGTTTGTTTTCTCTAGACATCTTCTTTCTACATTCATACTATTATGTCCAAATTTCTTGCAATAATAACATTAGATTTCTTATTTATCATACCTTTGATATGTGCCTCGTTGATTTCAGCTGATACCTCTTCTTCTTGCTTCATGAAATTTGCAGCTGCTTTCTCCTTTTTTAAAATAATTTGTTCTTCCTCCTCTTTCAAAACCTCTACCTCCTCTGCCTTTGCTGTCATGTCCTCTTCCTCTTTGAGAACTTGAAGGTGCCTGTTGAGATTCTCCTTTTGTACTCGTCTTTGAACGAGACCTGTGTTTTAAATACATGCTTCAAAGAAGAGTGTGATGTTTGCTTCAGCCTTTCTTCATGTGTTTGCAAAGAACCTATAAATTTATCCACAAATAGACTTGACAAATCCTTTGATTCTTCAATGGCAATAACAACTGAGTTAAACCTTGCTAGCAGGCTTCTCAATATCTTTTCCACTATTCTTTGGTCTTCAATGTTTTCTCCATTCATTCTCATCTGATTAATAACACCCATTGTACGGGTGAAGAAATCACTCATAAATTCAGAGTCATTCATTTGCAAATTCTCAAATTCTCTTCTTAACATTTACAATCTTACTAATTTTACTTTGTTGGTGCCTTGATATGAATTTTCTAGAATTTCCCATGTCTGTTTTGAGTTAGTTGCTGCTACAATCCTTGGAAAGATAGACTCATCAACTACCTGCATAATGAAAAATAGAGCCTTTTGTCCTCCTTTCGATTTTCTTTCAATAAATCCTTCTGAGCTTGAGAGAGTGCATTAGATGTTGTTGCATCTGTAGGCTTTGTATACCCATTTTCTACGAGATCCAAAAGCTCTTGTGACCCAAATAAAATCTTCACCTGTATGCTCCAATATTCATAATTTTTGCCATTGAAACATAGGATTTGCAGTTGAAGTGGACTGTTGTTGGAGACCATTGTTCAAGTTAACTTTAGGCCATGAACACGCCACACCATATGCACAAGGGCCTTCACACCCACCAAGATTTGCGTACAATGCTGCGAGTCACAAGAATGTCGATTTCCCTTCATTTTTATCCAAGAAAAGAATTGGAATTGCTCTACGTTCTATTCTACCTCCAGAGGTGGGTGCTTTTGTTGCTGTTTTGGCTCTTATTTGCTGAAAAGAAAACAGACAAACACACATAGAAAACAGACTTGCCTCTGCTGCTGCAGTAAACAAACACACAGGAAACAACAAACGAACAGAGTCCAGATTTTTGCTATAAAATAGAACGCACAAGAAATGAAATGTATTTTGTATTAAAGTTTTAAGACAAATGGCTGCTGCTGCAACGTTACAATTTCCCCTCTCCTCCTCTTGATGTATATGGCTCCCCTTTTATTTCTTCCAAAAACAGGGGTTCATCTGCAGGACAAAACATGTATCTAACTTGTCTGGCAAATAATAATATTCATGAGCAACTAGAGATGACAAACATTAATATGTGTACTAGGAGAGTTATTGCATCTGTATGTTGGAGAATGCTGCCAGGTACAAAAGGAAGATAGCGTCAAAAGGCAAATCTCTGTTAATTCAACCAGAAAATGTCATTAATATTTTAAAACTTCCCCACTGCCTTCTTGCTTCAACAACAGTGTTAGCTTTCTTCACTGTAATAGATGGGAGGAACAGCGACTGTAGATGATACTTCTTTAAATATCGGACATACGTACAGTTTCCAGTTTGGAGGTCTTTCATAAGTTCTTTGATTAACATCTTTTGTATTCTTCAAGGCAAAAATCTTCCCAGCACGCAAACAATGTAGAAATCCACAACCTCAAATCGTTGCCAGCAGCTACATTGCAGCTTTAAAAAAATAAAATGGTAAACTATGCTGATGATGATGATTATTGTCCACTAAGAGGTCTATGTAACCTATTCGAGGGATACTTGATTTTCTAGTTAGAATACTTCTGCTACATAAGGAATTGAAACTAGGTTTCCAAGGGTTCGTTGGTTTTTATTGATAAGCTCACAACAATCTAAGAGTTCTGTAGGCTTAGCCACTTCCCAGTAACAGCTAAATCACCACAATTACGATCCACCTTGGAATGACTCATTCATTAGCATTGCACAGAGACTCGCTAAAAATCGGCTATTCAGATGAAATTTCCATTGGGAATCTTCCTTCCAGTCCCGCACTTATTAAATTACTTTCCAAGACATCAATTGTGTTGTGTTTGCATTCAAGTCCAAAGCATACTAAAATTTGCGAATTATTTACAGCTTTTACCTAAGTTTGCACAGTTTTACTGATTTTTGTTAAATTCACCGGCCGCTTTAAGATATCTTCCGCTTTTAAATAGATGAAATCATTTGAATAATTTTTTCTTTAAATAGAAGAAATAATTAAAGGAATTTGCAATTAGCTGCTCTGATTGAATTGTAAGGGACTAAATTAAAATTCTGTAGTAAAATTTAGTATATTGCCAGATAAAAAATACTCGTATTCCTCGTAAATTCGTATAGTTCTAGTAAATTGCCAGATAAAAGGCTCATACTCTACAGCCAGCATCTCGTGCCTCCACCGATTGTAATTTTCAAATGTTTATACCATTAAAAAGTGTATGTCGCCAAAATAAACAAAAGTTCGATACGTCCTGTTTTTCTCTTTCGACATTAGACACTTTAACCACGAGTAAGAGGAAAATAATTACAAAAGTGAAAAGATACCGGCATGTTTCCGATCTTCGGGCGTGCCAGATTTAATGAGCACTTCCAAGTCGACAAGGCTCAACGACATCAAGCCAAGGGTGAGACCAGACATCATGCCCGCGAACAAAACCAGTCCTACAATTATCACAATATACAGCCAAAAATCAACCCCGCAACAAGAGTGTTCCGTCCCTGCCATTCACAAATTAAAATTCAACGCCAGGGGTCTCAATTTAGGGCCTATTCGTTCATTTGCCGCTAGTTTGGCAACGGAGATACAACAAATAAAGGGCTTCTGCCTATGCCTCTGTGCTTGGTATATAAGCGAAACCGGAAGCTTCGTCTATGCTACGACACAGAATCCATCAAAGTATTCTATTCTGCCTCATCAGCATTCCGACTACCCTAATTCTTGAATGCGCCATCCGCCAGCTCATCCGACCCCTGCCGCCGCATCCTCAAACGGAACATATCTCCACACTTACGCTGCCAACTCAGCTCCAATTCTGCCGACGCATTTTGACATTCAGATTCAAAGCAGGAGAACTCGTTCCGTAAAAAATTACCGGTACGGCTTCGAGGATACAGCACCCGCCGCCCCCGGGGAGAGAGCAGTGTATTACCGTATTGACCTAAAGATTCCAATGGGTGTGGTTAAAGTGGGTTCAAAGATGGAGAAATTTCACGTTCGAACCAGCGGTCAGAGGGATCCTCCGGACCAGCCCCGCCTACTTGTAGTCGTCGGAAAATCCAAGTGTCCAGGTTTCCAGCGAGAAAGGTTTCCAAGAGGTTTCCGGCGAGAAAGGTTTCCAAGTGTCCAGGTTTCCGGCGAGAAAGGTGCTCCTTTGCCGGTGATTCTGGTCGGTCTAACCACCTATACAAACTTACACCAATCCACTATAGCTAATGGGCCCCGGCCGAACCACAACTTGGCCATAGCTTTATCCCTGTCAAATTAAACTATCCTTTTAATTTCAAGGAAATCAAATTTCTATTTTTATTTTTCTTTTTCTTTTTCAACTTAGTCAGAAGATACGGCGAACAAAAAGGGCCTCTGTTTTTATAATCGAGAGCAACAAAAGAATCATTTGGAATAGTGTTATGAACGAGACAAAAATTAGGACAGGACAGGAATACGATAAAAATTAAAAGAAGAAGAAGATATTTTTTTGTTTAAATTCAAGGGAATGGTTTTCAAAATTGCGATCCGAACCAGACAAAAACTACGATACGTTAGGAATACAATAAAAATTAAAATAAAATAAAATAAAAAAATATTAGTTAAGTAGTTTTAATGTTTATGATATTATAGATAAATCATATAATAAGTTATAGGGAAGGTGTTACTTTTTTTTGTTGGATTGTAATTTAAAATTTTATATTGAAGAGTTTGAAAATCTTATTATTAAATCGTTTAAATTGTAAAAAAGAAAGTATAATATATTTAAATTTATTTTTTATTTTTTTAATTTAATTATTTATTTTAATTTAGTTATTTGAAAAATCTTTATGACCGATGTGCAGGGTTGAGTAGTCTCCTCTCAACTATGACCCCTCATAAAGCCCAGAGCTATAACTCGCCCACGCCACGGTTTGAACCTTAATTAATTTTTTTTTCATTCAAACTAACAATTATTTTTAATAAAAATAAATACAATAAAAGGAGCTAGAAAGATTAGAGCTTGGGACGTAAGGCCACCCATACAATCAAAACCCGAACCAACCCTTAAAAGGGTGAATACACATAGAAAAATAAACTAGAGTAACAAAAAAAATCGTAAACTTTAAACTTGTAGCTTTAGGCACTAAGTAAACTTAACCAACCCCTAAAAGGGCGAATACACATAAAAAAATAAACTAGAGTAACAAAAAAAACCTTAAACTTTAGAATTGTAGCTCTAGGCACTAAGTAAACTTATTGCTCCGTCATTTTGTGTTTGTCCAATGTCGCAAAGCTATTGGAACTTTTGAATTGAAAGGTTGAAATCATTGGAACTAATTTTAGAACTGTAGCTCTAGGCACTAAATAAACTTATTGCTCCGCCATTTTGTGTTTGTCCAATGCTACAAAGCTATTGGAACTTTTGAGTTGAAAGGCTGAAATCATTGGAACATTTGAGTTGAAAGGCTAAAATCATTGGAACATTTGAGTTGAAAGGTTGAAACTGTTTTCCAGGTAAACTATTTTCATCTTCTTTCCACTGTTGAGGACTACAAGAACGTTGAAACCGCACAGAAGGGGAAGGAACTTTAGATTTTGCTTCCTCCATAGGAACCGTCAATTCCATCGATGATGGCTCTACATCCAATGACATATTCTTGTCGTCGTTAATATACTCCAACACGCTGTAGTTGTTGGATGAATTAGGAACTGAAAACTGGTCATATAAAGTCACTTCCTTGGAGCGACATCTTCTACAGATCCCCTTCTTGGGTTGTGGGAGCGCCTTGCGTTAGCAGGGTAGATCCCCTTCTTGGGTTGCAGGAGCACCTTGCATTAGCAGAGCAGATCCCTTTCTCGAGTTGTGAGAGCGCCTTGCGTTAGCCAGGGGAGATGTACTACAAGATTGGCTGGTTGGGCAGACTGAAACAACCTCTATTGCATCTCTGAGGTATGAATCTGTGAAGATTGAGGAGCCTCATTGTTGGCAGTTTCAATTGGGGGACCAACTTTTTCCTTTTCATACATTTTTTTACCGGTTGTGATACATGTGTCGATTTGAAACATATGTCGATTTGGACTATGTACCTTTAAAAGCAGCCAAATGTGGATTTTTACGCCCTTCCATAGTTGTCCAACCATCCTCCTGAGGTTGAGGAGTGGGCGCACTCAGTGTGGTGGGGTTCTGCTTGTCCCTGTTATGCGACATCAAAGGACAATCTTTGATTCTTTGATCTTGTGTGCTAAGGATTGGCATCGAAAACATGTGTTAGGCTAATTAATGTAGATTGAGATAGCACAGTGTCACCAACTTGTATGTCATTAAACTCCTTGAGATCTTGATAAATATCAATCTTGCTGCAAACACATTTTTGAGGGCATGCATGGAAAAATTTGTCCGCCTCCACCAAAATGACATACCCATCATGGGAATTCCACCCACATAGGGACTTTGGTAGATATTTCCTTAAAAACAAAAAAATCACGGGTCCAAGGAAAAAAAACAAGCAGAGAGCTTCTCATGTACGAGGGGCCTTGTTTATAAGTCACCTTAACATGGGTTCTTTCTGCAAAGCGAAACAAAAAAAACACTTTGTAAGATTTTGAACCATCGTTAGCTTAACTCCACGAGGAGTCCAAGTTGCATTAACCCAAGCCCTAAAGGCAGATTCATTAGGGATCCATTTAATAAAATACCCAATAAAAGTGAGTGATTCTAAATTGTAACACGAAGAATCAACTTCAGGTAATGGAATAATTACATCAATAAAACAAGGGTTACCTTGTGGACCATTCTCAACACAAACTTGCACAGTCGGTTGAGGGTTACCTTGTGGACCATTCTCAACACAAACCTGCATAATCGATTGAGAGGAACCATTATTGCATGCATTCCCTTTCCCTTTTGCAAATTTAATGTTGTACATTGGTCCACCAGAATTGGTGACCATAATGATACTCAAAATCCTAATCCAATCTCCATCACTTGTCATAGTTGAAACTTTTTTTATTTATTTAAATTTTAAAATTATAATGTAGACGTTTCTATTTTATTTATTTATTATTTATTATTTATTATTTATAATTTATATATATTTAAAAAAACTAAAGACATAAAACTTTGTCTATAAACTATAATTAAATATAAAATAGATTTGGGAAACATAAATTAAAATCTAAATGTTTTATGTTTGTTTATATATATATTTTTATTTAGTATTTTATATTTCTTATGCAGTTTTTCTTAATTTAATTGAACCTTTTTAAAAACTCAAAACTTTAAATTTTTGTTTTTGGTCATTGAACCTCTAAACCAAGGCGTATCTAATAAGTTTGTATTTTTTTAAAGTATTATGAATAAATTTAAAGATTGATAAAGTGTTTTTCTTAAGCTTTTTTTGTAATTACATTTTTTTTCTTCTTCTTTTCATGTTATGTTAATTTCTTTTTTTAGAGTATCACCATATCTTACGTATTGGTTATAAAGCTTGGGTTTGAAATTGGAAAAGTGCATGGCTTGAGGATTTGATTTTCTTTAATCAATTATTTCAGAATTAAAGTTTGTAGAGGAAAACTTCATACATTATTACTATAACTATTATTGCATATGGTAATGTTTCATTGCACAACAAAATTTAAAGGAGAGAATTATGATTAATAAAGATGATGACTTGTTGATTGCTAAGGAAGTGTGGAGTGTTTTGGAACATATATAGGAACCAACAAATTTGAGTATTCAATAAACCATAGAAAAAAAATTAGGGGGAGCACAAAGAAAATATGCCTTGCCTCTGTATCACATAAAATTGATACAAGTATTTTTTTCCAAAAATTCTAAGTTCTAATATTGTTAAGGAGCTTTGAACACTTGAAGACAGCCTATCAAGGGTCTCTTCAAGTGAAATTAGTGAAGTTATAGATATTGAAAATATGATATGAAAATATGAGAATGAAGGACAATGGGAATGCGGGAGATTGTTATGTAAAGTTGTGTGACATTGTGTACATAACAAGTATCTATGGTGAAGAACCGACACGACAAAATGTTATCAAATAGGTACTAAGAATATTAACACTAGAGTGAAATAATTGTGTAATGATTGTGGAAGAAAGTAAATATATAAAAAAGTTGGAGTTTGATGAAATAGAGGGATCACTTATATCCCATGAACAAATAATCAAAGATAGTAAAGATAAAATTTTAGAGCAAGTTTTTGCTTCCAAGGCTAAAGTTTCAAACAACAATGGGACTAGCTCAAGCTCCAATTCCTAAGGTCAAAAAGGGGAGTAGCAAACTTAGCATTCTATAAGAGGAAGAGGTCATGGTAGAAGAGGATGTTATAATAGAAGAGATAGAGGCAGATGTGTGGATAAAAGGTATGCTCAATGTGACTATTGCAAAAGGCATGACCATTGTGAAAGAGAATGTAAAATAAAGGTAAACAATGAAGGATGAAAAAAGGCTAACTTTTCACACGAAGAAGGTGAGAACTCATAAATATGTTTTTGTCATGTAATGCGGCAGCAATTTGAACTAAAGATTCTTAGATTCTAGTTGTTCAAATCATAGGACCTATAAGGAGTTATTTGTGGATTTTGATGGGTAAATGAATAGAAAGGTTATTTGAAGACAATAACAAAGGAAAAAAAACCTTATAAATTAGCACAACAAATATAAATAAAGGTAAATATTTAAACTATTGACTTTACACTAGGCTTGAAGCATAATTTGTTGGGTGTGGGACAACTCCTAGAGAAAAACTACAAAGTGGTGTTTTAGAATAAGAAGTACAACATCTATGACAAAGCAAATGGAAACCAAGCATTGATTGTTGCACCTATGACAAAGAACTCAATGATTTCTTTGAAGCTTGAAGGAGAAAATCACAACATATTTTATACAAATATTGAGGATAACAACCAATTATGGCACCAACAATATGGTCACCTATATTTTCAAAGATTTTTGTTAAATGCTAAAGGAATTGTCCATGGAATACCTTGCATAAAAGCAAGAAATAAAGAGTGTGAAAGTCACATAATGGAAAAACATCATTGAGAGAGCTTTTCAAAAGTAACAGGATGAAGAATATCATATACACAACTTATTCATTTATATATTTGTGTTCCAATACATATCCAAGTGTTGGTAAAGCCTTATACTTTATCACATCAATTGATGATTATACTATAAAAACTTAAGTATATTTTTTAAAATAATGATGCTTTTGAAGTATTTAACAACTTAGAGGACATAATAGAGAATGAAAGTGGATATAGAATCAAAACACTAAGGAAAAATCATGGTGGTGAGTGTTATTCCAAGAAAATTGATTAATTTTCTAAAGAACATGGGATACGAATGTAGGCACTAGTTATGAACCTCTGAAGAAAAATAAATAGCAAAAAATGCACTAAGTGTAAATAATTGCAATGAAATGTAATGTAAATGAGAGTCAAATGCAATTGTAACGAAATACATGCAAAATACAAATACAAAGGTAGATGGCAATGTAATGTAATTTGATCATTTGATTTGATAAATTATAATAGAATATAGTTGCATTGAGGGTAGGTAAAGTGAGAATGTCTAAATATGGAGATAGTTGGGTGATGTGTTATCTTGGGAAGCCATTGTTGGCAATGACCATGATAGAATCTTATAAACCCCTGTACTTTATTCAAGACCATCTAGGGATTATTTATAGACAAACCATGCAGAGATTTATACTTTGTATGATCCATCTAGAGTGTTTGTTGTCTAGGGAGAGACTAGAGCCAAGTAGTGAGAATCCATATGCGCAAACATATTATGTATGTATATTGTACATGCATTGTGCGGTATTTTGTAACATCATACCAATTAGTAATGCAAATGACTCATATTCTATCTATGTTGAGTATAATTTGTATACAGTGTGATTGTCATTGGTAGTTTGTAGTGTGTGTTGGATTCTCTATGTATAGGATTATTGTTATAGTCTGAGCGTGGAACCAAGGAGTTGTAATCCAAAATGCAGTATGAGTGGAACTATCAAGATTTTTGTTCTAGTGGCAGTTGAGCATGTTATTCCAGTAGAGTGACTATAGTCATTCCAATGGAATTTATCATTCTAGTGGTATGGAACACTTGTCGTGCTACTAAGACTTGATTATACTATTACACAAGTGTCATTCCAAGCACTTGTCATTCCAACGCATTGTCCTTCATATTTGTAGATTTATTTTTGCTAGAGAACAAGGGGTTGTACTCAAGTCCCTCACCCTTGATAAATCACAACTCTCTCCTTTAAATATTAAGAGTTTCCAAACAAATTCAAGTCTCATCTCAATTGAGTTGCTAAGGCTAGATGCCTAAATCATTTTTCATAAGAAGTTTGAATTCTTGATTTTCATTTTCTAGATCTTTTATTTTTTGTGTGAATACAAATATTCCAAAATTCAGCATCCTTCTTTTTGATACTTTTCTATAGCAGCCTTCACAATACCAAAATTCCACCTCTATTATCTATGCATTGCATCTTAATAGAGTATTTTATCCAAAACAAATGCTATCATAGTCCGCTTTACCAGATCTAGATTGCTAGTTTCCTTCTTGAAGCATAAGTGCAACCTAAGAATTGTAATAAATAGTTTGTATGAAAACACATTGATGTTATAAAATAAAACAAATATTACTAATAGAAAACATTAAAGTAAATCTTAAACATTATTTGAATAAGGAAATCAGCATTTTCTTGTCAGTTGTAGCTAAACTTACTACTTCCCCTAACCAAGGAAAATAAAACTTAACTTCATGATCCTTTATTAAAACCTCTCTTGGCTAGCCTATCTGCACATATGTTCCTTTCCCTTAACGTATGTGTAAACCTGATTTATTCAAACTCTGTAGCAAGGTCTTGTATTTCTACAATGATCTCTTGTATGTTCCATGGAGCCTTTGCTTTCATCAAAATTGCATTTATTACTATTAATGAATCATCTTCCATCCATACTCTATTCCATTTCATTTTTTTGCATATTTTTAATCCTTCCAAAGCTTCTCAAGCTTCAACTTCATTATTTTTCCTTTAGATGTTCCATCAAAATTTAATTTGACCGACTCCATTGTTGGTGCAGGTTTCCACTTTATATTATTTGCCTTCCCTTTATTCTTCTATACTCAACTTTATAATTCCATTTGATGACTTGACTCCATTTATCAAGGCTTTGTGCTTCAAGGTTAGGGATTGGGTGATTTGATAGGGTTGGTTTAGACTCCTTTGTGGCTAAACAAATCTTCCTTTGCATTATATTTTAATTGATTTCCTTTCCTTTAAACATTTTTTGGTTCCTTTCCAACTATATAGTCCAAAGTATTGCATCTTTCAACGTATCCATATTATTCATAATGCCTCACTTTTAGAATTTATCTATATTACTTTAACTAAATATATTAAGAATCCATTGCCAAATTTCTCAGACTATTGAATAGTTTCCTAAGAGATGGTCTATACTCTCCTCCTCCTTTCTACATAGAACACATTGTGAGGGTCCATGAAAACCCCTTTTCATAAGGTTATCCTAGGATAATATTTCCTATGACCTACTATCCATATAAATATTTCCTTTGCCATTATAATGAATAGATATAGGGAGAGAGGATCTCCATGTCTAAGACCCCTCTTGGATTTTAATGATTCTATTAGTAGCTCATTGACCAACACTAAATATGGCATTGTAGAGACATAAGCTTTAATCCATCTAACCCATTTCTTCCCAAATCCAAACTTTTCTAATACTACAAAAATAAAATCCCATTTAACCCTATCATAGGCTTTATTGATATCAAGTTTTAAGATCATTGCTCTCTTTTATAGAAGCTACTAAATGCATTACTTCATAAGCTACTATGATCTTGTCCATAATTTGTCTTCCTTTTACACATACTCTTTGCTCTTGTGAAATCCTTTTGTCTAATAGTGGTCTTAAACAAATTTTCATAACTTTGGAGATTATCTTATATGTCATAATACATAGGCTAATGAGACTAAATGAATCAAACAATTCTATATCCTTCTTTTTTAGAATCAAGGTAAGATATGTTGCATTTTTTTTACAAGGTATTTACTATTTTACCCCAGATTGTTCCATTACCACCAATAAAGAATCCTTCGCTATTTCCTAGTTATGTTGATAGAATGTTATAGAGAGTCTATCCGAACCTGGGGATTTATCCTTATCAAAATAAAAAAGAGCTAAATGAACTTCTTCTAGTGTAATAGGCTCCATCAATTTGCTATTGTCTTCATCCATTATAAATGAGGATATTTCTTGTAGTAGTTTATCATTAAGAACTTTAATCTCCTCTTATACTAGAATATTCAGATAAAACATCTAGACCTCCTTTCTAATTTCTCTATGGCCTTCTATCCAAAACCCTTCTACTAATTTTGAATGTTGATCTTTGTACTATTTCCATCCTATAAAAAATTTATGTTTTATCTTATTCTTTTAACCAAGTTTGACTGAATTTTAATCTCCAAAATTTCTCTTCCTTGCTCAAACTCTTATGATATTCACAGGAAATCCCTTTCTTCTAAGCTAGGATTATTGTACTCAAATTTTTGGAATTTTGAAAGTTTCTCTTTTAGTTTTTCTTTCTTCTGAAAAATGTTTTTGTTACATTCTTTTAATCTAGATGGCATTGATTTAATTTTTTTGGAAGTGTATACAACCCATTGTTTCCTAAAGAATTCCATGTTTATGTTATTATATCAACAAATTAAGAATTGTCTTACCATATCTGCTCATATTTAAAATATGATATTTTTTGAATCCACTTACCATCATTTTAACTCTTATTGGTCAATGATTTGAACCAGTCCTTGTCAAGGTATTAATTTTAGCACAAGTGCCTTTATCTCACCAATGATATAAGAGTATGCATCTATCTAATTTTTCTGCTATCAAGTTCTGGTCTGTGTTGTTGTTGGTCCATGTATAGTTATCCTCTTCAAATTCAACATTTTATAGATTATTATTTTGAATAAAAGTTGAGAAATATCTTATACTTTGGGTTATTTTCCTATTTTCCCCAAATATTTCATCCATATTGGTTATGAAATTAAATATCCTATGATCATGAATTGGGTTTCTTGGTATTTACTTCTCATAAAGGTTTCAATTTCACTCCATACTTTTGATTTTCCTAACTGATTTGTAGCTCTATAGTCATTGATAAGGATGAAACAAATATTAACAAAGTAGTATAAGACTAATGAGGCTATCCAATGCCTAGTTTTATGAATGGTTTTATAGGAGGTTCTAACTAGATTCCAATATGTTAGAATTCCCCATGTCACTCCTTCTGAATTCATAAAATCTCATTCACATCTTGCCTATACTGCTTTCATAGTTTTGGAAACTTATTCCATTGTCATTTTAGTTTCCTGGATACAAAGAATATCAAGCTTATTAATTAAACACGGGTCCTTGACACACCTTTTCTTTGAGGGGGCATTAGCACCCCTTATATTCCATGAGATGGTAATAATGGCTTATTAGGCGCTACTGGCCCCACCTACGAATTACCAATTTCAATTTGTTGTTTAGTAAAGAGAAGTTCAACCAACTTAGATTGTGTTTCTTTCTCTATGTTTGATATTGTTTCCCTTGTTGTCGCTTGATAATTTGAAGGTTTTCCTTTTTTTTCCTTGCCAGTATCATAGTAGTTCTTATTATTTTATTCCTCAATATTCTTTCACAACTTTTATTTTCATTAGATTTATCCTCTCCTAGCTCTGCTAAGGAAGCTTTTGAATTATCCTACTCATTTATTTGTATTTCCTTATTAACGGTAGATATATTATCATATAAAATTTTGTTTTCTCTACCACTTTCCTTCTCCTAAATGGTGCATGGAACTTCAAGAGAGTATTCTAAATCTGATGAGGCACATTCCTTAGGTTTAGCAGGAATGTTCATCCCTAAATCGGGATCATACTAAATAGATGATTCCTTGTTAATATTTTGATCATGTTGTACCATGTCCTCTAAGCTCTTATTTGTTTTTTTTCATAGGCTAAAACCTCAAAAAATGGCATTTCTTCCAATATCCTTACTTACCAAACTCTATTATTTATCTACTTTCATCTATTTGGACCTAATTTTTCAAAGCTGAAAACCATCCTCATCCATATCCATTTGTAAGTTTCTCTTGCACTTTTCTACATATATCTTTTTTGGACTATTCTTAGGGCATGATCTCTCAATATGCTCCACCTCATGACATATTTTACATCTAAAAGATATGTTTTTATAAGTCATGGTTTGGATCCACAACTTACCCCTATTCTTAAGAATGATTAATTCTAGTAAAGGTTTACTTATATCAATCATGACCAATATCTAGCCATAAACAACCAAGAATCAATCTTTTCTAGTTTTTGAAATCCTAAGGAATTCTCCCAAAGTGTTGGCTATTTCCTTGAAGGTATCAATTTCCATGAATTCAATGGAAAACCCATACATCTTGACCCATACTAGTACTAAGGATACATTTATGTTTTCAGGTGCAAAGCCTCCATACCAGTGGCTAAGGAAAAGTCCTACTCTTCCCATAAACCAAACTCCATGGAATGGAAAGTGGCTAGGAATAAATATTTTGAAAGAAAGGATAGACTCACTCCTAGAGATTTCTAACTCCTATCAATCTATATTCTCATAGTTTAAGCCCTTGGCCAAGACCCATTAAATTTACCATTGACTGCCTTATCTTTGAGTAACAACGATTTATGCTCTGTGAGGTCCTCCTTAATCTCCACTACTAGGTATGAATATAAGGATTTAGCTATAAATCGATCAATGGGAAGAAAACTATAACTCAAAATCTATTGAAATTTACCAATATATCCTATAGCAATTGTATTATTTGAAAATAAACCTACAATAATTTGCATGCAAAAATTATAAAATAATGAGAGGATAATTGAAACTTAGCCAAAAAAATTTATGTCTAGATAGAATGTCCTATCTTGTTGATGCCCTATCCCTCCATTTCTCCACCCATCATATGAACTTTGGCTAACATATATCTAAAATTTTGTTTCTCACGACTTGAAAACTTATGATTGCTCTTGTTCTAGATGGTTGACTTCACAAGGTCATATCTCTCTCAATACTACTCTAATTCCTTTATATTACCACTCATATTAAAACTCTTTAATTTCGGTACAAATAGATCCAATAATCATCTATATTGAACAACCCTTCACAAAAAATGGCTCCTAAAAGATGAAACTTTTTTTGGAAAACCTTTACCCTAACACTGCCCTTGTTTTGGACATCTATCTTCACATAGTCATATCTCCATTAATACTGCTTAGATTCTTTAGTATGACCACTTATTGCAAAGCTCTTCAATTTATGCATAAAATAGCGCAAGAATCTTATGAATCGAACAACTCTATGCAAATATATGAGTCCTAAATGATGAATGATTTTTAAGGTTATTTTACTTATAAAAACTCATTACTTATGATTTAAAAACTATCTTATCAAAATTTATATATTCTTACCAATAAATTTATTAAATAAAAACATAAATAATATAAAATTTAAATAAACTAAAAAAAACATCCTTTCAAAGCCCTACTTAAAAAAAAAACTTAAACGAGAAATTACTTTAAAAAAAAACTTAAATGGGAGGTTACTTTTGGACAATGCCCATAACTTGTTTCTAATTCTAAACATGGCAAGTGGGCGATGCATAACACCTAACACGTGACACTTGTACTGTTTAGTCCACCTAGGCATATTTAGCTTGCCAGTATCCTCAATAATGTCACATTCTTAAATAAAATAAGCAGAGGATGCTAATTATAATACTACATTGTTTCAAGCATCAAATTTTAACTATGTAAACACTTTTGATTTTTATTTTATAAATTAAAAATTTCTATATAGTGTGATTGCTATTGGTAGTTTGTAGTGTGTTGGATTATCTAAGTTTAGGGGTTATTGTTGCAGTATGAGCGTGGAACCAAGGAGTTGCAATCCAAAATGGAGTATGAGTGGAACTACCAAGAGTCTGGTTCTAGTGGCGGTTGCGTGTGCTATTCTACTAGAGTGACTAGCCATTCTAGTGGTCTAGAGCACTTGTGCTAGTAAGACTTGATTCTATCGTTTCACAAGTATCGTTCTAAGCATTTGTTATTCCAACACATTGTCCTTCATATTTGTAGATTTTTTTGTTAGAGAACAAGGGGTTGTACTCAGGTCCTCCACCCTTGACCAATCACAACTTTTTTCTTTAGAGTTTGAGAGATTACAAACATATTCAATTCTCATCTCAATTGAGTTGCTAAAGTTAAATACCTAAATCATTTTCATAAAAAGTATGAATTCTTGATTTTCATTTTTTAGATCTTCTTTTATTTTCTACATGAATACAAATATTCCAAAATTCAGCATCCTTCTTTTTGACATTTTTCTACAACAACCTTCACAATACCAAAATTCCACCTCTATTATCTATGCATTGCATCTTCATAGAGTAATATTTCCAAAATTGTACGCTATCATAGTTTTCTTTACTAGATCTAGATTGCTAGTTTCCTTCTTGAAGCATAAGTGCAACCATAAGAATTGTAATAAATAGTTTATATGAAAACACATTAATGTTATAAAATAAAACAAATATTACCAATGGAAAACATTAAAGTAAATCTTAAACATTATTTGATTCAGGCAGTCAACATTTTCTTGTTTGTTTCAACTAAACTTACTACTTCCTCTAACCAAGGAAAAAATAATTTTTCATAATTCTCAATTAAAACCCCTTTATTGGCTAGCCTATTTGTACATTTTTTTCTTGGCCTTAATGTATGTGTAAACCCAATTTCTTCAAAATATTTAACAAGGTCTTGTATTTCCATAATTATCTTTTGTATGTTCCATGGAGCCTTTGCTTTCCTCAAAATTGCATTTATTACTATTAGTGAATAATCTTCCATCCATATTCTATTTCATTTCATTTGTCTACATATTTTTTATCCTTCCAAAGTTGCCCAAGCTTTAGCTTCATTTTTTGTCTTCAATCCACTATTGAAAGCATGATGTGATAAAAACACACCCCTATTATTTCTAATTAGTACCTTAAGTCCACTTATTAGCACATATTTGTTAACCTTCTTCAAATTCCTACCTAATACCTCTACCATAATAATGAATAGATATGGTTATAAAGGATCTCCCTATCTAAGATCCCTCTTGGCTTTAAAAGATTATGTTACTAACCCATTGACCAACACTGAATATGATACTGTAGAGATACAAGATTTGATCCATCTAACTCATTTCTTCCCAAAACAAAACTTTGAATACTAATAAAAGAAAATCCCATTTAACCTTATTATAGGCTTTACTCATATCAAGTATTAAGATAATTACTCTCTATTTTCTTGAATCTATTGAATGCATAACTTCATAAGCTACTATGATCCCATTCATAGTCTATCTTCCTTTCACAAATCCTTCTTGTTATCCTGGAATAATTTTGTCTAACAGTGGTCTAAACTGATTTACCATCACTTTGGATATTATCTTACATGCCATATTACATAGGCTTATGGGCCTAAATGAATCAAACAGTTTTATAACCTTATTTTTTGGAATTAGGTTAAAATATTTTACATTTATTTTATAAGGTATATATTGCTTTACCTTAGACTATTCCACTATCACCAATAAGGAATCCTTCACTATATCCCAATTATGTCGATATAATGTTGCAAAGAGCCCATCTAGACCTAGGGATTTATTCTTATAAAAATAAAAAAGAGCTAAATGAACTTTTTCCAGAGTAATTGGTTCCATTAGTTTCTTAGTTTCTTATTGTCTTCATCTGCTATAATTAAAGGCACTACTTGTAGTAGTTTATCATTAGAAACTTCAAACTCCTCCGATCCTATAATATTCTAGTGAAAAACCTTACTTCCTTTATGATTTCACCCTAGTCTTCAATCCAAACCCCTCCTAGTGATTTAATTCTACTAATTGTGGATGTTGATTTTTATACTATTATCTCCTATATAAAACTGTGTTTTTATCTCCTATTTAACCAAGTTTGTCTCGATTTTAATCTCCAAAATTTCTCTTCCTTACTCTAAATATTATGATATTCACTAAGCAACTCTCTTTCCTATGAGCTTGGATTATTATGCTCACCTTTTGGAATTTTGAAAGTTTCTCTTTTAGTTCTTTCTTCTCAAAAATATTTTTAAAAGTGTTCTTGTTCCATTTTTTAAATCCATGTCATTGATTAAATTTGTTTTGGAAGTGTATACAACCCATAGTTTCTTGAAGAATTCAATGTTTGCGCTATCATGTCAACAAATTGAGGATGATCTTCTCACATCTGCTCATATTCAAAATATGATTATTTTTTGAATTCATTTACCACTGTTTTAACTCTTATTGGCCATTGATCTGAACCAATCCTTGTGAAGGTATCAATTTTAGCACAAGTTCCTTCATCTTATTTAATGATATAAGAGTATGCATGTCTATTTTTCTGCTATTAGGTTTTTCTCTCTCTTGTTATTGTTATTGCTCCATGTCTAGTTATCCTCTTCAAACTCAACTTTATTGTTTTGAATAAAAGCTAAGAGATCTCTCACACTTTAGATCTGGTATTAAAATCTCTAATCTTTATATATATAAAGATAATGTGAAACCCGAAAATCTAAAAAAAAAATATTATATAAGTATAATATATTTTATTGAAATAATATATACAAATATTAACGGCGTGGGCCACACCGAGAGAGTGTGTGAAGGGGTGGGTGTGTGGTGGGTGTGTTAAATTCCTTATTGATAAGTATAGCTCTCGACTTAACGAGGAGGTCATGGTTGGGAGGAGACTACTCAGCCTTGTGCGAGAATCGCTTTACGAGGAGGTCATGGTTGGGAGGAGACTACTCAGCCTTGTGCGAGAATTCTCGCACGGGTGCGAGTAGTCTCCTCCCAACCATGACCTCCTCGTAAAGCCGAAAGGCTGGTAAAGCCGAGAGTTATATATATATATATATATTTTTTGGAGGAGACTACTCAACCCTGTGCGAGAATTCTGCGCACAGGGTTGAGTAGTCTCCTCCCAACCATGATCTCCTCGTAAAGCCGAGAGCTATATATATATATAGAGGTTAGTGTGAGAAATTGACGCACAGGGCTGAGTAGTCTCCTCCCAACCATGACCTCCTTGTAAAACAGAGAACTATATATATATATATTAAAAATCGTTAAATGTGTTTATTTTTTAATTTAATGAAAGAAAAAATAGTTTTCCACCACATTTCAAAGGGTAGTTTTATTTTATTATAAGCCGGTGAGTGCTAAACCAACCCAGCCAAAAAAATCATTCGAAATCGAGTTGGTTTTATTTTATTATAAGTAGATCAGTTCGGCCCGCCGATAAGAAAAGTGTAAGTTTTATTTTATTATAAATACATCAGTCCACGTAAGTGTAGTTTTATTTTATTATAAGTAGAGTAAATTTTAATTAAACTTTTGCAGCGTGCCAGGAATAGTAGCGAATCTGGCTACATTAAATTTTATTTAAAATTTTGCCACATGGCAGGAACAGTAGCTAAACTTATAAATTTTAAATTTACAAATTAAAAATAAAAAAACAAAAGCATTTACATACTTAAAATTTGAAGCTTGAAAGAACGTAGTATTATAATTAGCATGCTCTGCTTGTTTTATTTACTGGCAACCTAAATCTGCATGTTTAGAATTAGAACTATGGGCAATTTTTTTGAGTAGGGCTTATAGTTTATTTGTGTTTTCAACCATTGAATCTTAACTTTATTCACTTTTTATTTACATTATTAATATATTATAATACAATAACATTAACTATAAGTTTATTGACTTTTTCATTTACATATTTATTTATTAGTAATATATTATAATGCAATAACACTAACTAAACTATTCAGTATCTTTCTTCAATCATAATTTTATTGATTTTCATTTAAGTATTTATTTATTACTAAAAGTGATACTTTATATTTTATTTTATTGAAGTTAGTATGGAAAACTTTATTGAATTATAACTTTATTGACTTTTAATTTAAGTATTTATTTATTAATGAGAGTCACACTTAATGTTATATATATATATATATATAATTTTTTTTTTTTTTTTTATATAGAGGTTAGTGTGACAAACCCCTACAACCGAAGCTCACAACTAGATATTCTCATTTAAACCATAACCTCTGAGTGAGAGTCAAGCTTATCAATAGGTCAAGCACACAACCATACACACCCACACACTCGCCAATGTCGCGGTTTGAACCCAGGACCTCCTGAATAAGAGCCAAAGCTTGAACAGTTGCGTTGTCCCCCGAACATGTTTTATATCTTATTAGTCCTTACATAAACATAAACCTATTGTCACAATTATTTGAATTTTTTATTATTCTCATTTCTTTTAACCACCTTTTTTTAAGTGGAAACATAATGGGATTGCTTACACCCATTCTATGGTTTGAATTTGATTCTTTTTGGTGAGAATCCAAAGAGAGTAATTTTGCATCCAATAGTTTTTTTTTAAGTTTATTTAAAATTAAATTTATTGGTAGGAATATATAAGTTTTGATTAGTTTTTAACTCATAATTAAGGAGTTCTTATAAATAAAACAACTCATTTTTAAGTAGCTATATCTTTACATAGAGTTGTTCGATTTAAACGATTTTTGTGATATTTTGTACGAAAAATAAAGAGCTTTGAAATAAATAGTCACGTGAAAGAATTCAAGGAGTATTGATGGAGATATGACCATGTGAAGATGGGCATCCAAAACAAGGGCAATATTAGGGCAAATTTTTCCTCAAAAAGTTTCATTTTTCAAGAGTCATTTCTTTGCGAAGGATTGTTTGATTTAGATGATTATTGGACCAATTTGTGTAGAATTTAAAGAGCTTTAAAATTAGTGGTCATATGAAGGAATCATAGTAGTATTGAGGGAGATATGACCATGTGAAGTCAACTATCCAAAACAAGGACCATCATAAATTTTCAAGTTGTGGGAAATGAAATTGCAGATATACGTCAGCTAGGGTTTAGATGATGGGTGGAGCAATGGGGGGTTAGGGCATCAACAAGGAGGGATATTTTGTTTAGACATGAAATTTTTTAGCTAAGTTTCTGTTAGGGTAGATTGTTATATGTTTATTACATTATATGTTAAGCGCATTCTCAAGGTGGATGTTAAGCACATTCTCAAGTGGTTAGGGAAGGTGGTTACTCGGTGGTTAGGGAACCGATCGACCATGTACTATATATTACTTGATTCTCAATACAATTATTAATGCTCACCTTACTCTCACATGGTATCAAAGCAGCGAAGCTGGGCATAGGCGGATGAACAGACGTATCATGATACAAATCTGAAGTAGGACCCTTAGACAACCCGAACTGATGAACTGACAAACAGACAAATCAGGGCACAAATCTCAAAGCAAGACCCTTGGACAACTCAGATTGACGAAATCCTGACAGACCCTAGAACAACAAATTGACAAACTAGACTTGACGAACATAAAAATTCATCCGACAACCATCGAGAGACTTGCTGACATGGCAGTGTTGACGTGGACCTCTACAAGCTGACCTATGACATGGCAAAGAGTTGATATGGCATCGACTAACGTGGCGTGATATTCCATTGGTTGACGTGGCATCACGTTATTAGTCTAGCACACTACTAACGAGGCACTGCTTCATTGGCTACTACGGGTGGTAAAATAAGCACGAAGACTCTGATTGCTCGAAGGCAATCAAATACAAAGGTATCGGCCATTTTTTTTAAATTCTCCAAGTTGCCCCTATGCATTGCATGTGGGACAATTTCCACATATATATATTTTAAAATCAATACGGGAAAGTCACATCTTCAAACAATGCAAGCCTCCTTTTTGTTCACATTCGAAGCAACAACTAGTCCGATTGGAAGGCCAACGCTGGGACGTAACTGCTTGAGAGGTCGGAGGTTCAAACATCGCACGCAACAAAACCATATTTTTTCTGAAAATACAAAGAAGGGGGTTCAAAGGTATTTTTTTCAATACTTTGCATCATTGTTTTTGCAAACACAAACAAAGAAATCAAGGCAACCATTTTTGCAAATTACAAAGACAAATAGTGCATTTTTTTCTCACAAAGAGGGATACAAAACAAGAATTGCACATAGTTTTTTTGCAAACTTAAAGGGTTCTCAAAATTCCTTCACACCTTGTTTATTTTACAAATAAAAGGGGGACAAAAGTGTATTTTTTTTTTTGCAAAATTATAACACAAGGGGGGAATTGTGAATATCAATTTTTGCAAACACAAAACAAAATGTCTTGCAAAAAAATTGTAAAAAGGTGCATTTTCGATTGCATTCGATAACTTAAAATTGACATTGAAAAAATAGGTGCATTTTCGGTGGAATCCGACACCTATGTTTTAAAATTTGTGGGCACTTTTGATTGTATGTTGCATTTAATTTCCTATTTTTTGCACTTACATCATAAGTTAAAATTCAAAAGCACATAAGATCCCAAATTTTAAACCCTTTTGTGCAATTTATTGCACAACAACGTTCGGTATTTACGATACCTCTGGCCCACACTTACAGGTAAAGCTATCGTGCTTAGGGCTACTATATCTAACACCTAATATAGTTACAACAATGACGTTTGATTTATTGTTCTCTATAAATTGTCGAGGAGAAATACGAAAAGCTAATTTTATTTTGATATTCACTCCATCATATACCCTAATTCATTCCTATTGCTTGGCTTAATTTCCTCCAACTAATCATCCTTTTTTGAAAGGGTTTTTAGGTAGGTGCCATCAATTTGAGTGAATTCCCTTTCATGTACTCTTTGTAGTATCTAGAAAGGGGGACCATTTTGGTGATATAAGGAACCTTCATAATGGGAACTATACACAAATATCTTTCATATACATAGTTGCTTAAAGGTTCTAATTTTACTCCATGGAAAACCAAAATGAGAGCCATTCTACAAGTTGAAGATTTATGGGATGTAGTGACTGGCACTACAAAACGTCCTACTACAACAAGTACAAATCAGAAAACATATGATAAAAAGGATAGAAGGTCCCTCATGCTTATCTTGATTGCTACTACTGATGAAGTACAACCTCACATTTGTGATGCTAAAAATGGTAAAGATGCTTGGGATACATTAGTTACCATATATGAAGGGAATAATCAATCCCAACTTCATACTCTTAGTATGAAGTCTGGTAAATTAGTAGAATTGTTCCTATGTAGAGTGGCATAATTGAAGTCCAAGTTGAATGCTTTGGGAGAAACAATAGAGGATAAGCTCTTGAATTTAGTCATTTTGAGAGCTTTGCCAAATTCCTACAAGGTTTTGATCACATCCCTTCAAGTTTCCATGAGACAAGTTACTTTTGTGGAGTTGGTAAATTTACTTCAAATTGAGAAGGCAAATCAACTTCAAAGAGATGAAGTGATAGATAATGCACTTTACTCAAAACAAGGGTCAAATAAACATGGTAACTTTCATAGGGGGGGATATTATTCCAAAGGTTCCAAATATAAGCAACCTCAACAAGGACAAAAGAAGTATTGCAAAATTTGTGATATGGACAACCATGAAACTAACATGTATTGGTTCAAAAATAAACAACCCCATGATCAAGGTCAAAATAAAAAGGGCAAGTACAAACCACAAAAGAAGAATAAGAAACCCAAGGGCCATGTTGCTTATGAGGAATCAAACTTAGACTCTAAGAGGGCACGTAAGGTGCTCATGACTCACATAGATTCTCAACAAAAGGATCTTGTATGGTATATTGATTTCAGAACCAGTAAACACATGACTGGTGATAAATCATGGTTTGAGACATTTGAGGCTAAGGAAGGCAAACCAATTACCATAGTTGATGATAAGATCTATTGAGTCCAATGTGAAGGAAACGTTTTAGTAATTCTTCTAAATAGAAAATGCCAGATTGATAAAGTCCTTTATGTTCCAGGATTGGCAAACAATTTATTGTCAATACCTCAAATCTTGGATAAAAACATGGTGGTTGATTTTAGAGTTGAGGATGGAAATAAACGTTGCTTCATCACAAGGAAGGGTAAACATGTAGAAACAAATTCCTACAAGCATGAATTGTTTGCTTTAGATGCCATTTCTACACCTCATGTTGCCATGGCGATAAAAACAAAAGAGGCCACTTCTCTTTGGCACAAAAGATATGGCCATCTAAGTTTAATATATTTACTTGAGTTGAGTAAATATGAAATGGTGAAAGGTCTTCCTAACATTTCATCAACTTTACCCATTTTCTTGGATTGCTTAGCAGGGAAGCAACATCGAGTACCTTTTGAGTTGAGCTCCTCATGAGCCAAACGATTGTTGGAGTTGGTGCATACTGATATGTGCAGTCCTATACCAAACAATTATGGGGAAAAGAGGTATTTTCAATAGTTTGTTGATGACTACTCATAGAAAATGTGGGTTTTCTTTCTACAACTGAAGTCAGAGGTCTTTCTGTATTTTTAGTAGTTCAAGAAAAGTGTTGAGAAGGAATCAAGATGTTCCATTAAGACCCTCCACTCAGATTGAGGGGGGAGTATACATCCAAATAATTTTCCACATTTCTTAGTGCAAATGAGATTAAGAGGTAGTTTACTACAACCTATACTCCGTAGCAAAATGGAGTTGCTAAGAGGAGGAATCGTTCCATCATGGAAATGGTTCATTGTATGCTTATAGGGGTACATCTTGAGCAACGATATTGGGCAAAAGCTGTCAATACAGTAGCATACCTCCTAAATAGAGCACCCACAAAATCTCTTAATGGAATGACCCCACAAGAAGCATGGAGTGGTAGAAATCCCTCCATTTATCATCTCTGGATTTTTGGGTGTAAGGCATTCATGCACATTCCAAAAGCAAATAGAAAGAAGTTATATGAGAAATACCTGCCATGTATTTTTCTTGGTTATGATGAGCACTCTAAGGAATATCATTTTATAGATCCTAAAACCAAGAAAACTCACATCAATAGAGATGTGATATTTGATGAAGCTTTCACACCAGATAATACATCTTCATATGTATACTTGGATGATGAGGAGCCTATGAAAGAGACTCCTCCCCCACAAAAGAAGATTCCCAAATGGTATACCAACACAATGAGAGATTCAAAAGTGACTACACCTCCAAATCTAACTTTAGATCGACCTCGTACACGTATTATGACCCATCAAATGAGAGCAAAAGCATCAACATTAGAGGTTGAAAAGCTTTACCAACACTTTGAGGAACTTTCTGTAGATGTAGAGGAAGACAAAGAAGAAGATATGGATGTGGATGATGATAGGATTTTTATGTCTTCATTGGATGAGCATGAACCTACCACAGTCCAATATGCACTTAGTGAGCCTCAGTGGAAGGCAACTATGGATGCAAAACATATGTCTCTCATAAAAAATAACACTTGGAAGCTAGTTGATTTACCTTTTGGAAAGAATCCCATTGGCTGCAAATGGGTATACAAAGTGAAGTATAAGGCATCTAGAACTATGGACAAGCATAAGATCCTTATTTTTGCAAAGGGCTATGCACAAAAAGAAGGCATTGACTATGAAGACACTTTTGCACCCACTGCTAGAATGACTACCATTTGTGTGTTGGCAATTTTGGGTATGTTGCCTAGCTTCATGGTTGTGAGTTGTCATTGATGTCAAAAGGAGTTTGTGTTGATATCAAAAGGAATTTGTGCTGATGTCAAAAAGAGTTTTGTGCAAAAATATCTTGAAAGTTCCATGATGTTTGTTTAAGGGTTTTTAATTAAAACCATGGTGACAAGGTTAAAGGTTTTTATTAAAACCATCTTGGCTTAATGAAAAGGTTTTTGCTCCTTGAAAAAACCTTAAAAGTTCATTTTGATTATTAATAAATAAATTAACTCAAACCTTTGAAAAGGTTTTAAGTTAAGTTTATTATTAATAAAATAATAATTATTAATTTAATAATTATTATTGAAAGGGTTTCTAAACCCTTAGCGACGCCAATGTAGAAGACTTACCTCGTTGACGTCATTTGTTTGGAAGGAGCGCCGACGTCAACTTGCATGGGATGCAAAAGACTATTAAAGGGTATTAATTCCTAAGGTTCAATACACCTTCGATTTGCGTGATTACCTTCGAATTCGTATTGCTCTGTGACCTTCGATTTCGTATTTCTCTCTGACCTTCGATTTTAGGTTGCTCTGTGATTTTTGAGTTTCGTATTGCTCTGTGTTTAAGTTCTGATTTTGTATGCCTACGAGGAAGATAAATCTGTTTGTCTTTAATTTCTACGAGCAAAGGGAAGGTAAAACGATGAGTGGCACTTGAGATTTTTGTTGGGCACTTGTGCTCCAACGACGAAGGCACTCTCTAGGCAAAGGTGTCAAGATCGATTTACATTGGGTGTGTTTCATTTTTGGTCACAGATTATTGTGCACGTGGTACAACAGTTGCCTTGGGCCACGAGTTTGGAGGAGGAAGTACTTTGGCACTTATGTTGGTGTCTCCACACTTCTCCTAAGGTTGGAGAATTGATTTTTGGCCAAGGTAGATCTTTTGTTGATAATGTGGAATATTTGATTTGACTTGGCAAATTATTGTTGGTAATTGGATGGAGGTATAAGGTTAAATAGAAATATTGCTTTGACATTGTTATTATTGATGCTTAATGTTTATGTGGTAAATGCATTTAGAAGTAAATGTATTTTAGGAGTTATAAGGGTTTAAGGAATAATTGTTCTTAATGTCATATTGGGGTTAGAAAGCCTTTGGAGTTATTGAGTGGATATTCTCTTGTAATTATTTTTGAGGTTGAAGTTATTTTGTGATATATTAAGTAGGAGTTATAAGGTGTAAAGGAATATTGTTGATATGTATATTTGTGAGTTTTGATTATTGATGAGTTGGAGTGATAAGGTGTTATTAGGACTCTTATCATTGTGCATTATTCCATTGTTGCTAACTCTAATTTGTGGCAAATTGAGAGTTAGTGTTGTGACAGATTTTGAGTTCTCCTTCTTCATCAAAGTAAAGGTATGGGCACATTCTTCCATGGTTATTATTGATTGATGGTTTTTTGAAAATAAGTTTGGAGTGAAAAGGATTAAATTAAGTTTCCTTATTTGGAGTGGATCTTATTTTCTGAAAGTGGAAGTATTGATTATGCATTATGAGATCATGATGAGTTTATGAGTTATTGCATAATTCTAGTTTATGAGAGTGGAAGCATTTGAAGTTTGCTTTAGGGTTTTTGAGTGAGAAGCTTATGCCATTGCTATAAGTTGTTGAAACCCTAATTGAGTTGTTTGGTTGTTGAGAGTTGAAGGATAGAACATATTGAGTCTAACAATTCTCTTTATGCTTTTATGAGATTGATTTGAGTTGAGATTGAAAGTAGAAGGATAGAACATATTGAGTCTCTAACAATTCTCTTTATGCTTCTATGAGATTGATTTGATATGATTGGATGAAACACATTGGGTCTCTAACAATTCTCTTTGTGTGTTCACATTGGGCAAGTTTCTTGGTAAACTTGCTTGAGCTGACTTGGGCAAGTTCTTGGTGAGCTTGCTAGAACTGATTTGGACAGGTTCTTGTTGAAGAACTTGTGGACAAATTTGATGAAGTCTTGGTGAAGACTTATGAGCAGTTGTGATTGATTTGTTCAAGCTTTTGGCTTAAGCTTGGGACAAATCTGACAGAGATTTGAGAGCAGATTTGTGTTGGACCAGAGGATTGAGTTTGGTGCAGATTTGTGACAGAGTTTGAGAGGACTTGTGTTGGACCAATTGACTGTGTTTAGTATAGGTTTTGATGAGTAGCTGTGGAGGTGATCGGTGAGGACATAAGTCTCTAAAGCCAAAGCAAGGAGGATAAGACGTCTTCTGTGGAAAGGAGTTCCACCTGATAGCGACAGAAGAGGCAGTGATCTTATGAAGTATCATTTCTAGAGCTTTGGGGGATAGGACATCTCCTTTGGGTAGGAGGCTCATAAATACTTGTTGAGGGGATAGGACATCTCCTTTGGGTAGGAGGCTCATAAATACTTGTTGAGGGGAAGGATTCTCCTTTGGGTAGGAGGCTCATAAATACTTGTTGAGGGGAAGGATTCTCCTTTGGATAGGAAGTTCATAAAATTTGTAATAGGGAAAGGATTTCCCAAAGAACTTGATTGAGAAAGCTTTTAGTGAAAATATTTTTGTGGATGTAGCCCATATTGGGTGAACCACGTTAAAATGGCTCTTCTTTGTGTGTTGCTTTCTATGATGGTTAATGTTATGGTGATGCCATTGCTATCTAAAGTAAAGTTTTTTAAATGGTTGCATCTTATATTGTTCACCCCTCCTCTCAGTATAAGTCTATGTTCTTCAATTGGTATCAGAGCGGGTCTCTCCAGGAAGAGCCTAACATCTTGGAGAAGGATCCCTTGAAAGATCATATGAGCACGAAAAGTGATGAAGAGATTGAATTTGATTTGAAAGGGGAATTATTTTTGGCCCTAAGAAATCTGGAAAAAGTCAGGGAAGAGAATTTTGTTTTAAAACAACAAAATCAAGAAGAAGATATGGCCAAAATAGAACTATCTCAAAATCTCACAGACTTCAAGATCCTAGCTGAAGAAGGAAAGAAAGTTGAGCAGGTTTTGATAGAGGTTTTGAAAGGGAAGGAAGTTGAATGTGAGAGACTTGAAGAAGAGGTGGTTTCTCTAAGAGTTAGACTTGAACATATGAGTCTTAAACAAAATATTTTTCTTGGAAAGCAAAGGGAAGAAAATCTCCATATCCAAGAAGCAGGAACATCCAACAGAAATAAAGTCAACTTTCAAAAACCAAAGGATAACAAAGGAGAGCAATGGACAAGAGTTGATCACAAAAGAAGGAACACTCATCAAAGGCTTCCAAACAGGTTACATAATACTTTCCATGGCTATTGTTTTTCTTGCAATAAATATGGTCATAGAGCTATCCATTGTACTAGGATTGTGAATGACAATGTTAAGAAAAATGTTAATTCTTTTGCACCACTCATGGATGATAGTATTATGTGTTACAAATGCAATAATTTTGGGCATATAGCTAGAATGTGTAAATTGGAAAGATCTAGTGAAGTGAATGTTAGGAAAACAAATGGAAATAAAACTAGATCTATGATAGTTCAAACTGCTCTTCATGCTCAAGATAAGGAAGAAAAATGGTACCTTGATAGTGGATGTTCTAGGCACATGACTGGAGAAAAAGAAAAGTTTATAGTTCTCAAAGAAACTAGTAGAGGGTCAATTAGCTTTGGAGATAACAGATCAACTAAAATTTGTGGAAAGGGTTCTCTAAGTTTAGATGGAAAAACCAAAACTAAAAATGTGCTTTATGTAGAAGGATTGAGACATAATATTTTGAGTGTTAGCCAACTTTGTGATCAGGGTCATATGGTGACTTTCTATTCGATAGATGTGAGATAAGGAAAGTAGAGAATGGAAAAATCATTGCTAATGCAAGACGAACTCCTAACAACCTCTACATGCTAAGTGAGATAAAAAGGGAAAAGTGTTTTTTGTCTCAAGAGGATGAAATTTGGCTATGGCATAAAAGAATGGGACATTTGAGCTTTGATAATCTTATCAACATTAGCCATAAGAAAGCATTCAGAGACTTACCTAAATTGAAAAGACCCCAAAATACTATTTGTGGTCCTTGTCAACATGGAAAGCAAACTAGAACCAGCTTTAAGGCTAAAGGGTACATGTCATCCAAACCTTTAGATCTTATTCATACTGATTTGTGTGGTCCCACCAGAACTCAGAGTATATAGGGAGAGAGTTACTTCATGCTTTTCATAGATGATTTCTCTAGAATGACTTGGGTTACCTTTCTTAAAGAAAAATCTGAAGCCCTTGACAAGTTTAAAGCCTTCAAAGAAATTATAGAGAATGAAACAGACAAAAGAATAAAATGCTTAAGATCAGATAGAGGAGGAGAATTCACTTCAAATGAATTTGTGGATTATTGTGAGCAACAAGGGATTAAGAGGGAATTTTCAGTAGCAAGAACTCCTCAACAAAATGGAGTAGTTGAAAGAAAAAATAGAACTATTGAAAATATGGCTAGAGCTATGTTGAATGAGTCAAATATTCCTGATGGTTTTTGGAAAGAGGCAGTTAGTACAACAGTGTATATTATCACCAGAGCTCAGTTAAGAGTCAATCATCACAAAACTCCCTATGAGCTATGGAAAGGAAGACCAACCACAATAAAACATTTTAGAGTTTTTGGTAGTAAATGTTACATCAAAAGGGAAGATCAAAATTTAGGGAAGTTTGATCCTAGATGTGATGAGGGCATTTTTCTTGGGTACTCCAGCAAGAGCAAAGCCTATAGATGCTACAACAAAAGAACTTGTACTATTGTGGAAAGCATAAATGTTACAATGGATGAGAAAACAGGGATAAGAGAACCAGTTCAGGAAATTGATGATGAAGATTGCCAAGAAGAATTCAGGGAGGATTCAGATAAAGAAGAAGAGGAAAGACAACAACTCCTTCCTAAAACTCCATCCAGATATGTTCAGAAACACCATCCAAAGGATCAAATCATTGGTAATCCAGAAGTCAGACAGACAAGGAGAAGAATCATATCTTCAAATTCCCATACAAATGTTTCATTGTTATCTCAGATTGAGCCAAAAGATCTCAATGAAGCCTGTGCAAATAAGTTTTGGATAAATGCTATGAATGAATAATTGGAACAGATAGAGAAGAGTGAGACTTGGGAACTTGTTCCAAGACCTAAAGATAAAAATGTCATTGGCACTAAGTGGGTCTTCAAAAACAAGCTAAATGAAGATGGTCAGGTAGTCAAAAATAAAGCAAGGTTAGTTTGCAAAGGTTATGCTCAAGTAGAAGGAATTGATTTTGAAGAAAATTTTGCTCCAGTTGCTCGTCTTGAGGCTATCAGAATGTTTTTGGCTTTTTCAAGTTTTAAAAACTTCAAGGTCTATCAGATGGATGTCAAATCAACTTTTCTAAATGGTGTGTTAGAAGAAGTCTACATTGAACAACCAGAAGGGTTCTTACTTTCAAAAAATTCAGATTTTGTGTGTAGATTGAAAAAGGCATTGTATGGTTTGAAACAAGCTCCTAGGGCTTGGTATTCGAGGCTTGATAGGTATCTTCAGAAACAAGGTTTTAGAAAATGTATGGCAGATAGCAATTTGTATATCAAAAATGATGGAAATAATATCTTAATTGTGGTTGTTTATGTTGATGATATCATTTTTGGAGGTAATAACACCAAAATGTGTAAATATTTTGCTAACAATATGCAGAGTGAATTTGAGATGTCCATGATTGGGGAATTGTCCTTCTTCTTAGGACTTTAGATTGCCCAATCAAAAGAAGGAATATTTCTCTCACAAGGCAAGTACATAAGAGAGATGCTAAAAAAATTTGGTATGGAGGATAGCAAACCTATTAGTACTCCAATGATTACAGGGTGTAAGTTGAGCAAGGATGATGAATCTCCAGAGGCAGATCAAAGGTTGTATAGATCCATGATTGGCAGTTTGCTTTATGTTACAGCTACCAGACCAGACATCATGTAGGCAATGGGACTAGTTGCAAGGTTTCAAGCTGCACCAAAAGAAACTCATGTTATGGCAATAAAAAGAATTCTCAGATATCTGAAAGGCACTATGGATCTTGGGCTTTGGTATCCCAAGAGCGATAAGTTCACTCTCACAGCTTTTACAGATGCAGATTGGGCCGACAATATTGATGACAAAAAAAGCACCAGTGGTGGAGCTTTCTTTTTGGGGAATTGTTTAGTTGCTTGGTTAAGCAAGAAACAACCTTCAGTTTCCTTGTCTACAATAGAGGCAGAATACATAGCAGCAGTAGCTTGTTGTACACAAGTTTTATGGATGAAGACTACCTTGGAGGATTTCAAAATAAAGCATGATCAACCCATTTCCATATTGTGTGATAATACAAGTGCCATAAGTATCTCCAAGAATCTAGTAATGCACTCAATAACAAAGCATATTCCCATCAAATATCACTTTCTAAGAGAGCGAGGTTCGGGACAAGCGAGGTTAAGTTGGAATATGTGCCTACTAAGGAATAAATTGCTGACATTTTCACCAAACCTCTTCCAAGAGAGACTTTTGAGTATTTAAGGAAGAAGTTGGGAGTAGTTTTACTCCCACCCCAGAATTAATCACCTCAATAGGAGGTGGAGGAGGGGCTAAGCTAAGAGGCTCATTCTTAGCCCTGAGCCCCAAAGGTGACCCTTTGCCATTGATGACAAAGGGGGAGAGATTTGAGTAAGGGGGAGAGCCTTGAGTTAGGGGGAGCAAAGCTTCAGATGATGGTTTTCAGTTGGTTTCAATTTTGACAGTTGGCAGTGGTTTCAGTAGTGGTTTGCCATCAATGACAAAGGGGGAGATTGTTGGCAATTTTGGGTATGTTGCCTAGCTTCATGGTTGTGAGTTGTCATTGATGTCAAAAGGAGTTTGTGTTGATATCAAAAGGAATTTGTGCTTGATGTCAAAAAGAGTTTGGTGCCAAAAAGATCTTGAAAGTTCCATGATGTTTGTTTAAGGGTTTTTAATTAAAACCATGGTGACAAGGTTAAAGGTTTTTCTTAAAACCATCTGGACTCATTAAGGGTTTTTATTAAAACCATCTTGGCTTAATGAAAAGGTTTTTGCTCCTTGAAAAAACCTTAAAAGTCCATTTTAATTATTAATAAATAAATTAACTCAAACCTTTGAAAAGGTTTTAAGTTAAGTTTATTATTAATAAAATAATAATTATTAATTTAATAATTATTATTGAAAGGGTTTCTAAACCCTTAGCGACGCCAATGTAGAAGACTTACCTCATTGACGTCATTTTTTTGGAAGGAGCATCGATGTCAACTTGCATGGGATGCAAAAGACTATTAAAGGGCATTAATTCCTAAGGTTCAATACACCTCCGATTTGTGCAATTACCTTGAGAGTTAGTGTTGTGATAGATTTTGAGTTCTCCTTCTTCATCAAAGTAAAGGTATGGGCACATTCTTCCATGGTTATTATTGATTGATGGTTTTCTGAAAATAAGTTTGGAGTGAAAAGGATTAAATTAAGTTTCCTTATTTGGAGTGGATCTTATTTTATGAAAGTGGAAGTATTGATTATGCATTATGAGATCATGATGAGTTTATGAGTTATTGCATAATTTTGGTTTATGAGAGTGGAAGCATTTGAAGTTTGCTTTAGGGTTTTTGAGTGAGAAGCTTATGCCATTGCTATAAGTTTTTGAAACCCTAATTGATTTGTTTGGTTGTTGAGAGTTGAAGGATAGAACATATTGAGTCTCTAACAATTCTCTTTATGCTTCTATGAGATTGATTTGAGTTGAGATTGAGAGTTGAAGGATAGAACATATTGAGTCTCTAAAAATTCTCTTTATGCTTCTATGAGATTGATTTAATATGATTGGATGAAACACATTGGGTCTCTAACAATTCTCTTTGTGTGTTCACATTGGGCAAGTTTCTTGGTAAACTTGCTTGAGCTGATTTGGGCAAGTTCTTGGTGAGCTTGCTAGGACCGATTTGGACAGGTTCTTGTTGAAGAACTTGTGGACATATTTTATGAAGTCTTGGTGAAGACTTGTGAGCAGTTGTGATTGATTTTTTCAAGATTTTGGCTTAAGCTTGGGACAGATCTGACAGATATTTGAGAGCATATTTGTGTTGGACCATAGGACTGAGTTTGGTGCAGATTTGTGACAGAGTTTGAGAGGACTTGTGCTGGACCGACTAACTGTGTTTAGTACAGGTTTTGATGAGCAGTTGTGGAGGTGATCAGTGAGGACATAAGTCTCTAGAGCTAGATCAAGGAGGACAGAACGTCTTCTATGGAAAGGAGTTCCACCTGCTAGCGGTAGAAGAGGCAGTGATCTTCTGAAGTATCATTTCCAGAGCTTTGGGGGATAGGACATCTCCTTTGGGCAAGAGGCTCATAAATACTTGTTGAGGGGATAGGACATCTCCTTTGGGTAGGAGGCTCATAAATACTTGTTGAGGGGAAGGATTCTCCTTTGGGTAGGAGGCTCATAAATACTTGTTGAGGGGAAGGATTCTCCTTTGGATAGGAAGTTCATAAAATTTGTAATAGGGAAAGGATTTCCCAAAGAACTTGATTGAGAAAGCTTTTAGTGAAAATATTTCTGTGGATGTAGCCCATCTTGGGTGAACCACATTAAAATGGCTCTTCTTTGTGTGTTGCTTTCTGTGATGGTTAATGTTATGGTGATGCCACTACTATCTAAAGTAAATTTTTTAAATGGTTGCATATTATACTGTTCACCCCCCTCTCAATATAAGTCTATGTTCTTCATTGTGTACTTTATGCTATGCCAGCTGAGTTCGTATGGAAGCTACATCAAATGGATGTAAAAAGTGCCTTCTTAAATTGTGATCTCTAGGAAGAAGTGTATATGACTTAGTCAAAATAATTTGTGGTTGAAGGCCAAGAGTAAAAAGTTTCCAAATTGGTTAAATTATTTTATGGAGTAAAACAAGCTCCACAAGCTTGGTACATAGAAATGACAATCACCTATTGCAGTATGGTTTCAAGAGAAGTCCTTCAGATGCTAATCTCTATATAAAAAAAAATGGTTCTAAAATAGTGATTCTAGTACTCTATGTTGATGATTTTATTATCATTGGCAGTTTAGAGAAATTGATAGATGCAGTGAAATGTGACTTGAAAAAGTCATTTGAAATGATAGATCTAGGACCTCTTCATTATTCTCTTGGTTTAGAAGTGGTACTCACATCAGAGTGACACAAAATAAATATGCCAAGACATTGATTGAGAAATATCACATGACTATTTGTAAGCCTAAAGCAATTCCAATGGAAACAGGGCTATAGTTTTCACAATATGATACTTATCTATAGGTAGATGGTACTCTCTATCACCAGTTGATTGGGAGTCATATATCTGACCAACACATAGCCAGACATCAGTTTTGCTGTGAATCATATTTTGAGGTTCATGCAAGAACCTAAGGTTTGTCATTGGAAAGAAACAAAATGAGTTCTTCATTATGTCCATGGCAATACTGAGTATGGCCTGGAATACAAGAAGAATGATAATTTCTTCTTGCAAGGTTACACAAACTCTATTATTCTGGGTCAATTGATGATAGAAAATCAACTTCTAGATACATTTTTCATCTTGTGTTCGATCCTATCTCTTGGCATAGTAAAAATCAATAGGTGGTTGCTTTATCATCTATAGAGGCAAAATATCGCACAACACATGGAGCAGTTTGCGAGGTGATATGGTTACGTCACATTCTTTCAAGTATGGGTCTTCCCAATAAGCTTCCAATACACTTGTTTTGTGACAACCAAGGTGTTTTGAAGCTTGTCAAGAATACAATATTTCATGAATGCACCAAATACATTGACACTCAAAGTCATTTTATTCGAGATGAAGTTCCAAAATACAAGATACAACTCTAGTACATTTCCATTGATGAACAGGTTGCGGATATTTTCACTAAGGCACTTGCACGTGTCAAATTTGAGTTGTTTTGCAACACTCTTTATATTTCAAAATAATGTAATAAGGGGGGATGTTAGGGTAGATTGTTATATTCTCATTACATCATATGTTAAGCGCATTCTTAAGGTGGATGTTAAGCATATTCTCAAGTGGTTAGGGCAAGTGGTTACTCAGTGATTAGGAAACTGATTGGCCATGTACTACATATTGCTTGATTCTTGATACAATTATTAATTCACCTTACTCTCATAGTTTCAATTATCCCTTCGTTATCCTAGAAGTTTTGCATGCAAATTATTGTAGGTTTATTTTCAAATAATATAACTGCTATAGGATATACTGGTAAATTTAATTATATTTTGAGTTATAGTTTCCTTCGTATTGATTGATTTATAACTAAATACTTAGAGTCATCCTTAGTAGTAGAGGTTATAGAGGACCTCATAGAGCAAATATCCTTGTTACTCAAAGATAAGGTAGTCATTGGTAAATTTAATGGGTCTTGGCCAAGGGCTTCGACTTTGAGAAAATGGATTGATAGGAATTGGAAGTCTCTAGGAGTGATTCTATCATTTATTTCCAAGGGTTTATTCCTAGTAATTTTCTATTCCATGGAGGAAAGAGATAAAATCTTGAAAGGGGGTCCTTGGTTTATGGGAAGAGCAGGACTAATCCGTACCCATTGGTATGAAAGCTTTGCACCTAAAAACATAAACCTATCCCTAGTACTAGTCTAGATCAAGATGTATGGGTTTACCAATTGAATTCAAGTTAATGGATACCTTCAAGTCAATAGACAACAATTTAGGAGAATTCCTTGAGTTTTTAGAAACTACAAAAGATGAATTCTTGGTTGTTTATGCTTGGATATTGGTCATGATTAATATCATTAAACCTTTATCAGAATCAATAATTCTTAAATATGCGGGTAAGTTGTGGATCCAATCCATGGCTTATAAAAACATATCTTTCAGATGTATAATATGTCATGAGGTGAGGCATATTAATAGGTTATGCCTCAAGAAGAGTCCAACAAAAACATATATAGAAAATTGCAAGAGAAACTTACAAATGTGTATGGATGAGGATGGTTTTCAACTTCCAAAATGTAGGTCCAAACATATGAAAGTAAATAAATAATGGAGATCGATAAGTAAGGATATTAGAAGAAATACTAATTCTTTTTAGGTTTTAGCCTATGAAGAAAAAGCAAATAAGAGCTTAGAGGACATGGTACAATATGATCAAATTATTAACAAGGAAGCGTCTACTTAGTATGATCCTGATTTAGGGATGAACATTCTTGCTAAACCTAAGGAATGTGCCTCACTATATTTAGAGCACTCTCTTGAAGTTCCATGCACCATTTATGAGAAGGAATGTCATAGAGAAAATACAATGTTAGATGTTAATACCTCTACTATTAATAAGGAAATGCCAAAAAATGAGTACAATAAGTTAAATTTTTTTTTAGCAGAGCCAGGAGAGGATAAATATAATGAAAATAAAAGTTGTGAAAGAATATTGAGGAATAGAATAATAAGACCTACTCTGATACTGGTAAGGAAAAAGAGGAAAACCTTCAAATTATCAAGCAATAACCAAGGAAGAAAGAGCAAACATAGAGAACAAAACATAATCTAAGTTGGTTGAACTTCTCTTTACTAAAAAACATATTGATATTGGTAATTCATAGGTGTATCAGGGACCTATGTTTAAGTAATAAGATTGATATTATTTGTATCTAGAAATATAAAAAGATAAAGGAAGAAGTTTCCAAAACTATGAAAGTATTATGAGCAAGATGTGAATGGAATGTTGTCGATTCAGAAGGAGCAAAAGGGGGAATTCTAACATGTTGGAATCCAATTAGAACCTCCTATGAAACCATTCATAAAATTAGGTATTGGATAGCCTCATTAGTCACATGCTACTTTGTAGATATTCATTTCATCTTTATCAATATCTATAGACCTACAACTCAATTAGGCAAATAAAAAGTATGAAGTGGGATTGAAGCCTTTATAAGAAGTAAAGACCAAGAAATCCAATTCATGATCATAGGAGATTTTAATTCCATACCCAAGCTCGATGAAAAATTAGGGAAAATAGGAAAATAACCCAAAATATAAGATATTTCTCAACTTTTATTCAAAATAATAATCTATGGGAGGTTGAGTTTGAAAATGATAACTATACATGGACCAAAAACAACATAGACAAGAACCTGATAGCAAAAAAATTAGACAGATGCATACTCTCATATCATTGTCTAGATGAAGATACTTGTGCTAAAATTAATACCTTGACAAGGATTGGTTTAGGTCATTGTCCAATAAGAGTTAAAATGGTGGTAAGTGAATTAAAAAATATCACATTTTAAATATGAGCAGATGTGGGAATACCATCCTTAATTTGTCGATATGAATGCATAGACATGGAATTCCTTAGGGAACGGTGGATTGTATACACTTATAAAACAAATTAAACCAATGACATATAGATTAAAAAATGGAGCAAGAACACTTTTGAGAACATTTTTGATAAGAAAGAACTAAAAGAAAAAATTTCAAAAATTTAAAACATTGGGCACAATAATCCAATCTCATAGGAAAGGGATTTGCTTAGTGAATATCATAATAGTATAAGAAAGAGAAATTTTGGATATTAATCAAGACAAACTTGGTTAAAAGGAGTTAAAACACTTTTTTTCATAGGATGGCAATAGTACAAATATCAACATCCATAATTAGTAGAAGTATTTTGGATAGAAGACCATAGAGAAATAAGAAAAAAGACAAGGATTTTTACCTGAATATTCTAGGATAAGAGGATATTGAGGTTCTTAATGATAAAATACTACAATAATTAAATTTAGTTATAATAGATGAAGACAATAGCAAAATTATGGATTCTATTACATTGGAATAATTTCATTTAGCTCTTTTCTCTTTTGATAAATATAAATCCCCAAGTTTAGACGGACTCTCTATAGCAATCTATCAACATAACTGAGAAATAGTAAAGGATTCTTTGTTGGTGGCAGTAGAACAATCTAGGGTAAAAAAACAATACCTTATAAAATAAATGCAACATATCTTACCTTGATTCCAAAAAATAAGGATGTAGAATTGGTTGATTCGTTTAGTCCCATAAGCCTACATAATATGGCATATAAGATAATCTCCAAAATGATGGAAAATTGATTAAGACCACTATTAGACAAAAGTATTTTAAAATAGCAAGGAGGATTTGTGACTAGGAGACATGTTTTGGACAAGATAATAATAGCTCATGAAGTAATGCATTTAGTAGCTTCTAGAAAAGAGATATCAAAATGTGTCTAAAACAGGGATATTCTCTATCATATGGATTAAACCTTATGTATCTATCATATTTAGTGTTGGTGAATGGGCTAGTAATAGAATAATTTAAAACTAAGAGGTGTCTTAAATAGTGATATCCTCTATCCCTATATCTACTCATTATTATGGCAAAGGTATTCGTAAGGAATTTCAAGAAGGCATACAAATATGGGCTAATAAGTAGATTTAAGGCTAGTAATAACATCAACAACATCACTCATCAACATTTTGTAGATGATACAACCCTTTTTGGGAGGGAAAGGAAAAATGAGGCCAAAGCTTTGGATAACTTATTAAAAGAATATGAAAGAGTATTAGTGCAAAAAATTAATAGGACAAAATCTAAAATTTACTTTCTAAACACTCAAGCTAGAATCAAATCAAGGATATGCAGGTTAGTTCAAATGGAGGCAAATTTGCTAGCAACATATCTAGGATGCCCTTATTTGAGGGAAGAATGAGGATTGATTTGGAGAATCTAGTTATAAGTAAAGTTTAGAATAAACTACCAACATTTTAAGGTAGATGGTTATCGTTAGCAGGAAGAGTGAAACTAATTAAATTGGTCTTACAAGTCATTCCAACATATTATATGTTCTTGTATATTATGCCAAAATTGATAGAAAAAATATAATCTATTTTATACAGTCATTTTTATGGTTAGGATTACATGATAAAAGAAAAATTTCTTTGGTGAAATGGAGCAACGTGTGTGATTATAAAACTAGTGGAGGTCTCAGTTTAAGAGTTATTATAGATGCAAACTTAGCTTTAAGGGGAAAAGTAATTTAGAGATTATATAAAGAGTGTCAAAGATAATGGGCAAGAATTCTTCTAAGTGTGTTGAGCTCAATTACCCAAGCTTAATGTTTATTGCATTCTCACTACCAAATGGTTTTGCATGATGGAATGATTTAAAAAAATCAATTGATGTAGTTAAATGTCTAAGATGGGTGGTGGGAACTTGATAAAATTTTCTATTTGGATGGATACTTGGTGTGATAAAAAACCACTCTATCTAGATCCAATTTTGAAACCATGGATGAGATAGATTCAAGATAAATATGGTGATAAGGTTTCAAACATTGTACAAGGATAAAAAAGGAAGATATAAATGGAAAAAATATTTTTTTACAAGTATGTTGAACATTGTTGTTAGGAGGCAGTTGAGCAAAAATATAACAATAGCGATTATTCCAAGGGAGTTGAGGATAAGATTATTTGGGAGTTGAATAGCTTGAGATAATACACAATAAGAAGTGGATATAACGTAAAGCACCAACATAATAAGAATATAACAATAATATGAAGAGATATTTAGGATAGGTCGAGCATTGTAATAGTCTAAATGTTTATATGGCTAGTAGGTCATAGGAAAATTTTATCCTATGGTGATCTTATGAAAAGAGGTTCTCATGGACCCTCACAAAGTATTCTATATAAAAAGAAGGAGGAGAGTATAGACCATCTCTTAGGACATTATTCAATAGTCTAGGAACTATGGTAATGGATTCTTAATATGTTTAATTAAAGTAATGTAGAGCACTTTTAAAAGTGAGGTATTACAAATAATCTGGGATACACTGAAAGATGCAATACTTTAGACTATATGGTTGGAAAGGAATAAAATAATATGTAAAGGAAAGGAAAGCAGTTTAGAGGTAATGAAAAGGAATACTTGTTTAGCCATAAAGAAGTATAAACCAACCCTATCAACTCACCCAATCCTTAATCTTGAAGCAGAGAGCCTTGGTAGATGGAGTCAAGTCATCAAATGTAATTATGAAGTGGGGTATAGAAGAAATAAAAGGAAGGCAAAGAATTTAAAGTGGAAACCACCAAAAGTGGTGTTAGTCAAATTGAATTTTGATGGAACATCTAAAGGAAATCTAGGACCATCAGAAGGAGGAGGAATAATTATAAATAAGTGGGGTGAGATTTTATCATATTATGCTTTCAATAGTGGATTTAAGATAAATAATGAAGTTCAATATTGGGAAGCTTTGGAAGGGTTAAAAATATGCAAACAAATGAAATGGAATAGAGTATGGATGAAAGGCAATTCACTAATAGTAATAAATGTAATTTTGAGAAAAGCAAAGGCTCCATGGAACATACAAGAGATCATTGTGGAAATACAAGACCTTGCCAGAAAATTTGAAAAAATCAGGTTTACACATACGTTAAGGGAAGGGAACATATGTGTAGATAGGCTAGCCAATAGAGGGGTTTTAATAAAGGATCATGAAGTTAAATTATCTTTTCCTTGGTTAGAAGAAGTAGTAAGTTTAGCTAAGGTCGATAAGAAAATATTGACTATTTGAATCAAATAATGATTAAAATTTATTGTAATGTTTTCATTGGTAATATTTGTTGTATTTTATAACATTAATGTGTTTTCATTTAAACTATTTATTATAGTTCTTATGATTGCACTTATGCTTTAGGAAGGAAACTAATCATCTAAATCTGGTAAAGTAGGCTATGATAGCACAAATTTTTTGAAATATTACTCTACCAAGATGAAATCATAGATGGTAGAGGTGGATTTTTAGTATTATGATAGTTGTTGTAGTAAAATCTCAAGAATGATGCTGAATTTTAGAATATTTATATTTACAAAGAAAATTTAAGAAGATTCAAATAATGAAAATAAAAAATTCAGCCTTATTATGAAAATAAATATAGGTATATAGATATAGCAACTCAATAGATATGATAATTGAATCTATTTGTAAATTCTCAAGCTCTAAAGAAAAGAGTTGTGATTTATCAAGGGTGGGGGACCCAAGTTGTGACTATGAAAATGCACCATAACAAGTAAATAAACAAAATGATATTTGTTATTTCATTAATAGTATTTTTTATTACAAATAAGCCATTTTGATTACAATGAACCTTCCAAAAAAGGAGGCTTTTCTTTTGCAAATGAGTTCTATGGTGCTACAAAATATCTTCTTTGTCACACAACAAATTTTTGGGAGGGTTTTGAAGTTTTATTGCTTGATCTCCTGAGCCTCTATGCAAATCCCAGTACATGCACACAATCCCACAATGAAAGCATTCGTAGCATCTATTGGGCCTTTCAAGATAAGGCCCTAAATCATGAAATTGAGTATAAAAAGATTACAAAATCTCCCAAAACCTTTTATAAAAGTTATAAAATTATGCAAAATGGTCACAAAACCTTGTAAACTACCTTATTTTACCTTTCTTGGATGTCTACTACTAATTTTGAGTCTCTGTATGCTTTTTAGGCTCAACCACCTAGGGCGGTTGGCACTATGTTCTAGAAGGGGTTTCAAACTTAGATCTAGACCTTTTTGGAACAGTTTGATATAGATTCAACGTTTTTTGGTTGTTGAAGGTGAGCATAGCTACAAAATAAATATTAACACACATTCCAAAAATACTCCATGATCAATGTCTTTGAGCTATTCAAGTGAAGTACCTGCAATAACAAATTTAAGAATATACCCAAAAGGTCAAACAAAATTTAGGCAAAAATTCGATAGTGTTTTGTGCACTCTTTTACAAATGAAATGGGAGCATATTTATAATATCTTCCCAAGGGTGAGGGGAGTGATGAGGATGAGGGAGGATGATGGACAAGTGGCATGGGTGAGAGAAAGGGGGAATCTTGACTTTCCCCACTTGGTTGTTTGGATTAATAAATGTGCAACATTCTCTATTTGGGCTATGACACCCTATGACGTGCTATAATGTGCCTCACTAATGCTATTTGGGTGGAGAGATTCCTCACCCACCAAAAATGATATGCTTGATCAATGTGCTTGTGTGGAGGGAATCCTCACCCATGTGCATTAATGAGCTTGGAATGTGGAGGAAAGAGGGGAATTAATGCCATTAAGAATTAGGTGAATCGGGGTTAAAATAGAAGGATGGTCTCATGATGACCATGGGTTAAGTGTAGGAAAGTTCTTAGGACGGTCAAAGAGGCTAGAATGGTCATCATTAATATTTATAAGGTTGTAATGTATTAATTAAAATAAATACATAATTTATTAAATATTAACATTTAACCATTGCCAATATGACACTTTTTAGGTGTCCACACAAGTATAAACCCTTTTTCTCTAGAAAAAAAACACAAAACAACCTTTCAATTTTGTATAATTTTTTATATTTAACAATTAAAAAGTATAATATATACATATATATTTAAATTCTTCATTGGAAAGATATTTTATTAGAAAATAGAAATAAAGATATATAATAAAAACAAAAACAAGGATATTTAATATAGAGAAACATTTTAGTCCATGGGATTTGGATCAATTGATAAGAATCGAAGACTTTCACATAATAAACCAAGTTTCAAAACCCATGGGGAAGCTTAACATTTTTCCATAGGGTTTATAGGATTTGGTTGGGAGTGAATAGTTTCACAACTTAAGCCAAGGTTCAAATATCATGGGTAAAGTAAAGAGTTTCACATCTTAAGCCAAAGTTTAAATATTATGATGAACCTTAACACTTATCAAATGGCATAACCACAACCAATTAAATACCTCAACTTTCAAGAAGAAGATCCAAGTTTTAATTTTAAAAGGATATACCTGTGTAATAGCCAAAGATGTACCATTATGTGATCAATTTGCAATAGAAGTAGGGCCCATATCAATCCCTTATAATCAATTAAACAATATAGAAAAACATAAATTTATTTTAAACTCAAAGAAATACTTATTATATGTAATTTTAAAGCAATGATAACAAGCAAAAAAAGAAACACCTTAAACAACAACGAGGACATAAACAATAACCCACTATGTCTAAAAGAAAAGGAAAACAATAAATTTGAAGGGTATTTCATCACTCATTTTGGAGACGTTTTGGCCATGTTTATTATATATGGTATGATTATTTGTAATGATATGAATAAGTTGAAGAAATTCAAAAAATTGTTGGATATTGATGCTAACTAAGAAAGAGAAACCGAAAGTTCTCCCACAAATTTGAAGAAGCCCAAAAGTTTCTACAGGCCTTGAAGAGTCACCGTGACTGTTGGACTTCCTAGAATATGAAATAAAGTGTTGTAACATCCTTTTTATCTCTTGTAAATGTAAAATAGAGTAATATAGCTATAGGAGATTGTGTAAAAAGTATTGTAATACTTATGAGTTCATTTGGAATGTAAACCAACATTCTATTCCATTCATTTGTGAAAAACATGATTGTTGTCCTATTTTATGAAACCTACAGTCAACTTTTAGAAATCATAATTTTTGTTTTACAACTTTGTTTGTGCATGTGATCTTCTTGTGTAAAATTCACTCCCAAAATTTTATTAAATTTTGAGCACTTTTGGTCCCTCAAATTTAGATTGTCATGCATTGTTGTACTTTTTGATACATTTTTTGTTGTTGCATTCTTTTTGCTATTATATTTTTGTTGCACTTTGGTGCTCTTCATTTTTGGATTATTTACATCATTTGGTATCAATTATTGGTGGTTTTTGGGTTTGAGTGAACTTCAGTTTATGGTTAGTATAACATTTTATAAAGTTATTGGATAAGTTCATTGAAAAAAACTTCATTTGTTGTTGCTTGAGTATAATGGCCAACTTGAACAACTCATTACCCATTCCAGAATTTAACAGGTAAGATTATAATTATTGGAGCATAAAGATGAGAACATTGTTAGTTGGAATGGGAGGTAGTGGAGAGTGGCTATGAAGAACCACCTGATTGGAACACATTATAAGGAAATTATTGTTTTACAACTCTATTTTTTGCATGTGATCTTATTTTGTAAAATTCATTCAAAATTTCATTATTTTTTGAGCACTTTTGGTCCCTCAAATTTAGACTATCGTGCATTGCTATAACTTTTGCTGCATTTTTTGTTGCTACAAGTTTTTTGCTATTATGTTTTTGCTACACTTTGGTGCTCTTCATTTTTGGATCATTTACTTCACTTGGTATTGTTAGCTTTTGATGCTATATATTTAATGGAAAAACTACGACAAGGTCTAAAATGAGCATGCAATATTAAATATAAGATAATGGTATTATACAAAGCATGTAAAACTCATAAGAAACTTCTGTAACTACTCATAAAACTACCATTAATGAAAGCTCATGAAAATAGTATCTTCATACAAAATGTGGAGATCTCAAATACTCCATGCTCCATACAAGTTCTACATTGTATCTAACTTGTACTCTACTCTACTCTACATTGTCCTATGAAATGATAATATGATCTATTTGTTATGCTCACACAAAGGCCAATATATAATGGGATGTGACTCTTGGCCTTCCATCTTCCTATGACTCTTCACTTTCCTATTCTATGGACTCATGTGCACATGGACTATGATGCACATTTACATTATTGAATACTTTGCACATTCTAATATTACTTGTGTATTTATTACATTGCATAAAGTAAATACTCAAACCCTAATATAAGACACACTCATAATCTAAATATGTACCCAAGGTGGTACATTAGCATGTACCAAATAATGTAATATATTCCAACACCCCCTGTATTACATTATTTTGTTATTGAAGACTTTAGTCTTCAATATGGATCTTCATCTTTCATATGTTCTTCAACTCGATCTGGTTCCTATCCTTCTTTTGGTTTAGTCTTCATTTTATTCCTAGAGCTCATGCTATCTTTTCTTGTCTTCTTCATTCCACTATTTTCTTGTATTTCAAAGTGGTTGATAAGATCTTTGTCCTTGAATTTTTCCAAGTATCCTTGATGAACAAGAGATCTCATTATCTTGCAAGTCATAAGTGGATCATAATTGATCCATTTTCTTTCCTTTTGTTCTTTGGATGACCTTTCTTCTTGTTCTTCAGAAACTTCAAACTTGAACTCATTATTAGTAGATGCTTCAAAAATAAGAACTTGAAAGAGACAATCTAATATGAATATCAATATCTCTTCAAATATTCTATAGTACTTATCTTTATAGTAACAGAAAAAATATGAGTGAGATTTTCCTCCACAATATTTACATGGATGGAAATTCCAACAGTTTGCTTTCTCATGACCAGTCTTATTGCAATAAGTACATTGTGAAGATATCTCTACTTCTTTGTTACTTGTCTTTGAAAATTCAAGTTCATCCATTTCCTTGATAAAATAGTAAAACCATTTGTGTACAACTGAAGCTATTCTATATTTACTTCTTTCATAAATCTGTAGGACATATTTCTGACCAATATTCTTTGCTACCTTTTGAGAATGGTTTTTGAGTTTATTCTCAATATTTCCATTAATATAGTTGTCATCAATTCCTTTCATCATATCATTGGAAGATGTCTTTGTAGAATCTACTTTTGCCAAACTATCAACTTGTGAATTCTCAAAAGTCTTTCTAAGCCATATTGATTCTTCTCTTCTAATCACACTTTTCATATTATCATCTCTAGAATCAAGTATATCTCTAAACCATTTTGATTTCTTGAATCCTGTATACTTAATAAGCTTTTCCATAGTTTCTTTTAAAGTAATTTTTCTTGTAACTCTTTAGTTTAAAAGAATAATTTTGGTAAAATTTTAAAATATCTAAACCTTTGAGGTTGACTACCTTATGACTTCCTTAGTTTTGAGGTCTATTGGTCAACTTGGAATTTGAGTATAGAATCAAATTTGATATAAAATTTTCAATTCCCAAATTTGCAGAATACCTTGTATCTTCCAAATATTTTGAATATAATATGTCTTTGATAGAATACTTAGCTTTCTAAATTATCCTTTGAATTGAATTCCTTTTGTCCCTCTAGTGTTCAACTTTTAGTCTTCATCTTATTTCTCCCTATTTATGAATAGAAAAGCTAAAGATAATTTTGATGCAATTTCAATTGATAAAATTCTCTATCTTCAAGAACTTTAAGTTGGATTCCTTATGTCTCATTAATTTGAGCAAGAGACTAATTCCAATGTAGTTTTCCAACTTTCTAACAACTCTATGTTGTGCTTCTTATATCTTTCAATTTTCAATAATATAGTTTCTAAATTTCAAGAACCTATGATGGTGATGAATTCCTTATAACTCCCTAATTAGAAATTTAGAAAATAAGGATATTTGCAAATTTAATATTTCAATTTCTATGTAGAAGTCCTTATTCCTCCAAGTCAAGTTATTTGCAAATATTTCTATGCTTGAATTTCAAATAAAGTAATTCCAAAAGCTTTCAAATTAAATCCTCCTTACTTCAAAAAGCTTTCAAATCATTCAACAAATCATCTAAGGTTATAGTTCATCAATGCAATTCCTTATACCTCCATTCATTTAATTAATCTCAAGCATAATAGATTAACTAAGCTTAACCTTAGTATTGATATTCCTTATACCTCCTTGACCTTTATGAAAATGCAAATTGATTTGAATATTTTATGTACCTTCTTGAATATGGTGCGCTACGTATTCGGTTTGCTTCTCTTGTGACTTCTTTACTCTACAACTTGCACTCTATTTTAGGTGTTGTCCACTTTTTAGACTTCAATGCAAAATAATATCTTTCTTCACTGCATTTAATGTTCTTCCTTATGTATGGTGCTCTCTAAGACTTTGATTATCCTCCTAGTGCTGGTTGGTTTCTCTGACCATTGAATGTGCTATGCTCTACTCACTTGCATTACATTCTTATCTCAATAATATGCTTGTATGACTTGTCCTTCATGCAAAGAAGACGTTTCACTTCCCTTACGTTAGTTGGAGTTACCTTCTGCACTATGACACTTGGCAATGTAACTCTTCACTCCTCTTATGAATATATTTTGTCCTTCCAAGTGGTGGTACTTCTCTTCTATATAACATCTATTCCTCTTCTTTGTAATGCTCCTCTACTCTTCTTTGCTTGGTAACACATTGCTTCTCCCCTACGTAGCATTTTTTCTTTTCTTTATAACGCTCCTTTACTCCTCTTTGTTTTGTAACACACTACTTCTCCTTTACATAGTGTTCTTATTTTTCTTTGTAACACTCCTTTACTCCTCTTTGCTTGGTAATGCACTGCTTCTCCTCTACACCTGGCAACAACTTAATTCTTTACCACAAATGCTCCTACTTTTTAGTTCCTCTATACTCAATATATTCTTTCCAACATAACCACAAATGGCATTTGGATTTATCTCAATGGCTCATTGATTTTGGTGTTCTCCACTTCTTTGTAATGGTGCTTGCTCTTGGCTTTGGTGGCTCCTTGATTTTTGGTGCTCAGACTCTACTCTTCAACATCTCAACTTTTCTTGAGTAACACTTTCTTCTATGGTGCTTAAGATTTCTTTCAATGATGTTCTATCTTCCTCTCTATCCAAAAATGATGGCTCTTCTCCACTATGGTGGCTCCTCCTTCAATATGGTGGTGCTTCCGATTGTGCTTGGTGGTTTCTTCTTTGGTGACTCCAAGCTTCTTAATTTGTGCCAAAACCTTTGCCTTTTTGAATAGTATATTACCTCCAATATTTGCTATAAAATATTGGTTTATTTGTCTTTCAAAAGATAGTAAGGAGTTGATATTTTATCTTTCCTTATATCATATCTAACTTCTCCTTTCTTTGCTACATATTTTAATCTGATGTGAATGCTATCTTCTTCAACTTTGAAGACATAAACTTGAGACCTTTCCTTTGCTATTTTAGAAACTCGAATATGGTGCTTTTCAAAAACTTAAATAATACTTGGATAAAATACTTTAATAACACCAATTTTCAAACCTTTTTTGGCCTCCTTCATAGCTAGCTTTCTTGGTGATTTGATTCACCTTTTGTTGTCTTGAATTTGTGAATTTTGCAGCTCTCCTTTCTACTCTATTGCTGCCTCAAACTTATCAATTTTGCAGCTCTAATTGCTGCCCAAATTTTTTTACCTTTTAGCCTTTAATTTTCTGCCCAAAAATATGATTTTTTGTGGCTTCAATTCTCCTCCAAATTCGTTCGCTTGAACTCTCAAATTTGTAGCTATTAGTGTTGCCCTCTTGCTGTCCAAAATTCTGCAATTTTTCAGCTTCAAATTTTGCCAATTCCTCCTTCACTTTGCTGTCCAAAGCTCTCTCAAATATACCCTGAATTTCTCCAAATCGTAGCTCTCTTTTCTCCTTCTAATGCTGCCCAATTTTGCAGTCCAAATCTCTTAATTTTCTGCTCCAAAATTCTGATTTCTTCTCCTTTATCTTGTTTTCCAAAAACAACATTCAATTCCTCCAAATTGTTACCTTCTTTTGCTGTCAAGCCTTCCTTAAATTGGTTGTTCAAGGGCACTTCAAAATCTACCCAATTATTCTTCAATTTGCAGCTTTATGTCACCTTCAATTTGTTGTCCTGTGACCCTTCAACTTCTGCTATCAAAAATCAACAACCTCCTTCTGCATAAATCAACCTTCAAATCCTTTATGGTTGTCTTCAAATTTCTTAAATTTGGTGGCCTCTTCTAGATCCTTTCTCCTCCTTAGATCTTGCTTAATTATTTATTCAAATATAACATCTTTCGCTGGTCTCTTACTCAAGAATCTGAATGTCTTGAGGTCTTCAAAAAATCTTTCTAAAATTTGGCAAACTTCTTGCCAAATCCTTCTTCCTTTTGGGCTTGTTGTCGGATGGTGACAATTGTCCCAAATTCTTCTTTTCAAGAGCTTCTTCTTGCTTGCAATATTCTACCTTGAGCTTTATTCAAATATTCTCCAATGGCCACTTCTTCAACTTCTTCAATAGGGCTTCTTTAGCCTTCTTCTTCTTCTTTCTCCTTCCAAGTTTTCTTGAGATCTCTTTCCTTGGGTCTTCAAATTCTGTAGCTCCTCAAATATTCAATAGGACTTTTCCTAGTCCTCCTCTATCTTCAATATTTAATATTCTATCTTCTAAATCTAGAATTTCTTCAATGGGACCTCTTTCTTGGGTCTCCTCCTCAATATTCACTAGAGTTGCTTTCTTCTTTCTTTAATCTAGAGTCCTATAGTCTTCAATATTCTATGGGGACCTCCTTCTTGGGTCTCCTCAATATTCAATTTGTCTACTATTTTTTTGCAACTAGAAACTAATCTCCTGCAATAAAACTTAGATAGTAGCAAGCAAATGCATCTAAATATCTAGATCTCTAAAAATCAATAAACTTCACTAGTTATCCTTCAATCTAGTGGAAAGAGATCTATGTTGAGTCCTAGTCTTCACGAGTTTTCCTACAACCCTGTGGAAAGACTCTAGCCAAAAAATAATTTTAAATTTTTTGAAAATGATATCTCCCTATCTCCTCTCAATCTCTCTTGTGGCTCTCCCATATCCTCTTTGTTTCTTGTGTCTCTCTCCTATCAATCTCCCTTGTGGCTCTGATACCACTGTTAGATTTTGATGCTATATATTTAATGAAAAAACTACCACAAGGTCTAAAATGAGCATGCAATATTAAATATAAGATAATGGCATTATACAAAGCATGTAAAACTCATAAGAAACTTCTGTAACTACTCATAAAACTACCATTAATGAAAGCTCATAAAAAATAGTATCTTCATACAAAATGTGGAGATCTCAAATACTCCATGCTCCATACAAGTTCTACATTGTATCTAACTTGTACTCTACTCTACTCTACCTTGTCCTATGAAATGATAATATTATCTCTTATGCTCACACAAAGGCCAATATATAATTGGATGTGACTCTTGGCCTTCCATATTCCTATGACTCTTCACTTTCCTATTCTATGGACTCATGTGCACATGGACTATGATGCACATTTACATTATTGAATACTTTACACATTATAATATTACTTGTGCATTTATTAAATTGCATAAAGTAAATACTCAAACCCTAATCTAAGACACTTCTAATCTAAATATGTACCCAAGGTGGTACATTAGCATGTACCAAATAATGTAATATATTCCAACATGTATCAGAGCTTGGTGGTTTTTGGGTTTGAGTGAACTTGGGTTCATGGTTAGTCTAACATTTGATAAAGTTCTTAGATAAGTTCATTGAAAAACTTCATTTTTTGCTGCTTGAGTCTAATGGACAACTTCAAAAACTCATTACCCATTCCAAAATTTAACAAGCAAGATTATAATTATTGGAGCATAAAGATGAGAATATTATTAGTTGGAAAATATCTTTGGGAGTTAGTGGAGAGTGGTTATGAAGAACCACCTAATTAGAACACATTACAACAAAAAGGGAAACAATGAAGAAGGATTCATTAGCTCTTTACCATATTCAATCTAGACTTAACAAGAGTTTATTTCCATGTATTATTGCTACTACATTATCCAAGGAGGATTGGAAGTCTCTTCAAGAGGTTTACCAAGGAAGCGGCCAAGTGAGAATGGTTAAGTTACAGACCATGAAGAAAGAGTTTGAGAATATGTAGATGAAAGAGGTTGAAAGTGTGGGTGATTATTGTGTTAGAGTGAAGGATGTGGTGAAAAAGATGGCCATCCTTGGAGAGACCTTGAAGAAAGAGGTAGTGGTGAAGAAGGTATTGATATCTCTTACCCCTAAATGGAATCATGTTATAATAATTTTTTAGGAGAGTAAAGATTTATCTACACTCAAATTTGATTATTTAGTTGGTTCTCTTATGTCACATGAGGAAAGACTAAGAGAAACCAATAAATGAAATGAGGCGAATACTTTTAATTCTAATATTTTTTTTTGATAATTATGAAACTAGTCCAAACACAAGTAACCAAGCACATGGAAGAGGAAGAAATTAGAAATACTCAAGATGTAGAGGAGGAAGAGAAAGAGGAGTTGTTGCTGCTAGAAGAGGATATGGAAGGGCTGATAAAAAAAGATTTGAATGCTACATTTTCATAAAATGGACCACATTGCACGATATTGTAGAGTGAAAATCACAAACGGAGATAGAATAACCCACTATGTATGTGAGGATGAAGCAACACAAGGTAATTTGTTTTTGACTAGTGACATGGCTAAAAAAACTAGTCAAGAAGTTTGATATCTAGATATCAGTTGTTCTAACCACATGACTAGAAAGAAATAGTTGTTTGCTGATGTGAATGAGAATTTCAAGACAAATATCATTCTTGGGAACAAAAATGCTTTGGATGTGGCTTCAAAAGGCACCATGGAGGTTAGCACTAAAGAAAGAACAAAGAATATTCATGATATCTACTATGCTTCCAATTTGAAGAATAATTTGTTGAGTGTTGGACAACTTGTAGAAAAAAACTATAAAGTTGTGTTTGATAATAATGAATGTATCATTTATGATAAGAATAATAGGAACAATATGGTCACCATTGTTCCTATGACAAAGAACCAGATGTTTCCTTTTAACTTTGAAGGAAAAAGGAGTATGAACATGGCACACATGGCTCTTGAAGATAAGAATTGGCTTTGGCATCTTAGATTTTGACATTTGAATTTTAAAAGTCTAATTTTTTTTCACAAGATATGGTAAATGGACTAGCTAAGGTTGGAGAGCACAAGGGTGTGCGTGAAGTATGTGTGGTTAAAAAGCATGCAAGGAAGGATTTTCCAAAAGGAAAAGCATGTCGGGCCTCATACCCACTTCAACTTGTACATTATGATATTTGTGGACCTATGCAAACACAAATTTTGGATAAGTCTTCATATTTTCTCGCATTCATTGATGAATTTACAAGGAAGTGTTGGGTTTATATTTCAAAACATAAGGATTAAGCTTTTGACATGTTCAAGATTTTCAAAGAATTGGTTGAGAATGAAAGTGGATATAAAATAAAGTTTTTGAGAACTGATTGTGGAGGAGAATTTTGTTCAAATGAGTTCAATGATTTTTGCAAACAATGTGGCATCAAGAGGCAGCTCACTATTGCCTATACACCACAATAAAATGGGGTAGCTGAGAGAAAAATTAGAACCATTGTAGAAATGGTAAGAAGCATGTTGAAGACAAAAGGTTTGAGCAATTCTTATTGGTATTATGCAGTTGATACAACAATGTACATTCTCAATAGATGCTCCACAAGAGAACTACACAAGAAGACTCCACATGAAGTATGGTATGGGACAAAATCATTGTCAGTCATTTGAGAGTTTTTGGTTTTCCTGCATATGAGCATATGAATGATGAAGTGAGAAAGAAGTTGGACCCCAAGAGTGAGCCATGCATTCTTGTGGGATATTCTGAAACAAGTAAGGCATATAAATTGTATAATCCAAAAACTCACAAGTTTGTAGTCTCTAGAGATGTAATTTTTATGAAGGGGAAGTGTACATTCGTCAAAAATTTACAAAAAAAATATTTGATGTTGAAGAAGATAATACAATAGGGGGACAATATTCAAATATTCCCTCTACTCCTCCAAGCCAATCTAGCAACCCATCAACAAGTTCAAAGGAGACTACACCAAGTTCAAGCACAAGCAACTCATCTACAAGTTCCACCAAGAATACAAATAAAGGAAATAGAATACTCAAAGCACATCCAACCAACCAAATGATGGACAAAAACATTCAAAGGAGGTTACAAGAAGCCAATTGCAAGAGTTGGACCAAGTTGTTTCAAGATTGGAAAAGCTCCAAATGTATTGTGATGATGAATAAGAACCAAAAGGTGAGTTGGTGAATTATGCTATATTGTTTGAAGCTGATTTACAACCTTCATGTTATAAAGATGCTTGTACTAATGATTTTTGGGTGCAGACAATGAAAGTATAAATTGAGTCCATTGAAAAAAATGACACTTGGGAACTTGTGGTATTTCCCAAGGACAAGAAGATTGTTGGATCCAAGTGGGTCTACAAAAAAAAGTTTAACAATGATGGAAGCATAGAAAGATATAAAGAAAGGTTGGTTGCAAAAGGATTCACTCAAATATACAATGTGGATTATGAAGAAACATTTACCCCTGTTGCAAGACAAGAGACAATCTAGATGGCTCTTTCATTGGCAACCAATAAACAGTGGTAAGTTTATCACATGGATGTGAAAAGTTTATTCTTGAATGGTTATCTTATGTTCAAAAACCTCAAGGATTTGAAGTGGAATGAAAGGAAAACCATTTTTAAAAATAGAAGAAAGCACTGTATGGACTAAAGCAAGCACCTAGAGCATGGTACTCAATAATTGATGGGTACTTCCAAGATTGTGGTTTCAAGAAAAGTAAGAATGACCCCAAGAATGAAGGTGATGATATTCTTCTTGTGTGCCTATATGTTGATGATTTGATCTTCATGGGAAGTATTTCAAATATGATGAATGATTTTAAGCATGTTGTGATGAAGAAATTTGATATGAAAGATTTAAGATTGATGCAACAAATTCTTGGTGTGGAAGTATATTAAGGTGATGGCAAATTTTTCATTTTTCAATCAAAATATGCAAAAGATACGTTAAAGAAATATGACATGGAAAATTGCAAACTAGTTTGGAAACTTGTGGTGCATGGATAAGTGTTGTATAGAGATGATGGAGAAGAGAAAGCTGGTGAAAACTTTTTAGAAGCATTGTTGGGATCTTAATGTTCCTTACTACAATAAGACTTGATATTGTATTTGCAATTTCACTTGTATTAATGTATATGAATGAACCTTCACAAAACCACATGAAATTAGCCAAGAGAATCTTGAGGTATGTCAAAGGAACCTTGAATTTTGGTATACATTATGATGCTAACAACAAAATGGAGCCTGTTGGATACAGTTACTCATATTGGGAAAGTTGCTTGGATAATAGAAAACCAACTTCTGGAAATTGTTTTTTGCTTGGTTCAGGAGTGATAACATGGAGCTCAAAGAAAAAAATTATTGTTTCTTTATCTTCTACAGAGGTAGAATATATTGTAGCTACTGCAACAAGTACACAAGCACTATGGTTGAGAAAGTTACTTGAAGAGATTGGTGAAGTTTAAAACAGTCCAAAAATAATTTTTGTGACAACACAAGTGCAATCAAGATTGCAAAAAATCCAGTCCATCATAGTAAAACTAAACATATTGATTTAAAGGTTCATTTCATAAGAGACATGGTGGAAAAGAAGTTGTAGATTTGAAATATTACAACACCAAACAACAACTTGCAGACCTGTTTACCAAAGGTGTCAATAAAGAATAATTTTTGAGATTGAGAGATAAACTTGTCTCACCACTCAACATCAAGGGGGAGTATGTTGGATATTTATTTTGACTAAGAAAGAGAAAACCAAAAGTTCTCCCATGAATTTGAAGAAGCCCAAAAGTTTCTACAAGCCTTGAAGAGTCACCATGACTGTTGGACTTCCTAGAATGTGAAATGAAGTGTTGTAACATCATTTTATCTCTTGTAAATGTAAAATAGAGTAATATAGTTATAGGAGATTATGGAAAAATCCCTTTAATACTTTTGATTTTGTTTGGAATGAAAAACAACATTCTATTCCATTCATTTTGTGAAAAATATACTTGTTCCTATTTTCTGAAACCTATAGTCAACTTTTAGAGTTCATAACTTTGTTTTTTTTTTTTTTGTGATACACCGTTGTAAAGGTCTTCTTGTGTAGAATTCACTCCCAAAATTTTATCAATATTTGAGCAGTTTTGGTTCCTAAAATTTAAATTGTCATGTGCTACTGTAATTTTTGCTTCATTTTTGCTGTCGCAATTTTTTTGCACTTTGGTGCTCTTCGTTTTTGGGTCATTTATTTCAAAAATTACACACGTAAAACTTACAATTGTGCAAATAATATAGATAATATAATCTATTCATGGGACTTATTATTGAATATGATGAGGGTGTAGTTTAATGATTCTCTAATAGACCCAAAATTGAATCATAATCCACTTTATATAAAATTATCAATGCATAGAAAAAATTGGTAAATGGATAAGCTTCCAAACAATCAACAACAATCCTTAATAAGGAAATATTCTCATGACAATATTTGAGGAAGCAATAAAATAGGGAGTACAAAAACTAGAAGAAAAAAGACAAGGGGATTAAGATCCATGAACTAACGAGTCAAGGATCCCAAGGGTTGGGCATTATTGGCCTACCATTTTCATCAGTTGTTACCAATGAGTCAAGGACTGTAAATCTTGTTACATGTTCTACGAAAGGAAGAAAATATCCCCAATGACTTTGAAGCCTATCATCGTGACTGAACCATTCCAACAGTGGGGTCTTGATTTCATAGGTAAGATCAAACCATTGTTAAGTGTAGACCATGGATGGATCCTCTCTGTTGCAAACTACTTTACCAAATAGGTTGAAACAAATCTAGCCAAAGAAACTAATCAAGAAATAATGTTGCAATTGCTTGAAGATATCATCATTAGGTTTGAAACCTTGCCAACATCATCTTAGATAATGCCACCTATTTCAAGGGAGTCAAAGTGATAAAAATTTCCCTTGAATATGGATTCCTACTTAAAACCTCATCCAATTATATCCTTAGGGTAATCGATTGGCCAAATTGACCAATGAAAACATTACAAGGATATTGCAAAGGACAATTTTAGAGTCACAAAAGGTCTAGCATACAAAGCTACATAAAGCATTATGAAAAGACAGAGTGATGCAAAAAGCATACACTAGGTCATCCCCTTATAAGCTAGTATATGACAAAGAGGTAATGATGCCAATTAACATTGAGCTCCCTTCCCTCCAAATATCATAATAGCTCAAGTTGTAGGACACCAATATAGAACCCATGCAAGCAATATTAAATACACTATTGGTTTTAGAAATAGAGATAAAAAGCTTTTAGAAAGACCGTGCAATGTTAAGAAGTTGTCAAGATATGGTGTCATAAAGGGGTTATGGAAGTAGAATATAAGGAAAGAGACCTTGTGCTCAAATAGGATGAGGATCACCAAAAACCAAGGGCCCATGAAAAGTTTGATTCATTATGGAACAAACCTTACTAGATGTTGAAATCGAGGGTCCAAATACCTACAAGATTGCCTCCATGGAAGGAGTGATGTTGTCTATATTACTAAATGAGTAACACCTTTGTTCAATAATTTTAGCTAAAAGAATATGTATATATATAGTATTGACTATTAATTTGACAAGTATCTTTCCCTCCTACTATTCCCATTTTTCTTTTTCCTCTTTTTTCGAACTTCCTATAATGTCAATGAAAATCCTATTTTCCTCTAAATCAAGAGCATTCCAGGTCATTCAAGTACACATTGAGGTTGAAATTGATGTTTAAAAAAATCTTTGCTTGCTTAGGCAAGAAGGGTGCCCACCCCACAAGGCAAACCCACATAGACTGCAAGCCTAGGCCAATCGTGTGAGCAAAGCGTGTGTTGCTCTGGGTCTACATAAACCTTGAGTAGACCCCTAATGGGGCTCACTTATGCATCACACTCTGCCCTATGAAACAAACTGTTGCACTCCCCCTCCCACACATTATTAATCAAGCCAATTGCATGACAAAGGCCAATCAGTTTGTAACCCCATAGGAGCTCCCAGTTAGTATCCAAATGAATTGCTCAAGGAGAAATAAGGATCAAACCAAATTTTTTTGTTTGGCAACATGATCAAATCACTCACAAATCACCATTAAATCAGTTGAACCCATCGAGTGAATCACTTCTCTTAATCATATGAACTACTTTGCCTTTCTATATAAATCTCTCTATTTTTTTGAGTGAATTGCTCCTTTTTCCTAACCACTTTAGTTTCCTCTAGGGAGAAAATTGCTCCTTGTTGTGAGTGAATAACTCCAAATTGGCTAGTGGATCACTTCTACCTCTAAAAGGCTGGATTTGGCTAGTTTTCATATTTTTTTAATATTTTCACCATTTTTCTCATTATTTCTTCATCATGGACACATCTGCCTCCACTAGCCCTTTATTACCAAAAGTGCAATCCATTTACCATCTTTCATGATTGTCACTTCACCTATTACTATCCCATTATCACTCATTGTAGTCACCACAATAGGGGTTGGGCTATTAGGAAAACAAACACAAAAGAAGAAAAGGGGTAAAAGAAAGAGACAAGGCTCCCTATCCATATTGGATAGTGGAGGGCACCTATATACACCCCATAGGGCAAGTGAGAAAAGAAACCCTAAGGAGGTACAACCTAAGCCCCCAAATAGAGTTCTAGAGTATAAGCTAGATCTAGGTATAAAGCTTGACAATGAAGTTGATGCCATAGGTGTGGAGTTGCCTAGAGTTGGTGCAAGTGGTAGCCAAGAAATATGACTCAACAATAAGGAGTTCTAGTCTATCCTAATGGATGGAGGATGCATTATATATACAATAAGGAGTGATAAGAAATATGCTAAAGGTTGTCGATGACCCATCCATGTGGATCTCTTATAGACCAAAAATTGAGAAGGAATTTATCTATAGGCAAACCAACACCTATTGGCAGAGCTTCCTGTCCCCTTAAAGAAATAGAATGTAACATCCAAATTTAGTATCCTCTTGAACTTAGACCATTTTAAAAAAGGCATTCAAATGGTAATGTTAACGATAGCCACATTCTTGGGGGAAAGGAGTGACAAGAAGGTTTATGAAGAGCATATCGTCGTATTACATGCTATCCAGATCTACTTGGGTTACTCCCAAATGATTGACTATGCTAAGTACATCTTCAACTAGATGAGAAGTCAACTAAAGGAATTCAAGGAGCAAAAGAAGTTCACTTATACTTCTTACTTGGTCTAGTTAATCCTAACCAGAAGAAAAATTGATTTCCCATCCTCTTAGCTAGACCAAAATAGAAAAAGATGAACCACCTATGAGTATAGTGAAGTGCATGTAGATAGTGACAAACACCTATCACTTATATGATGAGGTGTTTGTCACTATGAAAAATTCAAGGAAAAGGCACCAAGACTGACATATGAAGCATGACAACTGTTGATAGAAGAAAAGTGGCCTAAAGAAAATTTCTATTTGGAGAGAACCAAATCCTTCGTATGCCTATATGACTTTGCATACGAAGGATTAGGTTCCACTCAGTACATGTTCAATTTAGAATATGTAAGACAACTTAACTATTGGATCTAAAATAAAACCACATTTTACTCACTCAAACGACAAATCATGAGTATCATCCATGGGTTCCACTCAGTGTAGAGATGAGAATGAGGGAGATGGGGCTCAAAGAGAGATCAGTGCATTACCGTATTGTCCATAAGATTCCAATGGGTGTAACCGTCAGCGAAGAAATTTCATGTTCGAACCAGCGGTGAGAGGGATCCCCGGACCAGCCCCGCCAACATGTAGTCGTCGGAAAATCCAAGTGTCCAGGTTTCCGACGAGAAAGGTGTTCCTTTCCCGATGATTCTTGTCGGTCTAACCTCCTAGACAAAAGTACACCAGTCCACCCTAGCTAATGGACCCCAGTAGAACCACAACTTGGTCATAGCTTTATCCCTGTCAAATTAAACTATCCTTTTAATTTCAAAGAAATCAAATTTCCACTTTTTTGTTTTACTTTTTCAACTTAGTCAGAAGATACGGCGAACAAAAAAAGGCCTTCGTTTTTTATAATCGAGAGCGCCAAAAGAATCATTTGGAACAATGTTCAAAACAGTGTTATGAAGGAGACAAACCAGGAACACGATAAAAAATAAGAAGAAAAAAAAATCGTTTAAATTCAGAGGGAATGGTTTTCAAAATTGCGATTCGAACGAGACAAAAACTACGATACGTTAGGAATACGAATTAAAATAAGGAAAAAAATATTCTTAAAAGTAAGAGAATGTAAAGTAATGTATGATGGTGAAGCAGTTTTGGATGTTTATGATATTATAGATTAGATTATATAATAAGTTATAGGGAAGGTATAACTTTACTTTTCATTGGAGTGTAATCAAGGGTTTCAATATTTTAACATTAGGTCGTTTACTATAATACATTTAAATTTTATTTTTTTGGTTTTATTTAAAATATAAAAGTATCTTTAATTTAGTTTTGGATTGGATTTAAACATTTTTATTTTATTTAATTTTTTATTTTTTTATTTATAAAATTATATATATTTTAAACAGGTTGGGGATTCCTGGTCAAAACCCCCATCTCTTAATATTACAAAATAAATAAATAAAAACATAAAATTTGGTCTATAAATTATAATTGAATATAAAATATACTTAGAAAACATAAATAGAAATCTAATTTTTTTATTTTTTTAAAATATTTTTATTTAGTTTTATATTTATATACATAAGCATATGAACTAAAAAGAATATTTTATATTTATATATATGTTCAAATTAGTGATTATGATACCTATAACAAAGAATTAAATGATTTATTTGAAGCTTAAAGGAGAAGATCACAATATATTTTATACAAACATTGAGAATAACAACCAATTATGGCACCAACGTTATGGTCACCTAAATTTCCAAAGCTTTTATTTGTTAAATGCTAAAGGAATACTCTATGGAATGCCTTGCATAAAAGTAAGATGTGAAAGTCACATAATGGAAAAACATCATTGAGTGAGCTTTTCAAAAGTAAAAGCATGAATAACATCATATCCATTGCAAATTATTCATTTTGATATTTGTGCTCCAATACACATCCCAAGTGTTGGTAAAACCTTCTACTTTATCACATCAATTGATGATTATATTATAAAAGCTTAAGTATGTTTTTAAAGAATAATAGTGATGGTTTTGAAGTATTTAATGTTGGAGTATATTACATTATTTGGTACATGCTAATGTACCCCCATGGTACCTCTTTGGTACAATTGAAAATATTAGATTAGGGTTGATTCCTAGTTTAGAGGGTGAGTAATATTTTACCTTTTATTTAAGTGTGAATGTGCAGGAAATGCACAAGTGTCATGTAAAGTTGTAATGTGCAAAAAATGCACAAGTGTCATGTGAGTTAGTATGCAAATGTAAGTTGAGTCTATGTGCATAAGTGTCTTAGGTTAGAATGTGCAAGTTATAGAAGTGCAAGAGTCATGTATAGGTGTGCATACAATATAGAGTCAAGTGTTCATCAAGTATGCAAGTGTCAAGTAGAGAAGCCAAGAGTCACGAGACTTGGCATATGGAAAGGAATAGTCAAGTATCCAAAGAGTCATATTACTATGGCTATATTATGGAGATAATACTTCATAAGAAAGTATTACAAACAATCACGATCATTACTATCATATACTTTTGTAAGAGAAAGAGGAGTAATAAATATTGCATACATTTTGAGCAATTAATATTGTAAGTTATTCTTCATGCATAGTTCATGAATGATTTAGGCTATTTACATTCATATTGTTGTTTATTATTGAATGTTATTTGAGTTATTATAAGCCTTGGTATACATATTAATTTGCTCATATTATTCTACTCTTATCATTATCTTGACCTTATTATATTGTGGCTATATTATATTTTATCCAATGATATTTTAACCTATAGAAATGCAAGAGTCATGTATAGGTGTGCATACAATATAGAGTCAAGTGTTCATCAAGTATGCAAGTGTCAAGTAGAGAAGCCAAGAGTCACGAGACTTGGCATATGGAAAGGAATAGTCAAGTATCCAAAGAGTCATATTACTATGGCTATATTATGGAGATAATACTCCATAAGCAAGTATCACAAACAATCACGATCATTACTATCATATACTTTTGTAAGAGAAAGAGAAGTAATAAAGTTTGCATACATTTTGAGCAATTAATATTGTAAGTTATTCTTCATGCATAGTCCATGAATGATTTAGGCTATTTACATTCACAATGATGTTTATTATTGAATGTTATTTGAGTTATTATAAGCTTTGGTATACATATCAATTTGCTCATATTATTTTACTCTTATCATTATCTTGACCTTATTAAATTGTGGCTATATTATATTTTATCCAATGATATTTAAACCTATGATATTTGTGGTAGTATTAAAGCTTAAAATCCATCAGTCATATTAGAGCTACCACTAAACTTTGTCCAGATTGATAGAGTTCATTTTAACCACTATTACAAAATTGAGTTTATCTAGTTTGATAAAGTCGATTAAGAGTCTGTCCACTTTGAAGGTAGTGAGACACATACTTTATTACAAGGTCATATTGAGTAGAAAGGCTAAAGAATTTACATGGTTGATGAATAACCAGTGAAGACCAGGACTCAACTAGATTTAGAAATATTACCAACCCTTGATATTGTAGATTGAAAGGCGTTTCAACTTTGAGATAGTTGATCATTCAGGGATATAGCCAACCCTTGACATTGAATATTGGAGGGACAATCAAATTCAAGATGGTTGATAATCCAAGGTCATAACTAACCCTTGACATTAAAAGATGATTCAAGGAAATTCAACGTCACCTTGAAATTGATAAAGGATTCAGGGACATTCAATGTCACCTTGACATTGATAGAGGATTTAGGGATATTAAATTCACCTTGACATTATAGAAGAAATATTATAGCAGAGCTTAAGCAACAAAAGTGTGAGAAGCTTCCTATAGTAGATAGAGAAGAGTTTCAACTTCTAAGTATAGAAAGAAAGATAGTAATGGATTGAGAAGTATTTAGATAGATAGATAGATAGATAGATAGATAGGTATTAACGTGAATAGAATTCCAATCATGGAATATGCCATTAGACTAAAGAGGTCATTATAAAAAGGATGATGTACTTATAGAACATAATCGTTTAGCCTGATAAATCTCAAGAATAAGAGCAAATAGCTAGAGCCTAATAAGGTTATATTTCAAAGAGAGCATAAAAAAATAGGAAAGAAGAAATATATATTAGTTCTTAAGAAAGATACATCAGTCTTGAGATAGATATATCAATATTGAAGAAGCTATATAAAGTAGGCTTACTTCAAACATTGGATTAGTATCTACAATTATTATAGAGTTGCAAATAATATTTATGTATCAAAGAGATAGACCTTGATACCAGAAAAATATTCAAATCACTTTAAATATTGATCTTGACATAGGCTCAAAGAAGTCATTACATAAAGAAGAAATATATTCAGGTCACATAGACTTTGAAATTGGTTAAAGAAACCCATTATAGAATAGATAGAAGCCCTTATAGAGCAAGAAAAAGGTTTGAATAAATTCAGGTTCATAAGATAAGAGGTCTACATATTAAATAGAAACGAGGCCTGCATATTAAATTAGAGAATAAAAAAAGAGGCTAGCATATGAAAGATAAAAATAGAGGAAGAAGGCCCAAGATATATATATAAGAGTCTAAGACATATTAAAAGAAGATATTATAGAACAAATAAAAAGGTATTATAGAGAATAAGGAGAGTCGTCGAATTGCATATATAGAAGAAATATTTTAGAGGCTTCCTAAAGAAGCATTATCTAAGGTAACATTAAGAACATAAAGTCATAGAACAAAAAGCAAGCACGAAGGATAAGATAGCAAGGATGAAGGTCAAGATAGTGCATAGCACGAAGGTCAAGATAACAAGATAGTGCAATAAGAAGGATACATAGCATGAAGGCCAACATTCACAATGTTAAAAGAGCATCGCAACTGGTCAAGTTTTGCAACCGAGAGTAGAAGTGATAAGCATGGATGAAGTGCAAGGTTAAAGGTTAAAGAGGAGCTAGTAAGAGTCTTTTGTACCTACACCAACACCTACAATAAATAAGCATACAATACTTAAACAAAAAGATATCTACTAAAAAGTGATCAGCAATCAAGAACAAGTAAAGGAAATCGATCTAGCTAGCAATAACATAATACGTCTACATTTGTCCCATATTTAAATCACCAAGTGATTTGAATCTAGAGTAAGAGGAATGAGTGAGCTGAGGTTTAGCAGGTGCGGCAGAAGTGAGGGTTGGAATTTTTTGGGCAGGAATCTCATCCAAGGTGGTAGAGGTAGAGCAGGTACGAAAGGGGTGGGTGGGAACCTCAAGCATAGATCAAGAGAGGATCCAGAGGAATGCAGTCAAGCTATGGAAGATTTGGAGGTGGGCATCACACGGGGGCCTAAACCTTATTAAAAAGACCTAAAAAAAAAGATATGAAGGACAATGCGGGGCCCAAGAAGTGGCTATCTTTTGCTGAGACTCTTAGAGGAAAAAGAAAGGAGGTTATCTCTCTTCCGCCCCTAGTTCCAGTAAATAATAAAATTTCAGCCCCGGCAAGTTCCATGAGCCCTTTTCTTTTAATAGAAGAATTCTCCCTGGTAGGCAAGTTTTTGGGAGGTAGGCCGGACATGGAGACTATCAGGGCTTGGGCGATGGGTAAATGGCGACCGGTAGGCAGCTTGGAGTTGGTAGCTCTAACTCGAGGGTTCTTCATTATCTGTTTTAACAATATGGAGGATGCTAACCGCATTTTAATAGGAGGTCCTTGGTTTCTAGGCAAAAGGAGCCTTTTTCTCAGACAATGGGGTGAAGATTTTGACCCTGAAAAGCAAAATATTAACATTACCCCTATTTGGGTTCGTCTCCCAAGTCTACCTGCCCAGTCCTTTAATGAATATTGGCTGTAGGGCATAGCCAGAACTATAGGGGACCTGATCTCCATTGACCATATGACCTTGGCCAGGACAAGGATGACTCATGCACGAATTTGCGTAAATGCTAATTTGAATAATGAATTTCCAAGGTTTGTGGAGCTAGAGTATGGAGAATACTATAGAAAAAAATTGGTAGGATATGGGAACAGACCAACATTCTATGCAGAATGTAAAAATCAAGGACATCTATGCAATCAGTGCCCTAACCTGGCAATGAATAAAGAAAAGTAGAAGCAGGAAATGCTAGATAGAGGAAATTTGAGGAGTTTTCCTGGCAGAGGCAATTTCAATCAGGCAAACTATGTCTACCAAAAAAAGAAAAGAGAGGGTGCAGGGTCCCAGCAAGAAAAAGGAAAACAACAGGTTGTAGGCAACAAAAATACTTAGGTAAGTTCCAATCCTCTAGTTTCAAATAAATTTTCAATTCTATCCAATATGGGAGTAGGAGGATTATTAGAAGATATGGAAGCCCAACACCTTCAGGCTAACCTTTCTAACTCTCTCAAATCCCCATCCAAGTCAGGATCCTCAAACCCTAATGCTGAAATTACTATAAGCCCCGTGGGTATCACAAATCCAAACCCTAATGCACGATCTCTAGAATCCACATCCAAGATAGGATCCTTAAACCCCAATGCTGGAAATAATTCAAGCCCAGTGGGCATCCCAAAGCCAAACCCTAATGTTGAAGAACTTAAGAAGAAAGTTGAGGCATTGTAAAATAAAAAATCTCATCTCCCTAACATCATCACTAGGATCCAAGTGAATATCCAATATGGGAATAGGAGGATTATCAGAAGATATGGAAGCCCAACACCTTCAGGCTAACCTTTCTAACTCTCTCAAATCCCCATCCAAGTCAGGATCCCCAAACCCTAATGCTGAAATTACTATAAGCCCCGTGGGTATCACAAATCCAAACCCTAATGCATGATCTCTAGAATCCACATCCAAGATAGGATCCTTAAACCCCAATGCTGGAAATACTTCAAGCCTAGTGGGCATCCCAAAGCCAAACCCTAATGTTGAAGAACTTAAGAAGAAAGTTGAGGCATTGGAAAATAAAAAATCTCATCTCCCTAACATCATCACTAGGATCCAAGTGAATCCTATTGAGGGGCCATATCGTAGACCAGGGGAATACAAGAAAAAAGGAGAAGATTAGGATGTAGGGGTGGAGATATGTGAAACTCTTCAGACTAAGGAATATGGTAGTCCAGTTCTGCAACAAATTACCTCCCATCAGTTTAGTCCTAAACAAACCAGCAGCACTATGAAGTCTCCTATAGATTTTGGCAGTGAAAAAAGAAGAGGGAGAATATCAAATGCTGAGCATCAAAAAATTAAAACTGATAATGACATTGCCAATGGAAAACAGAGAACCTTGTTTCAAAAATTTATTTCGGGTTCTAAAGACAACAAATTAGGAAAAACCCCTCAAGGTATGGGGAGAGGAAGAAATCCCAAAAAATCTAAATGAAGTTCCTCTCATGGAACATGAGAGGCCTCAATGGCCTGCCCAAACATAGGGAAGTCAGTGCAATAAGAAATCAAGTGAATCCAACTATTATCATGTTGCAAGAAACAAAAACTGATGAGATTCAGTAAAAAAAAATCTGGAATCAAGGGGAGATGGTTTACAAATCAGCCAGAGTAGCATCTGGAGGCCTTATGACTTTATGGGATCCCCGGATAGTAGAATGCACCATTATTCAGAAAGATGACAGGGTTCTTAGTATTTTATTTAAGGAAATAAACAACAATAGGTCGTGGATCCTTTTAAATATTTATGCCCCAACTTCAATTAAAGGGAGAGCTCTACTATGGGAGTACTTAGGCAATCTGAGTGAAATCTTCCATAATGTCCCCTGGATTCTGGCTGGGGATTTTAACACCCCTCTTTACCCTTCAGAAAAAATGGATGGAAATGGACCACCTATCAGAAGCATGGATGAGTTCAATGAATTTGTGAACTCTAGCATATTGATGGATGTAAAACTTAGAGGAGTGAATTATACCTGGAGCAATCGGCGGATAGGGTGTCATCTCATTCAAGAAAGGCTTGATAGGTTTTTTCTATCAAAGGAGGCTATAATTTTGTTTGGTGATTCTACCCTGCAAGCCCTTCCTAAAATTACCTTTGATCATAATCCCATTTTGTTGGATATCCTTAACTCTCTGTCCTTTAGGAAACCTTTCAGATTTCAATCTATGTGGATCAAACATTTCAGTTTCAGAGATAACTTAAGTCAGTGGTGGCAGCAGCCTGTCAGGGGTAGTGCAGCTTTTAAACTTGCTAGCAAATTAAAGTTTGTTAAGGAAAAGCTTCGAACTTGGAACAAAGAGGTCTTTGGGAACCTCTTTGAAAATAAAAAATAGGTTGTTGAAAGTTTGAAGATAATTGATTAGAGGATCCAACATGGTGATGCTGATGAAACTACCAGGCAGGAGGAACGAACAAAACTAGCAAAGTTTCATAACATTTTGGCCTGTGAGGAAATCTATTGGAGGAAAAAATCAAGGGCTCTTTGGTTGAAATATGGAGATTCAAATTCTAAGTTTTTTCACGTCACCACGCTTAGAAACATAAGCAATAACAAGATAATTTTTTTAAAAAAAGCAGATGGTTCTATTACTCAAGACTTAACAGAAATAAAAAAGGAGGCAGTAACTTATTTCAATTCTATCCTTGGTCAGGAATCACAGTGCAATGAGGAGGCCAAAGATATTCTCTTGCAATCCATTCCTAGCATAATAAATAAGGATATAAACCCTGAAATTCTAGCTCCCTTTTCTGATGAGGAAATTAAGGAAGCCTTGTTTAGCATGGATCCAGACAAAGCCCCGGGACCCGACAAATTTCCCCCTCATTTCTATCAATATTTTTGGGACATCGTAAGTGAGGATGTAATTTTTATTGTCAGAGAATTCCAAGCAAGCAATCATATCCCAAAAGGTATCAACTCTATTTTTATTTCTCTAATTCCTAAGAAGCAAACCCCTAAATCTATGGCTGACTTCAGGCGAATCAGTCTGTGTAATGTTTCTTACAAGATCCTAACTAAAGCCATTAAAAATAGAATAAGAGATATTCTGCCACATCATAGATCCATGCCATGGAAGCTTTATCCTGGGCAGGTCGATCTTGGATGGAGTTATCACAGTTTATGAAGCTCTGCACTCTGCTCATAAGACTAACAGGTTTGTTTTTGCCCTCAAGCTTGATATGAACAAAGCATTTGATAGGCTAAATTGGGACTTTTTGATTGTTGTCCTCCTTAAGTTTGGTTTTCACCACCAATGGGTTAATTTGATCAAATAATGTATTTCTAAAGCATGGTTCTCGATTCTAGTTAATGGAATAACTACTGGTTACTTTCAAATTCACAGAGGAATTCGGTAGGGGGACCCTATCAACCCCATGTTATTCATCATTGTGGCAGAAGCTTTAGGTAGAACCATAAAAAATGCTTGCAGTTCAAGGATAATATCGGGAATCAAGACAACATCTCTCACTAGGGCTGTTTCTCACCAAAAATTCATCGATGATACCCTTATATTGACTAAGGCATCAGTGGTTGAGGCTAAAATAATTAAATACATCTTGCAACTCTACGAGGACGCTGCTGGTCAAAAAGTTAATTTTAGTAAAAGCAAGTTATATTTCTTGAACACCCCCATTCAGAGGCAAGGAAGGATTGCAAAATTTTTAGGGTGTGATATAGCAAACCTCCCCACTTTGTATCTTGGGATCCCTATTTTCATTGGTTCTCTGAGAGAGTCAATGTGGGATAGGGTTATTGAAAGAATTAAAAAAAAACTTGCTGGATGGAAAGATCATTGTCTATCTCAAGCAGGAAAGCTGACCCTCACTAAGGCCTATCTTCAAAGCATTCCAATCTATTTCCTCTCTGTTTTCAAAGTCCTTGTGAAGGTTTTCCAAAAAATTGAGAAACTCCAAAAAGAATTTTTATGGACTAGATCAGAGGAGAAAAAAAGGACACACCTTGTAGGATGGACCAAAGTGTGCAGACCCAGGGAAAATGGGGGCTTAGGCTTGAGGAGAATTGCTCATATAAATTTAGCTTTACTAGCTAAGCAGGCGTGGCATCTCATTTCTGGTGAATAAAATGAATGGATATATATCATAAAATGAAAGTATCTACAAAATATGGAATTTCTAAGTGACTTAGTTCCAATCAGAGGTTTTTCTTTTTGGAAAGCAATTCTTAATTATAAGGAAATCATCAAAAAAGGTTTAAGATGAGTTTTAGGCAATGGTGAGAGGATAAATTGCTGGAATGACAAGTGGGCTAAGGACGAACCACTGACGCAATATCCTAACTTAGCTTGAATCAAAGATATCACGGAAGAACTCATTGACAGAAAAGTCTCCGATTATATGGTTGAGGACAAAGGTAGAATGAAGTGGAAATAAATAAGAATTTAGGGATTTCAAGCAGAATCAAATGATCTTTGTAACATTCTCGGGCAACAGTTTATCCCCATGAGACCCAAGGAAGATCAAGTGACCTGAGATCCTACGAAAAATGGGCAGTTCACTCTTAAATTTGCTTACAAGCTTCTGCTTGATGATGAGGATTTTGTCCTCCAAAAGGACTTAGTTTGGATAAAAACTTTAATTCCAAAAATTGTAGTCTTTTCATGGTTGGTTATCCAAGGAATAATTCTAACCTTTGATAATATGATGCGTAAAGGTATTTGTATCACTAATCATTGTTATATGTGCAGGGCTAATTAGGAGATCATTTATCACATTTTCCTTGAGTGCCCTTTTTCCTTGACTATCCTAAGTGGGGTTTTTCAGGCCTTCAATATTTCATGGGTTAAACCAACCACCATACTTGATTTGTTCATCTAGTGGCCTTACCCCTTTTCAAGCCAAAGACTTAGATACATGTGGAAAATTTGTCTCAATCACTATCTTTGGCAAGTGTGGTTAGAAAGGAACCATAAAGTCTTTAATGAGTCTATCCATGATCATCAAACTATCATTGCTAGGATCCTATCCTTTGCCAACGAGAATATGAACCTTATCCCTTTTGATAGTTGTAAACCTCATCTACAGGAGACCACGATTGCTCAATATTTAAGCTTAACCTTGTTAGATGAGTCCGTGCCTAGGGTAGGCAAACCCAGAGCCAATGTGAAGTGGTCTCCACCTCCTACGGGTTGGTTTAAGCTTAATTTTGATGGAGCGACTAAGGACAATCCTAGCAGAGCAGGCGTTGGTGGCATTATGCGAGATCATAATGGGAATATGATGCTTGCATTTTCCAAATATTTGGGAACAAGGACGAACAACGAAGCTGAAGCTAGAGCTATGTGGAGAGGCCTTCAAATGACTCAAGACTTAGAAGGCAATTTTATTGTAGAAGAAGACTCTATGCATGTTATAAATCTCTTAGAAAACACTCCTTGGAGGATTAAAATAATTGTTGAAGTGGCTAGGGTCATTTTCCAGGGAAGATAGGACAAAAAAGCCCAACATGTCTTTCGAGAAGCTAATAAAATTGCTGATAAGCTGGCCAATTTGGGTGTCGACGGTAACAGACTTTTCAAATGGGAACACGGTGTCCTGAGTGAAGTAGAGGATCTTATTCAACAAGAATGCTAAGAATGATAGTCAAATTTACCAACAGAGAAGGCACTATAAGTTTGAAGGCTAGGAGTATTCCCGTCTTTTTTTTGAATTGAAATCACAATAAAAATTATCTGAGCTATCAGTCTTTGTGGATGCTGCTTGGAAATACCACAAAGACTAATGGGGACAATCAAATGTCAGATAACATGGCTCCTAGTCATCTTAGTAATTTGAGGTTGGTTGATAATCACAGGGAAGGAAAGAAACGATAATATAAGACTTCGAACCAAAGCCACATGGACCACCAGATAGCCATCGCCATAAATCTAGCCAGCAAGTTCACTTCTCCAAGGCTGATTGGCCAAGATAGTATGTGGTACCAAAGCATGTCATATATAGAAGAAAGCAATTACCAAAGAATTATTAAGAGTAACTGTCAATACAGAGCTTGTGGGAGTTTTTTTCAGTACTCTGCTATGTGTGTCTGCAGCTTTTTGTTTCTCCATTGTCTCAAGGAAGGGATTTGTGTCTATTTATTTTTTGTAATTATGATGCATGTGTATTTTCTCGGGGTATACCCAAAATATTGTATGGGAAGTTTCTTTTTGATAACAAGCTATATGCCTTACCGGATGTAATGGCTTTGGCAACATGTAGATTTTACATATATAGGATCCTTAGTAAGGATATGTTCATCAACAACCTTGGGCTAATTTTTGTAAAAGGTTTTGGGTCAACCTGTAAAACCCGGTATTAATGCTATAGTATCTTATCTACCAAAAATAGTAATACGTTGTGCACCAACAAAGCCAAGTGAATCTATACAAGCCACTCCCCTCCATTCAATAGTGAAGGTTTATGATTCGCTCACTTCCACCCAGTAGTGAAGCTATATGAGTCTCTTCCACCCAGTAGTGAAGCCAAGCTATACGAGATGCTTACCTCCATCGTAGTATCTAGGGATCTCACCTACATACATTAGAATATGCATTATTTCAAAGGAGAATACAAAGTTATTGGGCTTTGTTTAAGGAAAAAATGATTATGCCCTCTTGGAGGAGATATTGATTACACCTGTTAGAACAATGCATATTCAATGATACGTTAAAGTGTTGTAACACATTATGCATTTCAAACTAAAATAAAACATTCGAGCATTTTGAAAACGTTCCTTCGGTTTAGTAAGAGAGCATAACTTTTTAGCATGCATCTCAAAACCTGATAATATTTAATCAACACAACATTGTCTACACATCAGTTTCAAGGTAAAGCAATAGCAATCTAAAGTCACCCTAGTAGCAGCAGCAAACGCAGAATTTAGAACATGGACGTGATATGGAGTCAAGTACAAAATCAAAGTTTTTTGGAAGGTATTCTAAAGTGCTTTGATTATTAAATCAATTAAAGGTTTATAAGGAGATATAAGGTTTATAGGATTATTAATGTTTAATGAGTATTTTGTTTATTTTTAGATATGGAGTAATAAGGGTGCCTACTTTATTTTTTTGTTAGTAGAATTATTAATGAATTTAGAAGGTTGGAGTGACAAGAAATTAAAATAGTTTGGTAAAATATTTTTAAATTTTTTTAGAAGTTTGAAGTTTTTTTAGTATTTGAAAGTTTTTGAAGAATATTTAATTTGATTTTTCTTTGAGAAAAGAGAAAAAATGAATATTTGCAAATTTAACTAGCTGGGAGATAAAAGGTTTTCAACATTGAAACATTAAAAAAACATAAAATTGTAAGATTTATGTTTTAGTTTCTAAAATTAGGGAGACAAGGTTTACTACTTCATAGGAATTAAATTAGAAACTTTGATTTTTTTTATAATTATTTTTGAACGTAGGAGATATAAGGTTGTCTACTTCAAAAGAAACTAGATCATAGTTTTGTTTGCATATCATGAAAGGAATTAAAAATACACTCAATGTAGGTATTACAAATAAATTAAAACTTTATTTTTAAAGAATGATAGATGATCTTGATAGAGAAAAGAAAACAAAAAGACTACAAAATGTTCATGAGGATTCAAAATTGGATTCTAGTAGCTCATCCATAATAGACTCCATTACAAAATCAAAATCTACTAAATATATTGAAGATCTTCATCATCTACAACTTATCTACATGGAAAACAAGGAAAGAGTAGCTTTGGTTGTACATCAATGGTTATGTTATTTTACCAAGAAGACAAATGAACTTGAAACTCTAAGAAGGATGAATAAAGCAATAAAAATATATTCAAGATGTGTTTATTGCAATAGAATTGGTCATGAAAAAGCAAATTGTTGGAGTCTTCATCCATGTAAATATTGTGGAATAAAATCTCATTCTTCTATTTTCTATTGGTACAAAGACAAGTATTGTAGAAGATTTTTTTTTTTTTGAAAAAATGAAAAACTTGTATTAATACAAAGAGCTATTACAAACGGGAGAGAGCACATCCCAGCCAAGAGCAAACACTAAGACAACAAGAGCAGAGCAGAAAAGACTGCACAAACCAACAAAGAGCACAAAAGCCAACAGGGCACGAAAAAGCGACATGTCGCGAAAACGTGACATGTCGCGAAATCGCGACAGTCAGCCCCGTCTCGACCGTCGAGGCGCCCCTAGTCGCGAAAACGTGACATGTCGCGAAATCGCGACAACCAGAGCCCTCGGCAACCGACCGCCAAAAAGGTCACGAAATCGCGACGACACCTCCCTCCGACGCTCCAGCAACAAAGGTGTCGCAAAATCGTGACCAAAAATCCAAAGAGCTCCCGAACTCCAGAAAGGTCGCGAAAGCGCAACAAGATATCTCCAAATCGCCCATCTAGCATGAGTGTCGCGAAATCGCGACGAATTAACCAGTTGGTGCCCAAGCCGAAGAAGGGTCGCGATATCGCGACAGTTTTTCCAAAAGCCTCTAACGTGCCAAAAGTGTCACGAAATCGTGACAAGAATTCCTTTCGACACCCAGCCACAAAAAGTGTCGCAAAATCACGACCTATTTTCCATTTTGCATCCGGTCGGCAAAAGAGTCGTGATATCGCGACAAGTTTTCCTTAAGACGCCAGTTTGCCCAAAGTGTCGCGATATCGCGACAAGTTTTCCTTTTAGCTCCCAAACCTCAAAATTGTCGTGATATCGCGACGAGTTTTTCACATTGCACCCGGTCTTCAAAAGTGTCGCGATATCACGACAAATTTTCCAGAAAGTGCCCGTTCGCCAAAACTGTCGCAATATCGCGACAAGTTTTCCTTGCAACTCCCAAACCCCAAAACTGTCGCGATATCGCGACGAGTTTTTCACATTGCACCCAGTCAACAAAAGTGTCGCGATATCGCGACAAGTTTTCTAGATGGCGCCAGTTCGCCAAAACTGTCGCGATATCGCGACAAGTTTTCCTTGCAACTCCCAAACCTCAAAACTGTCGTGATATCGCGACGAGTTTTTCACATTGCACCCAGTCTTCAAAAGTGTCGCGATATCGCGACAAGTTTTCCAGATGGCGCCAGTTTGCCAAAACTGTCGCGATATCGCGACGATTTTTCCTTGCATCCTCCAAACAGCAAAAAGGTCACGAAATCGCGACGGAATATGCATTGTGCTCCAATTCCCGAAAATGGTCGCGATATCGCGACGATTTCCCTCCTTGCCGACCCTTCGCCAAAAAAGTCACAAAATCGCTGCATCTTCCAGCCAAAGGCCGTGTTGGCTCACCATGTCGCGAAATCGCGACAACTTACCAGCGGAGGTCGCGACAGCGCAACATGTCGTGAAATCGCGACAAAAACCAACCTTAGCCATTTTTTTACTCATTGACGCAGGGATCGTTCCAAACCTACCCGAATCACTTCATCAATCAGAGGCATATCACTGTGCAGCTGCACTCCTACCTCTTTCTCAGCACCCATCTTTGCAAGAAAGTCAGCCACCTTGTTCAAATTTTGTCTCACATAAATCGGGATCACATCATCTAACTCCCTCCATAAATCCTTGATTTGGGAAATCAAAATCTGCAGCCTCCAGGCTTTCGAGGAGAAGTTTCGCATGCAGTCAAGAGCACCGACCAGAACTTGTGAATCAGATTCAATAATTATCCTCCTATGACCCTGCTTAATAGCCCAAATAGAAGCGGACTTGATCGCAATGGCTTCTGCTTCGTTGTTTGTAGCTCTGCCCAAACCCTGCAGTTCCCAGTAGAGCACCGAACCAACATGATCCCGGCAGACAACACCAATACCCGCACTGCCTGGGTTGCCTTTTGCAGCCCCATCCGTATTGATCTTGATCCAGCCTGCTGGGGGAGGTTTCCAGCATTCTCTATCTTGTCTCTCTAGACCCTCTACCCCCTCCTCTGAAAGCCCAAGACCAACCTGATTCTCCTCATCAACATTGATGGCCACAGTTTCTGTAACTTTGCTCCAAATGACCTGCCAGACTCCGTCAGTCGAGGAGAAAGTATCTCTGAAGATCCGGGCATTTCTCTCCAGCCAAACTTGCCACCAAATGAAGAGAAAGCCGAGCTCCCATCCAATACGGAGAGCTGAAGATTTAAATCTGCCCCTTTTCCATATTTCCCAAATTTTGGCACGATTTAAATCACCATTTGCCTGAAATTTATATTGAAAGAACCAACGCTTCCATATCTGATGCAAAAAAGGGCACTCGAACATCAGGTGATTAGCAGTTTCCTCATGTTTATGACACAGAGCACACTGAGAGGGACCGATGATTCCTCTACTTCTGAGCTTGTCAAAGGTGAGAACTCCATTGTGCATGAGCTGCCAGGCAAAGAAATTCACTTTCAGCCAGCCCTTGGGATGCCAAATCCTTCTCCAATCTTGGACCGAAAAAGAATGCGGGGGAGGTGCAGGGAGGATCTGCTCATAGCCATCCTTAACTGAATAGACCCCAAGGCTCCCATAGCCCCAGGCTAATTCATCCTCTTCATCCCTCCCAGTAAGGAACCTTTCAGACAAGATTTTGTTCAAGATGGGTGCCAGCTCTGGAGGGATTGTTATTGGCCACTCCTCCCACCTCTTAAACTTTTTAAATGTATACTCCCCCAAATGGCTGGTGTTGAAGTAGCTTTCGATACGGATCCATCCCTGGGCTTCTATGGCGGACTTGATTGGCTGTAATTCAGGAAACATAGCAATGATGGGCGGGTACTGGTCCCAAGAATCGGTCCAGAAACGAGCCTTATCCCCGTTTCCCACTTTCCAAAAAAGCTGGTCTTTTATGACTTGAGATCCAAGCTTGAGAGTCTGCCACACTAAGGAACCAGTGCCAACCAGGGGGAAGCGACCCACTTCAGAAGGGTGGACAGGGCCCAAATATTTGCTGGATAGGAGTCGACTGAATAGGGAGGTTGGCTGGGAAATCCACCTCCAATAAAGTTTTCCAGCCAAGGCTCTGTTATTAAGCATAGCGCTTCTCAGGCCCAGCCCTCCTTTATACTTAAGCTGGGTAACTTTATCCCACCCAACCAGAGCCCATTTTTTCTCCCCGTTTGCACCTTCCCAAAGAAATTTTCTAGCCATTTTGTCCGACTCTTTGCGAGATGGAATGAGGGGCGACCGGGATAGAGAATTTATAGATTGGCATAGCCTGAATAACAGACTGCAGAAAGGTTAATCTACCCCCATAGCTTAGACATTTGTGGAACCAGTGATTCACTCTATCTTTGATACCTTCTAATAGATCTTTCCAGATATCTAATTTTAGTTTTTTGAAATGCAGGGGAACGCCCAAGTAAACAATTGGAAGAGAAGTCCTAGTGAATCCCAGGATCTCAATAATTCTATCCTGCAACCTTTGGTCAAGATTGAAAAAGACCACTTTAGACTTCCTGTCATTGAGGACCTGGTTTGAGGCCCTAAGGTAAACATTAAGAGCATCTCTGATTCCTCTGGCTTCCCTACGACCGGCCACACCAACCAATCCAGTATCGTCCACAAACTGCAAATGGGTCAAGGTTTCCTCTCCAACCTTGACACCAGTTAGCAGGCCTTGTTGCCTTCTCCTCAAGAAGAGTCTGCCTAATCCTTCAGCCAGAATGAGGAAAAGATAGGGAGAGCAGGGATCTCCTTGATGAAGGCCACGAGAGGCTCCGAAAGGGAGCGAGGGAAGACCCTTGATAAGAACAGAATAAGATGGTGTAGACACACAGCTCATGATCCAATCAATCCAGTCTTGGGAGAAGCCAAAGGCTGCCATAATTTTCGACAAGAAGCTCCACTCCACCCGGTCATAAGCCTTGGACATGTCCAATTTAATAAACATTCCTTTATTGCCCGATTTTTGCATAGTATGGATAGCCTCCTGGGCAAGAATCACCCCATCCAAGATTTGTCTTCCCTCAATGAAGCCCCCTTGTTCAGGAGAGATGATGTTATGGAGAAGTGGTTTAAGCCACTCAGCCATTATCTTGGTGATTATTTTGTAAATCACGTTACATAAAGCAATAGGTCTGAAGTCCGAGATCTGAGTTCCCTCCTCCCATTTTGGAATTAAAGAAATGAAGGTATGATTAATAGCCCTGAGCATTCTTTTATTGATTCTGGATTCCTCTGTTACAGCCAAAACATCCTCCCCCAAAGTATCCCAAAAGGCTTGAAAAAACTCAATAGGAAAGCCATCTGGGCCAGGAGATTTACCAGTATTCATACCAAAGACCACATTTCTCAGTTCATTTCTTTCAATGGGTCTAAGTAGGGCCTAATTTTCTTCTTCAGAGATGATAGCAGGAATGACATTAAGAACTTCAAACTGAGCCTCAGCATCCTGTTCCATACTTTCAGTAAAAAGTTTAGAAAAGTAATCAATTGAGTGTTGGTGCATAACAGGAAGGGTATCCAAGGTATGACCATTCTCATCCTTAAGGGCTTCCATATTGTTCAGCTGTCTCCTAGCACAAGCTGATCGGTGAAAAAATTTGGTATTTCTGTCCCCTTCTAGTATCCAAGTATTTCTTGCCCTCTGTTTCCAGTATGTCTCTTCTTGGTTATCAATGGCCTCAACCGCTTTGCGCAAGGCATCATCTTCGGATTTGAGTTGCTCAGTAATTGTTCCTTCCCTAAAGAGTTTCTGAACCTCCTCCCATCTGGCCATCAAGGGGGCCCTTTGGAGCTAAAAATATGACTTATTTTCTTTCCTCCATTGTTTCAATTGAAGTTTAACATAGTGAAGTTGTTTATGAAATTTGAACATTCCTTGTCCCAAAAGGAGGACGGCTAGCTTCCCACCATTGTGGAATTTTCTAACGAAGATCCTCCTTTTGCAGCAAAAAATTCTCAAATTTAAAAGGCCGGTGATCTTTGTTCTATCAAAGTCCCTCCCTCCAGCAAAATGGGAGAATGATCAGAAACAGGGCCCTCCAAAATCTGAAACTTGGTATTCCATTTTACAAAAGCTTCCTATATTGTAGAAGATTTGAAAGAACATTATTGTTCAAATTAAACAATCTTTTTCAAATACTTATTTTTGAAGCATTTTCTAATAATGGATCCAAGTATACAGTTTCTAAAATACATGAAGAAAAATATTCAAAAAATAAGAAAAAGGAAAATGGATCAAATATGGTCCAAACTTGTCTTACAAAGAATTTAGTTCGCATAAAAGAAAAAAAAAAGATTCTTATGTAAGAATCTTATGACAATGAGAGAGTTCAAGAAGCTTATAATCTTGAAGCTACAAATATTTAAGAACATGAAGTTGATGATGAACTCAAAGTAAAATCCAAGCAAGAAGATGAACCTGATGGAGCTCAAGCAAAATATGAAATGCATTGCAAGGTCACTTGAATATTGAAGATTGAATATGAAGACCATGATTGAAGACTAAAGTCTTCAATAACCAAATAATGTAACACAAGGGGGTGTTGGAGTATATTACATTATTTGGTACATGCTAATGTACCCCCATGGTAACTCCTTGGTACAATTATAAACATTAGATTAGGGTTGAGTCATAGTTTAGAGTGTGAGTGATATTTTTTCCTTTTATGTAAGTGTGAATGTGCAGGAAATGCACAAGTGTCATGTAAAGTTGTAATATGCAAGAAATGCACAAGTGTCATGTTAGTGTGCAAATGTAATTTGAGTCTATGTGCACAAGTGTATTATATGTAAGAGTGCAAATATGTAATGTAAATATTTGCGCAAGTGTCTTAGGTTAGAGTGTAACTCAAAATGATTGAGGAAAGAAGGAAATGACATGTTTAGGGAGCTCCAAACTAGGAAATAGATAAACAATTAGAGGTAGTAAGACAAGAACTAATAAATAAAAAATTGACAATTTTAGACAAGAAGACAATCTAGTATAGAAAGGAGATAAAGGAGGTGAGTACAAAGTAAAATCTACCTTTAAATTGTTGAATGATGCCACAATGGATGGATTCCCTCAATTATGGAAAAAGGTATGGGTAAAAGGGCTTATCCCAAAAATATCCTTCTTCCTTTGGATTATTGCTCATAATAAGATTTTAACCTTAGATAATTTGTAGAAAAGGGGTTTCCAATTTCCAAATAGATGTATCTTATGCTACAAAGAAGAAGAAACTATGGATCATATTTTCCTACATTGTAATTTTATGAGAACAATTTGGAGTAGATTGTGGAATGACTTGAGAATTCAATGGGTAATTCTTGCCTCCTTGAAATACCTCCTAATCCAATGGGAAATGAATTCAAGTAGGGAGATACTAAATGAATTCTGAATCTTCATCCCTCCACATCTGATTTGGGCTATGTGGAAGGATATGAGTCTCATAATTTTTTCAAAATCAAAGCAAAATCGAAGTAGATGTGTATCAATTAGTGAATGCCTGTGTAAGTGAGAATTATTCAGTTTGTCAACCCCCAAGCACAAGAAAGGAGAAAGAAATGATAAAAGTACTACAATTACTTTCCCATGATGAGGTGGAAGGTGATGATGAGTTGGACATGGCTTAATGGGGGTGTTGGATGTGACTCCCAAGATAACATGATGTATAATGATGATGAATTAAGATGTAATAATGATTTGGTACAAGAACGGTTGAAAGGAAATTCGAAAAAAATTGCTTGGTATGTTGTGAATGGTGCAGATTTGAATTTTTTCAAGAAGAAGAAGAGGTAATTTAGTACTGGTTCATCTTTGTTGGGGATATATTTCAGTTTTTTTTATGAACTCTGAATTATTTTTGTAAATAGGTTTTGGGGACCCTATACAAAAAACCCACCTCTTTATTTACCTAATCAAAAAAAAAAAACATCTTAGGTTAGAGTGTGCAATTTATAAAAGTGCAAGAGTCATGTATAGATGTGCATACAATACAAAATCAAGTGTTCATCAAGTATGCAAGTGTCAAGTAGAAAAGCCAAGAGTCATGAGACTTGACATATGGAAAGTAATAGTCAAGTATCTAAAGAGTCATATTACTATGGCTGCGTTATGGAGACAATAATCCATAAGCAAGTATCACAGACAATCATGATCATTCCTATCATATGCTTTTGTAAGAGAAAGAGGAGTAATAAAGTTTACATACATTTTGAGCAATTAATATTGTAAGTTGTTCTTCATGCACAGTTCATGAACTATACATGCTATTTACATTCATACTGATATTTATTACTGAATGTTATTTGAGTTATTATAAGCCTTGATATACATATTAATTTGCTAATATTATTACACTCTTATCATTATCTTGACCTTATTATATAATTTTATTTTATAAATTAATTTATAATATAAATATTATAGATAATTTATTAATGACCTTACGATTGATTTTTAAACCTTTAATATTATAATATTATTTCTTTTGGGCCTAGGTATTTTTATTTTTCAATCTAACCACCTTTAATATTATAATAATAAATATTATAATATTATTTTCTACAGGGTATTTAGCCATCCTTTTGACCAATCATGTGAAGCTTTTAAACCAAATCTATTGGGCTTAAAATATAAATATTTTAACCTTCCTTTTACCAAATCCTTGCATTGATCACTGAAACTGACTCTTGACATCAAAGATAACACAACTACTCAAAATTTCCAACAATCTCCCCCTTTGTCATTGATGGTAACCCTTTTTCTATAACCAATCCTTTTTCCTTTTTCTAAAATTGCTCCCCTTGAGAAACTGCTCCCCTTGACTGAATGCTCTCCTCCTAACTCAAATCTCTCCCCCTTTGTCATCAATGGCAAAGGACCACCTATGGGGATTGGGGCTGAAGATAAGACTCTTAGCTCAGTCCCCTCTCCACCTCCTCTTCTCAAGGTGATTAATTATGGGGTGGTAGTAGAACTACTCCCAATTTTCTTCTAAGATACTCAAAGGCCTCTTTCGAAAGTGGCTTAGTGAAGATATCTGCAATCTATTCATTTGCAGTAATATATTCTAACATGAATTGCTTATCTATCTCATGCTCTCTCAGACAATAATATTTGATAGGAATGTGCTTTGTCTTGGAGTGCATCACTAGATTCTTTGAGATATTTATAGCACTTGTATTATCACACAATATAGAAATAGGATGATCATACTTTATATTGAAGTCCTCTAAAGTTTACTTCATCCATAATACTTGTGTACAACAAGCAACTGATGCAATATACTCTACCTCTACTGTGGATATGGATACTGATGCATGTTTCTTAATTAGCCATGAGACTAAATAGTATCCAAGAAATAATGATCCTCCACTTGTTCTTTTTTTGTCATCAATGTTGCCAGCTCAATCTGCATCTGCATATGCTGTGAGAGTGAAATGGTCACTTTTGGGATACTAGAGCCCAAAATCCATAGTCCCTTTTAAATACTTGAGAATCCTTTTTACTACTACTACATGCGTCTCCTTGGGTGCCACTTGAAACCTTGCCACTAGTCCGACTGCCTACTTTATATTTGGTCTTGTAGCTATGACATACAGTTAGCTACCAATCATAGATCTATACAATTTTTGATTTGCCTCAGGAGATTTATTGTCTTTACTTAACTTACATCTTGTAACCATGGGGGTACTCACTGGTTTGCAAACTTCTAACTTGAATTTCTTTAGCATCTCTTTTATATACTTGGTTTGTGAAAGAAATACTCCTTTCTTTGATTGTGAAATCTGAAGTCCAAGAAAGAAGGACAACTCACCAAGCATTGAAATCTCAAATTCATTTTGCATGCTCTATAAATTTTTGACACATCTTATCATTGTTGCCTCCAATGCCTCCAAAAATGATATTATCCACATAAAAAACCACAATTAGTAAGTCATTCCCTTTATTTTTGGTGTATAAGTCACTGTCCACTATTCCTTTTCTAAAACCTTGATCCTAAAGGTACTTATCCAATCTTGAGTACCAAGCTCTAGGAGCTTATTTTAGTCCATAAAGTACATTCTTCAGTCTACATACATAGTCTGGTTTATCAATTTGGTTGAATCCTTATGACTGATCAATGTAAACCTCTTCTTCCAGGACACCATTTAGAAATGCTGATTTAACATCCATCTGATATACCTTGAAGTTTTTGAAACTTGAGAAGGCTAAGAATATTATTATAGCTTCAAGTCATGCAACTAGAGCAAATGTCTCATCAAAGTAAATTCCCTCAACCTGTGCATAACCTTTACACACTAATCTTACTTTGTTTTTGACTACCTGACTATCTTCATTTAACTTATTTTTGAATACTCATTTAGTGCCAATCACATTCATACCTTTTCGTCCTGGGACAAGTTCCCAAGTCTTAATTTTCTCTATATATTCTAGTTCCTCATTCATTTCCTTAGTCCAAAACTCATCTTCACTTGCATCATTGAAATATTTTAGCTCAAATTTAGATAACAGAGAGAAATTTGCTTGCTCATTTTATGCTATTAAACTTCTCCTTGTCTGTCTCTCATCTAGATTCCCAATGATTTGATCTCTTGGATGATTTTTCTGTACATACCTGGATGGAGTCTTAGCAAAAAAACATTGTGTTTCTTCCTCTTCTTCTGATTCTTCATGTAACTCTTCTTGACAACTTTCATCTTCTCGATACACAATTTCTTGAGTTGGTTCTCTTGATCCTCTATTATCATAAACTCTTACATTTATACTTTCTATAATAGTATGTTTCCTTTTGTTATAGCATCCATAGGCTTTGCTCTTAGTGGAATAGCCAAGAAAAATACCCTCATCACATCTTGGGTTAAACTTACCCAAAATTTTCTCTTCCCATATTATGTAACATTTGCTTCCAAAATTTTTGATGTATTTTATAGTGGGTGGTCTTCCTTTCCAGAGCTCATATGGAGTTTTGTGATGGTTTACCCTTACTTGAGCTCTATTTATAATATATGCTTATGTATGTACTACCTCTTTTCAAAAACCATCTAATATATTAGACTTATTTAACATGGCTCTAGCCATATTCTGTCCTATTTTTTCTTTCAACTACGCCATTTTGTTGAGGAGTTATTGCTGCTGAATACTATATTTTGATCCCATGTTGTTCATAAAAGTATACAAATTCATTTGAGGAAAATTCTCCTCCTCTATCTAACCTTAAACCCTTAATCCTTTTACTTGTCTCATTTTCCACTAATTCTTTGAAGGCTTTAAACTTCTCAAGAGCTTCTAAATTTTATTTTAGGAAAGCTACCTGTTGAGTGGTTTTTTCACCCAATTGTGAAAGTACACTCTCCCTTAGGATTTGGGTTCCAAATCCCCTCTTGCAAAGAAGTTAAACAAACAACTTCTCCAAGGTCTCCTCTATATTAGCATTTGCATATGTGTATTAGTAATATCAAATAAAGATATTCAATTTAAATGCTTGGAACACCTTAGTGATTGCAAGTAACTGTAAACAAGGGGCAATATTGGTTTATTTTACCATGAAACTTTAGTGATTGTTCATTGAACCAAAATAAAGCAAATGTGAGTTGGCCCTCATATGACCACGATGTAGTGCCTTAATTCTTTTTATCTTGAGGGTTTTAAAATAGATTTTATCTTGCATTAAATCCAAATATGGCTTCTTATCATGAAGATGAAGATAGCTTTCAATGTGATCGATAAACTATCCCTCTTTGGTGAAATAGGTTTTCAAAGAAGCAATAATTTATGGCCTTAAAGTAAGGACTTTAAATGTCACCTCAACTTATCCCTCTTAAATGAAATAAAATTTTCATAAAGATGAACAATTAAGTGCTTGGAATAAATGACCTTCAATGTAATAGTCAAATTACCCCTCTTTCGTAAAATTAGAATTTTTATGAAGAGAGGGCAATTTTAGGCCCAAAAAACGAAAATTTGTGAAGTGCCATAAAACATAACTCCTTCAATGAAATTGGAATTTTCATGAAGGGAATGTCATCATAGGCTCATGAGCGTAACACAAAACTAAAAAAATGAAAATTGACCTTAAAATGGAAATTTTCTATTTTTGGATTTTTAAAATCTATACTAAAACAACAACTTCGGTGAATATTTAAAAATACTAAACAACTCCGAAAATGAAATTTCAAAGTGCGTATTGGAAGTATGAAGTATAACCTACGCAATGGTGAAATTATTTTTGGATTTTGAAAATTTTTAAATGTTTATTTTAATGCCTGAAAATTAAAAAAATTAAAATTTCTGAAAAAATAAAATGCAGAAAAATGAAAATTGAAATGCAAAAAATGAAACACATGATACATTCAGTTTGATGCTATCCTATTCTAGTAAAACCGAAGATGTGAGGTTTTCATGCATGCAACCTAACCTATCGGACTTGCAAAACAAGCACAATCCGGATAAGCTAAGTGCTGGCTTCTAGGGTTTAAATGAGGTTTTCAGATTTAAGCATTCACATGAAGCAACCAAGAAATTTGCATAAACTCCATTTACAAGCCTAAAATCTGAAAAAGGGAAAAAAATAAACATTTAATCTTGCATGCAGAAAATGACTCCTTTCTTGCCCATAAGATGCAACTTTCTAAAATTTTTTGCATTAAAATATATCCTTGTACATGGCAGAAATCTGGTTTTCTCAAAGAACCAGTCCAATGTGGAAGGAAAATATCCAGAAAAACCCAGTGCCAAGGCCTTGCCTTCATTCTTGCAATCTTCTCTGAAAAGTTTCCAACCGTATGTGGCCTCCTAAAAGGTCCAGCCCCTTCCTCAATAGCTTCGATGGCTTTTTATAACCTTGATAATGGACACCTGACTTTTCATTTTCTTCCTCCACCGTTTGGCTTCGCTTCCTGTGCTTTTTCTTCTTCATTTCTAAACGTTTTATTTTACTTTCAAAAGCCCTCCTTTTCTATAGTTTCATAACATCCCAAATAACCAAGACAACACCACTCACAGCGTGCATGTGACGACTTATTACCCTTTGAACTTTGATTACCCATAATGTAACGACGACCTTAGTCCCTAGTAACTCCCCCTTTTATACGTGTATGTAACGCTCTTATCCGTACATATGTAATACCAACGACCTATAATAATAGGTCCCTAGGGTCCTCAAATAAATTTTATGCATGTAAGTACCAAACAAACCGAACACCCATGTGGCAGGCTTCAATTACATGGTTTAAACTGCCCACTATCATCGCTGGCTACCATTACGTTTTCTGTCGCTCCTGCCGCAATTTGTTCGAGTTTGTCCCCAACCTTTACCGTAGGTTCACCCTCCATTCTCACTATCGGATAACCGTCATACTACATCATGTCTGATATGAATCCTATGGCCTTAGACTCTTTGTTCCACCATTGCTATGACATCTTCGCTGTCAGGTATGATGGCTCCACCAAAGCTATCATCATCGTGGACGTCTGCAAGATCCCCTCGCTAGTGTTGGCATGTGTTCCACGCTGTGCCTGGTGATTTCATATCGACCCCTGCGCCTACGTCCACCTTATCGAGCCCAACATCCTTGTCATTGTTGCATATCCCTGTGAACCTTCGGTCCACATCATCGATCCATGCTTGTAATCATCCACGTGGTGCTAGGTCTTCCACTATGGGATGCCCCATCGTATATCTCATGATCCGTGCTGTAATCCTCTCATTCAAACACCCTATCGGGTCCATTGTATATTCGTCAGATTCATGTCGTGTCTACTGCCCTAGGCCTCCATCTGAGATGTCTTCACCATGCTGCCTGGTTCAAGTAGGCATTACTGCCATCGAAACCCATGTCAGGATCTGTGTGAGTCTACCTTTTGGAATCTGCATTCATCGACTCTGCCAGCAACCTCCCTAGACTTGTCCGACCCATGCTTCCTCCCTGGCCAATGCTGGGGTCATTCATCATTATCGGGCTCACCAATCTATGTACACATCTGCATGCCCGTGTCATTGCCGATAATCCCCTCATCCTTTCTTCGGTGTCACTATCGCTGCTTCTTGAATACCTATTCTCTCCTCTGTCGATGACCACATCCTAATCGAGCTCTCTACAGTGTTGGGTGTTAAACAAACTGCCCCCGCCATGGATGCCCTTCGTATTCGCCTTCAGCAAGCATGTCCATAAGTGCATGGGTCCACTGACCAATCCTCTGTGTCAACTTGGCTGGTGAATGTCCTTCCTTCTTTGGCTTATGAAACGGCTATGGTGGCTTTTACTGCATTAAGGTAGTTCTAGACATTGTCGTTTGGGCAAGTATGGCTGGCACAGTCATTCATCATAGGTGGAGCAATCATCATTTATATGTGGCATGACATTTACACCCCAAACACCCAACTATAATTCTGATGCATGCAACCCAAGATCTACCACATAATCGTCATCGTCGGGTGTTTCTTGTCACTAGCATCATCTCGGTGTTTCTTGCTTTTCTTTTGAAGCCCCAAAAACCATTTCTCGTTGGTCACTTGCCACTCCGACGTAGCCCTAGCCGCTCATTCGTCCATGTCGAAGTGCCAACTCGATGCCCTCGATCTCCACTTCATCCTAAGGTCCGTTGCCACGGGGTAAGCTCACAATGCTGGTCGTCTATCACAATGTTGTTTTTACCCCGAGATTAGTGCCGCCAATCACCTACAGCCGTAGATTTCCATGGGTCTGGATTGATGCTATCGCTACGTCGTGGATGAGACCTCCTCACCACTATGAAACCCTCTACGTCAACTGCTTGGGCCCGCCGCTACGTTCTTGTTCCGACCACGTGTGATGGGCGTCATCGTTGGTCCAATGGGTGTTTGGTGGACCCCCATCGTGTCCTGCCCACGCGAGCCACCCCGATTCAATTCGACGTGGAATTCATCGTCCTTCTGTTGTATCCAGTACTCTACCTGCACAAAGACACAAAAAGGGCTTTAGTCTTATACAAAGCCCTAATATTTGAAATGAATACAAGCCTTTTATCATTATAAATATTATATTCATAGGTTTATTCTTTTCTTTTATTTTATTGATTGCTTATTTTTTATTTTATATATATATATATATAATTTTATTGCTTTTTTTTTGTTTGGTTATTGTGAGAAACCTTTATGACCATGTACACGGTTAAGAAATATTGTTACATACCAAATAACATAGCGTCGGCTATGTTCTACAATATTATCCAAGTGTATTTAGCTATCCAATTGTGTAGTCTTAGAACATCATCTTTTATTTTAATATTTCATTTGCATTCACGCACAATTGCCTTTACGGCGGGATCTGCCCTCCTAGTGGTGATATTCATTTCATTAATTCATCCTTCGCTGATTTACTTTTATATTTCCGCTGTCGTCTACATTCACTGTTATATTTACGTTTTCGTAAGTGTGTTTCCGTGCATTGGGCGAGGGAAGGTAAGGAAGACCCTACCAAGTGGTATCAGATTCAACGATCAGGGAAAGCGTGGGTGATTTTGCCATACAGTTGTTGTTCGGGTTGTCAGATTCTCAGGGCGCTGTGCTTATCAGCTATGATAGAGCAAACCAAAAAGTACTTCCTAATACAGGTTTCAAAAAAATAAAAGAAATAGGCAATTCGTTTATCAGACAGACATACGGCCGTTTCGAGAGTTTTCCTTCGAAATATGAGTGGGAGGACTGCGTTCTTTGGGTGGAAAAATCGCGTGATCTCAAAACACAATTTTACGACACAACGAAACCTTAAAACGTAGCAAAATTCGACTTCAGAATCGCTGGTAATTAACGTCGGGGTCACGAACGTCGTGCACCAATCATCGAGCCGAAAAAAATTAATTTTTGTCAAAATATTAAGGTACTACGGTTTGCAAAAAATTTTAATTTTTATATTTTTTTAGGTCAGTTGGGGTAATATCCCACATTGGGCATACAATCGGACACCTACGGTTCATAAGATGAAGGGCGAAAACATTAGGGTGTGATTGCGATCACACGGCCCACCCTCCTCCTTTGCACGAAGCCTCCTCCACGTATCTTCTCCGTGTCTATGCTCTTGCATCTATATCGTGTCTCGTGTTCGTGCCACGTTGATCGCTCTCGTTGTCTTAAATGGGTCGCGTCAGCGTGTCAGTCTGTCCTCGTTGTCAGTTGTCTCACTATTTGTCACCTTCGCATCACTCTCGCCATCTATCGTGTTAGTCTGTCCTCGTTTCGCTGTTTGTCGCCTATGTCAGTTTGCGTCCTGTCGTGTCAGTCGGTCCTCGTTGTCAGTCGTCTCGCTGTCTATCGCCTATGTCAGTCGGTCCTCATTGTCAGGTCGTGTCGCTTGCATTGCTGTTGTCCGTGTCGGGTCATTTGTTATTGTTCCTTGTGTCCGTCGTCTTCGGTCAAAAGTTGTCACTAAATGTTGTCAAAAGTTGCTGTCAAAAGTTGTCACTAAAAGCTGTCAAAAGTTGCTGTCAAGGAGGAGCCCAAATCCAAATTCAAATCCGTGTCGTAGTTGGAGCGACAGTTGAAGCGGAACACAAAATTTTTTGCCAAATTCAACCAAATTTTCACAGAAATTGAAGCTCAAGGATTACTAAGCAGGAAATTTTGAACAGTGCATGAGTAGAAGTTGGATCAAAGGACCTGACGGTCGACTATCAAGCTCGGAGACGACCAATAACAACACAAGAAGACCTCATCGAAGCCCAGGTACAAAAGAAAATTCTCCTTCTCCTTTCAAAATTGGCAGTTATAATCCGCATCATCCACTGGTAGACCCCATGGCTACTAACCTTTCCCCAACTCACGACAACGTCACACAAGGAGAATCAGGCAACTCTGCCATTACCACTGATGAAGCTCTTCGACAATTACTAGATGGTATGCGCCAAATTAATGTCAACCTAACTAAACTATTGAGTGCACAAAACCAACCTAATCCCAATACTAATCCCCAAAATCACTCCCATGAACAAAGGCATGAAGAAAATGACGACCAGGATGAAGATTGGGAGCAGCAAAGAGGTAATCCGAATAATTACGGAAATCGCTATCATAGACAATGATATAACCAAGATCAGGATAGGGATATGGGTGATCACCAACCGAGAGGCCCTAATAATTTTCCACACATTGATATGCCCACTTTTGAGGGTCATGATCCTCGTGGTTGGATAGCCAAAATGGAAGGCATTCTCGACTTATACCAAATTAAGGATTTTGATAAAGTCCCTTTCGCTGCATCAAAATTAGGCACCGAGGCTTACCAATGGTTTGTATGGATTAAACGCGAGAAAGGAGCTACTGTTTGCTGGAATAATTTCACTACCTATTTTTTAGAAAGATTTGATGAAGGAGCTACATCATCATACACAGTAAGACTGTTATCTCTTAAACAAGAAATATCAGTTAGTGAGTTCATCTCCGAATTCACCAGTTTACTACCATATGCATTACACCTCAGTCCAGACACAGTGGTAGGAGCTTTTCACAATGGTTTGAAAGAAAATATTAAGGTGGAGGTGGACATTCAAAATCCAACCTCGTTGAACGATTGCATAAGAATAGCCAAGCTAGCTGAGAAGAGAATTCAGTTGTATACACAACATGAAACTTATAGTCATCCTTCATATGGCAACAACTCTTTTCACAGAAATGATCAACCATCAAGATACTTCTGCTATAAATGTCGCAATCACCATCCCAAAGAACAAGCATGTGCACAAAAACAAAACTTTCATATTGAATGCGCTCAATATGAAGGAGAAGAGGAAGAAGCATACCACCAGGAAGAACCTATTCAAGAAGAACTATCGATTGTTCTAGAAGAGAAGGAAGAGGATACAATGGCTATTTTCGTGCATGCCCTCATGGGGTTAATAGCCCACCATACAATCAAGGTACCGGGATTTCTCCGCCAAAAAAAGGTAAATGTGCTAATTGATTCAGGCAGTACCCACAATTTTATCGACATCAAAACAACAAAAGCTTTGAATTTATTCATTAATTCGTCCAACAAAGAAAAATTCTAGGTTCTAGTAGCCAACGGGGTGAACGCTCAATGTATTGGGCAAACATCTAAAGTTTCCATTAAAATGGGAACTTATACATGGTATGGATCTCTCTTCGTAATGAATTTAGGGAACTTTGATGTCATTTTGGGAGTCGAATGGTTGGAAACACTAGACACGGTTAGCTTCAATTTCAAAAAATTATTTGTGGAATGGAAGGAAAACGGACAGGTCATTCACTTACAAGGCATTACTACTCCTCCATCATAGATGGTGAGCTCTCATAGTATGGAGAAGATGTTAAAAAAGGGTGGTTACGAATTCATAGCTCAAATTAATTGTTTGGAAAAGCAATCTCGAGCAACTTCGGATATTACTACTCCAGATTTACGAGACAGCGTAGCACATTACGAAGAGGTCTTCCAAGAACCAAAGGGACTACCTCCCAAAAGATCCCATGACCTTGCCAGACAATGTCTCAAGAAGGTGATCGACCAAAAAGTGAAATCTCAGTTAGAATTACCAATACTAGATGCAGAAGGGTGTATATATCTCCAGCCAGAAGCAATTCTACAAAGCAGAACACGCATACGGAGCTCTCGTCACATCCAAGAATTTCTCATCAAATGGCAGAGCCTACCAGATGAAGAGGCTACATGGGAACCCGAAAGGATTTTCCAGACATTTCTAGCTTTGAGGACAAAGCTTTTCGAGGAGGGGAGTCATGTTACATACCAAATAACATAGCATCGGCTATGTTCTACAATATTATCCAAGTGTATTTAGCTATCCAATTGTGTAGTCTTAGAACATCATCTTTTATTTTAATATTTCATTTGCATTCGTGCACTATTGCCTTTACGACGGGATCTGCCCTCCTAGTGGCAATATTCATTTCATTAATTCATCCTTCGCTGATTTACTTTTATATTTCCGCTGTCGTCTACATTCACTGTTATATTTACATTTTCGTAAGTGTGTTTTCGTGCATTGGGTGAGGGAAGGTAAGGAAGACCTTACCAAATATCATCCCAACTGACACCTCCTAAAGTTGGTAGTTATCATTATTAATATGAAATTTAACACAAAACCACCACACATCATTTTTTAACTATTATTATATACAAAATATATATAATAATAATGTATATTTTTCGATATACACAAATGAAAGAAAACTCAAAAAGTAACCATGAAAACACTAAAAACAAAATCGATGAAAAAAACTTGCCGACACAACAATGATGATAAAAATCGTCAACCACAAGATGACAGAAAAAGAAACGTCGACAATAAAATATTGTCGACAAGAAAATATCGTTGACTAGAAAAAGTCGTCGACAAGAAAAAGTCATCGACAACAAAATATTGTCGACAAGAAAATATTATTGACAAAAACTAATATGTGGGTCCCCAATTTTGGGGTACAAACACCCAAATACAAAAAACAAAAAGGTGGGTCCCCAATTTTGGGGTACGTTGTGGAGCAGCCACAACACTACCCAAATCATTCTGGAATAATCATCTATAAATAATATAAAATAACTTTCACCTTGTAGACTCTTTGTCCTTGTAGGACCACATAGGTCAGTGTGCACTAGTTTCAATGGCTCATATGACATAAATCCTTTTGACTTGAAACTTGTTCTAGTTTTCTTCCCATGTTGACATTGTGAACAAATTGTGTTTTGTGGCCTTTTTAGCTTAGGTAAATCTCTGATAGCCTGCTTGTTGCTTATGTTTACTATGTTGTCAAAGTTCAAATGACCCATTCTTCTATGCCACAACCAACTCTCTTCTTCTTGTGATAGAAAATACTTTTCTCCTTTAATATCACTTAGCATGTAGAGGTTGTTTGTAGTTCTATTTACATTTGCAATAAGTTTTCCAGTTTTAGAATTTCTAATCTCACACCTACTTGGATGAAAAGTAACTATGTGCCCTTGATCACAAAGTTGACTCACACTTAGTAGATTGTGCCTCAACCCCTTGACATACAATACATTCTATATTTTTATTTTTTCATTATCTAAACTTAAGGTTCCTTTTCCATAGAATTTTGTTGATCTGTTGTCACCAAATTTAACTGATCCTCCATTAGTTTTGTTGAGTACAAGAAATTTACTTTTGTATCTTGTCATATGACTGAACAACCACTATCAAGAAACCATTATTTTCCCTTAGTCAGCTATCTGTACTAACATTGATCTAACTTTCTCATGTTCTTTTCTCTCTCTCCTAATTGTTGAAGTTGTATTCTTTTTATTTGACCTAGGAAATACCATTTTGCACCATCTAGCCTTATGCCCAAAATTATTGTATTTATAACATATGACATCATCATTCATAAGAGGAGCAAAATAATTGAAATTTCTATAAATATTATTTTTCACATAACTAGTGCAATGTACTGCTCTATGACCATATTTGTTACATGAAAAGCAATAACCATGGAAGAGATTATGTAACCTGTTTGAATGCCTTGGAAAATATGATTGAGTGCTTCTCATTTTATTATTCTTGTGAGTAACTCTTGTCCATGTTTCTTCTTTACCTTCTTATTTCCAGATGTCTTTTCCTTCCAAAGTATGAGTCATGAGCTTATCTTTGTTTGATGTCTCTATTTCTTGAAGGCTTGACTCCTCTTTTTGTTTCCCTAACTTTATATCTTGTCGTAACTTGATATTTTCAACTTCATTCCTCAGAGAGACAATTTTTGCTTCCAATATTTCACACTCTATTTTCTTTGCTCTTAATAGATTGGTCATAGCCTGTTCAATTTTCTTTCCTTCTTCTACCTTTATCTTGAGTTATGTGAGACTCTGTAGATGTTCCATATTTGCTTCTTCATCCTCTTGAATTTGATCCTTCAAACATGAGTTCTTTCTAATATTTTCCAAGTTCCTAAAAGTAGCAAAGAATTCCTCTTTTATGTCAAACATGATCTCTTATTCATTCTATGAAGTTATGTGTGTTCCTGACGGATCTTCCTCCAAGATGTTAGTCTTTTCATGGAGAGACCCGCTTTGATACCAATTGAAGAACATGAGCTTATACTGAGAGAGTGGGTGAACAGTATAAGATAATATTTTTTCTTTTCAATCCATATGATAACATCAATAATATTAAAGAAGTAAACATTACACAAAGCATCACACACATGAGAAACATGATTTAACGTGGTTCACCCAATGTGGGCTACCCCACGGAGAAAATCTTTCACTAAAATTTCCTCTACATTTTTTTTGGGAATCCTTCCCTATTACAATTTTTATGGACCTTTGTCCAAAGGAGACACCAATACCCTAATCAAGTTTGTGGATCTCTATCCATAGGAAAACTTATTCTCCTATGCTCTGGCTGGTGATATTCTAGAATACTACTGCCTCCACTGCATTGGCTTGTGGATCTCTTTTCATAGAAGACCTATGTCCTCACTCAGAAGACCTTTGTCCTCACTACCTTGGCTAATGGATCTCTATCCATTGGAGACTGCTATCCTTTGCTATGTCACCTCCAAAGCTTGCTTTCATCTCTGCTCAATCTCTATCTCAAATCTACAATAAATATTGTCCTTTGATATAGCATAAATTTTCTCATAATTTTGTATCTGATCTGGCATAAATCTGCCCTCAAATATGTCCTCAAGCCTTAACACAAATGTTGATTCAATCACAAATCAAATCTATTAGATTTGCTTCAAGCCTTAACTCAAGGCTTGAACAAATCAATCAATCAACTCTGCTCTCAAGTCTTCTCAAAGACTTGCATCAAATATATCCACAAGTCCTCTCAAGAACTTGCTCAATCTACTCACAAGTCTTCACCAAGACTTACCTCAAATATGCCCAACAAGTCTTCTCTAGACTTACCTAACATCTGTTTGTAAGCTTTCACAAAAGCTCACACAAATCTATCCTTAAGCTTTCACAAAAGCTTACTCAATTCTGTCCTTAAGTCCCCTATAGGACTTACTCAAATTTTCTCACAAGCTTTCACAAAAGCTTACTCAAACAACTGCAATACTTGCATACAAAACTCAACTTAATCTTTTTCAGAAAACCTCTTCAATCACACAAACAAGTTTCACTCAGAATATTGTTTAACCATAGAAACATATAGAGAATGGTAATAGACTCAATATGTTTCACACTCATAAATCACTCTATCACTTTCAAATCAATTTAGAATAAGAAATAATTTTATTCACAAAACTTGAACTTTCACTCAAATGCATTCACTCAATAATGCTCATTTAACTTCACTCAACCATTCACTCAATGAAACACAACTTGCTTACAAAACCTAACCAAGTGTTTCACTATCCTTCCAACAACTCACACTATAGAACTCAAATCTTGACTCAAGATAATACTCATGTTCTTTCAACATCTACAAATCATGCATATAAAAACTCACTCAAACATTTCCAACAATGCTTATCAAACAATCCTTTTCACTTCAACTTTGCATTTCATAATATTTCACTCATAAGGAAGATGTGCCCATACATTTTTTTTTATGGAGATATGTCTTAAAAACCTATCTAAATCACAATCAAATCCTCTTTGCCAATTTTAAGGTTAGCTAGCAACAATTTATCTTAAAATTTCCACTCAAAAATTCTCTTCAATATTTATTTCACCATAAAAAAATAACAAGTCTCAAGTACACCTTATAATCTCCAAACTTCTCAAAGTATGATTAAAAAATATTTCAAGTAATCACTTTCACTATAATCTCCTTCAAAAATTTAATGCATAGGATGATCAAATTCCTTACTTATATCTCCCTACAAGGAAAATGCATTTCAAAATAATTAACATCATTATCCAGAAATAATGCAATCCACTTTTAAAATAAAATTAAATCATTCACAATCTTTAACTATGGCAAAAAATAAACTTTAACTTAATCACCTTATATCTCCCTAGGCGCTCAACATACAACCTTAGACCACGTGCACACTCTAACAAAAAATTAAAGTACCTTTGTGCACTCCTCGGTGGGATTCGATCCCTTGTTGAGATACCTCCAGTGACCTAGCCATGGCCTAATCATCATGTGAGCTAGACGCTCACTTGGGAAGTGAAAGCGCCTCGTGTGCTTTCTTCCTTCTCTTGGCTTCGAAACCAAAATAAAAAAAACTTTTGCCTTGTCGTCGTCGAGACTCGAACTCGGAACCTTCGCTCACCCTACACCTTACACACCAACGACTTGCCACTATCCCAACCAGTTGGTTGGTGACAAGGCTTTAGGCCTTTGTCAATTTATCACTACGTTGCCTACCACCTTTTAAAAAAATTAAAATCCTTTGTCTTATGTGCTCATGAATTTAGCATTCCACACACTTTCCAATATTCGCACATGCATGATATTCGAAGACTTGCTTTAATGTGGCAAGTCTTATGGTATTTATACCATATGCCACTTTCCTTCAATTGTCGACGAGGGAAAGAAATATTAAATCGAATTTGTGCCCAACCCTAACTTAGGGTTAAATAATTTTATTTTATAAATTAATTTATAATATAAATATTATAAATAATTTATTAATGACCTTAGGCTTTATTTTTAAACCTTTAATATTATAATAATTGTATCGTTCCAAATTTTCCGCACCCTTACCTTCAGGCTAAAGGATCCATGCCCGGAAGGGGGATGCGAGAAGGATGGGACAATACCTCGGACTGAGAGGCCCTTTGAAGGTCCCACCTCTCGAGGGAGGGGTATTAAGGTGATTTTTTGACGGATGGTGGGGTTCATTAGGAAACGTTTAGTGGCAGTCTCCACGCCTAGGTTGGGAATGTGTTTGATGTGTTCAATTTTATCTTTAATTATTCAAATCCTAGGTTTGGCCAAATGAATCTAAACTGTTCTATATGAAATGCAGATTTAAATGAATACAGAAAGCAACAATGAATATCAAGTACAGAGAATATACTAAATAAAGACAAGTTAAACCTGATTTCGGATGTTTGATGGAGGTTCTGATTTTTGAAGCAGTCAAGATCGCCTCTGATCTAACAGGATCATTTGAAATCAGACAGGATCATCTGAGATCTGATGAATTTGTCAGACGAATTCGTTAGAGACCTACAATCAGAGAAATAGACATTGAACATAGAAAATGCAACAATACTAACAGAAGAAAACAGTGTAAAATGACAATATAGATACTAAAACGATAATTACAAATAGAAATTCAAGTAAATTATAGTATTCTAATGAAAAATTATGATCTTATCATGCACTTAAGCTATATGGGTGAACTCCAAATTGCAGAATAGCAGAAAATAACAATAAACTGATCTAAATGCAGAATGAAATAGCAGACGAGAAGAGAAAAGTGCAAACTCTGGGCACTAATTACCCCCAATGTTGGCTGCAGTCGAAATCGTCTGTAGAGTGCAAAATTGTCTTGAATTAGGGCGTGATCATCCGAGATCGTACAGGATCGTCTGCGACGATCTGAGCTTGCTTCGGCTGAAGAATGACAAAGTTCCTGCAAGAAAATTTGAAAAGGGACAAAGGAAAACAGTAGTCTAAGACATTCTAAGGCAAATAAAACTCAAAGTACAGAAAAATTCAGCCAGGGGAATGTCAAGGGGAGGGCCTAAGATTAAATAGGCATATGAAGGAGGTTGGGAGGTTGGAGATCATCCCAATTTGGGAGATCTCCAATGGGGGAAGTCTCTAACCGCGCAGACACGCTTTTGCCTAGGTTAGAGACGTCGTTGAAACAGAAGCTAATTATGAAAAATCAATTTTGGGATGAAATCGTCTGGACGTTCTGCTCCAGACGAATTCGTTCGATCTGAGGCGATATCGTCTGATCGACGACGATATCATCCAACTATCACAACAAATCCTAAAAATGGCACAAAAAACGAGGAAAGCGGTTTAACATGCGGTTCGGGGTTTAAAATTTAAATTTTGAATTATTACTAAGGTAATTTTAATTATTTGCTAAGGTTTACTGCACCAATTTTAGGGTGCTACAATAATAAATATTATAATATTATTTCCTTTGGGCCTAGGTATTTTTATTTTTCAATCTGACCACCTTTAATATTATAATAATAAATATTATAATATTATTTCCTTCAAGGTATTTAGCCATCCTTTTGACCAATCATGTGAAGCTTTTAAACCAAATCTCTTGGGCTTAAAATATAAATATTTTAACCCTCCTTTTGCCAAATCCTTGAACTGATCACTGACACTGACTCTTGACATCAATGACAACACAACTACTCAAAATATCCAACACTGGCTTTGCTAAGGAATCTTTTGACTTATCCTGCCAATTTTTTGTATTTCTTTATTAATGGTAGAGGTATTAACATATAGCATTGTGTTTTCTCTACCAATTTCTTTCTCCTAAAGGGTACATAGAACATCAAGAGAGTCTTCTAAATCTTATAAGGTACATTCCTTAGGTTTAGCAAGAATGTTCATCCCTAAATTAGGATCTTACTAAGTAGATGCTTCCTTGTTAATATTTTGATCATGTTGTATCATTTACTCTAAGATTTGATTTGATTTTTTTCATAGGTTAAAACCTAAAAAATGGTATTTCTTCCAATATCTTTACTTACCAATCTCCATTGTTTACTTAATTTTATTTTTTTTGACCTAATTTTTGGAAGTTGAAAACCATCCTCATCCATATCCATTTGTAAGTTTCTCTTGTAGTTTTCAACATATGCTTTTATTAGGTTCTTCTTAATGCATGATCTCTCAATATGTCCTACCTCATGACATCTTCTACACTTGAAAGATATGTTTTTATAGGCCATGGTTTGGGTCCACAAGTCACCCCCATTCTTAATAATGATTGATTTTGGTAAAATTTTACTACTATTAATCATGACAAATATTTGGGCATAAACAACAAAGAATCCAACATTTATGGTTTCTAAAATCTCAAGGAATTCTCCCATAGTGTTTCCTATTGCCTTGAAGGTATCCATTTCCTTGAATTCAATGGGAAACCCATACATCCTGACCCAAACTAGTACTAGGGATGAATTTTTATTTTTAGGTGCAAAGCCTCCATACCAGTGGCTAAGGAAAAAATTTGATCTTCCCAAAAACAAGCTCCATGGAATATAAAATGACTAGGAATAAAATTTTGGGAAGAAAGGATAGATTCACTCCTATAGAATTCTAGCTCCTAATATCCATTTTCTTAGAGTTGAAGCCCTTGGCCATGACCCATTAAATTTACCATTGATTGTCTTGTCTTTTAGTAACAAGTATTTCTACTCCATGAGGTCCTCCTTAACATCCATGACTAGGTATGAATATAAGGATTTAGCTATAAATCTATCAATGGAAAGGAAATTATAACTCAAAATCTATTAAAATCTACCAATATATCCTATAGCAATTATATTATTTGAAAATAAACCAACAATTATTTGCATACAAAACTTCTAAGATAATGAAGGGATAATTGAAACTTGGCTGAAAATTTTCATGTCTAGATAGAATGCCATGTCTTGTTGATGCCCTAGCCCTCCATTGCTCCACCCATCATTCGAACCCTAGCTAACATATATCTGCAATTTTGTATCTTATGACATGAAAATTCGTGACTACCCTTGTTCTAGATGGTTGAATTTACAAGGTCATATCTCCCTCAATACTACTCTAATTCCTTCATATGACCACTCATTTTAAAACTCTTTAAATTCTGCATAAATTGCTCTACGAATCCTATAAATTGGACAACCCTTCACAAAGAAATGACTCTTTAAAGATGAAACATTTTTGAAAACTTTTTGCCCTAACATTGCCCTTGTTTTGGATGACTATCTTCACATAGCCATATATCCATTAATATTACTTGGATTCTTTCATATGACCACTTATTTTAAATCTTTTCAATTTATGCACAAAATGGCACTGTTGATCATCAGATCCGCATAGGAAAGTACTTTGTGTTAAGTGAATGCATGCCCTAGACCTACGACCAACATTGAAAGGCCGAGAGGAAGAGATGCCCCTCGTGCCGATCTCCGGAGAAAGGCCGGCTCCTATGCTAAACTACTTTTGGGGTTTGAAGACAAGAGTGCAGGAAAGAGATAAAAGGGATAAGGGTTAGAGAAATAAATAAAAAGGGGTTAAGGGAAGAGAGAGTTGTAATTTTAGGTGGGGGAGAATAGGAAGCACGATCACCAACTAGCAACTTGAATAGCAGCAAGGAACACCAAGAGAAAAATGAAAGAAATGTGGTATCAACCTTCCTATGTATCCTCCCGAACGAGTTTCAGGACACTGTCCCCGATCGCACCCCGGACGCAGAGTTCAGCATCTCAGTTTACAAATGAGGAGAGATGGAAGAATCAAGCAAGGCAGGCAACATAAAAGAAAGACAACACAACACTTATCTACTCCTATGTATCCTTCCGAACGAGTTTCAGGACATTGTCCTTGATTGCACCCCGGACGCAGAGTTCAGCATCTCAGTCTACAAACAAAGAGAGATGGAAGAATCAAGCACGAAAGGTAGCATAAAAGAGAAGAAATGAGTTCAAAGTATCTTAGTATTAGATGCAGGACATCAAGTTACAACAGCTTTCTAGCAGAAAGTTCCCCCCCCTTTTTACATTATAAAATCTAGGTTTTTATAGAGGACCCGACCCTCTGAGTCATAATTACATAGAATGGTGAAGTATTCTTGAGATCTGAGAAGTCGGCTTCTCGTGGCCCTCGAGACTGAGCTTTCTAATCCATTACCGAACTGGCAACTGTGACCGAGTCAACCGTAGAAAGGTGCATTGATGAACTGTCTGAGCGTCCTTGGTTTTTGGGTGCAATGCTCGAGTGGCCGCCATGAGACTGATACTTCGCTTCCAATTGTCAAAAAAAAGTAGCGTGTTTATCGGGCAAGCAAAAATGCATTTACGAGGCACTTTGATGGTCTTGGGAAAATACCTAGCTTGGAGTGCGTGCCCATCACGAAAATGTGACATGTCGCGATATCGCGACGCTTTCTCGTTCTTGTGCCTTTTCTTCACTATCGGTCGTGAAAACGAGACATGTGCGATATCGCGACCACTTTCTATTTCTGTCCTTTTGCTCATTGTCGGTCGCGAAAATGTGACATGCATGATATCGCGACCGCTTTTCTTGCTGGCGCTTTTGCTCGTTGTCGGCCATGAAAACATGACATGCGTGATATCGCGACCGCTTTTGTTGCTGGCGCTTTTGCTTGCTGTCGGCCATGAAAATGCGACATGCGCGATATTGCAACCGCTTTTCATTTTTTGCTCAGTGTCGCTTCTTGCATCGCAAAAACGTGACATGCGCGATATCGCGACATTTTTTGTTTATGCCCTTCCTCCTTGCTGTCGATCGCGATAACGTGACATGCGTGATATCGCGATGCTTTCTCATTCTTATGCCTTTTCTTCACTGTCGGCCGTGAAAATGTGACATGCATGATATCGCGACCATTTTGCCTCTGGCTGCTCTTCCTTGCTTTATGTCATGATATCGCGACCGTTTTCATGTCGCGATATCGCGACAACCTTTCTTTCCTTTGGCGGAGCAATTTTCTTTGGCCTGTTTGGCAGCGAAGCTTTTCCTTCTTTATTCTGTGTACAAGGGGATGGCATTGAAAGCCAAAATTGCTGCAACACTTACAAATGCTTTTGAAGCAACAAAAGAAACACTTTACAAAAGGAAAATTTTTTTATTTTTTTCTACCCCCTGTGTAATGTGATAGAATTGTCAACATTCTTGGCGGCTCACGGGGCATTTTGCTAGTCTGAATGCAGAGATCCTAGGCCTTTATCCATTGGGCAACAGAGTCATTCCCATTATCTCCTTCTCTGACCATCCACTGACAGCATATTTTTGCTTGTGCCTAAGCTCCCAAGTAACACTTAGTGCTTTCGGCACTTATTTACTAGCCGAGCTATTTACAGTATTTACACAAAATTTTGCGACATGGCTGGCATGCCGCTACCATAAAACCAGCTTCGGGTGCTTATCCGATGAACCTGCAGTGCCCGGACTAGATCTGATTGAACTTTAGCTGATCCTTGAAGTCCGGCTGGCCTCTGCCCAAAGTTGTCCATGTTGCAAACAGAGTGCAACGTGGCAGGTTATCACCTTTGCCAGTACCCATACTAGTGATGAATGGTGCATCGAAGAAGTTCGCCGCATGGGGGTCTTTTGTGGGTACCGGTTGTGGTGATGACTGGAACCGATACCACCATTTTAGAGAGTCCATCGGCTGCGGACTCTTGAATATGAGCTCCTCCAACTCCTTGCTGCGATGATAGGGCTTTTCCCATGATAAATCGGCTTCCAGGATCTCCTTGGGCTCAGCTTCTTGATGAGGCATGCAAGCAACCATATTGCTTATTGTCGAAGCAAAGCTTGCATATTGCCATTGTTGGGCTTGGATGGAACTCGCCTCTTGAGCTACAAACGAGTGCAACTCAGGCATCTGCTCGGTATGAAGGGTCTGCCATGATGAATACTGTGCAGGATAGACAAGAGCAAAAAATATTGGTTGGGGTGATGGGGTTGAAGAAGATGGTTGTCCCTTCTCGGATCGAGCGTGCACTTTTAAGGGAGCCATCTGAGTAGCATTCACTTCAATTGCCTCCTTTCCTCCTCTAGAAAGCACCTCAATCGGCTCCTCTTCGCCAATCGCCAGGTTCTGACTCATTTGCCCAATGACATTGACTTGACCGCCATGAATACTGCTTGCCAGCGTTTGTACATAGTGTTGGTGCAGCATGCAGGTATTCTTTTCATGTGGATCGTTGCATGTGGAGCATCGATATACACACTCGGGAGTGCTCGGAGCTTCATCGATCACAGCATTTTCCGTCGAAGCCTCCCCTTGCTGGACTGCTTGGTCTTTAGTAAGCGCAGGCGTAGGATAAGACCCTCTTGGTAGAAACTCTTGTTGCGCTTGTTTCTTCTTTACAATGGTCATGTCGTTGGACAACATCTGAACTGTGGAGCTCAGAGACTACAACTCTTGCAAAATCTTAGCTTGTATGTCATCGGCTTTTGGAATGAATGGCAATGAAGCCATGGTCGGTATTGGAGGCAGGGCGGGATGTGGGGTTGAAAATGTGGGAAAATGAATTTGTGGAGAGGAGACTTGAGACACAATAGGATTCGGGTTCCAAGGTGAGATCGGGAGTGTAGAGGTGGTGGAGATTTGCGAAGCGGCTGTGCTTGCATACTGGAGTTGTAAGAATTCGAGAAGTATGGGCGTCGACATCCTTTGGGGGAGCTTGCCCACAACTATTAAATCCATCTCCGCTCTCTTAGCTAACTCATACAACTCGAGAAAAGTATCAACGTTAGAGTATCTTATCATGAGACCGATATCGGGGTTGAAAGCCCAAAGGAAATAGAGCGCTGCAGCTTCGTCGGTTGGCCAAAATCCAACTGGTACCCTCTGCCAGGTTCGAGCGAACCTAACGTTGAAGTCTGTGATCTCCTCTTGTGGATGTCTCTGTATTGAAGTGAACTGATGCAGAAGAGAGATAGGATCGGAGGACTCATTGAAGTCTCCCATCAGCTACCCGGCTAGCTGGTCCCATCCCGTAATAGCATCGGGCGGTAGAGATCTATACCAGTAGAGGAGCTTTCCTCTAAGGGACAGGACCAGAAGCTTTACCATCACTTGTTCCTCTGTGATGTCGTAGATTGCAGCCAGAGAGATTATGTCCTTGATGTGTTCCAGAGCAGTCTTCCCAGTTCCGTCGAACGTTGGGATGTTCTTTATTGCAGCAGGCGGCACTTGCCCTTGTCTCGCTAGATTTAGTGGTGACAGCGAATCCCATGATGGGAACGTCCTGGGTGGCAGTTGCTGCTGCATTTGCTATCCAGGTGAACATACTTTTCTTCGCTTGCGAGGTCAAGGCTGCTCACCGAACCTTGATTCCTTCGGGATGTCTTCTTTCAACTTAGAAAGGCACCTACGATCAAGAAATCTGGATCTTCAGCTTAGTCAGAGTCGCCAGGTGATTTTAACAGATGGAGGCAAGCCAAAGATTCACCAACTCGGGCTTCCTTAAAACATGGGGACTTTTGCCATTAAGGCACAGATTTGGGAACTGGTCTTTACGACTTGGAGATTTTCGAGTTGAACAGAGTCGCCAGATGCTATAAGTCTTCTGGTAATGAGAGCATCAGATTTCACTACCACTAGTCAGGTGAGACTGACCGGGTCACACCAGGAACTGATTAGAACTAGTGGCCCCGGTGAAATGGGATTGAGTTAAAAATTTGGGACCCTGACTGATTATGGATTTATCCAGGAAAGATACAGTTGGGTCCCATCGGGCATGCCAAAACTGTTGGTCATCAGATCCGCACAGGAAAGGACTTTGTGTTAAGTGTATGCGCGCCCTGGACCTGCGACCAACATTGAAAGGCCGAGGGGAAGAGATGCCCCTCGTGTCGATCTCCGGAGAGAGGTCGGCTCCTATGCTAAACTACTTTTGGGGTTTGAAGACAAGAGTGCAGGAAAGAGATAAAAGGGATAAGGGTTAGAAAAATAAATAAAAAGGGGTTAAGGGAAGAGAGAGTTGTGATTTGAGGTGGGGGAGAACAGGAAGCACGATCACCAACTAGCAACTTGAATAGCAGCAAGGAACACCAAGAGAAAAATGAAAGAAATGTGGTATCAACCTTCCTATGTATCCTCCCGAACGAGTTTCAGGACACTGTCCCCGATCGCACCCCGGACACAGAGTTCAACATCTCAGTTTACAAATGAGGAGAGATGGAAGAATCAAGCAAGGTAGGTAGCATAAAAGAAAGTCAACACAACACTTATCTACTCCTATGTATCCTTTCGAACGAGTTTCAGGACACTATCCTTGATTGCACCCCGGACGCAGAGTTCGGCATCTTAGTCTACAAACAAAGAGAGATGGAAGAATCAAGCACGAAAGGCAGCATAAAAGAGAAGAAATGAGTTCAAAGTATCTTAGTATTAGACGCAGGATATCATGACAATTTTGCCTCTGGCTGCTCTTCCTTGCTTTATGTCACAATATCGTGACCGTTTTCATGTCGCGATATCGCGACAACCTTTCTTTCCTTTGGCGGAGCAATTTTCTTTGGCCTGTTTGGCAGCGAAGCTTTTCCTTCTTTATTCTGTGTACAAGGGGATGTCATTGAAAGCCAAAATTACTGCAACACTTACAAATGCTTTTGAAGCAACAAAAGAAACACTTTACAAAAGGAAATTTTTTTTTATTTTTTTCTACCCCCTGTGTAATGTGACAGAATTGTCAATAGGCACAAGAATATTTTGAATCGAACAAATCTATACAAAGATATGATTCCTAAAAGATGAGTCGTTTTAAGGTTGTTTCACTTATAAAAAATCCTTATGAGTTAAAAACTATTCCACTACCACCAATAAAGAATCCTTCACTATATCCCAATTATATTGATATAATGTTGCAGAGAGCCCATCCAGACCTAGGGATTTATCCTTAGCAAAAGAGAAAAGATCTAATGAACTTCTTCTATAGTAATTGTTGACAATATTGTCACATTCCACCAAGGGGAAGAAAAATTGAAGCTTTGTACAATATTTGTTTTGTTGAAAGTTTTCTTTTGTTTGTAAGTTATAGCAATTTTGGTTTTCCCTATCGCCCCCTGGTGGAAAAAATGAAAAGAAGAGAGCTTCGGGCCCAAAGCGTTTCAAATCATCACTTCAGGCGAGAACTTTGCAGAGGAAGAACGAAGGAAATGCTTCGCACCTGAAGTATTCCCAGCAGCTACTTCGGGTGAAGAGTTTTGCGAAACGACATCCAAGCAACTTCTCCGAAGAAGAAAAGATAGCCCGAATCAGCTAAGGCAAAGAAATTACTTCGGGCCCGAAGTTTTTTCTAAAATCCACTTCGACAAGTTTTCACCCGAAGCAGTAGAGGTTGAGAAAGTGTTTCGGCCCAAACTCCCTCGAACCACCATTTCAAAAGAAGATCGGCCCGAAGCGTTTTCCCGACCTATCATCGAAACAGTTTCACCAGCGAAGCAGCGAAGGATAGAGGGAGATCGGCTTTGGCACTCCATGCCCCCGAAGTAGTTTTATGAAGGGGAAATCAGCGAGGCGCTTCCCAGGAACGCTTCCCAAGTTGGGCATTTTCTCAAGGCAGTTAGAGAGCCTCATAAATGCATATTTTCTTGCCTGATAAGCCTGCTGCTCATTTTTGGCAATTGGATGCGAAGTATCAGTCCGAGAAGAAGAGCCCGACAAGCATGGCCGCCACTCGAGAACTGCACCTACAATCCAAGAACACCTAGGTGGCTCATTTAATGCGTCTTTCCTCGGCTGACTCAGTCACCCTTACCAGTTTTGGTAGCCGATTTGAGGGATCATCCACAACATCAACGAGGAGCCAATTTCTCAGAGCTCGAGTGTGTACTCCATCGTTTTTGTAATAATGATTCAGAGGGTTGGGTCCTCTATAAAACCCTAGGCTTTGAAATGTAAAAGGAGGGGGAACTTTTTGCTAGAAAGCTGTTATAACTTGATGTCCTGCGTTTAATACTAAAGATCTTTTGTGCTCTATTTCTCTCTTTTATGCTGCCTTCTGTGCTTAATTCTTTTGTCTTTTCTCGTTCGCATACTGAGACTCTGAATCCTGAATCCGGTGTGTGATTGCGGACTGAACCCCTGAAATTCACCCTGAAGGATACATAGGAGAGGAAAAATGCCTTGTCGCTTTCTTTTATGTTGCCTAGTGGATCGAGGTTTCTGTTATTCCCTTATCTCAATCGCTGTTACTCTGAATCCTGAATTCCAGCAAGAGAGAAAGGAGAACCCTGTGAACCCGTCCAGAGGATACATAAGAAGTTTGACATTTCATTTTCTTCGTGCTATTCTTGGTATTTCCTGCTGCTATTCAAGTTGTTAGCAAGTAATCGTGCTTCCTGTTCTCTCCCACCTTAAATCATCATCTTCTAACCCTTACTCTTTTTATTTCTTTCTCTAACCCTTACCCTTTTTTATTTCTTTTCCTAACCCTTACCTTGTTTATTTCTTTCCTGCACTCTTGTCTCAAACCCCAAAAGTAGATTAGTATAGGAGTCGGCCTTTCTTCAAATATTGGCATGAGGGGCATCTCTTCTCCTTGGCTTTTCAATGTTGGTCACAAGTCTAAGGCATGCAAACCCATCGAAAGTCCTTTCCTGTGCGGATTTGATGACCAACAGTTTTTGGCACGCTCGATGGGATGCAAGGTCCCATATTTGAGAAAATTTCTAGCCCCTCTTCACTGAAGCCAGTAGTTCTAACAAGTTCCCTATGAGATCTGGTCAGTCTCATCCCCTGAGTAGTAGTGAGAATTGATGCCCTCATTACCAAAAGACTCTTAGCATCTGGCGACTCTGTTTTACTTGAGAATCTTCAAGTCGTAAAGACCAGTACTAAAAGCATGTGCCTTCATGAAAAAAATATGGAGAGTTAGGAATAGAAGAGAGGAAACCGAGTTCTTTGAGCTTGATATTGACGCCTTTGGGGAACTCTCTAGGTTAGTTACCCCCGAATATATCTTACGCGGGACATCCTCGCAAGAAGCTGCTGTTGACGAGCAAGGCCCAACTTTTGATAGCACAACGGCTAGTTTTCCTCCGAATCCTCCCAACTCAACGGAGCATCCTAGTGCCTTAGTTCCCATTGCCCTTCCGACGAGCAACCCAAGAGGGACTTCGAGGACTTCTGTTCCACAAAACCCAGGCACAAATATGGCCCAGCAACAACAACAACAACAACAACAGCAACCGTCGCCCAGATTATTCCCAACATGGAATTCTTCGTCATCGTTGAATCTCGTGGGCCAAGGGCAACTTCCACTTGCTGCAATAAAAAAGCTTTCAACATTCGACAAAATTGGAAAGACTGCTCTAGAGCATATCCAGGACATCATTTCCCTGGCGGCAATCCACGATATCACAGAAGAGCGAGTGATGGTGAAGCTCCTGGTTCTCTCCCTTAGAGGAAAACTCCTCTATTGGTATAGATCTCTGCCATCCAGCACTATTACGAGATGGGACCAGTTAGCCGGACAGTTGATGCAAGGCTTCAACGAGTCCGTCGATCCAACTTCTCTTCTACAACAATTCACTTTGATCCAAAGACATTCGCAAGAAGAGATTGCAGACTTCAATGTTAGGTTCGCTCGAACCTAGCAAAGAGTCCCAGTTGGGCTTCGCCCAACCGACAAAGCCGCAACGTACTACTTTCTTTTGGCCTTCAACCCTGATATCGGCCTTATGATAAGGTACTCAAATGTCAATACTTTTCCAGAGTTGTATGGGTTAGCCAAGAAAGCAAAAACAGACCTCATAGCCGTGGGTAAACTCCCTCAAAGAATGCCAATGCCCATACTCCCCGAGTTCCTTCAAGCCCAGTATGCGAGCGCAGTCGCTCCACAGATTTTTGCAATCCCTGCATACCCGATCTCATCCTGGAACCCGAATCCCATTGTCTCGCAGATCACCGCTCCACAGATACATTTCCCCACACTTTCAACTACGCCCCCCACCATCACTCCAACATTTCCAATGTTGCCAGCACCCCTCCAACATCCTACCCTGCCTCCGATACCAACTATGGCTTCTTTACCATCAGTTCCTAAGGTCGATGATATGCAAGCCAAGATACTACAAGAAATGCAATCGTTAAATGCCACAGTGCAGACCTTGTCCAACGACATGACCGTTGTCAAGAAGAAGCAAGCGCAACAAGAGTTTCTACCAAGAAGGTCTTATCCCACGCCTTCACTTACCAAATATCAAGCGGTCCATCAAGGAAAAGCTTCGACAAGAAATGCTATGATAGATGAAGTCCCAAGCACTTTCGATCATGTATACTGGTGCTCTACATGTAATGATCCTCATGAGGAGAATACATGCATGTTGCATCAACACTACATATAGACACTAGCTAGGAGCGGTCAGGGTGGTCAAGTCAATGTCATCAGACAATTGGATCAGAACTTGTCCATCGATGAGGAAGAGCTAGTCGTAGTCCTTACCAAGGGAGGTAAAAGGACAATAGAGGTGGATGCTACTCAAATTGCTCCCTTGAAGGTACACGCTCGATTTGAGAAGGGACAACTATCCTCTTTGACCCCGAGCGAAGTTCCTCCGCCAGCTCCAGTCAAAGAAAAGGCCCAAAAGGCCACTGCCGAACCACCTCAGGTGGAGACCAAAGAACAAGCTAAGGAGAAGCTCAAGTTTCCCTCGCTCACCAAACGACAAAGGGTCAAAGCAACAGAGCAATATTGCACCAAGTACAAACCGAGAAAGGAACCTGAGGTGCATAGCTCCCCAGCCTACAACATTGTAGAAGAATTGAAGAGAATTACAGCCAAAATCAATTTGTATGATGCTCTGCAACTTCCTGGACAAGTAGACCTACAACAAAAATCATTGAAGAGGATCAATACAAAGAAGGCAGAGCCGCTCGCTATGGTGCAAACCCTGTCTGCATCCATCATAGGAAAAAATAGACCACCATCGTTCTACTTATCCCTACAAATGGAAGGATATATGTGCATAACTGCATGATAGATGTTGGAGCTGCGACGACAGTAATGCTGAAGGTGGTATTGCAAGGAAATAGGTATGGAATACACACGAAGCAGTCATGGAGTCCTCCAGTTGGATGATACCCTAGTGAAGACTGTAGGTGTCATCAAGGATATTCCTATTCGACTACATAAGACACCTCAAATCACAGTCATACAAGAGGTGGTAGTCGTGGACCTTGAGCCCTACTTCAGCATGTGCTTGTCGAGGGAATTCACGACAAAGCTGGGCGGATATCTGTCCATGGACTACACTCATCTAGAGATCCCCTTCAAAGGGAAGAAGGTGAAGATCTATAATGAAAAGCCTTCTATGTTCCTGGTTCAGAGGATGTTCGAAGAAGAGAGCAGTGGCCCTGTGCATACAATCGCGGAGGAACTAGAGCAAGTGGATCTAGTCCAGGAATCCCTCGCACAGTTATGTTGTGAAGATGAATTTTCATTGGCAGATTTCAATGCCATGATAGAGACTGAGGTGGGGTGCTACACCATTGCCAAGTCCGAGAAACCAGCCAAAATGGAGGGAAAGGTTTCTGCTCAAGAAGGACTATGGAAATAGTTCTTCGATGGTGCCCAATGCAAGAACGACGTCGGGGTAGGAATCCTTCTGATTTTGCCGTTCGATGAGCAAATGGAGTATTGCTATCGATTGACATGGAGCTACACCAATAATACAGCAGAGTATGAAGCCTTGTGCTTAGGACTCAATAAAGCCGACAAGTTAGGCATAAGGCATCTTCAAATCTTTGAATATTCTGAACTAGTTTGCAACCAGGTCACCAATAGATGCTCTTCAAAGAAGTACTATCTTAAATCATACTGCAATAGGGTATGGGACCTGTTCGACCAGTTTGAATCTCTCAATCTACAGTCTGTTCCACGTGAAAAGAATCGACATGCAGATGTCTTAACATCCATCGCAACCTGATATTCTCCAATGGATGATATGGTGCATAAGTCAAAGGCTGTAAGGATGATCTATAGGCCCTCTGTCCCAGACAAAGATTTACACTGGCAAGTTTTTGACAATGACAAGCAGATTGTCAATTTCATGATCCAAGAAGCCGCTACAGTCGAAGACCGAAGCCCTGATGAGGAGGAATACGAAGGATTGGTCCAGTTGAAGAACAACCATGTTCCCAAGGGATTGATCATGCTTGAGAGCCTTTTCAATCAAAATGATCGATCGCTCTCCCGTAAGATCCAGATCAACACGCAGAAATATCAAGATTTAGAACTGGAACCTGGGAAAGTAATAAAGGTCGGGACCGATTGTACTTCGGAATAAATAGAGTGAATTCGATGTTTGTGTAAGAGGTACCCAGATATCGTGGCTTGGTCTTATCATGACCTCAAGGGATATGATCGACAGCTGATCCAACATACAATCGAATTACAAGAAGGGGCCAAACCTTTCCGACAGAAGCAAAGGCCGGTTAATCCAAAGATCAAGGTCCTGATGAAGGCCGAACTGCTAAAAATGCTCGAAGCAAAGATCATTTATCCCATCAAGCATTCTTCCTGGGTAGCGAACTTGGTCCCTGTCAGGAAAAAGAACGGAGACATCCGGCTATGTGTGGACTTTCGCAACCTGAATCATGCTTCCCTCAAGGACCACTATCCTCTCCCACAGATCAATCAGATCTTGCATTTGGTAGCTGGATCTCAACGATTCTCCCTGCTTGATGGTTTCTCCAGATATAATCAAATCTGGGTCAGGGACGAAGACCAACATAAGATCGCGTTCACAACCAAGTGGGGCACATTCGCCTACCAGTGAATGCCTTTTGGCCTCTCAAACACGGGAGATACTTTCTAAAGGGCGATGGACCTAGCTTTTGGTGAGCTTCTGAACAAGGTTATTGTTATCTATTTGGATGACATGACCGTCTTCTCCCAAAGGAGAGAGAACCACCCAGAACATCTTCAACAAATTTTTGAAAAATGCTAAGAATTTGGCATCTCAATCAATCCAAAAAAGTCTATCTTCGCAGTCAGCGAAGGAAAGCTGCTGGGACACGCAATTTCAAAAAAGGGTCTCACCGTGGATCCTAACAGAGTCGAAGCTCTGATGAAGCTCCCAATCCCAGCAGATAAAAAGGGCCTTCAGTCTTTCTTCGATCAGATTAACTTTGTAAGGAAGTTTGTCCCAGAATTCGCCTAGGTCATTAAGCCGATGTCTGAGCTTTTAAAGAAGGGCGTAGAATTTGTCTGGACATAAGAGATGAGGAAAGCATTCAAAGAAATCAAGGCCCAAATTGTTCAGGCACCGGTCTTGATCAACCCCAACTACAGTCGAGATTTTATCCTGTATGCAATAGGAGAACCTGAAAGCTACGTCGTGGTCTTGACGCAAAAGGGGGAAGATGGAGAGGAACGTCCCATTGCGTTCCTTAGCCAGATAATCAATCCCCATGAAGAAAAGTACAATTTCATTGAGCGTCAAGTGCATGCAGTAATGAAGTCTCTCAGGAAATTCAAATAGTTCATTTCTCAGAGTCGAACCACAGTCTTCGTCATTCACCCCGATGTGCGTAGTTTCATTATCCAAGGGGAACTGGGAAGCAAGAGAGCTGGTTGGGTAAGAAAAATCCAAGAGTTTGATATTGAGATCAAACCCACCAAACTAGTTCGCGGTCACGCATTATGTCAAGAGCTGGCGAAGAGCGCAACGGTCGAAATAACAGACTGTTAGTCGGATGACTTGCCAACAAGAGAATGCCTCGCTAATCAGGAAGAGGCCAAGAAAGATTGGGTCAATGAAATAGTGGAATATTTCAACACCGACAGATGCCCCTCACATCTGAATCCTTTGCAGCGAAGACATTTCAGGATGCGGTCCGCCCGATACACTATGTGCCCAGAAGGCCTGTTTTTCAAGAACATCGACGACGTCCTCCTCAGATGCATAAAAGACAATGATAAGAGGAGAATCATGGGTGAATTTCATTCAAGACTATCTGGAGGACACTTTTCTGGAAGAGCAACGATGCTAAAGATAATCAAGGCGAGTTACTATTGGCCCACACTCTTTGTCGATGCCTTCTCCGTTTGTCGAAGGTGTGAGCAATACCAGAGATTCGTCGGCCAAAACAAAAATGCTTCGATGCCACTCTGACCGATACAAGTAGAAGCCCCATTTCAGCAATGGGGACTAGATTTCGTAGGGGCCATATCGCCAAACTCCTTCGCTGGGCACAAATTCATTCTGACTGTGACTGATTACTTCACCAGGTGGGCTGAGGTAGTCCCCACCAAACATGCCGATCAAGATACCGTTGTCACCTTCCTGGAAGGATTGATTACCCGCTTCGGTATCCCTAAAGCAATTATTATAGATAACGGTCTTGGTTTCACGAGCGCAAAGATCAACGAGTTCCTATACAAGTATGGGATATATCACAAGGTGTCTTCCAACTATTACCCCCAGGGCAATGGATTGGCAAAATCCACCAACAAAACCCTATTGAGGATACTGAGAAAGTTGATCGATCAAAACAAAAGAACTTGGCACCTCCTTCTGGATAGGGCTTTGTGGGCCGATCGAGTTTCTGTCAAAAGGTCGATCAAGACTTCACCTTATGTTCTGGTATACGACAAGGAGGCCATCCTGCCCACTCACATCGAGATCCCCGCATTACAGTTACTGGAAGCAGACGAAGCTAACCCGATGGAGGAACACCTGGTCCAGCTACTACAACTAGAAGAGGAACATGAAAAGGCCTACTAGAACTTTGCACGGCATGCTGAGGTCACCCAAGAATGGTTCAAAAGGAAATCATCCGATTGCACATTCAAAGTAGGAGACCTGGTATGGAGGTGGGATTCATGGAAGGCCAAGCCTAGAAATCATGACAAAATGGATGCATTTTGGGACGGACCGTTTGAAATAATAAAAGTGAATTCGGCTAATTCCTTCATCCTCAAAGATGCGAATGGCCAAGTTTTACCAATCTCCGTCAATGGTCTCCACCTGAAGACCTTCAATCGCTGAGGTATGTGTAGCTAAAAAAAAAAAATCTTGTACATATTTTTGTATATAGGGTTTCAGATCTTTGTCTATACTTTGTTCAAAATATCGCGGATAGTAAGCACCTTCAATCGCAAAAGCTAGATTCCTAGCTTCAGATTCACAAAGCACGATCGAAATCGCCTTCGGGGGGTTTTCGGTTCGAAGTAGCAGATGAAGAGAAGTTCATCACGAAGCAGTTCATCCTCGGAGAACCAAACCACATGCAAATCAAGGACGTGGAAAGTGCTTCGCTAAAGAAACGTGCCGAAGGCGTCGTCCAAAGTAATTCTTGGCGAGGCCCTCCTTGATGAAATGGGTTTCGGTCAACAGTATTCATGAACCGAAGCAACAGCGTGGCAAAGGGGAACTTCGCGGTGAAGTATTTTCTTCGCCAACTCCATGTCGTCGAACCTCGATTTTGAGACGGGCACATTTAAGATATGCCTCAGGAAACATGTCGACAATAGCCTCAAAAGGGGGCCGAAGCAGATGAACTCAATACGAAATAAATGGCACTCATCCCAAGGCATCTCGTTAATCGAAAATCTGCGCAAGGGTACCAACTGGCAGCGATCTGCGTTCTCAATACAAAATCAAATCCCCAAATTGCATGGCCTCGCATACGACGCCGCCATATAACCAATCAGATGCCACAACGATACTTTCGGGCCAGGCCCACGAAGTAATTATGGCGATTGCCATAAATGCCAAAAGTTGCCCTCCGAAGCTATAAAATGCAGATGCCCGTTAAAGAACAAACCATTTGCAAGTGTGAGAGTCGAGTCTGCATTCTGTCACCTCGAAGAACTTCTACAACAAAGGATCCGTTGTTTGCCGTGATTATACCATCCCTTGTTTTGAGGTATTGAACTTTTCTACCTCACAAGTTGTTCTGCTGCAATCATTCACAATGGGAAAGAAGAACCCCACTCAGAAAGGAAAAGTGCCAGAGATGACGGTTCTAGATAAGGCGAGAGTCACAAAAGAAAAGAAATAGAGACCTAGAAGGGTCAATCCTCCCCCACGCCCAGGAAAACAAGTAATGGAAGGAAGGGAAGAGTCCAATGACGAGCCCAGCATAGAACCACCTGTCAATAAGTGGGCAAAAATCAGAGACCCAGAGCTCTCAAGAACCGTGGTCGAGCTTCGGCATACCATCGACTTCATGAAAAGCAGACTCTCAATGGAGAACAAGAGAGCCATGGCATATTATTCCCACATATACTGGTATCTAGTTCCTCCTACACATCACTGCCCCGAGCTCATATACGCCATCGCTCAGAACTACCAACCACAAACCAGACAGGTGTTGGATGCCTCGGGTAAAAAATTGTTTTCCATTCTGAAGGAGGATGTGCAGGCAGCATTCACACCATAGCAAAGGCCACCAAAAGGCTATACCGTTTGCAATGTCAGCCTGAGTGAACAAACAGATAAGTTCACCTCTAATCCCTTCATTCTGAGCTTTTTGCATGAAAACCTCAAGAGCGGACTTCCTTCCGACAAGCGACCCCAGATGCCCCTGCCCTTGGAGGCCTTCAAGAACATAGACATATTCTCTATCATTGCATGGGTGGGAAGCTTGTCAAGCGATACTTTGGTATACCCATGGCAGGTGTCGCTAGCCGAATGCATTTCCAGAGGAGATTTCTACGCTCCCGACGCTTCACGATCAAACACCAACCCAGTTTTCTTTGATTGGGCAGAATGGGTGGCCCAAAATTTGCATACACGGTTGACATCCATGAAGGATGCTAGCAAGGAACCCCACTTCCAGCCTTGTTCCTTCCTAGTTTGGCTCTTCTTCTTTCATGTACATAAAGCCCTTCACCATTGTGATGTTTCACTAGTCGACAAGGATGGGATCCCATTGCCTGTATATCAGTGGACCCATCTCTTGCGGAGGTCGGAGTCCTATTACCCTTTCAATCAGTAGTTTTTGGGACCTACGATGCACATTCTGACAGAGTCTAGCCCTCGGGTGCCTCTCTTCCTTAGAGATAAAGTGGTATTGGAGAGAAGAGGGGATGTGTTTCAATTGACACAAGGGCTTGTGATCCGCATTTTTGGCTTCATAGGGAAGCCCTTCTTGCTGCCATTTTTCCCTTCGAAGTACCAATTTGCCCTGGAAGTTGCTCAACAAAGTGATGCGACCGACGAAGCCTATGGCCATGGGTGGAAGTGGGCACACACCTGCAATTTCCTCTTCAAGATAGGAGTGATCGAAGTTTTTGCATTGAAGCAGAACATATACCTGGAGGAGAAGCTCACAGATTTTGGTCTGCTTCAAATACCACAGAGGTGGCTCTACGACCCGTTGGGGGTGATAAGAGACCATTTGAAAAGCAAAAACTTCCATGTCTGTCCTCGCCCAGAAGTTCTAGAGCAGAGAAATAGCCCCAATGGGACGGACCTGGAGTGGCACTTAGAGGAGATGAGGACGTTGCCTCCTTGGCACGACTTCTATCCTATGGAGGTCGAATTTGACCCGGACCGGTACCCATTCCCAACTCCCGACTCCTCTTTTTGGAGAAAAGTGAGGGACGATTTAAAAGAGGTGTTAAAGGACTGGGACGAGGAGCAGTTAAGAGAATGGTGGATTATGAGAGTCCATCGTCGAAAGATGAATTCTTACGGGCTTCTAACAATGGACAGGGAATTTGCAATTGTGTATCAGACCAATATTGGGTCTTCGGAACCCTTGTCCTTCATCGAATTTGTTCCACCAGCCACCCCAAGTTCAAGCGAAAGCCCCGGAAGGACTGATAATGTCCCCAAAGGAAAAGCAGCCAAAGTCGTGCCAAAAGCTTTACTACAGAGTCTATCTGAGGATCTCGAGACAGTAATAGAGGAATCAGAGCAACCCCTTTAGAGGAAGAAAAGAAAGGAGCAGGAACCTACATAGGCACCCCCAAGCTTCCCAAAGTGATCGTGTACAGGCACTTCGAGCGCCCCTATCGAAAGATCAGTATCGGGCTCGACCAAAGCAAACGACGAAGGAACTCCACCAAGCGTCGAAACGATCCCAAACATAGATGTCATCAACATGGAGGAACTCATGGAAATCGAGAGTACCGAGGCCCAGAAGGAACAAGGGCCAATCACCCAGGAGATCACCATGGCCGCTCTGCTAGGAGGGCATGCAGGTATGTTCTCTTCACCTTATGCTCTGGTTGCTCATAAATCTATCCCAGCCTTGGCCTAAAGCTCTCACCTGTCCACCTTGCCTCCATAAGGTCAGTCACCTCCTTACATCGTGTCCCTAACTACTCCCCCCGAGCCTTCCAGCTAGGACAAACCTGTTGAAGTTACTTCGCCCAGCCACACCGTTGATCCTTCGGTCATCAACCAAGGCGAAGCTAGTAGTCTTGTACCGAAACCCGAGGCTCATTCCTTCGTTGTACATAACATGCTCCCACTCGCCGAAGCCCCCGTCACCCCTGTTGCCGAACCTTCGGGTGAGGCTATCCCCTTCAACTCCTTATATTTGTTCAATCCCTCGGTTGTAGACCCAATCGCATTCGACTCCTAGCTGTCCCCAATACGGGAATCCCCCTTGGCCAAAAAACTCATCCAAGCCCGATAGAACATAGAGAGAATGTTAAAAGAGGCAAAAAAGAGGAAAGGGTGCTTGCTCGCTCAAGTTGAGAAATGTGTCGTCTTCGATTTCGAGGCGGGAAAGTTGCATAAAGTAAAGAAGATACCCAAAGTCCAAAAGCCCCTAGATGAAATGACTCCAGCGGACTATGAATATCAGGATAAATAAAAGGACTTGGAACATCTAAACATGGACAAGGAGTCCGCCTCTATGCACATGGGAATTGAGACCTTCAAGGCGCATGCCAACATTGCCAACAAGCACAGGTTCGAAGCCGAGAATGCTAATATCAAGCTAGAGGAGGAGTTAGCAAGGGCTCGCTCCAAATTGGTAGAGGCCGAAGAGCAGTGCAAGCTGATGCAGAAAGAAGCACACGCCCTAAAACTGCGGATAGCACAACTGAGAATCAAGCACAAAGGCAAGCTGAAAATGATTTGAGGGCCAAGGAGCTTGAAAGTAAGATCTTGCAAGCTCAGATCTAGCTGCACGAGAAGGAAGGCCTAGGGCTACTTGATAGGAGAAAAATCAGGGAGATTCGCTCACATCTGCTCAAGAATTTCAGGTCTCGGGCTGCCAGTGCCCTTTTAGTTTTAGCTTACACCATAGAAGCCCGAGGTTGCTACCGTCGAAGGAGGACCAATCATCGAAGTGGTCATTCAGAATGTCAGAGCCCAACTCAAGCTGGCCCTCAAGGTCCAAAATGCAAGGTATCAAGATTTGAAGCTCACAGCGATGAGTCGGATAGCAAGGGATTGGTCAATCGCCCAGGCCACAGTTCGTGCCTTTTTCTCCATAGCCAAGAAAGCACAAAAGGTAAAAATTCTACTGGGTGCATTTGAGAGCGAGAGGCATGCGTCAATGGGCTACTTCGAGGACCTTTCCTCCTTAGGCTTCCCGAGCTTCATGGATAATTATGGGAAGCCCTTAGCCAAGGAAGAAATCATGTCGAGGTGGCAGCAGTTTGAAGGCGACATCTCGGAGATAGATGAGTGGGCCGAACCAATAATAGAGAAGTAGGTTGTCGATTACATATTGAAATACTATAGAATCACTGCCTCCCTAAACGATCTATACACCAGGTCCCAACATGCAAAAATCGGGCAGATCGATAAGTTTCACACATTGGTCAAATCCCTGGAGGATCAAGAGCTATTCACGAAAAGCATCTGGACTCAGATTCGTCGAACCTAAAGAGACATTCGCGCCTTCCTGGCCCCATTGCCAACAACCGAATACGTAGCAGAAGCAATGGCAACGGGAGGAGAAGAAGTAGTGGCAGAAGAAGAGGAGAGAGAAGAGGAAGAGGAAGGACAAGCTGTGGAAGCGCCCCCAGAAAAGGAACAAGGAGAAGGGTCTGAAGGACTCTGTGGCCCAATGGATATAAGCTGAGGGTTCTACCACCGAGACAAGCTCGTTGCCCTGTGAGCCGCCAAGAATGTTGATAGTATTGTCACATTCCACCAAGGGGCAAAAAAATTGAAGCTTTGTACAATATTTGTTTTGTTGAAAGTTTTCTTTTGTTTGTAAGTTATAGCAATTTTGGTTTTCCCTATCGCCCCCTGGTGGACAAAATGAAAAGAAGAGAGCTTCGGGCCCGAAGCGCTTCAAATCATCACTTCGGGCGAGAAATTTGTCGAGGAAGAACGAAGGAAATGCTTCGCACCTGAAGTATTCCTAGCAGCTACTTCAGGTGAAGAGTTTTGTGAAACGGCATCCAAGAAACTTCGTTGAAGAAGAAAATATAGCCCAAATCAGCTAAGGCAAAGAAATTACTTCGGGCCCAAAGTTTTTTCTAAAATCCACTTCGACCAGTTTTCACCCGAAGTAGTAGAGGTCAAGAAAGTGTTTCGACCAAAACTCCCCTGAACCATCGTTTCAAAAGAAGATCGGCCCGAAGTGTTTTCTCGACCTATCAGTGAAGCAGTTTCACCAGTGAAGCAACGAAGGATAGAGGGAGATCGACTTTGGCACTCCACACCCCCGAAGTAGTTTTGCAAAGGGGAAATCAATGAGGCGCTTCCTAGGAACGCTTCCCAAGTTGGGCATTTTCTCGAGGCATTCAGAGAGCCTCATAAATGCATATTTTCTTGCCCGATAAGCCCACTGCTCATTTTTGGCAATTGGATGTGAAGTATCAGTCCGAGAAGAAGAGCTCGGCAAGCATGGCTGCCACTCAAGCATCGCACCTGCAATCCAAGGACACCCAGGTGGCTCATTTAATGCATCTTTCCTCGGCTGACTCGGTCACCCTTACCAGTTTTGGTAGCCGATTTGAGGGATCATCCGCAGCATCAACGAGGAGCCGATTTCTCAGAGCTTGAGGGTGTACTCTGTCATTTTTGTAATAATTATTCAGAGGGTCGGGTCCTCTATAAAAACCTAGGCTTTGCAATGTAAAAGGGGGGAACTTTCTGCTAGAAAGCTGCTGTAACTTGATGTCCTACGTTTAATACTAAAGATCTTTTGTGCTCTATTTCTCTCTTTTATGTTGCCTTCTATGCTTAATTCTTTTGTCTTTTCTCATTCACATATTGAGACTCTGAATCCTGAATCCGATGTGGGATCAGGGACTGAACCCCTAAAATTTGCCCTGAAGGATACATAGGAGAGGAAAAACTCCTTGTCGCTTTCTTTTATGCTGCCTGGTGGATCGAGGTTTCTGTTATTCCCTTATCTCAATCGCTGTTACTCTGAATCCTGAATTCCAGCGAGAGAGAAAGGAGAACCCTGCGAACCCGTCCAGAGGATACATAGGAAGTTTGGCATTTCGTTTCCTTCGTGCTATTCTTGGTATTTCCTGCTGCTATTCAAGTTGTTAGCAAGTAATCGTGCTTCCTGTTCTCTCCCACCTTAAATCATCATCTTCTAACCCTTACTCTTTTTATTTCTTTCTCTAACCCTTACCCTTTTTTATTTTTTTTCCTAACCCTTACCTTATTTATTTCTTTCCTGCACTCTTGTCTCAAACCCCAAAAGTAGATTAGTATAGGAGCTGGCCTTTCTTCGGAGATTGGCAAGAGGGTCATCTCTTCCCCTCGGCCTTTCAATTTTGGTCACAGGTCCAGGGCGTGCAAACCCACCGAAAGTCCTTTCCTGTGCAGATTTGATGACCAACAGTTTCTGACACGCCTGATGGGACGCAAGGTCCCATATTTGATGACCAACAGTAATTGGCTCCATTAATTTCTTATTGTCTTCATCTGTTATAGCTAAAGGTACTTCTTGTAGTAGTTTACCATTAAGAACTTCAAACTCCTTTGATCCTAGAATATTATGGTAAAAAACCTTATCTCCTTTCTAATTTCACCCTGGTCTTCAATCCAAACCCTTTCTACTACTTTAATTCTACTAATTGTTGATGTTGATCTTTGTACTATTGCCATACTATATCCTTTTAACCAAGTATGTCTTGATTTTAATCTCTAAAATTTCTCTTCCTTACTCTAAATATTATTATAATAACTAAGCAACTATCTTTCCTTTGAGCTTGGATTATTATGCTCATCTTTTTAGAATTTTGAAAGTTTCTCTTTTAGCTCTTTCTTAAAAATATTTTCAATTATTGTTCCATTCTTTTAATTTAGATGTCAATGATTAAATTTGTTTTGGAAGTGTATACAATCCATTGTTTCTTGAAGAATTCCATGTTTGTGCTATCATATCAACAAATTGAGGCTGGTGGTTTTTTTTTAGAAAGGGGTGTAAACCCTAGGTGTAGTCAAGCGATGGAACAAAGACGTAAATTTTGCGACAATATTCATGAAAGGGATGCAAACCCTAGGTGTAGTCAAGCATTGAAGGAAGAGGGTTGTTCGTAGATCATCTCTTTCGTCTATGAGAAAGCCTCTTTGGTTAGAAGAAATCTCTTAGGTATCTTTGGGTTCGTGGGTGGATGAACCTTTGGCCTCTATTAGGATTTTAGAGGATAAATTTGGGTTGTATCTGATTGATCATGAACTCACGATAATTATCTATAAACTCAAGGACAAAAAACCAAGCCTGGAGGAGCTCAAAGGACACATTAAAGATTGGTGGACCAATACAGAATTTCAAGTAACTCTCCTACCCAAACATTTATTTTATATTTTATTTTCTAATTTAGCAGATAGTGATAGGGTAATTGATTATATATTTTATTGGTTTTTCGAACAAAGGGGTGTCTATATAAGACCTTGGACTCCTAATTTCAACCCCTTTACAGAAGATGTTAATGACTTCCCAGTATGGGTGAATCTTTATGCTCTCCCTATGGAGTTTTGGGGAGAGAAGATATTCACCAAAATCGGCAATGCTATTGGTGCATTCCAGTATATAGATGCCCAAACAGAGGAAAATTTGTCTAGTAAAATCAGTATGAGTAAAGTAAGATTGGTTGTTTGGATGAATGTTTTAGTTCCTAGACCCCAATCCATTACTATCTCCTCAAGTAAAGGGGAATGAATCCAAAATATTAAATATGAAAACTTCTCCCTAAGATGTTATGGTTGTCAGCAATATGGCTACCTGAAGAAGAGATGCCCGATAATCCGATCATTCTCTGATTCCTCTTTGGTGGAGGAGAAGGCCTTGCATGTGAATGATTCGAAAACTTCAAATATTGTAGTTCAAAAGAAAGAAGCTCATCCTCTAGATGCACCAATTGTCCAATAAGAATCATGTGAGCAACAAAAGATTCAACCCCAAAAGAAGAATTTCAATAAGATCATTGATAAAAGTCAAATGGTTATTAAAGACCATCCAAATGGTTCTATGGAAAAGAGCACCTCAGATGGTATTCTTGAAGCTAATTATGAAACAATTGATGACAATCAGTTTTCTAAAAATAAGATCCTATAAAATGTGTTACAACTAGATATTATCTTAGGAGTTTGAAGTACAAAAATGCATTTGCAGATCTTGCCACTTTAAAGGAGGAAGAACCTCTGCTACAAAAGAACAATAATCGAACTGATTTCCTCTTTGATGGATGATTGTTAGTTATAAGCCATGTAAGGGTTGTTTTTGTTGTAAGTTCCTTAAAAAAAGAGCTGATTATGAAAACCTAGCAGTTTGAGGAAGACGGAGAATATCTTTGATAGAAAGGCAAACATGGGTATGCTTTAATTAACTTGTTAGAAATGTAATGAGAACAATGTAATGTTTTATTTTTGTAATGGGAGTGGCCCCCAATAAAAGCCGCACATAGCTTAAGTGAATTCAAAAAAATAATCATATTTTAAATATAAGCAGATGTGGGAAGAGCATCATCAATTTATTTATTTTAACTCTTTTTTTTATTGAGTAAATACTTCTTATACATATACATATCCGTCGTGGGGATTGAACCCGAATTTATTTTAACTCTTATTAGCCATTGATCTAACCAATCCTTATAAAGGCATTGATTTTATCACATATCCTTTCATCTAAACAATGATCTAAGAGTATGCATGTGTCTAATTTTGTAAAGGCATTGATTTTATCACATATCCTTTCATCTAAACAATGATCTAAGAGTATGCATGTGTCTAATTTTTTTGCTATTAGGTTCTTGTTTGTCTTGTTATTGGTCCACGTTTAGTTGTTCTCTTCAAACTCAACCTCCTATATATTTTTGTTTTGAATAAAAGCTAAAGAAATCTTTTATACTTTGGATAATTTTTCTAATTCCCCTAATTTTTTTATACTTGATTATGTTAAAATCTTTAATCTTCATTTTTTAAAATTATGTGAGACTAAATCAAAAAATGTGAGACCCAAAAATAAAAATAAAAAACAAAAAAATATTATATTATATAAATATAATATATTTTATTGAAATCATATATACAAATATAAGTCATTAAATGTGTTTATTTTTTTATTTAAAAAAAAAACTATTTTGTTTTCCACCACATTTGAAAGGGGCAGTTTTATTTTATTATTAGTCCGTGAGTGCTAAACCTACCCAGCCAAAAAAACCGTTCGAAATGGAGTTGGTTTAATTTTATTATAAGTAGATCAGTTCGGCCGCCGGCAAGAAAAGTATAAGTTTTATCTTATTATAAATACATCAGTGCAGGTAAGTGTGGTTTTATTTTATTATAAGTAGATTAAATTTTAATTAAAAATTTGCAGCGTGCCCGGAATAATAGCGAATCTGGCTAGATTAAATTTTAATTAAAATTTTGCCGCATGGCAGGAACAGTGGCGAAACTTAAAAATTTTAAATTCTCAAATTAAAAATCAAAAGCGTTTTACATACTCAAAATTTGAAGCTTGAAACTAGTATTATAATTAGCATTGTCTGCTTATTTTATTTACTGGCAACCTAAATCTGCCTGGTTGGACTGAACAATACAAGTGTCACCTGTAAGGTGTTGCGCATTTCCCACTTGACATGTTCAGAATTAGAGCTATGGGCAATTTCTTTTAGTAGGGCATAAAGTTTATTCGTGTCATAGAGATTTGATACCATATTGACTTTTCATTTACATATTTATTTATTAGTAATATATTATAATACAATAACATTAACTATAACTTTATTGACTTTTCATTATTTATTAATAATATATTATAATACAATAACATTAACCATTTAATCATAACTTTGTTGATTTTTTATTTAAGTTTTTTCTTTTTGAATTTAGCAAAAGCAGTCTTGTTAGAGAAACCACGATCAAGGGGTTCTACACTGTCAAAATCACTTGGAGTCGCCTTCCGTCCTCATGACACCAACATTATCAATTGGATTTTGGTACCCAATGTGAATAAATACATAAGTATTTATTTATTAGTAATATATTATAATACAATAACAAGTAATAAGTGTCACACTTAAAAACATTTTAAGTCTTATTAGTCCTTGTGGATCCACAAGGACCTATAGTCACAATTATTTGAAAATTTTCACTATTCTCATTTCTTTTAACCACTTTTTAAGTGGAAACTTAATGGAGTCGTTCACATTCATTATAGTTTTTTTTTTTTTTTAAAGAATCCAAAGACATTGTAATTTTGTATTCAATAATTTATTGGTAACTCATAATTAAGTTTTTATAAATACAATAACTTTAAAAACAATTCATCTTTAAGGAGCCATATCTTTACATATAGTTGTTTGATTTAGACGATTCTTGTGACATTTTATACGAAAATTGAATAGCTTTGAAATAAATAGTCATGCAAAAGAATCTAATTAGTATTGTGGGTATCCAAAATAAGGGCGGCGTTAGGACAAATTTTTCTCAAAACAATTTCATCTTTCAAGAGTAATTTCTTTACGAAGGGTTGTCTGATTTAGATGATTCTTGGACCAATTTGTGCAAAATTTAAAGAGCTTTAAAATGAGTGGTTATATGAAGGAATTAAAGCAGTACTGAGGGAGATATGACCTTGTGAAGTCAACCATCCGAAACAAGAGCAATGATGATTTTGCAAGTCATGGGAAATAAAATTGCAGATATATGTTAGCTAGGGTTCAAATGATGGGTGGAGCAATGGAGGGCTAAGGCATCAACAAGGAGGGATATTCTATTTAGACATACATTTTTTTAGCTACGCTTCCATTATCCCTTCATTATCTTAGAAGTTCTACATGTAAATTATTGTAGATTTATTTTCAAATAATAAAATTGCTATAGGATATATTGGTAAATTTCATTATATTTTGAGTTATAGTTTCCTTTGTATTGACTGATTTATAGCTAAATCCTTACATTCATCCTTAGTAGTGGAGGTTAAGGAGGACCTCATAGAGCAAAGATCCTTGTTACTCAAAGATAAGGCAATCATTGGGAAATTTATTGTGTCTTGGCCAAGGGCTTCGACTTTGAGAAAATGTGTTGATAGGAATTGGAAGTCTTTAGGGGTGAGTCTATCATTTATTACCAAAGGCTTATTCCTAGTCATTTTCTATTCCATGGAGAAAAGAGACAATCTTGAAAGGGGGTCCTTGGTTTATGAGAAGAGCAAGACTTTTCCTTACCCAATGGTATGAAAGGTTTGCACCTAAAAATATAAATCTATCCCTAGTACTAGTGTAGGTCAGGATGTATGGGTTATCCATTGAATTCAGGAAAATGAATACCTTCAATTCAATAGGTAACACTTTAGGAGAATTCATTGAGATTTTAGAAACTACAAAATATGAATTCTTGGTTGTTCATACTCGGATATTGGTCATGATTGATATTAGTAGAACCTTTATTAGAATCAATCATTCTTAAGTATGAGGGTAAGTTGTGGACCCAAATCATGGCTTATAAAAAGATATCTTTGAGATGTAGATGTCATGAGGTGAGGCATACTGAGAGGTCATTCCCTAAGAAGAGTCCAACAAAAACATATATAGAAAAATGCAAGAGAAACTTATAAATGGATATGGATGAGAATGGTTTTCAACCCCTCAATAGTACTCTAATTCCTTCATATGACCACTCATTTTAAAACTCTTTAAATTCTGCATAAATTGCTCTAAGAATCCTATAAATTGGACAACCCTTCACAAAGAAATGACTCTTGAAAAATGAAACATTTTTTGAAATTTTTTTGCCCTAACATTGCCCTTGTTTTGGATGACTATCTTCACATAGCCATATCTCCATTAATATTACTTGGATTCTTTCGTATGACCACTTATTTTAAATCTTTTCAATTTATGCACAAAATGGGACAAGAATCTTTTGAATCAAACAAATCTATACAAAGATATGATTCCTAAAAGATGAGTCATTTTAAGGTTGTTTCACTTCTAAAAAATCCTTATGAGTTAAAAACTAATTTATCAAAGTTTTTATATTCTTATGAATAAATTTATTAAATAAAAATAAAAATAATTTAAATTTTAAAAAAACTTAAAAAAATATTTTCAAAACCCTACTTAAAAAAAAACTTAAACATGAGGTTACTTTAAAGAAAAAACTTAAACGAGAGGTTATTTAAAATAAAATAAAATATTAAATGGGAGGTTACTTTTGGATAATGCCCATAACTTGTTTCTAATTCTAAACATGGCAAGTGGGCAATGCGTAACACCTAACACGTGATACTTGTATTGTTCAGTCCACCCAGGTAGATCTAGCTTGTTAATATCCTCAATAATATCTTATTATTAAATAAAATGAGCAAAGGATGCTAATTATAATACTACATTGTTTCAAGCATCAAATTTTGAGTATGTATACTAAGTTGTTGTTCTAGTGGTGTGGAGCACTTCTTATGCTAGTAAGACTTGATTCTACCATTTCACAAGTGTCATTCCAAGCACTTGTCATTCCAACACAATGTCCTTCATATTTGTAGATTTTTTTGGCTAGAGAACAAGGGATTGTACTTAGGTACTCCACCCTTGACAAATCACAAATATCTCATTTAGAGCTTGAGAGTTTACAAACATATTCAATTCTCATCTCAATTGAGTTGCTATAGCTAGATAACTACATTTTTCATAAAAAAATGAATTCCTGATTTTCATTTTCTAGACCTTCTATTTTTTGTGTGAATACAAATATTTCAAAATTCAACATCCTTCTTTTTGACATTTTTCTACAACAACCTTCACAGTACCAAAAATCCACCTCTACTATCTATACATTGCATCTTAATAGAGTAATATTTCCAAACTTTCACACTATCATAGTCCGCTTTACTAGATATAGATTGCTAGTTTCCTTCCTAAAGCATAAGTGCAACCATAAGATTTGTAATAAATAGTTTATATGAAAACACATTAATTTTATAAAATAAAACAAATATTACCAATGGAAAACATTAAAGTAAATCTTAAACATTATTTGAATCAGGTAGTCAATATTTTCTTGTCAGCTTTAGCTAAACTTACTACTTCCTCTAACCAAGGAAAATAGAATTTAACTTCATGATCCTCAATTAAAACCCCTCTATTGGCTAGCTTATTTGTACATTTGTTTCCTTCCCTTAATGTATGTGTAAATCCAATTTCTTCAAACTCTGTAACAATATCTTGTATTTTCATAATTATCTTTTGTATGTGCCATGGAGCCTTTGCTTTCCTCAAAATTGCATTTATTACTATTAATGAATCATCTTCCATCCATATTCTATCCCATTTCAGTTGTCTATATATTTTTAATCCTTCCAAAGCTTCCCAGCTTCAACTTCATTATTTATCTTTAATCCACTATTGAAAGCATAATATGATAGAATCACACCCCTATTATTTCTAATTAGTAGCCTTAAGTCCACTTATTAGCCCATATTTGTTAACCTTCTTCAAGTTCCTACACAATACATCTACCATAATAATGAATAGATATGGTGATAGAGGATTTTCCTGTCTAAGACTTCTCTTGGCTTTAAAAGATTCTCTTACTAACCCATTGACCAACACTAAATATGATATTATAGAGATACAAGCTTTAATCCATTTGACTCATTTTTTTCCACATACAAACTTTTCGAATACTAAATCCCATTTAACCTTATCATAGACTTTACTCATATCAAGTATTAAGATCATTGCTCTATTTTTTCTTGAAGCTGCTGAGTGCATAACTTCATAATCTACTATGATTTCATCCAAAGTTTATCTTCCTCTCACAAATCCTCCTTGCTCTCCTGAAGTAATTTTATCTAATAGTGGTCTTAATTGATTTGCCATGACTTTGGAGATTATCTTACATGCCATATTACATAGGCTTATGGGCTTGAATGAATCAAATAATTTTGCATCCTTACTTATGGGCCTAAATGAAGCAAACAATTTTGCAACCTTCTTTTTTAGAATCATGGTAAGATATTTTGCATTTATTTTATAAAGCATGTATTAATTTACCTTAAACTATTCCACTACCACCAATAAAGAATCCTTCACTATATCCCAATTATATTGATATAATGTTGCAGAGAGCCCATCCAAACCTAGGGATTTATCCTTATCAAAAAAGAAAAGACCTAATGAACTTCTTCTATAGTAATTGGCTCCATTAATTTCTTATTGTCTTCATCTATTATAGCTAAAGGTACTTCTTGTAGTAGTTTACCATTAAGAACTTCAAACTCCTTTGATCCTAGAATATTATGGTAAAAAACCTTACCTCCTTTCTAATTTCACCCTGGTCTTCAATCCAAACCCTTTCTACTACTTTAATTCTACTAATTGTTGATGTTGATATCTGTACTATTGCCATACTATATCCTTTTAACCAAGTATGTCTTGATTTTAATCTCTAAAATTTCTCTTCCTTACTCTAAATATTATTATAATAACTAAGCAACTATCTTTCCTTTGAGCTTGGATTATTATGCTCATATTTTTAGAATTTTGAAAATTTCTCTTTTAGCTCTTTCTTAAAAATGTTTTCAATTCTTGTTCCATTATTTTAATTTAGATGTCATTGATTAAATTTGTGTTGGAAGTTTATACAATCCATTGTTTCTTGAAGAATTCCATGTTTGTGCTATCATATCAACAAATTGAGGATGGTGGTTTTTTTTAGAAAGGGGTGTAAACCCTAGGTGCAGTCAAGCGATGGAACAAAGTGATAAATTTGGCTACAATCTTCATGAAAGGGATGCAAACCCTAGGTGTTGTTGGCAATTTTGGGTACCTTGGGTACATTGCCCTTGCTCAAGTGTTGATGTTGTCATTGATGTCAAAGAGCGAAAGGGTTTTTGTGAAAACCAAGGCAGACTAAATTATAGGTTTTGTTTAAATCCATGGTCAGTAGTTTTGAAATGGGTTTTTCTTAAAACCCAAGTTAGCTCTTCGTTTTGTTGAAAAAGGTGCTCCGATGATGAAGATATTTAATTTTAAATATCCAGTTTAAATTTTATTTATTTATTTAAAATTTAAATTAATATTTTAAAATTAAATTAAAGTCGTTCACCGACTTGTTTTCAAAGCCGACGTTGCTAGGGTTTTGCAACGGATCAATTAGGGTTTCCTGTTGACAAAGCAAGGTTAAGCAACCGAAAAATTCTAGGGTTTCATGTTGACCTAATTAGGGTTGCAGTCGACGTGTTTGAGAATGTTTTGATGGGATATTCTCTTCTATAAAAAGGCGGGACTGTTGCAAGGTTGAAGAGTGGGCGTGATGTGATATATGCGAATGAAGTTCGTGTGCAGCAGAGTGTAAGTCGGTGATAGTTCTTTGGAGTTAAAGAAAAGAGATCGCAACGATGAGATAGTGAGTGAGTGCGTATCGACTGATCGAGAACAAAGAGAGCGATATGCAGACGACGTGTTTAAAGTCCGAGGCAAAAATATGCAGATGGTAGAAGTGAGATTTCATGGAAGGTGCAAGCAGAGTGAGTGGTGCAAAGAGAAGATAAGAACGCGGTATGCAGAAGTCGTGTTTCGAGTGTGAAATGACAAGCAGTCTGGTCGTAGAAGTAATATTTCTGTGAAGTTGCAGTAGAGAACGCGGAGAGATATAGAGGAGTGGTTGAAAAAGTGCGAATCATTTTTCACAGCAGCAGCCGAATGCCGACAAGCAACAGAACGCAAGAAAAACAGCAGATCGTGCAAATTGAGGTGACAGTTTAATTCTGCAATTTTTATCACTATCTCCAAGTTGTAGCTTGGTAAAAGGGGTTGGTGCCTCTTTCCAGTTGGAGCTGGAAAAATTGGAGTTGGTGCTCCATTCTGTTGTAGCAGATAAAATTTAGAGGTTGGTGCCTCTTACCAGCTTGGTGTCGGTGAATGATTATGTAAAGTTGTAGCTTTGCATTTGACTGGATTTGGATGGTAGTCCAAGCAGTCTTTTTGAGGAGTAGCCACATCGGTGAACCTCGTTAAAATGTCGTGTTATGTGTGATGCTCTTAGTACTTTTATTATTTCTATTTTAATCTCTGCAGTTTATTTAAAAGTCTAAATTGCTTTTAAGTTTTTAAAGAACACACTGATTCACCCCCTCTCAGTGTCATTGTGATTATAACAATTGGTATCAGAGCAAGGTTCCCAATTTTGGCTAAATTAGTCAAGGTTGATCTTGGATTAGTACACAATGGCTAAGAAGAATAGATCCTCATCCAAAAAGGCATCCCAGCCAGTTTTAGTTCCTATGGTTGAGAAAATTGAACCAAAAATGGTAGAAGGAATGAACTCTGAAGTTGAAGAAGTTGAGGCTGAAGTTGATTTAGAGGGTGAGCTAGTGTCTGCCCTTACGGAATGGGAATCGGAGAAAAAGAAGAATGAAAAATTGTCAAGGAAACTTAAGGATGCAAACAACATTATTGCCAGTTTAAAAATACAGACTGAAGAATACAAGAAAATGTCTGAAGATCTGGAAATACAGGTATCCATGAAGATAGACCACTACAACAAATTGGAAGAAGAAAATGTGAGTCTTCGAATACAGATACAAGAGCTGGATCGAAAAATCAACTGTCATGTAAAACGTGAAGAAAGCTCGATGAAATTGGACAAAATTTTGAGCGATCAAAGATCCACAAGTATCAAATTTGGTCTCGGCTTTTCTCAAGGAGAATCATCAACTGGACCAAAAGCAAGCAATGTTGAAAGTGAAAAGAACAAAGACAAGAATCAGGCAAAAGAAAGATATAATGCCGGACCTAAAATAGCAATCGACAATGATGGCTTTACTAAGGTCACACATCAAAAGAATAGAAGATCCAAGGCTCCAAAGAACAACCTGGCCAAGACCATCTTTCAGGTTTAATCATTATTTCTATGGTTTTTGTTTCAAGTGTAATGTTTATGGGCATAAAATTGTTGACTCGCAAATACAATGTAGGTCCAAGAAGTTTCACTAGTAGAAATGCGTTTGCTCCTTTAATGATTTATGCAATAGAGTGTTTTAAGTGTCACAACTTTGGTCATATTGCCAAAAATTGTCGTAGTATGTCCGTTTCATATCAACCTCATGAAAGCAGATTTCAACCGTATAGAGCAAAACAAAATAGAATTTATACTGAAGGATATGTGCAAAATTCTAAAAAGGGGAAGTCACAGCTAGAACCCAATACCACAGTTAAAATAGAATGGAAACAAAAAGAACAACTCAAGAAAGAACAAGATTCTTTAATAGTGCGATGGCTTTTAGAGCTCAAAATAAACATGTTCCTTGGATTCTTGATAGTGGTTGCTCAAGTCATATGACAGGTGACAAACAGAAATTCGAAAATCTACAAAAGTATGAGGGTGGTTCTATAAAATTCGGCAACAATGACGGAGCCAAAATAATAGGTAAAGGAACGGTCAAAATTAGTGAAGGAAAGATCAAGTCAGAGGAAGTTTTATATGTGGATGGTTTGAAACATAATCTATTGAGTGTGAGTCAAATCTGTGACAAAGGACATGAAGTAGTTTTCAAGAAGCATGGTTGTGAAGTCAAAAAAATAAACAATAGGAAATTAATAGCAACCGGCTCAAGGACGTCTGGCAATCTGTACACACTCTCAGAGTTTTCGGAAGGTATGTGCTTCATGGGACAAGAAGAAGAGAACTGGTTGTGGCATAAGAGGCTTGGACACATAAGTTTTGATAATCTGGTAAGAATTAGCGCTAAACAAGCAGTGAGAGATATTCCAATCATTAAAAAACCTGCAAATAGTATGTGTGCTTCATGTCAGAAGGGTAAATGGACCAGAGTTTCGTTTAAAACAAAAGAACATCACACTAACAGGCTTGGTCAAAATAGGTTTAGTCAGAATCGGCTTAGTCGTAACATGTGGATTCAAAGAACAGGTATGCCTAAAAGAAACAACACTATTACTTGTTATAAGTGCAACAATAAAAGTCACACTGTCGTACGAAGTGCAGAGTTGAAATTCCAAGATATAGGAACAGAACAAGTGGCATGATCAGGTCCAAGGATCGTAACAATGATAGGAACAAGAATATGGTCAAAGAGTTCAAGAGAAGACCCGACAAGGAAGTTATAGATGTTGATGTTGATCAGTGCCTAATGGGAGTTTTACTCCCACCCCAGAATTAATCACCTCATCAGGAGGTGGGGGAGGGACTAAGCTAAGAGGCTCATTCTTAGTTCCGAGCCCCAAAGGTGGCCCTTTGCCATTGATGACAAAGGGGGAGAGATATGAGTAAGGGGGAGAGCTTCAAGTGAAGAGGAAAGCTTCAAGTCGGGGGAGCAAAACTTCAAAGAGATTGATTTCAGTTTTGGCTCTTGAAGATGTGTTTTTAGTAAAGGGTTGCCATCAATGACAAAGGGGGAGATTGTTGGCAATTTTGGGTACCTTGGGTACATTGCCCTTGCTCAAGTGTTGATGTTGTCATTGATGTCAAAGAGCGGAAGGGTTTTTGTGAAAACCAAGGCAGACTAAATTATAGGTTTTGTTTAAATCCATGGTCAGCAGTTTTGAAATGGGTTTTTCTTAAAACCCAAGTTAGCTCTTCGTTTTGTTGAAAAAGGTGCTTCGATGATGAAGATATTTAATTTTAAATATCCAGTTTTAAATTTTATTTATTTATTTAAAATTTAAATTAATATTTTAAAATTAAATTAAAGTCGTTTCACCGGCTTGTTTTCAAAGCCGACGTTGCTAGGGTTTTGCAACGGATCAATTAGGGTTTCCGCTGACAAAGCAAGGTTAAGCAACCGAAAAATTCTAGGGTTTCATGTTGACCTAATTAGGGTTGCAGCTGACGTGTTTGAGAATGTTTTGATGGGATATTCTCTTCTATAAAAAGGTGGGACTGTTGCAAGGTTGAAGAGTGGGCGTGATGCGATATATGCGAATGAAGTTCGTGTGCAGCAGAGTGTAAGTCGGTGATAGTTCTTTGGAGTTAAAGAAAAGAGATCGCAGCGATGAGATAGTGAGTGAGTGCGTATCGACTGATCGAGAACAAAGAGAGTGATATGCAGACGACGTGTTTAAAGTTCGAGGCAAAAATACGCAGATGGTAGAAGTGAGATTTCATGGAAGGTGCAGCAGAGTGAGTGGTGCAAAGAGAAGATAAGAACGCGGTATGCAGAAGTCGTGTTCCGAGTGTGAAATGACAATGTGCTGGCTGTAGAAGTAATATTTCTGTGAAGTTGCAGCAGAGAACGCGGAGAGATATAGAGGAGTGGTTGAAAAAGTGCGAATCATTTTTCACAGCAGCAGCCGAATGCCGACAAGCAGCAGAACGCAAGAAAAACAGCAGATCGTGCAAATTGAGGTGACAGTTTAATTCTGCAATTTTTATTACTATCTCCAAGTTGTAGCTTGGTAAAAGGGGTTGGTGCCTCTTTCCAGTTGGAGCTGGAAAAATTGGAGTTGGTGCTCCATTATGTTGTAGCAAATAAAATTTAGAGGTTGGTGCCTCTTACCAGTTGGTGCTGGTGAATGATTATGTAAAGTTGTAGCTTTGCATTTGACTGGATTTGGATGGTAGTCCAAGCAGTATTTTTGAGGAGTAGCCACATCGGTGAACCTCGTTAAAATGCCGTGTTATGTGTGATGCTCTTAGTACTTTTATTATTTCTATTTTAATCTGCTGCAGTTTATTTAAAAGTCTAAATTGCTTTTAAGTTTTTAAAGAACACACTGATTCACCCCCCCTCTCAGTGTCATTGTGATTATAACAGTGTAGTCAAGCATTGAAGGAAGAGGGTTGTTCGTAGATCATCTCTTTAGTCTATGAGAAAGCCTCTTTGGTTAGAAGAAATCTCTTAGTTATCTTTGGGTTCGTGGGTGGATGAACCTTTGGCCTCTATTAGGATTTCAGAGGATAAATTTGGGTTGTATCTGATTGATCATGAACTCCCGATAATTATCTATAAACTCAAGGACAAAAAACCAAGCCTGGAGGAGCTCAAAGGACACATTAAATATTGGTGGACCAATACAGAATTTCGAGTAACTCTCCTACCCAAACATTTATTTTCTATTTTATTTTCTAATTTAGAGGATAGAGATAGGGTAATTGATTATATATTTTATTGGAATTTTGAACAAAGGGGTGTCTATATAAGACCTTGGACTCCTAGTTTCAACCCCTTTACAGAAGATGTTAATGACTTCCCAGTATGGGTGAATCTTTATGCTCTCCTTGTGGAGTTTTGGGGAGAGAAGATATTCACCAAAATCGACAATGCTATTGGTGCATTCCAGTATATAGATGCCCAAACAGAGGAAAATTTGTCTAGTAAAATTAGTATGAGTAAAGTAAGATTGGTTGTTTGGATGAATGTTTTAGTTCCTGGACCCCAATCCATTACTATCTCCTCAAGTAAAGGGGAATGGATCCAAAATATTAAATATGAAAACTTCTCCATAAGATGTTATGGTTGTCAGCAATATGGCTACCTAAAGAAGAGATGCCCGATCATCCGATCATGCTCTGATTCCTCCTTGGTGGAGGAGAAGGCCCTGCATGTGAATGATTCAAAAACTTCAAATATTGTAGTTCAAAAGAAAGAAGCTCATCCTCTAGATGCACCAATTGTCCAATAAGAATCATGTGAGCAACAAAAGATTCAACCCCAAAAGAAGAATTTCAAAAGATCATTGATAAAATTCAAATGGTTATTAAAGACCATCCAAACGGTTCTATGGAAAAGAGCACCTCAGATGGTATTCTTGAAGCTAATTATGAAACAATCGATGACAATCAGTTTTCTAAAAATGATATCCTATAAAATGTGTTACAACTAGATATTATCTTAGGAGTTTGAAGTACAAAAATGCATTCACAGATCTTGCCACTTTAAAGGAGGAAGAACCTCTGCTACAAAAGAACAATAATCGAACTGATTTCCTCTTTTATGGATGATTGTTATGTTTATTTTCCTTCTATTTGTTGGAGTTATGTGCCATGTAAGGGTTGTTTTTGTTGTTAGTTCCTTAAAAAAAGAGTTGATTATAAAAACCTAGCAGTTTGAGGAAGACAGAGAATATCTTTGATAGAAAGGCAAAGATGGGTATGCTTTAATTAACATGGTAGAAATGTAATGAGAGCAATGTAATGTTTTGTTTTTGTAATGGGAGTGGCCCCAATAGAAGCCGCACATAGCTTAAGTGAATTCAAAAAAATAATCATATTTTAAATATAAGCAGATGTGGGAAGACCATCATTAATTTATTTATTTTAACTCTTTTTTTATTGAGTAAATACTTCTTTTACATATACATATCCGCCGTGGGGATTGAACCCGAATTTATTTAACTCTTATTAGCCATTGATCTAACCAATCCTTGTAAAGGCATTGATTTTATCACATATCCTTTCATCTAAACAATGATCTAAGAGTATGCATCCATCTAATTTTTTTGCTATTAGGTTCTTGTCTATCTTGTTATTGGTCCACGTTTAGTTGTTCTCTTCAAACTCAACCTCCTATATATTTTTGTTTTGAATAAAAGCTGAAAAAATCTTTTATACTTTGGATAATTTTTCTAATTCCCCTAATTTTTTTATACTTGATTATGTTAAAATATTTTATATTTTGTATAATTTTTGTAATTCCCCTAATTTTTTTATACTTGATTATGTTAAAAATCTTTAATCTTCATTTTTTAAAATTATGTGAGACTAAATCAAAATATGTGAGACCCAAAAATAAAAAAAAATAAAAAAATATCATATTATATAAGTATAATATATTTTATTGAAATCATTTATAACAAAAAAACAATTTTGTTTTCCACCACATTTGAAAGGGCAGTTTTATTTTATTATTAGTCCGTGAGTGCTAAACCTACCACAGCCAAAAAAAACCGTTCGAAATGGAGTTGGTTTTATTTTATTAGAAGTAGATCAGTTCGGCCACCGGCAAGAAAAGTGTAAGTTTTATCTTATTATAAATACATCAGTGCAGGTAAGTGTGGTTTTATTTTATTATAAGTAGATTAAATTTTAATTAAAATTTGCAGCGTGCCCGGAACAATAGCGAATCTGGCTAGATTAAATTTTAATTAAAATTTTGCCGCATGGCAGGAACAGTGGCGAAACTTAAAAATTTTAAATTCTCAAATTAAAAATCAAAAGCGTTTTACATACTCAAAATTTGAAGCTTGAAACTAGTATTATAATTAGCATTGTCTGCTTATTTTATTTACTGGCAACCTAAATCTGCCTGGTTGGACTGAACAATACAAGTGTCACCTGTAAGGTGTTGCGCATTTCCCACTTGACATGTTCAGAATTAGAGCTATGGGCAATTTCTTTTAGTAGGGCATAAAGTTTATTTGTGTCATAGAGATTTGATATCATATCGATTTTTCATTTACATATTTATTTATTAGTAATATATTATAATACAATAACATTAACTATAACTTTATTGACTTTTCATTATTTATTAATAATATATTATAATACAATAACATTAACTATTTAATCATAACTTTGTCGATTTTTTATTTAAGTTTTTTCTTTTTGAATTTAGCAAAAGTAGACTTGTTAGAGAAACCACGATCAAAGGGTTCTACACTGTCAAAATCACTTGGAGTCACCTTCCGTCCTCATGGCACCAACATTATCAATTGGATTTTGGTACCCAATATCAATAAATACATTAAGTATTTATTTATTAGTAATATATTATAATACAATAGCAAGTAATAAGTGTCACACTTAAAACATTTTAAGTCTTATTAGTCCTTGTGGATCCACAAGGACCTATAGTCACAATTATTTGAAAATTTTCACTATTCTCATTTCTTTTAACTACTTTTTAAGTGGAAACTTAATGGAGTCGCTCACATTCATTATAGTTTGAATTTGAGGCTTTTATTTTTATTTTTTTGAGAATCCAAAGACATTGTAATTTTGTATTCAATAATTTATTGGTAAGAATATATAAATTTTGATTAGTTTTTAACTCATAATTAAGTTTTTATAAATACAATAACTTTAAAAACAATTCATCTTTAAGGAGCCATATCTTTACATATAGTTGTTTGATTTAGACGATTCTTGTGACATTTTATACGAAAATTGATGAGCTTTGAAGTAAATAGTCATGCAAAAGAATCTAAGTAGTATTGTGGGCATCCAAAATAAGGGCGGCGTTAGGACAAATTTTTCTCAAAACAATTTCATCTTTCAAGAGTAATTTCTTTACGAAGGGTTGTTTGATTTAGATGATTCTTGGACCAATTTGTGCAGAATTTAAAGAGCTTTAAAATGAGTGGTTATATGAAGGAATTAGAGTAGTATTGAGGGAGATATGACCTTGTGAAGTCAACCATCCGAAACAAGAGCAATGATGATTTTGCAAGTCATGGGAAATAAAATTGCAGATATATGTTAGCTAGGGTTCAAATGATGGGTGGAGCAATGGAGGGCTAAGGCATCAACAAGGAGGGACATTCTGTTTAGACATACATTTTTTTAGCTACGCTTCAATTATCCCTTCATTATCTTAGAAGTTCTACATGTAAATTATTGTAGATTTATTTTCAAATAATAAAATTGCTATAGGATATATTGGTAAATTTCATTATATTTTGAGTTATAGTTTCCTTTGTATTGATTGATTTATAGCTGAATCCTTACATTCATCCTTAGTAGTGGAGGTTGAGGCGGACCTCATAGAGCAAAGATCCTTGTTACTCAAAGATAAGGTAATCATTGGGAAATTTATTGTGTCTTGGCCAAGGGCTTCGACTTTGAGAAAATGTGTTGATAGGAATTGGAAGTCTTTAGGGGTGAGTCTATCAATTATTACCAAAGGCTTATTCCTAGTCATTTTCTATTCCATGGAGGAAAGAGACAAAATCTTGAAAGGAGGTCCTTGGTTTATGGGAAGAGCAAGACTTTTCCTTACCCAATGGTATGAAAGGTTTGCACCCGAAAATATAAATCTATCCCTAGTACTAGTGTAGGTCAGGATGTATGGGTTATCCATTGAATTTAGGAAAATGAATACCTTCAAGTAAATAGGTAACACTTTAGGAGAATTCATTGAGATTTTAGAACTACAAAATATGAATTCTTGGTTGTTCATGCTCGGATATTGGTCATGATTGATATTAGTAGAACCTTTATTAGAATCAATCATTCTTAAGTATGAGGGTAAGTTGTGGACCCAAATCATGGCTTATAAAAAGATATCTTTGAGATGTAGATGTCATGAGGTGAGGCATATTGAGAGGTCATTCCCTAAGAAGAGTCCAACAAAAACATATATAGAAAAATGCAAGAGAAACTTATAAATGGATATAGATGAGGATGGTTTTCAACTCCCCAAAATTAGGTCCAAACAGATGAAAGTAAATAAACAATGGAGATCGGTAAGTAAGGATGTTGGCAGAAATACCAATTCTTTTGAGGTTTTAGCTTATGAAGAAAAACAAATAAGAGCTTTGAGGACATGGTACAACATGAACAAAACATTAACAAGGAAGCATCTACTTAGTATGATCCTAATTTAGGGATGAACATGTAATGTCCCTTTCTCTATAATAGACGAAGCAGGACCTGTAATCCTAGTCACAGGGGTCCCCTAGGCTAAATAGTTTGGTTAGGGACTCATCTTGGCAAGAATCCCAACATTCAAAGGGTATAATTCTACCATTTGCAAGTGTTGACCTTGGAAAAGGGTTGCTAGGCAAAGTGAAAGGGGGCATGTTTTAATGTTAAGTTATAACTTTAAGTCATAAAGTGTTATAACTTAAAATCATAAAGTTATTTGTCTAGGACTTGGACGACCATTTTAATTACATTAAGAGACATCAATTAAAATTATAAAATAATGACTTGTGGAAACCTAAAATGGGTGTCCAAACCCTAACTTGATGTTCTCTTTAAATTGGCTTTTTGAGGCTCATTTGTGCATGGAAGAATTTATGTTTTTTGGAGAAGCTTTTCAAGGATTTGTACCAGAACATCATAGAGCTTGTTGAGAGTGGGTTTCTTAGTAGGATTATCAGTTTTAAATGTGGAAGATCATCTCTAGCTGATCATGGATTGAATTTCTCAATACAGAGGAATTATTTAAGCTTACTAGAGGCAGATAAGGGTTTGTTAATTTATGGAATCATCTAGGTTGATTAATTGACCATATAGGTTGTATTATTTTGGCTATATTTCTTCTAGGTCAGCGTCATTTTGATTTATTTTGAAGTGTTAGATGCCATGTTGGAGCTGGTCATACCACATATGGGCACCTAGGGAACCATGCGATTTTGTTCATAGCTGAGAAATGCATCCTTGAATCGTTTTGGAAAATTTACCAATCTATTTAGCTCACCTGTTAATCATTTTAGTGGCATTTGGAAGTCATTTGGAGTGGGGCACAAATTTCTAAACAAGGTTAAACCTTTCAGTCAACCATACATCTATTTCTAGCCACCTCGGAGTACGTGCAAAAATAAATAGGGCATCATTTCACAAGTTTGAGGGTCACAACTTGGGCGACTACATTGGGTGGTCCTTTTGCACTTTACGATGACAAAATTAGAGTACCAGAGCTCAAGTTATGAGCAAATGAATGCTACAACTTACTTTTTCTATGTGATTTTTGCAAGTAGAGTACTGTACTTTTCAGGTCAAAATTAAATAATAAATAATTTCTTCCTTGCTCAGCATTTGTTGTCAGTTATTCCTTGCGTATTATGTTATTATGCATGATGATCATTATATGAACGCAAAAAATCATCAAAATCCCTATTGCAACCTTCAAATCAAACAAAATCACAAACAAAAAACTCAACACATGAACCTCAAAACTCATATCAGCAAGTTGGGGTGCATATTATAGTGGTATCAGAGCCACTTTTCCTGCCAGTCTATGAGTCATCATTACATGAGTGAAAGAGACAAACGTATCTACGAAAGAGAAAAGAAAAAATAGAGCAATACAAATTGGATTGGCAGTTTAGATATAAGCAGTGGCCTAAACCACCTCTAGGACAAAGGATTACTGAGATTTTGGGTATATCTATAGACTCATATTCATCAGTTGCCATGGGGGACAGAACCAATCAAGATGAAATAGAAAGGGAAATGGCTGATGATATTAGACAAACATAACATCAAATACATCATAGTTTGGATCAGTTGGTTGGGTTAATGACATAGAAGGTACATGGGATTAACATACTGGTGAATAATGCACATAACCCACAAAATGAACCAACTAACATAGGATAAGGAGCAGGTAATGAGGATTCGGTGGCCAACAGGGGAGCTACAATTACCAAGATAAAGAGAGTTAGTAGCTCTAGGCCATTCATGCCAATATTTCTACCACATCCAGAACCAATTATTTCTCAACAAGTTAAGGAAGAGCCAGAGCCTACAGTGGTAGACCAGTATAGATAGTACATATAGGAATGGGATGAGCTTGGCCTAGAATTTTAGAACCTTATGTAATTCTGAGACTTTGTGGATATTAGAAATAGACAAAGTACTAATAAGAGGGGAAGGCCTATTCATCATGGACAACAGGGACAACAGAGTCAAGGAGAACTTGTGTAGTATCGCCATAGTGACGCTAGGAGATTTAGAAAAAATATTGGAAAATTCCATATTCTTTTCTTTAATGCATCTAGAAAAATGACAACCAAGGATTGGGTCTAGAATATGGACACATATTTATAGTTGAACCAGATGACTGAAGATGATGCCATCAAATTTTGTACATTGCATTTGGAGGGCGTTTCTCACAATTGGTGGCATCAAGGTATGCACACTCTGGGACATGATCGAGTGAATACTTGTGTTGAGTTCACAGAGAGACTCTAGTAGAGGTTTTATAAAAAGGAATAAGAGTTGGAGTTCAAGGAGTTAACTCATTTGAGGTAGTGGGGTTTAGTTGACTCCTACATAGCAGAATTCTAGAGACTATCCATCATGGTTACATATATGTTAGAGAGACAGTTAATAGTCCTGTTCATGGATGGATTGATGGAGCCGTTATGGGGTTGGGTCAAAGCCTTTAACTAGGGCACATTACACGATGCTATCAAATAGGCTCAAGACATGGAGGTCATAACATCCAGGACTAAAAGCCAGTTCAAAGGCAAGGAAGTCAAAGATTTCAAGAAATATAGGGACCAAAAACCATTCAAGAAGGAAACTAACAACAAAAGAGAACATTTAAAAAACTAGATCCTAATACCATTCATGAAATCCTAAAGAAGGGGATATGTTTTACATGCCAAAAGACTTGGTCCTCGGGGCATAAGTGTGAATTTAAGGGGAAGTTGCAGTTGATAGAGTATCATTCAAATGATGATAATAATTCTAGAAATTCTGATCAGTGATCAGAAAGTGAGGACAGTGATGGTGAACAACTTATAGAAGAACAAGAAACCACCCAGGATCAAGCAGGAAAGGAGAGTAGTACTCTAGCTCACCTCCATAGCATCCAGGGAGCCTAATATTTGTAGGTATAGGGTGTACTTAAGGGATAATGTGTGGTGACTTTGATTGATACTAGAGCCACACATAATTTTATCGATGAGGGGTTGGTTGCACAAAGGATATTGGAGATAGTAGAAGTATATACATTCAAAGTCATGATCGTAGATGGATTATCCATTACTTGCGCCAGGAATGTGCCATAGTTGAAGATTGCATTGGGAAATTATGAGGTATGTAATGATTTCTTTGTGATTAGCATAAATAATCTAGACGTGGTACTTGGTATTTAGTGGTTGCATACATTGGGAGATGTCATCTTCAACTTCCAGAATATAGAATTGAAGTTTAGATCTGAATGTCAACAAATAGTGCTGAGAGGGATGACATTAGGAGGAACTCAAGTAGTTTCCTTCAAACTTATGGAGAAGCTTATGAGACATAATAAGATTGAGTGGGCAGCCCTCTATGTTATCCTACCTACATATACAAAGGAGAATAAACGAACTTATCATCTAGAAATCTAGACTTTGCTTACCAAAGATAACAAAGTTTTTAGTAGCATACCACCAGGGCTACTACAAGACAGAGGGGCTAAGCATATCATCGAGTTGGAGGAAGGTACTAGCCCTATTATCATTACTCCATATTGGCACCTGAAGAGATATAAGGATAGAGAAGACCATCCATGAGTTGATTGACATTGGGCACATCAGAACAAGCAAGATCCTATTTGCTTCGTCTGTGGTTTAGTGAAGAAAAAATATGGCACTATGCGTATATGCATTGATTATCAAGCATTGAATAAAAAGATAATAAAAAACTGATACCCAATACCATGCATAGATGAGTTATTAGATGAGTTGCACGGTGCAGTTTATTTCACCAAGATTGATCTAAGATCAGACTATCATCAGATTCGTATGAGGGAGATAGATGTGGAGAAGACTACTTTTCGGTACCACTATGGGTATTTCGAGTTGTTGGTTATGCCATTCGGGCTAACCAACGTACCTACCACATTTTAGTACTGCATGAATAGGATTTTTCAGAGGCAGTTGAGGAGATTTGTGTTGGTGTTCTTTGATGATATTCTCATATATAGCCACACATGGGAGGAGCACTTGAGGCATCTGGATGAGGTGCTGAGTATTCTGGAGTCGGAGTCTCTTTTTGCTAAAGAGACTAAGTGAGAGTTTAGGATGATGAAGTTGTTATACTTAGGTCATATCATCAATCCTCAGGGAGTCAGGATGGACCTTGAGAAGATACAAGCTATATTGGATTGGCTGCCTCCGACCACCCTTACACAACTCAAGGGTTTTTTGCATTGTGTGGGTTTTACCACATATTTGTCAAAGGATTTTCATAGTTGACAAAACCTTTGACATACCTTACTAAAAAGGGAGCGTTCCAGTGGTGAGACAGGGTACATCAAACATTTGATAGATTCAAATAATTCATGAGTAGTTGTCTAGTATTATCCATTCTAGACCTCACCAAACCTTTTGAGGTGGAGTGTGATTCATCAGGTGAAGGTATTGGAGCAGTGTTGATGCAGAACAAACATACAATAGCCTTTGAGATCCAAAAACTAAGGATAGGAGAGACTAGCTATTTGGTGTATGATCGAGAGATGCTAGCCATCATGCATGCGCTGGCTAAGTTCAAATAATATTTTGTGGGCCAGAGATTTATTGTCAAAATTAACAACAATAGCCTCAGATACTTTTTGAGTCATAAGGATCTCAATGATAGGCAGATGAAGTGGATCAGTAAGATACAAGCCTATGACTTTGACAATTGAATTTGTCAAAGGGAAGAAGAATGTGGTGGTAGATGCACTATCTAGATGCCCCCACTTGTGTTCATTGGAAGAGATTACTAAGTATTGGAGGCCCAAGCTTACAATAGATTATGCAAAAGATGATTTTTATTGTCGGATCTTGGAGGGTACATAAGATGATGATAGGTATGTTGTCAAGGATGAGGTGATTTACTATCGGGACAGAATTTGGATCACATCAGATTCCAAGTTCAAGAGACAAATATTAATACTTCTACAAGATACACCTATGGTAGGACACCCTGGCTACTATAAGACCTACAGGTAGACCAGGGAGAGGTTTGCTTAGAGAGGGCTTAAGGATGATATCTTGCAGTACATCCGAGAGTGTTCTGTGTGCCAATAAAATAAATACAAGCATACATTCCTTGCTAGTTTACTTTAGCCACTCACCATTCCTTCACAGAAGTGGGATATCATATCCATAGATTTTGTTACAGGACTTCCCAAGGCACAGGGGAAGTATTGTTTATATGTGGTGGTAGACAGACTCACGAAGTATTCCCATTTCTTTGCCATCACCACATGATTCACAGCAGTGCAGGTGGCTGAGCTATTTTTTAGGGAGGTATTCAGACTAGATGGCTTGCCTAATACCATTGTCAATGATCGAGACACTAAATTCATGAGTCTCTTTTGGCAGGGGCTATTCAGATTATGTGGGAAAAAGCTAACACCGAGCACGAGTTATAATTCTCAGACTGACAAATAGATAGATATTTTCAACAAATGGGTTGAGGGATATTTAAGGAATTACGTGTTAGGACAGTAGAAGGCATGGGTTAGATGGTTGAAAATAGGAGAATATTGTTACAATTCATCCTATCACATGTCGATTAAGATGTCACTGTTTATGGCATTGTATGGGTATGAAGCACCTAACTTCATGGATTTGGTTTTAGGTGATAGTCGGGTTCCAAGGGCTAAGGATTTTTTGGAGGAGACACAGGATATCATGCGTTCATTGCAAGAGAAAATAATACAGGCACAAGAGTAGTAAAAGAAATATGCTGATCAAAAGAGGATTAAACACTCATTTGAGATAGGTGACATGGTTTATCTAAGACTGTAGCCATTCAGGCAGTCATCGTTGAAGAGGAGTGGAGTTGAGAAGATTAAACATTGATTTTATGGCCCATTCAGAGTCTCACGGCTTGTGGGTGAGGTAGCTTATGAGCTGAAGGTACCTGAGAGCGATAGAGTGCATAATGTGTTTCACGTATCATGCTTCAAGAAGGTATTGGGACACAATGTCACACCCTTGGTAGATTTACCACCTCTGGCAAAGATGGCAAGTTGGTATTAATTCTAGAGGCAGTAATTGGGTAGAGAGAGCATACCCTTAGGTGAAGGACTATAAAAGAGTATTTGATCAAATGGAGGAACTAACCTGAGGAAGATGCCACTTGGGAGGACGATGTTATTTTGAAGACTCCAGGATTTCAATTGCTTGAGGAAAAGCAATTTCGAGGAGGGGAGACTGTAATGTCCCCTTCTCTGCAATAGACGGAGCAGGACCTATTAGCTTGGTCACAGGGGTCCCCTAGGCTAAATAGTTTGGTTAGGGACTCATATTGGTGAGAATACCAGCATTCAAAGGGTATAATTCTACCATTTGTAAGTGTTGACCTTGGAAAAGGGTCGCTAGGCAAAGTGAAAGAGGACATGTTTTAATGTTAAGTTATAACTTTAAGTTATAAAGTGTTATAACTTAAAATCATAAAGTTATTTGTCTAGGACTTGGACGACCACTTTAATGACATTAAGAGACATCAATTAAAAATTATAAAATAATGACTTGTAGAAACCTAAAATGGGCGCCCAAACCCTAATTTGATGTTCTATTTAAATTGGATTTTTGAGGCTCATTTGTGCATGGAAGAATTTATGTTTTTTGGAGAAATGTTTTAGGTATTTTCATGAGAACATCACAGGGCTTGTTGAGAGTGGGTTTCTTAGCAGGATTATCAGTTTCAGATGTGGAAGATCATCTCTAGCTGATATAGGATTGAATTTATCAATATAGAGGAATTATTTGAGCTTACCAGAGGTAGACAAGGGTTTGCTAATTTATGGAATCCAAGGTTATGCATAGTAGCTATTTATCACCAAATTGGCTAAAATTAGGATTTTAAAAATTTGGAATTGGTTAATATTTGGGACCCTTGACCAGGGCCCATTAACCAAAAAATTTTGGGTGTAAATTTTTTTGGGTCGATTCACCCTAATTTTATAATAATTTGACCATTTTAAGTTTAAATTTCCAACATTACCCCTAATAATAGTGAACCTTCTACATGCGTTTAGACACTATTCACCTAGATTTTGAAACTGATTTGCCAAATTTTTATAAATACATTTTGGGAACGACCCTTTACGCATAACCCTAATGGAATCATTTGGGTTGACAAACTAACCATCTGGGTTGTATTATTTTGGCTATATTTCTTTTGGGTCAGTGTCATTTTGATTTAGTTTGGAGTGTTGGATGCCATGTTGGAGCTAGTTGTACATCATATAGATCCCTAGGGAACCGTACCATTTGTTCATAGCTGAGAAATGCATCCTTGAATCATTTTGGGAAATTTACCAATCTATTTATCTCACCAGTTAATCATTTTATTGGCATTTAGAAGTCATTTGGAGTGGGACACAAATTTCTAGACAAGGTCAAACCTTTCAGCCAGTCGTACATCTATTTCTAGCCACATAAAAGTACATACAAAAATAAACAGGGTATCATTTCACAAGTTTGAGGGTCACAAATTGGGTGACTACATTGGGTGGTCCTTCTGCACTTTACGGTGACAAAATCAGAGTACCAGAGCTCAAGTTATGAGCAAATGAATGCTACAACTTACTTTTCTCGTGTAATTATTATAAGTACAATATTGTACTTTTCAGGTTAGAATTAAATAATAAATAATTTCTTCCTTGCTTGATATCTGTTTTCGGTTATTCCTTGCGTATTCTATTATTATGCATGATGATCATTATATGAACGCAAAAATTCATCAAAATCCCTATTGCAACCTTCAAATCAAACAAAATCACAAACTAAAAACTCAACACATAAACCTCAAAAATCATACCAACAAGTTGGGGTGTATATTATAGTGGTATTAGAGCCACTTTTCCTACCAACATGTGAGTCATCATTACACGAGTGAAAGAGACAAACGTGCCTATGAAAGAGAAAAAAAAATTAGAGCAAGACAAATTGGATTGACAATTTAGATATAAGCAGTGGCCTAAACCACCTCTAGGATAAAGGATTACTGAGATTTTGGGTATATCTGCAGACTCATCTTCATTAGTTGCCATGGAAGATAGAACCAATCAAGATGAAATAGAAAGGGAAATGGCTGATGATATTAGACAAATACAACATCAAATGCATCAGAGTTTGGATCAGTTGGTTGGGTTAATGACATATAAGGTACATGGGATTAACATACTAGTGAAAAATGCACAAAATCCACAGAATGAACCAACTAACATAGGACAAGGAGCAGGTAATTAGGAGTCGGTGGCCAACAGGGGAGCTACACCTACCAGAATAAAGAGAGTTAGTAGCTCTAGGCCATTCATGCCAATATTTCTACCACATCTAGAATCAATTATTTCTCAACCAATTGAGGAAGAGCCAAAGCCTACAGTGGTAGACCAGTATATACAGTACAGATAGGAATGGGATGAGCTTGGCCCATAATTTTAGACCCTTATGTCATTCTGGGACTTTGTGGATATCAAAAACAAAAAAAATCCTAGGAATAGGGGAAGGCCTATTCATCATGGACAACAGGGATAGTAGGGTCAAGGAGATCTTGTGAAGCATATGCCACATGGACACCAAGAGATTCAGAAAAAGATTAGAAAAATCCATATTCCTTTCTTTGATGCATCTGGAAAAATGAAAGCCAAGCTTGGGTCCAAAAAATGGACACATATTTGCAGTTGAACCAGATAACTAAAGATGATGCCACAAAATTTTGTACATCGCATTTGGAGGGCGTTGCTCACAATTGGTGGCATCAAGGTGTGCACACTTTGGGACATGACCGAGTGAATACTTATGTTGAGTTTACAGAGAGACTCCAGTAGAGATTTGATAAAAAGGAATAGGAGTTGGAGTTCAAGGAGTTAACTCATTTAAGGCAGTGGGTTTCAGTTGACTCCTACATAGCAAAATTCTAGAGAGGGTTAATAGTCCTGTTCATGGATGGATTGATGGGGCCGTTATGGGGTTGGGTCAAAGCATTTAACCAGGCACATTGCATGATGCTATCAAATAGGCTCAAGACATGGAGGTCACAACATCCAGGACTAAAATCCAGTTCAAAGGCAAGAAAGTAAAATATTTCAAGAAAGATAGGGACTAAAACCCATTCAAGAAGGAAACTGACCAACAAAAGGGAACATTTAAAAAACTAGATCCTAATACCCTTCATGAACTTCGAAAGAAGGGGTTATGTTTTACATGCCAAAAGACTTGGTCCCCGAGGCATAAGTGTGAATTTAAGGGGAAGTTGCAGCTAATAGAGTATCATTCAGATGATGATAATAATTCTAGAAATTTTGATCAGTGATAAGAATGTGAGGACAACGATGGTGAAAAACCTCTAGAAGAACAATAAACCACCTAGGATCAAGCAGGAAAGGAAAGTAGTACTCTAGCTCGCCTCCATAGCATCCAGGGAGCCCGATATTTATGGCTACAGGGTGTACTTAAGGGGCAACGTGTGGTGACTTTGATTGATACTGAGCCACACATAATTTTATCGATGAGGGGTTGGTTGCACGAAGGATATTGGAGATAGTAGAAGTAGATACATTCAAATTCATGATCGTAGATTCTTCATTACTTGCACTAGGAAGGTGCCATAGTTGAAGATTTCATTGGGGAATTATGAGGTATGTGATGATTTCTTTGTGGTCAACACAAAGAATCTAGAAGTGGTAGTTGGTATTCAGTGGTTGCGTACATTGGGAGATGTCATATTCAACTTCTAAAATATGGAATTGAAGTTTAGATCTGAATATCAACAAATAGTGTTGAGAGGGATGACATTAGGAGCAACTCAAGTAGTTTCCTTCAAACAAATAGAGAAGCTTATGAGACATAATAATATTGAGTGGGCAGTCCACTATGTTATCCTATCTACATCTACAGAGGAGAATAAATGAACTTATCATCCAGGCATCTAGGTTTTACTTACTAAACATAGCAAATTTTTAGTAGCATACCACTAGGGGTACCACCAGACAGAGGCGCTCAGCATATCATCGAGTTGGAGGAAGGTACTAGCCCTATTATCATTAATCCATACTGGCACCCGAAGATATATAAGAATGAGATAGAGAAGACCATCCATGAGTTGATTGACATGGGGTGCATCAGACCAAGAAAGAGCCCATTTGTTTTGTCTATGATTTTAGTGAAGAAAAAATATGGCACTATGCATATGTGCATTGATTATCAAGAATTGAACAAAAAAATAATAAAAAATTGATACCTGATACCACGCATAGATGAGTTATTAGATGAGTTTCAAAATGCAATTTATTTTACCAAGTTGAGATCAGGCTATCATCATATCCGGATGAGGGAGACATATGTGGAGAAGACTGCTTTCTAGTGCCACTATGGGCATTTTGAGTTCTTGGTTATGCCATTCAAGCTAACCAATGCACCTACCACATTTCAATCCTGCATGAATAGGATTTTTCAGATGCAATTGAGGAGATTTGTGTTGGTGTTCTTTGATGACATTCTCATGTACAACTGCACATGGGAGGAACACCTGAGGCATCTGGATGAGGTGCTGAGTATTTTGGAGGTAGAGTCTCTATTTTCTAAAGAGACTAAGTGTAAGTTTGGGATGACCGAGTTGTTATACTTAGGTAATATCATCAGTGCTTAGGGAGTTAGGATGGACCTTGAGAAGATACAGGTTATATTGGATTGGTCGTATCTGACGACCCTTACAAAACTCAAGGATTTTTTGGGTTGTGTGGGTTTTACCATAGATTTGTCAAAGGATTTTCATAGTTGGCAGCACCTTTGACAGACCTTACTAAAAATGGAGTGTTCCAGTGGTCAGACATGGAACAACAGGCATTTGAAAGATTCAAAGAATTCATGAGCAACTTTCTAGTATTGTCTATTCTAGACTTCACCAAACCTTTTGAGGTGGAGTGCGATGCGTTAGGTGAAGGTATTGGAGCAGTGATGATGTAGAATAGCCTTTGAAATTTAGAATCTTATGGGAGGAGAGACCAGCTATTTGGTGTATGATCGAGAGATGCTAGCCATCATGCATGCACTGGCTAAGTTCAGATAATATTTGGTGGGCCAAAGATTTATTATAGAAATTGACCACAATAGTCTCAGATACTTTTTGAGTCAGAAGGATCTCAATGGCAGGTAGATGAAGTGGATCAGTAAGATATAGGCCTATGACTTTGACATTGAATTTATCAAAGGGAAGAAGAATGTGGTGGTAGATGCACTATCTAGATGCCCCCACTTGTGTTCATTGGTAGATATTACTAAGGATTGGAGGCCCAAGCTTACAAAATATTACACCAAATATGATTTTGCTTGTCGGATCTTGGAGGGTACATAGGATGATGATAGGTATGTTTTTAGGGATGAGGTGATTTACTATTGGGATAAAAGCTGGATCAAATAAGGTTCCAAGTTCAAGAGATAGATATTCAAAATTCTACATGATACACCTATGGCAGGACACCCTAACTACTATAAGACCTACAGGCAGATCAGGGAGAGGTTTTCTTAGAGAGGGCTTAAGTATGATATCTTGCAGTACATTCGAGAGTGATATGTGTGCCAACAGAACAAATACGAGCATACATTCCCTACTGGTTTACTTCAGCCATTCCCCATTCCTTCACAGAAGTGGGAGAGCATATCCATAGACTTTTTTACAGGACTTCCCAAGGTATAGTGGAAAGATTTTTTATATGTGGTGGTAGAAAGAATCACGAAGTATGCCCATTTCTTCGCCATCACCACAGGGTTCACAATAGCGTAGGTGGCTGGCTATTTTTTAGGGAGATATTCAGACTGCATGGCTTCCTTAAGACCATTTTTAGTGATCAAGACAGTAAATTCATGAGTCTATTTTTACAAGAGCTATTTAGATTGTGTGGGATAGAGTTGAAATCGAGCACGATTTATCATCCTTAGAATAACAAAAAAATAGAGAATGTCAACTAATGGGTTGAGGGATATCTGAGGAATTACGTGTCAGGTGAATAAAAAGCATGGATTAGAATATTGTTACAATTCATCCTATCACATGTCGATTATGATGTCACCATTTATGGCATTGTACGGGTATGAAGCACCCAGCTTCATGGACTTGGTTTTAGGTGACAGTCGGGTTCCCAAGGCTAAGGATTTTTTGCAGGAGACATAGGATATCATGCATTCACTACAAAAGAACATTAGATAGGCACAAGAGTAGAAAAATAAATATGTTGATCAGAAGAGGATTGAATGCTCATTTGAGATAGGTGACATGGTTTATCTAAGATTGCAGCCATTTAGGCAGTCATCACTAAAGAGGAGTGGAGCTGAGAAGCTTAAGACTCGATTTTATGGACCATTCAGAGTCCCACAGTGTGTGGGTGAGGTAGCTTATGATATGGATATACCTAAGAGCATTAGAGTGCATATTGGTTTCCATGTATCATGCCTCAAGAAGGCATTGGGACATAATGTCACACCCTCAGCAGATTAACCACCTCTAGATGAAGATGGCAAATTGGTAGTAATTCCAGAGGCAGTAATTGGGCAGAGAGAGCGTACCCTCAGGCGAAGGACTATAAAAGAGTATTTGATCAAATTGAGAAACTAACCTGATCAAGATGCCACTTGGGAGGGTGATGCTATATTGCAGACTCTAGGATTCTAATTGCTTGAGAACAAGCAATTTCGAGGAGGGGAGACTGTAATGTCCCATTCTCTGTAGTAGATGGAGTAGGACCTGTTAGCCTAATCACAAGGGTCCCCTAGGATAAATAGTTTGGTTAGGGATTCATCTTGGCGAGAATCCCAACATTCAAGGGGTATAATTCTACCATTTGCAAGTGTTGACCTTAGAAAAGGGTCGTTAGGTAAAGTGAAAGGGGACATGTTTTAATGTTAAGTTATAACTTTAAGTTATAAAGTATTATAATTTAAAATCATAAAGTTATTTGTTTAGGACTTGGATGACCACTTTAATGACATTAAGATATATCAATTAAAAATTATAAAATAATGACTTGTGGAAACCTAAAATGGGTGCCCAAACCCTAATTTGATGTTCTCTTTAAATTGGCTTTTTGAGACTCATTTGTGCATGGAAGAATTTATGTTTTTTGGAGAAGCTTTTCAGGGATTTTCATGAGAACATCACATGCCTTGTTGAGAGTAGGTTTCTCAGTAGGATTATCAGTTTCAGATGTGGAAGATCATCTCTAGATGATCATGGATTGAATTTCTCAATACTGAGGAATTATTTGAGCTTACCAAAGGTAGACAAGGGTTTTCTAATTTATGGAATCATCTGGGTTGATAAACTGACCATATGAGTTGTATTATTTTAGCTATATTTCTTTTGGGTCAGTGTCATTTTGATTTAGTTTGGAGTGTTGGATGCCATGTTGGAGCTAGCCATACAACATATGGGTGCCTAAGGAACCGTGCCATTTGTTCATAGCTGAGAAATGCATCCTTGAATCATTTTGGGAAATTTACCAATCTATTCAACTCACAATTTAATCATTTTAGTGGTATTTGAAAGTCATTTGGAGTGGGACACAAATTTATAGACAAGGTCGAACCTTTCAGCCAACTGTACATCTATTTATAGCCACCTTAGAGTGCATGCAAAAATAAACAGGGTATCATTTCACAATTTTGAGGGTCACAACTTGGGTGGCTACATTGGGTGGTCCTTCTGCACTTTACGGTGACAAAATCGGAGTACCACATTTCAAGTTATAAGAAAATGAATGTTACAACTTACTTTTCCTATGTAATTTTTACAAGTACAGTACTGTAGTTTTTAGTTTAGAATTAAATAATAAATAATTTATTCCTTGCTCAATATTTGTTGTTAGTTATTCCTTGCATATTCTATTATTATGCATGATGATCATTATATGAACGTAAAAAATCATCAAAATCCCTATTGCAGCCTTCAAATAAAAGAAAATCACAAACTGAAAACTCAACACATAAACCTCAAAACTCAGACCAACAAGTTGGGGTGTATATTATAGTGGTATCAAAGCCACTTTTCCTACCATCTTGTGAGTCAACATTACATAAGTGAAAGAGACAAATGTGCCTGCGAAAGAGAAAAGAAAAAATTAGAGCAAGACAAGTTGGATTGGCAGTTTAGATATAAGCATCGGCCTAAACCACCTCCAAGACAAATAATTACTAAGATTTTGGGTATATCTGTAGACTCATCTTCATCCGTTTCCAAGGGGGAAATAACCAATCAAGATGAAATAGAAAGGGAAATAACTGATGATATTAGACAGACACAAAATCAAATGCGGCATAGTTTGGATCAGTTTATTGGGTTAATGAAATAACAGGTACATGGGATTAACATACTAGTGAATAATGCACAGAACCCATAGAATGAACCAACTAATACAAGACAAGGAGTAGGTAATGAGGAGTTGGTTTCTAACAAGGGAGGTACACCTACCAGGATAGATAGAGTTAGTAACTCTAGGCCATTCATGCCAATATTTCTACTACATCCAAAACTAATTGTTCCTCAACCAGTTAAGGAAGAGCTAGAGCCTACGGTGGTAGACCAGTATAGATAGTACAAATAGGAATGGGATGAGCTTGGTCCAGAATTTTAGACCCTTATTTAATTATGGGACTTTATGGATATCAAAAATAGACAAACTCTTAGGAATAGGGGAAGGCATATTCATCATGGACAACAAGGACAACAGGGTCAAAGAGAACTTGTGCAACATACGCCACATGGACACTAGAAGATTCTGAAAAAGTTTAGAAAAATCCATATTCCTTTCTTTGATGCATCTAGAAAAATGACAGCCAATGCTTGGGTCTAGAATATGGACACATATTTGTAGTTGAACCAAATGACTAAAGATGATGCCATCAAATTCTATACATTGCATTTGGAGGTCGTTGCTCATGATTGGTGGGATCAAGGTATGCACACTCTAGGACATGATCGAGTGAATACTTATGTTGAGTTCATAAAGAGACTCCAACATAGGTTTGATAAAAAGGAATAGGAGATGGAGTTCAAGGAGTTAACTCATTTGAGGTAGTGGGGTTCAGTTGAATCCTACATAGCAGAATTCCAGAGACTATCTGTCATGGTTACAGATATGTTAGAGAGACGATTAATAGTCCTGTTCATGGATGGATTGATGGAGCCGTTACGGGGTTGGGTCAAAGCCTTTAACCTAGGCACATTGCATGATGCTATCAAACAGGCTCGAGACATGGAGGTCACAACATCCAGGACTAAAATCCAGTTCAAAGGCAAGGAAGTCAAATATTTCAAGAAATATAGGGACCAAAAACCATTCAAGAAGGAAACTGACCAGCAAAAGGGAACATTTAAAAAACTAGATCCTAATACCCTTCATGAACTTTGAAATAAGGGGTTATGTTTTACATGCTAAAAGACTTGGTCCTCGAGGTATAAGCGTGAATTTAAGGGGAAGTTGCAGCTGATAGAGTATAATTCAGATGATGATAATAATTTTGGAAATTTTGATCAACGATCAGAATGTGAGGACAACGATGGTGAAAAACCTCTAGAAGAACAAGAAACCACCCAAGATCAAGCAGGAAAGATGAGTAGTACTCTAGCTCACCTCCATAGCGTCCAAGGACCCTAATATTTGTGGATACGGGGTGTACTTAAGAGGCAACATGTGGTAACTTTGATTGATACTAGAGCCACACATAATTTTATTGATGAGGGATTGGTTGCATGAAGGGCATTGAAGATAGTAGAAGTATATACATTCAAAGTCATGATCGTAGATGTATTCTCCATTACTTGCACTAGGAAGGTGCCATAGTTGAAGATTGCATTGGGGAATTATGAGGTATGTGATGATTTCTTTGTGGTTAGTACAAAGAATATAGATGTGGTACTTGGTATTCAGTGGTTGTGTACATTGAGAGATGTCATATTCAACTTCCAAAATATGGAATTGAAGTTTAGATTTGAAGGTCGATAAATAGTGTTGAGAGGGATGACATCAAGAGGAAATCAAGTAGTTTCCTTCAAACGTATGGATAAGCTTATGAGACATAATAAGATTGAGTGGGTAGTCCACTGTGTTATCCTACCTGCATCTACAGAGGAGGATAAATGAACTTATCATCCAGACATCTAGGCTTTGCTTACCAAACATAGCAAAGTTTTCAGTAACATACCACCAAGGGTACCACCAAATAGAGGGGCTAAGCATATCATCAAGTTGGAGGAAGGTACTAGCCCTATTATCATTAATCCATACTGACACCTAAAGATATATAAGAATGAGATAGAGAAGACCATATGTGAGTTGATTGACATGGGGTACATCAGACAAATCAAGAGCCCATTTGATTCGTCTATGGTTTTAGTGAAGAAAAAAGATGGCACTATGCGTATGTGCATTGATTATCGAGCATTGAATAAAAAGATAATAAAAAACCGATACCCGATACCACGCATAGATGAGTTATTATATGAGTTACATGGTGTAGTTTATTTCACCAAGATTTATCTGAGATCAGCTATCATCAGATCTGGATGAGGGAGATAGATGTGGAGAAGACTACTTTTCGATGCCACTATGGGAATTTTGAGTTCTTGGTTATGCCATTTAGGATAACCAACGCACCTACCACATTTCAGTTCTGCATGAATAGAATTTTTTAGAGGCAGTTGAGGAGATTTGTGTTGGTGTTCTTTAACGACATTCTCATATACATCCGCACATGGGAGTAGCACTTGAGGCATCTAGATGAGGTGCTGAGTATTTTGGAGGTAGAGTGTATTTTTTATAAAGAGACTAAGTGCAAGTTTGGGATGACCTAGTTGTTATACTTAGGTAATATCATCAATGCTTAGGGAGTCAGGATGGACCCTAAGAAGATACAAGCTATATTGGATTGGCCACCTCTGACCACCCTTACACATCTCAAGGGTTTTTTGGGTTGTGTGGGTTTTACCGTAGAGTTGTCAAAGGATTTTCATAGTTGGTAGCACCTTTGATAGACCTTACTAAAAAGGGAGCATTCCAGTGGTCAGACAGGGCATAGTAGGCATTTGACAGATTCAAGTAAGTCATGAAAAACTGTCTAGTATTGTCTATTCTAGACTTCACCAAAACTTTTGAGGTGGAGTGTGATGCATCAGGTGAAGATATTGGAGCAGTGTTGATGCATAAAAAATATCCAATAGCCTTTGAGATTTGAAATTTGAGGGGAGAAGAGACTAGCTATTTGATGTATAATCGGGAGATGCTAGCCATCATACATGCACTGGCTAAGTTCAGACAGTATTTGGTGGGCCATATATTTATTGTCAGAACTGAACACAATAGCCTCAAATACTTTTTGAGTTAGAAGGATCTCAATGACAGGAAGATGAAGTGGATTAGTAAGATACAAGCCTATGAATTTGACATTGAATTTTTCAAAGGGAAGAAGAATGTGGTGGCAGAAGCACTATCTAGATGCCCCCACTTGTGTTCATTGGTAGATATTACTAAGGATTGGAGGCCCAAGATTACAATAGATTATACCAAAGATGATTTTTCTTGTTGAATATTGGAGGGTACATAGGACGATGATAGGTATGTTGTCAGGGATGAGGTGATTTACTATCAAGATAGAATTTGGATCACATCATATTCCAAGTTCAAGAGACATATATTTAGACTTATACATGATACATCTATGGCAGGACACCCTGGCTACTATAAGACCTACAGGTATATCAAGGAGAGGTTTTATTGGAGAGGGCTTAAAGAAGATATCTTGCAGTACATTTGAGAGTGTTCTGTGTGTCAACAGAACAAATACGAGCATACATTCCCTTTTGGTTTACTTTAGCCACTCCCAATTCCTTCACAAAAGTGGGAGAGCATATCCATGTACTTTGTTATAGGACTTCCCAAGGCGTAGGGGAAGGATTTTTTATATGTGGTGGTAGAAAGACTCACGAAGTATGCCCATTTCTTTGCCATCACCATAGGGTTCACATCAGCGCAGGTGGCTGAGCTATTTTTTAGGGAGGTATTCAAAATGCATGGCTTACCTAAGACCATTGTCAGTGATCAAGACAATAAATTCATGAGTCTCTTTTGGTAGGAGCTATTCAGATTATGTGGGACAGAGCTGACATCGAGCACGAGTTATAATCCTTAGATTGATGGACAAACAAATATTATCAACAAATGGGTTGAGGTATATCTAAGAAATTACGTGCTAGGAAAGCATAGGGCATGGGTTATATGGTTGTATTTAGGAGAATATTGTTACAATTTATCCTATCACATGTTGATTAAGATGTCACCATTTATGGCATTATACGCGTATGAAGCATCCAAATTCATGGATTTTTTTTAGGTGACAATCGGGTTTCCAGGGCTAAGGAGTTTCTGTAGGAGACACATGATATCATGCATTCACTGTAAGAGAACATCAGATAGACATAGAAGTAGCACAAGAAATATACTAATCAAAAGAGGATTGAACACTCATTTGAGATAGGTGACATGGTTTATCTAAGACTATAGCCATTTAGGCAGTTATCGCTAAAGAGAAGTGGAGCTGAGAAGCTTAAGCCTTAATTTTATGGCCTATTTAGAGTCTCACAACGTGTAGGTGAGGTTGCTTATGAGCTAGAGCTACCTGAGAGTAGTAGAGTGCATAATGTGTTCCATGTATCACACCTCAAGAAGGCATTGGGACACAATGTCACACCCTCTACATATTTACCATCTCTGGATGAAGATGGAAAGTTGGTATTAAATCCAGAGGAAATAATTGGGTAGAGAGAGCGTACCCTCAGGCGAAGGACTATAAAAGCGTATTTGATCAAATGGAGAAACTTACCTGAGGAAGATTCCACTTGGGAGGGCGATGCTATATTGCAGACTCTAGGATTCTAATTGCTTAAGGACAAGCAATTTCGAGGAGAGGAGACTGTAATGTCCCTTTATTTGCAGTAGACATAGTAGGACCTGTTAGCCTAGTCATAGGGGTCCCGTAGGCTAAAAATTTTGGTTGGGAACTTAGCTTGGTGAAAATCCCAACATTCAAAGGGTATAATTCTACCATTTGCAAGTGTTGACCTTGGAAAAGGGTCGCTAGGCAAAGTGAAAGGGGACATGTTTTAATGTTAAGTTATAACTTTAAGTTATAAAGTGTTATAACTTAAAATCATAAAGTTATTTGTCTAGGACTTGGGCAACCACTTTAATGACATTAAGAGACATCAATTAAAAATTATAAAATAATGACTTGTGGAAACCTAAAATGGGCACCCAAACCCTAATTTGATGTTCTCTTTAAATTGGATTTTTGAGGCTCATTTGTGCATGGAAGAATTTATGTTTTTTGGAAAAGCTTTTCAGGGATTTTCACAAGAACATCATAGGGATTGTTGAGAGTGGGTTTCTTAGTAAGATTATCAGTTTTAGATGTGGAAGATCATCTCTAGATGATCATGGATTTAATTTCTCAATACATAGGAATTATTTGAGCTTACAAGAGACAAACAAGGGTTTGCTAATTTATGGAATAATCTGGGATGACAAACTGACCATTTGTGTTGTATTATTTTTGCTATATTTCTTCTAGATCAGTGTCATTTTGATTTAGTTTGGAGTATTGGATGCCATGTTGGAGCTGGCCATACAACATATGGGTGCCCAGGAAATCGTGCCATTTGTTCATTGCTAAGAAATGCATCCTTGAATTGTTTTGGTAAATTTACCAATTTATTTAGATCACCAGTTAATCATTTTAGTTGCATATGGAAGTCATTTGGAGTGGGGCACAAATTTCTAGACAAGGTCTAACCTTTCAACCAGCCATACATCTATTTACAGCCACCCTGGAGTATGTGCAAAAATAACAGGGCATAATTTCATAATTATGAGGGTCACAACTTGGGTGGATACATTGGGTGGTCCTTATGCACTTTATGGTGATAAAATCAGAGTACCAGAGCTCAAGTTATGAGCAAATGAATGCTACAACTTACTTTTCCTGTGTAATTTTTGCAAGTACAATACTATACTTTTTAGGTCAAAATTAAATAATAAATAATTTCTTCCTTGCTCAACATTTGTTGTTAGTTATTCCTTGCGTATTCTATTATTATGCATGATGATCATTATATGAACGCAAAAAATCATCAAAATCCCTATTGCAACCTTCAAATAAAAAAAAATCACAAACTGAAAACTCAACACATAAACCTCAAAGCTCAGACTAGCAAGTTGGGGTGTATATTATAGAACATTCCCCATAAACCTAAGGAATGTGCCTCGTTAGATTTAAAACACTCTCTTGAAGTTCCATGCACCATTTAGGAGAAGAAATTTCATAGAGAAAACATAATGTTAGATGTTTATACGTCTACCATTAATAAGGAAATATTGAAAAATGAGTAGGATAAATCAAAAGATTTCTTAGCAGAGCTAGGAGAGGATAAATATAATGAAAATAAAAGTTATGAAAGAATATTGAAAAATACAATAATAATATCTACTCTGATACTGGTAAGAAAAAAAGGAAAACCTTCAAATTATCAAGCAATAACCAAGGAAGCAAGAGAAAACATAGAGAACACAAAAAAAACTAAGTTGGTTGAACTTCTCTTTACTAAACAACAAATTGATATTGGTAATTCATAGGTGAGGCTAGTAGCCCCTAATGAGACATGATTACCATCTCATATAATATAAAGGGATCCAATACCCCTTAAAAAAAAGGTGTATTAGGGACCTATGTTTAAGTAATAAGCTTGATATTGTTTGTATCTTGGAAACTAAAAAGATAAAGGAAGAAGTTTCTAAAATTATGAAAGAATTATGAGCAATATGTGCATGGGATGTTGTGGATTCAGAAGGGGTGACAAGGGGAATTATAACATGTTGGAATCCAATTAGACCCTTCTATAAAACCATTCATAAAACTAGGCATTAGATAGCCTCATTAGTCATATGCTACTTTGTTGATATTTATTTCATCCTTCTCAATGTCTATACACCTACAACTTAGTTAGGCAAATAAAAAGTATGAAGTGGAATTGAAGCCTTTATGATAAGTAAAAACCAAGAAACCCAGTTCATGATCATAGGAGATTTTAATTCCATAACCAAGCCCAATGAAATATTTGGGGAAATTAGGAAAATAACCCAAATTATAGAAGATTTCTCAACTTTTATTCAAAACAATAATCTATGGGAGGTTGAGTTTGAAAAGGATAACTAGACATGGACCAAAAACAACATAGACAAGAACCTGATAACAAAAAATTTAGATGGATGTATACTCTCAGATCATTGTCTAGATGAAGATACTTGTGCTAAAATTAATACCTTGACAAGGATTGGTTCAGATCACTAGCCAATAAGAGTTAAAATGGTGGTAAGTGAATTAAAAAAATATCACATTTTAAATATGAGAAGATGTGGGAAGACCATCCCGTTAGGGTAAAATAGGTAGTATATTGCATTATACTACATAGGTTATTACATTTACTTTTCTACCATAGGAGATATTTACTATTCTATGAATTACCTCCTAGTTAACTAAGGTTAATAACTAAATATCTTATGATATTTAGTTAGGTTGTTAGAATAAATCTATTATTAATCATCATTACCACTTTTAATGCTAAGTGGTTAATAATCCTATTTTGTAACCTACTTAAGCTTCTAAGTTGAATGCAATTCCTAATGTTCGATTTATCATCATTTGCTTAATATTTTCGTGCATTATTGCTTCATTGACATCAAAGCCATTTTTTTTGCTTGCCCAAAGGACAAGTTGGTGCCATTTGGTAGCCATCGAACCCACCTTGACAAGCGAGCTCAATGGCAGGAGTGGCTATAGGCCAAACACTGGCTAGGTCAAATTGACCTGCCAGGGCCCAATCCATTATGGGGTCGATCTATCGACATGATCACCGAGGTGATTGCAATCTGATCGATCACCCGCACGGCCAGGCTCTCAACTTTTTTAGGTTGAAGCCTATCAGCCCATGATCCTGTGGCCATCCCTAGCCAATCGAGATCGCGCTTAGGATTATTAACAGACCACATGCAGGATCAGCCTACACTGTCTCTCGTAGTCTACATGTGAGATCATCAAGAGGGAAAGAGTGCCATCCCGAGCCCACGTGGATGTGGCCCCCATATATTGGGAGAGCTGAAAGGGCAGGAGAGCCCTCCCCTCCCAGTTGGATGCACACGTTGTAGACCACATCGAGATCTGAGAGGGCAGGCGTGCCCTCAGATCCTCGATAACCTTGACATCCATGAGGACAAGAGGCCCTTCGATCCACGTAGATCTGTACCACATGGTGAGATCTGGAAAACTCTAGATTACACGTACCTTGAGGTGTTGATGTAGATGCTAAATGGACCGAACACCTGGCACGGACCTAACATGTGACATACAACCACATGACGATTTGACACGACACGTGGCAAACATCCATTGGATGACACAACATGACATACCATTTGGTGCCACATGGTAGCGTCTAAAAGGGTATCAGGTTGGACTGTGATTGCCCATAGGCAATCACATCCCAAGGGGCATGCTGTAGTTTTTAAAGCCTTCGACATCCCCTGTGGGATGCATCTGGGATAAATCCCATGGTAGTCCTATGGAAGCCCTAGGTTTCTTGAAATACTATGTGTTGGAGCTTTTGCTCCAAGTCCTCCAGCAGCTTGGTTGGCTAAGGCGGGCGCCTTGGGCCTAGCGGGTCATGTGTTTGAGCCCGCACGATGCCCAAAAATTCTTTTTTGAAGGTTTTAAACTCTATTCTCTCAAATTTTTTTTCCTAATTTTTTTTTATGCTTGATTTAAATATTTTTTGTAGTATTTTTTTATAATTAAGTATTTTTTTGGATTTAATCATCAATTAAAGCAAAATGGTTGATTTTTTTTTCAAAAATAAGCTTTATTATAAAAATTATTCAACTTTAAAAGATATTTTTTTAGTTTTTTTAAGAACTAGGAGACTTTTGAAAGGAGACAAACAACACCATCTTTTTTGCAATAAATTCCTCTAAAGTTCTATAGTTTTATTCACAAATGTTTGGAGATACAAGACATAGAAACTCAAAATTCTATTGAAAATCAAAGAAATTGAACACATTGGAAAGGACAAAGGTCATTTTTTATTTGCAACAAAATCCAAAATTTGCTTTTGTTTTTTCCTTCACAATGGAGATATAAGACATAAAATTGCACATTTTTTTATTGTAAAACTTGAGAAATTTTTTTTGAACCTATTTGCTCCTTATGCTTGAGTGTTGAAGACAAAAACCAAAGTCATGTGTCGACTGGTTTGGAAGCCATTCAAATGCGGGTCATGTGTCGAATTTTATTGAAAGAAATGCTCAATTTTTTTTTCTCAATTTTGTAAAAATTAAGGGGGGATAGAAGTTGTTGGCAATTTTGGTTACTTTGGGTACATTGCCTTTGCTCAAGTGTATAAGTTGTCATTGATGTCAAGAAGCTCTTGAAGGAATTTGATTTGATGTCAAATAATTTGTTTTGATGAAGGTTACGACATGACATTTTCAAAGGTCTTTCGTAAACCCCAAGTTGGCAGGTTTAAAGGTTACAGGTGGATGCATTAGTTTAATGCATTTGGGTCCAAGAGGAAGTATTTATTTAAATAATTAAAAACCTTGTTAAGGTTCCCTTTAATTATTTTTAAATAAATATTGTTTGCAACGGGTTCTCCTAACCCATGGCGCTATGTTTTAAGATTGTGGGTGCTAGCCAAGACCTCCACCGACGTGTTAAAATTTTTGCCGACGTCAAGAGCTTATGGTAAAAATGCATATAAATCTCCCTCGATGAAAATCAAGATTTATCCCATCCACATTTTGAAAAGAGTTGCTTGCTATGAATTTGTGATCTGCTATTTGGATTTCTTCTCTGATTGTGTCTTCGCCATTTTCGTGAATCCGCTGGTCATTTTTATTGTACTCGTCGTTTGTTGTAAATCTACCGTAAGGTTTTCATCTTCGTGTTCATGTCAGAAGAAAGGGAGGCACTGTTTTTTTATTTAATCCCTGGAATAGAAGGAACAAGGCTAACAGTGTGAGGTTTAAACCTCACTGGGCGCCTTTGGCGCACCAGTAGCGGCTAGGCTGTTAGCGTGCTACCCGAACGAGAGGTTTCACGTTCGAATAACGCGAAAGGGTTTTTCATCGTGAAGTGGACGCAACGGGTGGTGTTAGAATTCATGCGCAATTTCTCCATAGCACTATTTTTGATGTTGGCCAAGGTATTTTCGAAATTAATTTTTGCTAAGTGTATTTTGTGGATGGAGGAAGTTTATTAGAGGGAAAAACAGCTTAGGAGATATAAGGAGTTTAAAGCTTGTTTTATTTTGATAAAATATTCTTTTGAAGGTGTTGTTTGAAATATCTTATTGCATTCTTATGAGAGATAAATTTTATTTTTGATAAGACTATAAGGGAGAAATAAGGTGTATAAGGGATAAATTTTTCTTGTAATGTTGAGAGTGCTTTTGGTTGATTATGGAAATGAAAGCATGATGTTTTAAGGTTAAAATTGATTCTTGTGTGAAGTTGTGAAACCTTAAGTGGGTAGCTTTGAGATTGAAATTTGCTTTCATTAAATTGGTAATAATCAAGCTATTCTTTATTTGGTTAAAGTGTTGGGCTTAATCCTTTGTTGATGATTTGAAAAGTTGTGTGTGCTCTTGTTGATTTGAGTTGGTGGATGCTTTTTATTCAAACAATATTGGAGAGAAAAGGAGTTCTACTTGTTTCCTTTTCTGATGTTGATTGTGAAATGCTTCAAGGTTGTGTTTTGATTTGAATGGTGTTGATTGAACCTTGTTTGATGAGCATTTTTGTTGAAGCCCTAATTGATGGTGAAAAGAACATGGGTATCATTGTTATGTGATTCTTTGCATAGTTGGAAATTGTTGGGGTTTCATGTTCTTGAAAGAAAGCATTCTATCCTATTCATTTCAGATATTGAGTTGAGTTTTCAGATTTGAGATTGAGTTTGAGCTGAGTTGATTTGAGTTGAGTTTTGAGATTGGGAGTTGAGTATAGAACATATTGAGTCTCTAAAAATTCTCTTTATGCTTCTATGAGTTTGACAAATCACATTGGGTCTCTAACAATTCACCTTGTGATTTCCTACTAAGAAAGTTTTTTTTCTTGGTGAGCTTGCTGAGTTTTGGATAGGTTTTGGTGGGGACTTGTGAGCAGTCTTGGACAGGTTCCGATGGGGACTTGTGAGTAGTTTTGGACAGGTTTCGGTGGGGACTTGTGAGCCGATTTGGACAGGTCCTAGCAGAGGACTTGTGAGCTGAGTTTGATAGTTCTATCAGAGAACTTAAGGACAAAGGTGCACTGGTTCTTTGAGAAGAACCTGAGGACAGATTTGACAAGTCTTTGAGAAGGCTTGTGTATAGAGGATTGATTTGTTCAAGCTTAAGTGTTGGACAAATCTGACAGATAGAGGAAGACTTGTACTAGATCGACTGACTATGTTTGGTACAGGTTGCTGAGCTATTGTGGACGTGATCATAGAAGGCAGAGGTCTCTTAGGCTAAGCATTGAGGATAGGAGGTCTTCAATGGAAAGGAGTTCCACGTGCTGGCAAGAGGTAGAGGCAGTTGGTCTTCTGAGGGATCATTTTAAGAGTAGAGGGGAAGGTATTTCCTTTGAATAGAGGCTTATAAATTTTTATTAGGGGAAGGTATCTCCTTTGGGCCGAGGCTCATAAATATTGTAATTGGGAAGGATTCCCAAAGAACTTTGAGATAACTTTTAGAGAAAAGTTTTATGGACGTAGCCCAGCCATTTTGGGTGAACCACGTTAAAATTGGTGTCACTTTGTGGATGATATTGTGCATTGCTTTGATATTGCTTTGGGTATATTTATTTATTGTTTTGAGGTATAAAGGAAAAAGTAAAAAGAGGTCTTATATTGTTCACCCCCCATCTCAGTATAAGCTTGTGTTCTTCAATTGGTATCAGAGCGGGTGCCTTCAAAAAGTTTAACAGCTTGAAGGAAAAGCTAGTAAAGAACACAATGGATCATTCAAGTGGCAATGCAACACCTATTCTTGATGGGTCAGATTTTGGTCTTTGGAGTGCAAGGGTGAAGGTTCATCTAATGGCACTTGGGAATGAGGTTTGGGAAGTGATTGAAGATGAGTATACTATTTCTGAACATGGTCCTAATACTAAAGAAGAAAGGCTCCTACATCACAACAATTCAAAAGCAATGAATGCAATCCTAAAAGGCATACAGAAAGCAGATCTCACCAAAGTGATTCACTGCAAGACAACTAGTGAAATGTGGAAACAGTTGAAGATGGTTCATATAAGTGATACAAATGTCATAAAGGCCAAGTTGAGACACTTCAAAGGTATGTTTGAACAACTCAAGATGAATTATGATGAAAAGATTAGTGACTACATGCTTCGTATGGATGAGGTTGTTAACTCCATGAAAGACTTAGGTCTTGAGATTGCTGAAAATGATGTTTGTGATAAGATTTTAAGATATCTTCCTAATAGATTTAGTGAAAAGATTTTTGCTATTGAGGAAGCTAAATATTTGGATAAGTTGAAAAAGGATGAGCTCCATAGTATACTTGCAGCATTTGAGTTGAGAACTCAAGTGAAGGTTGATGTCAAGAAAGAGGCAACTTTCAAGGCTACCAAGAAATCCAAGGGTAAACAACTTCAAGATAGTGATGAGTCTTCTAGTGATGAAGAGACATATTACAACAAGAAAGGCAAGTTCTCTAGAAAGCACAAAAGTATGAAAAATATAAGATGTTTCAATTGTGGAAATTTTGGTCATTATGCTACTGACTGTATTGTTCCCAAGAATGAAAGTGATGAAGATAAACAAGATTCTAAGAGCAAGGATTCTGAAAAGCACAAGCATCACAGGAAGAACAAATATGAGCACAACAATCAAGGAAAGAGGTATTCTCATAAGCACAAGAAGAGTTTCTACCTAGACAAAGCAAGTAAGTGTTCTAGTAGTGATAGTGAAAGTTCTTCAAGTGATGATGAAAATGAGATGTTGTTCATATCAGAAAAAGAGGAAGAACTGAAACATAGATTCATTATCATGAAATGTCTTAGATGTGGAAAATTTGGTCACCTTGAGGATGATTGCACAAATAATAATTTGCTTTCTAGTATGTATGAGGATGCTTCAAAAAACTATAAGGAAGATGCATGTATGGTTTTTGAAAAGGGTAGCACCTCTAGTGATAAGAAATCTGAAAAAGGCTTTGATGATTCAAAAAACAAACAAATAGAGGAAGATATAGAGGAAGGTGAAGTAGATATTGAAGGTGAACTTATTAGTGCTCTTAGTGCTTTGAAAAAGGAAAGAAAGAAGAATGCTAGACTCAAGGATAAGTTAGATGAATGTTGTATGGAGAGAGATGATCTTATAGAAAATCTTGAATTCTCTATAGCTAAGACACAAGAACTCAAGGATGAGTTAAGAGTCTAAGGTTCTTGAGTATAGTGAGTTATAACAAAAAATGGCTTCTTTGAAAGAGAAAACTAAAGAGTACAAGGATAAGCTTTACAGGTTTCAAGATAGCTCCAAAAAGGTTAAGTCACTCATCAAAGGTCAAAGAAATACAACAGATAAAATAGGATTTGGTTTTGTTAAGCCACACAAGGAACAAGTTGGAGAGTCTAGTAAGAGACTCCAAAAGGAAGAGAGTTCTGATGAGGAAAGTATTTCAGAAAAGGAGTCTTTGAATGATAGATGCACAGAAACAAAAAATAGAATTCAAAATGAGAAGAAGAAGTTTTCAGAACCAAAGAGGTCAAATAAAGGAAAGTTTCAAGGCAGATGTTTTGCTTGTCACAGGTTTGGTCACATGGCTTCACATTGCATGGCTCAAGCGAAGAAGGTAAATGACAATTTTAGAAGTGCTAGTTTCTTTCAAGGTATTGCTACTCTTGTCAATAGTTTGGGTAAAAGGCAGTTTATTGTAAGGCAAATAACAGGAATAGGTTTTATCAGAACAGGTTTGATCAGAACAGGTTTGGTCAGAACAGGTTTGGTCAAGATAGGTTTGGTCAGAACTGGTGGATTCAAATATTAGGTTTACCTCAGAGAAACAACATCGTCAAGTGTTTCAAGTGCAACAATGAAGGTCACATAATTAGACAGTGTAGATCTAAAATTCCAAAATACAGGAACAGGAATAGTGGCGTGATTAGGTCCAAGGATCAAGGCATGGACAAGAACAGGGATGAGAACAAGAACAAGAATAGTGACAAGAACATGAATATGGACAAATAGTTCAAGATAAGGCCCGACAAGGAAGTTATAGATGCTGATGATGATAAGTGCCTAATGGGAGTTTTACTCCCACCCCAGAATTAATCACCTCATCAGGAGGTGGGGGAGGGACTAAGCTAAGAGGCTCATTCTTAGTCTCGAGCCCCAAAGGTGACCCTTTGCCATTGATGACAAAGGGGGAGATATATGAGTAAGGGGGAGAGCTTCAAAGTGAAGGGGAGAGCTTCAAGTCAGGGGGAGAAAAACTTCAAAGGAAGATTCTCAGTTGTTAGCACAGTTGGTTTTAGTTTTGGCTCTTGAGAAGTGTTTTTTTGTAAAGGTTTGCCATCAATGACAAAGGGGGAGATTGTTGGCAATTTTGGGTACTTTGGGTACATTGCCTTTGCTCAAGTGTATAAGTTGTCATTGATGTCAAGAAGCTCTTGAAGGAATTTGATTTGATGTCAAATAATTTGTTTTGATGAAGGTTACGACATGACAGTTTCAAAGGTCTTTTGTAAACCCCAAGTTGGCAGGTTTAAAGGTTATAGGTGGATGCATTAGTTTAATACATTTGGGTCCAAGAGGATGTATTTATTTAAATAATTAAAAACCTTGCTAACGTTCCCTTTAATTATTTTTAAATAAATATTGTTTGCAATGGGTTCTCCTAACCCATGGCGCTATGTTTTAAGATTATGGGCGCTAGCCAAGACCTCCGTCGACGTGTTAAACTCCTCGTTGACGTCAAGAGATTATGGTAAAAATGCATATAAATCTCCCTCGATGAAAATCAAGAATTATCCCATCCACATTTTGAAAAGAGTTGCTCACTGTGAATTCGTGATCCGCTGTTCGGATTTCTTCTTCGATTGTGTCTTCTCCGTTTTCATGAATCCGCTGGTCATTTTTTTTGTACTCATCATTTGTCATAAATCCATCATAAGGTTTTCGTCTTCGTGTTTGCGTCAGAAGAAAGGGAGGCACTGTTATTTTATTTAATCCCTGGGGCAGAAGGAACAAGGCTAACAGCGTGAGGTTTAAACCTAATCGGGCACCTTTGGTGCATCAATAGCGGCTAGGCTGTTGGCGCACTACACGAATGGGAAGTTTCGCGTTCGAATAATGCGAAAGGGTTTTTCATCATGAAGTGGATGCAGCGGGTGGTGTTAGAATTCATGCGCAATTTCTCCATAGCATGATTTTTTATGTTGGCCAAGGTATTTTCGAAATTAATTTTTGCTAAGTGTATTTTGCGGATGGAGGAAGTTTATTAGAGGGAAAAACAGCTTAGGAGTTATAAGGAGTTTAAAGGTTGTTTTATTTTGATAAAATATTCTTTTAAAGGTGTTGTTTGAAATATCTTATTGCATTCTTATGAGAGATAAATTTTATTTTTGATAAGACTATAAGGGAGAAATAAGGTGTATAAGGGATAATTTTTTCTTGTAATGTTGAGAGTGCTTTTGGTTGATTATGGAAATGAAAGCATGATGTTTTAAGGTTAAAATTACTTCTTGTGTGAAGTTGTGAAACCTTAAGTGGGCAGCTTTGAGATTGACATTTGCTTTCATTAAATTGGTAATAATCAAGCTATTCTTTACTTGGTTAAAGTGTTGGGCGTACTCCTTTGTTTATGATTTGAAAAGTTGTGTGTGCTATTGTTGATTTGAGTTGGTGGATGCTTTTTGTTCAAACAATATTGGAGAGAAAAGGAGTTCTACTTGTTTCCTTTTCTGATGTTGATTGTGAAATGCTTCAAGGTTGTGTTTTGAGTTGAATGGTGTTGATTGAACCTTGTTTGATAAGCATTGTTGTTGAAGCCCTAATTGATGGTGAAAAGAACATGAGTATCATTGTTATGTGATTCTTTGCATAGTTGGCAATTGTTGGGGTTTCATGTTCTTGAAAGAAAGCATTCTATCCTATCCATTTCAGATATTGAGTTGAGTTTTTAGATTTGAGATTGAGTTTGAGCTGAGTTGATTTTAGTTGAGTTTTGAGATTGGAAGTTGAGTATAGAACATATTGAGTCTCTAACAATTCTCTTTATGCTTCTATGAGTTTGACAAATCACATTGGGTCTCTAACAATTCACCTTGTGATTTCCTACTAAGAAAGTTTTTTTCTTGGTGAGCTTGCTGAGTTTTGGACATGTTTCGATGGGGACTTGTGAGCAGTCTTGGATAGGTTCCAGTGGGGACTTGTGAGCAATTTTGGATAGGTTTCGGTGGGGACTTGTGAGTCGATTTGGATAGGTCCTAGCAGAGGACTTGTGAGCTAAGTTTGATAGTTCTATCAGAGAACTTGAGGACAGAGGTGCACTGGTTCTTTGAGAAGAACCTGAGGACAAATTTGGCAAGTCTTTGAGAAGGCTTGTGTGTAGAGGATTGATTTGTTCAAGCTTATGTGTTGGACATATCTGACAGACAGAGGAAGACTTGTACTAGACCAACTAATTATGTTTGGTACAGGTTGCTGAGCTACTGTGGACATGATCATAGATGGCAGAGGTCTCTTAGGCTAAGCATTGAGGATAGGAGGTCTTCGATGGAAAGGAGTTCCACGTGCTAGAAAGAGGTAGAGGCAGTTGATCTTCTGAGGGATCATTTCCAGAGTAGAGGGGAAGGTATTTCCTTTGAGCAGAGGCTCATAAATTCTTATTAGGGGAAGGTATTTCCTTTGAGCAGAGGCTCATAAATTTTGATTAGGGGAAGGTATCTCCTTTGGGCCGAGGCTCATAAATATTGTAATTGGGAAGGATTCCCAAAGAACTTTGAGATAAATTTTAGAGAAAAGTTTTGTGGACGTAGCCCAGCCATTTTGGGTGAACCACATTAAAATTGGTGTCACTTTGTGGATGATATTGTGCATTGCTTTGATATTGCTTTGGGTATATTGCTTTACTATTTTGAGGTATAAAGGAAAAAGTAAAAAGAGGTCTTATACTGTTCATCCCCCCTCTCAGTATAAGCTTGTGTTATTCAATTGGTATCAGAGCGGGTGCCTTCGAAAATTTTAACAGCTTGAAGGAAAAGCTAGTAAAGAACACAATGGATCATTCAAGTGGCAATGCAACACCTATTCTTGATGGGTCGGATTTTGGTCTTTGGAGTGCAAGGATGAAGGTTCATCTAATGGCACTTGGGAATGAGGTTTGGTAAGTGATTGAAGATGAGTACACTATTCCTAAACATGGTCCTAATACTAAAGAAGAAAGGCTCCTACATCACAACAATTCAAAAGCAATGAATGCAATCTTGAAAGGTTTACAGAAAGCAGATCTCACCAAAGTGATTCACTACAAGATAGCTTGTGAAATGTGGAAACAGTTGAAGGTGGTTCATACAGGTGATACAAATGTCAGAAAGGCCAAGTTGAGACACTTCAAAGGTATGTTTGAACAAATCAAGATGAATGATGATGAAAATATTAGTGACTACATGCTTCGTATGGATGAGGTTGTTAACTCCATGAAAGACTTAGGTCTTGAGCTTGCTGAAAATGATGTTTGTGATAAGATTTTAAGATCTCTTCCTAATAGATTTAGTGAAAATATTTTTGCTATTGAGGAAGCTAAAGATTTGGATAAGTTGAAAAAGGATGAGCTCCATAGTATACTTGTAGCATTTGAGTTGAGAACTCAAGTGAAGGTTGATGTCAAGAAAGAGGCAACTTTCAAGGCTACTAAGAAATCCAAGGGTAAACAACTTCAAGATAGTGATGAGTCTTCTAGTGATGAAGAGGCATATTACAGAAAGAAAGGCAAGTTATCTAGAAAGCACAAAAGTATGAAAAATATAAGATGTTTCAATTGTGGAAAATTTGGTCATTATGCTCATGATCGTAATGTTCCCAAGAATGAAAGTGATGAAGATAAACAAGATTCTGAAAAGCATAAGCATCACAGGAAGAACAAAGATGAGCACAACAATCAAGGAAAGAGGTATTCTCACAAGCACAAGAAGAGTTTCTACCTAGACAAAGCAAGTAAGTGTTCTAGTAGTGATAGTGAAAGTTCTTCAAGTGATGATGAAAATGAGATGTTGTTCATATCGAGAAAAAGAGGAAGAACCGAAACATAGATTCATTATCATGAAATGTCTTAGATGTGGAAACTTTGGTCACCTTGAGGATGATTGCACAAATAATAATTTGGTTTCTAGTATGTATGAGGATGCTTCAAAAAACTATAAGGAAGATGCATGTATGGTTTTTGAAAAGGGTAGGACCTCTAGTGATAAGAAATCTGAAAAAGGCTTTGATGATTCAAAAAGTAAACAAATAGAGGAAGATATAGAGGAAGGTGAAGTAGATCTTGAAGGTGAACTTATTAGTGCTCTTAGTGCTTTGAAAAAGGAAAGAAAGAAGAATGCTAGACTCAAGGATAAGTTAGATGAATGTTGTATGGAGAGAGATGATCTTATAGAAAGTCTTGACTTCTCTATATATAAGACACAAGAACTCAAGGATGAGTTAGAGTCTAAGGTTCTTGAGTATAGTGAGTTAGAACAGAAAATGGCTTCTTTGAAAGAGGAAACTAAATAATACAAAGATAAGCTTTACAGGTTTCAAGATAGCTCCAAAAAGGTTAAGTCACTCATCAAAGGTCAAAGAAAGACAACAGATAAAACAGGCCTTGGTTTTGTTAAGCCACACAAAGAACAAGTTGGAGAGTCTAGTAAGAGACTCCAAAAGGAAGAGAGTTCTGATGAGGAAAGTATTTCAGAAAAGGAGTCCTTGAATGATAGATGCACAAAAATAGAAAATAGAATTCAGAATGAGAAGAAGAATTTTTCAAAACCAAAGAGGTCAAATAAAGGAAAGTTTCAAGGCAGATGTTTTGCTTGTCACAGGTTTGGTCACATGGCTTCACATTGCATGGCTCAAGTGAAGAAGGTAAATGACAATTTCAGAAGTGCTAGTTTCTTTCAAGGGTATTGCTACTCTTGTCAATAGTTTGGGCACAAGGCAGTTTATTGCAAGGAAAATAACAAGAATAGGTTTGATCAGAACAGGTTTGATCAGAACAGGTTTGGTCAAAATAGGTTTGGTCAGAACAGGTTTGTTCAAGACAGGTTTGGTCAAAACTAGTGGATTCAAAGATCAGGTTTACCTCAGAGAAACAACATCGTTAAGTGTTTCAAGTGCAACAATGAAGGTCACATAATCAAACAATGTAGAGCTAAAATTCTAGAATACAAGAATAGGAACAGTGGCATGATCAGGTCCAAGGATCAAGGCATGGACAAGAACGAGGATGAGAACAAGAACAAGAACAGGTGACAAGAATAGGAATATGGACAAAGAGTTCAAGAGAATGCCCGACAAGGAAGTTATAGACGCTGATGATGATCAGTGCCTAGTGGGAGTTTTACTCCCACCCCAAAATTAATCACCTCATCAGGAGGTGGGGGAGGGACTCAGCTAAGAGGTTCATTCTTAGTCTCGAGTCCCAAAGGTGACCCTTTGCCATTGATGACAAAGGGGGAGAGATATGAGTAAGGGGGAGAGCTTCAAAGTGAAGGGGAGAGCTTCAAGTCAGGGGGAGAAAAACTTCAAAGGAAGATTCTCAGTTGTTAGCACGCTTGGTTTTAGTTTTGGCTCTTGAGAAGTGTTTTCAGTAAAGGATTGCCATCAATGACAAAGGGGGAGATTGTTGGCAATTTTGGGTACTTCGGGTACATTGCCTTTGCTCAAAAGTTGTCATTGATGTCAAGAAGCTCTTGAAGGAATTTGATTTGATGTCAAATAATTTGTTTTGATGAAGGTTACGACATGACAGTTTCAAAGGTCTTTTGTAAACCCCAAGTTGGCAGGTTTAAAGGTTATAGGTGGATGCATTAGTTTAATGCATTTGGGTCCAGGAGGAAGTATTTATTTAAATAATTAAAAACCTTGTTAAGGTTCCCTTTAATTATTTTTAAATTATTGTTTGCAATGGGTTCTCCTAACCCATGGCGCTATGTTTTAAGATTGTGGGCGCTAGCCAAGACCTCCGTCGATGTGTTAAACTCCTCGTCGACGTCAAGAGCTTATGGTAAAAATGCATATAAATCTCCCTCGATGAAAATAAAAAATTATCCAATCTGCATTTTGAAAAGAGTTGCTCGCTGTGAATTCGTGATCCGCTGTTCGAATTTATTCTTCGATTGTGTCTTTGCCATTTTTGTGAATCCGCTGGTCATTTTTTTTGTACTCGTCGTTTGTCGTAAATTTGCCATAAGGTTTTTGTCTTCGTGTTCGCGTCAGAAGAAATGGAGGCACTATTGTTTTATTTAATCCTTGGCACAGAAGGAACAAGGCTAACAGCGTGAGGTTTAAACCTCATCGGGCGCCTTTGGCACACAGGTAGCGGCTAGGCTGTTGGTGCGCTACCCGAACAGGAGGTTCCGCGTTTGAATAACTCGAAAGGGTTTTTCATCGTGAAGTGGACGTAGCGGGTGGTTTTAGAATTCGTGCGCAATTTCTCCATAGCGCTATTTTTCATGTTGGCCAAGGTATTTTCGAAATTAATTTTTGCTAAGTGTATTTTGCGGATGGAGGAAGTTTATTAGAGGGAAAAATAGCTTAGGAGTTATAAGAAGTTTAAAGCTTGTTTTATTTTGATAAAAGATTCTTTTGAAGGTGTTGTTTGAAATATCTTATTGCATTCTTATGAGAGAACTTGAGGACAGAGGTGCACTGGTTCTTTGAGAAGAACCCAAGGATAGATTTGGCAAGTCTTTGAGAAGGCTTGTGTGTAGAGGATTGATTTGTTCAAGCTTAAGCGTTGGACAGATCTAACAGACAGAGGAAGACTTGTACTAGACTGACTGACTATGTTTGGTACAAGTTGCTTGAGCTACCGTGGGACGTGATCATAGAAGGCAGAGGTCTTTTAGGCTAAGCATTAAGGACAGAAGGTCTTCGATGGAAAGGAGTTCCACGTGTCGGCAAGAGGTAGAGGCGATTGATCTTCCGAGGGATTATTTCCGAGCAAGGGGAAGGTATCTCCTTTGAGCAGAGGCTCATAAATTTTGATTAGGGGAAGGTATCTCCTTTGGGATGAGGCTCATAAATATTGTAATTGGGAAGGATTCCCAAAGAACTTTGAGATAACTTTTAGAGAAAAGTTTTGTGGACGTAGCCCAACCATTTTGGGTGAACCACGTTAAAATTGGTGTCACTTTGTGGATGATATTGTGCATTGCTTTGATATTGCTTTGGGTATATTGCTTTACTATTTTGAGGTATAAAGGAAAAAGTAAAAAGAGGTCTTATACTGTTCACCCCTCCCCTCTTAGTATAAGCTTGTGTTCTTTAGAAGTTATATTTTATGATTCTATTTTTTGCAAAATTGTAAAGATAAAGGGGAATATTTCAAAGTAAGAAAGGTGCATTATCGATTGTAATCGACACCTTTTCTTAAAAATTTACTATACTAGGGGCATTTTCGGTTGCATCCGACACCTAGAGTGAATAATTTGGGTTGCTCTCTTGTTTTGATTATTGCACTAACAATCATATTTTTTGTGTGCAATTAAACAATCAGACAAAACATTGAAGAAGCATTTCACAAAACCCAAACTTCACTCAAAATCATGCTAAAACCTTTCATAGGTTAAAAAAAAGTCAAATTTTTTTTGCTCCCCATAAAAGGTCAAAATCCAAACACCTTGATTAACTCTCTTTGTTTGGCTTAATTTGCTCAAACTTTCCATCCTTCTTGAAGGGTGTTAAGGCAGGTGCCATTAAATATCTTAGAGAGAACAATCATAAGTATTTCAAAACCTACCCCTTTAATTTGCTCTATTTTGTTTGGCTTAATTTCCTCAAACTTTTCATCCCTTGTTAAGGATGTTAATGCAGGTGCCATTAAATATCTTAAAGAGAAAATTAAAATTCTTTCATATACTCTTTTGAGGGTATACTGCAAAGATAAAGTCATCTTAGTCATATCAATTTGAAACCTAAACCATGGCCATGATCAATAAGTATCTCACTAAGAGCCAACTACTCAAAGGTTCAAATTATTCAGCCTGGAAAACTAAGATGAAAGCCATTTTAACTGTAGAGGAGATGTGGGGAATAGTGGATGGCACTGATTCTAGACCCATATCAGCAGGAGCAGATTAGACAACATATGATAAAAATGATAAAAGACTTTCCTTATTGATCTTACTAGCTATTATTGATGACATACAACCTCATATAAGTGAATCTAAAAATGGTAAAGAGGTATGGAATGCCCTAGCAACCATTTTTGAAGGAAAGAATCAATCGATAATTCTTAACCTTCAAATACAGCTTCATACTCTTCATATGAAATCTGGAGAGGCAGTAGAGCTATTCCTCTATAGAGTCGCATATATAAAAACAAAACTGCAAGCCTTAGGAGAAAAGTGGAAGACAATGTCCTGACCTCAATCATTTTAAGGGCTCTTCTAGACTCCTATAGAATGTTGATCACTTCACTACAAGTCTCTGGGAGGACAGTGAATTTTGTAGAGTTGGTAAATTTACTTCAAACTGAATAAGCTAATCAACTCCAAAGAGATGAGGCATCCAACAATGCACTTTTATCAAACAAGCAAAGTGGAAAGAAAAAATGGAATCAACAGAAAGGATCTTCTTCTAACAAAGATAAGGGTAAAGGCAAAGATATTAAGAAGAAGAAACAATATTGTATAATTTGTGATAAAGACACTCATGAAACCAAAATATGTTGGTTTAAGAACAAACCGCCCAATGAACAAGGTCAAAATAAGGGCAAAGGTAAACCAAAGAACAAGAATAAACAATAAGGACACATTGCCACTGAAGATTCTAGTTTAGAATCTGAATGAGCACACAAAGTGCTCATAACACATACAAAATCCTCTGACAAGGATACTGTTTGGTACATAGATTCAGGTGCTAGTAAACATATGACTGGCGATAAGTCATGGTTTGAGATATTTGAGGCTCGAGAAAGTAGACCGATAACCATTGATGATGATCAGACCTATCCAGTTTAGGGAGAAGGAAGTGTTTTTGTCTCCCTTATAGATGGAGAATGTAAAATTCAAAAAGTTCTTTATGTACCAGGATTGAAAAATAATCTCTTGTTAGTTCCACAAATCTTGGAAAATAACATGAATGTCAATTTCAAAGTGGACAAAGAAAAGAAACATTGCTTTATCACTCAGAAAGGAAAACAAATAGCAAAAGGTTCATACAAGCATGGTTTGTTTATCTTAGATGCAATTACCTCTACACATACTACAATGGCAGTAACCACAAAAGAGACTACTTCTCTATGGCATAAGAGATTTGGGCATCTAAGCTCAGGGTATTTACTAGAACTCAGTAAATATAAAATGGTGAAAGGAATGCCTACTCTTTCATCTACTTTGCCAATGTGCTCAGATTGCTTGTTAGGAAAGTAACATAGAGTACCTTTTTAACCTAGCTCTTTTTGAGCTAAAGTACCTTTGGAGTTAGTTCACATAGATTTGTGTGGTCCAATGTCTACTAGTTGTGGAGGAAAAAGGTATTTTCAATTTTTTGTAGATGATCACTCACAAAAAATGTAGGTCTTCTTCTTGCAATTGAAGTCTGAAGCATTTGAATATTTTTAGTAGTTCAAGAAGCTTGTTGAGAAAGAATCAGGATGTTTCATAAAGACCATCCATTTATATTGAGGGGGGAATACACATCAAAAGAATTTTCCTCATTTTTTTAGAAACATGGGATAAAAAGACAGTTAACTTAGTCAAATGGAATTTTTGAGAGAATAAATCGTTCCATTATGGAAATGGTTCTATGTATGCTTAAGGGATCTAATGTTGAGAACATTTATTGGGCTAAAGCTATAAAAACTATAGTATATATTCTATATAGGGTACCCACAAGGGCTCTTGAAGGTATAACTCCTCAGGAAGCATGGAGTGGAAGGAAACCCTCCATATCTCATCTACGAGTATTTGGGTGTAAGGATTTTATGCACATACCTAAGGAGAAAAGAAAGAAGTTAGATGAAAAGACCCTATAGTGTGTTTTTCTTGGATATGATGAATTATTAAAAGGATATCGGTTGATAGATCCATTCACCAAGAAAATACATGTTAGTAGATATGTAGTGTTTGATGAAGCTTTCACATCTAACACTACATCAGTATACTTGGAATATGAGGAGCAATAGCCACATACTTCTCCACAATAGAAAAAGCCTCCTAAATGGTATACAAGTACTATGAGAGATTCCAAACTCAGTTCACCACCATAGCTCACTCTCAATCATCCTAAGAAACGAAGCATGTCTATACAGAGAAAGGTAGAAGCATCTACTTCAGTTGATGATATTTGTGCAGATTTTCAAGAGCTTTATGTTGATAGAGATTTAGAAAGTGGAGATGATATGGAAATTGATGAGGAGAGGGTTTACATGTATTCATATGATGAAAATGAACCTTCTATAGTTGATGAAGCCCTTAGACAACCTCAGTGGAAGGCAACTATGGATGCTAAACATAACTCCCTCATGAAGAATAAAACATGGAAGCTGGTAGATTTACCTAAAGGAAAGAAGCCCATAGGCTACAAATGGGTTTACAAAGTTAAATATAAGGCTGATGGTACCATAGAAAAGTATAAAACCCATCTTGTAGTGAAGGGCTATGCTCAAAAGGAAGGCCTTGATTATGAGGAAACCTTTGCACCCACGGCAAGGATGACCACCATTCGAGTTCTTTGTGCTATGGAAGCACAATTCGGATGGAAATTACATCCAATAGATGTAAAAAGTACCTTTCTGAATGGTGACTTAAAATAAGAGGTATACATGACTCAACCTCCAGGATTTGCTGAGGAAGGCCATGAGCAACAAGTTTGCAATTTGGTCAAATCATTATATAAGCTCAAATAAGCCCCAAGAGCATGGTACATTAAAATGGATAATCACCTACTATAGCATGGATTCAAGAGAAGTCCATCTGATGCAAATATCTATATCAAGAACACAGGTTCTGAAATAGTGATTCTTGTATTATATGTAGATGATCTAATCATCACTGGCAATTCAGAGAAATTGATCAACACCATGAAATATGACTTGAGAGAGTCATTTTATATGATAGATCTAGGAATTCTCCACTACTGTCTTGGTCTTGAGATAGAACATAAAAAGAATCATCTTAAGGTGACTCAAAAAAGGTATGCCAAGCCTTTAGAAGAAAAATATCGTATGACTGATTGCAAGCCCAAGGCAACACTGATGGAATCAGAGCTTCAGTTATCATGGTATGATGACTCACCATAGGTAGATGGCACGCTATATAGATAGATTATTGGAAGTCTTATCTATCTGGCCAATACTAGACCAGACATTACTTATGCTGTAAACTATCTTTCTTGGTTCATGCAGGAACCAAATGCCTCTCACTGGAAAGAAACTAAGCATGTTACTCACTACATTCAGTATAGAATATGGTCTAGAGTATAAGAAGAATAAATCATTCTTCTTACAAAGTTATACTGACTTTGACTATGCTGGATTCCTAGATGATAGAAAATCAACTTCAAGATATGTATTTCATCTTGGATTTGGTCTTGTCTCATGGTATAGTAAAAAGTAATAGGTGGTTAATTTATCTTCAATGGAGGTAGAGTATCGTGCTGCACGTGGAGCTATGTGTGAAGTGATATGGCTAAGTCGTATCTTGGCTACCATGGGACTACCAAATAAAATTCCTATTCACATGTTTTATGATAACTCAGGTGTTTTAAACTTGGTCAAGAATCCAGTCCATCATGAACGCACAAAGCATATTGACACGGATTGTGATTTCATTTGTGATGAAGTTTCTAAACACAGGATCAAGCTCCAATACATTCCCACTGATGAACAGGTTGCTGACATCTTCACAAAGGCACTTGGATGTGTCAAATTTGAACTGTTTCAAAGTAGACTTTATATATCAAAGTAATGTAATAAAGGGGGATGTTAGGGTAAAATAGGTAGTATATTGCATTATACTACATAGGGTATTACATTTATTTTCTACCATAGGAGATATTTACTATTCTATGAATTACCTCCTAGTTAACTAAGGTTAATAACTAAATATCTTATGATATTTAGTTATGATATTTAGTTAGGTTAGAATAAATATATTATTAAAAATCGTTAGCACTTCTAATGCTAAGTGGTTAATAATCCTATTTTGTAACCTACTGTTGGCATTTTTGCCACATTGATCCCCATTTGTTGAAGTACTAATGCTTAAGTTGTTGAAAATCTAACTTTTGTATAGGCTTGGATGCGGTTTTGATGAAAAAAGGAGCAAAAAGACTAAGTCCAAAAACCGTCGCGATTTCGCGACATGTCACGGAATCACGGTCAACGCATGCAGCTAAGAAGAACCGTCGCGATATCGCGACGTGTTCTATTTTCATGGCTTGAAAAGAGCAAAGGAGGGAGAGCGACAAATTGTCACGAAATCACGACGAAAAACTCAGCTGAAGACTTAAACTCGAAAGTTGCAGCGCGTCGCTGCATGTTTCATCTTCATGACGCAGGCAGCTTCAACGGCCAAAGTACTGAAAAATTGCAGCGATTCGCTGACGTCTCAAAATAGCGGACGTTGGTTGAGAAAAGAGTTTAAGTGCAAAATGTGCAGCGATGCGCTGCATGTCTCAAGGTCACGGGGCTTTTGTGAAAGAGAAGCAAAGGAATAAAGTTGCAGCGATTCGCTGCACGTTCATTGAGAAAGGAGTCTAAGTTGAAAGGTTGCAGCGATGCGCTGCACTCTTAGAAAGTTATACACGGTGCACAAGCTAAAAGACGTCTCATTTTCGTGATGCCAAGGGTTTCAAAGGAGTTAAGCGCTAGAACGGGTAGCGATTCGCTACCGTTATGAAATGAAGCCAAACAAAGCACAACGTGTAGCGATATCGCTACCGTTCCAAAATCGTGGGTCTTTGATGACAAAAGGTTTAAGTGCTAAAATTACAGCGATGCGCTGCACGTTTTTGAAAGGGTCTTGCAAGGCAAAGGATGTAGCATTTTCGCGACTCAAAGTGGCAGTCAGTACGGAAAGATGAAGACGTAGCGAAATCGCTACTTGTCTCAGAATCGTGGCCATTTTGGTCCAAAAAGCAAAAACATGAAAGTTGTAGCGATTCGCTGCACTTTTGATGATAAGGCGTACGACGCTAAAAGATGTCGTGATTTTGCGACTCGTCGCATTTTCGCGACCTGTGACAGTTTCCCGCCCAAACGCAGTGTGAACGGCCCTATAAGGTTTTTTCAATTTTCGAGGATTAAATGCTTGCCTGAATTTAATGTTTTGCGGATTTCCAAGGTAGTCAAGGTCGAAGAAGCGCCCAGGCCACCAAAATTGAAGATTTTATTTGTTCGAAGCTGCTATTCGTGGATTGTTCTAACGGTTTCATGCACATGTTCAAAAACAAATTTAATGAAGGTGACCGCTAATGTCAAATTGCATTCAATTTTGGATTCCTCAAGGCTGCAATTAAGGGGATCGTGTTCCTAGTTTCCATCGCACAATTGTAGATCTCAAGAAAGTCGGTGACAAATATTAAATGCTGCAAAGAGGACGGCCCTCTATAAAAACCAATGTAAATCTCATTTGCAAGGGTTGGGAGTTTTCTGCTAGAAACTGGAAGTTCATTTGCAGGAATAAAAGAGTTGGCTTCTAATTTTTCAAGCGTTTGTATGGGTGATTTTCCTTTCTGTTATTTCTGCATTTCTAATAGCATTTATATTTCTTAATGGCTGTTCCATTTAAATTCTGCATAATTGGATTTAAATACTGCTGTTAAGGTATGATTCCTGGAGTGTAGTTTTGGAGGGATTTTCTGCATATATCGTGCGAGAGTTAAGTTAACGCTTTCTGTTACTTGTTGTTGTTGTCCTTCAAGTTTTTTGCTGTTGTTCTCCTGATCTTATCACTTCGGCTACGGCCATATTTCCCGTTTCTTTCCGCATTTTTAAATTTCTTTTCAGCAACCCTTATCTTCAAATACAATTTAGAGTAGTAAAGGGAACCAGCACACTCTGGAGATTGGTCTGGGAGCCATCTCTTGCTTCCAGCCTTTCAATGTTGGCCGGGTCTAGGGCGCACTTGTAAAATCCTTTCCTGTGGCAGATTCATGACCAACACCTACTTAAGCTTCTAAGTTGAATGCAATTCCTAATGTTCGATTGATCATCATTTGCTTAAAATTTTTATGCATTATTGCTTCACATCCTTAATTTGTTGATATGATAGCATAGACATGGAATTCTTTAGGAAACAACATGTTGTATACACTTCCAAAACAAATTGAACCAATGACATATAGATTAAAAAGTGGAACAAGAACACTTTTGAGAAGAAATAACTAAAAGAGAAACTTTCAAAATTTTAAAACATTGAGCACAATAATCCAAGCTCATCGAAAAGGGATTTTCTTAGTGAATATTATAATAGTTTAAGGGAAATTTTGGAGATTAATCAAGACAAACATGGTTAAAATGAGTTAAAACACATTTTTTTTCTTAGGATGGCAATAGTACAAATATCAACATCCAAAATTAGTGTAATTAATTTAGTAGAAGGTTTTGTAGAGAAGACCATAGATAAATAAGAAAGGTGGTATGGTTTTTTTTACCTGAATATTCTAGGATAAAAGAGGATTAAAGTTCTTAACGATAAAGTACTACAAGAATTACCTTTAGTTATAATAGATGAAGACAATAGTAAACTTATGGAGCGTTTACACTTGAAGAAGTTTATTTAGCTCTTTTCTCTTTTGATAAAGATAAATCCCCAAGTTTAGATGGAGTATTTATAGCATTATATCAACATAACTGGGAAATAGTAAAGGATTATTTATTAGTTGTAGTGGAACAATCTAGGGTAAAACAATAAATACCTTATAAAATAAATGCAACATATCTTAACTTGATTAAAAAAATAAGGATGTAGAATTAGTTGATTCATTTAGTCCCATACTCCTACGCAATATGGCATATAAGATATTCTCCAAAGTGATGGAAAATTGATTAAGACCACTATTAGACAAATGTATTTCAGAAGAGCAAGGAGGATTTGTGAATGGGAGACATGTTATGAATAGGATCATAGTAGCTAATTAAGTAATGCATTTAGTAGCTTCTAGAAAAGAGAGCAATGGTCTCAAAACTTGATATCAGTAAAGGCTATGATATGGCTAGATGGGATTTATTTTTGTGGTATTGGAAAAGTTTGAATTTAGGAATAAATGGGGCAGATGGATTAAAGCTTATGTCTCTACAATATCATATTTAGTGTTGGTCAATGGGCTAGTAATAGATTAATTTAAAGCCAAGAGGGGTCTTAGACAGAGAGATCCTCTATCCCTATATTTGGTAAAAGTATTGGTAAGGAACTTCAAGAAGGCATACAAAGATGGGATAATAAGAAAACTTAAGAAGAAAACTTAAGACTAGTAATAACATTGAAAACATCACCCATAAACATTTTGTAGATGATACAACCCTTTTTGGGAGGGCAAGAAAAATTGAGGCTAGAGCTTTGGATAACTTATTAAAAGAATATGAAAAAGAATATGTGCAAAAAATTAATAGGACAAAATCCAAAATTTACTTTCTAAACACTTGAGCTAGAATCAAATCAAGGATATGTAGGTTAGTTCAAAAGGCGAAAAATTTGCTAGCAACATATCTAGGGTGCCCTTATTTGAGGGGAGAATGAGGATAGAATTGAGGAATATAGTTATAAGTAAATTTAAGAATAAACTACCAACATTTTAAAGTAGATGGTTATTATTATTTTTATTAATTTAAGTAGTATTTACAAAGCGAGTTTTGAAAGGAACCCAAAATCTTATTACATTCAGGGAAAAACCATCATACATAGGGGAAACATTTTAAAAAAGGTACTACCCTTGGAACAAAACCCTCAAATACCCAGAGGGAAAACCACTAAAATAGAGGAACAAATTAAAAACAATAAATAAAAAATTGCCAACATAAACCTGATTTTCTTCAGATAAAATTAAACCCCAAAAACTAGTTGTAATAGTTTCAAAATTCTTGCCTGAATACTAACTCAAAATAGCTTCATCAAAAAAATGAACCCAGCCTGCACACCATCGCTCTAGAGGGAGGGTCCCACTTCTGTTAATTTTTTCCATCATCCTTTTTCCTTGTAACATAACGAGACATATTGGAGGCCTCCTCCAGGTATTTGATAGAAGTGCCGATGGTGGAAGCCACTAGCTCCAACAACATATGGGAGCAATGATCCTCCTTGTCACTCATAGAATCAGATATGATGTGAGTGGAGGAAGAGGATGGCTCCACTTTTGGTCTTTTAAGCCTGGATAAGGATCTAGTTGCCAAGGGAGTATTGGACACCACTGCACATTTATTTTGCTTGCTTTGCCTAGCACTCTTGAGAGGGGAGGCCTTGGAGTGGTCTCCAGATGGACCAAGGTCGATAGGGGAATCAATAGGATGACTGTGCAATGGGGGAACTTCGTTAGGGGGACTAGCAGACATAAGCTTGACGTTGTGGATAGGGGATCTATTGGCTAAATCATGTTTGAAGATAATTGCTGAGTCCTTGGTGCAACGGATTCTTGTTCATATTTTGGCATTTTTCAATGGTTAGGGAAAGGGAGTACAAAAGGTAATTAGGGAAACAAAATGACTTGCCATCCCAGAGGTGGTTGATGAAGGCTAGGTGGAAGCTATGCAAAGGCTTCTCCAGGTTGTCACACATCACATACTGCATTATGGGAACAATGGCAATGTTCCAGGGAGCCAGGAGGGAAGAAACATGAAATGTGGATTTGTCCCAACCCAAACTCCTACCTTTATCTAGGAATTGATCCGTCTCCTCTTCCCAGTTGTGCTTATCATAGTGGATGAAGTGCCCTATTAGCAGGAAGCCAATAATCTCAACAAGTATTTTGATTGTCATCTTGAAGTGAACTCCCTGGATGGTGACCTCACCCTAGACCAAAGAGGAGATGAAATATTTGGTGATATGGTCTATAGCTCCAGAGAATTTTAGCAAGAAGGGAGTGAAACCCTTAGCATCCATAAAGATCTTAGTTGTCGGGTCAAGGTTCAATTGCGCTAATTCAATGAAGGCCATGCTAGCAGTAAGGGTGCAGGTATGGAAATAGGGAGGCAGGAGGTGGAGGGAGTCAAAGTGGAGGAATAACAAAGCCAAGGTAGGGGATACAAATGAGGGATCATGAGAAGTAGGACTAAAGTCGAGGCTGGTTAAAAAGGAATGAGTCGAGTGGAGGAAGGTGAAAGCAAAAAAATTGGATTGGATGACACTGCAGTGGGATAAGGCATGGGACATCCCTTAAAGGTGATTGGAGGGGAGTAAAAAATAATTCCAAACCATGGCAAGATCGACCTTGATCGACTTAATATTTAGAAAATTGAAACTCATGCATGGACCCTAGGAAGATTCCAAAAAAAAATCTGCAAGGGAAAACGTGGGGTGTTGGGAAAAACAATGGATAGCTTGGGAAAGTAGCACAAGCTGGAGAAACTCACCATGATTATTGGGGTGGGAGTGGAAATGATTTCCTATCTTCTTACCATTCACCATGTGGGTGAAAATATGCCAAGCACTGATAACTTCGAGTACGACAACTCTAAAGGTCCGTGTGTTTTGGGTTTTGAGATCTGGGCATCACCATAAAACAATTGAGTGGGGGGTGTGTTGTTTTCCCTATGTTTTACCACCCAAAATATTGACCCTAATGACATACCTGTTCCACTCATGTCACTTACGCATGCTCTGGGGAAAAGGTCTAGAGAAATCACCAATGGTGAGGAAAGGACCTGTGATTAGCTTTGATTCAAAATTTGAATCATTGGGATTTACCATTTTGAAAATTATCCCTTTCATGACTACTGCATTGGTGATTTCTTAGGAAAAGCTATCTCTCCAAATTATGAGGACAGTTGAAGATGCTACCAAGTTTGCCATGAGATCGACTAGCTAATTAGCCTCCCTGAAGTTATGGCGGATGGTTGTCTGCGAGTGACTTCAAAAGATATTCCTATATTCTTGGATGGTATTTAAGAATTTCCAGGAAGGAGTCTTTTCATTCATCATATAGTTGATAATATTTAGAGAATAACCCTCGATGATAGTCTTTCTAGGGTCCTCTTGAAGTAAGACAAACCTCCTCCATAGAGCCATGGCCTATGCAAAATTTTTAGTTTGAGGTCCGAGGAACTCTGCAAACACAAGGATCAGGTGTTAGTCTCACAATGACACTGAGGGGAGGGGTGAATCAGTGTAGATATTTTAAACTTAAATCTTCAACTCTTAAAGCCGAAACAAAGAAAACTTAAAACCAAATAAAGCATGTATAACAAGAGAACATCACACAACACAAGATGTACCGAGGTTCACCTATTTGGCTACTCCTCAAAAATGACTATTTGGACTGCCATCCAAATCTAGCCTTTGCAAAGCACAAATTTACAATCAATTTACCAGCACCCACTAGAAGGAGCACCAACCCCTAATTTATCTACACCAATAGAAAGGAGCACCAACCCATGATTTATCTGCACCAACAGAAAGGAGCACCAACCCCTGATTTACCAGCACCAACTGGAAGGAGCACCAATCCCTAATTTATCTGCACCAATAGAAAGGAGCACCAACCCCTAATTTACCAGCACCTACTGGAAGGAGCACAACCCCTAAAGCCAAGCACCAACTTGGACTTCCATTTGAAACTAGAAGATTGACATAGAAATGCCTTCACTTTTACAAGACCTTGAATGGTCTATTGCTTACCCAACATCTACCACAATTCACAAAACACACACCCTTCTCACTCACCTCTCGTACTCCCAAAATCCTCTAAGCAATACTCCTTTTATAACAATCCTTTCTCTTTGTAACTCTAGTTGTAACTCCTTTCATATTCTCATACGCCACTTGTCAATTGTAACACCTTTCATATTCTCATCTGCCACTTGTCAATTGTAACTCCTTCTTTATGTAACTCCTTTTGTATATATATTAAGAAGGCATTTCGTCAAACACATCACATGCAAAGAATTGACACCATATTCTCCTACCATGACTGTTCGTTTTCTCCTTCATGACTGTTCATTTTCTCTTCCCTTGTGCATGCATTTGTTTTCTCCTTCGATGACTATTCATTTTCTCCTTCATGACTATTTGTTTTCTTTTTCCAAGACTGTTCATTTTCTCCACATGGACATGCATCTGCTTCTTTCCATAACTATTCATTTTCTCCACATGGGCATGCATCCGCTTCTTTCCATGACTGTTCATTTTCTCCGTCATGACTGTTCATTTTTGAGTCACGAAAATGTGACATGTCGCAATATCGTGACACTTTTGTTTCTCTGTCTGCCTGCCCTTTTTGAGTCATAAAAATGACATGTCGTGATATCATGACACTTTTGTTTCTTTGCCTGCCTATCCTTTTTTAGTCGTGAAAATGTGACATGTCACGATATCATGACACTTTTGTTTCTCTGACTGCCTGCCCTTTTTGAGTCACAAAAATGTGACATGTCACGATATCGCGACACTTTTTCCTTCTTGCTATTTCTCTTTGCATCGGACCGCAAAAATGCTACATGTGGAGATATCGCGACACTCTTTCCTTCTTGCTCTTTCTCTTTGCATTGGGACATGAAAATACAACATGTCGCGATATCGCGACACTTTTTCTCCTTGCTCTTTCTCTTTGCTTTGGCCCATGAAAATACATGTCGCGATATCACGACACTTTTTCTCCTTGCTCTTTCTCTTTGCTTTGGCCCATGAAAATACATGTCGCGATATCGTGACACTTTTTTCTCCTTGATCTTTCTCTTTCCTTTGGCCCACGAAAATACAACATGTCGCGATATCACGACACTTTTTTCTCCTTGCATTTTCTCTTCTCTTTGGACCATGAAAATGCAACATGTCGCGATATCACGACAATTTTTCTCCTTGCATTTTCTCTTCTCTTTGGACCGCAAAAATGCAACATGTCGTGATATCGCGACACTTTTTCTCCTTGCATTTTCTCTTCTCTTTTGGCTGTGAAAATGCAACATGTCGCGATATCGTGACACTTTTTCTCCTTGCATTTTCTCTTCTCTTTTTGGCCATGAAAATGCAACATGTCGTGATATCGTGACACTTTTTTCTCTTTGCTTTTTCGCTTCTCTTTCTTTGATCTTTAGCATATGGGCCACTTTGGTCTTCTTGGATAACCTGTAACAACTTCACCCAAACATCAAAAACATCCTCATAAGTATTTAACATCACTGTACATACTCTGAATAACCTCTGAGCTCTTGTCCACTACATCAACCAATCTATCTGACTGTGTTGACAACAATGACAATACTGTCGCTACACCTTGCTCAAAAATTTCCCCCTTTGGAATTGTTGGCAACACACGTGCAATTTCCTGTAACTCTTATGCAATTTCTTGTAACTCTTCTCCCCCTTTGACAACAATACCAAAGGGCTGCTATAAACTCCCCCTGAGTCCATGCATAACATTCTCAGGCAAAAATTATTACACTTAGAAAAAATCACAAACATGAGCAAAAAGATAAACAAATACACAAATGCTCCCCCAGAGAATGTGGTCCCAATAGCTAGTCAATTCTTGGGAAGCGTGACCACTCCCAATTTATTGTGAAAGTACTCAAAGACTTCCTTGGGAAACAATTTTTTGTAAATTTGCATGAACAAACTGTAACAACTTCACCCGAATATCAAAAACATCCTCATAAGAATTGAACATCACTATACATACTCCAAAAAACCTCTAAAAAACTGTCCACTACATCAACCTGTCCATCTGAGTGTGTTGACAACAATGACAATACTGTCGCTACACCTTGCTCAACAATCTCCCTCTTTGGAATTGTTGGCAACACACACACACAATTTCCTGTAACTCTTCTCCCATTTGACAACAAGACCAAAGGGTTGCTGCAACCTCCCCCTGAGTCCATGCACAACATTCTCAGGAAAAAATTATTACACTTAGCAAAAATCACAAACATGAGCAAAAAGATAAACAAATACACAAATGCTCCCCCTCAAAATGTGGCCCCAATAGCTAGTCAATTCTTGGGAAGTGTGACCACTCCCAATTTCTTGTGAAGGTTCTCAATGACTTCCTTGGACAATGGTTTGGTGAAGATATCCGCTACTTTCTCTGTTGTTGGAACAAAATCCAAGTTAACCTCATCTTTCACAACTTTCTCCTTCAAAAAGTGATACCGGATAGCAATATGTTTTGTGTGAGAATGCATAACCAGATTCTTTGAGATGTTAATGGCACTGGTGTTATCACACTTAACTGAAATTGGCTCACTAAAGTTAATACAAAGATCTTTCAGGGTTTGTTTCATCCATAATACCTGTGTATAACACGTTTTCATTGCAATATATTCTGCCTCTGCTGTGGATAAGGAGACTGACTCTTGTTTCTTACTATGCCATGCGACCAACCTGTCTCCAAGATAGAATGCACCTCCACTGGTACTCTTTCTATCATAAAGTCTTCTTGGATAAGCACTCTAATCTCTGATCATCATATTATAATTCTTGTTGTACCTTGCTTTTACTTATTTAGTATAGTTTGATCAACATGCAATTCTCAGCTGCGCAAAAGTTACTCCCAAATCAAAAGTGACCGACTCTCCAGGCAACCTACACATAATTTCTTCAGCATTTTGACTGCCACCTCCTTCGTGACTGATGATTTTGCCTCGCATTCGTTGTGCAGCTCAATGTATCTGGTTTCTAACGGCTGCCATGAATGTTTTCATCACCTACACAGGTATTGATAGTGGACCGTTACATCTAGCGTTGGAACCTCAATCTACATGTAGTCATCAACACTTAGTATTCTGATTCTTTCTAGGGCATATGTCAGGGCTACTCAATGTCTTAGGCAAACGTTCTTCATGCGATTCCAGGGATAATTTCTCCTCACTACGATCAAGGGATTCCTCGGGCAATATCTTGCATTTCTCAAATAATGCAAGACTTTCTTAGGTGCATGGGCATCTTGTCCTCCTTGGTGCTTCACCACCTGGGCACTATTCTCTCAACGTCTCTGCCTTGCATGTGCCACTTGGCACTCTTGACCAACTGGGTGCTAGTGCCACTGTTTGCTTTGACTCTGGCATCTCTTTGATAACGACTACTTCTTTAGAGAAAATTACTGCTCTCTTATTACCTCCATAAACAACTACATGAACTGAAATGCACTTTGACAACTATACGACAACTCCCCCTGACTACTTGCATTTCATCCTTAGATAACCAAACAAATACATAGGAGCATTAAAATAAAACTTTAAGATTGCTCCCCCTGAGGATGTGCTACCTGGAGTTGCTTAGTGCAATAGAGGAGTAGTATCCTTCAGTCCAAGGAGACACAATTTCCTCTCTTCTTTCTTTCTCCAAACTTCCTTGAACTTGGGCTTGAGTTTTTCAATTACATCCCTATTTTGAACCTTTTTGTGAACTTGAACATTTCTCTTGGATGGTTGTCTCTTGTACATCCTTGATGGATGATTATTTTCCTTTATTTTATGCACATGATTTATTCCCTGTCTGTGTTGTATTCTTTGTGTCTGATGAAATCTACTGTCTTGCCTTATATTAGATACAAAAGTGCTTGGACAAAACCTTGCTATGTGCCCATGACCATTACATTTAAAACATTGCATATGGTGTTCAATCAAAAAAGCAGATGTATTTCTACCATCATAACTCTTTGATCTATTATTCAATCCACAATAAATTTCCTTGTGACCATAATGGTTGCATCTAAAACAATAGCCATTAAAAGCATTATTATGAATAGAGTGAGAGTGATAGAACTTCTTTTGATGTGGTTGCTTTGCTGTAGATCTCCTTTGATATTTTCTTCCTTTTGAAGATTCATCTTCAAATTTTTTTTGCTTTGATCCTTCAACAATGGACTTCTTCTTCTCTACAGATTTAGAAGATGAAGGTTGTTCAACTTCATATCCAAGACCAAACTTAGTCATGGGGCTTCTTTGTTGCCTTATCATTTTATCTAGCAACTCTATGGTCTTCTCAAATTTGAGATTTGTATTGGCCTCTTCTAGTTGTTTCCTCAATAAACCAATCTCCTCTTCTTGTTTGCAGCAAAAACTCTCTTTCTCATTGATCTGTGACCTGAGAGTTTCTTCAAACCTTTTGGACTTTTCTACTTGCAGCTTTAGATCACCAATAACTTTGTTAGATTCCTCTTCACATTTGCTATATACATCGCCTTTATCATCTAGGTGTGACTTCAAGGCTTCTTCTATTTTCTTAGATTTATGAATTTGTAAGAAGAGATCTTCAATATTATCCCCATATTCTTCCAACTTCTTGGACAATATTTTGTTCTTTTTCCTTTCTATACCCAACTCTTCAAGTGCAGCAATCAACTCACCTTCTAGATCTACTTCAGCCTCAAGGTTTTCATCACATACTTCAGAATTCACTCCTATATTTTCTAGTTCAATTATGTCTTCCACAAGAACTGAAACTGACTGAGATGCCTTATTGGAGGAGGATCTATTCTTCTTACCCATTGCATACTAATACAAGATCAACCCTAGCTGATTTAGCCTGACAAGGGAAACTGGATCTGATACCAATTGTTAGTCTCACAATGACACTAAGGGGGGAGGTGAATCAGTGTAGCTCTTTTAAACTTAAATCTTCAACTCTTAAAGCCTAAACAAAGAAAACTTAAAACCAAATAAAGCAAGTATAACAAGAGAACATCACACAACACAAGATGTACCGAGGTCCACCGATTTGGCTACTCCTAAAAAATGACTGTTTGGACTCCCATCCAAATTCAGCCTTTGCAAAGCACAAATTTACAATCAATTTATCAGCACCCACTGGAAGGAGCACCAACCCCTGATTTATCTACACCAACAAAAAGGAGAACCAACCCCTGATTTATCTACATAAATAGAAAGGAGCACCAACCATTGATTTACCAGCACCAACTAGAAGGAGCACCATCCCCTGATTTATCTACACCAAAAGAAAGGAGCACCAACCCCTGATTTACCAACACCAATTGGAAGGAGCACCAACCCCTAAAGCCAAGCACCAACTTGGACTTCCATTTGAAACTAGAAGATTGACATAGAAATGCCTTCACTTTTACAAGACCTTGACTGGTCTATTGCTTACCCAACATCTACCACAATTCACAAAACACACACCCTTCTCGCTCACCTCTCGCGCTCCCAAAATCCTCCAAGCAATACTCCTTTTATAACAATCCTTTCTCTTTGTAACTCCAATTGTAACTCCTTTCATATTCTCATACACCACTTGTCAATTGTAACACCTTTCATATTCTCATTTGCCACTTGTCAATTGTAACTCCTTCTTTATGTGACTCCTTTTGTATATATATTAAGAAGGCATTTTTTCAAACACATCACATGCAAAGAATTGACACCATATTCTCCTACCATGACTGTTTGTTTCTCCTTCATGACTGTTCGTTTTCTCTTCCCTTGTGCATGCATTTGTTTTCTCCTTCGATGACTGTTCGTTTTATCCTTCATGACTGATCATTTTCTTTTTCCACGACTGTTCATTTTATCCACATGGACATGCATCCACTTCTTTCCATAACTGTTCATTTTCTCCACATGGCCATGCATCCGCTTCTTTCCATGACTATTCATTTTATCCTTCATGACTGTTCATTTTCTCAGTCATGACTATTCATTTTTGAGTAGCAAAAATGTGACATGTCGCGATATCGTGACACTTTTGTTTCTCTGCCTACCTGCCCTTTTTGAGTCGCAAAAATGTGACATGTCACGATATCGTGACACTTTTGTTTCTTTGCCTGCCTGTCCTTTTTGAGTCGCAAAAATGTGACATGTCACGATATCACGACACTTTTGTTTCTCTGACTGCCTAACCTTTTTGAGTCATGAAAATGCGACATGTCAAGATATTGCAACACTTTTTCCTTCTTGGTCTTTCTCTTTGCATCAGACCGTAAAAATGCTACATGTCACGATATCGTGACACTTTTTTCTTCTTGCTCTTTCTCTTTGCATCGGACCGCGAAAATACAACATGTCATTATATCGTGACACTTTTTCTCCTTGCTCTTTCTCTTTGCTTTGGCCCACAAAAATACAACATGTCACGATATCATGACAATTTTTCTCCTTGCTCTTTCTCTTTGCTTTGGCTCGCAAAAATACAACATGTCACGATATCATGACAGTTTTTTCTTCTTGCTCTTTCTCTTTCCTTTGGCCCGCAAAAATACATGTCACGATATCGCGACACTTTTTTCTCCTTGCATGTTCTCTTCTCTTTGGACCACGAAAATGCAACATGTCACGATATCATGACACTTTTTCTCCTTGCATTTTCTCTTCTCTTTGGACCACAAAAATGCAACATGTCACGATATCGCAACACTTTTTCTCCTTGCATTTTATCTTCTCTTTTGGCCGCGAAAATGCAACATGTCACGACACTTTTTCTCCTTGCATTTTCTCTTCTCTTTTTGGCCGCGAAAATGCAACATGTCGCGATATTGCGACACTTTTTTCTCTTTGTTTTTTTGCTTCTCTTTCTTTGATCTTTAGCATATGGGCCACTTCGGTCTTCTTGGATAACCTGTAACAACTTCACCCAAAAATAAAAAACATCCTCATAAGTATTTAACATCACTGTACATACTCTGAATAACCTCTGAGCTCTTGTCCACTGCATCAACCGATCTATCTGACTATGTTGACAACAATGACAATACTATCACTGCACCTTGCTCAACATCAGGTTGCCTTTATGGTCTCAGATGACCCCTACTACCCCAACAAGGTCAGGATTTCCTTTGGAAGTCCCATAAAATTTTAGCTTGATCCATCCTTCTAGTGGCAACATCCACTTGAGATTGGCTTTGGGATTGGGTCTTGGATGAGCTCTAGGATCCTCTTCAGGTATACCCATATATTTGAAAAGGGCACATTTGAGAGTCTGGGAAGGGGCCATGGATCAGGGGATTATCTGGATGTTTTTGATAGCATAGTCAATGGATTTAGAAGCCACAGCTAGGGGGTCCATGGGGGAGGATGAGAAGACCTTTTTATTGTGCTCTAGCCAAATTTACCAAATGAAGTTATGGAGGTAGAAGGACCAAATGGAATGAAGCTTGGGATTGCTAAATGGGTTTAGCCACTAGGAGAAAAGATCAATGATTGAATTGGGTTGGACCAAATGGATGTGGGAGGAATTGAGAAAATGATCGAGGGTTGCGAAGGAAAAGGTACATTTGGTAAAAATATGATTCATAGGTTCCCAGCTTGAAAGGCACAGGTAGCACTGGTTGGGGATCATGAATCCTCTTTTGGCCAGATTTTCAATCATGAGGATCTTATTTTGGATGGCAATCCAAGAAAAGAAACTAATTTTGGGGATGATATTCTTCCTCTAGATGAGATTGAAGGGGATGGTTGCAACCTGTGCCTTCTCTTGGAAGGAGTCGGTTGACTTTACAAAAAAGGACCCTTCATCAGTTCCTCTCCAGATGGGCCTATCTTCTGCCTCTCCCGTTGGAATGGTGACTGCATTGAGCAAGCTAGAGAGGGTAGCAACTTGATGGGGGAAGTTAGCCTCATAAATGGTTCTCCATTTGGGGCCTCTATTGTAAATGGTGAAATTTTTTGTAACATTCCTCCCCAGGTTGGCATCAGTGGATGGTTTAAGGACCACCAGCTCCCTATTTTCACTCAGAGGTTCCTCTTGAAGCCATTTGTCATGCCAAAAGTTGATGGTGTTCCCATTACCAAAAATCCACCCACTGCCTTTCTAAATGAGACTTATGGTCTGGGTAATGGACTTCTAGAATTCTAAACCATTTTGGGACCCCTAATCATTAAATAATTGGTGGTTTTGCATGTATTTCTTCCTTACTATCTCGACCCAATCTACACCGCTATTGGTGTAAATATTCCACGCATGCTTGGCTAGGAGAGTGAGATTCATTTGGTAGACTTTCCTAAGTTCAATGTCTCATTTGCTTTTGCTATGACAGACCAAGTATTAGGCCACAAAGAGAATTCTCTTCTTATCCTTACTCTTGGACCAGAGGAACCTTTTTTAAATTTGTTCTATCTTGGAACTCATAGAGGCTGGTATTTTGAAGATAGACATGAAGTATACCAGGATGCTTTGAAGACAGGCCAAAGTGAGGGTGGCTTTGGCTGCCTAGGAGAGGAGGTGACCTTTTGAAGAGGTCATTTTTTTTTAATTCTTTCAATGAAATTATTCCACATGGATCCAGTAGGATTACCAGAGAACAAGGGAAGCCCAAGGTAGGAAGTGGGGAGTGCCTCCAGGGAGCAACCAAGAATTCATGTAATTTTGATCTACCGAGAGTGGAGAGTGTTGATGAAATAAATCTTGATTTTGAGGAGGTTGATCTTCTAGCTTACAACATTATCATAAAGGCAGAGGATGTGTTTAATGACCTTGGCCTAGGCAACTAAGGCTGAAGTGGCCAAGATGGTATCATCAAAAAATTATTGGTGGGTGACTAGTTTAAGGCTAGAAGCAGTTTTTATCCCAAAAATGAACCCTCTCCTACCAGCACTTGCAATGGACCTCCCTAGAGCCTCGAACAGGATGATGAACAATATTGGGGACAAAGGATCTCCTTGTCTCAAACCTCTGGAGCTCAGGAAGAACCCAGAAGGGGATCCATTGACTAATATGGATAACCACATAGAGGATATGTATATTTTGATAAGATCAACCTAGGTTAGGTGGAAGCCAAATTTAAGGAGGAAATCAATGATAAAATCCTAGCTGAATCTATCAAAGGCTTTATTCATGTCTAGATTTAGAAGGAAAGCTAGTTTCTTGGCCAAAGTGGCAGAGTGCAGGGCCTCATGTATAGATATCACTCCATCTATTATGATCCTGCCTTTGACAGAGCTACCCTGACAAGGATCAATGATAAGGGGGATGATCCCCTTGAGATTTTTAGCTAAGGATTTGGTTAGGATTTTATAGAGAACATTGCAGAGGCTAATAGGTTAAAAGTAAGAGTTTTGTAGACTGGCACTTTGGGAACCAGGGCAATGAAGGTTGAGTTGATCCCTCGAGGAATGGTATTGTATGACTAAAGGTCTCTAAATTCTACACACACCTCAAGCCCAATCATGTCCCAAAAATCCTAGAATAAGTGTGAAGGTAATCCATCTGGTTCGGGAGCCTTGTTAGGTTGCATAGAGAACAAAGCTCCTTTGATCTCTTCAATGGAAAGAAGGTTTATGAGCCTTTTATTAGTGGAGGAGGAAATAAAGTGGGGAATGTTGCCCAAGAGAGCCTCAACCACTTGGGGGGAGCTAGGGGATGAAGTTCCTAGGAGGGACTGGAAGAAGTTGGCATATTCATTCATGATATCAGAGATTTCCCTTGTGATATTTCCATCACTACAAGTGAGCTCTAAAATTTTGTTAGAACTTCTATTTCTCAGGGTAGATGCATGAAAGAATTTGGTATTCGAGTCACCATACTTGAGCCACAGGGATCTCTATTTCTACCTCAAATACGTCTCTTCTCTGGTCAGGATATTGTGGAAATTAGCTAGGAGCTTGCTCTCTTTAGCTCTGATGTTGCTATCTTGGTTGCTTTACTGAATTTGTTGTTCTATGGTCTCTAGAGTCTCTTTGATTATCCACTTGCTTTCAAAAACATTGTCAAAGGTTTCTCTATTCCAAGTCCTAAGTTTTTCCTTGATGAATATGAGTTTTTGGTATAGTTGCCTAGATGGGGACCCTTGAAGGGCTGCTACCACCACTGAGAGACTTGGTTCCTGAATTATGGATGGTGGAACCACATCACCTCAAACCGGAAAGGGCTATTGAAAGAGGGAGCTTTTTTGGCTTCAAACAGAAAGGGACTATGGTCAGAGCCTATTTTAGGGAGGGGTTTGAGGGTGTCATCCCCAAAGATAGGGATAGCCTCTCTAGAGAGTAGGACCCTATACAATTTGACTTGGATGATTTTGGTTCTAGCCCTTCTGTTACTCCAAGTGAAAATTACTCCCTTTAACTGGACATCCATGAGTTCATTCGTATTAGGGTTATGTGTAAGGGATCGGTCCCAAAATGTATTTATAAAAATTTGGTGAATCAGTTTCAAAATCTAGGTGAATAGTGTCCAAACGCATGTAGAAGGTTCACTATTATTAGGGGCAATGTTGGAAATTTAAACTTAAAATGGTCAAATTATTATAAAATTGGGGTGAATCAACCCAAAAAAAATTTACACCCAAATGTTTTTGGCTAATGGACCTTGGTCAAGGGTCCCAAATATTAGCCAATTCCAAATTTTTAAAATCCTAATTTTAGCCAATTTGGCGATAAATAGCCACTATGCATAACCCTAGTTCACATCTATGAATTACCCTAGTTCCTCCATGCTTCTGGTAAGCAAGGTGTTGCCTACTTTATTATCAGATGGAAAAAAAGGGCTGTGAAAATCTCTTACAAGGATCCAAGGGATGGATTTTAACGAGTTTCACATATGGCCAATCGAGTTCCACAATGAGACTCTTTCAAGATGGTTATTAGGGGCATAGACATTGGAAAGGATCCAAGTGTTGTTACTAGTTTTGTAGTGGAAAAGCATGTTGATGATCCTATTGGAAGAGGAAATCATCCTTCCTTCAACTTTTGCTAGATCCCACATGTATAATAGCCTTCTGAACGTTCCTTGGGTGGGAATGAAGACATATTCATATTTATTCCATATTTCTTTGGCAACTTTAGGGGAGGAAATCTCATCTACCTTGGTTTCTTGTAGGATGAGAATTATGGGATTGTAATCTTTCCTTAGATTTGTGGCTATCCATTCCTTGGGGGCACCATTGAGCCCTCTCACATTCCAAGTGAGAATCTTCATTTAAAACTTCTTGAGGGATTTCTTGCCTTCCTTACCTTGCTGAGAAGGAGGTTCGGATTTTTTGGGTTCATCTCTTATCAAGTTGAGAGAATAAGAAAACAGGGTGGCTTGGAAGCTGTTTTCTATATCACCTTTGGCCTCTATCCTTATCTACTTAGCAAGGGGTGACCTTCCTCTTTTTTGTCACTTTCGAAGTCGATGAGGGATTTTTTGCTCTAGGTCTACTTGGATATGAAGCTTTCTAGGAAGTATTAGGATGGGACAGGACTTCCCTCATCTTCATCATCATAAAGAATGGATGATAGTCTAAAAGTTTCCAGCAGGGGGAGGGATGGACTGGATTTAGAAGGAAATTCAAAAAGAACTATTTTTGTCGAGTTGGCCTAGGGAGGATCAGAGTGGGGAGGGGAAGGAGGATTAGCCATAGGGGGTCCAAGTTACCCTTAAAGAAAATAGGGTTAGATTTTGGACATACCTATTCATATTTTGGGATCGAATGAGGATCGACATTTTTTTCCCTTTGTCTTATGAGGAATCGTTCCTTTTGACTTGAAGCCTAGTTTTCCTGCGTAGATGAGCTGCTTCTCTTGGGAAAGGGTTGGGTATTCTTAGGATGATAATTTCTTGGTGGATGGAATAAATTTTGGTGTTTTGGAGGAGCCCTCGAAAATGAGTCACCATCCTTGGTTTCCTTTGATGACTTAGTTTTGAGGAGAGGGCACTGGTTGCTGAGGTGGCCTTGCATGTGGAACTTGATGTAGAAAGTTGGTTTGTTTTCATATTCAAGAAGCTGGCACTATCTTAAGGACCCTAAAATCAGGTTAATGAATGAGGGTAGCTTGGTCCCGAGATTGGCATTCATGCAGATGCAAGCATGAACCATTCTGGAACCTATTTTAGTTACAAAATCAATAGCCACCAGATCATGGACAATTATTGCAATAGATTTTAGGATGTCCTCTTGCCAAATGTGGAGAGGCATATCTAGGATGCAGAACCATATGGGAGAAAAGTTGATACTCTGGGTATTGGGATTAAAATTTGCCACCCACCATATGAGAAAAAAGCTCCTCCTACCTAGGAACCAGGTCCCTCCTATAAGGATTCGACTTGCATCATCATGGTTGCATAGTTTTATGACAAAAAATCCTTTGGAGATGGCTACGATATCCATGTTTCCTGAAGTTTTCCATTTTGATAAGGCCCATCTTATTATTGTCTCCATATTTGATCATCCCCCAATAAACTTACCTATTAGGGAATAAGAGGCCTTTGACACATAGCTGGAAAAAACCTCTTATGGGATGACAATATCCGATTCAACCTAAGTTAGGTGGGCATCAGAGGTTTTTGGAGTGATCACCCCATCAAAAATGACCTGCGCGTATGATGGCCCACCAGGGTTCCTAGGAACAGGTTCCTTATTTGGGATGGGGCATTTAGTAGGTCTTTTATCAGGAGGCTCTTTGTTGTGAGGGTCTACATGGAGCATCCCTCAAGAGCCTATTTCAACATCAGTAGCACCATTCTTACTTGGACTAGTTCTTCCATTCGTCATTCTAGCAAAGCAAATCTCGTCGTCGCCATCATTGCCCTCCATCTCCACCATCGATCCTATTGGTCACATTAATTATATATATTTTTTCCAAGTAGATGGTTATTATTACCAGGAAGAGTGCAACTAATTAAATCGATCTTACAAGTTATTTCAACATATTATATGTTGTATATTATGCCAAAATTGATAGAAAAAAGTATAATCTATAATATGTGATAATTTTATGGTTACAATTACATGATAAAAGGAAATTTCCTTTGGTGAAATGAAGCAAGGTGTGTGATGATAAAAGTAGAGGAGGTCAAGGTTAGATTTAAGGAGAAAAGTAATTTGGAGATTATTCAAAGAGTTTCAAAGACAATGGGTAATAATTATTCTAAGTAAGTATGTTGAGCTCAATTACCCAAGCTTAATATTTACTGCATTCTCATTACCAAATGGTTATGCATGATGGAACGATTTACAAAAATAAATTGATCTAGTGATTAAAGGTCTAACATGGGTAGTGGAAATTGGATAAAAATTTCTATTTGAATGGATACTTGGTGTGATAAAAATCCACTCAATCTAGATCCAATTTTTAAACCATGGACGAGATAAATTCAAGATAAATATGGTGATAAGGTTTAAAAAATTATGTACAAGGATAAAGAAGGAAGATACAAATGAAAAGAATATTTTTTACAAGTATATTGAACGTTGTTGTTAGGAGGTAATTGAGTAGAAATATAACAATAATGGTTATTCCAAAGGGAATCGAGGATAAGATGATTGGGGATTTGAATAGCTTAGGAGAATACACAACAAGAAGTGAATATAATATAAAACACCAAAAAAATAGGAATACCACAATAATATGAAGAGATATTTAGGATAGCTCGAGCATTCTAAAAGTCTAAATGTTTATATGGCTAGTAGGTCAGGAAAATTTTATTCTAGGATGATCTTATGAAAAGGGGTTCTCATGGACCCTCACAATGTGTTTTATGTAAAAATGAGGAGGAGAGTACATACTATCTCTTAGGACATTATTCAATAGTCTAAGAACTATGAAAATTGATTCTTAATATGTTTAATTATAGCAATGTAGAGAAATTTTAAAAGTGAAGCATTACAGATAATATAGGATACACTGAAAGATGTAATACTTTAGACTATATGGTTGGAAAGGAATAAAAAAATATGTAAAGAAAAGGAAATAAGTTTAGAGGTAATGAAAAGGAAGATTTTTTTAGTCACATATAAGTCTAAACCAACCTTATCAACTCACTAAATACCTAATATTGAAGCAAAGAGCCTTGATAGATGGAGTCAAGTCATCAAATGTAATTATGAAGTGGGGTATAGAAGAAACAAAAGAAAGGCAAAGAATATAAAGTGGAAAACACCAAAAGTGGTGTTGGTAAAATTGAATTTTGTGTTAGTATCACAATGACACTGAGAGGGGGGGGGCTGAATTAGTGTAGCTCTTTATAACTTAAATATTTAACACTCAAATTCAAAACAATGAAAACATAAAACTAAATAAAGCAAGTATAACAAGAGAACATCACACAACACAAGATGTACCAAGGTTCACCGATTTGGCTACATCCCTAAAAATAACTGTTTGGACTCCCATCCAAATCCATCCTTTGCAAAGCACCAACTTTACAATCAATTTACCAACACCCACTGGAAGGAGCACCAACCCCTGATTTATCTGCACCAACAAAAAGGAGCACCAACCCTTAATTTATCTACATCAACAGAAAGGAGCACCAAACCCTCTACCAAGCACCCACTTGATTTTGATATTGATGATAAAATGATATATATTAATGTATTCACTGAAACCAGAACCCTCTATGGTATGTAAGCTCAAAATCTAAAACTTACTATTTCACCCAGTATAACATCCCTCTCTCTACATTACTCAAAATTTAAATCTTCTCTCTCACAAAAAAAATTGATTGCTCTCTTAGCTCATTTTGCCAATTGCTAAAAAATTTTTGGGTACTGTGCAACACATTGTCTATGAACTTCTCTTAAAATTTTAGCCAAAATGGATATCATATGAGAAAGTTATGCCCAAAATACTGAAGTGATGTTTTTCACCACTCTCCAAAAATCATGGATTTTCACTCTTTATTTTTCTCCACACACATTTCTCTCTTCACAAAATAAAGTCCCCACTTTTCAATAAAATCCCTTGTCACTTAAAAAGCACAATCTTGCATTCTTTTTCCCTTTTCAATTTTAATTTTTTTCTTTAATAAAGCTTCTTAAAAAAATATAACTTCCTTTTTTTATTTTGAGAAGGCATTTCGTCAAACACGTCACATGCAAAAAATTGACACCTTACTCGTTCTCTTACTTCGGAGCCACGTGACACCTCAAACCAAAAATGAAAGATGATCTATTTTATGCCTTGAAGGTGTAACAACATTGAAATTGAAACTCTGGCAAATATGCAAGGTCGAAACGACCAACTGAAGGATTTTACACAAGTGGAACAAATTGACATAAAAGTGACCTGTACCATTTTTGCAACAATCATAACTCTCACCTCGTAAATTTTTTTTCTCTAAAATTTGAAACTTAGAATATATACAATACTAAATACATCCAGTATGAATCTCACTACATAAATCCTTATGGTTCACCTGTACCACCTCCATGAAAACTGCTACTGACACACTTTTTCCAAAAAGAGCGTTTTTGTGACAGTATTGCAACACTTGTAACATTCACCTCGTTTCTCTATTTTGGTGGAAATTTGGAACACATGTTATTGAAGATAACGGACACCTCAATTTAAAATTTTTCTATCAAATTCTTCTTGGTTTTCTTGCAGTGCTTCTCACAAAACTACCCTTTTTCAGCTTGTACAACCACTTGCCAAATCATCTGCTAAGATACCAGAAATATCATCGATCAATCCAAAACACTGTGCTGATACCTCCAACACTATTCTAGACTATTTTATGACATGCTGGAATGTTCCAAACTAATCCATACCATCCAACTGCACCCGTGATGAGTTTTGTATTTTTTTGACAACTTCCTGACGATTTTTTCAACTTTTGCAAATTTTCACGAACAACTTGTAACAACTTCACCCGAATATCAAAAACATCCTCATAAGCATTGAAAATCACTATACATACTACAAAAAACCTCTAAAAAACTATCCACTACATCAACTTTTCCATCTGAGTGTGTTGACAACAATGACAATATTGTCGTTGCACCTTGCTCAACAATCTCCCCCTTTGGAATTGTTGGCAACACACACACAATTTCTTGTAACTCTTCTCCCATTTGACAACAAGACCAAAGGGTTGCTACAAACTCCCCCTGAGTCCATGCACAACATTCTCAGGAAAAAATTATTACACTTAGCAAAAATCACAAACATGAGCAAAAAGATAAACAAATACACAAATGCTCCCCCTAAGAATGTGGCCCCAATAGCTAGTCAATTCTTGGGAAGTGTGACCACTCCCAATTTCTTGTGAAGGTACTCAAAGAATTCCTTGGACAATGGTTTGGTGAAGATATCCGCTACTTGATCTATTGTTGGAACAAAATCCAACTTAACCTCACCTTTCACAACTTTCTCCTTCAAAAAATGATATCGGATAGCAATATTTTTTGTGTGAGAATGCATAACCGGATTATTTGAGATGTTAATGGCACTGGTGTTATTGCACTTAACTGAAATTGGCTCACTAAAATTAATGCCAAGATCCTTCAAAGTTTATTTCATCCATAACACCTGCATACAACACATTGTCGCTGCAATGTATTCTGCCTCTACTGTGGCTAAGGATATTGACTCCTATTTCTTACTGTGCCACACGATCAACCTGTCTCCAAGATAGAATGCACCTCCACTGGTACTCTTCCTGTCATCTACATATCCTACCCAATCTGCATCTGAATACGCAATAAGGGTGAAGTCCTTACCTTTTGAATACCATAACCCATACTCCATAGTACCCTTGAGGTACCGAAGAATCCTCTTCACTGCTGTCACATGAGTCTCCTTAGGACTAGCTTGAAATCGTGCTACCATGCATACTACTTGTAAAATATCTGGTCTGGTAGCTATCAAGTATAGTAAGCTCCCAATCATAGATCTATACATAGTTTTATCAACATGTGGATATTTGTCATCCTTGCTCAACTTGCAACCTGTCGTCATGGGAGTGCTAACTGGTTTACAATACTCCATTGTGAAAATTTTCAGCATCTCTTTCACATATTTAATTTGAGAAATAAATATGCCCTTCTCCTTTTGATTAAATTGCAATCTAAAGAAATATGAAAGTTCACCAATCATTGACATTTCAAATTATTTTTGCATCTTATTTGATAAATCTTTACACAACTCATCTTTGTTGCTGCAAAATATGATATCATCTACGTATACAAAAAGAACAATATGATGACTATTTTCTATTTTGACATACAAATTACTATCCACCATACCTTTCTTGAATCTTTATTGAGTAAGATAATTGTCTAGCCTTGCATACCATGCTCGGGGTGCCTGTTTTAAGCCATACAACGTTTTCTTCAACTTGCAAACCAATTTGTGATCATCATCAAGATGGAAACCATCTGGCTACCCAATATAAACCTCTTCTTCAAGTTTCCCATTCAAAAATGCTGATTTCACATCCATTTGATAAACTTTGAAATTCTTGTAAACTGCTAAAGCTAGAAATATTCTAATTGCCTCTAGTTTGGCCACAGGTGCAAAGGTTTCCTCAAAGTCAATACCTTTAACTTGTGCATAGCCTTTGCATACCAATCTTGTTTTGTTCTTGACTACCTGTCTGTCTTCATTCAATTTGTTTTGAAAGACCCATTTAGTATCAATTACTTTTTTATTTACGGGTCTTGGTACTAACTCCCAAGTCTTGTTTTTCTCGATCTGATCTAATTCTTCATTTATTGCCTTTACCCAAATTTCATCTTTGTTTGCGTTAGAAACATTTTTGTGCTCAATGATGGATAATAAAGAGTAGTTACTTACTAATCTTCTTCTTGTCTAAACACCAACTATGGGGTCTCCAATTATTTGCTCTCTAGGATGATTATTCTGCTAGTTGCCTATTTTAAATTTCTTGTTTTCTTCCACTTCTGAATCACTGTTTGAATCCTATGAGTCAATTTTTGGTTTCTTTTTTGTTTCCTTTTACTCATCTCCTTCTGTAGCACCCTAAAATTGGCGCAGTAAAACCTTAAATAATTACAATTACTCTAGTAAATATCAAATTCAAATTTTAACCTCCAAAATCGCTCCCAAACCGCCGTTTAACCCGTTTCCTCCTTTCCCACGCCATTTTTAGAGTTTGTTTTGACCGTTTGACGATATCGTCGCCGATCAGACGATATCGCCTCAGATCGGACGATTTCGTCTGGACTAGGACGTCCAGACGATCTTGTCCCAAAACTATTTTTTCTCAATTAGCCTCTGTTCCAACGACGTCTCTAATCTGGGCAGAAGCGTGTCTGCGTCGTTAGAGACCCTCCCCATTGGAGATCTCCCAAATTGGGATGATCTCCAACCTCCTAACCTCCCTCCTAAGCCTATTTAAACTTAGGCCCTCCCCTTAACCTACCCCTGGCTGATATTTCCTGTAAATCGACTTTATACGCACTAAAACATCCTAAATTACCATCTGCACTTGTCCTATCCAAATTTTATTGCAGGAACCTTAGTATTTTTTAGCCGGAGCAAGCTCAGTTCGTCGTGGACGATCCTGTTCAATTCGAGATGATTTCGTACCAATGCGAGACGATTTCGACTGTAGTCAACATTGAGGCAATCAGTGCCTAGAGTTTGCATTTCTTCATCCTTTTATTTTATACATTGTTTTGCATTTAGTTAAATCTAAGTTTATTTCTTATTACTTTGCATTTTGGAGTTCACCCATGTAGCTTTAAATGCATAATAAAGTCACCAATTGTCATTAAATCATTGTAGTGCACTCGTATTTTGTTTATTATCATCATTTTAATGTTATTACTGTTATTCTACATCATTGCCCTCTGTTAGAATAGTTGCATTTTTTGCATTTTGTGTCTACTTCTCTAATTGTAGGTCTTTGATGAATTCGTCTAATGAATTCGTCAAATCTCAGACGATCTTGTCTGATAGCAGATGATCCTATCAAATCAGAGGCGATCCTGACTGCTTCAAGAATCAAAATCTTCATCAGACATCCGGATCAGGTATGGCTTTTTAATCTTGCTTACTTTCTCTATTTTTTGTCCTAATTTGTTCTTCTGTATTCATTTAATCTGCATTGTCATATAGAGCAACTTAGATTCATTTGGCCAAACCTAGGACTTGAATGTTTAAAGATAAAACTGAACACATTAAACACATTCCCAACCTAGGCATGGAAACTGCCATTCAAACGTTTCCTGGTGAACCCACCATCCGTCAAAAAATCACCATAATACACCTCCCCCGAGAGGCGGGACCTTCGCAAGGCCTCTCAGTCTGAGGTACCGCGCCATCCTTTTCCCATCCTCCTTCCGGGCACGGATCCTATAGCCTGAAGGTAAGGATGCAAAAAATTTGGAGCGATACATTTTGGTGAACCCGACGTGAATGCATTTAAAACCTTTTGAAAACAAAACAAAAAATAAAAAAAAAACAACCAAAAACAATAGATGCATTTAAAATCATTTAAAACTAATAAGTTGCATATCATGTTTAGATGGTAGCTCCTAAGAAAATATTAGTAGTTACTATAAATGTTGAAAACCAATTAGCAGCCATAGAAATCAATTCTGTGCTTAGTGTGCCTGAAACAGATAGAAATCAACTTTTGTGGGACGAACTTGATAGAAGACTAGGTGTCATTTCATCTAGGTCAACAAAACTTAAACAAATCAAGAGGCTTGTCCTAGATAGAATCCTGGATCCTCATCAACTCGTCTTTTATCATGAACTTCGGAGAGCCTCGCCATAGATGGTTAGCTTATAGGAGAGCTCTTGTGTCTTCAAAATTTTTCACCTTCGAGGAATACCTCGAGAACACAGCCATGATACGCCAGTTCCTAGGTCATGTAGAAGACCAAGAAGTCGTTCTTATGAATAGGGGAAGATGGAATAGAGTTCCTTGAGCTATGTTATATCGAGAGTATTGCCGTGAGATTTACTTCTATCAACCAGAATCTGAGATAGATAATATCACTATAGCCCTTTTCATTAAATTTTTGAAAGAAAATTTTCAATTTGAAGAAGAACACTTCATGACTCCTGAAGAACTTGAGCCCATTAATGATATTTATAAATTTTTTATAGAAAACTAGATCATTGCTTTCAATTTTATTTCTTGCATTTATTGTGTTGTTTGTTATCTTTACAATATTATTACAAAAACAAGAAAAACTAAAAAAAACATAACAAAAACCAAAACATTTCATTTTAAATATTGTAGTAGGTATATAATTAATATATACCTCTTAAGCTTGTTGCATATATATATATATATATATATATATATATATATATATTTGCTGAAATCTAAATTAAGCACAATGCCTAAACTTAGGAATGGTAAACAAACTGAAGGAGAAGAAGAAGATTGGTTAGAAGATAAAACAAGAAACCCAAATGTCCTTCCTGAGGATCCAATTCCGGAAGGAGAAACTCTAGATCAACCAGAAGATGACCTAGGTGAAGACAATGAACAAGAAGAAAATGTTAAAGAGGATGGATCCTCATCCCCTAGAGTAGCTCCAGATGGAACTATTGCTTTTGATAACTTAGATCATTTCTGGAAATTTTTCAATAATAACATTGGCGCTCTCAATATGGCAGTCCGTATTGATAAAGGGCAAATTAGTGACACTCAAGCAGCCATGGAACATATGTTTGATGTGCACACTAATCCCTTGTCTTTTATTGATCAAGAAAGTGATAAGGCTGGACCATCCAATAGAGATATGGTCACTATGATTCAAAACATGCCAAAACAACAAGTTACCCAACCTCCTAAGGAACCCGTTATTGAGCCTAAAATCATTCCCACACAAAAGAAAACTTCCTTCACTGCTTTACTTCGCCAAACTATTGATCAATATGCTTCAAGTAAACAAAAACCTAAAATGAAGCCAAACACCAATTTTCAACAATCTGGAATACAACATAATACAACTTCAAAATTTCTTCATAACACCTTTCCTACCAACAATTTACACAATAGCAATATAGCATCTAATATGCATGTCCCTTCATATGTTCACAAATCCCATATTAATGCCCTACCGAACCAATATGGTGGGCAAACTAGTAATCTGGAAGCCATGGTGAAGCAGTTAGCTTCCCGCATGGACCAGATAGATCCCTACCGTCCCTCGTACAATTATCGAGAGATATGTAGTCAACCTTTGGATCCCATAGTTGTAGCACAACCGTACCCTAAGCATTTTCCCATGCCCATCCTGCCTATATATAAAGGAACTGAAGATCCCATAGAGCATCTTCGCATGTTTAGGATAGCATGTCATGATATATCACATGATGACTTGCTATTACTAAAGATGTTCCCGAAAAGTTTAGGTGGAATGGCATTAGAGTGGTACTATCAATTGCCCACTCATTCTTTGAGAAACTTTGAAGAAACAAATGAATCTTTTGTCCATCAATTTAGTGCCTACATTGAGAGGCATGTCACCATTAAAGATTTATACAACTTAAAACAAGACAAAGATGAATGTTTTGCTGATTTCTTAGCTAGATGGAGGCAGCTTGACAGAAAACCGCACTTTGTGCTACCTTATAGAGAAATGTTGGACATTTTTATCAATAATTTGCAAGAACAAATATCTTATGAGTTATCAATCGCTACTTTAACCACCTTCGATCAGGCTATAGATTTAGCTCGAAGAGTAGAAGATGCCCTCATTAGGAGAGGCCAACTTAGGAAGAAGGATGATGAGAAAACATCCAGAAATCAATATAAAAACAAACAAGTTGTAGGTGACAGAGTCACTGATAGCAAAAATGTTGCTAATATCAATGCAACGAAGACAACAAAAAAATTTATATTGAAACCTCCCGATAAACCTCCTCGAGAGTTTACTAGATTGAATCAACCATTATCAACTATTTTACCTCAATTACTCGAAAGAGGTTTGATTCAATTACCAACTATCCGGGAACCTGATCCAACCATACCCGGATACAGAGCCGACTTACACCGTGATTTCCATAGAGGACCTGGACACTCTACCAACGCTTGTAAAAGGTTGAAACATAAAATACAAGATCTGATTGATAATAATGAAATGGAGGTGCAAGCCTTCCAACCTAAACAAAATGCTCCTAATAACGCTCAAAAGACCATTCCCCAAAATCAAAATCAAAATGCTAATCAATCATTAGACATATTTCAACATCCTTTACCAAGACATGGTAAAGAGGTGGCCAATCAAATCGAACATCATAATGTTCCCCCTCCTACCCGATATGTAGGAACTATTAGCGGACAATTACCTGTTCAGGATCCTCAAACATTTGACACAACCTTATCCCTGGTCACGACCAGGCCCCTACATAATTTTCAAACTCCAGGTCCTAGTGATATAGAATCAGATATCGAAAGTGAAATAGACATCACCTCAAACCAATCGAATAGTTCTAAAAACGAATCAGATCCTATTCAACCCATCACAGATGCTATGGTTCTAGAAGAACCATTTCCTAGAAGAGTTACTACTCGACCCTCTTCTAATCAATTCCTCCCTAATGAACAAGCCATAAACGCTCAACCGAGACCAGTTCAACGTCTTCAATATAACATTGTAGGTACCATTGGAGTCGTTACCCGACAACAAGCTCAAAATTCTCAACAAGAACCAAACCATAATGATGGATCAGCTCCATTTGTTTTGAAAAATCCCAATAAAGGGAATCATGCTTCCAATGTTCAACCTAAACCCCCTTACAATATTAATGAGCAATTATCCAATACTACAACCAAAATTTTCCTTTTGGATTTATTAAGATCTTCTCCTACCCATAGGGATGAGTTGATGCTTACATTAAGCCAAATGATGGTACCTCAAAATATTCAACCTGAAGCCATGGCCAATACTATCATCACTCGAGAAGTTGATTGTATTGACTTCCGGGATAAAGATATCCCACAACACAGTTTACATAAGGATAATCCCTTATATATTACTCGTCTAATTGGAGATGTAGCTATTAAAAGAGTCCTGATTGATAATGGTTCATCTCTAAACATTTGCACTTTTGACTTCTACCAACGATTTGGCTTTAGAAGTGATGAAATGAAGAAAACTCGACATGATTATAAAAGCTTTCAATGACGAAACACAAGAAACATGTGGAGTTATTACCATCCCATTGCAAGTTGGTCCTAGAACCTTAGATACGACCATGTTTATTGTACATTGCCCCGCATCGTACAATATACTCTTGGGTCATCCTTGGATCAATGCAATGCGGGTTGTCCCATCAACTTTACACCAATGTGTTAAATTCGAATTTAAAAATCAGTTGGTCACTATCCATGGTGATCCTAGACCCTTTGATATGTGTGCTTTGGCAGAACCCGTTGGAGTTCAATTTTGCCCTGCTCTGTCATCCACACATCCTAATTCTTATTTTTCATCTAAAACTATGAAACACACACCCATAGCTTCACCTATTTCTCCTCCATTCATTTCACACTCATATATAGATCAACAATCTTCTAAACAAATCACTCTAGAACCTCAAAAAGATCTTCAATCCACAACCAATCCTTCATGTTCTATCCCTATAATTTCAAAACCTATAGACCCATTCATTAACACTTCCACATTATCCACATCTATCATACCTTCCACATCTAAAGATATAGGGAATGATCCTTCTACATCTTATGCCCTTTTTGATGAACTTTTACCAGATTTATCCACAATCTTAATATCAAAAAAAACAAATGCTTTCATGCAAGATTCAATTCTCTTAAATAACTTGCCGCCATCTCCTCGTACTTTGGGCCTCCCACAACCCATGGGAAGTACTTACCAAGTCGGGAGTTGTGCCTTCATTTATAAAGGATATGACTGGGGAAGAATACCTCGGAATATTAAAACTCATCATGATGGATACGCTCGCTGCTATTTTACTAATGAGTATATTAAAGCTAAACCTATAATGCTTAAAATGGGATATAAAGGGAAAGGCTTGGGACCTTTCCAAAATGGCATGAAAGAACCTTTCGAGGTAGAACCGTGGCCTGCCCACTGTGGTGTGGGCCTATTTCCTAGTAAGGGTCAACCCTTTCCTTTTGAAGATGATGATCAACTCATATGTTATCAAGATTATTTGGATAGGCGTGATGATTTGCCTCTAAAAAATCAGCCATTTACATGTAACATGCTATCCATAGCTTACCCTGAAATGATTGTTGACTCCGATGAGGAGTTGGAAGGAGATATCTTCCACGATGTCTCCGTTGAAGAAATTTTACACAATGGATTTTATTTTGATGGTTCTATACCAACTATAGCCCAGCTTGAGGCCACTACTCCTCAAGATGAATTATCCAACTTAACCTTAAAATAATTACAAGAATTGGGTGTCTCACCCGCCCCACCTAATTTTGAAAGAGATCTACACATGGAGGTCAAAAACGTCATTAAAGTTAACATTGGAACTGAGGATAATCCTCACATAATCAATATTGGGTCAGAATTAAGTCAAGAAAAACAAGAGCAATACATTGCATTCCTTAAAGAATATGAAGATGTCTTCGCTTGGACATACGAAGATATGCCGTGTCCGGACCCTTCCGTAGTCATGCATCATCTAGTAGTCCATCCGGATGCTAAACCTGTTAAACAAAAACTTAGAAAAATGCATCCCAAAGTGGCCCTGCTAGTCAAAGGGGAGTTAGAAAAACTCTTGAATGTTGTTTTTATACAAGCTATTGATTATGCTGAATGGATCTCAAATGTAGTTCCAATCACCAAGAAAGAAGCCACCAAAGTTAGGGTTTGCACAGATTTTAGAGATATTAACGCTGCATGCCCTAAAGATGATTTTCCTCTTCCAAACATGGATCAAATCATTGACTTTACTGCCGGGAGTGGGATGATGTCCTTAATGGATGGATTCTCCGATTATAATCAGATCAGGATAGCTCCTGAAGATCAGGCTAAAACAACATTTATTACCCCTTGGGGTACCTTTTGTTGGAAAGTGATGCCATTCGGCTTAAAGAACGCAGGTGCAACCTATCAACGAGCTATGACTTATATTTTTCATGATCTGATGCATGATATCCTACATGATTATGTAGATGATATTATAGCTCGCTCTATTAATGAAGATAATCATTTAGATGATTTGAGAAAAGTTTTTAATCGATTAAGAGAATATCTTATTCGATTAAATCCAACCAAATGCATATTCGGAGTTAAGTCCGGTAAACTATTAGGGGTTATAGTTTCTTTACGTGGTATCGAAATTGACCCTCTTAAGATTGCGGCTATCATTGATATGCCCGCACCTACCAATATATCTGAGTTACGAAGTTTACAAGGTAAACTTCAAGCTATCCGTCGCTTCATCGATAAGTTGGCGGACAAAACCGGTCCCTTTCTTAAGCTCCTTAAGAAGGATGTCCCCTTTAATTGGGACAACGAATGTATAGAAGCTTTTGAACTTCTCAAACAATACCTCCTTACCCCACCTGTGCTTTCACCGCCTAGACCTGATCGCCCATTTCTCCTGTATATTTTAGCTTCAGATTCTGCTTTAGGAGCTATGTTAGCTCAGCTTGATGATGAGAAGAAAGAACGTGCTAATTATTATATTAGCCAAACCTTCATCAGTTATGAAACCCGCTACACAACGTTAGAAAAACTATGTCTAGCAATCATGTTTTCTATGCAAAAATTATGCCATTATATGCTTAGTCAAAAAACTTATGTCATTGCTAAATATGATCCCTTGAGGTATCTCATGAGTCGACCTTATTTATCGGGTCGTACAGCCAAGTGGGTTCTTGCTCTAAGCGAGTTTGACCTCACGTTCATAGGACAGAAGTCTGTTAAGGGTCAAATCATAGCAGATCAATTAGCTACTGCACCCTTAGAGTCTACCCATCCCCTCATCATTGAGTTTCCTGATGAATGCCTTCAATTAGAGGCGGACCATATTGAACAATGGTCCTTATACTTTGATGGAGCCCGATGCATGAGTGGGGTTGGTGCGGGTATTATTTTAATATCCCCACAAAAACACATTATTCCTCTGTCCTTCAAATTAACATTTTCTTGCACCAACAATACTGTTGAATATGAAGCTCTAATCCTTGGATTACGAGCTGCCTTGGCACTAAAAATTAAACATCTGCTAGTTTTTGGTGATTCTCAACTTGTCATAAACCAAATTAATGAAGTTTATCAGACTAGAGATGATAAACTGTGCCCATATAAAGCCTATGTTTTACAATTAATGTCTCTATTTGATCAAGTTACCTTGGAAGCTATTCCTCGAACTAGCAACCGTGCAGCTGACGCTATGGCCGCAGCTGCATCTCTTCTGCCCTTGGAGTTAGATGACGAATATGCCACTATCATTATTCGTCGACTCTAGGAACCCGCTTCAAATAAGTCATGTTTAGAACCTTTGGATGTGTTTCTAATCAATGAAACTACTCCTGAACCTTGGTATATAGATATATTTGATTTTCTTCAAAATGGGACTTTCCCTGCCAATTCTAATAGAAACCAGCATCGGTTATTACGTCGACGAGCAAGTCGATTTGTAATAATTGGCAATACTTTGTATAGGAGATCTTTTGAAGGTATCCTATTAAGATGTTTGAATTTAGAAGAATCCAAATCAGCCTTGAGTGAAGCCCACGATGGATCTTGTGGAGGACACTTCAGTGGTAGTGTCATTGCTAAAAAGCTCCTTAGGATAGGATACTTTTGGCCGACCATGGAGAATGATGCACATGAGTATGTGCGCCATTGCGACAAGTGCCAAAACATGCTGACCTTGTCCATGCACCTGCACAAGAGCTGTAGGCTATTTCATCTCCTTGGCCCTTTTCAAAATGGGGCTTAGACATTATTGGCAAAATCAATCCTGTGTCATCTGATGGACACAAATTCATCATAACCGCCATCGAGTATTTCACGAAGTGGGTTGAAGCTATGCCTTTAGCTTCCCGCACTGGCACACAAGTTTCTAAATTTATTTTTAATCAAATCATTTGTAGGTTCGAAATTCCTGCAAATCTCATCTCTGATAATGGAACTTGTTTCAAAAATAAAGATGTCAAGAAATTATGCCAAAAATATAAGATTCAACATCGCTGGTCCACTCCCTATTATCCTCGGGGTAATGGTCAAGCAGAAGCATCTAACAAAACCTTAATCAAAATTCTCAAAATATTGGTCAATAAAACTGGCCGCGACTGGCACATTCAGTTATATCCAACCTTGTGGGCCTATCGAACTAGTGTTCGAACCCCCACTGGAACTTCACCTTTTGTTTTGGTTTATGGTGCTGAAGTCATTTTTCCCTTTGAATTAGAAGTTCCTTCTTTGGCTCTACTACTTCAAGATACCGAAGTAGGAGATGAATATCGAGCTGGCAGACTCAGTCAACTGGAACTCCTAGATGAAAAATGCATCAATGCTTTGGAGCATCTCCGTGCCTACCAAAACAAGCTTAAAAGATCATATGCTAAAAAAGTTCGTCATCGATCCTTTGAGATCGGCGACCTTGTTTTAAAAGAAAATCAAAAAAATACTAATGCAACTAAAGACCTTAAAGGTAAATTTGAGCCCAACTGGCTTGGACCATACATTATCACTGCTAAATTTGAATCGAGAGCATACAAATTATCTACCTTAGATGGTAAAGAACTTAAAGAACCCATGAACATTTTGCATCTTAAACGTTACTATGCGTAACAAAAATTAGTCATTTCATCATTTGTACATATTTTGCATGTTGTCTTATTTTTAAAAATATATCAAACTGTTTACACAAAAACAAAAACAAACAAAAATAATAAAAATAAAAACAACAATACTCTTGACTCTTTCGAAACCAAAACAAAATAAAGAAGAAAGAGAGAGTCAACATTCTCAAACTTCTCAAAAAAGTATTTGTATATATTTTTTCTCCTTACAAATGTTGCAGTTATATATTTCAAATTATTTTGGATAAATTAGCATTTATTTCGAATCCCTCACTTTCACAAACACAAAATAAATATCTTGATTTTTATCTGGCATGATTACTAATCTCTCTTATATCAAAGTCCACAAAATTCAATTAAATAAAGTTTGAGCACAGAGAATTGATCTTGTTATTTACTTAAACCAAGCACATCCTTTCACAATAAAATGATTATATTTGTAATTTCCATGCTATGCTACATAGTAGAAGTGGTTTCTTGAGCGAAAAGTTTCCCCTGCTATCCTATCATGCACATGGTCTAGAATCTTTGAGAATTGGCAAAAGGACAAGCTCACCCCTACCCGGAATAAAAATCCCTTGCTCTACAGCTAATCCGAGCAAGTATCCCTAGCATAGGAAGAAAAGCAAAGTTCAAGAAAAAGAAAAAAAAAAAAAAATGTTATTTTATATCATTACAGCAATGTTTCAAGCATTATCTCAAAAATCAAGCAAAAATGCAAAAGAAAAGCAAAGAAAAAGAAGAGAACAAAAGCAAAAGCAATAAAATCCCTCTCCCTACCCTTTGAAAAGAAAAGAAGGGTTGATGAGCTTGAATCCCTGGAATTCTCAATTATTCAAAAACTGTGAGGTAAGCCCCATAACAGGTGGTTTGTGCCCAACCTGCTTGGCCTTGGGTAACTCCTAGCGTGGCGATATGTCCGTCACATTAGCGACCTTCTTTTGTATAGACCTATGTCTCGCTTATGGATTAGCTAGCTCTTGATAATCCGACTTACATAGTAGTCTGGTATGGTTATATGCATCTAAATCATGGTTAATGAACACTTATTTGGTTCATTCAAATCACTTGTATCATAGTATCTTGCTCAAACTGGTAAATGAACAATGCAATTGCACACACATTTTGTATTTGAGAGATTTTGTGTATCATTATGATAAATCAAGATTGGAAATGAACTCACATATGCACATGGGATTCCTTATAAATCTAACTTTTGTCTTTAAGATACTTTGAAATATTTCTGCAAATTGTTTGGAATAAATTCATTTTCTTCTTTAAAGTACAGTTATAATCAAAAATCAAAATTTCTTTCAAACCATACAATAAAAACACATATTTATATATTGTTTGACTTTCGCGATGATGGTATAGTTCCAAAACTAAAATTGGAATTTTATGACTAGCGCAAGTCCTCATCTTCATATTTTCTGACTATTTTCAAAAATTAAAAATCAACCATGCAATAAAACAATCTATTTTCTTCTTTGATTTTCGTGATGATGGTATAAGTCTATACCTACATATTCTATGCCTAGCGCAAACCATTGTATCAATTTTTATTCCCCATTTATTTAAAAATCATAAAATCCATATGACTTAAATCATTATGTTATACAAATATGCTTTAAAACAAACAAACACATTATCACTATTTCATGTCATCATGTCAAACTTCAATTTTGCAATGATGGTATAATTTCTAGGGAATTATCCAAAAATTTTATCACACTTAGGAATTTATGCCTAGCAAAAATCATTTTAACAATATTTCATGCATAATATTTTCATGAAAAGTCTGAAAACAAAATCATCATCATCATCATTTGCATCATCACACCAAAGTCTTAAGACAGTCTCTTAAGCACCCTTTTACTTTTAGCAATATTTCTATACTGGGATTAGCTTGACGACCGAGTGAGCGACGACTCCATGAAATGGTCTATAACAATGACAATGTCCTTTGAAATTATTGTTAAAAGTCCCTTTTATTTTTTTTATCAAATTATCACATCACCAACAACCAATTTGTTACATCAGATTATTTCATTTAAATTTTTAAAGCATGACATTCAAACCATAATATTTCCAACGACATAATTACATGAATCATCAAATCAATCACACTTCAAACATTAAAGCATCATATAAACTCATAAGACAAGTCATATGATCAAAAAAATATCTCATCTATATATATATCAAATATATGTCCATCATATCAAAAATAGATTGGTATGCCACAATCTACATCTTGGCATACTCAATCCTCTCAAATCATATAATCAGTCTGTACAGTGCAGTAGCCTAGCCTCGAGAACCCCTCGAGCTCTCAGCCTCATCTCCTCCCTCGCCCTGAGGTGGACGAGGTGGCCCCATCGCAGTATGTGTGGTACTACGAGTCCTAGTTGTCGATCGAGATGAAGTCCTCGACGACCCAATCTTGATCGGGTCAGCAATGCCGGCTAGTAGCTGTACCCTCTGACCCTCTGGCACCATCCGGAAGTAGATACCCCGGTAGAACACGGTCTGAGCAATCGACCGTGCCAGCTCCTGAGTGCTCGCTCCTCCGCTCCATGCTCCGAGGCATGCAACCTCATCTCTGAGCTGTGTAGCCTCCACTCGGTGGCATGTAGCCTCATCCTGTAGAGTCTCGCACCTATGCCTGGAGATGGACAGTCTTCACCCGGAGAGTAGCCATCTCACTACTCTCTCCTGTGTCCACACCCTTGCCCTTATCGGGCGATGGTGGCCTCTCTCTCCATGGAGAAGGGGGTCTCTCCTCCCTCCTCTCCCACTGTCATGGCCTCTCGCTGAGCCTCGTGGCCTCCTCTCGCTCTCTCCTCGCCGTGACCTTATGCTGCCTCAATGGTCGCCTGGTGTCACCTCCCCATCCGATGCACAACTACATGAATCGGACCCTAAGCCCTCGTCATCCGAGGAGGGCGGATGCCTATGTACCAGGCATCATAGCCGTCGGCTACCCTAGCGTCGTCCCCATCCACTGGCTGAATGGGGGCATCATCTACGTCCCGACTCCAGAATCGCTGCATATCTGGAGCCCCGCTAACTGTAGTGTTATCCCGGACAGTCCAGGAAAACTCATAGTCTCTCGGAGATGGGATCCCCTACCGTAGACCGAACTCGCCTCAAAACTCGGTCATACCGGTGGAGCTCCACCTCTCCCCTCTCCATCCTCAGCCAATAGACTCGCCTGATGCGAGCCGCCTCCTATCCATCCTCGGCCCACCCCGGATGATCTCTCCAAGGCCTCCAGGTGATCTGGTCGAAGACGAGGTCATCTAGTAGTCTCCGGGACACTAGTAGATCTATCCGCCACTGTGCCCCTCTTCGGAGCCACCAATAGAAAACTCGGAGGCCTCTCCCCGTCAATCCCTATCGCGTGGAAGCCCTATCGGCCTTCGCATCGCAATGTGCTCCCAGCACCAAACCTGTAGTAGTGATGTCATAACCAGACATCGGCCGCCCTTGTACATGACCCCATGCAGGATCCTGTACAATCTGCAGAGCACAAAGCTCCCCCAAGAAAATCTGTATCCGTGGTCTCTCATGTCGTAGACCACATCCGTTAGTACCCATGGTACCCTGCATCCACTCTGGTGGCATAGCAAAAGTCCACCTACCACCCTAGCCAAAACCTGTGTGAGTCTAGATGCCCCATGCATCTGGCGTAGCGACTCGATATTCACTCCGCCCTTCTCCAGGGCGAAGCTCGGATCGCCACATAGTCGCATCATCGCATGGCCCTGATTGGCCACGGGAGTGATCAACCGTCCTTGTATGGGGATCCTCAAAATCCTCCATACATCCTCCAGTGTGGGAGTCATCTCCCCTGTCGATAACCAAAAATAGGAAGAACCCGGATACCACCTCTTCGCTAGGGCCGTCAGTAGCCCCATATCTGTAGAAACTTGTGGCATATCTGCCACATGCCGCAAGCCGACCTCGAGCCAGCTCGATCTCGCTCTTCCTGAGACAGGGCGGCCAAGTCATCCCTCAACCCATCGTATTTCCATTCTCTGCTCTTTAGTAATCCTCTCTGCAACATAAATCAAATCAACAATAAAAATCATTAATAAATCATTAATTAAAAATGCAAGTTAAAATAAGTTCAATTTCATAAATGATGATATCGTCCACAATTGGACGATATCGTCCCTAATTTGAGCAAATTCGTCTCCGATTTTGCCAGCCGAAATCGTCCCCTTTTTGACGAAATCGTCCCCCTTTCACCGATTTCGCCCTCGGACGAAATCGACGATATCGAGACGATTTCGGCGAAATCGAGACGATTTCGTCTCGACGACGTCGACGGCCCAAAAATGGCCGCGATGCTCAAAAATCAATCAAATCTAATCTAAAAAGCATGAAATTCTAAAATTAAGCATTCTAAACTAAGTTTAGACCCTTACCCGTAGTCCGCGTCGGACCTTTGTTGATCTGTGCGCTGTCTCGACCATTTTTGTCTCCAAAGCTCTAAAAACCAAAAAACTATGAAAATGAATAGTAATAATGAATTAGGGTTTTACCCTATTTTTCTTAATTTTATTCAAAAACAATTAAAAACATTTTTAATTTTTTTTGCTTTTCCACGTTTTTACCTCAAACGTTCGATTTGGGTAAAAACACGGAGGGGGCACCATAGTAAGCTGTCGTACGATTCGACCTAGAATCGTCGCCTAAAAATGGGAATATTTTTTGCTTTCTCGTAGATCGAGAAGAACTCATCTTTAACGCATTTTCTTCGAAAAATTTGCTAAAGAGGGGGCAAAATGTAGCACCCTAAAATTGGCGTAGTAAAACCTTAAATAATTACAATTACTCTAGTAAATATCAAATTCAAATTTTAACCTCCAAAACCGCTCCCAAACCGCCGTTTAACCCGTTTCCTCCTTTCCCGCACCATTTTTAGAGTTTGTTTTGACCGTTTGACGATATCATCGTCGATCAGACGATATCGCCTCAGATCGGACGATTTCGTCTGGACTAGGACGTCCAGACGATCTTGTCCCAAAACTGATTTTTTCTCAATTAGCCTCTGTTCCAACGACGTCTCTAATCCGGCGTAAGCGTGTCTCGTGCCATTAGAGACCCCTTCCCGTTGGAGATCTCCCAAATTGGGATGATCTCCAACCTCCTAACCTCCCTCCTAAGCCTATTTAAACTTAGGCCCTCCCCTTAACCTACCCCTGGCTGATATTTCCTGTAAATCGACTTTATACGCACTAAAACATCCTAAATTACTATCTGCACTTGTCCTATCCAAATTTTATTGCAGGAACCTTAGTATTTTTCAGTCGGAGCAAGCTCAGTTCGTCATGGATGATCCTGTTCAATTCGAGACGATTTCGTACCAATGCGAGACGATTTCGACTACAATCAACATTGAGGCAATCAGTGGCCTAGAGTTTGCATTTCTTCATCCTTTTATTTTATACATTGTTCTCGCATTTAGTTAAATCTAAGTTTATTTCTTATTACTTTGCATTTTGGAGTTCACCCATGTAGCTTTAAATGCATAATAAAGTCACCAATTGTCATTAAATCATTGTAGTGCACTCGTATTTTGTTTATTATCATCATTTTAATGTTATTACTGTTATTCTACATCATTGCCCTCTGTTAGAATAGTTGCATTTTTTGCATTTTGTGTCTACTTCTCTGATTGCAGGTCTCTGACGAATTCGTCTGACGAATTCGTCAAATCTCAGACGATCTTGTCTGATAGCAGACGATCCTGTCAAATCAGAGGCGATCCTGACTGCTTCAAGAATCAAAATCTTCATCAGACATCCGGATCAGGTATGGCTTTTTAATCTTGCTTACTTTCTCTATTTTCTGTCCTAATTTGTTCTTCTGTATTCATTTAATCTGCATTGTCATATAGAGCAACTTAGATTCATTTGGCCAAACCTAGGACTCGAATGTTTAAAGATAAAATTGAACACATTAAACACATTCCCAACCTAGGCATGGAAACTGCCATTCAAATGTTTCCTGGTGAACCCACCATCCGTCGAAAAATCACCATAATACACCTCCCCCGAGAGGCGGGACCTTCGCAAGGCCTCTCGACACGAGGTATCGCGCCATCCTTTTTCCATCCTCCTTTCGGGCATGGATCCTATAGCCTGAAGGTAAGGATGCAAAAAATTTGGAGCGATACACCTTCAATGACCTCTTCATAAATTGGGTAGTTCTCTTCATAGCTAATTACTCGTTCCCTTCCTTCATCAACTTTAACATCAACACTATCCACAATTTTCCTTAGCCTCTTGTTGTAGCATTTGTAAGCTTTGATTTTTGAAAAATAGCCAAGAAAATACCTTCATCCGCTCTATCTTCAAACTTACCAAGGTTTTCTTTAGTTCTTTTGATGTAACACTTGCCGCAAAAAACTTTAAAGTATCTTGTTGTTGCATTTTTACCGAACCACAACTCATAAGGAGTTTTACTTTCATGCGTCCTCAACATGCACCTATTTTGGATATATACCGCAGTATGGACTGCCTATTTCCAAAATCTGTCTTCTACTTTGCTCTCAGTCAACATAGTCTATGCCATTTCTTGCACTGTCCTGTTCTTTCTTTCTACCACACCATTCTGCTGAGGTGTCATGGCTGCTGAAAAATGTCTCCTAATGCCATATTTTTCACAATACTTAGTGAAATCCTTTAGAATGAACTCTTCTCCTTTGTCTGACCTTAAACATTTAATTATTTTTTTTGTTTGATTATCAAATTGGTTTTTGAAAACCTTAAACATCTCAAAAGCTTCTAATTTATGCTTTAAAAATAGTACCAATGTCATCCTGGAATAGTCATCTATACACAACATGAAATATTTGTCACCGTTTATGCTTTACGTTCTCATGGGTCCACATAAATCAATATGTATTAGGTCCAAAGATTTTATTGTGTAGTACTCTTTTGTTTTAAATGAGACTCTAGTTTGCTTCCCATTTTGACATGAAGTACAAATGCTATTTGATGGTTTGCCAATGGTGGGAATATCTCTCACTGCTTTATTTGAGCTGATTTTTACTAGATTGTCAAAATGATATGACCGAGCCTCTTGTGCCACAACCAATTCTCTTCTTCCTGTCCAATCAAGAAATCTCCTTCTGAAGTCTCTAAGAGAGTGTACATGTTGCCAGATGTCCTTGATCCAGTTTCTATCAACTTCCCATTGTTTACCTTTCTGACTTCACAACCTTACTTCGTAAAGATCACTTCATGACCTCTATCATAAATCTAACTTACGCTCAACAAGTTATGCTTCAGACCAACCAAAAACAAGACTTATTTTGACCTAATTTTTCTATCACTAATATTAACTAAACCTCTGCCAACTATCTTAGCTCCATCATTGTTTCTAAACTTTACTAAACCACCTTCATATTGCTACAACTTCTCAAATTTTTGTTTGTCACCTGTCATATGACTGGAGCATCCACTATCAAGTATCCATGGTGCAGATTTATTCTACGCTTTAAATGTCATCTATACGATCAAGGATTCATTTTCTTCCTTAGGTCACTCTTTTTCTTTCCACTTAGGTTTGATTACAATTTTGGCTTCTTGTTTTGGCTTTTCTTTTTAAGTAGCTCGTGCATGTTTTTTCGAGAAATTTTTTATTTTGTATTATTCCATTTGGTTGAATTTTCTTTTCTGAAATTGATTTGATGCAAATGTACTTTGAAAATTTCTTGCAATATACCCAAAATTATGATAGTTATAAAATTCTACTGCATAATCCATCAAAGGTGAAAAAACATTTCTATTGGTAAAATTCCTTGGTCCTACATTATACTTGCAATCTGAGATCTTATGTCCATAACCATTGCATTTAAAATAGTAACTAGAAAAGAGATGATTGAACCTGGGTAGTGGTCTTTGCCATGTTGTTGTAGGAGCCATAAATATTCTTCTTCTTTGATGTGTGACATTGGTGAAGCTATCATTGCCAATTCTCCTTTCGTGCCTTGCATTATTGCTTTCATTTGCATGATTCATTTTTGCTTGATCAACCTGTTTCTTCTCTTCATTCTTTGTGGATTCTTCATTTATGGCCTTTGATCCATTTGACGATTCTCCTTCATCAAAACCCAAACCAAATTTGATGCTTGTAGTCTTTTGGTTATTTATGATCTTATCCAACTTCATAGAACTTTCTTCACGTTTGTGATAACAACTAATTTTCTGATTCATCTCTTCTAGCTACATTCTTAAACCAACAATCTCTTCTTCTAGCTTGCTGCAATAATCTATTTTTTGGTTATTTGCACTTCGAGATCTTCAGAGATTTTCTTGGATTCTTCTATCTGTACTTTCAAATTTGTTATGATTTCATTTGCATACTCAAGATTTCATGAAATTTTCTTGTTCTTTTTCTTTCTATATTCAATTCATCTAGAGCTGCAATTAGTTCCTCTTCCAAATTCACTTCTACATCAATTTCTTCTTCATCACATTCTTGTTATTTTTATAGTTTTTCTTCTTTGAGTGCCATAAAAAGAGCTTCACCTGTTTCCTTTTCAGAATCCTCATTGGAGCTATCTTCTGATGAACTGATATTCTTGGAGATGAAACTTTTCTTCTTGAAGTTGCCTTTTCTAAAATTTGTTTTTTATTCCAATCACTTATTTCTTCGTGTGATCCTTCATCACTTTTGTTCTTCTCATTAAGTGGAAATTTAGCTACAAAATGCCCAATGCCTCCATAGTTGAAACATTTAAATGGTAACTTTCCTCTGTATTTTTATTTTCTCTTTTTAGTTTTCAAACAAAGTTTGCTTCCATTTCATCTGATGTCTCTTCCTCGGATTATTTTTTGCTTTCATATTTTTATGGGCTTTAAAAGCAACTTCTTTGTCTATGGGTTTAGATTTTCCTATTCTCATCTCATATGCAGTCAAAGAACCATGCATCTTATCCATACTAAAATAATTTAGATCTTCAGCTTCTTCTATAGCTAAAGATTTAGAATCAAATCTTTGAGGAAGGGATCTTAATACCTTTTTCACGATGATAGAATCTTTGATTTCCTCATCGAGTCCTCTAATCGCATTAATGACTTATTTAACTCTCAGCATAGATGCCTCTATATTCTCATCGTCACTCATATTTAATACTTTGAACTAAGCTCGATGTGTTTTTAACTTGGCCTCCTTGATCTTAACGTCTCCTTCATGAATGCTATTTAGTTTGTCCCATATTTCCTTTACCATTTTACAACCCATAATCTTTACCAATTCACAATCCACTAATCCACACATGATAGCATTCTTTTCTTTTGAGTCATTCTCAAACAATTTCTTACCAGCATCATCGATTGGAGAAGTGGTGGGTATTGTGTATCCACTATCTATTGAATCCCAAATGTCGTATCCAAAAGCACAAAGATATTTTTGCATCCTGAGTCTCCAAAATGCGTAATTAGTTCCATAATGGTGCTTTGTTTGATGAGAAACCTTCACCACCTCCCATTGTGTCACTTCCAAGATCACCCTAACCGATTAAGCCTATTCAAGAACCTCACTCTGATACCAATTGTTAGTCTCACAATGAAACTGAGAGGGGGGTGAATCAATGTAGCTCTTTAAAACTTAAATCTTCAACACTCAAATCCAAAACAATGAAAACATAAAACCAAATAAAGCAAGTATAACAAGAGAACATCACACAACATAAGATGTATTGAGGTTCACCGATTTGGCTACATCCTAAAAAATAACTATTTGGAATTCCATCCAAATCTAGCCTTTTCAAAGCACCAACTTTACAATCAATTTACTAGCACCCACTGGAAGGAGCACCAACCCCTGATTTATCTGCACTAACAGAAAGGAGCACCAACCCCTGATTTATCTGCACCAATAGAAAGGAGTACCAACCCCTCTACCAAGAACCCACTTGATTTTGATATTGATAATAAAATGACATATATGAATGTATTCACTAAAACCAGAACACTCTATGGTATGTACGCTCAAAATCTAAAACTTTCTATTTCATCCAGTATAACATCCCTCTCTCTGCATTACTCAGAATTTGAATCTTCTCTTCTCACAAAAAAAATTGATTGTTCTCTTAGCTTGTTTTGCCAATTGCTAAATTCTTTCTGGGTATTGTGTAGAAATTTTCCTTCAAATGCCTCTTAAAATTTAAGCTAAAATGGATATGATATGAGAAAGTTATATCCAAAATACTGAAGTGACATTTTTCACCACTCTCCAAAAATCATGGATTTTCCCTCTTTATTTTTCTCCACACACACTTCTCTCTTCACAAAATAAAGTCCCCACTTTTCAATAAAATCCCTTGTTACTTAAAAAGCACACTCTTGCATTATTTTTCCTTTTTCAATTTAAAAAAAAAAATTCTTTAATAAAGCTTCTTAAAACAATATAACTTCTTTTTTATTTTTATTTTGAAAGACATTTCGTCAAACACGTCACATGCAAAGATTTGACACCTTACTCGTTCTCTTACTTCGGAGCCATGTGACACCTCAAAAAAAAAATTAAATATGATCTATTTTATGCCTTGAAGGTGTAACAACACTAAAACCAAAACTCTGGCGACTCTGCAAGGTCGAAACGACCAACTGAAGGATTTTGCACAAGTGGAACAAATTGACATAAAAGTGACCTGTAACATTTTTGCAACAATCATAACTCTCACCTCGTAAATTTTTTTTCTCTAAAATTTAAAACATAGAATATATGTAATATTTAATACATCTAGTCCAAATATCACTATATAAATCCTTACGGTTCGCCTGTACCACGTCTATGAAAACTGCTGCTGACACACTTTTTCCAAATAGAGCGTTTTTGTGACAGTCTTGCAACGCTTGTAACATTCGCCTCGTTTCTCTGTTTTTGTGGAAATTTGGAACACATGTTATTGAAGATAATAAATACCTCCAGTTTGAATTTTGATATCAAATTCTTCTCGGTTTTCTCGCAATGCTTCTAACAAAACTGCCCTTTTTGGCATATACAACCACTTGCCAAATCATCCACCAAGATATCGAAAACATCACCGATCAATCCAAACACTATGATGACACATCCAACGTTGTTCTGGACTATTTCCTGACATGCTAGAATGTTCCAAACTGATCCATCCTATCCAACTACACCCGTGATGACTTTTGCAAATTTTTGACAACTTCTTGACGTTTTTTCAACTTTTGCAAATTTGCACGAACTTGTAACAACTTCACCCGAAAATAAAAAACATTCTCATAAGTATTGAACATCATTGTACATAATCTGAACAACCTCCGAACAACTGTCCACTGCATCAACCTATCCATCTAAGTGTGTTTACAACAATGACAATACTGTCGCTACAACTTGCTCAACATTTTGATGAAACATCTAAAGGAAATCCAAAACCTGGAGGAGAAATAATTATGAATAAATGAGGCGATATTTTATCACATTATGCTTTCAATAGTGGACTTGAGACAAATAATGAAGCTCAAGATTTGGAAGCTTTGGAAGGGTTGAAAATATTCAGACAAATGAAATGCAAGAGATCATTGTGGAAATACAAGACCTTGCTATAGATTTTGAATAAATTAGGTTTACACATACATTAAGGGAAGGGAACATATGTGCAGATGAGATAGCCAATATATGGGTTTTAATAAAGGATCATGAAATTAAAATATCTTTTCCTTGGTTAGAGGAAGTAGTAAGTTTAGTTGAGGCTGACAAGAAAATATTGACTATTTGAATAAAAAAATGATTAATATTTATTGTAATATTTTCATTGGTAATCTTTGTTGTATTTTATAACATTAATGTGTTTTAATTTAAACTATTTATTATAGTTTTTGTGGTTGCACTTATGCTTGAGGAAGGAAACTAATAGTCTAGATCTATTAAAGTATGCTATGATAGCACAAAGTTTTGGAAATATTACTCTACTAAGATGTAATCATAGATATTAGAGGTGGATTTTTATTATTGTGAAAGTTGATGTAGTAAAATGTTAAGAAGGATGCTAAATTTTGGAATACTTATATTTACAAAGAAAATTGAAGAAAATCCAGATAATGAAAATCAAGAATTCAGACTTATTATGAAAATAAATGTAGGTATCTAGCTATAAAAACTCAATTGATATAAGAATTGAATCTACTTGTAAATTATCAATCTCTAAAGAAGAGAGTTGTGATTTGTCAAGGGCAGGGGACCCAAGTATAACCTCTTTTTCTAAAAAAAACAAAAACAAAACAAAACAACCTTTTAATTTTGTATAAATTTTCATTTTTAACTATAAAAAGTATTATATATATATAAATTCTTTATTGTAAAGATATTTGATTAGAAAATAAAATAAAAAGATACAATAAAAACAAAAAAAAGGATATAAAATATAAAGAAACATTTTAGTCCATGTTGGGTCAATTGGCATGAATGGAAGAGTTTCACATAATAAACCAAGTTTCAAAACCCATGGGGAACCTTAAAATTTTCTCATGAGGTTTATAGGATTTGGTTGGGAGTGAATAGTTTCACAACTTAAGCTAAGGTTTAAATCTTATGGGTAAAGTAAAGAGTTTCACATCTTAAGCCAAAGTTTTGAGTGAACCTTAACATGTATCAAATGGCATGACCATAACCAATTAAATGCCTCAAATTCAAGAAGACCTGGGTTTGAATCTTAAAGGAGATGCATGTGTAATAGCCAAATATGTTTTTAGAATACTATTATGTGATCATGATGCAATAGAAGTACGACCCATATCAATCCCATATAATCAATCAAAAAATATAGAAAAACATAAATTTATTTTAGACCCAAAGAAATACTTCATATAGGATATTTTGAAGTAATGATAACAAGAAAAGAAATTAACACCTTAAACAACAATGAAGACATAAACAACAACCCGCTATGTCTAAAAGAAAAAGGATATTTCATTGCTCACTTTGATGAAGGATTTTTGGCCATGTTTATCATATATGGTGTGATTATTTGTAATTATATGAATAAGTTGAAGAAATTAAACAAATTGTTGGATATTGATGCTGAATAAGTTTCTACAAGCCTTGAATATTCATCATGACTGTTGGACATCCTAAAATGTGAAATGAAGTGTTGTAACATCATTTTATCACTTGTAAATGTAAATTAGAGTAATATAGCTATAGGATATTGTTAAAAAAGTCTTTTAGTACTTTTGAGTCCATTTGCAATGAAAAAGTACATTATATTCCATTCATTTTGTGAAAAAAATATTTGCTGTCCTTGTTATTGGAAACCTACAGTCAACTTTCAGAGATCATAACTTTTGTTTTACAGCTCCATTTTTTGCATGTGATACACCATTGGAAAGGTCTTCTTGTGTAACATCCACTCACCAAATTTCATCAATTTATGAGCACTTTTGATCCCTTAAATTTAGACTGTCATGCACTACTATAATTTTTGCTGCACTGTGGTGCTCTTCATTTTTGGGTCATTTACTTCAAAAATTATACATGTACAAATTACAACGGGGTAAATAATATAGATAATATCATCTATTCATGGGATGTATTATTTAATATGATGAAGGTGTAGGTTAATTATTCTCTTATAGACCCAAAATTGAATCATAATCCACTATATAAAATTGTTGATGCATTAAAAAATTAGTAAATGGAGAAGCTTCCCAACAATCAACAACAATCCTTAGTACAAGAAAATATTCTCATGATAATATTTGAGGAAGCAGTAAAATAGGGAGTACAAAAACTAGAAGAAAAAATATATAAGAGGATTAAGATCAATGAACTAACGAGTCAAGGATCCTAAGGGCTAAGCATTATTGGCCTACCATTGTCATCGGTTGTTACCAATGAGTCAAGGGCTGTAAATTTTGTTACATGTTCCATGGAATAAGAAAAGAGGCCCAATGTCTTTGAAGCCTATCGTCATGATTGAACCATTCTAATGGTGGGGTCTTGATTTCATAGGCAATATCAACCCATTGTTAAGTGTAGGCCTGTTGGTCAAGAATCTGCCTAAGGATAAAATGTATGTGTGCCCTAGACTCGGCCAACATTGAAAGGTTGAAGGAAATAAATGTCCTTCAGACCAATATCTAGAGAGGGTTGGTTCCCTTGCTATTCTAATACTAGTATGAAGTTTAGGAAAAGAAATTAACGAAAAGGAATGGGAAATAATAGAAAGAAATGGAAAATAACTGAAAGAAATGGGAAATATGGTTGTGAGCTAGAGAGATAATGTAGGGATGAACTAACAACAAGATTAACAACCCAGTTTAAACTAACAACATTCAATAGAAAGACAACAAAAATTGAACTCAGATCATATAAGCATGACTTCCAATGGTATTCCAACATTCATTCTTCATTGAAAACTAAATCTAGATTCAAAATTTAATCCACCAATGATGATATAAATCTAATAAAAATGTAGAGCATAATGATATAAAGTATCAGGAAACCTGAGCCAAATAGTCTTTATATCACAACAAATGTTTAAACTCAGAGAGTTTCACAAGCAAATGTCCATCCATCAAACTTATCAAGTTTTATAGTATTTATAGAGGATTTCACCCCTAAAATTTAATAAGCATTAAATAAAATGGTGGCAAGTCGGTGGCATGGTCGACAATATTTTCTTCCTCGATAGCAAAACGAACTAATCAAACAATACCTTGAAAATTAGCAAGCATTTACAACTGGTAGCATATTGGGACTCAACAAGAATCATCGATAGAATTTTCACCTTCATGGGAGGTGCCTCAAAAATCAGCAACATCATATAAGAGAGGATCATTTTGGGAAATGACAACATTTAATTTTGGCTACCCCCTGGTCATTTGTCAAAACTGGTCTTTGTCGAAAATAATGCTTGAAAATTTAATTTTGCTGCCCGAAAATCAATTTCGCTAAAGAAACTACCTGAAAATCAATTTTGCTGAAGAAACTACCCAAAATTGATTTTTTCCCCGAAAATTATTTTCACCAAAAAAGTGCCCGAAAATGATTTTTGCCCCAAAAAAAAATTTCGCTATAAAAGTGCTCGAAAATGGATTTTCACCAAAAAAGTGCCCAAAAATGATTTTTGGTGGTACAACTTCCCGGAGCCATAACTTTTGATTCGTTGACCCGATTGTCTATTGTAATATATTGTTGGAAATCTTGAGAAAGGATCTACAATGGTGAAATATCTAAATATCATTTCATCCAAATTTTCATCCTCTTTTGGGGCCTCTAAAGTCTTCAAATTTTATTTTTAAACTTCATTGGCAAGATTTCTTAGGATAAAATCTTTAATATCTCTCAAACCGTTCAGGATATTGGGGTGATTCTTTCACCACTGGATGCATTTCATACTTGGATGAATTTAAAAGTTTATTTTAGTGTGGAAAAAATGCCAACACTTCTGGTGGCTCGTGGGGTATTTAGCTTATCTGAATGCAAATTGACCCTAGGGCATTTATCCATTGGGCAACGGAGTCACAACAAAACACAGACACAAGAAAATGTAAACAAAGAGAGTACCTTCCACTTTGAGTCACCTAGATCTGATGATGTAAAATGACACCACTTTGTGCTCTTTGTACCTTATTTATCAGTTGGACTATTTACATTATTTACACAAAAGTTTACGATATGATTGGCATACCGCCACCACAAAATTGGCATTGGGAACCTACCCGATGGATCTACAGTGTTCAAACCATATCTGATTGTACTTTAATCAATATTTGAAATCCGGTTGGTCTCTTCCCAAAGTTTTCTAGGTTGCAAAAAATATGCAACGTGGTAGGTTATCATTCATGCCAATACTCATACAATTAATGAATAATGTGGCAAAGAGATTTACCACATGGGAGCCTTCTTCAAGTACCAATTATGGTGATGGCTGGATCCAATATCACCACTTTTGAGTGTCCACTGGCTACAAGGTCTTGGGTACATGCTCCTATGACTCCTTGATGTGACAATATAATTTTTGTGGCAATAGCCCTACTATCAAGATCTCCTCAAGACCATCCTCCTAAGGAGGCATGCTTATTGGGTCTCGATCAAGTACTTGTGTGTTATGCTTAGGGATACAAAAAGGATGTAAAATTATGCCCTCTTCACACTTAGAGCTTGTCATTAGACCCTTATCTTCTTCCCGGTCCTTCTCTTGAAGGAAGTTGCAAGCTACCATATTGTTCATTACTAGGGTAATGCTTGCATATTCCTTCTATCGATGTTGGGAGATATCCACCCCTTACTCTAAAAATTTATATTTTAAAATTTTGCATTATTTGTTATGACCATGATGGTGGGTACTTTACGATATGGATGGGGCTAGCAACCACCGAAAGAAGTTATGGAGAAGTGGGTTCTCTACACTACAACTTTCTTGCTTGGAGCAGGAGCTACTCTTCTTGTATTGCATCCTAAAAGACTTGAGGGAATATTTATTCCCTAGATTACTATAGGAGGAGGCTTATTTCTAGGTGGAAATCCCAAACATAGTATAGGTGGACCTGGGTGGATGACGATCAAATTTCCTCTACAATTCTCCTCCAACTCCTCCAAAATCAGACGAAGTCCGTGATGCACTCTAGAGGTACCCTTGTGATTATGGAGAGGTGCATAAAAAGTTGAAAGGGATCTTGAAAGATATCAAATGTGTTGACAAGTTCTCCCACTAAGTTTACCCATGAGAATATGCTCTTATGCTTGAACATTTTGTACCACTATAGTGTCCTTCCTTCTAGAGACAGGACCAGAAGTCTGATCATGACATATTCATGGGTTATGCCATGGAGGGTCGTTAGAGCATCAACATATTCAAGGTTCTCTCGAGCCATTCCCTCAGTGCCATTGTATTTCATTAGGGTCTTTAGGCACTTTTGGGAATCTTATGTCGACTTTAGAGATTCAGAGATCCAAGATCACCCCAATTGGGATACCATACCTATGCCATTATAGCAGTGGTCCTCAAAGATCACTGTACTTGGCTTTGAGTCAAAATATCTGGGTGAACATTCTTTTCTTCGCTTGTGAGGTCAAGGCTACTCACCAAACCTTGGGTCCTCCGAGGTTTTTTCCTTCAGCACAAAAGGCATCCATCGGTCATGAGATCCAGATCTTCAGCTCAATAGAGTTTCCAGGTGATTTTACCAGATGAAGGTAATCTAGAGATTCACCAAACTCAGGCTCCCTTAAAACATGGATACTATTCATCCCATCAAGCAAGCCAAAAACTATTGGTCAAGAATCTGCCTAAGGATAAAATGTATGTGCACCCTAGACTCAGCCAACATTGAAAGGCTAAAGGAAAGAAATGTCCTTTAGATCAATCTCTAGAGAGGGCTAGTTCCCTTGCTATTCTAAGATTTGTATGAATTTTAGGGAAAGAAATTAATGAAAAGGAATGGGAAATAACAAAAAGAAATGGAAAATAATTGAAAGAAATGGGAAATATGGCTGTGAGCCAGAGAGATAATGCAGGGATGAACTAACAACAATATTAACAACCCAATTTAAACTAACAACATTCAATAGAAATACAAAACAAAAATTGAACTCAGATCATATAAGCATGACTTCCAATGGCATTCTAGCATTCATTCTTCATTGAAAACTAAATCTAGACTCAGAATTTAATCCACCAATGATGATATAAATCTAATAGAAATGTAAAGCAGAAAGTATAAACATACACAAAATGATCAAGAACTCAAAGCCAAATAGTCTTTATATCACAAAAAATGTTTAAACTTAGAGAGTTTCATAAGCAAATGTCCATCCATAAAACTTATCAAGTTTTATAGTATTTATAGAGGATTTCTATAGACATGAAAAATTGACTCATTTCCCTTAGTTTTCCTCCTAGAAAAGTAAGGTCATATTTGAGCTTAATTTTACCTAAACAAATCCCCTCCAAATTTCCCAAAACCTACACCATTGGATAGGTCTCAAAAATATCTTTCCAACGGTATATTATATGTCCAATTTTGACACCGTTTGACCCCTCAAATTGCCAAAAAACTATGTACATGTCTAACCTCCTGGCAAGATCGGATCGCCCGATCTGAGATCGGGTGATTTTGTACAAAATTGGGTCACCCAATTTTGTCCAAAACCAAAAAATACCTGCCTTAGCAAGGTGACAAACTTAGTTGTAACCTCTTTGTCTCTACCTAGGCAACTCCACGACAGTTGTGGGATCGGTTCACCCGATTTTGATCGGATTAGAAGAAGTTGTAACCTCTTCCATTTCTAGCCTAATAGCTCACCTAACTCCCTCCTTTTTAATCCAGGCTCCTTGCATCAGATTCCCCCTAGTTTTATTGCATAATTTTACACCATATTTTTGCATTTTCATGATGTTTTTTCAGGTTTAAATTGTGCATCGATTATATTTAAGTGATATCAGATCACCTGATTGCAATATCGTTCTGCCCGATTTTACACAAAAGCACCCAATTTTACCTGCAACATATATTGCTACAATTTAGCTGACTGGGGGCATCCAGACCTCAGAGTTTGCATCTTATTTCTCCATCCCTCTTATTTAGAATTAATATTTCATATCCATTACATCAATTTCAATCCATTACTATTATTATTTTGGATTTAATAGGCATATTCCTTTATTATTTCATAAATATTCAAGCATTTAGCATAGATATGCATATGAATATCCTTCCATTATTAGCTTAAGATCATTGCTCATTGTTATTCAGTCCATTCAAATGTATGTTTCTTTGTGAAATTGTTGTTTTCTGCATCCAATTATAAAACTGCAACTTTTAGTCAAGATCGGTTGGTTTTTCGCATAATCGGGTCACCCGATATTGCCTGATTTCAATCGATATTATTGGATTTTGCTTGATATTTCCTGCATCAAAAATCAAAATCTTCTTCAGACTTCCAGATACAAGTGTTTTAAATCACTTTTTAAGCATTGCATTACCTATTTAGATTATATTTTATTATTTTTGCTGCTTACATATAAATCAAAATTGCATATAGATTAGTGTAGTTGCATATTGGCCAAACTAGGTGTATGCATGATTTGATAAAAGGAACACATCAAAACAAATCCCAAAACCTAGGCTCAGAAACTGCCATAAAATATTTCCTAGTGAACCCACCCAATTCATCAAAAAATCACCATAAGAAGGTACGATCAAGTACCTCTCTTTCGAGGTGTAGACCATCCATTCTCCCATTCCCCTCTGAGGCACGGATCCATCAGCCTTGAGGAAAGGAGTGCGAGAATTTTTGGGCTACATTCTTTGGTGAACCCGACGTGAAAAACATTAGGCATCTTTCTGATTTATAAAACATAAAAAACCATAAAAATTATAAAACAAAAATACAAAAAGATCATTAATCAAAATTTGCACACTTTAAGTCCATTTCATAGATGTTAGATTTCAACATAGGAAGAACTGTAACCATAGATGTTACCCAAAAATTAAAAGCATATATATATACAACATATATCATTAAAAGATAAAAAAATCCTAAAACAAAAATGCCTAGAATCTTGAGAAGTGGTAAGCAATTAGAATCTGGTTACATGGAAGAACAAGATCAAGAAAATTATGATGATAGAGTTCAAATAGAAGATGATATAATTTTAGAACAAAGTGAAGAGAATAATAAAGAAGATGAAATAAAAAATCCTGATGAACCTACATTAGATGAAAAAGGAAATGTTAAATTTGAGTCTCTTAGCAAATTTACCCAATTTATAAAAAACCACATAGAAGAGTTTAATCAAGCAATACAAATTGATAATTCAGGAGAAGGTGATATGGAATCAGCCTTAGCAGCTGCATTTCGTATACATACAAATCCATTATCATACATGAACTCAACAGACCAAGATAATGATCAAGCAGGACCATCTAATCAAAACATGATACCTTTAAATCAAAATGCTCAAAAACCAATGGCACAATCATCCAAGATTGTTGCTAGCAACCCAAAAACAAATCCTAAACAACAAAAACAACCATTCACATCCATGTTCACTCAAGCTCTTAATCAACAAATGTCAAATCAACAAAAAGCTAAACAAGTGCAAAATACCAATCATCAACAGAAAATCCAACAAAACATAATTCCCACAAACACTTTACACAATAGTGTTTCAGTTGGAAATCCTTACACAACAACATCAATTATTATCAAAGACACAATAATATGGTGCAACAAAATCAATTTGGTGGACAACAACAAGGACTTGAAGCCATGGTTAAACAATTAGCTTCTCGTCTAGACCAGATGGATCCCTACCATCCCTCATATAGTTATCGAGAGATGTGTAGTCAACCTTTGGATCCTATTGTGGTAGCTCAACCTTACCCTAAACATTTCCCTATGCCTGTCCTCCCGATATATAAAGGAACCGAAGATCCTATTGAGCATCTTCGCATGTTTAGGACAACATGTCATGATGTTTCTCATGATGACTTGTTGTTACTAAAGATGTTCCCTAAAAGTCTTGGAGGCATGGCTCTAGAGTGGTATTATCAGTTACCCACTAATTCTTTAAGGAATTTTGAGGAGACAACGGAAATGTTTGTCCATCAATTTAGTGCCTACATAGAGAGGCATGTGACTATTAAAGATTTATACAACTTGAAACAAGGAAAAGATGAAAGTTTTGCTGAATTTCTGGCTAAGTGGAGATAAATTTTAGGCAAATTACACTTTGCATTACCTCATCATGAAATGTTGGACATATTCATAGGTAATTTGCAAGAACAACTATCTTATGAACTTTCTACTACTACAGTAACATCCTTTGATCAAGCCATTGATTTAGCAAGGAGGGTAGAAGATGCCCTCATTAGAAGAGGTCAATTTAAGAAGAAGGATGAAGACAAAACTTCTAAGAATCAATATAAGAATAAACAAGTAGTGGGTGATGGAGTTACTGATAGTAGAAACAACTCAAATGTTAATCTTGCTGAAGTTGTAAAGAAGTTTGTATTAAAGGTTCCTGATAAACCACCAAGAGAATTTACAAGATTAAATCAGCCCTTAACTATGATTTTACCTCAATTATTGGAACAAGGCTTGATACGGTTGCCTGAAATAAGACAACCTGATACAACCGTAGCTGGATTTAGGGCTGATTTACATTGTAACTTCCATAGAGTTGATGGTCATTCAACAAACTCATGTAAAATATTGAAACACATGATACAAGATTTAATTGATAATGAAAAAATGGAAGTAGAAGAATTTCCCTCCAATAATAATCCTCAAAATAATACACAAAAACCAATCAAAATCAAAATGCAAATCAAAATTTAGATATTTTTCAACACCCTTTACCAAAGCATGGTAAAGAAGCTGTAAATCAAGTGGAACATCATAACGTTCCTCATCCAACTCGATATGTGGGAACTATTAGCAGCTTTCTACCTCATCAAGATTTGCAAAAACCATGTGTAACTACTGAATCTCAAGTTACTATTAGACCTCTAAGAAGTTTTCAAATTACATATTTAGAAAGTGATGAAGAAAGTGAAACAGAGAGTGAGGTTGACATTACCTCAAATAATTCAAATAGTTCTGAAGATGAATCATATCCAATTCTTCCCATCACAGATTTAATGGTGCCTGAAGAACCATTCCCTAGAAGAGTGACTACTCGACCATCATATCAACAAGTGCTTTCAAATGAACAAGTAGTAAATGCTAGGCCACATTTTAGTTATTTACATAATAATAATATTGTGGGTACTATTGGAACCATCACTAAACAACAAACTCAAAACCAAAACTCTCAAATTCAAACTCAAATAATGAATAAAAAATCACCACCATATTCTTCTCTACAAAATATTTATTCACCTCAACCTCTTCATAATAGTAGCATTATTCCCACTCCACATTCATTGAAAGCTATTCAATCCCCATGTAATTCTTCTTTATCATCATTGCAATCACAACTATTCCAACCTTCTTCTTTCAACACAACACATTCATCTCAACAAGGAAATACTTCTTCTAATCCTACCATGCAATCACATCATACTTCACAATTTACTCATCATCATTCTATTCACAATCAAGAAGAAAGAGATAATGAACCAATTATTGATAAAATCCCAAGAGAACTAATCAAGCATCAATGACAGGAAACCAATCAAATATTACATCCTAATGTGTCCCATCACAATGATATCACTAATAATGTGATAAAAACTACAAGTGAGCAACCTCAAGCTCAATCAACTCAATTTGATAAACAAGAAATAAATTCTTCATCCAACCAACCTTCAAGACCTCTCTTAGTTTTGAAGAATAATCCAAAAGAAGATACAAGCATAGAAAACCCATCTTTAGTGTTGAAGTCTCAACCTAAAGTCTCCCTCAACATTCAACAACAATGGGACAATCATCCACATAAGATATATCTTTTGGAACTTTTGCAAACCTCTCCTATTCATAAGGAATCTTTGTTCTTTATTCTCTCTTTCTTTATCATCATTACAACAAGTTCTCTACTCTTTTCCTCTTTATCATCATTGCCACTTTTGGTCTATCACCTTTTATCCTTCATTCTCTCTTTCATTATTATTATCACATCAAGTTCTCTATTCTTTTCCTCTTTATCATCGTCATCTTCTATCCATCACTTTTCTTCATCTACATCTACTTATCATTCTTCATCACAACAATCTCAACTATTAACCAATCAACTTCAATCATATACACCACAACCAAATTGTTCTTCAAAACTTCCTTTGATTTTGAAGCCACCTTAGACATGCTATAATAAAAATCACCTTGTATAGTGTATATAGATCACCAATTCCATCATTAAAACATCAAAAACAACAAAAATAATAATAATAATAAAATATCAAAATTTATAAAAATATTTCAAAATTATTGCACTTTTATTTGTCGTTATCTTTCAAAAATTTTGAGTTATATTTTATCTTATTTTAGATAAATTCAAAAGTTATCTTGAACCATGCACTAAATTTCACAACTTTAAAATGATTTTGATTTTGTTACTTTGATTATAAATCTCTCTTGCACCAAAAGCACTATTACTTCATTAAATAATTTTGAGTTTTGAGAATGATCTTGCTACTTCTTGAACCAAGAACACACCTTCACATCTTAAAATGATTTGTTGCAAATTCAAAAAGTGATGCTACATAGTAAGTCTTAATACCTTAAGTGAAAAATTTCCCTTGCTATCCTATCATGTGCATGGTCTAGAATACTGAGAAATTGGCAAAAGGACAAGCTCCTCCCTACCCGAATAAAATCCCTTGCTCTACGTCTAATCTGAGCAAGTATCCCGATAGAAAAGAAAGAAAGAGAAAAAGAGAAAAATAAAAGAAAGAAAAAAAAAGAAAAAGAAAAAGAGAAAAATCAAGAAAAATGTTCCATTACAAAGCAATAAAATCCCCTTGTTCAAAAATGGACAAGAAATCCCTATTCCAAAAATTTGAAGAAAAGAAGGGAGTATTGAACTTGAATCCCTAGAATTTCTCAGTTATTCGAAAGCCATGAGGTAAGCCCCATAACAGGTGATTTGTGCCCAACTTGCTTGACCTTGGGTAATTCCTTTCACATGGCGATATGTCTGTCACATTAGCGACCTTCTTTTGTACAGACCAATGTCCGCTTATGGATTAGCTAGCTTTTGGTAATTTGATTTACATAGTAGTTCAGTACCAATGCATGCACAAAATCATGGTTAATGAACATTTCACTTGCACACACATTGGTTCATTCAAGTTTGCTTGTATCATTACCTTACTCAAAATTGGTAAATTAACTTTACAAAGCACACACATTTGATCCTTGAGAGATTTTGTATCATTGTGTCAAATCAAGATGGATAATGAACTCACTTATCACACTAGGTTCTTGATAAATTTGACTTTGTCTTTGAAATAAGTTAAAATATTTCTTTGAAATTTTGTTAGAAAACATTAGTTTGTAGTCATTTGCATATCACTTTTGTAACTTCATGTATATATTATTTCTTTAAAATATTCAAATATAATTTATCTTCTAAAAAATTGCATTCATAAATATCAAAATCATTTATCATGCATAGCATTCATGACTTCGCGATGATGGTATAATTCCTAGGAATTATTCTTCTCAATTTTCACACTAGGAATTCTATGCCTAGCGCAAGTCATCTTTCCCAAGTTCTAGGTCTAAAATATTTCATATTGATCAACCTTCTTAAATATGTGATACAATGATTTGCTTCATATCAATTTATATTTTAAGAATAAATAATTTCATATTATCATGCATTGCATTTTTGACTTCGTGATGATGGTATAATTCCTAGTAACTATTGTCCTCCAAATTTTCACACTAGGAATTCTATGCCTAGCGCAAGTCATCCTTCCCAAATTTTCATGCTTAAATCATATTATCTTCATCAACATATTAATCCAAATCAACCTATTTTCTCAAAATCAATTTTTTTTCATCCCCTCTCATCATCATAAGCCTCAAGGTCACTCTTGAGCCCACAATATTTTGGTATTAGCAATACAAAACTTCCTCACAATAGGATCAGCTTCATGACCTAGCGAGCATCGATCTCCACCAATGGTCATATAACAACACAACATCCTTCGAGGTTCATTGCTAATCTATCAAATCTATCATCACATAAAAACATCTTTTTCAAAACACACTTTACAAAATCATTTTCCTTTTATGTTAAGCATGATCAAAATGTTCAAAAATCAAAGCATGATTACAAGAAATTATGTAACACAACCATCATAAGCAAATGTAATAAATACCCAATAAAACACAAAGTCACATAAAACAAAGAAGATCAATATATATATTTCAAAAATTTTGAGTTTTCCACCAAATGTAGAATTTGGTGTAAAAACTCGAGGGGGCATCCTAGTTAGTAAATTAGTAATTATTTTTCTAAAATATCAATTTCCCATGAACCATTCATTCTAAACCATCTACTCATTTTTGCCCATGCCAATTATAATCACTTCTACTCAAGTGTCTACACTTTTCTTTAACGCATTTATTGTTCATAAATATGCCAAAGAGGGGGCAAAATGTAGACATGAAAAATTGACTCATTTTCCTTAGTTTTCCTCCTAGAAAAGTAAGGTCATATTTGAGCTTAATTTTACCTAAAAAAATCCCTCCAAATTTCCCAAAACCTACACCATTGGATAGGGCTCAAAAATCTTTCCAACGGTATATTATATGTCCAATTTTGACACTATTTGACCCCTCAAATTGCCAAAAAACTATGTACATGTCTAACCTCCTAGCAAGATCGGCAATCTGAGATCAGGTGATTTTGTACAAAATCGGGTCACCCGATTTTGTCCAAAACTGAAAAATGCCTACTTTAGCAAGGCAAAAAAATTAGTTGTAACCTCTTTGTCTCTACCCGGGCAACTGCATGGTAGTTGCGGGATCGGTTCACCAGATTTTGACCGGATTAGAAGAAGTTGTAACCTCTTCCATTTTTAGCCCAATAGCTCACCTGACTCCATCCTTTTTAATCCAGGCTCCTCGCCTCGGATTCCCCCTAGAACTCTTGCATACTTTTATGCCATATTTTTTCCTTTTCACTGTGTTTTTGTAGGTTCAAATTGTGCATCGGTTGGATTTAAGCGATATCGGATCACCCGATCGCGATATCGTTTTGCCCGATTTTGCACAAAAGCACCCGATTTTGCCTGCAACACATATTGCTGCAATTTAGCCAACTAGGGGCATCCAGACCTCAGAGTTTGCATCTTCTTTCTCCATCCCTCTTGTTTAGAATTAATATTTCATATCCATTACATCATTTTCAATCCTTTACCATTATTATTTTGGATTTAATAGGCATATTTCTTCATTATTTCATAAATATTCAAGCATTTAGCATAGATATGCATATGAATATCCTTCCATTATTATCTTAAGATCATTGCTCATTGTAATTCAGTCCATTCAAATGTATGTTTCTTTGTGAAATTGTTGTTTTCTGCATCCAATTATAAAACTGCAACTTTTAGTCAAGATCGGTTGGTTTTTCGCATAATCGGGTCACCCGATATTGCCTGATTTTGACCGATATTGCTGGATTTTGCCCGATATTGCCTGCATCAAAAATCAAAATCTTCTTCAAAATTTCGGATACAAGTAAGTGTTTTAAATCACTTTTTAAGCACTGCATTACCTATTTAGATTCTATTTTCTACTTTTTGTTGCTTACATATAAATCAAAATTACATATAGATTAGCGTAGTTGCATATTGGCCAAACTAGGTGTATGCATGATTTGATAAAAGGAACACATCAAAACAAATCCCAAAACCTAGGCTCAGAAACTGCCATAAAATGTTTCCTGGTGAACCCACCCAATTCATCAAAAAATCACCATAAGAAGGTATGATCAAGTACCTCTCTTTTGAGGTGTAGACCATCCATTCTCCCATTCCCCTCTGAGGCACGGATCCATCAGCCTTGAGGAAAGGAGTGCAAGAATTTTTGGGCTACAATTTCACTCCTAAAATTTAATAAGCATTAAATAAAATTGTGGCAAGTCAGTGGCATGGTCGGTAATATTTTATTCCTTGACAGCAGCAACGAACCAATTAAATGGTGCCTCAAAAATCAGCGAGCATTTACAATTGGTAGCATATTAGGACTCAACAAGAATCATCGATAGAATTTTCACCTTCATGGGTGGTGCCTCGAAAATCAACAACATTGTATAAGAGCGGATCATTTTAGGAAGTAATGACATTTAATTTTGGCTACCCCCTGGTCATTTGTCAAAATTGGTCTTTGTTAGAAATAATGCTTGTAAATTTAATTTTGTTGTCCAAAAATCAATTTCGCTAAAGAAACTACTTGAAAATCAATTTCGCTGAAAAATTACCTGAAATTGATTTTTGCCAAAAAAGTGCTCGAAAATAGATTTTTGCCCTGAAATTATTTTTGCTAGAAAAGTGCTTGAAAATGATTTTCACCAAAAAAGTGCCCGAAAATCATTTTTGGTGGTATAGCTTCCCAGAGCCATAAATTTTGATTCGTTGACCCAATTGTCTATCGTAATATATCATTGGAAAGCTTGAAAAAAGATCTACAATGAAAAATATCTAAATATCATTTTGTCCAAATTTTCATCCTCTTTTGGGGCCTCTAAAGTATTCAAATTTTATTTTTAAACTTCATTGGCAAGATTTCTCGGGATAAAATATTTAATATCTCTCAAACCGTTCAGGATATTGGGGTGATTCTTTCACCATTGGATGCATTTCATACTTGGACAAATTTAAAAATTTATTTTTAGTGTGGCAAAAATTCCAACAAGACCATGGAAAAATCCTCTCTATTTCAAACTACTTTACCAAATAGGTTGAAACAATTCTAGCCAAAGTGACTAATCAAGAAATAGTGGTGCAATTTCTTGAAGATACCATCATTAGGTTTGAAACCTTGCCAACATCATCTTAGATAATACCACCTATTTTAAGAGAGCCAAACTGATAAAAATTTTCTCTTGAATATGGATTCCTACTTAAAACGTCATCCAATTATTATCCTTAGAGCAATCGATTAGCCAAATTGACCAATGAAAATATATTTTTTTTGAAAAAAATGAAAAAAACTTGTATTAAAACAAAAGACAGTTACAAGAGGGAGAAAGGGCATCCCAACCAAGCGCAAAGAGACCAGAAGTACAAAGGGCACGAAAACGCGACATGTCGCAAAAACGCGACATGTCGCGAAAACGCGACATGTCGCGAAATCGCGACACCAAACCAAACAACCGCCGCGCCACAACAACCAGTCGCGATATCGCGACATGTCACGAAATCGCGACATGTCGCGAAATCGCGACATGTCGCGATATCGCGACAAAAAGCGCCGGAACCACAACACACGAAAAAAGTCGTGAAATCGCGACAGCACAGCACCAAATCACCCAAACGCCAAAAGCGTCACGAAATCGCGATGAGAAAGCCTGAAGGCACCTGCTCCCCGAAACTGTCGCGAAATCACGACGAGGACCCCTTTGATCAGCAACTTTGAGAAAGTGTCGCGACATCGCGACGACTTTTCCTTGGAGCCCCACTTGGCCGAAAGTGTAGCGAAATCGCGACAAGAAAACCAATGGGCGCCCCATCCGCAAAAGTGTCGCGAAATCGCGACATGTTCACCCCCGAGGTGCCCATTACCAAAACTAGTCGTGAAATCGCGATGTTTTTCCTGCAAGCAGTTTTTCTCCAGAACTGTAGCGAAATCGCTACAGGTTTGCCCCTGTGCTTCCTTTCCATAAACATGTCGCGAAATCGCGACAGGTTATCCAATGGGAGGCTTTTCTCAAAAAGGTCGCGATATCGCGACGGATTTTCCCCTTAACTAAATTTTGCTCAAAACATCTCAAAATCGCAACAAGTATGCCCCTTTGTGTCCTTTCCTCAAAAAAGGCACGAAATCACGACGAATTTTCCTTAGAGTAGCTTTTCACAAAAATTGTCGCGATATCGCGACGGTTTTTCCCTTTCATGCAATTTTTTCTAAAGCGTCGCGATATCGCGACACTTTTCCTCCAGCAGCAAAACCAACCAAAAAGGTCGCGACATCGTGACACCTTCTCATCAACGACCGCGACGGCGCAACAAGTCACGAAATCGCTACAATTTTCCTCCCAAAGCCGCAGCAACCAAAAGGGTAGCAAAATCGCTACAGTTATCCAGGATAGGTCGCGACAGAGCAACATGTCGCGACAGAGCAACATGTCGCGACAGAGCAACATGTCGCGAAATCATGACAGATTACCAAACAGGGTCGCGACGGCGCAATATGTCGCGATATCGCGACAGAAACTAACCTTAGTCATTTTTGAGCTCATGGATGCAGGGATCGTTCCAGACCACTCCGAATCTCTTCATCTATCATAGGCATATCACTGTGCAGCTGAACACCTACCTCTTTCTCAACACCCATCTTCGCAAGGAAGTCAACTACCGTGTTCAGATTTCTACTCACATACACAGGGATGACATCATCTAACTCCCTCCATAACTCCTTGATTTGAGATATCAACATCCGCAGTCTCCAGGCTTTTAAAGAGAAATTCCGCAAGCAATCTAGAGCGCCGATCAGGACTTGAGAATCAGATTCAAGAATTATCCTCCGGTAACCCTGCTTAACAGCCCAGATAGACGCTGACTTAATGGCCAAGGCTTCGGCTTCATTGTTCGTGGCTCTGCCCAATCCCCGCAGTTCCCAGTAAAGAACCGCACTCGAGTGATCCCGACAAACAACACCAATTCCTGTGTTGCCCGGGTTGCCTTTTGCAGCCCCATTAGTATTGATCTTGATCCAGCCTTCAGGGGGAGGTTTCCAGCATGATCTGCCTTGCCTCTCATGACCCTCAACCCCCTCTTCAGGGTGCCCAAGAGTAGCCTGATTCTTTTCATTGACAAAAGTAGCAACAGTTTCTGTGAATTTGCTCCAGATGACCTGCCAAACACCGTCAATCGAGGAGAAAGTGTTTCTAAAGATCCGGGCGTTTCTCTCCAACAAAAATTGCCACCAAATGAAGAGAAAGCCTAACTGCCAGCCAGTTCGGAGAGCTATGGAATTGAACCTGCCCCATTTCCATTTTTCCCAAATATTGGTACGGTTGAGAACACCATTAGCCTGGAGTTTAAATTGAGAGAACCAGCGTTCCCAAATCTGATGAGTAAAAGGACACTCAAAAAACAAATGGTCTGCAGTTTCCTCATGTTGGAGGCATAAAGCACATTGAGAGGGGCCATTGAAACCCCTACGTCTGAGATTGTCAAAGGTGAGAAGACCATTATGCATAAGTTGCCAAGCGAAGAAATTCACTTTCGGCCAACCCTTTGAATGCCAAATCCTTCTCCAATGCTGAACCGAAAAAGAGTGTGGGGGAGGCTCAGGGAGGATCTCTTCATATCCAAATGCCTTAACTGAGTAGACCCCAAGGCTTCCATAGCCCCAGGCTAATTCATCTTCCTCATCCTTCCCCGTGAGGAACCTTTCTGACAAGATTTTTTGCAGGATAGGCGCCAACTCCGGAGAGACAGTAATTGGCCACTCCTCCCATCGCTTAAACTTTTTAAAAGTATACCCCCCCAAATGACTGGTAAGAAGATAATTATCAATAAGGATCCAACCCTGGGCTTCTAAGGTGGTCATGATAGGTTGAAGCTCAGGTAACATAACAATAATGGGCGGATGCTGGTCCCAAGAGTCAGTCCAGAAACGAGCCTTGTCTCCTTTCCCCACTTTTCAGAATAATTGATCTTTGATAATTTGGGACCCAAGCTTGAGAGTCTGCCACACTAAGGAACCAGGACCTTCCAAGGGAAAGCGACCCACCTCATTGGGATGAACATGCCCCAAATATTTATTGGAAAGAATTCTGCTGAAGAGAGAGGATGGCTGAGAAATCCACCTCCAATACAGTTTTCCATCCAAAGCTCTGTTATTAAGCATGGAACTTCTCAAGCCCGACCCTCCTTTATCCTTAGGTCGGGTAACTTTGTCCCACCCAACCAAGGCCCATTTTTTCTTCCCTTTTGCGCCTTCCCATAAAAATCTTCTAGCCATTTTGTCCAGCTCTTTCCAGATGGTATGAGGGGCAGCCAGTATTGAGAATTTATAGATCGGCAAAGCCTGAATAACCGATTTCAGGAAGGTTAATCTACCCCCGTAGCTTAGCCATTTATGGGCCCAATGATTCATTCTGTCTTTGATGCCTACTAACAGGTTATTCCAAATATCAATATTTAACTTTTTGAAATGAAGTGGAACGCCCAGGTAAACAATTGGAAGAGAAGTCCTTGTGAAGCCCAGGATCTCAATAACGCGCTCCTGAAGCCGTTGGTCGAGATTGAAAAAGACCACTTTGGACTTCCTGACATTTAGAACCTGATTTGAAGCCCTTAGGTAGAAATTCAAAGTATCTCTGATTCCTCTAGCTTCCCGAAGAGTGGCCGTACCAACCAAACCCGTATCATCCACAAATTGCAAGTGAGTCAGAGTTTCCTTCCCAACCTTGATACCAGAAAGCAGACCTTTTTGCCTTCTCCTCAAAAACAGTCTGCCCAAACCTTCAGCCAAGAGAAGGAAGAGATAGGGAGAACAAGGGTCTCCCTGGTGGAGCCCACGGGAGGCACTAAAAGGAAGCAAGGGAAGGCCCTTAATGAGAACAGAAAAAGAGGGAGAAGAAACACAACTCATAACCCAATCAATCCATTCCTGAGAGAAGCCAAAGGCAGCCAACATTTTCGACAAGAAGCACCACTCCACCCGGTCATAAGCCTTGGACATATCCAGTTTAATGAACATGCCTTTGTTGCCCGAAGTTTTCATTGAATGGATGGCCTCCTGGGCCAAAACCACCCCATCCAATATTTGTCTTCCCTCAACAAAGCCCCCTGTTCAGGAGAAATGATGCTATGAAGAAGGGGTTTAAGCCTCTCAGCCATTATCTTAGTGATGATTTTGTAAATCACATTACATAAAACAATAGGCCCGAAATCGGAGATATGAGTCCCCGCTTCCCCTTTTGGAATTAAAGCAATGAAGGTGTGATTGATCGCCCCGAGCATTCTTCGATTGGATCCGGATTCCTCGAGAATGACCGGAACATCCTCCTCCAAGGTGTCCCGAAAGCCTGAAAAAATTCAATAGGAAAGCCATCCGGACCAGGAGATTTTCCAATACTCATACCAAAGACCACATTTCTCAGTTCATCCCTTTCAATGGGTCTAAGCAGGGTCTGATTGTCCTCTTCAGAGATAATAGGAGGAATAACATTAAGAACTTCGTTCTGAGCCTCAATATCTTGCTGCATACTTTCCTTAAAAAGTTTAGAAAAGTAATCGATAGCATGGGAGTGCATACCAGGAATAGTATCGAAGACATTTCCATGTTCATCTTTGAGAACTTCCATATTGTTCATCTGTCTCCTAGCACAAGCTGACCGATGAAAAAATTTGGTATTTCGTCCCCCTCTAATAACCAAGTATTTCTAGCCCTCTCGTTTCCAGTATAACTCCTCTTGGTTTTCAATGTCCTCAACCGCTTTACGTAGCTTCGTCATCTTCGGATTTGAGTTGCTCAAGTAATTGATCCTTCCCTAAAAAGTTTCGAACCTCCTCCCATCTAGCCACCAAGGGGGCCCTTTGGGACTGGAAATCCGACTTGTTTCCTTTCCTCCACTGTTTCAATTGAAATTTGACAAATTGAAGCTGTTTATGAAATTTGAACATTGTTGTCCCAAAAGGTGGACGGCCTTCTGTCCACCAATGAGAAATTTTTTGTCGAAGGTCCTCCTTTTGTAACCAAAAATTCTCAAATTTAAAAGGCCTATGGTGCTGTCCTCTCGAAGTCCCTCCCTCAAGCAAAATGGGAAAATGATCCGAAATAGGGCCCTCCAAAATCTGGAACTTAAAATTCCATTTAACAAAAGCCTCCTCCGAGACCAAAAAGTGATCTAACTTGACCTTCCTGCTATGTGGCTCCTTTCTCTTGTTTGTCCAAGTGAAAAAAACACTAGGGCCTTGAACGTCCACTAGATTAAAGGCCTGAACTTGGGCAATCAGAAGCCGATCCCCTGGATCCAAAATAGGGGAGCCACCTTCCCTGGTCCCGAACAGATAATTTTGCATTAAAATCCCCTGCAATAATCCAGTCATAACACTCCCTGTATGCTCTCATGTTGTGAACAGCGTCCCATTGGAGCCTCTGGCCATCAAGATCTTGGGCCCCATAAAAGTTGGTTATAAGGACCAGCTCAGAATTGAAGTTATTTCTGAAGAGAGAAGTAAGTACACCCCTACAAGCTACATGTTCTAAAGCAGTCCAGACCAGAGGGTTCCAAAGGGTAACAATTCCACCTAAAGCTCCTTGGGCAGCCACGTCCATATACCCAGCTCCCCGCCAGATTTTAGTAGCAGTTTTACTCATAATATCTAAAGACATTTTGGTCTCCTGAAGAAGCAAAAAGTCTGTTTTACGGTTTTCTAAGAGTCTTTGAACAAGTAGATTGATGGGTTCTACTGTTTAAACCCCTAATATTCCAAGATTGAATAATCATTGAAAACCTTGAGAGCAGTAAGAATCAATGGTCCTCACCAATCCTCCATTGATTAGCTTATCTCCTTGGGCTGTTAGTAGTTCCTTATTGGATTTTCTTCCCGCTCCTTGAGAGTTATTGTTTCTTGATCTCTTTTCCACCTGGGAAATCCCTAAAGCAGGCCTTTCTCTGTTTTTATCTGCATTTCCCATGGTAACATCTTTTATAGCCGACTGTGCTGGGGAGTGTATAACCAAAGCCCCTGGATTCTCTGACTGCAGGTACTCAGCTGGCACAGTCACCTGTTCTACTACAGGAGTGAAGGAAGGAGAAACAAGAGGTGGAGTGGACCAATGAAAATATTACAAGGATATTGGAAAGGAAAATTTTGGAGTCACAAAAGGTATGGCATACAAATATAAAGAATTATAAAAAGACAAAGTGATGCAAAAAAACATCCACTAGGTCATCCCCGTATAAGCTAGTATATGAGGCAGTGGTGCCAATGAACGTTGAGCTTCCTTCCCTCCAAAGATCACAAAAGCTCAAGTTGTAGGACACCAATGTATAAGCCATGCAATCAATATTAAATGCACAGTTGGCCCTAGAATAAGAGAGAAAAAACTTTTATAAATACCATGCAATGTTTTTTTTTTATTGGTTGAAAGGGTGTTGAAAGGCCCCTGAACCTTGTACAAGACAACTGCAGGCCTCCGAAGAGGGAGGTGGCAGCAAAACAAAACAACCTGAAAACAGCAGGGGCCACCTAAGGTAAAGGCACCTAGAGGAACCAACTAGAAGAACTAACTAAAGGGAAACATGACCAGAGGCTAATAAAAAAAGGGGAAGCAAAAATTTAAACAGAGAAATTCACCATTTGGAAGTGTTGTTGTTGCTCCACATCGAACCTCAAAATTGGGGACCCACCTTTTTGCATGTTTTCCAAGAAGACCGAACAGGCCCAAAAGCTAAATATCAAAGAAAAAGCAAGAAACCACAAGGAGGAAAGTGTCACGATATCATGACATGTATTTTCATGGTCCAAAGCAAAGGGAGAAAGCAAGGAGGAAGAAGTGTCATGAAATCATGACATGTTGCATCGTCATGGCCAAAGGAGGAAAAGGTGTCGTGATATCATGACATGTTGCATCGTCATGGCCAAAGGAGAAAAAGTGTCATGATATCGCGACATGTTGTAGCGTCATGGCCAAAAGAGAAAGAGTGTCACGAAATCGTGACATGTTGCATCATCACGGTCAAAGGAGAAAAAGTGTCATGATATCGCGACATGTTGCATCGTCGAGGCCAAAAGATAAAAAATGTCGCAATATCACGACATGTTGCATCGTCGCTGCCAAAAGAGAAAAAGTGTCACGATATCGCGACATGTTGCATCGTCGCCGCCAAAAGAGAAAAAGTGTCATGATATCGCGACATGTTGCATCGTCACGGAAAAAAGAGAAAAAGTGTCATGATATCATGACATGTTGCATCATCGCAGCCAAAAGAGAAAAGGTGTCGCGATATCGCGACATGTTGCATCATCACGGCTAAAGGAGGAAAAAGTGTCACGATATCGCTACATGTTGCATCATCGCAGTCAAAGGAGGAAAAAGTGTCGCGATATCGTGACATGTTGCATCGTTGTGGCCAAAAGAGAAAAAGTGTCGCGATATCACGACATGTTGCATTGTCGCAGCCAAAAGAGAAAAATTGTCGTGATATCACGACATGTTGCATCGTCATTGCCAGAAGAAAAAAGTGTCATGAAATTGCGACATGTTGTATCATCGCGATCGAAGGAGAAAAAGTGTCGCGATATCGTGACATGTTCCATCATCGTGGCCAAGAGAGAAAAATGTCGCGATATCGTGACATTTTGCATCGTCGTAGCTAAAAGAGAAAAAGTGTCACGATATCGTGACATGTTGCATCGTCGTTGCAAAAGGAGAAAAGGTGTCGCGATATCGTGACATGTTGGATGTTCATGACCAAAAGAGAAAAGTGTCGCAATATCACGACATGTTGCATTTTCGCGACCAAAAGACCATGCAATGTTAAGAAGCTGTCAAGATATGGTTTCATTAAGGGGTTATGGAAGTGGAATATAAGGAAAGAGATCTTGTGCTCAAATAGGATGAGGATCACCAAAAATTTGGGGTCCATCAGAAGTTTGAATTATTATGGAACAAATATACTAGATGTTGAAATCGAGGATCCAAATGCCTACAAGCTTGCCTCCATGGAAGGAGTGATATTGTCTATCTTAGTCAATGAGTAACACCTTTGTTCAATAATTTTAGCTAAAATAATATTGTCTCCACTGTTCTTGAGATGGGAGACTAGAGCTTTCAACTATTTGAGAATTTTCATGTGTAGATATTAATGTTCTAATTTTTATGCGTACAAATCTTATTATGTTGAAGTCTAACATTTATGAAATTTACTTAAAATGTGCAAATTTGACTAATGATATTGTTTGGTTTTTGTTTTTATATTTTTGTAATTTTTATGTTTTTTTATGTTTTTATAAATCAGAAATATGCCTTTGTTTTTCATGTCGGGTTCACCAAAGATTGTAGCTCTAAAATTATTGCACTCCTTTCCTCTAGGCTAATGGATCCACACCTCAAAGGGGAATGGGAGAATAGTAGGTCTACACCTCGGAGAGAGGCACTTGATATCGTGCCCTCTTTGGTGATTTTTAGATGAATTGGGTGGGTTCACTAAGAAATATTTTATGGCAATTTCCACACCTAGGTTTTGGAGTTTGTTTGATGTATTCTTTTAGATAGTCTCACATACACCTAGTTTGGCCAATATGCAACTATGCTAACTTATATGCGATTTTAATTCATATGCAACCAAAAAATAATAGAAAACAAGAAATAATGAACAATGCAATGCTTATAAAGTAATTTTAAATTCTAACCCAGATTCGAATGGTTGATTTCTGCACTTTTATACTTTCTATAGACAAGATAGATCAAAATCATATGAGATCAGGTGATACGATCTGGTGATTGGTCGATCCGATCTACGATCGGTTGATCTGATCAAAACAAAAACCTACAATTAAACAATTAAACATAGAAAACAAGAAATTCATAGCATGACATGCATTTAATAAGATGTACTAGATTAATTAATGAGTTAGAATTTGAAATAATTGCATAAATAGATATATATCTAAGCTATATGCATAAACATTCATGAAAAAGCGATAAAATATGAAAGGAATATCTAATGTACCAATGGTAATAGATTTTAAATGATCTAACATATAATGAATATGATCTAAAACATGAGAAAAAAAGAGATAAAATGCAAACAGTGAGGTCTGGATGCCCCCAAGCAGCTTAGCAGCAAAAAATATTGATGCAGATAAGATCAGGCAGTTTTGTCTAAGATCGGGTAGTTTTGTTTGATATCGGTTGATCCTATCCAAAGATCGGGCGGTCCTATATAGATATCGGGTGGTCCTATCCATAGATCCAATAGTCCTATCCAGATATCAGATAGTCCTATCCTATACGTATCTAGCCAATGCACAAATCCAACTTGCAAAAACATAGCAAAAATGTGAAATAACAGAGCAAAGGTACGTGATTTTTTTGGGGGGAATCTAGGGAGAGGAGCTTGGATTAAATATATTAGAATAGGTTGAGAGGTTGGGATAAAAATTAAGGGGGTTACAACTTCCCCTATTCTAGACGAGATCATTCAAGCCAATCCCGTAACCACCGTGTAGTTGGCCAGGTAAGGACAAAGAAGTTGCAACCATTTTTGTCATCTTGCTAAACAGGATAATTTTTAGTTTTGGATGAGATCGGGCGATTCGATATCATACAAAATCATCTGATATTATACGAGATCAGCAGGTATGATATCATACAAAATCATCTGATCTTGTACAAAATTGTACGATCTCGTACAAAATCGTTCGATCTAGACATGTACATAGTGTTTTGGCAATTTGAGGGGTCAAACGGTGTTTTAACTGGACATATAATATACCGTTGGAAAGCTCTTTTAGATCCCAATCCAATGGTGTAGGTTTTAGAAAATTTGAAGGGGATTTTTTTAGGTAAAATTAAGCTCAAATATGACCTTCATTTTCTAGGAGGAAAACTAAGGAAAATGAGTCAATTTTTCATGTCTACAAAAAAAAATATAAATTTGTTTTTCTATTTAGTATTTTATATTTATATATACATTCCAAGCATATAATTTTTTTCTTAATTTAATTGAACCTCCTTAAAAACCTATAACTTCAATTCTTTTTATCTTTTGAACCTCTAAACCAAGGTGTACCTAATAAGTATGTATTTTATTAAAGTATTATGAACAAATTTAAAGATTAATAAAGTATTTATTTAAGGTTTTTTTTGTGTAATCTAAAATTATTTTGTTTTTTTCTCCTTTTTATGCTAAGTTAATATCTCTTCTATAGTACCACCACATCTCATGTATTGGTTTCAGAGCTTAGGTCTAAGAGATTCGAAAAGTGGAGGGCTTGAGGATTTGATTCTCTTTAACCAAATATTTCAGATTTTAAGTTTGTGGAGAAAAACTTCATACATTATTACTATTATAATTGTCATGACATGGTAATGTTTCATGGCACAATAGAATTTAAATGAGATGACAAACATATTGTGGAGTGTTCTAGAACATAGATAGGAACCAATATATTTGAGTATCTAATGAGCCATATAAGAGTATTCAATGAACCATAGGAAAAAACTTAGGGGGGAGCACAAAGAAAAGATGCCTTGGCTTTGTATCAAATACAATTGCTACACATATTTTTTCAATAATTCTATGTTCTAATGATATTTAAGGAGCTTCAAACACCTTGAAGACAACCTATTAAGGGTCTCTTCAAGTGAAATTAGTGAAGTTATAGACATTGAAAATATGATATGAAAATATGAGAATGAAGGACATTGGGAATGTGGGAGATTATTATGTAAAGTTGTGTGACATTTTGTACATAACGGGTTGAAGAACACAAGCTTATACTGAGAGGGGGGGTGAACAGTATAAGATAAAACTTTTTACTTTTCAACCCAAATGATAACAACAATAATATCAAAGCAATAAATAATGCACACATCATCACACACATGAGAGACATGATTTAACGTGGTTCACCCAATGTGGGTTATGTCCACGGAGAAAATATTTCTTATAAATTTTTCTTAATGAATCTCTTGGGAACAAAATCCTTATTACAATTTTTATAGACCTCTATCCAAATGAGATCTCAATCCCCAATGCTTTGATTTGTGGATCTCTCTACACAAGATAACTCTATCCCCTCTACACTAGTTGTCTTCCAAAGCCCGTTCTCAACTCTGCTCAACTCTGATCAATTATGCTCACAACTTTGATAAAAAATGCTTATAAATTTGATCAAATTTTCTCAACTACACGTACTGATCTATTTCATACCTGCTCACAAATCTACCTTAAATCTACTTAAAAGTATACCTTAAACTTGTTCACAAGTTTACCTTAAATCTGCTCATAATAAAGAAAATTTGCAAGGAATATAGACTAGTGTTGTGAAGCAAGATATATACTGTGTTGATTTGTTTTAAAAAGGATTTTTCAAGAGATAAATATTGGATTAGTTGAATGCAATATTTTTGAATGTGAAGAACATATTGGGATTTTGATAATGTACATCGTTCTCTATATGTTACAGAGGTTAAATGAATTCTAAGTAGAATATATTTGTTGTAGAAAGCATTTCTAAAAAAGATATAAGCTTTGTTTGTATGTAAGGTTTGGAAATATTTGAGCAGGTTTAGTGAGCAACATTAAGGTAAATTTGAGCAAGTCTTTTGAGAAAGCTTAAAGGTATATTTGAGCAAGTATTTTGATAAGGATTGAAGTCAGTTTTGAGCAAGTCTTTTGAGAAGGATTGAGGAAAGATTTAAAATAGAATTGAGAGCAGTTTTGATTGCTGATTTGTTCAAGCTTTGTGTTAAGGCTTGGGATAGATTTGAGATATAATTAAGAGCAAATTTGTGAGTAGAGTTAGAGTAGATTTTTTTCTAGAATTAGGATAGAGTTTGGTGTAGATTTGAGATAGAGTTAAGAGTAGGATTTGGAGATGAAAAAGGAGAGAGTACAAAGGTCTCTAGTGGATAGAGGTCCATCAACCAGTGTAGTGGGGATAGAGGTATTCTATGGAGAGATATCCACAAGCCAAAGTAGTGGGGGTAGAAGTCTTCTAGAATTTCATCAACCAGAGCATAGGGGATAGAGTTCTCCTATGGATAGATATCCAAGAACCATAGCAAGGGGAAAAAATTATCCTATGGAGAGAGATCCATGAACCGGAGCAAGGAGAAAGAGTTCTCCTGTGGAGTGAGATCCATGAACCAACTGGGGATATAGAGTTCTTCTATGGAGAGAGATCCATAAACCAATTGAGGAGATAGAGTTCTCTTGGATCAAGTTCCATGAAACAGAGCAAGGGGATAGAGTTCTCATATGGAGAGAGATCCATGAACTAAAGCTAGGGGATAGAGTTCTCCTATGGAGAGAGATCTACAAATTAGATCATAGGGGATTGGTGTGTCCTTTGTATAGAGATCCATAAACATTGTAATAGGGAATTGATTTCCAAGAGATTTGTTGAGAAAATTTAGAAGAAAGATTTTCTCCATGGAGTAGCCCACATTGGGTGAACCACATTAAATTTATGTCTCTCTTGTGTGTGATAATTTATGCATTGCTTTGATTACTTCTATTGATATTACCATTGGTAATATTATTTGGGAAAGAAAAGTAAAATTTGATATTATACTGTTCACCCCCCTCTCAATATAAGTCTGTGTTCTTCACTTTCTCAAAACACAACCACCTAGATAAAAAGTTGAACCACCATACCTCAAAATGCTTGATGAAGATGTGCCCTCAAATACCTATCTCAAAAATAATATCTTTTGCAACTTCAAAAGGATTAGCACAACACCTTTTCATATATTGGAAAACCTTCTCAAAATGTGTGCACAATTATGTTCCAAACCAATGCTCTATAACTCTCTTAGTTTCTCAAAATAAAACATCAAATCATGAACCAAGCCCTTCAATATTAAAGCAAGTATTACAAACAATAAAAGCACATTATACACCTTTTATCTCCCACTTTAAATATTTCAACAATACACCCACAAATTGATTTACCACTAATTACCTTATTACTCCACAAAATAATACTTCAAAAATTAATTGCAATTTTCCCTTTTATTTCCTTCTAAAAAAAATGGCAAAAATAAAATATTTATTTCCCTTATAACTCCCTAAGTCCAATAGCGCACAATAATCAAGCACAACTTAGGCCCTTAATATTTCAACCTTAGTCACTAAAAAAAATATTTTGCTTACCACAACTATCGTGGGTGGGAATCAACCATGAAACCTCCTACCTGCTAGTGTGCTAGCATCGCTTGGGATGTTGCTAGGCCAACCACCCACACAAGAACATAAATGCATGATATAGAATTTAAACCTTTTGGTCAAACCCTTTTAGTCAACAAAATTCAAAAATATATCACCGTCGAGTTTCGACCTCACGACCTACTGCCTACCCTACACCTTAGCGCTACCCAGTCTACCGCTAGGCCAGCCGCTTGGTTGAGAATAAAACCCCATGATCCTCTATTTATTTGACCATGAAGCCTCCTTTTTTAAAATTAAAATTCATCCTTTCTTTTCTCATGATTTGCGCACGCAGGAAAATCGAATACCATAGCAATTAGAATCACAACCTTACCTTAATGCATAAATTAAATCCATATTAATATGGATTTCTCCTTCCTTTCTTGATGTCAATGCTTTATAGGTTTTATTTGAAACCTTTGAAAATGTTGGCACCAAAACCCATCTTGGGTTTAAATTATAATATAAAATATTATAATAAACTTTTTATTATTAAACCTTTGGCTTCAAACTTTTGTCCTTAATATTATAATATTAAAATATTATAATATTATTTCTTTTTAAGCCTTAGTCACTTGCTTTCTGCATGGTATTTAAACTAGGGTCTTCAACATTTTAACCAAACACTTAGAGCTTTGTCCCAAACCTCTTTGGCTTATAATATTTAAAATAAATATTATAACCTTATCCTTTTATCAATTTCCTTGCATTGGGATGAACTTTGCCTTGCATATTTAACCAACTTATAAACCTTATCTTTTTGCCATGCCAAGCTATCTTTGACATCAATGACAACCAATGTCATCAACCTATGACATCAATCCTTTGACATCAATGACAACAATATACTCAAAATTTCCAACAATCTCCCCCTTTGTCATTGATGGCAACCCTTTCTAAAAATTCCTTTTCCTACCACTGGATTCCAAATCTGCTCCCCCTGAGGAACTGCTCCCCTTGACTGAATGCTCTCCCCCTTAATCAAATATCTCCCCCTTTGAAATCAATGGCAAAGGGACTCCTTTGGGGCTAAATATAAGACTCTTAGCTCAACCCCCTTCCCCACCTCCTCTCCTTGAGGTGGTTAAGTTTGGGATGGGAGTAAGACTACTCCCAAATTTCCTCTAAGATACTCAAAAGTTTCCTTTGGAAGTGGCTTAGTAAAAATATCCGCAATCTATTCCTTTGTAGTAACATATTCCAATTTGACTTGCTTATCCATCACCTGTTCTCTCAAAAAATGATACTTGATTGGAATGTGCTTGGTCCTTGAATGCATCACTGGATTCTTTGAAATGTTTATGGCACTTGTATTATCACATAGTATGGATATGGGATGATCATGCTCTATTTTAAAATATTTTAAAGTTTACTTCATCCATAACACTTGTGTACAACAAGAAACTGCTGCAATGTACTCTGCCTCTGTCATGGATAAGGATATCGATGCTTGTTTCTTGCTTAGCCAAGAGACTAAACAATCTCCAAGAAAGAATGCTCCTCCACTTGTGCTTTTTCTATCATCAATACTGCCTGCCCAATCTGCATCTGTATATGTTGTGAGGGTGAAGTTGTTACTTCTGGGATACCAAAGTCCAAAATCCATAGTTCCTTTTAAATACCTGAGAATTCTCTTTACTTCTAGTACATGTGTTTCCTTTTGCTTTGCTTGAAATCTTGCCACTAGTCCCACTACCTGCATTATATCTGGTCTTGTAGTTATGACATATAGTAAGCTACCAATCATAGATCTATACAATGTCTGATTTGCCTTAGGAGATTCATCATATTTACTCAACTTGCATCCTGTAACCATGGGGGTACTCACTGGTTTGCAATCCTCCAATTTGAATTTCTTTAGCATTTCTTTTATATACTTGGTTTGTGAGAGAAATACACCCTTTTATGATTGTGAAATCTGTAGTCCAAGGAAGAAGGAAAACTCACCAAGCATTGACATTTCAAATTCACTTTGCATACTCTTTGTAAATTTTTGACACATCTTATCATTACTGCCTCCAAAAATGATATCATCCACATAGACAACCACAATCAACAAGTTGTTTCCTTCATTTTTGATGTATAAATTATTGTCAACTATTCCTTTTTTGAACCCTTGTTCTTGAAGATACTTATCCAACCTTGAATACCAAGCTCTAGGAGCTTGCTTTAGTCCATAAAGATCCTTCTTTAATCTGCATACATAATCTGGCTTATCAGTTAGGCTGAACCCCTTAGGTTGCTCAATGTAGACCTCTTCTTCCAAGAAGCCATTGAGAAAAGCTGATTTTACATCCATTTGATATACTTTGAAGTTTTTGAAGCTTGAGAAAGCTAAAAATATCCTTATGGCCTCAATTCGTGCAACAGGAGAAAATGTTTCATCAAATTCAATCCCTTCAACATGTGCATAGCCTTTGCATACCAATCTTGCTTTGTTTTTGACTACTTGACCATCTTCATTTAACTTATTTCTTTAAACCCATTTAGTGCCAATTATATTCTTGTCCTTTGGTCATGGGACAAGTTCCCAAGTCTCACTTTTTTCTATTTGATCCAATTCCTCATCCATTGCCTTGACCCAAAATTTATCTTCTCTTGCCTCATTGAAATCCTTGGGCTCAATTTTAGACAACAAGGAAAAATTTGCATGTTCACTTGTTCCTATTATCTTCCTCCTTGTTTGTCTTTCATCTGGATTTCCAATAATCAGATCTCTTGGATGATTCTTTTGCACATACCTCGATGGAGTCTTAGGTGGTGTTCTTTGTGCTTCATCTTCTTCTGATTCTTCACCTACTTCTTCTTGGCAACTTTCTTCTTCTTGATATACAATTTCTTGAGCTGGTTCTTTTGACCCTATCTATTCATCAACTGTCACATTTATACTTTCCATAATTGTATGTGTCCTCTTATTATAGCATTTATAGGCTTTGCTCTTAGTGGAATACCCAAGGAAGATACCCTCATCACACCTTGAGTCAAACTTGCCCAAATTTTCTCTTCCCGTCTAATGTAGCATTTGCTTCCAAAAATTTTGAAATACTTCATAGTAGCTGGTCTTCCCTTCCAAAGCTCATATGGAGTTTTATGATGATTTACTCTCACCTGAGCTCTATTGATGATATATATAGTTGTATGAACTGCCTCTCTCCAAAACCCATCTGAAATATTGGATTCATTTAGCATAGCTCTAGCCATATTCTCAATAGTTCTATTTTTCCTTTCAACTACTCCATTTTGTTGTGGGGTCCTTGTTGCTGAGTATTCTCTTTTGATCCCATGTTGTTCATAGAATTCTATGAATTCACCTGAAGTAAATTCTCCTCCTCTATATGATCTTAGACACTTGATATTTTTACCTATTTCATTTTCTACTAACACTTTGAATGCCTTGAACTTCTCAAAGGCTTCTGACTTTTCTTTTAAGAAAGCTACCCAAGTCATTATGGAGAAATCATCTATAAATAGCATGAAGTAACTTTCACCTTGTAAACTCTTTGTCCTTGTAGGACCACATAAATCAGTGTGAACTAGTTTCAATGGTTCAGATGAAGTAAATTATTTTGACTTGAAACTTGTTCTTGTTTGCTTTCCATGCTGACATTGTGCACAAATTGTGCTTTGAGGTATTTTTATCCTGGGTAAATCTCTGACTGCCTATTTTTTGCTTATTTTCACTATGTTGTCAAAGTTCAGATGACCCATTCTTCTATGCCACAACCAACTCTCATCCTCTTGTGATAAGAAATATTTTTCTCCCTTAATTTCACTCAATATGTAGAGATTGTTTGTAGTTCTACTAGCATCTGCAATAAGCTTTCCTGTCTTGGATTTTTTGATCTCACATCTATTTGGATGAAAGGTGACTGTGTGCCCTTGATCACAAAGTTGACTTACACTTAGTAAATTGTGCTTCAATCCCTTAACATACAATACATTTTCTATCTTTGACTTTCCATTATCTAAACTCAAAGTCCCTTTCCCAACAATTTTTGTTGAACCATTATCACCAAATTTTACTGATCCTCCATTGATTTCTTTAAGTGCAAGAAATTTACTTTTGTCACCTATCATATGACTTGAACAACCACTATCAAGAAACCACTGATTTCTCTTATCTTGTGCATGAAGAGTTGTTTGTACCAACATTGACTTCTCCTTTTCTTGCTCTTTTCTCTCTTCCCAAACTTTTGAGGTTGTATTCTTTTGAACCTTCTGATCCTCCTTCTTTTTGCTTGATTCAGAAAATACTATTTTACACCATTTGGCCTTGTGCCCAAAGTTATTACATTTGTAATAGATGATATTGTTATCCATGAGAGGTGCAAATGAATTGAAATTTCTATCAACATTATTTCTCATATGGACCATGCAATGTACAACTCTATGACCATATTTTTTACATGAAAAACAATAACCATGGAAGAAATTTTGTAACTTGTTAGATTGCCTTGAATAATATGGTTGCATGCTTCTTCCTTTTCCATTTATGTAATTGAATTTTATCCATGAAGCTTCTCTATTTTCTTCCTTCTTGATGCTTTTGCCTTTCAATACATTAGCATAGGTCATGGGCTCTTCTTTCTTTGATATCTTTGTTCCTTTGGAGCTTGACTCCTCTTTCTGTTTCCCTAACTTTATATCTTGTTGTAACTTATATTTAGACTTTTCAACTCCCTTTCTTAGAGAGACAATTTCAGACTCCAACCCTTCACATTCTAACTCTTTTGCCTTTAACTATTCTGCCATATCCATTTCAATTTTCCTTACCTCTTCAACTTTTACCTTTAGCTCTATGAGATTTTGTAGAAGTTTCATCTTTGCTTCCTCATCCTCTTGAATTTGAGCCTTCAAACTTGAATTCTTCTTTCTAACTCTTTCCAAGTTTCTAAGAGCAGCAATAAGTTCCTCTTTCATGTCGATCATGGCTTCTTCTCCATTTTCTGTGGTCATGTATGTTCTTGTGGGATCTTCCTTCAAGATGTTAGGCTTTTCATGAAGGAACCCACTTTGATACCAATTGAAGAACATAAGCTTATACTGAGAGGGGGGTGAACAGTATAAGATAAAACTTTTTACTTTTCAACCCAAATGATAACAACAATAATATCAAAGTAGTAAATAATGCACACATCATCACACACATGAGAGACATGATTTAACGTGGTTCACCCAATGTGGGTTACGTCCATGGAGAAAATATTTCTTATAAATTTTTCTCAATGAATCTCTTAGGAACCAAATCCCTATTACAATGTTTATGGACCTCTGTCCAAAGGAGATCTCAATCCCCAATGCTCTGATTTATGGATCTCTCTCCATAGGAGAACTCTATCCCCTCTATGCTGGTTGGCTTCCAAAGCCTGTTCTCAACTCTGCTCAACTCTGATCAATTTTGCTCACAACTCTGATCAAAATTGCTCACCAATCTGATCAAATCTACTCAACTACCTGTACTGATCTATCTCATACCTTCTCACAAATCTACCTTAAATTCCTTAAACCTACTCACAAGACTGCTTCAAATCTGCCTAGAACTGCTCACAAGCCTTCTCCCAAAGAGGTCTGCTCAAATAGCTCACAATCCTGCTCTAGTCTGCTTACTATCTTTGCTTAATTTTGCTCTAACACATGCTCAAAATTTGCTCATAACACTTGCTTAATCATAATACTTCAAACATATTCTACCAAGAATTCTTGTTCAAGAACACATAAGAAAATATATGCAATATAATTCCACCTTATGTTCTTTTCAAACCAAATACACAATTGCTTTACAAAACTTGCTCATACACATTCAATACATTCAAACCAATGCTTCAAAAACCATTCAGATAATGAATGCACATTTTGTTTCACAAACCCTAGCTCAAATATTTCCAACAATGCATACCAATCAACCCTTTTAACTCCACCTCAAAACTACTTTCTCAAAACACAACCACCTAGATAAAAAGTTGAACCACCATACCTCAAAATGCTTGATGAAGATGTGCCCTCAAATACCTATCTCAAAAATAATATCTTTTGCAACTTCAAAAGGATTAGCACAACACCTTTTCATATATTGGAAAACCTTCTCAAAATGTGTGCACAATTATGTTCCAAACCAATGCTCTATAACTCTCTTAGTTTCTCAAAATAAAACATCAAATCATGAACCAAGCCCTTCAATATTAAAGCAAGTATTACAAACAATAAAAGCACATTATACACCTTTTATCTCCCACTTTAAATATTTCAACAATACACCCACAAATTGATTTACCACTAATTACCTTATTACTCCACAAAATAATACTTCAAAAATTAATTGCAATTTTCCCTTTTTATTTCCTTCTAAAACAATGGCAAAAATAAAATATTTATTTCCCTTATAACTCCCTAAGTCCAATAGCGCACAATAATCAAGCACAACTTAGGCCCTTAATATTTCAACCTTAGTGACACAAAATAAAATTATTTTTGCTTACCACAACTATTGTGGGTGGGAATTGACCATAAAACCTCCTACCTACCAGTGCACTAGCACCGCTTGAGCTGCTGCTAGAAAAACTGCCCACACAAGAATGTAAATGCATGATATAGCATTTAAACCTTTCGATCGAACCCTTTCAGTCAACAAAATGCAAAAAGATGTCACCATCAAGTTTCGACCTCACGACCTGTTGTCTGCCCTATGCCTTAGCGCTGCCCAGTCTACCTCTAGGCCAACCGCCTGGTTGAGAATAAAACCCCATGATCCTCTATTTATTTGACCATGAAACCTCCTTTTTTTAAATCAAAATTCATTCTTTCTTTTCCCATAATTCACGCATGCAAGAAAATTGAATACCAATACCATTCGAATCACAACATTGCCTTAATGCATAAATTAAATCCATATTAATATGGATTTCTCCTTCCTTTCTTGACATCGGTGCTTTATAGGTTTTATTTGAAACCTTTGAAAATGTTGGCGCCAAAACCCATCTTGGGTTTAAATTATAATATAAAATATTATAATAAACTTTTTATTATTAAACCTTTGGCTTCAAACTTTTGTCCTTAATATTATAATATTATTTCTTTTTAAGCCTTAGTCACTTGCTTTCTGCATGGTCTTTAAACTAGGGTCTTCAACCTTTTAACCAAACACTTAGAGCTTTGTCCCAAACCTCTTTGGCTTATAATATTTAAAATAAATATTATAACCTTATCCTTTTTATCAATTTCCTTGCATTGGGATGAACTTTGCCTTGCATATTTAACCAACTTATAAACCTTATATTTTTGCCATGCTAAGCTATCTTTGACATCAATGACAACCAATGTCATCAACCTATGACATCAATCCTTTGACATCAATGACAACAATATACTCAAAATTTCCAACACGGGTATCTATGGTGAAGAACCAACATAATGAGATGGTGTAAAATAGGTATTGAAAATATTAACCCTAAAATGGAATAATTGTGTAATGATTGTGGAATAAAGTAAAGATATAAAAAATTTGGAGCTTTATGAAAGAGTGGGATCACTTATACCCCATGAATAAATAATCAAAGATAGTAAAGAAGAAATATTGGAGCAAACTTGTGCTTCCAAGGCTAAAGTGTCAAACAAAAAAAGGACTAGCTCAAGCTCCAATTCTTAAGGTCAAAAAGGAGAGCAACAAACTTAGCATTCTATAAGAGGAAGAGGTCATGGTAGAAGAGGATTCTATAATAAAAGAGGTAGAGTTAAATTACAGGTAAAATATATGCTCAATATGACTATTGCAAAAGACATGACCATTATGAAAGAGAATACAAAATAAAGGTAAACAATTAAGGATGAAAAGAAGGCTAAATTTTCACATGAAGAAGGTGAGAACTCATAACCATGTTATTGTCATGTAATGTGGCAAACATTTGAACTAAAGAGTCTTGGTACATAGATTCTAATTGTTCAAAACATATGACCTATAAGGAGTTATTTGTGGAGTTGGATGGCTAAATGAATAGAAAGGTGAAATTTGAAGACAAAAAATTATTGGAGGTCGAAGAAAAAAAAACTTTATAAACTAGCACAAAAAATAGAAAGGTAAATATTTAAAATACTGACTTTACACTAGGATTGAAGCATAATTTATTGGATGTGGGACAAATTCTAGAGAAAAACTACAAAGTGGTGTTTCAAAATGAGGAGTGCAACATCTATGACAAAGAAAATGGGAAAAAAGCAGTGATTGTTGTACCTATGACAAATAACTAAATGATTTCTTTGAATATTGAAGGAGAAGATCACAATATATTTCATACAAACATTGAGGATAACAACCAATTATACATCCAACAGTATGGTCACCTAGAATTTTAAATATTTAATTTGTTAAATGCTAAAGGTATAGACAACAATGAGTACTTCCCAAGATGAGGGAATGAAAGGGTTTTGTGAGGGAAGGAGTGGCAACTCATACTAAATAACATGTCCTTATGAATTATATTGTTTGTGTTAGTGTCACTCAAACAACTAATTCTTAATAGCTTACTTTACAACAGATTGGCCTAGATAGCTAACTTTACGATGGATAACTCTATATTGGATTACTGATGACTGATGATGGATTACCTCATGATTGATAATGAATTGCCTTGTGATGGATATTCTTATAGATAGCTCCTGTCAGCTCCTAGCATGTTAACTCCCCTTTGTAGTTAGGTGGTTCTATCTTTACAACTCTCTCACTCTACCTTAGTGCTACTCCATACAACACTACAACACAACATATACCTAACACATATAAACATTCAAGAGATAAATTTAAAAATAAATTGTATCATTGCATTATCATGGTGATGATTACATCCATTCTTATGACTGTAGCACAACACTACGTCCTTCCTATGATTTATAATATTCGTATCAGGTGACTATAGAATAAATAAGTATTTAATTAATATTCTGTAGATCAAAATTACATATCCAAAAAAACATAGATTATAACCTCTAATTTATAAGACGAGAAAGGAGGTTAGGGGAGAAGCAGGAAAGGATGAAGTTGGAGTAGAAGATGAAGGGATGTTGGAGGAATAAGGGGAAAGGAGGTGGAGTGATAAGGAGGAAGAGGGAATAAAGGAGGGAATGGAGGGATAAGGAGGATAGAAGAGAAATTTAAAAACAAATATCATGCCAACTTAAACAATTAGCCGACAACTCTAACCTAACCTAAACACTAAATAACCACTTAACAATATTAAGTGTTCACACTTGCTACATTCTCCCCCTTAAAGTTGAGAGGTCTGACAATACAGTCTCTCAGCTTTACAAATTGAGCTTTAGCCGGTGTCTTGGTGAAAATGTCCGCAACATTCTCCAAAGTGGGGCAATATTGAAGCTCAACAGTTTCAGTTTCCACCATATCTCTGATGAAGTGGTACTTCATATCAAAATGCTTTGATCTACTATGGTGGATAGGATTGTACGCCAACTGAATGGCACTAATGTTGTCACATAATATCCTTGTTGGACCACTTTGCTGCTCTCCAATTTCTTCTAATACCTTTCGTAGCCATAAAGCTTGAGTACTAGCATGAGTGACCGCTATATACTCGACTTCGTTGAAGATAGTGCTACTACTATCTGCTTCTTGGAACTCCAAATTATTAGTCCCGATCCCAGACTAAAACAGTTCCCTAAGGTTGATTTTTTGTCATCAATGTTGCTACCCCAATCACTATCACTGAAGCCTACAAGCTTGGTAGTGTTACATTTATGGTAATGGATTCCAAAATCCCATGTACCCTTTACATATTTGAGAATTCTCTTAGTTGCCTGCAAATGCAACTTAGAAGGATTAGACATAAATCAAGAGACAAGAGAAACATCATACTGAATATCAGGTCTGGTGTTGGCGAGAAACATCAAACTCCCAACCATGCTTCTAAAAGTGGTCACATCAACTTTTGACGCTCCATCATATTTGCTTAATTGGATCCCATGTCCAACTGGAGTTGCAACTGGTTTGCAATGCTCCATAGCAAACTTCTTAAGCATGTCCCGAACATACTTATGTTGACAGATGAAGATCCCTATATCTGACTGATGAACCTCCATTCCAAGGAAGTAGTGCATTAAGCCAAGATCCTTCATCTCAAACTGCTCCATCATGGAGTGTTTGAACTTCATATTCAATTTTTCATTACTACCCATGAATATGAGATCATCCACATACAAGAAAACTATGAGGATGTCATTTCCTTGCTGTAGGTAGTAAATGGTGGGTTCATTTCTACTTCTGGTGAACCCAAATTCTTGAGTACCAAGCTCGTGGTGCCTGCTTGAGGCCATAAAATGCCTTCTTCAATTTGTACACAAGATGTTCCTTGTTTTTCTCTTCAAATCCTTGTGGTTGCTCAACATACACTTCTTCTGTCAAGTAACCATTTAGAAATGCACTTTTCACATCCATATGTTGGACTTTCCATCCCTTATTTGCAGCTAAGGCAAGAACTATTCTAATAGTCTCCTGTCTAGCTACAGGAGCGAAAGTCTCTTCATAATCAATTCCATATTTTTGAGTGAATCCCTTTGCAACTAGTCTCGCCTTGTGCCTTTCAATGCTACCATCAGCAACAAACTTGGTCTTGTAGACCCACTTACATCCAACACATTTCTTGCCTTTAGGAATCTTAACCAGCTCCCAAGTGTCGTTTTTTATAGAGGTTATCTCCTCTTTCATGGCATCTTGCCAAATTTTTTGAGTACATGCCTTCTCATAACTAGAAGGTTCAAGATGTGCACTAGTTAACAAAGCATAGTTAACTTGATCTCCCCTAGGTTCCTCCTGGGAGACATCATCACCATACAGGTGCATACTTTCTAATATGTGTAAAACAGAATCCATTTCATTAGCTTGACTCCTAGTGTATCTTCTTGAAATTTTTTTATCCAACATCTAAGATGATGGATGATACTGTAGAGTTCTCCAAAGTGGGGCAATACTAAAGCTCAACAGTTTCAGTTTCCACTTCAGAAGTGCTAGTTTCTTTTAAGGCTATTGCTACTCTTGTAAACAGTTTGGGCACAAGGCAGTCTATTGCAAGGTAAATAACAGGAACAGGTTTGATCAGAACAGGTTTGGTCAGAATAGGTTTGGTCAGAACAGGTTTGGTCAGAACAGGTTTGGTCATAATAGGTTTGGCCAGAATAGGTTTGGTCAGAATAGGTGGATTCAAAGATCAGGTTTACCTCAAAGAAACAACATCGTCAAGTGTTTCAAGTGCAACAATGAAGGTCACAAAATCAGACAGTGTAGAGCTAAAATTCCAGAATATAGGAACAAGAACAGTGGCATGATCAAGTCCAAGGATCAAGACATGGACAAGAACAGGGATGAGAACAAGAACAAGAACAGTGACAAGAACAAGAATATGGACAAAGAGTTCAAGAGAAGGCCCGACAAGGAAGTTATAGATGCCGATGATGATCGATTGCCTAATGGGAGTTTTACTCCCACCCCAAAATTAATCACCTCATCAGGAGGTGGGGGAGAGACTAAGCTAAGAGGCTCATTCTTAGTCTCGAGCCCCAAAGGTGGCCCTTTACCATTGATGACAAAGGGGGAGAGATATGAATAAGGGGGAGAGCTTCAAAGTGAAGAGGAAAGCTTCAAGTCAGGGGGAGCAAAACTTCAAAGGAAGATTCTCAGTTGTGGACACAGTTTCTTAGTTGTTAGCACAATTGGTTTTAGTTTTGGCTCTTGAGAAGTGTTTTCAGTAAAAGTTTTCCATCAATGACAAAGGGGGAGATTGTTGGCAATTTTGGGTACTTTGGGTACATTGCCTTTGCTCAAGTGTATAAGTTGTCATTGATGTCAATAATCTCTTGAAGGAATTTGATTTGATGTCAAATAATTTGTTTTGATGAAGGTTACGACATGACAGTTTCAAAGGTCTTTTGCAAACCCCAAGTTGGCAGGTTTAGAGATTATAGGTGGATGCATTGGTTTAATGCATTTGGGTCCAGGAGGAAGTATTTATTTAAATAATTAAAAACCTTGTTAAGGTTCCATTTAATTATTTTTAAATAAATAAATTATTATTTGCAATGGGTTCTCCTAATCCATGGTGCAAATGTTTTAACATTGTGGGCGCTAGCCAAGACCTCTGTCGACGTGTTAAACTCCTCATCGACGTCAAAGAGCTTATGGTAAATTACATATAAATCTCCCTCAATGAAAACAAAGATTCATCCCATCTGAATTTTGAAAGGAGTTGCTCGCTGTGAATTCGTCTGTATCTTCACCGTTTTTCGTGTATCCGTTGTTTGTTTGTCTGCACTCGTCGTTTGTCAAATCTGTCATAAAGTTTATCGTCGTCATGTCACGGCAAAGGAAAGGAAGGGACTGTGGTTTCATTTTATCCTTGGTGCAGAAGGATCAAGGTTAACAGTGTGAGGTTTAAACCTCACCGGGTGCCTTTGGCTCACCGATAGCAGCTAGGCTTTTGGCGTGCTACCCAAACGGGAGGTTCCGCGTTTGAATATCATGAAAGGGTTTTTTCGTCGTGAAGTGGACGTAGTAGGTGGTGTTAGAATTCGTGTGCAAATTTCCCCATAGAAATTTTTGATGTGGCTAAGGTATTTTTGAAATTAATTTTTGCTAAGTGTTTTTGCAGATGGAGGAAGTTTGTTAGAGGGAAAAACATCTTAGGAGTTATAAGGAGTTTAAAGCTTGTTTGTATTTTGATAAAAGATTCTTTTTGAAGATGTTGTTGAAATATCTTATTGCATTCTTATGAGAGATAAATTTTATTTGTGATAAGACTATAAGGGAGAAATAAGGTGTATAAGGGTTAAATTTTCCTTGTAATGTTGAGAGTGCTTTTGGTTGTTTATGGAAATGAAAGCATGATGTTTTAAGGTCAATTTCTTCTTGTGTGAAGTTGTGAAACGTTAAGTGGGAAGCTTTGAGATTGATATTTGCTTTCATTAAATTGGTAATAATCAAGCTATTCTTTACTTGGTTAAAGTGTTGGGCTTACTCCTTTGTTGATGATTTGAAAAGTTGTGTGTGCTATTGCGAGTTGAGTTGGTGGATGTTTTTGTTCAAACAATATTGGAGAGAAAAGGAGTTCTACTTGTTTCCTTTTCTGATGTTGATTGTGAAATGCTTCAAGGTTGTGTTTTGAGCTAAATGGTGTTGATTGAACCTTGTTTGATGAGCATTGTTGTTGAAGCCCTAATTGATGGTGACAAGAACATGAGTATCATTGTTATGCGATTCTTTGCATAGTTGGCAATTGTTGGAGTTTCATGTTCTTGAAAGAAAGCATTCTATCCTATCCATTTCAGATATTGAGTTGAGTTTTCAAATTTGAGATTGAGTTTGAGCTGAGTTGATTTGAGTTGAGTTTTGAGATTGGGAGTTGAGTATAGAACATATTGAGTCTCTAACAATTCTATTTATGCTTCTATGAGTTTGTCAAATCACATTGGGTCTCTAACAATTCACCTTGTGATTTCCTACTAAGAAAGTTTTTCTTGGTGAGCTTGCTGAGGTTTTGGATAGGTTTCGATGGGGACTTGTGAGCAGGTTTTGGATAGGTTTCGGTGGGGACTTGTGAGCAGGTTTTGGACAGGTTTCGATGGGGACTTGTGAGCAGTTTTGGATAGGTTCCGATGGGGACTTGTGAGAAGATTTGGACAGGTCCTAGCAGAGGACTTGTGAGCTGAGTTTTGATAGTTCTATCAAAGAACTTGAGGATAGAGGAGCACTGGTTCTTTGAGAAGAACCTGAGGACAAATTTGGCAAGTCTTTGAGAAGGCTTGTGTGCAGAGGTTTGATTTGTTCAAGTGTTGGACAGATCTGACAGACAGAGGAAGACTTGTACTAGACCGACTGACTATGTTTGGTACAGGTTGTTGAGCTACTGTGGACGTGATTAGAATGCAGAGGTCTCTTAGGCTAAGCATTGAGGACAAGAGGTCTTCAGTGGAAAGGAGTTCCATGTGCTGGCAAGAGGTATAGGTAGTTGATCTTCTGAGGGATAATTTCCAGAGCAGAGGGGAAGGTATCTCCTTTGAGCAGAGGCTCATAAATTTAGATAGAGGGGAAGGTATCTCCTTTGAGCAGAGGCTCATAAATTCAGATTGGGGGAAGGTATCTCCTTTGAGCAGAGGCTCATAAATTTTTATTGGGGGAAGGTATCTCCTTTGGGTTGAGGCTCATAAACATTGTAATTGGGAAGGATTCTCAAAGAAATTTGAGATAACTTTTAGAGAAAATTTTTGTGGATGTAGCCCAGCCATTCTGGTTGAACCACGTTAAAATTGGTGTCACTTTGTGGATGATATTATGCATTGCTTTGATATTGCTTTGGGTATATTGCTTATGAAAAAGTAAAAAGAGGTCTTATACTGTTCACCCCCCCCTCTCAGTATAAGCTTGTGTTCTTCAATTGGTATCGGAAGCGAGTGCCTTCGAAAAGTTTAACAGCTTGAAGGAAAAGCTAGTAAAGAACACAATGGATCATTCAAGTGGCAATGTAGCACCTATTCTTGATGGGTCAGATTTTGGTCTTTGGAGTGCAAGGATGAAGATTCATATAATGGCACTTGATAATGAGGTATGGAAAGTGATTGAAGATGAGTACACTATTCCTGTACATGGTCCTAATACTAAAGAAGAAAGGCTCCTACATCACAACAATTCAAAAGCAATGAATGCAATCCTAAAAGGCTTACAGAAAGCAATCCTATGGGCCGAGGCTCATAAACATTGTAATTGGGAAGGATTCCCAAAGAACTTTGAGATAACTTTTAGAGAAAATTTTTGTGGACGTAGCCCAGCCATTTTGGGTGAACCACGTTAAAATTGGTGTCACTTTGTGGATGATATTATGCATTGCTTTGGGTATATTGCTTTACTGTTTTGAAGTATAAAGGAAAAAGTAAAAAGAGGTCTTATACTATTCACCCCCCTCTCAGTATAAGCTTGTGTTCTTTAACAGCTGGAATGGATAAGGTTTAATGGATCAGATCCTTGCATTTTTGGGCAATGGTTGTAATAGTCCTATATTGAAGCACCAAACTTTATCATTAATGTACCTTGCTATTATAAATAAAGTGCTCCCATTTGGTTGAGCATATAGAGGATATATGTGCTAGGAGATATAGCAGTCTAAGTGTTGTAATTGTGTACTACAATAGAATAGTAATCTACAAAACTTCCCTTACACTGTTGTTATGCTAATAATGAAATAAAGGTGCAATATTTGTCATTCATGTTTGCTTCTGAGTTCAATGTGAGGATTTAATAGTGTAGAGCAATTAATTTTACCCTATTTTGGTTAAGGAAGTAAGGGCCACTTCCAGTCCTAGGAGAGGGATTATTCCTTGCCATAATTCTGCTAATTTCTTACTGTAGCAAATCAACATAAATCTATCATCTTTTGCATGGTTAATATTAATTTAGACTCCATAGAACATGTGGCACATGAATGCATGATAGTTGAATCATCTAGGATATAATTTAAACATTGTATTTCCTATTTTAAATTCTACATTCTTAATCAGCATTTCCATAATTTCTTGTCAATACAGTTGGTTACAGATTCTGCAACATTTATTTGTCAGTTCTTGAATTTCATCAGTTTGTTTTATTTCTACAGGTGTGATATTTCAATTTAGAAAATTTTCATTGTTTTTATAGTAAATGCTACAATTTCAATTTGGGTATTTCCTGTCATTTAAATTATGTTACCTTCAATTTTTGCAATAGTCTAGGTTTTCTTTTCTGCAACTATGTGAATTACAATTATGCAAGGATAAGTAGGCACTCGATTTTAGTTTCTAGGAGATTAAAAGGGAAACCTGAAAAACCCAAACACTAACTGTTATATGAATAAGGCCATGATCTAGATGAACTAAAAATTAGTCTGTTAACCCCTGCTTTCATATATAGCCTTGGAAACTGCCCTAGATTGACACATATTTATTAAATTGTGAAGAATTGATGACACTCATCATTTTTGGTGCCATTTTTGGGGAAAATTAGGTGTTTTTAGGAGAAGCATAGCAGTCTAGGAACTGTCCTGTTATAGGTAACAATTCTTGAAAATTGAATTCTAGTCCATTTAGAGGATGAGCATGGATGAATAGGCCAAGAGAGGAAAGAGGAAGGTTTATCAAAACCGATTCTTTTCCACCAAGGTGTTCTTCACGATCTGGTGAAGATCTGCCTATGTATGAACTTCCTAAAAGACTTAAAAGAGAGTCATCTTCTTCATCAACTAAAATTTTAGGATCTTTGCAAGAAGAGCTCTTAGAGGCGCTTGATTCTAGACATACCCATAGGGCTAATCCATATGAACCAACTAAAAAAGTCAAAACTAAAGAAAAACCTATGGCATAACAAGGAGAACATGATAAGGAAATTGTTGGTCATGATGTTGAAAATCCTCCTGTTAGAACTTTTGAATAGCATATTCGTCTGAATCCTACTCAGAATGCTCCCATGAAAATAACTTCACCCTCAGCATTACCAATATTTAGGGAAGTTGTTTCTAAAGATCCTGATCAATTTTTGTTTGAATTCAAAGTCTTGTGTCAGACTTATGACTATGTCAATGACAACCAAAAATTGAAGTTATTTCCCTCTACACTTAAAGATGCAACCTTACGATGGTTTATGAGCCTTGAACCGGATTCAATCCACACTTGGTATCAAATGGAAACTACATTTTTGGATAAGTATCAGGAGTATTGTAGAGTGAGAAATAGGAAGGATGAGTTATTTCAGATTAGACAAGAAGAAGATGAAAACTTAGAGGATTATCTTGATAGATTTGCATTTATCCAAAAGAGATGTGGTCTTGTGGAAACTGAATTATTAAAAACTATATTATTGAGAGGTTTGCAGGATGATTCCATAGAATTATTGGACTTAATGTGAAAAGGAGATATAAACCAGCTTGAGATTAATGATATTGTAAAGTTGTGCAGAAATTATTCCCACACTAGGTAAAGAAGAAGGAAGAGGAATCCTGGTAATACTGATATAAAATATTTGATGGAGGAAATGGCTAACATGAAAACTGATATTCTTGTTCAATTACATACTGCATTAGGGGAAAGGAATGCAAAATTCAATTATTCACCACCCTAGTTATCTATTGTCCTAGATGCAGGAATAAGCATACCCTACATGATTTTCCTTTGGATAGAACCTCTATCTCAATTATTTGTGGTATTTGTTCAAAAGAGCATAACACTAATCAGTGTCATCTCCTACCTCACATTAAAAATGTTTTGCAAACCCAAACTGAAGAACTTAATGTTATTGGGCAGAGGCCAGGTGGAAACTTTTCACAATACCAGAATGCCCCTCGTTTTCCTAAAATTTGGGGATAAAATCCTTGGAATATGCCTTGGGGATATTCAAAATCACCTTCACAACCATGGAATAAATCTTGGTCAGCCCCTCAATATTGATCACATTCTGGTTGGAATCAACCATGGAATCCTGTTAATCCACCTTGGACACAAAATCAACAATCTGGGTAGAGATGGGGGCCATAATACCCATCATATAAAGGGTAGCATAGGTATCAAGGATAGACTCAAAAAATGCTACTAGCTCCTAATTAAAACTTTCAACGAATAATGCCACCACAATAATCACAACCAGTTAAGAAACCTCCACTTCCAACTCAACTTGTGGTTAATCCCAATAACAATAGACAAGCAACCCCTATTTATGGAGCTGAGTCTGAAGAGACTACTGCAATCCATATCCTTGACTGTAGTAACATCCATTTACATTCAGGGAAGGTTTTTTCTGACCTTGGACCACCCACTATTGAAGAAATTTATGGAAAGCAAGAATTTTTAAATCCAAAAAAACCACAAACAAAGCAAAAAGAAGGAAAAACAAAAAGTTTACAAGGAAAATTTGAACCTGCCTCAGCAGACCTTTTGTATCCTGAAAGATTTGTGAAAACATGAGATTCCAAAATAAAAACAATACTAACTTGATACCAAATGAACATGCACAAAATAATATGAACGTAATCGAATCAAAATTAACATAAAATGAGAAAAAGGAGCACAACCCTTTTTTTTTTTATTAATATGATTCCAAATTCGGTTACAATATCTCTCCTTCTCCTTTAAGGGCTAGGAATATTAGCATGTTTTGGTTACAATCTGTCTTTAGTAGTTCTCCTTTCACATGACCACATGTAGAATGGGCGGGCCAAACTGTCGCCGCTGCTTGTGTTGGTGAATCTTCAATCACTGCTGCTTCTCCTGCGTTCAAAGAAACAACAGATCCGTTAGTAGCACCTGTGTAAAAATAAAACATTCGATCTTTAAAACAAATAAAACAACGACATAAAAGAAAATACGGTTTAACTGCAGTGTGGAAAACATAACATAAACATAATAAACTAATTACGTCATAATACATATAAAGTCAACTAGGTCTGCATCATTTTCGAATGAAATAAAATCTGATGAATGCATGTTTAAAATCAAAATCTGCATGTTGATATGCTTGCAATTAAAATACTGAGATCATAATGCAAAAGAAATAAAAACAGAACATTGAGCTTTGTCGGCGAGTGGATGGATCCAGGGATTCGGATTCACGTTCTCCATGAACACCCGATGACCTCCCTTGCAAAAGAGATCACGGATGCAGATGACGTAAATCAATGCTAAAACCTCTGGCGGTAAACTGGCAGGGCTTCGCTACTCCAAACGTTTCTTCTCTGTTCTCTCCCTTTTGGGTGGAAAAGTCCACCATTTTATAGACCTAGGGGGTCTCTTTGGATAGTCGTGCATAAGCGCCATGTGTTGGTCATAGGTGCCATGTGGTGGTCATGTCTTCCCACGAGAGAGGAAAGTCCTCCATGACTCGGGCTTTCATGAATGCCTCTGTGACAGTCCTCTAACGGCCCATGCACTTGACTGACTTCCACTTCCAGTTGTTTAAAGTCCACCTTTTGTATTTTTTTAATGTCTGCTTTTGAATGTTTAATGCTTGCTTTTAATTTTTTAAAATGCACTTCTAATTGTTTAAAAGTCCACTTTAATTGGTGTAAAATCCGTCCTCATTGGTTAAATTCTGCCCAGGCATAAATGCAGATTTTTGTCGCGATATCATGACGTCGCGATATCATGACACCAAAAAGGAAACAGGGCACAGTGGTAGGAGCTGTCGCGATATTATGACAGTCGCGACATCGCGACGTCATGAGAGTCACGATATCGCGACTATCATGATATTGCAATAGCACGATGTCATGACTGTCGTGATATTGCAACAGTGCAATGTCGTGACAGTCGCAATGTCATGACAGTCGCGATGTCGTGACAGTCGCGATGTCGCGACAGTCGCGATGTCGCGACAGTCGCGATGTCGCGACTGTCGTGATGTCGTGACAGTCACGATATCGTGACTCGTCGTGATATCGTGACAGGCAGCATTTGCCTAAGTGCTAAAAGCAACATTTACTTAAGTGTTTAAAGTAGCATTTGCTTAAGCTCAAACCCGAGCTGGACTTGGAGGATACATTCGATAGTTGGGCCTTCTCACCAGGGAAGGCAGAACGGTCGAAGAAAGCAAACAAGAAATAACCAAAGCACTGTCCCGTAATCAGATTGGTGTTGTTTTGGTGTCTACAGTTTGACCAAACTATCACTCCTAAATTAGAATTAATCATAGAATTGAGGAAAATTTCTATCTCAATCCTTTTTTTATAGGCAATAAAGGATGCACCTCTGATTAAGAAAATCATTCAGGAGCTGTGCATTAGGAAACCTGGCAGGAAGAAGAAAGCCTTTCCTAAGACTGTGCAAGTAGAAGGTAAGTTGGTTGATCTGCTCTCTGGAAAACTAGTACCCCCCAAATATGGTGATCCAAGGAGTCCAGTAGTTACAATTACTGTTGGGTTAGTTCAAATTTCAAACGTACTTATCAATTTAGGAGCTGCAATCAACGTGATGACTAAGGAAACCATGCAAAAATTGTAGCTCAATAATCTTAGTCCTACTACCACAATTTTGGAAATGGCAGATAGGTCAGTGGCCAAACCGAAAGGAATTCTAGAGGATGTTGTCATTGAAGTGTCTTCTTAAGAATATCCTATATATTTCTTAGTGTTGTAGCCTAGAAAATCAACTAATGGCTATCCTATTAGTCTAGGACAACCTTGGCTTACCACTGCAGCTGCATTTATAGACTGCAGGTCATGTCAGATGACTATTTCAAATGGTGTAGATCTGAAGAAGATTTCCTTGTATCCACTAGCCCAAACTTCAGCCAATTTTTTTGGATAGATATGGTATCCTGAGTATGATGAATAACAAGAAACTATTGTCACCTTGGCCACCATTGTAGTAAAGGAACATATTGAAGAACTTAATTCACTAGAAAGAGAAATATTTGAACATGAAACAATTTTGGTGAAAACATTGCAAGAAGAAGGCCTTAGGGATGATCAAATTCTTGTCCATCATTTTTTATGGAAATATGAATAACAAACTACTAAATATTTGTCATCTATTCCACTACAAGAAAGATCCTTCACATTACCACATGGATGGCATCATAATATTATGACTTATTTCACCTGTCCTATGAAAATGATCCCATCAGGTGTCACATTTAGACCCGAATCAAGAGTATTTCATACTATGCAGCCACATCATTGTCCCTTAAATGCTTTAATTAGTAAATATGAGGTTGTTAACTCTGTTTATCCAGGGATTAAGCAGATTGAGATACAACCAGGAAAGTTTTTGAACATTAATAGTTGGTTGACTAATGAGCAAGAAGCCTAATTATTTGTTGTTTTGTAGAGACATGTTCAAGATTTTGCTTGGAGTTATAAGGACATGACTAGAATTCATCCTGATGTGTGTACACATAGAATATACACTGAATATGTTAAACCTATGAGATAACCTCAAAGCCATTTGAACCCTGATTTGAAAGATATTGTCAAGGAATAAATTGAAAAGCTTTTAGATGTAGGATTCATCTATCCAATATCAGACAGTAGATGGGTTTCTCCATTAGTCATTTTTCCAAAGAAAAATGGGAAAATGAGAGTGTGTGTGTATTACAGAGAGTTAAATAAGATAACACATAAGGACCATTTCCCATTACTTTTCATAGAACAAGTGTTAGACACCCTTGCTGTTAAGAAATTTTTATGTTTTATTAATGAATTCAGTGGTTATAATAAGATACAAGTTGCACCTGAAGACCAAGAGAAAACTACTTTCACATGTCCTTGGGGAACCTTTGCTTATAGGGTTCTACCTTTTAGTTTATTTAATGCTCCAACAACATTTCAAAGAGCTATTTTGGTCATATTCTTTGATTTGACAAATGAGAGTGTAGAAATTTACATGGATGATTTCACAATATTTGGAGATAGTTTTGAATATACTTTGGAACAACTTGAAAAAGTTTTAATACGTTGTGAAACATACCATTTGTCTATTAATCCTGAGAAATGCTTCTTAATGATGGAGAAAGGGATTATCCTTGGTCATCATATCTCATCTTATGGGATCAAGGTTGATCCTAAAAAGTTGGAAATCATCAAAAACCTTCCTCATCCAAAAAATAAAACTGATTTGAGGAGTTTCTTGGGACACATTGGTTTCTATCGCAAATTTATTGCCAATTTCAGTACCACAGCCAATCCAATGTTTGCATTACTAATGAATTTTTTTTATTTTTCTTGGTCTACTAAGTGTAAAAAGTCTTTTGAGGAATTAAAATAAAAGTTAACAACTCCCCTTGTATTGAGAGGACCTAATTGGGAATTGTCTTTCCATATTCAAACTGATGCTTCCAATACTGCTATTGGAGCTGCATTAGGGCAAATTGATAATGGGGAGCATTATGCCATTTATCACATCAGTAAAAACTTGACAGGAGCTGAAAAGAACTACACTACTACTGAGAAGGAATTCTTAGCTGTAGTATATGCTATTAATAAGTTTCAACACTATATCACAGGATATTAGGTATTCATTCATACAGATCATGCTGCCATTAAAAACCTAATGAATAAACCTCTGGTTAGTGTAATAATTATTCGCTGGTTAATAATTTTACAAGAATTTGATATCACTATAGTTAATAAACCAAGGAAAGCTAATGTAGTTGCAGATTTTTTGTCAATATTACCAAATGAAGATACAAGAGAGTTGGTTGAAGATGCATTCCTGATGAGAAACTGTTTTCTATTTATGTGAAGTCTCCATGGTTTGTAGATATAGCTAATTAGTTGGGTACAATAAAAATTCCTCTTCACTTTACTCCTAAACAAAGGAAACAATTAATCAAGCAAAGTTCTTATTTTAAATGAATAGGAGGTTTACTTTTCAAATGTAGTCCTAACCATGTTTTGCACAGGTGCATCTGCAAGGATGAGGTATATGATATCCTACAAGCATGTCATGATGAACCTTTAGGAGGATACTATTCAGTCAAGAGTACAATTCAAAATATCTTGGGTACTGGTTATTACTGGCCATCTTTGTATAAAGATGTGAAAAATTATGTTAGACATTATGGTGCATGCCAAAGGATGGAAAAACCTACCTTCACTGGTGAAATGACATTACAACCTCAAGTAGGAACAAAACCATTTGAGAGGTGGGGGTTAGATTTTGTAGGACACATTGACCTTCCTTACCAAAGGAAAGTGCATATATTGGTATGTACTTACTATGTAACCAAATGGGTAGAAGCTTGTGATTTTAAGCATGCTCAAGAAGAAAAAGTTGTTGATTTTTGGTATTCATAGATTTTCTTGTATTTTAGGGCCCCACAGTCCATCACCAAAGATCAAGGACCTCAGTTTACTTCAAGAGTTGTTGAAGCCTTCACTCAACTATATGAAATCAAGCATAGGAAATCCTCACCTTATCATCCACAAGCCAATGGGCAGGTTGAAGTAACAAATAGGGAACTAGATAGAATCTTAACCAAAACCATAGCTTCCCATAGGAGGAATTGGATGGACAAACTACCTGAATCAATTTTGGCTTACAAAACTACTTAGAAATCCACTACTGGATTCACACCATATGAATTGCTTTATGGTAAAAAGCCTCTTTTACTTATTGAATTTGAGTTATTGACTCTTCAAACTACTTTGGATGTAGGTTTTGATTTGTCACAGTCACAAATAGACCAAATTCTATAGATAAATACGTTGGATGAGCTACGGAGGGATGCATTGCACCAGACTGAGATGATCCAAGTGCAACAAAAATAATGGCATGATAGTCACATTCAGCAGAAGAATTTTTAGTAAGGCGATTGGGCTTTGTTGTTTGACTCACGATATGAAGACTATCTTAGAAAGTTGCAAACTTGGTGGCTCGAAACTTATCAGGTTGAGGAGGTATTTGCAAATGGAGTTGTACGTCTTTCACCAATAGATGATTCAATAAAGAATATGGTGGTTAATGGTCATCATCTTCGGATATATCACCAACCGTTAACTAAGGAGGAGTTTCTCAAGCAAGTAGGAAAATTAGATGTATCAGTATTGGAAGAAAGCACTTCTTCCGAGATGGACTCAATCAAGTGACATGAACCAAGATATAAAATATATATATATATAATATAAAAATAATAATAATTCAAAATGTGAAAACCTCTTTGAGGCACATCTGAATTGGGCTTACATGAAAACCAGTTTTTTCGTCATGTTTGTCTCATAGAACCACCACCATTCCATCCATTCTCACCATTGTTTAACTATTTACCATTCCATTCATTCTCATCTCTATTTAATTGTTTTTCATATTGCACCTATTACACTCTATGAGGAGTCAACTTAAAATCAACAAAAAATAGCATTTGTACAAAATGTAGATAGAGTGGTTTCTTCAAGTATGTGCCTTTTCTATTTTAATATTGTAAATATTTATTATGTAGTGTATGATATCCCTAGTTAGTATAAAGCATACATAAGGTATAGTTCCAGAAAGCTATCAAGATAGTCTAAGACATAAAAGGCTTTTCAGATGATGGTACTGCTCTAGAATGAACCTGCTGCACATAACATTTTTAAAATAAAGGAGCTTTGGAATTAGCTTCAGAATGAATAATGGTATATGCTCTGGAATGAACCAATACGATAAAACCTATTGGAATGAATTAACAAAAGGTTAATTCATCAATCTTCGGAATCATCCAATTGAAAATTCAAAATTAAGTTAATTTTTCTATGGATTCCTAAGTCTTTGCACCAATTGGGTTCGAAAAAGCACTTGAATTGCAAGTTTCAAATATGAGTTCCAAGGAAAAATTTTGAGGAGGGCATAAAATTTCAAATACTACAACATGTGACCACTTGGCACACAATTCAAAATCTATTTAAAAGAAGAATTTTTGTAAATAATGCCATGTCACTTTAGATAGCTATAACATGCAATGAAAATTAATGACGATTTATGTGTGCAATGACTTGTCGACACGTTCCCATTTCACAATCCTAGCACGATTTGAAATAATTCTAGTGCTGCATCTGTTTACTCATCCTCGAGCATTACCATTGATAAACTTAAGCATTCCAAAAATTGAAAAAAAAAACTACCTTGCCGATTCGAAATTTGTAGGCCTGATATACTTTTCAAACAAAAAATTGACAATGGGAGGACAGAAAAATAAAATTGAACCATATAATATAGAGAATTTGTAGCAAGATGAGGAGTCCATACGAATTCTTATAGGAGGATTTTTGCCCTTTTTGCACAAATTAGATGGGAATTCAGAATGATTGGCCATTGAGTTTACACGCACCTTTCACAACAATCAAATCCACATTAGCAACATGATAATCCAGGTAAGCCCCAAAATTCTCATTCAAGTTATTTAAATGCCACTACATGGGGTTCAAATTGGGAAATATGGCAAGAATACTTTAATTGAACTAGTAAACTAGTTCAGGGGAAATGAGGATAGGCCCACTAATTTTGTATTGAGTGGTAATATCTGCAAGGGGGTCAAAATAACAAGTTTACAGCCTCCTTGGGATGAAGTTGCAGTATGGATTATTAGGTTTTTGAACTGTGATAGGTAATTCCTTGTCCTGTATGGAAATCACATGAGAATTCTGACCCATCTTTGCCATGGAAACTCAAACCCTGATCTTAGGGTAAACCTTCCTCTGTATTTGTATCAGGAGCTAGTAAATATGGCCAAAAAGTACCAAGCAAGAAAAGGGTCTCCCAAACACCATGGCCTAATCAAGATTATATGCAAGCATCACTTTAGGGGAAACCCTATAAGCTTTGATAGGTTTTTTTGTGCATGGAATGATTTGATTGAGGAAGAGACAATTGAAATCCCTAGATTTGAAGAAGAGGTAGAGGTTGAAGGACCTGAATCTAAAGTAGAAATAGAAATTGAAAGTTTTGAACATGAAATTGAAACTGAATCCTCTAAAAAAGAAATTACCTCCTCACCATAGGTACCTCCATCCTCCAGGATGAGGAAGCAAAGAGAGAAACAATATAAGATTGATCCTATAGGAAAGAGGAGGAAGGTTACATTTTTTGAAAATGTAACTATTTTTCCCACTTAGTCCACTGAGCAATTTGGAAGTTCAAGCAGAGAAAAGGTGTCGCGATATCGAAACATGTGTCACAATTTTTCCCAGCTTACCCACATTGATCAGCTAGTTGGTTATATTGATATGCACGAGTTAAAGGTTCCTGAGTATCCTTTCTCCTTAGAGTCTCAGTGTACCAGATCTAGGACCTCAAGATAGTCTATGGCAATCTCAGGTCACATGACTCATAGGATTGAGATGATGCACAGGTCATCTAGCACACATGGGGCAATATTGTGTTCCAAGCCTTGAGATGCAGGGTAAACTTTAGGGGCCACTAGTCAGGGGACTAACTTGCTATAGTTACTAGTTTCTCATGTACTGGGCACCATAGGATTTGGAGGTAGGTAGGACCCACCACAAGTGTTAGAGCAAAAAGGAGAGTAGGCTCTAGAGCATGGTGCTGAGGGAGGCGACGAGAGATCCGATACAGGGGGAGCAGACTAGCCCTAGGATCTGCTAGATGCAGACTATACTTTTGTTATGCTTTATTCATTTTGAGTGTAAGGTCGAGGACCTACACACTTTGTAGCCTGCGGGAATTTTGATACTCCTCATATGTACTCTTTTTGCACATATATATATGACTTGGTCTTTATGGCTCATTATGTGTATCTGATGTTTAATTTTGATTTTATGTTTATTTGATGCACATGGATGCAATGCTTATGTTGATGCTATGTTTATATGATGCAATGTATGGATGACATGCACTAGATAGCTATCTTATTTATGATGAATTTGATGATATGCAGTGATCTAGATGATTAGATGTGCCATATATAATGGATGCAAATGGATGTAGTATTTATTTTGAATGAATATTTATTTTTGCTTTGTGGGTATGCATTTATTTTTATGAAGTTATGGTATGCTATGTAATGTATGATAATGCATTATGTACATAATCGTAATCTAATGGGAATGAACCTGTATGCTTTAATCACTTAAAACATAAGGAATGAATGTAAACTGTGTATATCAATTTTAAAATGCGACACCATAGAATGTATGACAATCATGCAAAATAATTGATAATTCTCATTACAAGAACTTAATCAATTAATCACCCATATATGAAATGTAGTGAAATGTATTGGTATAATTCTAATGAATGAATATGTCATTCTGTATATTTCTTCTTTGTTGCACTATATAGCCAGTGGCCGTCTAAACATCATTTATGATATTCATGCGGTATCTATCCTATATGTTTGATTATGCTTGGTAAAATGCATTCTGATGAATGAATGACTCATATTTTTGATGTCTAATGATATTTGGTGTTTTGTTGCTATTAGAGAAATTTTTTGAGGTTTTCCATGAGACTCAAACACCCTAGTAGACTTCTCCAAAAATCACATACTAATTATATAAGGCATTTATTGGACAAGACTTTTATCGTGATAGACCCAACTATTCATTATCCCTGTGTGTGCATGTGAGTATTTTTAGATAGATCATAAGCATACCCCGTATGTTATTCAGGACTCTTTCAACCCATATGTGAGATAGGGTTCCTCATATGATCGTATCATCCTTGTTTTAGCTTTGATTAGAATTATACAACTAGATAATCCTAGGTACCTAGAGCTAGCTCATCTTGCAAATTGATCAGGGCTACCCCTCCAAATGTAGGCGGGACTCTTTCAACCCATTTCTAAATTTGGGGATCACCCAATAGAACTACCCTTTTGATTATAGGTGGGACTCTTCCAACCCATTACTGTGATCGAGGATCACTCTATGGATTTCAAAAGGTGGACAATCTAGGGATTCAAGTTCTCACCCTTCTTACTTGCTCAAATGTAGTGATAAAAATCATTGTTAGTCCACGTGTTACTGTTTTCTTTGAGCAAGGGACTTTTATAGTGTTTTTGATTCACTATGTCACTTTACATTTGATTTAAACTTTGTATTTTGAAATTTGCACTTTGTAACTTGGGATTTAAACTTTGTAACTTTAGGATTTATAGGGGAAATTCTTGTCCTTTTGCCAAATTTCATCTTTCTAAACCGAATATTTGCAAGATAAGCAGGTCATGAAACCCATCTCTCTAGATACCTAAGACTGCTTTCACATCTTTCATCATCTCTTGTCTTAGCAGGATTTTATATTATTTTACTTAGTGACAAGATTCTGATATGTTGAAGCACTATCCCAACTAATGACCTCATCTATAATAGAAAAGCAAGCTTTCTAAAATATCTGAATAAACCACTAGGTATGTTTGAGTGACTATAAAACTTAATATACATACATATTTCTCCACAACAGGTATCGTGTATGAATGCAATAAATTATGATAAATGCAAGGGTGCATGATTGAAACACAAACGTATGATCATTTGTAACATTTTGATAGACACATTACACTCTACTATGGAATGCAATGGATGACAAATGCCTAAATGCAATATGATGATGTTAATGCATGTATGAAAATGCAAACTACAAGAGCAAATGTTTTTGGATTTTATGCTCTACCAATTTTGTTTTTTTGGAATTTTATATATTTTCAAATTTTTATGTATTTTTGAGCTTTCATATTTGACCAAACGACGAGTATATATGCCTTTGGATCTTTTTAGGGTTGACCAAGCAATTTTTAGAAATCCTTGAAGCTTTTTGGATTGACCAAAGGTCTTACATATGCATTTCAAACCTTTTAGTTGGCCAAACTCTCAAAAAGAGGGTGTGGAGCCTTTTAGGATGATCGAGAAGCTACAGGATCTCTCGAAACCTTTGGGTTGACCAAGCAATTTTTACAAATCCTTGGTGCCTTTTTGGGATGACCAAGTGACTTTAAGCAACCCTTAGAGCCTTTGGGTTGACCAAGCAATTTTTACAAATCCTTAGTGCCTTTTTTACTGACCAAAGGGCTTACAGATGCCTTAAGAGCTTTTTCTGACATGACAAAATCACTCGAATGAGAGCTTGGAGCCTTTTGGGATGATCGAGTAGTTATAGGAACTCTCGAAGCCTTTGGGTTGACCAAACTATTTTAGAAATCCTTGGTGCCTTTTAGGGATGACCGAGTGGCTTTAAGCAACCCTTGGAGCCTTTGGGTTGACCAAACAATTTTTAGAAATCCTTGGTGCCTTTTTAACTAAACAAAGGGCTTACAGATGCCTTTGGAGCTTTTTTTGCTACACTCTCTAAGCATAGAACACATTAATATTGATGATGTTGAGAGGTTCATGCTCTTCAACACCCCCTAGCGACGTCAAGTGATAGGTATCCAGACCAATATTTTTAGATATAATATAGGGTCCTAGAAAATTAGTCTCAAATTTGTCTCGCATATCGGGCAGCAAATTTGAGTTTTGTTGGTTTTCTTTTAGCACAAGATCCCCAACTTCAAAGTCTCTCTGGTGGAATTTGATATTGTAAGCTCGTTTGAGTCACTCTTCATAAACATGGAGATTCTCAAGGGCATTCACATGACGTTCATCGAGCAGTGTTAGTTGATCTAGGTGAGCTTGTCGTGCGGTGTCATCATCGATGAACTCCTTCAATGTGACACACAGTGTTGGAATTTCCAACTCTAATGGTATAATGGCCTCAGTGCCATATACTAGTGAAAACGGACTTGCCCCAGTGGGAGTCCGAATGCTAGTCCTATAAGCCCATAATGCAAAGGGCAGCTATATATGCCAATCCTTATGGTTTTCTTGCACTATATTTTTCAATATGGATACCACAGTCTTGTTTGAGGCCTTAGCTTTCCCATTTGTCTATGGATAATATGGATATGTAAAACTATGTTTGATGCGATACTTAGAGGTTAAAGCTTGCACAATTTTATTCTTAAAAGAAGTTCCATTATTCGAAACTATTTTGGATGGTACCTTGAAATGACTTATGATATGCTCCATTATGAACTCTGCTATGTGATCTCTAATGGTTATTTTTAATGGAATGGATTTCAACCACTTTGTAAAATACTCAGTAGCCATAATTATGAATGTGTGTCAGCCTGATGATGGAGGAGAGATCTTTCCAATTAGATCAAACCCCCACTCAATAAATGGCCAAGACGCTTGGATGGGCTGTAAGGCCTGTGATTGCAGGTGCATAAGATTAGCATGATGCTAAAATTTGACACATTTTCTAACATACACATTACAATCCTTCTCCATAGTGATCCAATAATAACCCATTTGAAGGATGCGCTTTACGATGGCCATGCCACTGAAATGGCCACTACACGTACCATCATGAGCTTCTAAAATTGCCCAAGATGACTCTTGGGGCTCAAGACAATGAAGGAGAACTCCATCGTAACTTCAATGGTACAAAATATCTCCTATCAAGACAAATTTAGTCACTTTCTATTTAAATGTGCATCTTGCGGCATGCAACAGTCCCTTCGGGACAAAACCAAGTCTTAGAAAGTATTGAATTAGTGACATCCAATTCTAATGAGCCTCAATTTTGATCACTAATACAACCCGTACCCCCTATGTATTTACTTTTACAAATGCATACTGGGAAACAACCTAGTGGTGAATGGTGGTGCCACTCCCCATAGGACTCTGGAAGGTTAAATATCCCCAGGGTGCTTTCTTTAGAAATTCTTCAGCTTTGCAGAACCAATCAGCTTTTGGTTCCACACTAATCATGTTGACTGATTCTTTTTTATCAAAGGTTGCACACTCTACTATAGGATGTGAGAGTGTATTGACATGGATGGTAGTGAAGTCAACAGATGATTTTGAGGGATTAAGGATCCCAAAGAAGCCATGGTGTCTGTAAACCTATTTGACGAATGAGGGATTGCATCAATGTCGTACCATTCTAGTTTATCCAGATATGTGGCAACAAGATCTTTGTAGGCTTTCAATAGCAGACATCGACACTAAAATAGTCTCTTCAATTGGTTAATTATGAGCAAAGAATCACCTAAAATGTTTAGTCTCTTGATATTCATGGTGACGGATGTATGGAGGTCCAAAAGTAGGGCTTCATATTCAGCATTATTGTTGGTGCATGGGAAGTCTATTTTGAATAACAAGGACATTGGAGCTCCTTGTGGTCTGAAAAACACTATCCCTATTCCAGATCCTTGCTCGCACTTTGAAATTGCAAAGAACAGAGTCATATTAGAATTATTCTCTAGTTCATCGTGTTTGGGAGCTTCGGATACTACAAATACTACATCATCCAAAAGCTCAATTGTCAGAGGCCCACTATTGGATAGTGGCACCTCAGCTAACTGATCCGCTATGACCTGTCCCTTAATGGAATTTTGGCTTATGAATTCTAGATCAAATTCTGTCAATAGCATGATCTACTTTGCAATACGTGTATTATAATATGTCTTGCTCATCATATATTACAAAGTATTTTGTTTTGATATCACATATGTCGTTTGACTTAACATGTAGTGCTACAATTTCTTGGTAGCGAACACTACTGCTAAAAATATATTTTCCACATATGCATATCCTAGCTTGTAACTCACCAAGGTTCAGCTAATGTAATATATGGCTTGCTCTTTGCCTTGTATGTTCTTTTGGGTCAACATGGTCCCTAACGTAAAGTCTATTGCCGATATATATAGCAAAAAAGGCTCTTTTGGCCTTGGTGGAGCTAACACTGGCGGCATTGCCAAGGATTGCTTTATCTCAGTGAAGGCTACCTTGCAGTCCTCATCCCAATTAAATGGGATACCCTTATGTAGTAGTCGATTCATGGCTCAACATTTATTTGATAGTTGGGTGATAAATCACTTTATCGAGGCTACCTTGCCTTGAAGGCTCATTAATTCCTTAATATTGGTGGGAGGACGCATTTCTAAAATGACCTTGACCTTCATTGGGTCTACTTCAATGCCTCTCTTGGATACAATGAACCCTAGCAATTTTCCAAAAGTTACGCCAAATACGCACTTCCTGACGTTATGCTCTATCAGGCAATCGAAGACTTTTTTGAAGACCTCCACATGCTCTTCTCATAGCAATGACTTGGTTAGAAAATCATCGATATAATATTCTAGAAATTTGTCCATATATTCATGAAAAATGTATGTCATGGCCCGTTGGTATGTGGCACCAGCATTTTTGATACCAAACGACAAAAATTTGTAGTAAAATGTTCCCCATGGCATTATAAACGTGGTTTTGTGCTGGTCTTCGAGCTTAATCTGAATTTTATTATAACCAAAAAACCATCCATTAAGGAGAGCATTTCGTGACTGACAGTAGAGTCTACTAGAGCATAGATATTGGGCAATGGAAATTAATATTTGGGTGTTGCCTTGTTGAGATCTCTAAAATCTGTACAAATATGGATCCTTCCATCTAGTTTCCTATAGGCACCATATTGGATACCCATTCTAGATAGTCGATGGAAATGAAAAATTCTACATCCAACAATTTCTACAATTCGTCTTTCACCATTAAGGCTACTTTTGGATGTATATTTTTGAGCTTCTGTTTGACAGGATTCTTGGACGGGTCTAGCGAAAGGTTATGAGTAACCAACTTTGGGTCTAGACTAGGCATATCTTTGTATGTCCAAGAAAAAAGGTCAGGTCCCTCTTTCAGTAGAGGGATGATGCTAGCGTGCTCATCTGGAGTGAGACTCATTCCAAATTTAACCTTCTTTGGATTGGTGGGATCATTACCGATATCCACTTTGAAGGTTTCCTCTACTAACATATGGGATCCCTCCTCAAGTTGATGAGGTGTAGGGATAAAATGGACATCTTCAGTTGGATTTATATGTTCTTTGTTGGAAGCATGTTTAGCATGATAGAAATCATAAGCACAACCTGGTCCAAAATGAAATGGTTGTAGCATCTCTTCATTTGGAAATAAATATTTAGGCTCTACTATTGAATTAGCATGATCCCAATAGATAGCATCCATATTCGGATGCAATGGTTTGGATAGATCTATTGTATTGTGGAGTGGAGTGGTAAAACCAATGGAGACTATGTTGATGGAATGGAATTGATCTCTAGGACCACACGGACTGAATTCTACATCATCTGTGTAGCTTTCGTACCCAAGATCTGGCTCAGATGGTATGGGGACGAATGGGTCCTACCTATAGGATGCTCAGACAACTAGATCCTCTTTGTGAATTTACTGTAAAATGGGATCTCTAAGCTCAAGTAGCTCAGCATAAGTAGGCATATGGGAAAAAAGTCTTTGATATTCCTCTTCTAGATTTATTCTTTCCCTAAGGTAACGTTGGAGATTAATCTCTCGATGCAAACCTGTAGCTATAACAGGTGGAAAACCTTGAGGTGGATTCTGATTATGTAAGTTATGAGGCCCTAAATAGGCCATCTCCAATGAATCCTCATCATCACTATACATATGTAATCCTTTAATTCCCCCCATATGCAAGGGGTACTCCGCCAAATGTGGTTCCATGTATCTGATTTTGTGATCGCTATCATCACTATATGTATAAACCAGATAAAATGATCGTATATACGAGACCGATGTAAAAACTAGCTCTACTTCATTTTTAGAGTGATCAGTGTTAAGAGGCACCTCTTCTATAACATACTCTAAATCCATAGGCAATAGATGTAGTGGATATACTAGCCTCGGATTGGTCATCTCAACCTCATCGCTATGATTGCTACTATGAGCAGACCACACTGTCATGTCCACAAATATTGGGAGATTAGTTGGATGAGGCCTTAAGTAGGCCTACTCTATCTCATATTCATAATCACTATAGACCATGAAATGCTATTGTATCTCATCTAATTGCTCTCTAGGTATAAAATGGTGTAGAAATGCCAAAACTAGGAAGGCTCGATCAATTTCCTCTTCGGATTGATCATCATTTGAGGACTCGCCATCTGCATCATAACTCAGTATACTTATTTTGGAGGTGGAATCCTCTACATCTTCACTACAAATATCTCCTAAATAGATATAGCCTAGAATTATGGGGTTGTGCCCCTGCATACCATTATCATCGATTGTGATACAATTTTGATGACCCAGGTTGCCTCTAGGGTTATTTTTTGAGAACTCTTCATGTTCGATCTTTGGTCTCTCAATGGTGATGACTGACACCATTGGGTTGTTGTCCCTAAGGCTAGAAATTTTAGGATGATACGGATTAAAATCTGTCATCCCCCAGACTCAGGTACAAATGATCCAATGATGCAGTGAGTAAATCACCATGCCCCTGAATCTGCAATCCCAATCCAAACCTATCAGTTGCCAACTGATAACATGGTTCAAGAGGGGTTCTTCATCCTTGTCCAAAAATACCAAGGTCATATCCATGCCAATGATAGAGCTCAAAAATGTGCATGGCATACTCTGGGTTGGACAAGTACCGAACGTTCATCGTGAACTGTTCCTCATCATCCACCTCCATGGGTGCCTACATTGGAACTTGATCCAACCTAGCATAGATGAAGTTTTTTTGGTTGGGTGGCTTGCCCAACGATACTATGGATCCAACTAGATATCGATGGGCTATCAGCCAGTCCATATCTCATGCAGTATCTAAAATAGGATCGAAGGTCACATTTTGTACAAGATATTCACCCAGACCTGTGTTGGCTAGGTGAACAGTCACGTGCGATGCAGATGACCCTGCTGACGATGCAGGCGAAGTAGGTTGAGGTGCGTCCTTGACTTGATACTAGGCTTACTCCAGCTCCATGGGAGTGGAAGCCTTAGTGATGATTGGTTTGGGTGTGTTCTTTGCTTCTTTCCTGCCTAATTTTACCTTTAATTTCTTATTGTCCTGACGTATTGCTGATGCACTCGATCTTAGAGAAGTTGCAGTGGTATGTTCAAATATTTTTGATACAAATATCGATGGTTGAACATGCACCGCTTGTTTACCTCTTGGAACCCTTACCAATGATGTGGGCCATATGTCCAAGTGCATTGATGGGATCATGAAACACCCTGGAAAATCTACTAAGTTCACAAACTTGAATGGTTCTTCATCTGATGAAACCACATGAACTTGTCCCTCATGTATATACTTGACACACTGATGCAATATCAAGGGAACACAATGCATTTCATGAATCCAAGGCCTCCGCAGTAGGATGTTATACTGCAAGGTGCCCTCTATCACGTGACACATTATAGGAATGGTATTTACTCCCACCTAAATAGGTAGGACAATCATGTCAACCATAGAGCATAGTGCATCATTAAACGCTCTTAATGTAAAGGTGGTTGGTACGATGAGTGATTTAGGCAATTTCAAATGGTGCAGTGCCTTATTCATGATTATATTGATTGAGGAACCATATCAATCAAGACCCTTTTGAAAAACACGTGGTTAACACATGCAATGATATGTAGTGGCGGGTCAGCCATGCTTGCAAAAACCATTTTCACTTCATGATCGTAGAATTGGATCATTGGTTCCTGGCACTGTTGTACGTGCCCCACGAAGTTTGTGAACACCTGTGCATCCTGGGACTGTACCTCAATGGACCTCAAAATTTCCATAAGAGTCTCCCTGTGCCTAGGGGACTACTGTATAATCTCATATATCAACAACTTCATAGGAGTCATCTGCAAGTTTTGAACCAGCCTACTCCTAATGGTCACCACCGATCTCATTGGTGGGCCTGGAATATTTTGTGCCTACCACTACTGGGATGTGGCTTGTATTTGAATGGGAGCACAAGGTTGATTCGGTCGTTTGTACCTCCTATGTCTGGTAAGAATATTTACCATGTCGATAAAACCTTGGGTAGGTGGTTCGACTCGCACTTGATTGACGTGGCCATTGGGGTTATGGGGCGCCTCATGATTTGGTAATGGATTTTTAAAAATTCCTATTTTTTGGTTTTCTAGCACCTAGGGATTTCCTGGTACTACAAGCTCTCCCTTTTCTATCATATTTTGCACAATGTGTTTGAAGGACCAACACACCTCGATTTCATGGCCTTTTGCTCTATGAAATATGCAAAACAACTCTTCTTGATAGTCTTTGGGCTTGGGTTGATTTTGATTAACCATATTGCCTTCGGGTAATCTTATTGCCTTGGCCTCGTAGAGCTGATGAAAAATTGATGTCATTGATTCCATCAATGGCATAAATATGAGAGGTGGGTGTTGCTATTTGTTCTTGCCCTTGTAGTTATTTTTGTACCGGTTGTATTGCGTATAAGGAGGATGGGCTTGATAATTCTATTTCTTTTTCCCCTTATATTCATTTTGGATATTTAATACCACCTGATTCACATGGGTCTACTTGCCCTGTTGCTTTGAGGCACTCTTCTTATATCCCTCTTTCCTATTTTTTAGCTTCAAGTTGCCTTCCTACAACTTGATGTCCTCATTTACCTTGGCTTACACCAAAGCTTCTTTGAATGTGGTATACTGCTGCAGCTGCAATAGTAGCGAGATGTGTTTGGCACAACTCTTGGTGAAAATTCAAGTTAATTCTATGGTAGGAATCAGGAATGGAAACTTTACCATTAATCTCCTCCACCTCTTCTCGTACTGTTCTATTGGATCGTCATCACACTGAGCTAGCATAGCCAAATCAAAAAGGTTGGCCTATTTCTTGATGCTGAAGGAATGGCATTCAAGAAAGGCATTAGATAATTGCTAAAAAATTGTTATGATGTGTTTCTTTAGCTAATTGAACCACTCTCAGGCTGGCCCAAAGAGTGTCATGACAAACATACACAATAACAGTGCATTATTGTTCTCTATCTGGAAGCAAGCATCCAGAAATATCGTGACATGTTCTTGCACCTCTTCATAACCCTTGAATTTTTCCAACCTAGGCATCTTAAAATTATTAGGGTATGGGAGCGTAGGCACCGAGGGATTTAGAGGTTCATTGTGAATTTTCCTTAGTTTTGGCTTTTGTACAGCCGCACCTTATTTCTCAATTGATTTGACCTTCTCAGCTAAAGCTTTGTAAGCCTCATAAGACAAAAAGTCCTCTCAAAGTTGGCATGGAGGCGGTCTGGGAGGTACATTCCTCTGCTGTCAAGGTGGAGGGCATTGCTCTTCATCCTCATCATCTTAGGAACCCTCGAGATATTCTTGGTTGCATCTATTCCCCTCTTGTTCCTCATAATGTTGTTGCCTTTGATTGTTGATCGAGGGAGGTCACTCTTTGTGATGGGAAATGACATGAGTGTGAACACTTACATGCTCATGGTGCATGTCGGCTTGCAAAAAAGCCTTCTTATGGACCTGCTCTCTACGCTCATCTTGAGAATATAGGCTGGCCCTAGCCAACCTATATTCCTGCTCTACATGCTCCTTCTGGATGAGGATGTGCTCCTTGCGCAAGCATTGCTCATACAACCTTTTCTAGTAAGCCTCTGCACCTGAAGATCTTCATATTCAATGTGTTGCCTCTCTAGGCGAGCATCCTCTAATTGATCTTGGAGGAGTTGGAATTTCTACTCAAAGGCCAGTCGATATGATCTTTCAACCTGGTCAACCGTTGGAGGCCTTTGATATGCTTGCTCTGTATGAGCAACCTTGTGGGTTTTTTACCCATTGGACTAATATACTATGCTTTTTCCTTTGTCTATGAAGATGACATTAGCATCGTGTTGTGTCATGTGCTATGTGCCACCATGCATGGATGGTGGACACAAGACCTGAGGGTGCTTAGAAGCCTCTCCATGCTCTCTAGTAGTTCTAATGGTGCTCCCGCTATGCTCACTCAGAGTACAAGTGGGAGAAGGTGAAGGCTTACAGCCTAGCTACTCTAGCACACTACCTAGACCATCTATTTTTCTAGACCTCCACCTCTCATGGGGTGGTCTTCCATTAGCTTCCACCTTCGACATATCGATGGTGATCTTGCATGCTATAGAACACGTGGGAGTATGGGTAGACTTGCACTCAGCAGGGAGCCCGTATACTTACCCTTGAATGGGAGGATCTCTATATCTTCTATACTTAGAAGGTGGTGGTATAGTACAGCCTATAGACTTGGTGCAGATGGGTACCAATCTGGTCCCTTACACAACATACTCTTCGATTGATCTCATGGATGCACGTGCACTACGGTCTCGATAATGGCTTTCGAGTGGAGCACCCTTTGGGTGAGAATCCCCATGCTCTAATCTACATCCCCATGATCACATAGCAAGGGCCAAAGGTATTATGAAGGAGAATGCACTCCAAAAAGTCTCTAAGATGATGGTGGATTTAAGGAGTGTCAGATTCAACCGAGAATGCACTCCATATTACAACAATTTCTTTCTAAAAGAAGGTTTAAATAGCATAATATTTTGAGCACCATAAGGTTAAGAAGACCTTTAGAAAATAAAAAAATAATAGTCCTATTAGAACCGGCTTGAAAAGAGCTTTCCAATGACTATATGCAAGACTATACTTGTAAAAATATCCATCCTTGAAAATTAAAAAAAAATAATAAAATCTTGTGCAACAAAATAAAAGGAAGAAGTTTCCTTTTACAAATTGGAATTATAGAATATTTATCAAGAATATTCTATCAAAAATATGATTCACCATGAGTTGGCAAGTGGCAGCTCGTAAAATCAATGATATGTGGCAAAATGTTACCTGTGCACTCAGCAATTGCACCAGTCTACAATGTAGGAAAGTCAACAAAGAAAGGTGTCACATTTGGTGGTAGCTCCAAGGGCCACCGTGAACACTTCCAAGTGGCAACAAATTAGAGTACAAAATCTCATCGTGATGTCTCCTAAAAAATGCTACACTAGTGCATTCGATGTTATATTCTCTATAGGTAGGCTATGTTGGGGGCACGTGTGTTAATTACAGTAAAAGTAACTCAGTATATGGATAGGTCCATTACATATTTGTAGGGTAGTTGTCCACGTCCTAAAGAGAATAGGGCATCACTAAAATTTGTAGTGATCATCTAAGTGAATCATATGATTGTGATCTCCACCCAACATGATGAGATAAACTCCAACGCAAATCATCACGTGGATTTCTTTGAGAAATGGAGCAATCCTTCACCACTAAACTAAGTGTATGACTTCAGGATGTCGAGAGGAATCCAGCGATCATAGATGGGTGGCTTAGCACCTGAATGGCATAGAGAACAGAGATATGAATTTTATGAGTATTCTTAGGGGTATATTTTCCAAGTAGATGCATGGTGTGCATCCTCAGATCACTGGAACCACCAAGAAGGGTAGGAATTTTCTCAAAAAATCTATTGGAGATGTTAAAAATTCATCGTATCGAATGCACCCAAGGTTGGAAATTCACTAGTTAGACGTTGAAATCTACAACTCACTTCATCTTCGAGAACAGTGATGGTACTCATCATAGAGGATTCCATCAAGTATATTTGGTGGTTATTGGCACTAAAAAAGGAGCATCATCAAGCTATATCATCCTTTTTAGGGTTTTGTTGCAATTTGTTCATCATAGTGTATCAAGAGAGTCTGGTGATGCTTATGGAAATGGATTGGGGAACACAAGCTCATGGGAGCAATCCTCTTATCTGTGGGGTCCTCCACCTTCACATAGTGAGATTCTCCATCATGCCTCTCTTAGTGATCCTCCAAATTGATGCAACCATGAACAAGTCCTACAACTAATGGTGGTATTCCCTTTAGCCAGGGTTTTGCATCAAAAATAGATCGTGAGCAAAACTAGGAGACATCATGGAAAATTTTATTATGGAAAAATGTAGAGCATCAAACATATCATGATCAAGAAAAAAATATTCAAAAGACTGGAAATTATAGCCACACTATGAGTGGATCAAATTTTGTGATCAAAGGATCATAGCAAGGAATAATCACGTAGATGAACCACACATGGTTGTCATCGCATCTTAGATGGGTCATCATAATCCATAGTTATAGATTGTGGGTTGTCATGGCTGGGTTGGTGATCTCTTATCACTAGCCAATTTTTGGCCCAAGGGTGTTGTGGGCCCAAGAGGGCCAAAGCTTACAGATAGTCAGTTCGACGATGCTCTTGTTGTTGATGGCTATCGACCGAGCACTACCACCGAAGTGTCAGGGTGTCAAGATCAATATCAATGCAAGGGCTACACCAATGGTGGGGCATGATGTGCTCAATGCCATCATCAGGGATGGCATGGTTTTCATGGAGGAGACAAAGTGCTACAGGGCTTCGCTCATGTCGAAAACACATCTTCCTTGACAAAGAAACTAAATTAAAGAAACCAAATCAATGAAAATAGAATTTGAAAAAAAAACAAGAGGGGAGATTTCCATGAGGGAAATCCCCCCTCACAGGTTAGGAGCCTTTCAGCTCTAATACCAATGATCAAGAACTAAAAATCATGAATATGATTTTATTAAATTTACAAGCATAAATAGGCATAATAGATGCCACTTTACAAAATATTTGTCGACAAACCAACAATTATCGATATTACTAACTGCCAATAAATCATATCGATATTTAATAAAATCTAAAAATATTTTATTAAATAAAACTTTAGGAAATAAATCTACTTATGCTATTTGGATCCTTATCAAGAAGTTGTTGGCCATATTTAGGTTCATTTTGAGCCCCTTCAGGACCATTAGCATGTCTCGTATAGCTTGGATTGATATGATGATTTTGAATCATCTATCAAGCCCCCTAACTTATTTACATTGGAAATTATTAAGGGTAGCATAAGCCACCACCAATTTATAGTTTTTGTGTATCTGGGGTACTATATAGTGTGTTAAGATATTTTTCCATATCCTTATGACTAGATACCTAGGTTCTCTAATGATGATCCTTTGGTATGCGATATTTTTCAACCCCTTCGTGCTTTTAGATAATTTAGGATCTACTACTCTATCAACCACATTTATTATTAGGCACATAATTTTAGCCTTATTAGGTTTATAACTGGTGTTCTTTGCTTTGGATAATGTTGTCTGGGTAGATAAATTCTTCTTCTTTGTCTTCATAACTATCCCTCCATAGATTACTCAACAACCCTCTCCTTAGCTGGCTAGAAAAATTTCATGTATTAGAGCTTTTGTAGTAGTAATTGTAGTAGTATGATGGAAGCATCGAGGATGAAGTGGGATCTTAATAGCCAACTTTTTCAATTGTTATCAATATGGGCACCTACCACCACCCTTGGCTACAGTTGGCCAGATTGGCTAGAGCTATTTTCTAGGTTCTCGAGGGTATGTTGCCCTATGTGCATGTTGCCCTATGTGCCTTGACTCATGATTGGTTGATTTTGAAGTTTTGTTATTGGGAAGCGACTGGCCTTTAATATGCAACCATAAAGTTGGGAAATCTTTCAATTAGGGATATTAAAGGATCATAATATTGTAGTTAGTCATGTAGGGTGCTAGGTGTATTTTTATGGTCCCTCTCCTAATGGTTATTTTGTAGTTAGAGAATTTAGAGACCTCCCTTTAGCTTCTTTCTTTTGTAACTAGTTTTACCATGGAAACTTGATATCCTATTAGCCTACCTTGGGATATCTTTAGCATGTTTTGGTCTTCCATTCCATATGTGATATTATCTCTTTTTTAGAGAAAATCAAGCATAAATGGGGTTCCTTACCTAGTATATTCCATTGTGGAACTAGGGGTGGTCTCACAACTGACATGGAGAGTCTAACCACATTTTCTATTCTTGCCTTGCATGCTCAATGTCCTTATCCATTTTTATTGCACATCATGTGTATTCTTCATCATATTCAAATAAATTTATGTGGTTCCATATCACCACCCTAGGGTACTTTTATATGGATCAATTGTACCTTGTAATTCTTCTAGAATGGTTGCTTTTTCCATTTGCAAAGTCTATCTAGTATCAATTTTATTTTTTGGGCAGTTTCTTTTATCTATTGTGACATTTCCTTTTATTGATGAATGCATGTTGGAGTCAAATGAGAATTCAAGTGTGACTAGACCATAAATGGAGGTGCTATCCTTAGGTCAAGTGATTTTATCTTCATAATTTTTTCATATCCCCAAAACTAGTTTCTCTGCAATCTCTTCTCCTTGTTGGGATAAATGGGTAATGTGCCTATTGTCATTGGAAATCTATCGAGTAGTTGTTAGCTTTCTAGATATATTAACTCACAAAAATATTTATCCAAGATCAAATATAAATAAAATGTATGCCATTAAGAAAAATAATAATAAATCTCAATATTGGAATAACAACAATATCTCACAAATATAACTTAAATATACACAATATAAAAATAATACAAGAATAATTCAGATTGATTACATTGCTTGGAGAGATGTCTCCAATATATAATTTTACATGAATTTTTAGTACTCTAACTGTTGCTCTCCTATAACAATTAGGAGATGCATCCTTTCATATTCTTCATATTAAGACAAAACTCTCATCTTTCCACATATCAATGTGACTCTTCATTCTCTCTTGATACCTTACACTTTCTCTCATAATGACACATACATTATATAAAATATAAATCAACTACCAAACTAATATTTACAAGAGGGTCAAATAATGTAATACTTCCAATAGTAGCATCGATGTTTTATATGGTTGGTTTGATGATAGTTTTGTTATGTTTACTACTCCTTAGTAAATGTTTGGTTGGGTTGTGTTTGGCTTGGCTAGTCTTCATTCTATCAAAATTTATTTTAAGTCATTGGGTAACTATAGATATTTTGATCACTTAAAAATATTTCAATGAATTCTAGACCTAATATTTTAAATTTTTGATGTCTTTAGATAATAAAGGCCCCTCTTCTTGGACTATATATGTATCTTCCTTGATTAACCCAACAACATTATACAAGTTTTATTCCCTCTTTTATACAACCCACTCATCTACTTGATCACCTAGGGGAGTACGGACTATAACTATCTATAACTTGAAATTAACACAACTCCCTTCTACTAGGAATGTCTACCTTACCTTGGCGTTGACTATAGGCACATTCTCCATATACATTTCTGTCCATTACAAGCATAAAAATCCTCCTATCATAGCCGTGAAGTACTAGGAGAAGAAGACACCAAAGGAAGTCAATAGCACAACTACCATGATATTCTAGGTGATAGAAATGGAAGGGAAGGCATGAAGTGCAAGAAAAATATATTTTATGGGACCAAGGACTGGTATCGAGGTATCATCTAGTTGCATGACTCTTTGACTGCTTGGCTCATAGGGTAGCCCCAATGCATCAGCCACTCACTTAGGCATGGATGAAGTTCTCAACCCAAAATCCATAAGGTAGTTTTGGATCAACTTGTCCCTTCATATGAGTGTTAGCTAGAAGAGCAAGGACTTTGGTCTACTAGGATTAGGACTAACTATTTGTAATACTACTGGTACCTTTTGCTTTTTTGTTATCTTTATCTTTTCAAGCATTTCCTCCAACTGTTCCACATACTTCGATAGAGTGAGGACATCCTAAAGTGGCATACACATGATGGATTTCTTTAAATGCTCAATACATTGAACTATTTCAATTTTTGAGCTCTTTGTGTGCTTTCTATGATCCACTAAGACCTTGGCTACTCTACAATAGCTTGGGTGCTCTAACTAGTTTTGGTATTGGTCCCCTTAGCTACGATAGGTTTTCTTTCTAGACTTGTATTGATTTATAACTGCTAACATTTGGTGTGATGCTTGTAGTAACCTAAATTACTTCTAGATTCTCGTCCATAGCTTACCTTTTGTCTCTGGTGAGGGTACCAAATTGTACTAAAGATTGGTTGTCTAGTAAGGCATTCATCCTGTAACAACCTAAAACCTAAGGGGTTGTTTTTTTATTTAACGATCACAATAATACTAAACACTCACACAAGCAATGCTAAATACTAACATAAGGATATCTAAGTTAACCCTAAATTCAAGTTATCTATATTTTCTCCCTACACCAACCTTCTATCTAACATTCAATTTAGGATACACCCATATCCATACCATGCACACATCAATATGTGTAAGTATACTACGTGTGTTGCAATAGCTATAACCACATCCTATTTAGGGTTAACTTATCTCCTTCAATCATAAAAATGGTACGTTTATCTCTCTACTCCACACAAACTAGTTTGTGTGGTTATTGGCACGTAGAGCAAATAGACCACTCATCTTATCATTATGACAAGGTATTCCAATCCTTTCATAGATAGTTATCTCATTTTTAAATATCTAGGTGGTGCAATTCAAACAAGGTCTATCCAATTGACCCTAGAGGATCCCATAATCCTCTAGGTTCTCCTACTCTATTGAAACATAACACTCTAGACATAAAATGTCATCATCAAAGAGAAAGCATTTAAATCTATCAAATTTAAGCAAGCATAAAACATGATAAATAAGTAAAGAGATGATTGAAAGAAATAAATCCCTAGATCATGTAGATATAAATAGATCTAACATCTTTAATCATTAAGGTGCCTCATAAATTATAATTAGGTGATACACTTCCATCAATCATCAATTATTACAAAGCTTGAGTATGGTAAAAGAGTTCATACTCTTTTTAAAATATTAACATTACATAAATAGCTAATGAAAGATTGCTCTAATAACATTTCATTTCAAATATGAGTAAACATTTATCTGCAGTTCTTGATGCCTCCTTGGTCCTTTGGTTGGCTCATCTCTTAATTGATAGTAGTAAGGGATCAGGACAACTCATGAACTATGAACCATGCATCTACTAAATGATCATTTAATCTAGTGCATCTAAAATACCAAATTGCAACTATACAATCACCAATACATATTTATAGATCATTCACTTGACATCTAGGAATATCTTCTTTCATTTCATCCTATCACCATTTAATCAATCAAAGGTTTCGGTTTGACTACATAAGATTCTCCCATAGATTTGATCATGTATTAAACTCATTTATTTCTCTAATTTCACCAAGGCCCCATAAACCTCAATTAATTAATAATTTAAATTATCCATTTATCTAACTAATTAAGTCCCCATAAACCTCAATTAATTAAATACTTTAAATTATTCATTTATCTAACTAATTAAGGCCCCATAAACCTCAATTAAATACTTAATCTACACAAAATCCATAACTTAATCATTAGCAATTACTGAAAAATATTTAAACTTACGTCTTCCTTTTAAATAGCTATTTCCTATATTCTTTAAATTCTTTACCTTTCTAATACAAATATTGTAACTCTTCCCTTTGGCATGTAGGTCTTATTTCCAAATATAAAAACCTCTTTCACAAAATAATTTTATTAATTGAAAGCCTATCTTTAGCCATAATCTATTATCATATATACCCCATTCTCTTTTTTATTTCTCTACTCTAAATTATTTCAATGATAGAAGTATTACATTATTTACCTTAAATTCTCTATTTTAAATACAAGAAATAAATATATACATTCATTACATTTATCCACATTCCTTTAGTAACCCACTTTAAATTCTCTTAAGAGAAAGGCCATTCTTAACCAAAGGTGAGGAACCTTTATATTAAAATTATGGAAATCAAAACACTCTCACATGAGTAAACAATTTTTGACAAACCTGAGAATTTAAAGACCGCACTTGGCCTGGGTTAGTCGAACAACCCATGAAAACTGGTTTGATCCTCCCACAAATCATGACTACAAGGGTGGTCGATTGGCCAAGGTTAAACCACACCATAATAACAAGGTAGAACATGACATGTGATAGGGTATCCAACACAAACAAAATGACACATTCCTAGGGAAAGGAATGGGGTCCTAGGACCTATGTGTCCACAATGGGATCAACATGATAGTAGGGAATGGATTCACATCAAAACCACCGTCAAATACCCTATATGTCCCATGTGGTATATTGGGGCATGTTTTGAGAACCTACTCAACCTGAGTGCAGACACGTCACTCAAATGGTAATGATGAAGTCCAAGTTCAATAAATAATAAGGGTTAAACATAGCTAATATAGGTCGTATGAGCAATGATAGCCAAGGGAGTAGCTAAGCAAAAAGAAAGAATGCAAAAGAGGTTCAATTTACTGGTTCAACCATTAGCCTTCTATGTTACTGTGACCACCAAGGATTAATAACTAAGGTGAGAGAAACATAATTGGATGACATCATGGTATATGGTGCTATGGGGACTACAAACAACTAGCAACACTTATAGAACCATTGAATGACACTTCCAAGTAGCTCACTGGTTTGATAAGAATGCAGACAACAATGTAAAAAAAACTAAGATAGATTCAAACCCTAAATAGAAGGAATAATACCTCTAAGGGACTAAGGGCATAGGTAATGTGTTAGGATCCTCAATCCTAACATTATTAGTTAGTATTATTAATCATTTAATTATTATATTATTAACTTATAAAGTGAACCATCACAACCCTTCATAACATGAACCATCACATCTCTTCATACGTGAACCATCATGTCTTTTCACCAACGTAGCTTTAGGGTAGATATATATATTAGGTTGGCCATCCATATCAAATAATCCAATAAGAAGAAGAATATAGATTCTAAATGAGGGAGCCCCCTATAGTGGCAAAGCGATTACAAGGGAGCCCCCTTTGAGTGGCCTGCGATTATGTTTATATTAATTTGTTAATAATTTTATAGTAAGACCTTGGGGTCTTACCATTTGGTATTAGATCCATGTGGGACCCAATCATGTGGGAATTGCTCAAATATCTTCATCAAATCACTTATGTGTGTAAGTATCAAACTCGGTTTGAGGATATCACCAAACACAACACAATATTGGATGAATCAATTCTCATCAATGGATTCATTAGGGGATTAAAAGAGGAAATTAGAATGGAGGTGACAAGGTTTGATCCCTATACCATGATGCAGACCTATGGATTGGCAAAATTAGCTAAAGATAAAATCAATGCACAACAACGATTAGGGAAACCACTTATGGAAAAATTATCGACCACTTACATCGCTCCCAAACCTATGCATAATGGAAGGGTACAAAGCACTTACACAATCCCCAAATCTAATAGAACTTTATGAATTAAACATCTTAGCTTTGAGGAGATGAAGGAACGACGAACAAAAAGACTCTGTGATAATTGTGATGAACAATTTGGACCCCACCATAAATGTGCTACACTAACATTGTATTTACTAAAGGAAGTTGATCCTTGTATCTCCATAGAGCAAGCAGATGAGGTAGTTGTGTTCAAAGTGACCAGTGCACCTACTCACCACAATGAATACAATAAGGTCGATGTGCAAGAAGTGATTGATGTACCAATCAAGGATGAGGTAAACATACCCAAAGTGATCAATGCTAGCCAAAAATGCACTCTACAAGACCTACACATACCTTCCTCACCAATAGTGTGTTCTTGCCATATGACCAAACCTATTTGGAACCAACGTAGAGTGACTACACACTCCTTCTCCATTGGCTCTACCAAGGAACCAAAAAAGGATATGAAATCATTACCATCACTTGTAATGCATCATTCTGAAGTATTTGAGGAACCCCAAGGGTTGCCCTCTCATCGTCATCATGATTTTCCTAAGGAAGATTCTACTATTGTTCTTGGCAACCCCCCGCTAATGCTTCATCCTTCTCGATATCCCTACCTACGAAAGGATGCCATTAAAAGAGTCCAAGAACTTACACAAATCCTTATTGGAAAACAAAGGATAAAGCTTCTCACTTTGAGCTTTGAGGACAAATCTCTTTTTAATAAGGGTGGCATGTTAGGATCCTCAATCCTAACATTATTAGTTAGTATTATTAATCATTTAATTATTATATTATTAACTTATAAAGTGAACCATCACAACCCTTCATAACATGAACCATCACATCTCTTCATACGTGAACCATCATGTCTCTTCACCAACGTAGCTTTAGGAAAGATATATATATTAGGTTGGCCATCCATATCAAATAATCCAATAAGAAGAAGAATATAGATTCTAAAGGATGGAGCCCCCTATAGTGGCAAAGCGATTACAAGGGATCCCCCTTTGAGTGGCCTGCGATTATATTTATATTAATTTGTTAATAATTTTATAGTAATACCTTGGGGTCTTACCATAATGTTCAAACAACATTCGAGGAGCTCTAACACAGATAACAACAAACCCAAGGTATCCACGCAATCGTAGATCATCTCTAAAAATAGTTATTAATTCAACATGAAAGGGATTATGTGACCCAACCTAATAGTCTAAGGTCTTAGTTGTGTGTCCCTCCTCCACTGTAGAATCCACCTTGTCTCCTTCTTCATTTCGCTATCGTAGGTGTTTTACGTTTTGCTTCCTTCAATTTTTTTTTCCTCCAAAAGATTCATGTGTCACCTTCTCTACGTTTCCTCTTCTACATAAAAATATTTTTGCTACATTCCAAATATAAGACAAGATGTCGGCTGAATATTTTATTTCAGTAAATCACTATTTACATAGTTAGCTATCCAACGGAATTCATTTTTATCATCTTTATTTTTAGTTTTCATCTGCATTTCGCATTTAGCCTTTACGGCGAGGGTGTGCCCACCTTGAGTGGCATTGCTTTATTTTATTAACTCTCTGCATTCTCCTATTCGAAATCTACGTTCGTCATTCTGCTTGATTTTGAATTATATCTGTAAGTTTTAAACAGAAGGATAGATTTATCCTTTCAAGTGGTATCAGATTTCAAACAGCGATCCTGAAGCTCACCATCGCAGGCATCCTGGACAGCAAGCTGCAATCGCTCTTCCATTGTAGTCACGGCCCATTTCAGCTCACGTCACTAGCAGCCGGTATAATCTCTAACAATTGCGTCTCCGCGACAGCCAACATCGTTCGGCAGCACGCTGCAGCCCGCTGCATTTCGCAGCCATCTCAGCTCGTCGGGGGGCTTCTGTAAAAAATTTCCCAGTCACGAAGCATTTGGAATTCCAGCGAAATTTTCCTACGATTCCTCACGACGCCGTGGGCCACGCAAATTTTGGAATAAGCGGTGATTCAGGAGTTTTTTCGTGTTCACGCCACCACCTCCTCGCTTTCGGATCACACTCGGCCCAAAATTTTCATTAATCCACGCACAATACGCGACGAATAGCGCATAGTCTCGACGACCAATCAAACGCCAGGAATCGTAAACAAATTAACGCTCAAACTAAGGTATTTACCGTGCGCATTATTTTTTTTATTTTTTGGGGACGAATATCCCACATTGGTCGTGTATCGATAGCACGAGAGTTTATAACGTGGAAAGCGCAGTAGCAAAGGTGTGACTTCGGTCACATAGCGGCTCCTCTCTCGCGCACCCGTGTACCCTTACCGGCGGTGTCGGTGGTTGTGCTGTCTGGTGGTCTAACCGATCCTTTCCTTGCCTTGTCTCGCCTGTTTGGTCGTGCATGTCTCATCGGGTTTCTGTGTGTTGTGTCATTTAGGGTTTTCATTTCGTGTCGCGTCGTAGTCGTATCTTCCGTTCGTTCTGTCTCGTTCGCACGTTTTGGGTCTTCCGTTCAGCTCGGTCTCGGTCTCGCGTGTCTTTCGTTTCGCTTTGTATCATTCTCACGTGTCGTGTATTACGTCCTGTCTAGTGTCTCGCGTATCATCGCCTCCGCGTGTGTCGTGTGTCTAGTGCCATCACGTGTTGTCATCCGCGTGTGTCTAGAATCTCGCGTGTCATCGCGTTCGTGTATGTCGTGTGTCGTCGCATCCGCGTGTGTCTAGAGTCTCGCGTGTCATCGCGTCCACATGTGTCGTGTGTCTCGCGTGTCATGTCACAGCAATCTGTCCAGTCGTGTCGCGTTGTGTATTGTTGAAAGCCGTCAAAAGTTGCTGTTACGGAGGTGAGCCAACAAAATTCAGTTTCGCATCGCAGTTGGAGTGGCAGTAAGGCGGAAAACAAAACAACAAATTTTTTGCCAATAGATAACTCAATTTTGCAGAAATTGAAGTTCAAGGACTACTCAGCCAGAAATTTTGAAGTTCAAGGACTACTAAGCAAGAAATTTTGAGCAGTGCATGAGTCAAAATTGGATCAAAGGGCCTGACGGTCGATTATCAAGCTCGAAAACGACCAATAACAACACAAGAAGACCTAATCGTAGCCCAGGTACTAAAAATTCTCTTTCTCCTTTTAAAATTGGTAGTTATAATCCACATCATCCACTAGTAGATCCTATGGCTACTAATCCTCCCCCAACTCACGAAAACATCACACAAGGAAACTCAAGTAACTCAGCCGTTTCCGATAGTGATTCTCTTCAACTCTTACTAGATGGTATAAACGAAATTGGTCTCCTCCTAAAAGACCTTGTGAAAGCACAAAACCAGCCTAATCCCAATACTAATCCCCAAAATCACTCCCATGCCCAAAGGAATGAAGAAAATGTCGATCCTAATGATGATTGGGAACAACAACGAGGTGATTCGGATAATTACAGGGATCGCTATCAAAGACAGTGGTATAACCAAAATCAAGAAAGGGACACGGGTTATCACCAACCGAGAGGTCCTAATAATAATAATTTTCCACGAATTGATATGCCCACTTTTGAAGGTCATGATCCTCGTGGTTGGATAGCCAAAATGGAAGGCATTCTTGACTTATATCAAATTAAGGAAATTGACAAAGTCCCTTTCGCTGCATCAAAACTAGGCACTGAGGCCTACCAATGGTTTGTATGGCTTAAACGAGAGAAAGGAGCTACTCTTAATTGGAGAAAATTCACTACCTCTTTTTTAGAAAGATTTGATGAAGGAGCTACATCATCATACATAGTAAGACTGTTATCTCTTAAACAAGAAGGGTCAGTTAGTGAATTCGTTTCGGAGTTTACCAGTTTACTACCATACACTTTAGACCTCAGTCCCGACACAGTGGTAGGAGCCTTTCGCAATGGTTTGAAAGAAAGTATTCGAGTGGAGGTAGACATGCACGATCCAACCTTGTTGAACAGTTGTATAAGAATAGCCAAGTTGGCCGAGAAGAGACATCAGTTGTCTGCACGGCGTGAAACGTATAGTCGTCCCTCATATCGCAACAATTCCTTTCATAGAAATGATCAACCATCAAGATATTTTTGCTATAAATGTCGCACTCATCACCCCAGGGAACAAGCATGTGCCCAAAAACAAAACTTTCATATTGAAGGTGATCAATGTGAAGGAGAAGAGGATGAACCTTACCAATCAGAAGAACCTATGCCAGAAGACCTACCATGTACTATAGAAGAAAAAGAAGAGGATACAATGGCAATTTTCGTGCATGCTCTCATGGGTTTAACCGCCCACCATACCATCAAGGTACCAGGATTTCTTCGCCAGAAAAAGGTGAATGTGTTAATTGATTCTGGTAGTACCCACAATTTTATCGACATCAAAACCGCAAAAGCTTTGAATTTATTCATTAACTCTTCCAACAAAGACAAATTCTAGGTTCTAGTAGCCAACGGGGTGAACGCACAATGTGTTGGTTGCACATCTCAAGTTTCCATAAAAATGGGAACTTATACTTGGTTGGGATCCCTTTTCGTCATGAATTTGGGGAACTCGGATGTCATTTTGGGAGTTGAATGGTTGGAAACATTAGACACAGTTAGCTTCAACTTCAAAAAATTATTTGTGGAATGGAAGGAAAATGGACGAGTCATTCGCTTACAAGGCATTACTACCCCTCCATCACAAATGGTGAGCTCTCATAGTATGGAGAAGATGTTAAAAAAGGGTGGATATGGGTTTATAGCTCAAATTAATTGTTTGGAAAAACAATCTTCAGCAACTTCGGATATTATTGCACCCGAGTTACAAGATATCATAACACATTACGAAGAGGTTTTCCAAGAACCTCAAGGATTACCACCTAAACGATCTCATGATCATGCCATCCATTTGATTCCAGGGAGTGTCCCACCTAACAATCGTCCTTATCGCTATCCTCAACCACAAAAGAAAGAAATCGAATAGATCGTTCAGGATTTGTTGGATCATGGAGTCATTCGTCACAGCACTAGTCCTTATTCCTCTCCGGTGGTCCTGGCTAGACGAAAAGATAACTCTTGGCGTATGTGTCCTGACTTTCGTTCTCTCAATAAACTCACTATCAAGGACAAATTTCCTATCCCTGTCATAGATGACCTATTAGATGAGTTGCATGGTGCAAAATTTTTTACAAAATTAGACCTTCGCTCCGGATTTCACCAAATCCGTGTTAGAGAAGAAGATATTCCCAAAACCGCTTTTCGTACTCATGAAGGTCATTACGAATTTTTGGTCATGCCTTTTGGTCTCACTAATGCACCATCCACATTCCAAAGTCTCATGAACCAAGTGTTTCGTCCACTCCTCCGTAAGTTTGTGTTAGTTTTTTTTGATGATATTCTCATATACAACAAAACATGGACGGACCATTTACATCATGTGGATAAAGCCCTTCACATTTTACATAGAGAAAAGCTATTTGTCAAACGTTCCAAATGTTCCTTCGGTGTCCAAGAAGTGGAATATCTTGGTCATATAGTTTCACACGAGGGTGTCAAAGTCGATCCCAATAAGATTAAGGCAATTCAAGAGTGGCCCTTACCTAAAACCATCAAGAAACTTCGTGGTTTTTTGGGTCTCACCGGCTACTATCGCAAGTTTGTACAAAATTATGGTAAGATTGCAGCACCTCTCACCGCACTCACAAAGAAGGATGCCTTTCGTTGGTCAGAAGAGGCCACTCAAGCCTTTGAAGCTCTTAAGAAAGCCATGTGTACAACTCCAGTATTAGCAACTCCCAATTTTCACAAACCATTTGTTATCGAATGTGATGCATCAGGAACCGGAATTGGGGCTATACTAATGCAAGAAGGTCATCCATTGGCATTTGAAAGTAAACAGCTTTTCGAAAAAAATTTGGGAAGATCAACATACGAAAAAGAGATGTTGGTTATTCTTCACGCAGTAGAAAAATGGAGACACTACCTAATCAGTAGCCGCTTCATTATAAAAATAGATCATAGTAGCCTCAAGCATTTTCTGGAGCAAAGGTTTTCTTATCCGGAACAAAATAAGTGGTTAACCAAACTGTTGGGCTATGATTTCATTATCGAATACAAGAAAGGGAAGGAAAATATAGTTGCCGATGCGCTGTCCAGGAAATATGAAGATGAAGTAGTCATTAACGCTATTTCAGGTCCTTGCTCCCAATGGGTGAATCAATTACAAGATGAATGGTTGTCAAATAGCGAAACTGCTTAGATAATTCAAGAATTATCTATAGGGTCCTCTAAACACCCTTTGTTCTCTTATGAAGATAAAATCCTCCGGAAGAAGAATCGCATTTACATTCCACACAATTCAGAACTCAAATCCAAGATCCTCGACGAATCACACGCTTCTCCATCAGCAGGACATTCAGGATTCTTGAAGACATATTTACGGGTCAAACAATCATTTTGTTGGAAAGGATTAAAAGCAGAAGTCAAACAATGGGTAGCAGAATGTGAGGTTTTCCAACGCAATAAAGGAGAAACAGTCAAATCACCAGGATTGTTACAACCATTACCCATCCCTGAATGACAGTGGGAACATATATCCATGGATTTTATTGAAGGTCTTCCGAAGTCTGAAGGCAAGACAGTAATCTTTGTCGTCGTAGACCGGTTATCCAAATACGCTCACTTTCAGGCTTTACAACATCCATTTTCCGCAAGCAAGGTGGCAAAGGTATTTATGGATTCAATTTTCAAATTACATGGTATGCCAAAAAATATTGTAAGTGATAGAGATCCCATCTTCACTAGTAACTTTTGGCGGGAGTTATTTCGACTTAGTGGTACCAAATTGAACATGTCTTCAGCTTACCATCCATAGACAGATGGTCAAACAGAAGTAGTTAACAAATGTTTGGGTACGTACTTAAGATGTTTTGCCCAAGATAAACAATACCAATGGAGCCATTGGTTAGCATTGGCAGAATGGTGGTACAACACTTCTTACCATTATTCAATTAAGATGTCTCCATTTGAAGCATTGTATGGCACCAAACCTCCAGTAGTCGCAGATTACGTACATGGATCATCCAAAGTAGCCAAAGTGGATGATTGGTTCCAACAAAGGCAGTCTACACTCACCATCCTCAAAGAGAATTTGGTCCAAGCACAGAATCGTATGAAACAACAACAAGACTTGCACCGATCAGAAAGAACTTTTAATATAGGTGATTGGGTGTTCCTAAAGTTGCAACCTTACAAACAATCCTCGTTAAGGATAAAGTCCAGCCAAAAGTTGGCTCCACGATTCTATGGTCCCTACAAAATTGTGCGCCGCATTGGAGAAGTAGCCTATCAATTAGAGCTACCTACATCATCACGAATACACCCGGTATTTCATGTTTCATGTCTCAAAAAAGTAATTGGTCAAAAAGTACAAAGTCAATCAAACTTACCAGTGCTCGATGAGGAAGGACGCATACATCTCCAACCTTAAGATATACTACAACATAGAATCCGAAGACTGAGATCACGTCAGATTCAAGAATTTCTCATTAAATGGCAAGATTTACCAGAGGAGGATGCCACATGGGAACCTGAAAGTATCTTCCAGTCATTTCTAGCTTTGAGGACAAAGCTTTCCGAGGAGGGGAGTCATGCTACATTCCAAATATAAGACAAGATGTCGGCTGAATATTTTATTTCAGTAAATCACTATTTACATAGTTAGCTATCCAACGAAATTCATTTTTTATCATCTTTATTTTTAGTTTTCATCTGCATTTCGCATTTAGCCTTTACGGCGAGGGTGTGCCCACCTTGAGTGGCATTGCTTTATTTTATTAACTCTCTGCATTCTCCTATTCGAAATCTACGTTCGTCATTCTGCTTGATTTTGAATTATATCTGTAAGTTTTAAACAGAAGGATAGATTTATCCTTTCAATTTTTCCTTCAACCACCAAAGCACGTAGGGGTCCCTTTCCCAATTAGTGTCATCTACCCCCATTCAAGATGGCCTTATCCACCCATGGAGGTTAGTGATGATAATATTTCTTTAATATTTTATCCTCTCAAATATCAAGTTTCAGATATTTATATATCACATAAATAAGGATTTCCCTGTATGTATATTTTTTATTTTATTACTTCTCTTATCAAGAATCAAGGGACGAACATTCATATTTAAATAGGTTTTGAGAAGCTTAAGTAATATAATAAAAGCCTCTCGAGAATGAGATATTTGTTTCATAAGAAAAACTCATTTATTATTCTTTCTTAAAAAGAATAATATATTTACCCTTTCAACATACAACAGAATCAGGGGAAGCAAGCAGGCAAGAAGCGATGAACTAGGGTTTTTGGAGCTAAGGAAAATCTAGGGCATCAGTTGGGTCATCGAAGTGTTTTCTAGTTACTGTGGATCTGAAGGCAAGATTGTTGCCCCAGGAGGGTCCAATGGGGACTTCTCCGGATCCTCTCCTAGGGAAAAATAGCTCTTATGCTGATTTGTTCAAAGATAAATCTCCTTCCAAGACTGACAAAGCTCAAATAACTACATTTAAAATGCTCTTCACAACTGTTGGGAATAGATCAATAGCGCATCGAGTTAATGGATGCCTACCACAGTCTGAATCAAGGCCCAAGATTGTCATTGAGCCAAGGATGGTCGAAGAAATAGTCTTATACAGAGCCAATCATGACTTGATCTATAAATTCATGGGTATTCGCCCTACCCTAAATTTTTTGCACTCTTGGGTCTAAAAAAACTGGGAGCCTCATGGTGAGTACTCTTTATGGTTTATTAGCAATGAGTATTTTATTGTCAGTTTTTCTTCTCTGGCCGATAGAAATAGGGCTTTCAAATCATAAAAGAGGAATCATGGTCCGACAGGATTATTTGTTCAACCCTGGAGAGTGGGATTCGATCCTCGAATTGAACCCACTGCTGTCCTAGTTTGGATCTATTTGTATGCACTTCCAATGGAGTTTTGGAGTGAGCAGGTTTTGGAGATGATCGATAATTCCCTTGGAAGACATTTGGGTGTCTCCAAAGACACAATAGAAGGGAACACAACTATTTATGCAAGAATATGCATGGAAATGGATCTTAGCCAGCCTCTACCAGCAGAGGTGGAACTTGAACTTGTAGGACTATCTTGGATTCAACAGCTAGATTATGAGGCTCTTCCCTTTAGATGCAGAGTTTGCCACAAATACGGGCATTTGGCCCGATTTTTCCCAAATAATATGAACACAAAAATGGAGGTTCCTCTAGGAATGTCAAATATTCCTAAGGAGGGTAAGGCAACAATAAACAAAGAACCAACCAATACTTCTTAGGGTAAAGAAGCTCAGAGAGATGGTTTTGAACAGCCCCAAAGAAAGAGAAGGCAAAAGAAAAAATATGGTAAAGAGCAAACCCATCTCAAGCCCGCTAATAGGTATGAGATATTTAAGACACTAGTGGACCAAGAGGAACAATTCATGGAAGGAGTGGATGGTAATACTCAAAATAATAACATCCTCATTCAAGCTCCTCTTTCATCTCCCCCCATCATAGAGCAGGTAATTGACCTCAGTGAGTTACCACAATCAGAGAGTGCAGGGGTATTGATAGTGCATAACCAAGAGCATCCAATAATTAAGGATGTTAGCATGGGAATAGCAAAAAAGAATAGAGAAAGGCCAACTTTAGGGATAACTTAGGTGGAAAAGAGATCAAAAAATAGCAACTCTCAAGGAGTGGGTAGAAAATCAAATAAGGAATTGCTAGCAGTTCAAGGAGACAAACTAATCACTGGAGGATCGGTGAGGCCAATAGATTCTTACTGCTCTCAAGGTAACCAATGATTATACAATCATGGAATGTTAGGGGTTTAAATAGTAGAACCCATCAATCTATTGTTTGAAGACTCTTAGAAAAATGTAAAACAGATTTTTTGCTTATTTAGGAGACAAAAATGTCATTAGATCTTATGTGTAAAATATTTAACATAATTTGGAGGAGTGCTGGTCATATGGAAGTGGCTGCCCAAGGTGCCTCAGGGAGGATTGTTACTCTTTGGAACTCTCTTGAATGGACTACAATAGAACATATAGCTTGGAGGGGTGTTCTCACATCACATTTTAGGAATAATGTCACAACTGAACATGTTTTAATCACAAATTTTTATGGGACTCAAAACCTTGATGGTCAGAGGCTTCAATGGAAAGTTGTGCATAACATGAGAATCTCAAGGGAATATTTAGACTGGATTATTGTTGGGGATTTTAATGCTAAATTATCCTCTAGAGATTAGGAAGGGGGAACCCCAATTTTGGACCCAGGGGATCGACTTATGATTGCCCAAGTCCAGGCTTTACACTGAGTGGATATTAAAGGCCCTGGAAACAACTATACTTGGACTAATAAGAGGAGGGAGCCACATAGCAGGAAGGTAAAGTTAGACCATTTTTTGGTTTCAGAGGAGGCTTTTGTAAAATGGAATACAAAATTTTAGATTTTGGAAGGTCCAGTTTCAGATCACTTTCCCATTTTTTTGGAAGGAGGGACCAAGACAGGGTAGCATCACAAACCATTTAAATTTGAGAATTTTTGGTTACAAAAAGAGGAACTTTGAAAGAAAATTCCATAGTGGTGGGAAGAATGCCGCCCATCATATGGGACAACAATGTTTAGATTCCATAAACAACTTCATTATGTCAAAGCTCAACTGAAACATTGGAGGTGAGCTAACAAGACAGACTTCCAGGTCCAAAGAGCTCCTTTGGTGGCCATATGGGATGAGGTTCAAAAACACTTTAGGGAAGGAAAAATTATAGACTAGCTCAAATTCGAGGATGATGCCTTGCGTAAAGTGGTTGAGGACATTGACAACCAAAGGGAGACCTATTGGAAACAAAGAGCAAGAACCACTTGGTTATTAGAAGGTGATAGAAATACCAAATTTTTCCATCGGATCGCTTGTGCTAGGAGACAAATGAATAACATGGAAGCTCTTCAAGATGAGAACGGGTACTCCTTTGATACACTTCTAGGTATGCATTCCCATTCAATGGATTATTTTTATAAATTTTTTAAGGAAAGTATGGTGCAAGATGAAGAGGCTCAAAATGACGTTCTTGTTGTCATACCTTCTATTATCTCTGAAGAAGAAAATCAGACCCTTCTTAAACCCATTTATAGAGAGGAACTAAAGAATGTGGTCTTTGGAATGAGCACCGAAAAACTCCAGGTCCAAATGGCTTTCCAATTGAGTTTTTTTAGGCCTTTTGGGATAACTTGGAGGAGGATGTAATGGTTGTTATAGAGGAGTCCAAAGGTAGTAAAAGAATGCTTAAAGCTCTAAATCATACTTCCATTACCTTAATTCCAAAATGGTAGGAGGGGGTACATATTTTAGATTATAGACCTATTTCCTTATGCAATGTGATATATAAAATAATCACAAAGGTAATGGCTGAGTGGCTAAAACCTCTTTTACATAACATTATCTCCTCTGAGCAAGGGGGTTTTGTAGAGGGTAAGCAGATCCTGGATGGGGTGGTTCTAGCTCAGGAGGCAATCCATTCAATGCAAAAATCTGGTAATAAAGGAATGTTCATAAAATTAGATATGTCAAAGGCTTATGATAGGGTGGAGTGGAGATTCTTGGCTAAGATGATGGTAGCCTTTGGTTTCTCTCAAGACTTGATAGAATGGGTCATGAGTTGTGTCTCTACCCCGACATACTTAGTGTTAATCAAGGGTCTTCCCTCGCAACCATTTGGAGCCACTCGAGGCCTTCGTCAAGGGGATCCTTGCTCTCCCTATATTTTTCTCATATTTGTTGAAGGACTAGGCAAACTTTTCTTGAGGAGAAGACAACAAGGTTTGCTAACAGGTATCAAGGTGGGTGAGGAAGTTTTGACTCACCTACAGTTTTTGGATGATACTGGATTGGTGGGAGTGGCCATCTTCAGGGAAGCAAGAATGATCAAAGATACTCTTAGTGTCTACCTTAGGGCTACAAACCAAGTCATCAATGATAAAAAATCCAAAGTGGTCTTTTTCAATCTTGTTCAAAGGCTTCAGGACAGAGTTTTAGAGATCTTGGGATTCACAAGGACTTCTCTCCTAGTGGTTTACTTGGGGGTCCCTTTGCACTTTAAAAAACTAAAAATAGATATATGGAGGAATATTTTGGATAGTATCAAGGATAGGATTAATCATTGGTCTCACAAATGGTTAAGCTATGGGGGTAGATTAACTTTTTTACAATCAATCATTCAGGCCATGCCAATTTATAAATTCTCTATCCTAGCTGCCCCACATACTATATGGAAAGATTTGGACAAGATGGCTAGAAAATTTTTATGGGAAGGAGTAAAATGAGAGAGGAAATGGGCCTCATTAGGTTGGGACAAAGTAACCTAGCCCAAGGTTAAAGGAGTTTTGGGACTGAGAAGATCCAAGATAAATAACAAAGCTTTGGCTGGAAAGCTTTACTAGAGGTGGATTTCCCAACCAAATTCCTATTCAATAGAATCCTAACTAGTAAATATCTAGGACATGTTAACCCAAATGAGGTGGGTCATTTCCCTTTGGATGGTATTGGATCCTTAGTGTGGCAGGCTCTCAAGTTAGGATCTCAAGTAGTAAAATATTGATTATTTTGGAAAGTGGGGAGAGGGGAGAAGGCACATTTTTGGACAGATTCATGGGATCAATACCCACCTATCATTGTTGAATTTCCTAAATTGCAACCAATAAAATCAGCCATTGAAACCAAGGGATGGGTCCAAATTGAAAATTATTTCACCACTAGTCATCTGGAGGAGTATAAGTTTAAGCAGTTCAAGAAGTTGGATGAGTGGCCAATTTCAATCCCTCTGGATTTGGCACCCATCATGACTAAAATCTTAACAAAAATATTTCTCACAGGTAGATATGAGGAGGATGAATTATCTTGGGGCTATGGGAGCCTTGGTGTCTACACAGTGAAGGACGGATATGACAAGATCCTTCCATAGCCTCCCCCTCATACTTATCAGGTTGAGGATTGGAGAAATATTTGGCATTCCAAAGGTTGGTTGAAAGTAAACTTTTTTGCCTGGCAGTTCATGCACAATGGAATTCTCACTTTTGATAATCTCAGATGTAAAGGAATCATCGGTCCTTCTCAATGTGTCTTATGCTACAAGAGCGAGGAAACAACTGATCACTTGATGTTTGAGTGCCCTTTCATGCACCAGATTTGGAAGAGATGGTTTTCATATTATAAAATTCAAGTTAATGGTGACTTGAATCGGATTAATATCTGGGAAAGATGGAAGAGGGGTAGATTTAAATCTAAAGCCCTTCGTATTGGTTGGAAGCTTGGATTAAACTTTATTTGGTGGCAAGTGTGGTTGGAGAGAAATTCTAGAATTTTTAGAGAAACCTTTTCTTCGTTAGATGGAGTTTGGCATGTCATTTGGAGCAAAGTCATAGAAACTATGGCTATCTATGCTAAAGAGGAATCTCAGTTGTTATTGGGGCAATGGAAGAGGGATTTGAAATGCAAGAGGGATAGGACAGAGCTAGTTGGAAACCTACCCCAGAAGGTTGGATTAAAATTAATACTGATGGAGCTGCAAAAGGCAATCCGAGTAGAGCCAGAATTGGAGTGGTTTATCGAAATCATGTTGGAACTATGCTCTATTGGGAACTGCAAGGCTTGGAAAGAGCCACAAACAATGAAGTAGAAGCCATAACTATCAAATCTGCTTCTATTTGGGCAATGAAATAGGGCCACAGGAGGATAATACTTGAATCAAATTCTCAAATAATGGTTGGAGCTCTAGATTGCATGAGGAACTTTGCTTTGAAAGCATGGAGGTTGAGGATTCTTGTCACTCAAATTAAGGAATTATGGAGGGAATTAGATGATGTGATTCCAGTTTATGTGAGTAGAGATTTAAACAAAGTGGTCGACTTCCTGGATAAGATGGGTGCTGAGAAGGAGGTAGGGGTTCAGTTGCACAGTGATATGGCTATTGAGGATGAGGTGATTAGGCAGGGTCTTGAAAGGTCCTTGAGCTAATGATCAAAGAAAAAGCAAAGGGAGGAAAGGTGTCATGATTTCATGACATATTGCTTCATCGCGGCCAAGGGAGGAAAGGTTTTGTGATATCATGACATGTTGCACCATCGCGGTCACTGGAGGAAAGTTTTTGTGATATCGTGACATGTTGTGTCGTCACAATCACTGGAGGAAAGTTGTAGTGATATCGTGACATGTTGCACCATTGCGGTCATTGGAGGAAAGTTGTCACGATATCACGACATGTTGCACCATTACGGTCACTGGAGGAAAGTTATCGTGATATCGCGACATGTTGCGCCATCGTGGTCACTGGAGGAAAGTTGTCGTGATATCGCGACATGTTGCACCGTCGTGGCCAAGGGAGGAAAGTTGTCACGATATCGCGACATGTTGCTTCATCGCGGTCAAGGAAGGAAAGTTGTGATTTCATGATATGTTGCTTCGTCGTGGCCAAGGGAGGAAAGTTTTCATGATTTTGTGACATGTTGCTTCATCACGGCCAAGGGAGGAAAGTTTTCACGATTTTGTGACATGTTGCTTTGTCACGGCCAAGGGAGGAAATGTGTCGCAATTTCGTGACATGTTGCTTCATCGCGGTCAAGGGAGGAAAGGTGTCATGATTTCATGACATGTTGCTTCGTCGTGACCAAGGGAGGAATGGTGTCGTGATTTCGTGACATGTTGCATTTTTGCGGCTAAGGGAGAAAAGGTGTCGCGATATCGCGACATGTTGCATTTTCATGGACAAAGGAGAAAAGGTGTCGCGATATCGCGACATGTTGCATTTTTGTGGCAAAAGGAGGAAAGGTGTCGCGATATCGCGACATGTTGCATTTTTGCGGCCAAAGAAGAAAAGTTGTCGCGATATCGTGACATGTTGCATTTTCGCGGCCAAAGGAGAAAAGGTGTCACAATTTCGTGACATGTTGCATTTTTGCAGCCAAAGGAGAAAAGGTGTCGCGATTTCATGACATGTTGCATTTTCACGGCCAAAGGAGAAAAGGTGTCACGATTTTGCGACATGTTGCATTTTCATGGCCAAAGGAAAAAAGGTGTCACGATTTCGCAACATGTTGCTTCGTCGCGGCCAAAGGAGAAAAATGTCACGATATCGCGACATGTTGCTTCATCGCGGCTGAAAGAGAAAAAGTGTTGCGATATCATGACATGTTGCAACATCGCGACCGAAAGAGAAAAAGTGTCACGATATCGTGACATGTTGCTACATCGCGGTCAAGAGAGAAAAAGTGTTGTGATATCATGACATGTTGCTTCGTCGTGGCCGAAAGATAAAAAGTGTCGCGATATCGCGACATGTTGCTTCATCACGGCCAAGAGAGAAAAAGTGTCGCAATATCGCGACATGTTGCTTCGTCACGGCCAAAGGAGGAAAAGGTGTCACGATTTCATGACATGTTGCAATGCCGCTGCCCAAGGAGAAAAAATTTCGTGATTTCGCGACATGTTGCTTCGTCACGGCCAAAGGAGAAAATTGTCGCGATATCGTGACATATTGCATTTTTGCGGCCAAAGGAGAAAAGTGTCGTGATATCACGACGTGTTGCATTTTTGCAGCCAAAGGAGAAAGGTGTCGTGATATCATGACATGTTGCATTTTCATGGCCAAAGGAGAAGAAGGAAAGAGTGTCGCGATATCGTGACAAGTTGCATCAACTGACCATGTCGATCCCCCTGTTAGCTAGTTAATGGTTCAGGAGATTTGGCTCCATTGCAAATATTATTTTACTATTATAAGCATGTGTTCTCTCTGACTTCGGCTGGGAAGAGTCTCTTCCCAAATTGTAATTGATCTTTGTTTTAATACAAGTTTTTTCAAATTTTTCAAAAAAAAAAAGAATAATATATTTATTTTCTTCTTTTTTTGATAAATATATCTGAGTGAAGGAATTTTATTATAAAATAATTTCTTTAAATAAAAGCATTTATTTTAAACGAATTCCTTTTATCATAAAACTAATAACATTTCTTTAAAGCATTTCTTTTAATAAAATTCTTTTATCATTTAAATACAAACATTACTTAAAATAAAAGCATTTATTTAAAATATTGAGGGAGATACGACCCTATGAAGTCAACCATTCGGAACAAGGGTAGTGACAATTATTCAAGTCACAAAAAACTAAATTGCTAATATTTGACAACTAGGGTTCGAACAATGGGAAGATCAATGAAGGGATAGGACTTCAGCGAGGCAAGACATTTTATCTGGATAAATAATTTTTCAGCTAAGTTCTTTTTCACTTTCTTTATCTTAGAAATTGTGCATGAAAATTTTATAAAGTTTTTTATCAATTATTATATTTGCTATAGGAATTTTTGATAAATTTATTTAGATTTTGAGTTTTAGTTTCATTTCCATGGATTTATTTATAGTTAAATCCTTGGAATAATTCCTAGTGGTAGAGGTTAGTGAGCGCACCTTAGAGATATCCTCATTGATCCAAGATAGGGTAGTTTTTGGTAAATTTAATGGGTATTGGCTAGGGGATTCATCCTTGATAAAATGGATTGATAGGAGTTGGAAGTCTCCAGGAGTGATTCTATCATTTCTTCCCAAAGGTTTCTTCCTAGCCATTTTTTGTTCTAAGGAAGAAAGAGAAATAATCCTAAAAGAGGGTCCTTGGTTTATAGGAAGAGCATGGCTCTTTCTTACCTGCTAGTATGATGGCTTTTCACCTAAAAATGTAAATCTATCCCTAGTACCATTCTAGGTTAGGATATTTGGGTTACCCATTGAATTTTGGGAAACAGATAGGAAACACTTTAGGAGAATTCCTTGAGATTTTAGATACAACCAAAGATGGATTTTTGGCTATTTATGCTCTAATATTGGTCATGATTGATATAAGTAAAGTTTTACCAGAATCAATCATTCTTAAGTATGGGAATAATATGTGGACACAAACTATAGATTATGAAAACATATATTTTATATGTAGAATATATCATGATGTGGGGCATATTAAGATATCATGCCCTAAGAAGAGCCCAACAAAATAATTTGTAGAAAATCATAAGAGAAATTTACAAATGGTTATGGGTAAAGATGGTTTTCAACTTCCAAAAAATATATCTAGAAAACTAAAAGAAAATGAACAGTGGAAACCAATAAGGAAGGATACTGGAAGAAATTTCAAATCTTTTGAGGCTTTATCCTATGAATAAAAAGTATATCAAAACTTAGAGGACATAGTAAAACAATTTCAACATATTAGCAAGGAATCGTCTATTCAGTATGATCCTAATTTAAGGAAGAACATTCTCGATGAACCTAAGGAATGTGTCTCATCAGATTTTGAAGACTCTCTTGAAATACCATGCACCATTCAAGAGAAAATAATTGGTAAAACAAATGCAGTTTTAGAAGTTAATACCTCATCCATTAATAAGGAAATACCATAAAATGAGTAGGATAAGTCAAAATCTTCTATAATAGAGCTAGAAGAGGATAAATATATTGAAAGACAAAATTGTGAAATAATATTGAGGAATAGAATAATAAGACCTACTCCTAATATAGGTAAGGCAAAAATAGGAAAACCCTCAAATTATCAAGCAAGATCTAGGGAAGCAAGAGCTAACATAGAGAAAGGAACACAAACTAAGTTGGTTGAACTTCTCTTTACCAAACAACAAAATGATATTGGTAATACAAAAGAGGGACCAAAATTCCCTAGTGATACATGATTATCATCTTGTTGTGGCTGATCCACAACACACCCCAAAATTGGGGACCCACCCTTTTTGCAGGCTTGCAGAGAAAATCTCAGTGACCCAGATGCTAAAAATGAAGAAAAGAGGCAAAAAATGCACAAGTGTAGAAAGTGTCACGAAATCGTGACATGTCGCGCCATCACTGTCGAAAAATAGAAAGTGTCACGAAATCATGACATGTCGCTCCATCGCTGCTAAAAAATGAAAGGTGTCACGAAATCGTGACATGTTGAGCCGTCGTAGTCAAAAATGAAAAGGTGTCACGAAATCGTGACATGTTGCTCCGTCGCGACCGAGAGAGGAGAGAGAAAGGCAAATGGAAAGGCGTAGCGAAATCATGACATGTCACAAAATCATGGGTCAAACCGGTCAAACAGAACGAAGCAGAAAGGCATAGCGATATCGCGACAAAAATCAGCAAAGGTGCATGAAGCGCAAAATGGTCGCGAAATCGTGACAGAATCGACCGGAAGGCATGAAGAGCAAAAATGGTCACGAAATCACGACAGAAAGCAGCAAAGGGGGGATGAAGAGAAAAGGCGTCACGAAATCATGACAGGTCACGATTTTGCGGCTCCAAAGCAGCGAAGTAGTACGGATGGAGATAGCGTAGCGATTTCACGATGAAAAGTTGGCAAGTGTACGACAGAGAAAAATGGTCACGAAATCGTGACAGCATTGAGCGCAAAGGAGTGCAGAGAAGGAGTTAGAAGAAAATGGTCACGAAATCGTGACAGGTCATGGCCGAAGCGTACGAAGATCAAAACGGTAGCGAAATCGCAATAGGTTGCGACGAGAAGGCCCGAAACAGAAAATGGTCGTGAAATCGTGACAGGTTGCGGCCGAAGAGTACGAAGATCAAAACGGTAGCGAAATCATGACAGATTGCGGCAAGAGGGCCCGAAGGAGAAAATGGTCATGAAATCGTGACGAGTTGTGGCCGAAGCGTACGGAGAATAAAAGCGTCGTGATATCGCGACATGTCACGATTTCGTGACATGTCGCGTTTTTGCTGTGTAAGTGAAGGAGCAAGGCCGCGGGCTATTTTTGGTCACGATTTTCATGGGACCATTATGGAACATGCAGAAACGCATCGAACACGTGGCGCAAGGGCATGAGGTTTATGATAACGCTTCAGAGCGACGGTTACAATACGCAGACAGGACCAAACGTTTCAAATTCGAGCGAAAGGTCAAAGCATCAAAGAAGCGGGAAAATGAAACGAAGCGTTCTGGGAGGTGAAACGAAACGACGCAGGTGAACCGAAGAGCCATGCCAGACAGTATAAAATTGGAAGCACAGATTGAACAGGGGTTGGAAATTGCTGCTAGCAGAGTTGCAGAGACAAGGGCCGCATGCCATTCTGGGCCCGCACTTGGAGCAATTTCCTTCATTTGTTCTAGATTTGTTATAACTGGAACATTCTGTAATTGCAATTGATATACCATTTTAATACGGAAATACAGAGAGTTGGCATCTCATTGATGAGAAAGAAGGAGTCATTTTTGCATGTATAATTTGATGTTTATCTTTCCCTTTCAGATTTTAGGTTTATAGATGGAGTTTAATGCGAGTCCTCTCGGTTGCTTCATGCGAAGGCCTAAAATTTGAAATTACAGTAAAACCCTAGAAACCCGCACCTAGCTTATCAGGATTGTGCGTAAGTGCAGATTCAATAGGTTAGGTTGCATGCAAAAAACCTCATTATCTTCGATTTCATCGAATTGATGACAGCATTCTGGATGTAGTTTAGTTGCATCTTCATTTGCATGTATTTTATTTTCAAACCCTTATTTTATTTTCTGCATTTTAATTACAGTCATTTAAATAAATAACTAAAAATCCATTAAAGCTCAGAGTCCATTGCAAATCCAAATTAAAGTAAACTACAGTGCCCCTTGTTAACATCCACTTGCAACCCTAAGGTATTCCCCGCATTTACATTGAACAACATCATTGGTGTTTTAGAACCAACATAATAGGAACCTTGGAGAAATTACTTTGTTATAATTTCTTTGCAAGCAGAGGATTTTGGGACTCAGATCCTATCGGAGAGTGTGCTTTCACAACTGGGTGAAAACACCACTCAACAGATTGGCGCTAGAAGGAGGGCCAAATCGGTTTACTTTATTTTGATTTTCATGCATAAGTAATATCTTTTTGATTTAATTTTGAAATCAGTTCTTAAATCTCGCAGACAGCTAAACTGCAGCTTTTGCTTTCTTTTGTTGCAGGTTTTCATTGAAATAATCGAGGGTTTCATCAGGCAGGCTGGACCCACCGCGTCGCATTGCGACAAGGTCCCAAACAACCGGGGAAACCATTTTTCATGACCTTACTGGTACTCCCAAGAATAAAACCAAGCAAGTCGTAAGCTCACCAATCACAAAAGACCTATTTTCTCCAGGAACATCGAGTGGACCTACGCCCGTAATATCAGTTGCCACTAGTGTTCCCATTGTCAGTAATATTTCTACTGCTATTGTAGGTTTGTCTTCATCAATTTTGAGTCAAATGGCTCAAGCTCCAGCAGACTCCTTGGTATGGAGCTAACAATACTCCTTTGAATATTGTCGGGGATATCCATGAAATCCCCAAGAACATTGAAATATTTCTGCCTAAATATAAACCAGATGGCCCAAGAATAGCAGAAGAACATATCCAAGCCTATAGGGATGTTTTAATTAGGTTGCAAGTTCAATATGAAGATGTGGCTTGCAGACTTTTCCCCATGAGCTTAGATCCAATAGCATATGAATGGTATATATGCTTACCAACTGGTTCAATCACTTCTTGGACACAAATGGAAAATGCCTTTGTTAATCAATTTAGGTCACCCTTGGATCCCGCAACCATTTACAATCAGTTTATTACATGCAAAAGGGGCCAGGGGGAACCGATCAGAATGTTTAATCAGAGATTCCAAAAGTGCTATAATAGAGCAATTAGGCACTTTGCCATCGATCCCGCAGTGGCTTTGCAGATATATTTTGGGGCATTGGACCCCATGACAGCCATGTTTGCGAGACGCAATCCTCAAGTCACCACGCTGGCTTTAGCCTATAACGAAGCCATGACTATCGAGCAGCAAATGACACCACAAGGCTACGGGTTTACCCAGATGCCTATGATGGGACAGTATGCTCCATATGGTCAAGCTCCCTTGGCAAACCAAATCATGGCACCTCAAGTGCCAAGCATGAATGCCTTTCCATATCAGCAGCCGTATCCACCAACACCTGCATATGCACCCATTCCAATCCAACCAATCACATCCATTCCACCTGTTCTCGCATTTCTGTAGAATAGTCAATCGACTATGCAAGGAACCAGCCAAGTTAATCCTCAGGCTATAGTTCCTTTTCCAAATCCAACTCCGATTCAGAGTGTCAATCCATACGGGAATCAAATTCCTAAAAACCCGACCCAAATGTTGAATCAAGACCCCATCAATTATGCGAATCCAACGGGGGTTAACAACAATGTGATTCCACCGAAGGAGATTTATTCAGAAGTCGAAGAGCTCAAGAAATTAGTTCATAAACTGAGCAATGATAGGGTTCAACAGTAGAAGTATGAGTCCCATGCCCCTCACCCAAATCAAAATTTTAACAATAGAGGGAGGCACTGGAACACCAAGCCAAACAATGGGGGAGTTCCCGCTCCCATTGCTAATCAATTAGATACTTCTGTAGGACCTAGCCAATCCAATTCTCTTTTGAATCTTTCAGATTTGGCGTGGGAAATGGGGTGCAGGTTGCACAACACAAAAGAACACAATGAGAGGAATTGTCCTGAAATAGCTAGGTACACTCATTGTCTTCAGGCACAAGTTGATGATTTGGAACTGGTATCAAATGAGGGTCCATCGCAACATCAAGATGATAATATTATGGTGATGGAAACTATATATCATCAAGAAGGTGAGAGTGAGGAAGAAGAAGACGAAATTTTGGAACAGGAGGTGCAAGCTTTTCGAGATTTCAGAAAGGGGAATCATGGATACCATTTGAGAAGTAAATCTAAAGCCCCTAAAACCTCATCAACACCTCCAAACAATTCCATTCTTCCTCCAGATACTAAGGCAAATAATAATCCTCCCCCTCCACTCAGAAGAGAAATGTCTAATGACGTACAGAAGACAGTCAAATTTGAAAAACCAAACTACGACATAGTGGAGGATCTAAAGAAGTCCAAATCTAGCCTTTCGTTCTTGGACGCGGCTAGATTGCCTGGCCAAAAGGAGGCGTTGATAAAAGCTTTGAACTCACCTGATCCAATGTGGAAGGAAAAAAGAGTTGAGTCCCATCTGATTTTGCGAAAGGAGAGAAGGGATGTCCCGCCATTCTTATTGACTCTGAGAATTGCGGGTAAGAATTTGCATAACTGTTTGGTGGACACAAGTGCCACGAGCAACCTCATGCCTTCAGAGATATGTCAAAAGTTGGGTCTACAACCTGTTTCATCCAAATGTACGGTCTTGCAATTGGACCGTTTAGAGGTAAATGTGGTAGGGACCTTATATGATGTCAAGATTCAATTAAATTCTGAACCCAGGGTCCAACAGGTTGTAGACATTCTGGTGGTTAATATCCCAAGTAGGTATGGAATGTTACTTGCGAGGGATTGGATGAAAACTCTGAATGGCTATTTTTCAACAGACTGCTCACATATGTGGCTACCATGGAAAGGAATTGCAAACCAGATCAGAGTGGAAAATGAACCGAGGCTCAAAGAAATCATAACAAAATTTAACAAGCCGAATGAAGTTCAATTTTCTAAGCCAGAACTGGGGGTTTATGCACTTGATGTTGAGGAAGTTACTGAAGAGCCTAAAGAAGAAACATGTCATGGTGGCTCTTCTGAGGAAAATGATTGCACATGGTTGCTCAGGTTCGATGGATCAAAATCTAGACAGGGAGCAGGAGCTGGAGTCGAGCTCACTGGCCCAGGGGGTAAACCATTATTGGTCGCGTACGGATCGCAATTTCCTTGCACGAACAATGTGGCAGAATACGAAGCATTGATCTTTGGTTTACGTCTAGCATTGAGCAAGCATGTTAAATGCTTGAAGGTTTTGGGAGATTCCGAGTTGGTAGTCAAGCAAATCAAAGGACAATATACATGCCGTGACAGGAGACTAAGCCTTTATAGAACTAGGGTTATGGACCTCATTGAGGAGTTCGATGCGTTCAATATAGCCCTTATTTCTAGGAAAGGAAATCGAATAGCAGACTCTCTTGCAGTCGTCGCGGGCATGTTAAACCCGGTTGATATAAAAAGATGTAAAAAGTTCTCCATTGAATTGGTTCCTTGTCCATCAATACCCGACAATGTCAAGAATTTTCAGGTTTTCGAAAATGACAGACACATCTTCAAGTTTGTCACGAACTCGGGTATTTTTGAAAATCAGGTGATTGATGAGGAGCAAAGGTGGCAAGATGAAATAGAAAGCGAGAGTGAAACCGCCTGTCAATCTAACAAGATACCTAAAGACGTGGTTTCATTAGAGAAAATGTTCGACGTGGGATACAAGACCAAAAAAGGAAAAAGAGTCCCACTCCCCAAAGATGCATGTGATTCAATTAATCTAGGGAGTACAGACAATCCAAAGGAGGTGTACATAGCAAAGGCATGTACAGAGGAAGAAAGGAGCAACATAATGCAGGCATTGAAACATTACATAGATTGCATTGCTTGGAATTACAATGAGCTAAAAACATACAACCAAGACATTATCACACATACCATCCCTTTAAAGCCAGACTCCAAGCCTTTTAGGCAAAGACAACGAGTTGTTAACCCGCTATTGGAGCCTTTAATCGAAAGGGAGGTCAAAATATTATTGGAAGCAAAAATCATTTTTCCCGTTAGGCACTCAACTTGGGTTGCTAACCTCGTTCCAATAAGAAAAAAGAGTGGAGAGATTAGGTCGTGCATAGATTTTTGAAATCTTAATAAAGCCTCTCAAAAAGATAATTATCCATTGCCATCAATTGATGAAATTCTACAAATGGTAAATGGATCTGAAATGATGTCCTTTCTTGATGGGTATTCTGGATACAACCAAATTCTTATACATCCAAATGACAGGATGAAAACAGCCTTCACTACCAAGTGGGGGACATTTGCATATAAGAGAATGTCGTTCGGACTGTTAAATGCTGGTGCAACTTTTCAACGCGCCATGGATTATGCATTCAAAGGGCTCATAGGCAAATGTATCATCGTGTATGTGGATGATATCCCAGTTTTCTTGAAAAAGAGAGAGGACCATGTCAAAGATTTAAAGAAAGTGCTTCAAAGATGCAGAGAACATGGAATTTCCTTAAATCCCAAAAAGTGCATTTTCGGAGTTACAGAAGGAAAATTGCTTGGTCACATCATTTCAAAAGAGGGCATATCCATCGACCCAGAAAGGATACAAGCTATCCAAAGCCTACCTCTCCCGAGTAGTAAAAAGGAATTGAGATCTTTCTTTGGGCAAGGTTAATTTTGTGAGGAAGTTTATCTCTAGCTTTGTCGAGATAGCCAAACCTCTGAACAAGATGCTCAAGAAATATGTGGATGTAAAATGGAATGAGGAAAGTAGAGTGGCCTTCCAGAACATCAAAGATGCCATTTCCAGGGCCCCGGTCCTTATAAGTCCAGACTACTCCAAGCCTTTCTATATTTATGCTTTTGCATCAGAACACTCTTTTGCGAGTGTCTTAACCCAAAAAGGCGAGGATAGTGCAGAAAAACCCATAGCATTTTTAAGTGCCCCCCTGAAAGATGCTCAATTAAGGTATTCAATCCTTGATAAGCAAATGTACGCACTTTTTAAAACGGTGAAAAAATTTAGGCACTACATTGTACACAGCAGAGTTATTGCCATCGTGCCTGACTCTACTGTTAAGACCATGTTTTTACAAAATGAACTAGGTGAGAAAAGAGGGAAATGGATTTCCACCATCCAAGAATTTGATCTCGAAATCCAACCTATGAGACTAGTTCGAGGACAAGGACTGGCGAAGGCGATCGTAGAAAATAATCCGCAGATAACATGCCAATACTCGAACACAGAATACATTGCTAAGGATGACTGGTATGTTGATATTGTGCAATTTTTATTGACTGGTAAGTGTCCTTCTAATCTGAATTCAACCCGAGAGAAGAGCTTTAAGGCTTAAGTCTATCAATTATCTGATGAAATCTGGTGTTCTTTATAGGAAGAATCATGAAGGGATCTACCTGAGGTGCCTGAACAAAGAAGAAGCTGCCAGGGTGTTGCAAGAATTTCACGGGAAACATGGAACTGGTCATGGTGCGGCCAATGCTACAACACATCAAATCCTGAGAGCAGGATACTACTGGCCCCATATTTTCAAAGATGCACATGCCCATGTACGATCTTGTCATATCTGCCAAGTGGCTGCCAATAGAGAAAGAAATGCAGCCATGCCGTTACAACCTGTAGTCGAAATGAGACCATTTGCACAGTGGGGACTAGATTTCATTGGGGTTATTAACCCAAATTCTTTTGATTCCCATAAATTCATATTGACAGCTACAGACTACTGTACAAGGTGGACAGAAGCGATTCCTACTAAACATGCCACCACAGACGTTGTAATTAGATTCCTTGAGGACCATATTATAACAAGATTTGGAATGCCCAATTCTATTGTCAGCGACAATGGTAAAGCTTTTATTTCTACACAATTTGCAGATTGGGCATATGATAACAAAGTGAGCTTAAAATTTGCATCCAATTATTATCCTCAAGGAAATGGGTTGGCCGAATCTTCAAATAAAAATTTGTTGAATACCATTAAGAAGTTGCTGGAAAAGAACCCTCGGGATTGGCACGGCCAATTGAAATTTGCCCTTTGGGCAGATAGGACCAGAGTGAAAGAATCCATAGGGAATACTCCCTATCATTTGGTCTATGGGCAAGACCCGATATTTCCTGCAAATTTGAAGTTGCAGACCTTACATTTCATACAAGAGTACTTGGGGACAGATGATCAAGTTGAAGCCAGGTCAAGTCATTTGCTGCACCTTGATGAAAAGAGAGAAGAAGCCATGAGTCACATGAATAAACACCAGGAAGTTATCAAAAGATGGTTTGACAGAAGGGCCAAAGTTAAATCATTCAGAATTTCAGATTTGGTATTACTATGGGACAAAAGACATGAGGAAAAAGGGAATCATCAAAAGTTTGATTGTCTTTGGTTAGGCCCATATCAGATTTCGAAGATTCTTGGGAAGAATACCTTCAGGCTAAAAACTTTAGAAGGGAGAGATTTTATGCTACCGGTTAATGGGCAGATTTTAAAGCATTATTTTAGCCCTTAGGTTGTGAGATTTTGATATTATTCTTTCGGTTTTGGTGGGGATTTTCAGTTTTTGTTTTTATTGTTTAGGATTGTTAGTCTAGCTAGGATTTTGGTTGTGGATTTGATTTCAATTGACATGTTTTGGTTTATTTTGATAAAAAATAAAAAAAATAATAAAAAAATAAAAAATATATATATATTATAAAAAAAAAAATTGAGATGTCAACTTATGCTTAAGGTTAGGAGAATATGAAATATTGGAATTGTCCTGTAAAAGCTCCACAAGTAACACAAGCATCTTAAGTTATATTGTTTGATTTTGTGATGCATGAAAGAGTCAGTTTTGCATGACAAATCATTTCATTTGCAATTCAAGAGATAATGCATTCATGTTCCATCTCACTTTACATACATTTCATCTTAGTTGCATATGCATCTTAGGTACAAATCATTAAAGTATGTCAAATCCTCTTAGGGTTGTGTTATAACATAAATGTAAGAAAAATCCTAAGGTTGGAAACTGAGTCTTGAGATATCTAGAACCAAGCACGTCTCATACATTAAAAAAGATCTTAAGCAAAATGATCAAAACCTAACTTGGAAGAAAAGGTTGGGCGAAAGTGGTTTTCATGTCTATCCTATTATGCAACATGATCCTTAAAACAGTGGTTTTGACCACTTCCATAGAGCTTAAAGCCTAAAATCAGAGTAGTAAGGATAGGGTTAAATCCTCATCGAACTTAGGTTGAGGATCCAATTCCCCAAAGCTTTGATTTGACCTACATGGAGTAGTAAGGATAGGGCATAAATTCTCATCTCGCTTAGGTTGAGAATCCGATTCCCCAAAGCTCTTATGTCTCATTTCATAATAAATCTTGGATTGGAAGGATCGTACTACTTGTCCTCTGCAAAGGATGGGTAGTCATCCCCAAGGTCTAAGCAATAAAATTAATATTTTCCATTTACACCTAAAGTTTGGATTGGAAGGATCGTACTACATGTCCCTAGCCAGGATGGGTAGTCATCCCTAAGGTCCAAGAAGTAAAAAAATAAATAAATTTTTCCCATCTCATATTTATATTGGATTGGAAGGATCGTACTACGTGTCCTCTGCAAAGGATGGGTAGTCATCCCCAAGGTCCAAAGAAATGAAGATAAGTTTTGGATTGTGGGGTTAGATATGCCCATGCATGGCAACATGTCTTGTCTAAAAAACAAGACCACTGCTTGTCCAAAGGGTTAGACTAGCATGACCATTTCTTCCATAATTGGTTAAATTATTTTGCTCAAAGTGAGGTAACGAATTCTAAATCAGAATAGTAAGGATAGGGTTAAACTTTCATCTCGGTTGGTTGGGAGTCTGATTCCCCAAAGTTCTGATTTCACATTCACTTGCACATGGGTTCAAGATAGTAGGGACTCATAACCAACTTTGGGATATAATAAAACAATTCATTAGTGGATCCTAAGAGGGTTTGGCAGTCTTGAATGTTTGTACATAATACTAGAAGAATGACTATGCCTTTTATAAAAGCAAAATCTCCTAGCATATTCATTAGGGTACACAAATCATTCACAATCTCGCATATGCATTCATGCAAAACTGACAATGGAATGTTGATCAATTTCAAATGATGGGGAAAGAAATTCATTGCACACACTGAGCTAATACTTGATGATTCTAATGATTCATGTACTTCGGATCTTTGGGCATTTGTTTATATTGCTTATGTGCTAACACATGTTTTCGAGTTTGTGATATGTTTCAGATTGGGTTCTCACTAAAATGCTCAAGAGCATTTGACAACAGAGTCGCCATTTGTTGTGGCTGATCCACAACACACCCCAAAATTGGGGACCCACCCTTTTTGCAGGCTTGCAGAGAAAATCTCAGTGACCCAGATGCTAAAAATGAAGAAAAGAGGCAAAAAAATGCACAAGTGTAGAAAGTGTCGCGAAATCGCGACATGTCACGAAATCGCGACCTGTCGCGCCATCGCTGCCGAAAAATAGAAAGTGTCACGAAATCGCGACATGTCGCTCCATCGCTGCTAAAAAATGAAAGGTGTCACGAAATCGCGACATGTTGAGCCGTCGTAGTCAAAAATGAAAAGGTGTCGCGAAATCGTGACATGTTGCTCCGTCGCGGCCCAGAGAGGAGAGAGAAAGGCAAATGGAAAGGCGTAGCGAAATCGTGACATGTCGCAAAATCATGGGTCAAACCGGTCAAACAGAACGAAGCAGAAAGGCGTAGCGATATCGCGACAAAAATCAGCAAAGGTGCATGAAGCGCAAAATGGTCGCGAAATCACGACAGAATCGACCGAAAGGCATGAAGAGCAAAAATGGTCGCGAAATCATGACAGAAAGCAGCAAAGGGGGGATGAAGAGAAAAGGCATCGCGAAATCGCGACAGGTCACGGTTTCGCGGCTCCGAAGCAGCGAAGTAGTACGGATGGAGATAGCGTAGCGATTTCACGACGAAAAGTTGGCAAGTGTACGACAGAGAAAAATGGTCATGAAATCGTGACAACATTGAGCGCAAAGGAGTGCAGAGTAAAATGGTCATGAAATCGTGACGATTCGGGGAAATGGTCATGAAGTTGGTCGAAGCGTACGGAGATCAAAACGGTAGCGAAATCGTGACAGGTTGCGACGAGAAGGCCCGAAATAGAAAATGGTCGCGAAATCGCGACAGGTTGCGGCCGAAGAGTACGGAGATCAAAACGGTAGCGAAATCGTGACAGATTGCGGCAAGAGGGCCCGAAGGAGAAAATGGTCACGAAATCGCGACGAGTTGCGGTCGAAGCGTACGGAGAATAAAAGCGTCGCGATATCGCGACATGTCACGATTTCGCGACATGTCGCGTTTTCGCTGTGTAAGTGAAGGAGCAAGGCCGCGGGCTATTTTTGGTCACGATTTTCATGGGACCATTATGGAACATGCAGAAACGCATCGAACACGTGGCGCAAGGGCATGAGGTTTATGATAACGCTTCAGAGCGACGGTTACAATATGCAGACAGGACCAAACGTTTCAAATTTGAGCGAAAGGTCAAAGCATCAAAGAAGCGGGAAAATGAAACGAAGCGTTCTGGGAGGTGAAACGAAATGACGCAGGTGAACCGAAGAGCCGTGCCAGACAGTATAAAATTGGAAGCACAGATTGAACAGGGGTTGGAAATTGCTGCTAGCAGAGTTGCAGAGACAAGGGCTGCATGCCATTCTGGGCCTGCACTTGGAGCAATTTCCTTCATTTGTTCTAGATTTGTTATACCTGGAACATTCTGTAATTGCAATTGATATACCATTTTAATACAGAAATACAGAGAGTTGGCATCTCATTGATGAGAAAGAAGGAGTCATTTCTGCATGTATAATTTGATGTTTATCTTTCCCTTTCAGATTTTAGGTTTATAGATGGAGTTTAATGCGAGTCCTCTCGGTTGCTTCATGCGAAGGCCTAAAATTTGAAATTACAATAAAACCCTAGAAACCCGCACCTAGCTTATCAGGATTGTGCGTAAGTGCAGATTCAATAGGTTAGGTTGCATGCAAAAAACCTCATTATCTTCGGTTTCATCAAATTGATGACAGCATTCTGGATGTAGTTTAGTTGCATCTTCATTTGCATGTATTTTATTTTCAAACCCTTATTTTATTTTCTGCATTTTAATTACAATCATTTAAATAAATAACTGAAAATCCATTAAAGCTCAGAGTCCATTGCAAATCCAAATTAAAGTAAACTACAGGTGCCCCTTGTTAACATCCACTTGCAACCCTAAGGTATTCCCTGCATTTACATTGAACAACATCATTGGTGTTTTAGAACCAACATAATAGGAACCTTGGAGAAATTACTTTGTTATAATTTCTTTGCAAGCAGAGGATTTTGGGACTCAGATCCTACCGGAGAGTGTGCTTTCACAACTGGGTGAAAACACCACTCAACACATCTCATGGAATATAAGGGGTGCTAATTCCCCTTCAAAGCAGAGGTGTATCAAGGACCTATGTTTAAGTAATAAGCTTGATATTCTTTGTATCTAGGAAACTAAAATGACAAAACAAGAAGTTCCAAAAACTATGATAGTATTGGCAAGATGTGAATGGGATGCTATGTATTCAGAAGGAGCGGCAGGGGGAATTTTAACTTGTTGGAATCCTTCTAGAACCTCTTGTGTAACCATTCATAAAACTAGGTATTTAGTAGCCTCTTTAATCACTTGCTACTTTGTAGATATTTATTTCATCCTTATTAATATCTATGGACCTACAATTCAGTCAGTTAGATTAGAATTTTATAGTGGGATTGAAGCCTTTATGAGAAGTAAAGGCAAAGAAACTTGATTCATGATCATAGGAGATTTTAATGCCATAACCAAGTTGGATGAAATTTTTTGGGAAAATAGGAAATTAACCCAAATAATGAGATATTTTTTAGCTTTTATTCAAAACAATAATCTATGGGAGGTTAATTTTGAAGAAGACAACTATACTTGGACCAACAACATGAGAGACAAAAACCTAATAGTATAAAAGTTAGATAGATGCATTCTCTCAAATCATTGGCTAGATGAAGGAACTTGTGCTAAAATTAATACCTTAACAAGGATTGGTTCAGATCACTGGACAATAAGAGTTAAAATGGTGGTAAGTGAATTAAAAAAATATCATATTTTAAATATGAGCATATGTGGTAACACCATCCTCAATTTATTTATATGATGGATCAAACATGGAATTCTTTAGGTAATGGTGGTTTGTATACTCCTCCAAACCAAATTAAAGCTATGAAATCTAGATTAAAAGAATGGAACAAGAACACCTTTGGAAATATTTTTTAGAAGAAAGAAGAACTAAAATATAAACTTTCAAAATTCTAAAAAGTTAATGAAAATAATACAAGCTGAGAGGAAAGGGAGTTGCTTAGTGAATATCATAATATTTTTAGTAAGGAAGATAAATTTTGGAGATTAAAATCAAGATAGACTTGGTTAAAAGGAGATAAAAATACAATTTTTTTTTATAGGATATCTATAGTACAGAGATCATCTTATAAAATTAGTAGAATTAAATTGATAGAAGGGGTTTGGATTGAAGATCAAAGTGAAATTAGAAAAAAGGTAAAGTTGTTTTATCATAATATTATAGGTGTAGAGGAGACTGAAGTTCTTAATGATAAACTTCTTCAGGATGTGTCTTCAGTTATGACAAATGAAGACAATAGAAAACTAATGGAGCATATTACTCTAGAAGAAGTTCATTTAGCTCTTTTCTCTTTTAATAAGGATAAATCCCTAGGTCCATATGGGCTCTTTGTAGCTTTTTACCAACATAATTGGGATATAGTAAAAGATTCTTTATTGGTGGTAGTGGAATATTCTAGGGTAAAACAATACATTCCTTATAAAATAAATGCAACTTATCTTACCCTAATTCCAAAAAAGAAGGATGTTGAATTGTTTGATTCTTTTAGACCCATAAGCCTATGTAATATGGCTTATAAGATTATTTCCAAAGTGATGGAGAATAGATTAAGGCCATTGTTAAAAAAAATTATTTTAGAAGAGCAAGGAGGATTTGTGAAAGGGAGACAAATTATGTATGGGATCATAGTAGCTCATGAAGTTATACATTCAACAGCTTCAAGAAAAGAGAAAGCTATGATCTTAAAACTTGATATGAGTAAAGCCTATGCTAGTATTAAATGGGATTTTCTTTTTGCAGTTTTAGATAAGTTTGGTTTTCGGAAGAAATGGGTTAGATGGATTAAATATTGCATCTCTACTATTTCTTATTCAGTTTTGGTCAATGGGTTAGTGACTAAATATTTTAAATTTGAGAGAGGCCTTAGACAAGGAGATCTTCTATCTCCTTATTTTTTCATTATTATGGTAGAAGTTTTGAGTAGGAACTTAAAGAAGGCTTACAAATATGGGCTTATAAGTGGACTTAAGGTTAATAATAACATTTATAGCATCACCCATAAATAGTTTGTAGATGATACAACCCTTTTTGTAAGGGCAAGGGTAAATGAGGCCAAAGCTTTGAATAAATTTTTAAAAGAGTACAAAAAATTGGAAGAAAAAATTGTAGATCTAGTTGTAAATGAGGCAGATAATATTATAATACAATCAACCTTGTGTTGTGTGTCCCATGCCAACCCTTATACAATATAATAATATATCCTCAAATATATATTCCTAGGTACTCTACCATGCCACCCTCCTTACAAATGTTTCATCCTCGAAACATATGAAGAAACATGATAATATGATTTGCTAAGCAATGTTAGCAACTGGTACCAATCTCGATCATCCATCCATCCATGTGAAACATGGTGATGTTGATATGCCATTTTGTTACTTGAGTATCCAAATCTACTTCGTTGGATCCACACTTTTGTTGTTGTATTTTAATAACTTGAATGATGGGTCCACTTTTTCCTTGATGTCGATGATCCACTCTGAAAACAAGGATTCTTATGCTTTCTCTGCCAAACACTGCCATAGTTGGTGCACTTTTGATTCCATGTAGAACCATAATATTGTTGTCTTGAACCATACTTCCAAGATTTTTTATGCTCATGGTGGTGTGGATGGCGATATGGTCCAACCTTAACTTGATGTTCTAACTTCTTTGACTTCTCAACATTTGGCTTCATTATTTTAAATTCTTCTACACATTGTTTTTTCATGTTCTCTTTGTTTGGTGTGTCCTTGTGCTCTTCTATCAAATCTTCCTTGGACTCTATTACTGTTATTTCCCCTAAATAAGTTGTTGCTACTTCTTGCATGGACTCTGTTGTTGCTACTGCCTTCTTGGATTTTGCTTCGGGTTCTTCAATTTGTTTCTCTACAAGCACTTCTTGATTTTACTTGGATCCTTGCTCCTTAAACTAAGAAATATCATGTAATGTTATCTTCTTTTTCCTATGCCATAACTTCATAAACTTATTTTGCACATTAATGTTAACAGTACCCAAATAATCTAACTAAGGATAACCAAGAACAATATCCTTATCATCCAACTCAATAGCATAGAAATATGAATGTAAAACATATTTATCCATGGTGATCTTCAAATATTCAAAAATTTGAACTTGCAACTTCTTAGCCAAAGCAATATTAATAAAATTATATCTGCTACCAGGTTCAATGGAAATAATATGTTCCTACCATGAACCTGCAAAATAGACTTTTTAGATTCAAATAAATTCCTTTTTCCATTTTCTAATTTATCTTCTACCAAAGGTATGGTTTCCTATGTTTGCATACTGACATATTTTTTATCTTGCCTCACCTTTTCCTCTTTCTTCTTAAGTAATTTTATTTCTTTTTCATAGTCTTCAATCAAATCCATTAGGTGATCTACATAATATGGGTCCCATTTACTCAATAATGCATGCTCCACTTCATCCACAATGTATTCATTATTCGTTTCTTTACAAAAATTTATCCACCAAGATAAAGCTTTCCCTTTAAGAGATAAATTAAGGGAGGATTTCTAGCAAGGATTATTAGAGGGACAAAAATTTTCCACCATTCCATAGCATCAATATAATTTTCTCAAAAAAAAAAATTGGAGTGCCATTGTGCATGCCCTAATGCAACTAGGGTTTTTTTTTTTTTTGATAATATATCATGCGCTAATGCAAACTAGTGTTTTATGGAAATGAATATCTGCACACTAAGTTGAAGCTAAAAATCCACATAGAAAACTAGATCTGTAATTGTTTTTAAACAAAATAAAGTGTAACTGATTTTCTTACCCGAACTAAACAAATTTTATCTTTCGAAAAATTCGTGACTTGAAAATTCACCACTACCCTTGTTCTAGAAGTCTGATTTCATAAGGTCGTATCTCCCTCAATACTAATCAAATTACTTCATATGACCACTCATTTTAAAGCTCTTCAAATTCTGCATAAACTTATCCAAAAATTGTCTAAATCGGATAAAATTTTGTAGATATATGGCTTCTGAAAGATGAGATATTTTTCCAAAACAAATCTGTGAAATTCGTCACTATCCTTGTTTTGGATGACTAAATTCAAAAGGTCGTATCTCCCTCAATAATACTAATATTCCTTCATATGACCACTCATTTTAAAGCTCTCCAAATTCTGCACAAATGATCCAAGAATCTCTTGAATCGAATAAACTTGCGCAAAGATATGGCTCCTGAAAGATGAGATATTTTTCCAAAAACAATTTGCCCTAATTTTGCAATTTCATAAAAATCCCTACTTTGCCAAAATTGTTGCTCTCATACCACTTGTTGCATAACCTTTATTATTATTAACATAAACCATTCACCAATTTGCATAAATATCAAATCATCCATCCACCATACATTATCCACAATAACAATCCACAAATGAGAGAGAGATAGATAATACCCTTAAGGTAGGGAAACACCAATAATAATACTTAAGGAAGGAATAACTCCACAAGATCTCCCAATGTGAGAGGCCATTTCATGGGCACGATGATTACATAAGATTCTTCTTCAATTATATGAATTACAATGACAAATATCTCTTTTTTATATATCCTTAGTCTTATTCTACTTTGGAAAGCCTACTACTAATATAATATTATAGTATAATATTATATTATATTATAATACAATCAACCTTGGGTTGTGTGGCCCATGCCAATCCTTATACAATATAATAATATATCCTCAAATATCTATTCCTAGGTACCCTAACAAATAATATTTAAAGGAAAGGAAAGCAGTTTAAATATAATGAAAAAGAAGATATGTTTAGCCATAGAAGAGTCTAAACCAACCCTATCAACTCACTCAATTCCTAATTTGAAATCAGAGAGTCTTGATAGATGGATTCAAGTCATTAAATAGAATTATGATGTTGGGTACAAGAGAAAAAAAAATAAGGTAAAGAATATAAAGTGGAAACCACCAGATGTGGAGTGGGTTAAATTAAATTTTTATGGAGCATCTAAAGGAAATCCAGGACCAGCAGGAGGAGGAGGAATAATTAGAAATAATAAAGGAGATATTTTGTCTCATTATGCTTTCAATAGTGGATTTAAGACAAATAATGAAGTTGAAGCTTGGGTAGCTTTAGAAGGTTTAAAAATATGTAAACAAATCAAATGTAATAGAGTATGGATGGAATGTGATTCTCTCATAGTAACAATTTTGAGGAAAGCAAAGGCTCCATGGAACATACAAGAGATTATTATGGAAATTCAAGATCTTACTAAAGAGTTTGAAAAAATCAGGTTTACACATATATTAAGGGAAGGAAACAAATGTGTAGATAAGCTATCCAATAGAGGGGTTTTGATTGAATATCTTGAAGTTAAATTCTCCTTTCCATGGTTAGAGGAAGTAGAAAGTTTAGTTGAATCTAACAAAAAATGGTGATTTTCTAAATCAATTAATGATTAAGTTTTACTTTAATGTTTTCCATTGGTGATATCTATTTTTTGTAACAAGAATGTGTTTTCATTTAGAATATTTATTATAATTTTTGTGGTTACACTTGTATTTTAGGAAGGAAACTAGCAATCTAGATTTGGTAAAGCAAACTATGATAGTGCGATGTTTTGGAAATATTACTCTACTAAGATGCAAGGCATAGATAGTAGAGGTTAATTTTTGGTATTTTGAAGGCTTCTATAGGAAAATATCAAGAAAGATTCATCTACTATCTAAATAGATATTAGTTGTATTCATACAGAGATTTGAAAAGATCCAGAAAATGAAAATCAAGAATTCAAAAATTTTATGTAAAATGATGTAGGTTTCTAGCTATAGCATCTCAATTGAGATGATAAGTGTATATATTTGTAAAATATCAAGCTCTAAATAAGAGAGATGTAATTTTTCAAGGGTGGGGGACCCCAGGACAACCCCTTATTATCAAGCAAAAAAAAAAGCATTTCTATCAATAGAAGCATTTTATCATTTAAATATCATTTCAAATCAAACAATGCAAACAACCAAGTGCATAAAACAAGGCGAGAGTCTTTCCATCAACCCAATCACCCATCTTAGCTGAAGAATTTACGATAGCTTCTAGGCTATCAACTTTGAATCTAGGTGTAGCTAATGATTATTCCTAAGTGATAATACATACCTATATAAGGGTAGCCATTCATGTTACCTTGAGTTGTTGGAATCATCACTTTCCTTTTCAAGTACTCTGTCCTCGATGGTCGATTTTATCTCTACCACCCATAGATGTACTTGATGTTGCACATTAACAACACATTAGCAGTATTGTATTCTTCAAGATAAATAAATATAGTTAATACAATAATCATTTAGGCATTTAAACTACACACTCATCAATCATTCACAAATACATAGTCTATCAGCCAAAAAGGTCCTTCCAGGATGGGGTATGACATACTACTCCCCTTGGATTAGATCCAGTCCCATGGATTTCCTATCATTAAAGATATGAAAAATTCTTCAAACACACTCAAAAGTAAGTATTACAAGTTTTCAAAATCCTAAACAATAAATTATTACAATTTTTCAAATAGAAAAGGAAAATGTCTCTTCATTGAATCCACTTTCTCCCAAGTAGCACTTATTTCTGGATAACGGTCCCATTGGACCTTACATTGCTCTAGAATTCGTTTCCTCAAATATTTGGAGTGGAATTATAGGATCTTCACCAATATTACTTCAATAGCCTCTAGATTTACCATATACAGTTTAGAAGCATCCCACACATGGTTAGCATTAGTAACATATTTTCTAAGTAGAGATATGTGGAAGGTGTCATGTATCTTTGATAGGTTAGGTGGTAAGGTAAGTTAGTAAGCAACTGGAATAATATTCTCAGTGATCTCAAAGGGTCCCATAATTTTTGTATCTAGCTTCATGGATTTTATTATACTTTTCATTGGCTTGACTCTTAGGAACACCCTCTCCCCCATTGAGTATTCTCTTGGAGTCCTTTTTAAAATAGCATAAATTTTCTATCAATCAGTAGCTTCCTGGAGCTTTTGTCTGAATGTTTAAATTTTATTCTCCATTTCTTTGACCATGTCTGGTTCGATCACCACTCGATCCTCTAAATTATCCCATGACAATGATGTTCTACATCCCTTTCCATACAAGGCATCGAACAAGGCCATACCCAAATAAGAGTGATGACCATTGTTGTAGGTGAACTCTACAATATGTAGATAGTCTTCCCATATGAACTTTTGATCCATGCAATACATGCAATACATGCAAAGCATATCTTCTAGTACTCGATTTACCCTTTTGGTTTGATCGTCAGTCTTAGGATGATAAGTGGAGCTTATATTCAATTTTGTGCCTACAACACGATGTAGGGCCTTTCAAAGTTTAGAAGTGAATCTGGAATCTCTATCTAAAATTATAATTTTAGGAAAACCATGGAGTCAGAATATCTCCTTGGAAAACTTGATTACCACTACCTAAGCACCATTCGTGATGTTCCCCGGTATGAAATGTGCGACCTTATTCAATATTTCAACTATTACCAGGATCACATCATGTTGATACCTGGTCTTGGGTAAATCTACTATGAAGTTCATGGATATAACTTGCCACTTTTGAGTGGGTAGATCATGTGGATATAATTGTCTTGCAGGATGTCTACATTTAGCCTTCACCTTCTGACATTCCAATCACCAAGCAACAAAATTGGTGATGTCCTTATTCGTTCCTATCTAGAAGACCTTTTTCATATTTTCTCTCATTTTTTTTACCCCTAGATGGGCAGAAAAAGGGGTTTGGTGTGCTTCTTGAATGATTAGTTTCCTTAAGTCACCCATTTTTGGTATAATTACCCTATATTTATAGCACAACAGACCATCTTTGATGCAAAAATTCTTACTTTTATCAAGGTTTTTGTTCATTTTGACCCAAATTTCATTGCAATACTCATCTTGAGATTGTTTTTATTTGATTTTATCAAGTAAACTTATGTCACTTTGGGTTAGGACTGCTATGTGCCTTCTTCTTAAGGCATCAACCACTTTATTCTCTTTCCCCTTGATATATTCAATCTCATAATCATATTCTACTAAGAACTCAACCCACCTCCTTTGTATTGCATTGAGCATAGGTTGGGTAAATATGTATTTCAAGATTTTATGATCAGTTCTTAGCTCAAAATATTTCCCCACCAAGTAATGATGCTAACTCTTTAGAGCATGGAAACCTACTACCAACTCTAAATCATGTGTGGCATAGTTGAATTCATGCTTATTTAATTTCCTTAAGGTATAAACTATGATAGAATCATCATCTGATAACACTCCTCCTAACCCTTCTAGTGATGCATTAGTACATACCACAAAATTTCCCCACAGATCTGGAATCCTGAGTATTGGCATTGGAGTGAGATTATTCTTGAGTATTGTGACAACAGTCTCACACTTCTCAGTCCATTTGAACTCCTTTCCCTTCTTTTGAAGGTTAGTTATTGTTATGGCTATCTTGGAATAATCCTTTATGTACCATATATAGTAGCCTACCATACCCATGAAGCTTCTTACTTCAATAACATTGGTAGGTGGTGGCCAATCCAAAATGGCCTTTATCATTTTTGGATCCACTACTATTCCTTTTACAGATATGATATGTCCTAGATATTTTACTTCTGGAACATACAAATCGCTCTTTTTTAAGTTTCCATAGATTTGATTCTCTTTTATCAATTCTAGAATAATTTTGAGGTGTTTATCATGTTCTTCCTTATTCCTCGAGTAGATTAAGATGCCATCCAATAATACGAGAACAAACTAGTCTGGGTACCTCCTGAATATGTTGTTCATCAGATTCATGAATGTGATTGGGGCATTAGTCAACCCAAAGGGCAAGACTATAAACTCATAGTGCCTATACTAGTTTTAAATGTAGTTTTGTGATTGTTCTCCTCACGTATTCTTAGTTGATGGTACCTCGAATTTAATTCAATCTTTGTGAAGATTGTAGTATCTCTCAACTGGTCAAATATATCATCTATCCTAGTTAAATGGTACTTATTTTTTATGGTCACCTTGTTGAGAATCCTATAATCAATACATAGTCACAGTGAACCATCCTTCTTCTTGAAAAATAGCACTGGTGCACCCCAAGGTAATACACTAGGTTTTACCAACCCTTCTTCCAATAGCTCTTGAAGTTGCACCTTTAATTCTTGTATTTCTATAGGGTTCATCCTATAAGGAGCTTTGTGGATAAGCTTTAATCCTAGCATTAAATTAATTGTGAATTCAAACTCACACACAGGAGGAATTTTGGGTAGATCTTCAAGAAATACCTCTTCAAACTCTTATAGGATTGGATGGATCCCTAACACCTCTTTTTTCTATTCCTTCCTGACTTTGTTGATTTTTACTACATAAACTATCCCTTCTTTTTTGAGGATCTTTTTCAGTTGCATAGCAGATAAAAATTGGGGTTTAAATTGTCCTTGCTCACTATGGATCCTTATTTTTTCTTTACCCTCCTTTGAGAACTCTATCCACCTATCTTGAAATTTGATTAAGGCTTTATGAGCTTGTAATCAATCCATTCCTAATATGACATCGTAGGCATGTAGTGGCACTACGTACAATCATCCTTCAATTGACTTATCTTCTAAAGTGATCTCTACCATAGGAAAATATTGATCTACTAAGTAGATCTACCCAGAACCATACTCAACTTTCCACCCTTGTGCCAAATACCTAGGCCTTTTTAGCATATCCTTGGCTATTTTTAGAAAAAAAATGAAACAATTATAACTTTAAGCTTAAGCTACTTTTTTAGAGGAGAGAAAGAGAATTTAGACTTCCATATTAAGGGTATGGGTGCTCTGTTCTAGTCCTAACTTTATGTTGCTACCTATACCCTAGGGTTTATTATCTTTGCCCAAATACCTAGTTTTGCTTTACTTGTGTAGTCGACTTCATAATGTGGTCCTCCACACCAATAGAAACATCCCTTGGGATGTAGCTGCTTATCCCAAATCTCCTTCCCTAATTGCCCTACTTGAGGTAATTTTAACTGCTTCTCATTCCCTAAAGTTGACTAAGTTTTGAGAGTCATCCTTCTGTCCACTTGCTTAATTTTATCTTACTTGGTCATTTTACTCCATTATTTGGTCCTCCACATATGTGGCATCCTTCTTTTGGGTATTCATGTTTTCTTGACATCTGCTTTCCAATTAGTTCTTCTTGGGATGCCTCTAGTTGTATTTGACTTCCCCCACAACCTAGTTTAGTTACATTTTCCTTTAGTTGAGCAGGTTTTATATTCTTCAAGTAGGTGTTATTAGTGGGTTTGAGTTGGTTTACCCATTTCCTCTGTTGACCTTTCCACTTTAGATAACTGATATTTTCTCTTTCCTTTTAGGATTTTTGGATTTTATTTGTCAGATCTACAAAATAGGAATCATTCAACTGCTTATGTTGTTCTATTTCTTCCATTTGTTGGTCTATTAACTCCCCTTGTTCTATTTGTTCCCTTTGTAACACTATAGCAACGGTTATGAGGTTTCCTACCTCCTTACTTAAGTCTCTTGAGCCCTTCTCTTGGGTTCTATTTTTTAAAACTATCCCCTTGATGTTGTCTAATCGAGGGAGCAATCTTCCCTCCTCTGATCTTGGGTGCCATTTATTATGATCTCATTAAAAAAGAAGATTATATTACTACTTCACCATTTTGCACTACTAACTCAAACTTTATGGCTAAAACCACTTCTTATTCCATGAGAGGTAGAACTCTAAATCTAAAAGTATTTTTATGCCAAAAGTCGCACCTATTAATCATAAGGTGTTTGTAGCTCTAACAACTAATTATGGGGATTCCCCTTCTCCTTTATCTTGTAGCACAATAAGAAGCTCTAGCCCCTTGTGCATAGAGCTCTGATACCAAATGTAACAACCCAAAATCTAACTAAGGGCTTGCTATTTTTTTAACAAGCACAAAAATACTAAATACTAGCACAAGCAACGCTAAATACTAACACAAGGACAATAAATATATCTAAGTTAACCCTAAATTCAAGTTATCTATATTTTCCCCCTACACCAACCTTCTATCTAGCATCTAATTCAGGATACGCCCATCTCCATACCATGCAAACATCAATATTTGCAGGTATACTATGCGTATTGCGATAGCTATAACCACATATTGGTTAGGGTTGTCTTATCTCCTTCAATCATTTGAAGGGTATGTTTATCTCTTTACTCCACACAAATCAGTCTATGTGGGTATTGGCACATAGAGCAAATAGACCACTCGTCTTATCATTATGATAGGGTAGTCCAATCCTTTCATAGTTGTCTCATTTTTAAAGATCTAGGTGGTGCAATTCAAACAAGGTCTATCCAATTGACCCTGGAGGATCCCATAATCCTCTAGTTTCTCCTACTCTATTGACACATAACACTCTAGACATAAAAATATCATCATTAAAGAGAAATCATTTAAATCTATCAAATTTAAGCAAGCATAGAACATGATAAAGAAGTAAAGAGATGATTGAAAGAAATAAATCTAACTAGATCATGTATATATAAATAAAGCTAACATCATTAATCAATAAGATGACTCATAAATTATATTTAGGAGATACACTTCCATCAATCAATAATTATTACATAGCTTGAGTATGGTAAAAGAGTCCATACTATTTTTAAAAGAATAACATTACATAAATAGCTAAACAAAGGTTGCTCTAATAATGCTTCATTTCAAACATGAGTAAATATTTGTATGCAGTCCTTGATGCCTCTTTGGTCCTTTGGTTGGCTCATCTCTCAATTGATAGTAGTAAGGGATTAGAACAACTTATGAACTGTGAACCATACATCTACTAGATGATCATTTAATCTAGTGCATATAAAATACCAAATTGCAATCACCAATACATCTTTATAGATCATTCACTTGACATCTAGGAATATCTTCTTTCATTTCATCCTATCACCATTTAATCAATCAAAGGTTTTGGTTTGACTACATAATATTCTCCCATATATTTGATCATGTATTAAACTCATTTATTTCTCTAATTTCACCAAGGGCCCATAAACCTCAATTAATTAATAGTTTAAATTATCCATTTCTCTAACTATTTAAGTTCCCATAAACCTCAATTAATTAAATACTTTAAATTATCCATTTCTCTAACAAATTAAGGCCCTATAAACCTCAATTAATTAAATACTTAATATACCCAAAAACCATAACCTATTCATTAGCAATTACTTTGAAAAAACATTTAAACTTACTTCTTTCTTTTAAATAGTCATTTCCCATATTATTTAAATTATTTCCCTTTCTAATACAAAGAATGTAACTCTTCCTTTTAACACCATTCAGTCATCAATAAATAAAGAATAAAATTTTTGCATATAAGTCTTATTTCCAAATATAAAAACCTCTTTCACACAATAATTTTATTAATTGAAAGTCTATCTTTAACCATAATCTATTATCATATTTATCCCATTCTCTTTGTTTCCTTTCTCTACTCTAAATTATTTCAATGATAGAAGTATTACATTATTTACCTTAAATTCTCTATTTTAAATACAAGAAATAATTATATACATTCATTACATTTGTCCATGTTCCTTTAGTAACCCACTTTAAATTATCTTAAGCTAAAGGTAATTCTTAACCAAAGTTTAGGAACCATTATATTAACATTATGGAAATAAAAACACTCTCACATGAGTAAACAATGTTCGACACAACTGAGAATCTAAATACCACACTCAGCCTGGGTTAGTCGAACAACCCAACAAAACTGGTTTGACCCACCTACAAATCACAACGACTACAAGGGCAGTTGGTTGGCCAAGGTTAAACCACACCACAATAATAAGGTAGAACATGACCTACGATAGGGGATCCAACATGCATAAAACAACAACACGTCCCTAGGGAAAGGAACAAGTTATTAGGGCATGTGTATCCACAGTGAGACACACATGATAGCAGGGGACCGATTCACATCAAAACCACCCCCCAATACCCTATATATCCCATGTGGGATATTGGGGCAGGTTTTGAGAACCTACTCAACATGAGCATAGAAACATTGCTCGAAGGGTGGTGACGAAGGTCAAGTTCAACAAACAAGGGTTAAACATAACTAATATGGGTTGCACGAATGATGATAGTCAAAGGAGTAGCTAAGAAAAAAGCAAGGATGTAAAAGAGGTTAACTTTATTGGTTCAACCATTAGCCTTTCACATTAGCATGACCACCAAGGGTCAATAACTAATGCAAGAGAAACACAGTTGGATGATGTAATGGTAGTTGGTGCTATGGAGACTTCAAATAGTTAGCAGAATCCATAGAACCATCGAACAGTACTTCCAAGCAACTCACTGGTTTGACAAGAATGTAGACATCAATGTAAATAAAACTAAGATAGATTCCAACCTTAAATAGAAGCAATGATCCCTCTAAGGGACTAAGGATGTAGGTGAGGTTCAAAAAACATTCAAGGATCTCTAACATGAATAACAACAAACCCAAGGTATCCAAGCAATCATAGATCATCTCTAAAAATAGTTATTAATTCAACATGAAAGGGATTATGTGACCCAACCTGATAGTCTAAGGTCTAAGATGTGTTTCCCTCCTCCACTATTTGTCTCCTTCCTTTCATCATCTCAGGTGTTTTACGTTTTGCTTCCTTCAATTTTTTTCCTCCAAAAGATTTGTACGTCCCCTTCTCTACATTTCCTCTTCTACATGAAAGGATTTTTCCTTCAACCACCAAAGCACGTAGGGGTCCCTTTCCCAATTAATATCATCTACCCCCATTGAATATGACCTTATTCGCCCATGGTGGTTAGCAATGGTAGCCTTCATTTAATAGTTTATCCTTAATCAAGTATCAAGTTTTAGATATTTATATTTCACATAAATAAGGATTTTCCTATATTTGTGTATTATTTATTTTATTACTTATCTTATCGAGAAGCAAGGGATGAACATCCATATTTAAATAGGTTTCAAGAAGCTTAAATAATATAATAAAAGCCTCCCAGGAATGATATATTCACTTCATTATAAAAACTCATTTATTACCCTTTCTTAAAATGAATAATATATTTTTTTTCTTATTTTTTTTGACAAATATATCTGAGTAAAACAATTTCTTTAAATAAAATTATTTCTTTTAAACGAATTCCTTTTATCATAAAACTAAAAATATGTTTTAAAAGCATTTTTTTTATAAAAGTCTTATATCATTTAAATACAAACATTACTTAAAATAAAAGCATTTCTTTCAATAGAAGTGTTTTATCATTTAAATAAAAACAGTTCTTTAAATAAAAGAATTTTATCATTTCAAATCAAACAATGCAAACAACCAGGTGATAAAACAAGGTGAGATTCTTTCCATCAACCTAGTCACCCATCTCAAATAAATAATTTATGATAGCTTCTAGGCTATCAAATATGGGTCTAAGTGGTTGGATAGCTGACGATTATCTCTAAGCGATAATGCATACCTATATGAGGGTAGTCATTCATGTTATACTTAGCTGTCATAATCATCACTTCTCTTTTCAAGTACTCCATCCTCAGTGGTTGATTCTACCTCTACCACTCATGGATGTACCTAATGCGGCACATTGACAACACATTAGTAACACCGTATTCTTTAATATAAATCAGTATAGTTAATGCAATAATCATCTAGATATTTAAACTAAGTATCCATCAATCATTCACAAATACATAGTCTATTAGATAAAAATATCCTTCTAGGGTGGGATATGACACATCCTTCCAATTGTGATATTCATCCCATCTTACCAATGTCTACTCCAGTGGTCTAGTTCTAGGACTTGGACTAGCCTATGGGAGTAATTTTTGAGTGGTTGGTATTGGTACTTACACCATCTTCTTGGATTATGTAGCCTAGTTCATGAAGTATGTGGCCTATTGGATTTCCTCCTGATTAGGGAAATAGGGACCAAGTTAAGGATAGTTCTAGGAATATAGGTCTTCCATGTAGTAATTTTGAACTAGGACCACATCCCTTACTAGGCTTGGATGAATTTGGTGCATGTGAACCAACATAGGCATTGTCTATCTCTAATATATTAGGGTTGGTTGGATTCCTTGTTATATTAGGGTGGATTCCTCTTATAGCTATGTGAAAGAGGTTAGTACCCTTCGTTTCCTATTTGGAAAGGAGGCCAAAGATACTATACCTCTAAAAATTATATTTCCTATTGAGGACTGTCATTTCATCGATCAAGGTCCTCATGGTGTTTTCTAAACTATCATTTTTTAGGATTGGAAATTCATGGAAGACTGGATCATGGTAGGAAGGTTTTATTGTATAGGAACTTGGATGAAAATTGAGGTTTATTGAAAGGTAGTAATTTGCATAAATGGATGTGGTTGATAGAGAAATTGGATGTTAAAATACAGAGATATGGGGGGACTAATATCTAGTCTCTCTTTTGACCTTAATGGCAATCCCATAAGCCTCGAGTAGTGTATTCCCTCCCCTTAAATTTAAAATTATAACTATCTCAACTCAAAAGCCTTAAGATTATAGATAGAAGATATACCTAGTGGGGGTTGTATCTCTTTAGGAATTTTATGCTAGGCCTTATGATATTTGGCATTAAAATCATCCATGGCCTCCATCGAAGCCCTTTTGATAGTTGATAACTACTCTAGGAGGGACACTCCATATACCTTCTCTTTGAATATATTTATAAATAAATTGACAAACTAGTCCCAACCAAAAATGAAATATGGGGTGAGTTAAATGTACCATTCTCTTGCCTTCCCCTTGAAATAGGATACCAACAACCTTAGTGTCATATTTTGTTGATCAATGTTGTATAGTGCACATAGACTAACCATATGTTGGAGGTTCTCTATTTTGGTTATTGCATCTTCTCTGGTGAACAATGGAAATATTTTAGTGTTGATACAAGAATTTCATCCCATGTAGCAGGTGGGGTTGATGGTTTCAATGGACCTCTATCATTCCATGTCGATAGCCTTCTCTATTGTTGGTTCTACACTACATCCATGTTCTCTTATCAACCTCTCCTTCTTTGACTATGGTTTAGAGATGGAAATAACAACTATAAATTTACCCTTGTATTTGACCTTGTGATAATCTTGGAGCTCATAAATAACTGGGTTCACCTTCAACCAAAGGAGTCATCGCTCAATAAGTTCTTTGAACAGCAAAGTCATGAGGTGAATTTTATAGATGATTCAATAAGAAGATAACTAAGACGTGTTGTGGCTGCTCCACAATGTACCCCAAAATTGGGGACCCAGCTTTTTGCATAGTTTCCAAGAAGACCGAAGTGGCCCATATGCTAAAAATCAAAGAAAAAATCAAAACACCGCAAGGAGAAAAAGTGTCGCGATATCGCGACATGTTGCATTGTCATGGAAAAAAGAGAAAAAGTGTCGCGATATCACGACATGTTGCATTTTCACGGCAAAAGAGAAAAGTGTCGCGATATCGCGACATGTTGCATTTTCCCAACCAAAAGAGAAGAAAGAAAAGTGTCATGATATCGCGACATGTTGTATTTTTGCGACCAAACGAAAAGAGAAAAGTGTCACGATATCGTGAAATGTTGCATTTTCACGGCCAAAAGAACAAGAAAGAAAAAGTGTCGTGATATCGCGACATGTTACATTTTCGTGGCTAAAAGCAACAAAAAGAGCAAGGAGGCAAAAGTGTCGCGATATCGTGACATGTTACATTTTCGCCAAGGGAACATAGTAGTTGACAGTGCGTCTGATATTAGTGATGAACACCAGGACAGTGAAACTAAAGACTGCATAGTGACGTGGACATAAGGACAAAATCCAATGAATAAGACAAAACATTACATAAGGAATATTTAATGATTTGAAATCATTTAAGATGGTCGTTACACACGGAAGGAAACGGACGCAAGCCCATGTGGAGAAAATGAAATGAAGGGCCACAAAATAGAAATGAAAAGTTTTTTTTGGAAACCAAAACACATGCATGCACAAGGGAAGGTGAAACGAACAACCATTGGAAAATGAAACGAAAAGCTTCCTAAAAATTTTAAATATGCCAGGCAAGGATGTTTGAGGGGGTTGGAAACTACTGCAAGCAGAGTTGCAGGTTTGAAGGCAAGAGGGCCATTCTGGACCTGTTTGGGTTGTTTTTCTTCCATGGACTGGTTTGGGAAAACCAGAAAGTTCTGTTATTGTAAAATGACAAATTTTTAATATAGAAAATTTCAGAAAGTTGCATCTTATGGACAAGAAAGGAGTCATTTTCTGCATGCAAGATTAAATGTCTATTTTTTCCCTTTTCAGATTTTAGGCTTGTAAATGGAGTTTATACAAGTTTCTTGGTTGCTTCATGTGAATGTCTAAATCTGAAAACCTCATTTAAAACCCTAGGAGCCAGCACTTAGCTTATCCGGATTGTGCTTGTTTTGCAAGTCCAATAGGTTAGGTTGCATGCATGAAAACCTCACATCTTCGGTTTTGTCGAAATAGGATAGCATCATACTGAATGCATTTTATTTTTAGTTTTCTGCATTTTATTTTCCAAAAATTTTAACTTTTTTTTAATCTTCAAGCATTAAAATAAACATTTAAAAAAAATTCAAAATCCAAAAATAATTTCACCATTGCGTAGGTTATACTTCATACTTCCCATACGCACTTTGAAATTTCATTTTTGGAGTTGTTTAGTATTTTTAAAAATTCATCAAAGTTGTTGTTTTACTGCAGATTTTAAAAATCCGAAAATAGAAAATTTCCATTTTAAGGTCAAATTTCATTTTTTCAGTTTTGTTTTACACTCATGAGCCTATGATGACATTCCCTTCATGAAAATTCCAATTTCATTGAAGGAGTTATGTTTTATGGCATTTCACAAATTACCATTTTTGGAGCCTAAAATTGCCCTCTCTTCATAAAAAATCTGATTTTACGAAAGAGGGGTAATTTGAGCATCACATTGAAGGTCATATGAGGGCCAACTCACATTTGCTTTATTTTGGTTCAATGAACAATCACTAAAGTTTCATGGTAAAATAAACCAACATTGCCCCTTGTTTACAGCTTACTTGCAACCACTAAGGTGTTCCAAGCATTTAAATTGAATATCTTTATTTGAGATTACTAATACACATATGCAAATGCTAATATAGCGGAGACCTTGGAGAAGTTGTTTGTTTGAATTCTTTGCAAGAGGGGATTTGGAACCCAAATCCTAAGGAAGAGTGTACTTTCACAATTGGGTGAAAATACCACTCAACATTTTGGCGCTAGAAGGAGGGCCCGAATTGGTTTATTTCAATGTGATTTAAATGCTATAGGGATTTAAATTTTGAATATTTCATGCCCTATTGATTATTATCTTTAGCCCTCTTTTAACAATACAACCTTGTAGTGTTAAAAGGAGGACATGAATTGTTATGCATTGTTCTAACGCTTTTTGATTGTTCATACAGGAATAATGTGTTTTGATTTGATTTTGAAAAAATTTGGTCTTGACTAACGAGGTTGTCTCCATGAAATTACTTTCATTTGATTTTAATGGATACATCTCTTGGTTGATGCTAACATGATCATTCATATGTTACATGATTGATATTTGCTAGTCATTTCATGCTTATTTATAAGGAATTATTTTGTCTAAAATGTATTTGTTGTCGGTATTATGCTTTTCACTTGTGTGTAATGTGATCTTGTGAATCAGAAAGCCTACAACACTAGGAGTATGCTCTTCACTTGCGCATATGCGATCTGGTGAATCAGAAACTAATTTACATTTTTAGAATTTTGCTTTGTCATGGTTCCTTCTTTTATGCATGACTAACAAATTGGTTTTGAAGTTATTCTTTGAGTTTCACTAATGGCAACATCTGAGGAGCAAATTGTATCCCTAAGAGAAGAAATGATGTCCCTAAGAGAAATGATGGTATCTGCATTAGGAAAGTATTATGAATTTCATTCTACCTTTGGAACACCTTATCAAATTCATGAAATGTTATTGGAGTTTCTACGACTTTTTAATCAAGAGGTGGCATCAGGATACCTACAAAATCTACATATCTATAAGTTCACATTATGTCAATTTCAAATATTTTGTGAGCCTATTGCTTGTAGGTTCTTCCCATACATTGTGGGTGATAGATCATTCTCGTGGTATTGCCATCTACCCATGGAGGTTAAGACTTCTTGGAGCCAATTAGAAGTAGCCTATCTTTATCACTTTGGTAATCAAGTTGACTTGGATAGGTTGCAAAATCAATTCACCTCTATGTGTAAAGAGCCTAATGAGTCCATGAGTCAATTCGGTGTGAGGTTTTGTGAATTGTACTCTCAAATGTGGGAAAGTTTGGGTACATCGAAAGAGGAAGCTATTGAAGTATACCTGAGAGCCATACCCCCCACACTTGCTACACTCATTAAGGAAAACTTGGATGACTTGTCTCTAGAGATGATCTATGAGATATTTGAAAAGGTAGAACAAGTTTTGGAAGAAGAAAAGGCACAACATGCTCCCATGAAAGATTGTTCTTTTGGGGTTAGTGATACCAACCTACATCAACCATTGAATATAGCACCCTCCAATCCAACAATACCTAAGGTGAATGATCAAGGGGATGAATTTGAGTGTCCAAATGTTACAACCACCTTAGATGTTGTCCAAGAGGAGGTGCAAGTTGCCAAGCCAACATCTATCAATGAGGATGGTGGGGAGATGATTTCATTCATAGAGATACATGATTATTCAGATAATGGTGTCATAAATTCAACTCTACTTGAGATATGTGATAGGACAGAAATGGCCATAGAGTTGAATGAAGTGGTTGAAAGTGAAATTGGAAGAAAATAAATAAATGAATTTGAAGATATGATAGAATTTCACCACTTGTTCTTGGAAGATACACTCGATGAGATGATTGAAACTAATGATCAAGAAATTCTTCACCCTCCAAATTGTGATGAAGCATAATCATGGGTTACTAATTTGGACTATGATAGCCTTACAAATTTGAATTCAAGAAATAACCCACTGTTTGAAATAATTGAACCATCTAAGGAAGGTGAAGGTGAATTTGATGAGATACAATTTGATGAATCAGAAGATGTTGAAGAAATAGTCGAGCATCATAACTTAATTTTGGAAGATGATCGCCATGATTCTCAAAAGAAATTGAATGAATATGCTCACTCTAAACCTCCTCATGAACCCTTTGTGTCAATTGATATGTAGGATAACATAATCGCCTACTTAAAGGAAGATATTACAACTCCTGTACAATTTGAGGATGTTTTGGAAGAGGGTTTCAAATCTCATCAAAATTTGGAAGATTATAACGATCCTACTACCAAGGACAAAGAAGAAAAAGAATTGATGAATGAATCAAAATATCATGCCACAAACATCATGGAATGTCATTCCATGAATTTGGATGACAATTTTTACAATGGTTGGGGGAGATATGATAATGTATTATTTTCTCACGCCCCTATAGATGAAACTCCTATTTCACTTGATATGCAAGATGTTGAAACTTCTATCTCACATGAAGAGATGCCATGGATGGTGAACAAGCAATTGGAACCAAATGACAAAGAGATTGGTCAATTGGAAGAAACTCAAATAAGTGATCATCAAGATGAGTTACTTAACCTACATTTTGACCAACAAGATTTGAGGGTTGAAAAATATGGACATGTTTTCAATTCGGTGACGTATATTGGTATGTTTGATGAACAGGTAATAAATGAAGAAGAAAGGAATTGTGATTTCTCACCAAGTTTTGGTAAATAAAAATGTGCAAAAGGTAGAATCTAAACTTTTGTGTTCAAGTATCCAAGCTATAGGTGAAGAGTTGAACGACCATGTTTTGAATTTGAATGATGTTTATGATGAAATGCCATTGAAGGTGAATGAAGAACAAGGATTAATTTCTAACCACACCTTTGATAACATTATTTTAATGAATGAAAAAGAAGTTGATGCACTTAAATTGCTAAATCAAATTCATCAACAATTAATTCTTGAACCTAGGATAAAAACTTTTAATGATTCCCATTTAGTAAATATCCTAGATGCTTGCAAATGTTTGCAGAAATTTGATTGGCCGACAAACTTGGAAAATGAATTGGCTTTAAAATGTTTAGAAATAGGCTCTTACTTACAAAGTTTCATTTTGGATAAAGAAAGCCTACTTCTAAATCATGAATGGAATGATGAAACTTACACTTTAAAGAATAGACAAGATAAAATTGAATACCAATCATTGTCTAATCAATTTGATTTGAATCTCACCTATGGTGTTGGTAATGGAACTAAATCAAATTGGTATGGTGAGCGTGGCAAGTTGAAATTTGTTGCATTGCTTGGTTTGATCTTGTTTTTATTGGATTCCTACAACACTTGGCATGCATATTGTGTCATATGTCTTTCGAAAGGTTCCAATCATGTTTGGGATCCGGGAAAGTGATAGTCTAAGCTTTGCATCATCTTGTACCATATTGTACATTTGTATATATTTTTTTTGGTTTGTGATGTTGGGTTTGCATTTCAGTTTTGGTTTTAAGTTTTGTGTGTTGGTCCTTTGGACACTTTTGGTTTGTTTTAAAAAAGAAAAAAAAAAAAAAGTGAGATGTCAACTTATGTCCTTATGAATGTTGACTAAGACTAGGAGAATATGAAACATCGGAATTGTATTGCAAAAAGCTCCACGAGTATCGCAAACACATTAAAGAATATCATTTGGAACTTGTGATGCATGAAGTTGTCAGTTTTACAAATTATGGCAAAGTAGGTGGTATACTCCATCCACATTTCAAAAAGAGCAATGCATTCATCCATATCTCATGTTACATTCAACATTGCATATACATTTCATATCAGTTGCATCTACATTTCAAATACAATCATTGAAAAGGTGTCGAATCCTCTTAGGGTTATTATATAACGTATATTAAAAATATCCTAAGGTTGGGAACTGATGCCCGAACTATCTTGAACCAAACACGCGCTACACATATTAAAGAGGATCTTGAGCAAAATGGTCAAAACCATACTTGGAAGAAAAGGTGAGGCGAAAGGAGTATTTCATGGCTGTCCCATCATGCAAAACATAGTCCATGAAATAGTGGTTTTCACCACTCCACCTCCATAACATCACTTGGATTGAAAGGATCGTACTACATGTCCCTCATAAGGATGAGTAGTCATCCCTAAGATTCAAGGAAGCCATTACCACTCCACCTCCATAACATCACTTGGATTGAAAGGATCGTACTACATGTCCCTCATAAGGATGAGTAGTCATCCCTAAGATTCAAGGAAGCCATTACTACTCCACCTCCATAACATCACTTGGATTGAAAGGATCGTACTACATGTCCCTTGCAAGGATGAGTAGTCATCCCTAAGATTCAAGGAATCCATCATTACTCCACCTCCATCACATCATTTGGATTAAAAGGATCGTACTACATGTCCCTTGCAAGGATGAGTAGTCATCCCTAAGATTCAAGGAATCCATCATTAATCCACCTCCATCACATCATTTGAGTTGGAAGGATCGTACTACGTGTCCCTCACAAGGATGGGTAGTCATCCCTAAAATTCAAGAAAGCCAAAGCCAAAGCCTGGACTATGGGGCTGATCTCCATCGGGGCTATAGACGCCTGACTGGCAATGGAGTATGCTCATGCGTGGCAACATGTCTTGTCTAAAAGCAAGACCACTGACTACTCAAACGGACAGGCTAGCCTGATAGTTTCATCCATAGCAGGTTAAATCATTTTGTTCAAGATGAGGTAATGAACTCCAAATCAGAGTAGCAAGGATAGGGTTAAATTCCCATCTCGCTTAGGTTGGGAATCCTATTCCCCAAAGCTCTGATTTCACTTACACTTGCACATGGGTTCAAGATGGTAGTGACACATAACCAACTTTGGGATCTAGTAAATTAATTCAGTATGCACATATTTGGTCCTAAGAGGGTTTGACAGTTTTAATATGTTTGTTCATGATACTAGAAAGTTTGAGCCTTTGCAAAGCAGGTTGTTATATCTCTAGCATAGTTGTCATACATCAAATCCTGCACAAATCATTCATAGCCTTGCATACGAATCATAAGTGAAACTGACAATGGAAAGTTGAACGAGTTTCAAATGATAGGGAATGAAGCACATTGCACACATTGAGCTGATGCTTAATAATTCTAATGCTTCATGTATTTCTCGTCTAGTTTCATTCTTGGGATATTTGCTAACGCTTGCAGTTGAGTTGTAGGTTTTTAGGTTGGGTTCTCACCGAAATGCTCAGGAGCATTTCCTAGCAGAGTCGCCATTTGTTGTGGCTGCTCCACAACATACCCCAAAATTGGGGACCCACCTTTTTGCATAGTTTCCAAGAAGACCAAAGTGGCCCATATGCTAAAGATCAAAGAAAAAGCAAAACACCGCAAGGAGAAAAAGTGTCGCGATATCGTGACATGTTGCATTATCACGGCCAAAAGAGAAAAAGTGTCGCGATATCGTGACATGTTGCATTGTCACGGCCAAAAGAGAAAAGTGTCACGATATCGCGACATGTTGCATTTTCGCGGCCAAAAGAGAAGAAAGAAAAGTGTCGCGATATCGCGACATGTTGCATTTTCACGGCCAAACAAAAAGAGAAAAGTGTCATGATATCGCGACATGTTGCATTTTCGCGGCCAAAAGAACAAGAAAGAAAAAGTGTCGCGATATCGCGACATGTTACATTTTCGCGGCTAAAAGCAACAAAAGAGAGCAAGGAGGCAAAAGTGTCGCGATATCGTGACATGTTGCATTTTCGCCAAGGGAACAGAGTAGTTGACAGTGCGTTGATATTAGTGATGAATACCAGGACAGTGAAACTGAAGACTGCATAGTGACGTGGACATAAGGACAAAATCCAATGAATAAGACAAAATGTTACATAAGGAATCTTTAATGATTTGAAATCATTTAAGATGGTCGTTACACACGGAAGGAAACGGACGCAATCCCATGTGGAGAAAATGAAACGAAGGGCCACAAAATAGAAACGAAAAGTTTTTTTTGGAAACCAAAACACATGCATGCACAAGGGAAGGTGAAACGAACAGCCATTGGAAAATGAAACGAAAAGCTTCCTAAAAATTTTAAATACGCTAGGCAAGGATTGTATGAAGGAGGTTGGAAACTATCGCAAGCAGAGTTGCAGATTTGAAGGCAAGAGGGCCATTCTGGACCTGTTTGGGCTGTTTTTCTTCCATGGACTGGTTTGGGAAAACCAGAAATTTCTGTTATTGTAAAATGACAAATTTTTAATACATAAAATTTTAGAAAGTTGCATCTTATGGACAAGAAAGAAGGAGTCATTTTCTGCATGCAAGATTAAATGTCTATTTTTCCCCTTTTCAGATTTTAGGCTTGTAAATGGAGTTTATACAAGTTTCTTGGTTGCTTCATGCGAATGTCTAAATCTGAAAACCTCATTTAAAACCCTAGGAGCCAGCACTTAGCTTATCCGGATTGTGCTTGTTTTGCAAGTCCAATAGGTTAGGTTGCATGCATGAAAACCTCACATCTTCGATTTTGTCAAAATAGGATAGCATCATACTGAATGCATTTTATTTTCAGTTTTCTGCATTTTCTTTCAACTTTTTCTGCATTTTATTTTCCAAAAATTTTAACTTTTTTTTAATCTTCAAGCATTAAAATAAACATTTAAAAAAATTTCAAAATCCAAAAATAATTTCACCATTGCGTAGGTTATACTTCATACTTCCCATACGCACTTTGAAATTTCATTTTCGGAGTTGTTTAGTATTTTTAAAATTTCATCGAAGTTGTTGTTTTACTACAGATTTTAAAAAATCCGAAAATAGAAAATTTCCATTTTAAGGTCAAATTTCATTTTTTAGTTTTGTTTTACACTCATGAGCCTATGATGACATTCCCTTCATGAAAATTCCAATTTCATTGAAGGAGTTATGTTTTATGGCATTTCACAAATTTCCATTTTTGGAGCCTAAAATTGCCCTCTCTTCATAAAAATTCTGATTTTACGAAAGAGGGGTAATTTGAGCATCACATTGAAGGTCATATGAGGGCCAACTCACATTTGCTTTATTTTGGTTCAATGAACAATCACTAAAGTTTCATGGTAAAATAAACCAACATTGCCCCTTGTTTATAGTTACTTGCAACCACTAAGGTGTTCCAAGCATTTAAATTGAATATCTTTATTTGAGATTACTAATACACATATGCAAATGCTAATATAGCGGAGACCTTGGAGAAGTTGTTTGTTTGACTTCTTTGCAAGAGGGGATTTGGAACCCAAATCCTAAGGAAGAGTGTACTTTCACAATTGGGTGAAAATACCACTCAACAAGACGTTCACTAGGATCTCAGTTAGATAACATAGTCATGGGACTAATATTGCAAGTATTTATCCCATGATCATCTGAGTCAGTTGCACCTGACATGTCAATTAAATAATTTAGAATTGGATTGTGTCCAATTTGTGGTTAAGGCACAATAACCACTTGCTATGGTTGTTGGGTGTACCTAATTCCCATGCTTCATGAGAATCATACAGTTTAGGAAGTCCATGGAGCATGGGATGTAGCTCTAAGGACAACCTCTCATTTTTTTTTATCAAGTCTAGCTCCTTGTCTAGGTGTGATGATGGCACACTTTCTCCTAATCTAGCCTAGTCTATAGGATTTTATTTGGGAAAAGGAATCAGAGAAAAATAGTAAAGCAATAAAAACTAGCTAGCCTAGCATATGGGGGCGATACACCAAGAATTACAAGGCTCTTTGTGCATTTGTGGGATGAATGAACACATGCAACAATCTTGTCAGAAAAATAAACATAGTTTTAGAACAACACATATATTTCCTTCATATGAAACTTGCATAAGGGATAAATACTAGTCATAGTTTCCCACACAAGTTTACACATACACAAAGAACGAGATAAAGTAAATATTCACAGATCTTTTATATATATGTTAGCACCATCAAATACATATACTAAAATGAAAGGGATCAAAGGGACCTGTACATTAATTGACTTGGGGTTTGAGTCTAGATTAATACATAAGAGAAATGAGAGAAAAACTTTACTTTAGGCCAAATACTAGATATAGGAAAGTATTATTATTTCTCCTCAACTAAGATATAAAATTGAAAATTTATACAACTTGAATCTACATTCAAAATTTAAAATTCCTCCCAAAATTGATATGAGAAACAAGCCCTGCATCTTCCTTGGTTTCCAATTTTGAGGTGTAGTGTTGGTAGGACTTGAGTTGATCGGGTCTAATTGCCATAATTGTTATGTATGCAAGGACTATTTACTCTGACCATGGCATTAACAATATTTTTTCCTTCTAGGGATTCATGCCCTAGTGATGTTCGTAACATTCAATTTTATCTATTGATTAAAATCTTCCACCAATTTTTAAGTTGGATTAGGTTGCATGGGTCCCATCACCAGATTTGATTGGCACTTACCTCGCCTAGTCTTTTTTTGGATTCATGGTAACTAAAAATCTATTCTTTGAGTGGTTCTTGGAGCACCATTCAATCTCTAGTTTTTCTTTTGGTAGTCTAGTTACTAAGCTTGAGTGGTATCTCTTGGTGTAAGACTCCTAATTATCAGGTCACTGAGTTGCAATGCTTTCCTTTGTACTAGGTTCCTTGCAACATTATTATTTGGGTGTGAACTTACAACCATTACATGTAGTGAAAATTCACTATACCAATGATCACTATCTTAGCTACACTAATGCCTCTAGTAGTGGTGAAAACAATGATTAGACATACAAAAATCAAGGGGCCAAAGTGACTTGAGAACTATGGTTTGATGTTTGGTGAGGTGGCCATGATAGTAGCACAGTAGTAGAAAGGAAATAAAATCCAACTCAAGGAGGTAAAATTCCTCAAAGGGATTCCCCCTTGTGTTAGAAATAACCAGTTCAATGACCATGACTACACACACTTCCCCTCCATTCTCACCACCCATTGCTCCACCTTCTCTCTCTACCATTTTTCCATATCTCCTCTTCTTTCTCTCTCCACCCCTTCTTCATCCTCTCCCACTTCTTTCCTTTATTTTTCTTTTGCTACACTTCTTTCATTATCAACTATTGTAGGACCTATTTCTCTAGGAGGTATCATATCTCACGATTCTCCTAGAGGCACCTTGTCTTTGATAATCATTGTTGCAATGGGAACCACTCCCATCACATAATTTCCATCCCCACTTATCTAATATATTGTGTATCAACCATTAGTTCCACAAAACCTGTCACTCCTTTTGTCCAATGGTTAAATTAAAAATGCATCCCACTACCATCACTTCCATTTCATTCCCCACCATCACCACTTAGGTTGTACCTCTCACCATGCCCTCCATTCTCACTTGTTCACCATTCCAATCATGATGACTTCTTTTGCACATGATGATGTCCACAATTCCTACCTAAGGATTTAAGTTTGTAGGAGCTCCCCCATTGATAAATATATTTGAAGGGCTTGGACTACATTATACTTACAAGATTAAGGAAACTGAAATCACCAAGTCATTAGATGTTATTTTTTCTAATGAGAAGGGATAAAAGAAATAGTATAAATGACTCAATGGAAATACCTCTACGGCCTAAGTGCTCTTTCCTTCACAACTATCAAAGAAGGTCGACTATGTGGTACCAAAGAGTGCATGGAGGCACTGGCCTCCAAGTTTTCTTAAGCATTGGTCCACAATCGGATGATATAGCCCTACTCCTAACTCATAATTTTGTGTCTTTGAGCTTTTATCTTTGGTAAGGAGTTTTGGGTTCCCAAGGGTTTAATGGATTACCCTAAATCTAGTTTTATGTGTTCAATTTTTTAAACATATAAGGTTTTTTTCTATCCTAGTGTCTAGTATGCAAAATTATAATGTAATACAATATGTAAACAAATATGCATAAGACAAGATACTAGCCTACATGCAGTTTTGATTTCTTGGTAAAATATGAGTTACAAGAAACTAAATTTTTTCTTTATGTTTGAGCCAAGGGCCAAGATAATGCATAAAACAAAAGGTTATCCTGATGCAAAAACTACATACAACTTAGAAATTAAATTCCTAAGTAACAAAGGAGATAAAAATATAAAATGATAAACTAAGCTAAATATCCATTTGATTTTTCCTTTTATATGTGATTTAAGATAAAATTATGAGATTATACAAACAACAATTAACAAGCAAACTATGTTAATAACAAAAAAATGGAGACCGGGAGTTATACTTAATTTGTCCGATGGTTGTTGCTAATTTATCGCCTATTCTTGAATCTATTGACTGAAAAATTTGCCACCTGTAGAATTTTAGTTGGTGATTTCTTTCAACCTACAAAAATAGAGAAAAAAAAGGAGGAACAAATTTTAGGGGCCTGCAAAACAACATGAAATGTTAGACTTCCTGATTGGCATAATCAAACCCCCTTTTTCATACAAAAAATAAAAAAATTACCTAAAAATAGATGCAAAAATACCCATGACAAATATGTCGTCTAAAATTTTTTTAGCTAGAGGATTCACTCTTGTAATTAGAAATAGGGTGATAGAGGGCCTGAAAAAGATATAAGGGTTCCAAAATGATGATAAAACATTGTGTGGGGATATTCTAGGTAGAGCAAATATGAGATTACTAAAGGTTTCCAAGGCTTGATATGAATATGATGAATATTTTTTTAGAACTAAATATAGATGGTGAATTTATTTTATGATAAAAAAATGGATGGGTTTTGGATCAATGTCCTACGAACATGATATTCGAGAATGAATTCATCACCCAAACAAATTATAGGTAACGAATTCACTTTTTGCAGAGAAAAATAAAAAAGGTAGACCAAAAAGGGGTTATAGTCCATTGCTAGGGGTGCACAGAGAGTTCTAGGGGTAATCTACTATCCCACATATATCCTAAAATGACTAATAAAATCTTTTTAGATGCTTAATGATGCAAAAAGGTGTGTTAGATGCAAATGAAAAAAAAGAATGTATGCAAAAATAACTGATTTAAGAAAATAATGACAAATAAGCTCTACAATAAATAAGGTGGAAGTAATACAACCAAGATCATTGTTCTAGTTTACCTCCTCTCTCCCTTTGAATTTCACAAAATTTCTTGAAGATGGATGACCACATGAGCTTAAAGAAAACAAATAAAATGCAATAGATTTTTAATGCTTTAGCCAAAATCCTTGATAAATTTCTATAAAATTTTGATACCTGAGAAAGTATTATTCAAATGTTATTCCAAGGGGATAATTTATATAAAAATACACACTTAGAAGTTTCCCTAGGTACAGGGGTGAGGTGTCCTTAAATAAATTTGATTGGTCTATCACCTGTCCTAATTGGTATTCAAAAGGTTAATTGGAAAGGATGGATGTTAACTGCCCCCCGAATGGGGTTTATTGGGAATGTAGAGGAAAGTTAGCCATCCTCCTCTTGACTGCTAATTGCCTACAATGATAAATATGAATGGAAGAGTGAAATGCACCATTATTGGTAGTTGCATGTAGGATTGGAACAATGGCTACATATCTGAAGCAAATCTGCTACATATGAATTTACCACTATAAAAAAAAATTAGTTGGAAAATTTACCGATTTGATCATTGTGAGTCAAATTTAATAGGGAGAGTCAAAATTTGGACAAAAAATAGGATTCAATGTAAATTTTTCACCTGAGGCAACAAATTCAAATCCACCACCCAGGGCAATGAATTCACATCTAGAAAATTCACCACCTAAGATGGTAGATTTGTTAATAGCAATTTTGGGTATCAATATGGGTTTAAATATGGTCATGTCTATACTTGTTGGAAATCTCATGTCAAGAGCTTTCCAAAAGTGCCAGTTTTAATAAATTTGGAGGTCATTTGGTTGAGATTTGGGAAGGACAATTTTGATGGTGTTTTTTCCCTTGAAAATGGGTACAGCAAGGTGTTTTGGTCAAATTGGTCAAAGAGGCAATGGGTGACATGTTGGGTGATCAATTTAATAGGAAAATTTACTCTATTTTAAAGTGTTTATTGTAAAATTAATGCTTTAAAAGTTACTATAGACATCCCAATTTTGCGAAAAGGGTACTATTTTTGTGATTCTGTTTGATCAATGCACTAATTATAGTTTACCACATTAAATGTACCATGTTTGAACATTCATACAATTTTTATTGGGTATAGTCCCTTGATTTATCAAGGAAAGTAGTTTTATAGCCATAAACTCAAAATATTTGGTATTTTGCATGTTGGGATGTGTTGTTATTCATGTTAAATGAGGTGTCTAACATAGTTTTCATGTTTTTTATTTAAAATTTGAGATATGTTATGTAGAAACTTTGTGTCTATAGGAATTTATTATTTTGTTTTTCCCCTAAGCAATACCCTCTGATCCTAATTAATGGATAAGCACTTAGGTGGATTTAACTTTTATTTTTATCTTGTTTTTGTTGGTTTCCAGGGCAGTTCATGTGCATAGGATTTTACCCAGAGGACTTTGGTAGTATTTCCTAAAGGTCTTAGTTAGCATTTCCTAGAGGACTTAGTTAGCATTGCTTAGAGGATATAATTAGTTTTTTGGATAGTTTACATCCATAAGATTTAAATTTTGTTGCCTTGGACTATCTATGTCCTTATTACTTTTGCTTACCCCTAAGTGTGGATATTTTAGCCTAATTAGTGGATAAATATATAGACAATCATGCTTGATTATTTTTAGGTAATCTATGCCTTTGGATAATTTATTTCCTTATTATTTTATGATTTGGACAATCTATGTCCATATAATAAATGCTATAGATAGTCTATGTCCATATGATCAATGTTATGGGTAGTTTATGTCAATATAATAAATGTTATAGATAGTCTATGTCCATATGATTTTGCTATTTTTTGGATATTCTCTATCCATATAATAAATATTGTGGACATTCTATGTCCATATGATGAATACTATAGATAGTCTATGTCGATATGATTTTGTTGTGTTTTGGACATTCTATATTGATATGATATTTTGTTATAGACAATCTATGTCCATATGATAAATATTGTGGACAGTCTATGTCCATATGATAAATGATGTGTCTATGTGAATATGATAATGCTTTGGACAATCTATGTCCATATTACTTTATGATTTGTAAAGTCTATGTCCCTATAATAAATGTCATGGATAAACAATATCCATTTGATAAATAATGTGGACAATAAATGTCCATATGATAAATTTTGAGGATATTCTATATCCATATTATATTTTATTGTGGACAATCTATGTCCATATGATAATGCGTTGGATAGTCTTTTTCCATATTGCTTGATGATTTTGGACAGTCTATGTCCATTTTAGTTTTGATATTTTGGATAGTTTATTTCCTTATTACTTCAGTATTTAATAGTTTATTTTCTTATTTCCATATTGCTTGATTTTGGATAGTCTATGTCCATTTTACTTTTGATGTTTTGGATAATTTATTTTCTTATTGCTTTGGTATTTTGCCTAGACAATTTATATCTGTAGGAATTTAATGCTTCTTATACTTCTTATGTTGGATAGTTTATTTCCTTATTACTTTGGTCTTTTTCCTAGAAAATTTATGTTTGTAGGAATTAAATGCTTCTTATGTTTGATGCCCCCAGTTGAATGGTTATTTGGGTGATTTTTTTCTATTTTACCCTCAGTTAAGAGGGTCTTTCTTTACTCAAGTGTACCTTTTATGAGTGAAGTATCTTTAAACAAGGTGCTTAAAGGATACTACTTTTATTGATCATTCGTTAGGCATGGTGCCTAATAATTGATTGGTGATTAGATTGTCCTTGAATGAAAGTAGAGTCTTTGGAGATATTTGTTACCTTAGCTACCTAGCTAAAATGAAATCTATCCTAACTAGGACCATCATTGGTCACAACAAATCTCTTGACTCTGTATGCAACAAGAAACCAAGTAACAACAAGCACATGAAAGTGAATTATCACTCAATTGTGCAACATATAGTCAATGCTAACAAGCATATGATCAAGAAAATAAAGCAAATTTAAATTTAATATCTTTTAAGATGCATTATGCTCATAGGTTATTTTAAATATTTACCATCTAGTGTGGCCAGGTGATATGTGCCTAATTCATACTTAGTGATTATTATGAATGGTATTAGCTAGTTAGGCTCAAATTTACCTTTTAGGTCTTCTTTGGTGTTAGTGTTCTTCTAGTATTCTTTAAGGACTAAATCAGCTATCTCAAAATAATGAGGTTGCACTCTCTTTCCATAGGCTCTTTTGAGTATTTGGTGATAAACTTGTAGGTGCTCTAGAGTATGGATCTATTTTCATCAAGCAGTTCTAATTGGCTAAGGTACACATGGTGATACTCATCACCCATAGTAGTATCTTTGAAAATGATTTGAAGATATGGAATTTCTAGCTAAAAATAGAATATGACCTTAGTTCCATAAATGAAGGCATAGGATGTAGAACAAATTGGTGTTCTAACACTAGTATGATACACCCATAAGATAAGATATAGCTACAAATGCCAATCCTATCCTATTTTGATAACTATTTTTTTTAATATTTTTATTAGAGTTTTGTTAGAGGCTTCAACATGACCATTACCTTATAGGTTATATGATATTGACAACTTATGTTGAATTTTAAATTTTGTACAAATTTTAGTAACATATTTGTTCTTAAAGGAGACACAATTATAAGAGATGATCATGTTTGGGGTGCCATACGAGGATAATATCTGGTTTAGGAAAACTTTAAAACTTGAACTATAGTGTAAGAGGATAAGGGTATAGCCTCTATCCAATATGTGAAGTATTCAATTATGGTGATGATAAAATTATGTCCATTGGATGATATTAGGTTTATCTTGCTAATGATATCGAACCCCCAAGTAGAGAATGATCAAGGAGTTATCATGGATTGGATCTCTTGAGAAAGTGCATGAATAATATTGTCATGCTTTTGGTATTTTTCACATTTTTGAACATAATCATGGGCATCATTTTTCATGGATGACTAGTAATATCCTATTCAAAAGAGCTTCTTAGTGATGGTGCTTCCATTGAAGTTACCACAACATCCTTCATCATGACCATATTGAATAACTTGTTTAGCTTTTTTCGAGTTTAGGTAACTAAGATGGGTGTCATCGAAAGATCATCTATACAATATCTCTAATTTTTATGAACCTATGAGCTCATTATCTTAGATTATTTCATTCATTAATATTTATACCTTTAAATAAAGTACCACTCATTAGGAAGGCATAAATATCCTTGTACCAAGGGTCAAGGATAGGGGCTTGTCCCATGGAAAATATTACTAAGGATTCTTGACTAGACTACAAAGTTACAAACTAATTTATTTGATAGATGACAATTATTACTTGTTCATCCTCTAGTTTTAAAGGTATGATTGAGGCAACTACTACCATAGCATCTACCTAACAATTAATAGATAATGGAATAGTGTCAATGGTGACTTTTTCAAAAGCATCCATTAATGTATCCATAATATCTTTATATAGTTTGTATTTATCATCTTTAGTTTAACAAAATATTCCAATTTGGTTGACAATCAGTTGCAAATCTCCAAAAATGGAGAGAGTTGTTACTTTCAAGTCTAGGGATGCTTAAAGCCTAAGGATAATTAGTTCAAATTTATTCATGTTGTTGTTACACAAAAATTGAAGCTTAAAGGATAAAGGGATAACATTTTTTTGGGTGATATTAAGACAATTCCTGCCCCTACATCTTTGACACATCTTGCGTTGTCAAATTAAAGGGTCCAAGAATCTTGTTGAGCTACTTCAAGGGTACACACTATTTTGTTATGATATTCAATCAGTATGAGGTGACTAGCTAATAGAGAGGTTGCTTCTAACCAATCGACTATCACTTGTCCTTTTATTGATTTTTGACTTATAAACTTGAGATCGAACTCATTAAGCGCCATTACCCATTTGGATGTCCTACTTGAGAGATACGATTTAGGCATAAGGTATCATAAAGGATTAACCTTGGCTATGACATAGGTTTTATGACTTAGTAGGTAATGCCTCAACATTTTATAAGTGAATACCACTACTAAGTACAATTTTCTAGAGGTATGTATCAAGTTTCATGGTTAACTAGGGTTCTACTAACATATTAGGTGGCCCTTTTCCTAAATTGATCATCATTTTGGGCCAACATGGCACTCAAGGCATGGACAATTGTTGTGATGTATAATAACAATGTTTTAGGGGGATAAAGAGGAATAAGCACTAGATAAAATATATGTTTTCAAGGCATCAAAAGCCTTTTTACACTCTTCATCCCAATTGAACTCCATCCCTATCCTCAAAAGTTTAGAAAAATACTGATATTTGTTAGCCAATTAAGAAACAAACCTCCTAATAGCTTGTAATATACCTTATAGACTTTGAAGCTAGGTTAAATTTTTAGGATATGTCATCTTAGTTATGGTAGATATCTTATCTAGGTCTTCTTCAATGCCACACTAGAAGACTATTAATCCCAACAAATTTCTTAAGGTTACTCCAAATATGCATTTGGAGGGTTTTAGGAAAACCTTGTATTATCTTAGTCATTCAAAGATATGCCTTAAGTATCTGACATGATCTTCTCATATTATGGATAATCCAAGAAGGTCATCAACATAATCTTTAATAATATCATGCATCATATCATGAAAAATATGTCATTGCTTACTGATCGATTTCCTCGATGTTATTTAAGCCAAAGGGAATGGCCTAATAGTAAAAGGTCCCCCAAGGGGTAGTGAAGGTTTTCTTAGGTTGTTCTTCTAGTGCAATTACAATTTTGTTATATCAATAAAATCCATCCATTAGAGATAACATTCCACAACCTATGGTAAAATTGATGATCATGTCTATGTTCAGCAAAGGAAAGTTTTCTTTGGTACAAGCTTTGTTTATGGTCCAAAAGTTAGTGTAGACATGAACAACACCTCCCTCTTTAGTATAGGTACTATGTTGGAAATACAACTGGAGTAATAAATTTCCTTAATGATTTTGACTTCTAAAAGCTTTTAGAGCCCCTCTTTAATAAGTAAAGCAACTTTTGGGTGCATTTTCCTTAGTTTTGATTTACTGGTTTAGCGTTTAGCTTAACGACCAAATGGTGGACTACTAAGGATGGATCTAATCTAAGAATGTCTACATAAGATCATGAAAATATGTCATGGAATTCAGTTAAAAGTTTTGTATACTCTTCACACTTGTTGAAGGGTAATTTCACCCAGTTGCGAAATCACACTCACAATTAGGATTTTAGAGTTAAAACCCTCTCTTGCAAAAGAATAATTGATTCTTCCAAGGTTCTTTGTTATAATGTGTCATAAAAGTGTGGAACATCTAGATATGAAATAATGCTAAAAATAACTCTTGAATGCACATAACTTGTTAACAAGGGGTCCGGGTTTCAGAAGTCTTGATCTGAAATCATTTTGATACACTCTCCAATAAAATTCACTTTTCCAGAATAAATAAATTTACCTTGAATTTAATTTTTAAACTATGCAAATTTATTATTTTATTTTTTTAATTTAAATGGTGGAATCGGTAGTCACCATGAATCTAGGCAGGTTATCTAGCTTTTATGGATGCCATAGTATTCTGCATTGTCTGCCCCAGAAGCCATCACATAGATCTTCACGCAGTCTGCCCCTATAACCACCATGCCACAATCATTTTAAACCTTTTATGTTGCTAAAAGCACTAGGAAAGGGACAAGTGTTCAGTCAGGCGAGGCCCGATATTTGAACCTTGAACCTCCATTTCCCTTATGGGATTTGGATGAACCAATTGGTCTACACCTCGGACCTTATGCAGATTTATTTTAAAACTTCAAAACTGAATTTTAATAAAAAATTCTTCAAAACTTTATATTAACATAAATTTCATTAAGTATTTTAATTAAAATCAAAATTTACTTCATCAATGAAACTTTACGTAAAATTAAAGTTTAAGTTCCAACAAAGCCATTAAATATAAAACCCTAATTATAAAGTTTGAACTTTATAATATTAAAAATTAAGGTTTTTATTTAATTTGAATGTTTGTTCATCCCGATATAAAATTGAAATTTGAATATCCGAATGGTGAACAAACATAAAAAGTTTAAACCCTAATTATAAGGTTTTGAACCTTTATAATTATGAAATAGGGTTTCAATGAAACTTTACATAAAATTAAAGTTTACGTAAGTTCCAACAAAGTCATTAAATATAAAACCCTAATTATAAATTTTGAACTTTATAATATTAAAAATTAAGGTTTTTATTTAATTTGAATGCTTGTTCATCCCGATATAAAATTGAAATTTGAATATCTGAATGGTGAACAAACATAAAAAGTTTGAACCCTAATTATAAGGTTTTGAACCTTTATAATTATTGCAGTTAGGGTTTTTGTAATTTTCCAATCATGTTTATTCACTCAAATATCAATTAAATTTAATATTTGGAAAGAATAAACGTAAGCCTCTAATTATAAAGTTTGAATCCTTTATAATATCAAATTAGGGCTTTTGTAATCCAAACTTATAATTTAAAATAAACTCAAAAGAAGAGTGAGGAAAATAAAATAAAATAGTGAACAAAGTTTTAGGCTATGAAATAATAAACAAAAACTCAAATCTAACCTATATTAATCAGAATTCTCTCAATTAAATACAAGTAAGATGCAATCTTCTATGGAGCAACAATCGTAATTCAAAATAAATCAATTTTATTGATTAAATGAAACACCAAAAATTATGCTTGTTTCAATACAATAAAATCAATATATTTGATAGATAAACCTTATAAACTAATCTCAATGAGCTCCTATGAAATTTGTCAATCCATCTCCTCTGTAACCTGCAATCAACCTTCTCTTCGAACGCTTTCTTTAGAATTCTTCTCTTCGTAATTGTTCGACCCTTTTTCTTGGTTTCAATGGCCTATTTATAATTTAACATTGTGTTCATTCATTTCATTCTACAAATTAAAATTGATTTTATAACCATATTCTTTGTTTTTTGCTCATTTGTTTGTTCATTCATATTGAAACCTTGTAAAACCAACACCAAATTTTTTATAATAATGTACTTTAAATATTTTAATTAAAAAATTTACAATACACTTTGAAATTAAAACATTAAAAATGAAATTTAAATATTTTAATTAAACTTTAAAACATTAAAATTATGTACTTTAAATATTTTAATTAAAACATTTACAATACACTTTGAAATTAAAAAAAAAAACATTCAAAATTAACTTTAAATATTATTAATTAAAATTTAAAATGAATGATTTAAAACATTAAAATTATACTCTAAATTATTTTATTTAATTATTTTAAATGATTTATTTTAACATTAAAATTAAAAAAATTAAAATTAAAAAAATTAAAATTAAAACATTTAAAATCACACTTATCAAGTCTTAAAATTTTCAAAAGAGGCCCAAAAAATACAAAATAAAGTAAATAAAGTTTTGATTTTTAATCAAACAATCAAGATTATGAAAACCAAAATATCAAGATTTCAAAAATCTTAGTGGGTCCCCAATTTTGGGGACGTTGTGAAGTGGTCACAACAAATGGTGACTCTACTGGAAAATGTTCCTGAACATTTTAGACTTCAGAACCCAACTCTAAAATCAATAAAACCCAAATATTAGAACAATGAACATAAATAATAAACCAAGAATGTGAATAGACAAATTCAATCTGGAACAACTAAAACATTTGCATCTACTTGGTGTGTGCTTTGTGATTCATTTATTTTTCCTAATACTATCCAGATTTCCATTATCAGCTTTGCAGTTAGGCTATAAAAATTTACTCTTTTAAGTGCACCTCTACATTTCTCTCTTCAAGACATTGCTCTACTACTGACCAGGCATTTATAGCCCTAGTAGAGATTATCTAAAACACCCAAATATTAGATGAATTTTACATATTGCTCTCTTTCTTTATTTTAGTCTAGACATAGCTCCACTGCCAATTAGGCATCTATAGCCCTGGTGAAGGTTATCTAGACTGTGGTGACTAATTTGACTTTACTTTCCATTGTATTTGCTTTGCTTGTATTTTATTCAAGCTTTATATCGCTTTTGCAAAATTCACCTGCCACTTGGGTTAGAGATCAAGTAAGGCTAAAAATTGAGTTCATTAGATTTTCACCTTAATCTGCAAAACTGACAAACTTCATCCTTCAAGATTTCAAAGAATATTATTTTAATGTGTTTGCAGTACTTGTGGAGCTTTTGCAAGATGATTCCATTGTTCCAAGTTTCATTATCTTAGTCCAAATTCATAAAGATATACACTAAACATCTCACTTTCTTTTTCTTCAAGTTTTGCATGCTTTCAAAATAAGCAATTTTGTCTTAAATGATCCAGGAACAAATACCAAATGAAATCATCAAATGTTTAGTGTCCATATAACAACTACCTCAATCAAGGAAAACCTCACCACAACATTTTATTCTACTCAATAACAACATTACAACATAACTGAACTCCAAAATTTTGGCAAAAGCTAATTTATTGCAACATAAACAGACAACACATCCAAAACTTTAAGAAATTGAGAAACATGTAAAAAAACATGCACAAATAACCAAAAAAATGACAAACAATAGAATATATACAAACAAACCAAAACTCTATGTACATGAGATGGATATATATAAAAATTTAGACTATTCTCTCCCTGGATCCCAAATATGATTATCACAAGTCAAACAATACCTATTATGGTATGCATACCAAGCTTTATATAAATCCAACCACAATAGGATAAACCAAACAAAGACTCTTATTTTACCTTTCTCTCCCCACCATTTTATTTTAATTCCATTAGCAATCTCATAGTGGAGTTTCAATTCAACAAATAAATAAGACAATAATTGATTCTCAATTCATTCTTGTCTATTCCTTAGAATGCAAATTTCATAATTCAATTCCTGATTTAGACTTAGACTCATCTTTTCAGAAATGAGATTTTGCAAGTATGAACTTATTTGAAACAATTTCAAAGCTAAATCATTTTTCGTATTTTTAGGCCAATCAAATTTATGCAACAATTTACAAATAACTAGGATATCTACTAAATGAGAATCATTATGAGTTCGTATCCTAGATTCAATTATTAATTGCCTATGGACTTGATTCAAAGCTTCAATCATGTTTTCTTTCGTTTTATTTATTGCAAAAAATTAGGAGTTATCTCCAATTCCTTGTCAACAACACTTGATATTTTATTATCAATAGCATAGGTATTCAAAGGAACATCATACTGCTTATTACCTAAAATCTCCATAGCCAATAATAGAGATGAATATTCTACCTTGTCATCCACAATTAACATATCATGAGTAGTCTTTACCAAAACTTGGTGAGCCATTGCAATTTCTTCTTTTTCTTCATGAGCTCCATCATTGTCATCTTGTAGCCCTTCATCTTCATCAACTACTTGCTTTTCAAAAACACAAAAATTAGGCACCCAATTAAAAATATGTCCATCTTTTTCAAACCATAAGTCTTGTCTATCTAAGGATGTGTCAAATAACACATCTCCTTGATAAACCACTTGAGTTGTTTCTAATATAATATTTTTATCATTTGAATGAATAGGAGTCAATTCTAATTCCTTTTTAACCATCAATGATATTTCTTTATTTGAATCTCCAAGACAATCATGTGAATTTGTACCCAAATTTTCAGTAGTCAAGAGTAAAAGAGAAGACTTTACCTCTTCCTCATTCATAACAAATGAGTCATAAGAAAAATTTACCATTTCTTCATTTTTAATTTCAATAAGGTGTTCAATAAATTCATCTTCAAAGTGATTCAATTTTGGAACCTTATCTATTTTTGCAATTGACACATCATTTTTTGATTGCATGAAAATTTCAAAATCTTCATTTGAGGTAGAATTTTCAACATCCTGCATATCAAGTGAAATAGAAATTTCATCAATAGGATTGTGAGCAAATAATGATTCCTCATGTCTTTTTAAACAATTATAATAATGGTCATCTAGACCCATGGGATGAAACTCTATTGCATCTTCCTCATAATTTTCAAGCTCTTCAAGAAATTCTTCTTCAAAGTCACCTTCAACCATTTTTGGTGACTCTAGAGTCTCTGTTACCAAATCAATATCAAATGTGTATATGCCTAGCTCAATATCATTATAAATAATCTCATTAAACTCTTTATTATAATATGTGATCATGTTCCTTAACCTAGGCTCCCTTTCCACTCGTATCTGATTGGCTACACCTTTCCAAGGTAGCCACATGTGTGAAAAGTCTGTAGAAAAGTACCCATTCAAATGCCTGCTCCAATCCCTGCTCAATAACAAACCATACTTATCAGGAATATTGACAATATGAATATCTATATAATGTTGCACTCTAGGCTCTGATGACAATTGAATGTGAACATTCTTAAGCATGCCTACAAAATTTACTTCTATTTTATCTAACTACACAACAATTTTATTTGAAGATGTCGATTTAAAACCTAACTTTTGACAAACTGCAAAAGGCATCACATTACCTGAAGCTCCAGAATCCACCATGCAATTATGTAAATTTTTACCTGCAATTCTAACAGTTAAAAGAAAAGGAAGAGCTTCCTCTTTCTCTTTTTGTGCAACATATTGTGCTTCGGTGATTTTCTTAACTTCTTTTTTACTTTGGTTATCAAAAGCTTCCATTAATAACTCCTATTGATTAGGTAATTATGCAGCTTCAAACAAATTGATATTGGCTTTAGTTTTCTTAAGATCTTCAACAATATTATAAGTCATCCTTTCATTATTTTGCACTTTATGTGTAATTTTAGATGCATCAAGAGAAGATGGAGGAACAGGATTATTATTTGCATTAACATCAGGAGGAATGATAACATTGTTAGGAGGAGTAGAAGTAGTATTGTAAGACTTACTTTTACTTCTCAAATGATAGCCATGATTCCCCTTTTTGTACTATTTCAATGTATGAACTTCTTTGATACCTTCATCCTCTTCTTCTTCATCATCATCATCATATTCACTTGAACCAAGAATATCAAGAACAAAAGTAGTACTTTTACCTTTACTTGAACTAGCTTCATCATAAACATCATTAGCAACCAATTCTAAATTGTCTAATCCCTACTGAATGAAATCTGTAATAGGTCTAAATTCAGCACAATCAAGCTCATTGTGTTCACTAGTGCTATGTAATCTACACCAATTATCCAACACAACTTCAGATAAATTAACAATTGTAGCTTTATGGCTAGAACTAGTAGAAGCACCATTGTTGTATATCTATATGAATGAGTTGAAGAATATGTGTGGCCCTTGTTGACTTGTCCTTTGCAAACTTTTTTTTGCTCATCTTGCCTAAGATGCATGTTTCACACAAACCATGAATAGGTAAAATGTTAGGCAAGCCTTCAACCAAATTTTTGGACTTCATCATTTGAATATTTTGATAGTTGGTATGGCCTAACGGTAAGTGCCAAAGCTTGCTACTAGGAGAAGCATTAGTTTCTAAACACACTTTAGGATGAGCATCACCTAACACATAAATATTATTCTTCACATAACCTATAATGATTGGTAACATGCCTTTCCTAATGCTCCATAAAGTTGCATTGAACTCAATAGTGTGACCACTTCTAGCAACTTGCAAAACTGAAATTAAATTTCTCCTAAGGTTAGGCACATATAGGACATTATCAAGTAATTTCCCTTCAATTACAACATTGCCAACACCTTCTACTTGAATTATAGTATTATCACCAATGACAACTGAATCGAAGAATGCTCCACAAGATCAATCACACATAAAAGAGGTAAACCCATAACACAAATATTTAGTGGTAAAACCCTACTTCAAATGAAGAAGTTAAACATCCACTATGAATCTCACTATATTACTCAATGATTCAACAGTACAAGAATGCTTCAATGTTATGCAACAATATGCATCAACATAAACTACAACACAAGTCAATATGACAAGATATATTCATATGTAGTAGAAAACACCCCTATTTAAAGAGAAGCTTTTCTACTACAACCCTAAATCTTATCACAATCTAATCTTATCACAATCTATCAAATATTAGAAAGTGCTTTAGTTACTTTCTAATTTTATCACAATCTAATCTTTGAGATATGTGATAAGTGGCATCTATCAAATATTAGAAAGTGATTAGTTACTTTCTAATATTTTCTAGAAAAGGGAAATAACTTTTTCCCAAGAAATTAAATATTCCTAGCACCCTTAATTTATTTATTAATTGGGTGGGAATATTTTACATAAGATAGAATTATATTCTAATTCAAATATTATTCTTTAGACTTTATATTTTAGTCTAAGAATAATTTACACAATGTTGCATTACATATTCCAACACTCCCCCTTAATGCAATATTGGGGAAAGGAATTATGAGACAAAGAAACATTCTCCCCCTAAAGATACAAACGGGGATGAGAATCAAATGAGTAATATAGTTACAATGAGCTTCTATGACCAAGAATGGTCTACAATAAGGCACCAATACAAAATGGGCCAAAATGAGACTACAAGCCCCCAATGGAGTAGCTTTAGATACAAGCAGCTTACAAAGTCATCCATCAACCACAAGTGGTTGCAAATGACAAGAAGAAAACATCACAAGGGTGTCTTCAGTAAGCCTACAAAATCCCAAATGGAAGTACCTACAAGCTACAAGCAGCTCAACATAAGATCAGTTAGATACATCATCATAAATATATTCACCACAACATATATGAATATCCAAAGATGATAACAAAACTGATCTAACAAATAGTGAACTATAAGTCATCACAAAAAGATGCCAAGCCATACTTATAGTCACGTGCTATATAGTTGATCAAAAAATATCATGTACAAAGTTGCATAAAGCAAACAAGGAGTACCATGATAATGCAAACTCTAAAGTACCATGTACAAAAGTAGCACAAGGCTAACAAAAAAGTACCATGTACAAGATTTGCATAAGGTATATGAAAATAATAAAGTGTGCACACCGGTTGCATAAAGCCAACCATAAAATATCATGTACAAAAGTAGCATAAATGCTAACAAGAAAGTACCATGATAAAACAATTGCATAATGCCAACTACATAAAAAAACATGTACAAAGTTGCACAAGGCAACAAGAAAGTACCATGTAAAAGAGTCGCATAAAGCAATTGCATCATATACCATAATTGCACAATGCCATCTACAAAGCAACATGTACAAAAGTTGCACAAGGCAAACAAGAAAGTACCATGTTCAAAAGAGATGCAAAAAGCAATTATACCACCAAATATCAACTCATATATATAGCACAAAATACCTCATAAGGATGAAGTTGTCATCACACAAGTGTAACTACACTTCATTCCCCCTTGAGGACAACTTCACCAAACCAAGTGAGTCCCTCAACTTACAAAACTGCTCCTTGGGAAGAGGTTTGGTGAACAAATCAGTAGAATTAGAAGATGATGGGCAATACTCCAACTAAATAGTCCCATCCAATACCTTCTCTCTGATAAAATGGGCTTGGATTTCAACATGCTTTTTCCTTTGATGCATTATAGGATTTTTAGCCAAGGCAATAGCTGATTGATTATCGAAGAGCAAACATGAAGGACCAAATTGCTCAAAGCCAATTTCCTTCATGAGGGTACGAAGCCAAACCGCTTCCTGTGCAGCTATTGTCGTAGCCTTATACTCTGCTTCCATTGTAGAAAGAGCAATTGTATCTTGCTTCTTGGAAGACCAAGAGATAGTTGTAGATCCAATACTAAAAACATATGTTGTGGTAGACTTTCTGTCTATTCTATCCCCTCCAAAATCAAAATCAGCATAGCCAGAAAGAGCAAAGGAAGGAAGCCTAGAATACTTGAGTGCCAAATCTCTAGTACCTGCAAGGTACTTCAAAATCTTCTTGGTAGCTTGTAAGTGCTCAATATAAGGTTTTTGCATGAACCTAGCCATCATACCAACTGCAAAAGCAATATCTGGCCTTGTGATGGTAACATAAAGAAGACTACCAATGAGCTGCCTATACAATGTAGCATCAACCAACTGAGATTATGTACTTACTTCCAACTTAACCCCTGTAGAAATAGGAATGGAAGTAGGATTGCCATCCTCCAAATCAAACCTTTTAAGAAGATCTCCAATATACTTGGATTGACTCAAAAAGGTACAATCCTCATGCTGATAAACTTGCATGCCAAGATAGTAGTGTAGAAGACCAAGGTCAATCATTTCATACTCTAACTTTAATTTGGAGATGAAATAAAAAATGGCCTCATTCTCATTTCCAGTCACAACAAGGTCATCAACAAATAGAGCAATTAAAATGACCAAGTTATCCTTCCTAAGCACATAGAGATATGTATCTGAATAGCATTTATCAAAACCAAGAGACAAGAAGTAACCTAAAATCTTCATGTACCATGCTCTAGGTGCTTGCTTCAGACCGTACAAGGTTTTCTTTAGTTTACACACAAGTGTTTCCTTACCTTGTACAACAAATCCTTGTGGTTGACTCATGTAGATATCCACATCCAAATCACCATTTAGAAAGGCACTTTTCACATCAAGCTAAAAAATCTGCCAACCTTGAGCAAGCAGCAATAGCAATGAGAAGTCGAATGGTGGGCATTTTGGCAACCGGTGCAAAGGTTTCATCATAGTCAATGCCATGTTTTTGAGCATAACCCTTAGCAACCAATCTAGCCTTATACTTTTCTATCTCTCCATTAGAATTGTACTTGATTCTATAGACCCACTTGTTCCCAATAACATTTCTCTTATTAGGATAAGGCACTAGATCCCAAGTTTTATTCTTTAGAAGAGAATCCATCTCAACCTTCATGGCATCAACCCAACAAGAGTGTTGTGAAGCTTCTTGGTAAGAAGTAGGCTCATGATCATTCTCTATCTTAGCTAGAAGAGACATGTTAAGGGTCATACTTCTAGTTATCCTTTGGCTAACTGAATTCTGCTCTTTAGGACCCCTAGAATGATCCAACCACTTGGTCCTTTTGACACAAGGCCCACCCTTTTCTAACTCAAGAAGGTCTTCATTGAATTTGACATCTCTTGAAACAAATACAATGCATGAAGAAGGTGAGTATAACCTGTAGCCCCTATGTTCTGCATCATAGCCAACAAAGATGCATTTTTGAGACTTTTTGTCCAATTTCTTCCTCTTTTCTGAAGGAATATATGAAAATGCATCACATCCAAACACTCTTAAGTGTGAAAAATTTGGCTTCTTACCATTCCAAACCTCATAATGAGTCTTCCCCTCAACTGATTTTGAAGGACACCTGTTAAGAATGTAGATTGTTGTACTGGATGCTTCACCCCAAAGAAATTGAGGTAAGTGGTCACCAAGCATGCATCTTACCATCTCCATTATTGTCCTATTTTTCCTCTCTGCAACACCATTTTGTTGAGGAGTGTATGGACAAGTAAACTACCTTTTGATCCCATGAGAAGAACAAAACTCATTGAAATCATTGCTATTGTACTCCCCTCCATTGTCACTTCTAATCATTTTGATATTTGCTCCCTTTTGATTTTCTACCAAATATTTGAACTCCTTGAATGTCTCAAAATAGTCTGATTTATTCTTAAGTAGATACCCAAAGATCATTCTTGAATAATCATCTATAAAGGTGAGAATATAGGATGCACCACCAAGTGATCTAACATGTAATGGAGCCATAATATCTGTATGAATGAGTTGAAGAATTTGTGTAGCCCTTGTTGACTTGTCCTTTGCAAACTTTTGTTTGCTCATCTTGCCTAAGATGCATGTTTCACACAAACCATGAATAGGTGAAATGTTAGGCAAGCCTTCAACCAAATTTTTGGACTTCATCATTTAAATATTTTGATAGTTGGTATGGCCTAACCGTAAGTTCCAAAGCTTGCTACTAGGAGAAACATTAGTTGCTAAACACACTTTAGGAGGAGCATCACCTAACACATAAATATTATTCTTCACATAACCTGTAATGATTGGTAACATGCCTTTCCTAATGCTCCATGAAGTTGCATTGAACTCAATAGTGTGACCACTTCTAGCAACTTGCAAAACTAAAATTAAATTTCTCCTAAGGTTAGGCACATATAGGACATGATCAAGTAATTCCCCTTCAATTACAACATTGCCAACACCTTCTACTTGAAGTCTAATATTATCACCAATTACAATTGAATCTGAAGAGTGCTTATGAAAGTCCACAAACTTATCCTTTTCAAAACACATATGGTTAGTGCATCCAGAATCTAACACCCATTCATTATAAGTAGATGAGTCAATGGAGTAGAGGGCACAAACAAAGGCATTTTTATTAGAATTTTTCTTTACATTGTTCTTTTTAGTTCCCTTGCCAAACCATTTTTTAGGTCCTTGTCCCTTAGCCTTTTCTTGCTCTTCCTTTTCTGCAATCTTCTTCTTCTTGAAATAATTTTGTTCCTTATGGACTTTCTTGCCACAAAATTTGCAAGTGAAATCAAATCTAGACTTGTTGGGTTGGAAATTTTGATTTTTCCTTCCCTTGTATCTCTTATTGAAGGAAGCTTTAGTGTCACTCAAGGCAACATTCTTCTCCTTGAAAAATTGACCATTCACTTTGTCTCAATTAAGAGACTCTTCATGTAGAATCAATAATTGTGAAAGAGTGTTGAGAGGAATTCCATCCTCGTTTGTATCTTTAGGAGGAGAATGTTTCTTTGTATCATAATTCCTTTCCCCAATATTGCATTAAGGGGGAGTGTTGGAATATGTAATGCAACATTGTGTAAATTATTCTTAGACTAAAATATAAAGTCTAAAGAATAATATTTGAATTAGAATATAATTATATCTTATGTAAAATATTCCCACCCAATTAATAAATAAATTAAGGGTGCTAGGAATATTTAATTTTTTGGGAAAAAGTTATTTCTCTTTTCTAGAAAATATTAGAAAGTAACTAATCACTTTTTAATATTTTATAGATGTCACTTATCACATATATGATAAAATTAGAAAGTAACTAAAGCACTTTTTAATATTTGATAGATTGTGATAAGATTATATTGTGATAATATTTAGGGTTGTAGTAGAAAAGCTTCTCTTTAAATATGGGGTGTTTTCTACTACATATGATTATATCTTGTCATATTGACTTGTGTTGTAGTTTATGTTGATGCATATTGTTGCATAACATTGAAGCATTCTTGTACTATTGAATCATTGAGTAATATAGTCATAGTGGATGTTTCCCTTCTTCATTTGAAGTAGGGTTTTACCACTCAATATGTGTGTTGTGGATTTACCTCTCTTATGTGTCATTGATCTTGTGGAGCATTCTTCGATCTTGGGGAGACTTTGCTTGTCTCACAAACAGGAGTTGGTACACCCTCGTTATTAGGTTTCGTGTCAAACTATTTTTTTTCCGTGCTAAATTTTATGTCTGATTGTGAATTTTGAGCATTTTGCTTTTGCATTTGAACCATGTCATTGCTTAATTTTTGATACATCCTTTTTATATCTACCATTTCTGAATTAGACTCATTAGCAGTATTAGGAGGATTGTTTTGATTTTTATTTGGCATGATATTTTGAACATTTTGGTTTGGTAACACATTTTGAGCATTTGGATTTAACCAACTTGAAACATTTTGACTTGGCATAGCATTTGAAATGTTTTGATTTGGTAAAGTATTTTGAACATTCTGATTTAACCAAGGGTTTGCATACATTGAATTACCCTAATTTTGTAAAGCTTGTGCAAGCATTGGATTAGTTTGTTGAGCATGAAAGTTTTGAAATGAAGTTGCATTTTGTGTTGCTGCTACATTTCCAAATGTATTCATATTAGGTACATCATTATTCCTTATCTTATGTGCAACAAACTGGCTTTCTAACAACATAGGATTGTTTGATTGTGCATATACCATTGGATTTGTGGCATGTGGTATTGTGTTTAACATTGGCATCTGATTGATAAATTGAAAAAACGTGATTTTTGAGCTCTGGCGATTTGGCGGGAAACCTTCTGAACTGCCGACGGCCGAGTCTCTAGGGTTTCAGATCGGAAACCTCTTCCAGAGTATTTGGGGTTTGCTGCTGGTTTTTGGTCTAGGATCTTTCGGTGTCCCGGGAGGGCCCAATGGGGTCTCTTCCCGGTTCTCTCGAGGGGAAAAAGACCTCTTATGCGGAGATTTTACGAGAAAATCCTCGCGTCTTCCTCTCGTCGATGCTCAACGGAGTGCCTTCCATCTCGCTATCCAAGAATGCGGGCAAGGGCTCTCCCGGGCATAGAATCAATGGATGTCTCCCGCAATCCGCATCAAGACCAAAAATAGTCATCGAACCGTAGCCGGTTGAAGACACGATAAACTATCGGGCCACTCATGATCCGATCCCGCAAGTTCATGGGCATTCGACCCACCCCCGCACTTTTTGCATTCCCCGGGTGAGACAAAACCGGGAGCCAATCGGTGAGTACTCCTTATGGCCCATTAGCAATGGGTATTTCATTATTAGTTTTTCTTCCCTAATGGATAGAAACAGAGCATTTGAATCATAGAAGAGGAGCCATGGCCCGACAGGGTTATTTGTCCAGCCGTGGAGAGCGGGTTTCGACCCTCGCATTGAGCCCACGGCTGTCCCGGTTTGGATCCGGTTGTATGCTCTCCCGATGGAGTTTTGGGGTGAGCGGATTCTTGAATTGATAGGCAACTCTCTAGGTAGATTTTTGGGAGTTTCTAAGGATACCATTGAAGGAAATACTACTGTTTATGCAAGAATTTGTGTAGAATTGGATATTAGTCAACCGCTACCAGCTGAGATGGAACTGGAGTTAGCAGGACATTCCTGGATACAGCAGTTAGACTATGAAGCCCTACCTTTCCGATGTAGAGTCTGTCATTTGCATGGCCATTTGGCAAGGTTCTGTCCAAATATCTTGAGCACCAAAGCGGATGCTCCACAAGGAATGTCAAATCGCTCCCGAGGAGGTAAGTCCACTTCGGCCAAGGAACCACCTGTCATTCCCACCGGTTCTGAGGGCCAGAATGATGGCTTTGAACAGCAGAAGAGAAGAAGAAACAAAAAGAGAAATGGTAAGGAGCAAGCTCTTCCCAAGCCAACCAATCGGTATGAAATCTTCAAATCTCTTGTGGATCAAGAAGACCAACCTATGGAAGGAGCAGATGGGATCCTTGAGGATAATATCATCCTTACTCATGCTCCTCCTTCATCAACCCCTAGTCCTTGAACAAAGCGATTGACTCCTCCCGAGACTTTGCATCAAGAAAACCCCGGGACTCGGTAATCCACTCCCGGCTCAGCCCGTTATTAAAGATGTTACCATGGGAATTGCAGAAAAGCTCGAGAGAAAGACCAGCTCTTGGAATTTCCTAGGTGGAGAAGAGGTCAAAAAATAGTAATTCCCAAGGGGTGGGCAGGAAATCCAATAAGGATCTAATTGCAGTGCAAGGGGATAAGCTAATCAATGGAGGATTGGCGAGAACAATTGATTCGTATTGCTCCCAAGGTTTCCAATGATTATTCAATCTTGGAATGTGAGGGGTTTAAACAAAGAGAACCCATCAATCTGCTGTTCAAAGACTTTTAGAAAGAAGTAAAACAGACTTTCTCGCTCATTCAGAGACAAAAATGTCATTAGACCTTATGAGTAAAACCGTCAGCCGAACTGGAGGGGTGCCGGCCATATGGCGATGGTCGCTCTTGGTGCCTCGGGAGGGATTGCTAATCTTTGGAATCCTTTGGCGTGGATAGCAATAGATCATATAGCCTGGAGAGGGGTCCTAACATCTCTTTTTAAGAATATAGTTACAGCTGAACAAGTCTTAATTACAAATTTCTATGGGGCTCAGAACACCGATGGTCAACGGTTTCAATGGAAAGTTGTTCAAAACATGAGGTCCTCCCGGGAAGATTTTGATTGGATTATTGCTGGGGACTTCAATGCTAAATTATCCGCTAGAGATCAGGAAGGTGGCATCCCTGTTCTGGATACAGGGGACCGGTTGTTTATTGCCCAAGTCCAGGCCTTTAACCTTGTTGATATCAAAGGCCCTGGTACAAACTTTACCTGGACTAATAAGAGAAGAGAGCCATACAGTAGGAGGGTTAAGCTTGACAGGTTTTTGGTCTCGGAGGAAGCTTATGTTAGATGGAATATCAAATTCCAGATTTTGGAGGGCCCAGTCTCCGATCACTCTCCCATTTTGCTGGAGGGAGGGACTATGTCAGGAAAGTATTACAAACCTTTTAAATTTGAAAATTTTTGGTTGCAAAAAGAGGACCTACGAAGGAAAATTCCACAGTGGTGGGAAGAAGGTCGTCTCCCTTTTGGAACAGCTATGTTCAAATTTCATAAACAACTTCTCTTTGTTAAGAGTAAACTAAAACAGTGGAAGCAAACTAACAAATCTGATTTCCAGCTCCAACGGGCTCCCTTGCTGGAAAGATGGAATGAGGTGCAAAAACAATTCAGAGAAGGAATTATTTCTGAGCATCTTAAATTTGAGGATGACGCTTTACGCAAAGCAGTTGAGGACATTGATAATCAAGAAGAGATCTACTGGAGACAGAGAGCAAGAAATACTTGGCTATTAGAAGGAGACAGAAATACTAAATTTTTCCATCGCTCTGCCTGTGCTAGAAGGCAATTGAATAACATGGAGTTCCTTCAAGATGAGATTGGAAACTCTTTTGACACTCTTCCTGATATGCATTCCCTATCTATGGAGTACTTCTCAAACCTCTTCAAGGAAAGTATGCAACATGATGTGGAAGCCCAAAATGAAGTCATTGAGGGAATTCCCTCTATTATTTCTCATGAAGAGAATCAGGCCCTTCTTAAGCCCATTGATCGTGATGAACTCAAGAAGGTGGTCTTTGGGATGTGCACAAGAAAATCGCCTGGTCCGGACGGTTTCCCTATTGAGTTCTTTCAGGCCTTCTGGGATATCTTGGAGGAGGATGTGTTGGTTGTCATTGAGGAATCCCGAATTAACAAAAGAATGCTCAAGGCTCTAAATCACACCTTTATCACTTTAATTCCTAAAGGAGAGGGGGGGGCTCACATTTCCGATTTCAGACCTATTGCTTTATGTAATGTGATCTACAAAATTATCACTAAACTTATGGCTGAAAGACTAAAACCCCTTCTTCATAATATAATTTCCCCTGAGCAAGGGGGTTTTGTTGAAGGAAGACAGATCTTGGATGGAGTGATCTTGGCTCAGGAGGCTATCCATTCTATGCATAATTCAGGTAACAAGGGAATGTTCATCAAACTGGATATGTCTAAGGCTTATGACAGAGTAGAGTGGGGTTTCTTGGTCAAGATGTTGGCAGCCTTTGGTTTTTCTCAGGACTGGATTGCCTGGGTCATGAGTTGTATCTCTACGCCTTCCTACTCTGTTTTAATTAAGGGGCTTCCCTCGCCACCTTTTGGAGCCTCTCGGGTCTCCGTCAAGGAGATCCCTCGCTCTCCATATCTCTTTCTTATCTTGGTCGAAGGTTTAGGCGGACTCCTCCCCGAGAAGAAGACGTCAAGGACAGATTACAGGAATTAAAATCGGGGCTGAAGTTTTGACTCATTTACAGCTTGTGGATGATACGGGCTTGGTGGGAGTTGCCACCTCGTGGAAGCAAGAGGAATCAAAGATACTCTTAACGTCTACCTCCGGGCTTCTAATCAAGTCATCAATGAATCAAAATCAAAAGTGGTCTTCTTCAACCTTGATCAAAGGTCACAAGAGAGAGTTATGGAGATCCTGGGTTTCACTAGGACCTCCCTTCCGGTTGTTTATTTGGGGGTTCCTCCGCATTGCAAAAAACCGAAAGCTGATTTCTGGAAGGACCCGCTGGATGGCATCAAAGAGAGAATGAATCACTGGTCTCATAGATGGTTAAGCTATGGGGGCCGACTAACTTTCCTGAAGTCTCGTTATTCAAGCCATGCCTATTTACAAATTCTCTATTCTGGCCGCCCCTCCTTCAATCTGGAAAGAGTTGGACAAAGCGGCTAGAAGTTTTCTCTGGGAAGGTGCCAATGGAGAGAGGAAATGGGCCTTGGTTGGTTGGGATAAGGTCACCCACCCCAAGGAAAAAGGTGGGCTGGGCTTAAGAAGCTCCAAGTTTAACAATCGGGCCCTGGCTGGGAAACTGTATTGGAGGTGGATTTCCCAGCCTTCGTCCCTCTGCAGTAGAATCCTTTCTAGTAAATACTTGGGTCTTGTTCATCCCAACGACTTGGGCCGCTATCCTTTGGAAGGTAATGGTTCTCTTGTGTGGCAGGCGCTCAAGCTTGGATCTCGCATTATCAAAGATCAATTGTTCTGGAAAGTTGGGAGAGGGGAGAAGGCCCGGTTTTGGACTGACTCTTGGGATCAACATCCTCCTATCCTTGCTGTGTTTCCTGATTTGCATCCGTTAAAAATAGCTCTTGAAGATAAGGGTTGGATTAATATTGAGAGCTACTTCAATACCAGCCAATTGGGGGAGTATAAGGTTCAAAAATTTAAGCGGCTGGGTGAATGGCCTATTCCAATCCCTCCGGAGTAGGCTCCAACTCTGGAAAAACTTTTGGCAGAAAGGTTTCTTACTGGGAGAGATGAGGAGGATGAGCTTGCCTGGGGCTTTGGGAACCTTGGGGTTTATTCTGTGAAGGAGGGCTATGCTTCGATCCTTCCCTGAGCCCCCCCACACTCTTTTCCCTGTTCATGAATGGAGGAAGATATGGCATCCCAAGGGCCGGCCGAAAGTGAACTTCTTTGCTTGGCACTTGATGCATAATGGTATCTTGACCTTTGACAACCTCAGAATTAGAGGCATCATTGGCCCTTCCCAGTGTGTTTTGTGTTATAGGAATGAGGAAACTGTGGATCATCTTCTGTTTGATTGTCCTTTCACACAGCAGATTTGGCACCGTTGGTTCTCCCACTTTAAACTTCAGGCGCTTGGAGACTTGTCCCGGACCAATTTATGGGAAAGCTGGAAGAGAGGTAGATTTATATCTAAAGCTCTTCGTACTGGCTGGGAGCTCGGTTTCCTTTTTATTTGGTGGCAGGTTATGGTTGGAAAGAAATGCTCGTATTTTTCGTGAAACCTTCTCTTCGGTGGATGGGATTTGGCAGGTCATCTGGAGCAAAGTTGTGGAAACCGTTGCCATCTATGCTGAGAAGGAAAATCAGCCAGCTTCTAAGCCTTTGATTGGGAGAGGTGCTGATATTGAGAGACAAGTAAGAAGTTGTTGGAAACCTCCCCCAGAAGGCTGGGTCAAAATCAATACTGATGGAGCTGCAAAAGGTAATCCGGGTAATGCTCGGTAGTGGAGTTATCCGCCGTGATCATGCTCGGGACCGTGCTCTATTGGGAATTGCAAGGTCCGGGATATGCCACAAACAATGAAGCCGAGGCCTTTGCTATTAAATCCGCCTCCATCCGGGCCGTCAAACAAGGTCACGTAAAGATAATCATTGAGTCTCGATTCCCAAATCCCGGTTGGTGCTCTTGATTGCCTGAGGAACTTTGCCTTAAAAGCTTGGAGGCTCCGGATTTTGGTTTCCCAAATTTTAGAGCTTTGGAAGGAAATTGAGGATGTGATTCCCGTTTATGCTAGTAGATCTCTCAATAAAGCGGCTGATTTCCTTGCTAAGATGGGTGCTGAGAGAGAGGTTGGGATTCATCTGCATAGCAATTTGTCTGTGGAGGATGCCGAGATCAGACAAGGCCTTGAACAATTTCTGAAATAATGTGCAAAGTTTTTTTTGCTAAGGGTCCTTTTTGTCGCGATATCGCGACATGTTGTGCTGTCGCGGCCGTTGGCTGGTTGCTGTCGCGATATCGCGACAGGTTGAGCCTCCGCAGCCTCTGGTTGGTTTCTGTCGCGACATGTCGCGTTATCGCGGGTCGCGATTCCGTGACATGTCGCGATATCGCGACATGTCGCGCTATCGCGTGTCGCGATTTCGCGGCGTGTCGCGATTTCGCGTCATGTCGCGATATCGCGACATGTCGCGATTCCGCGACATGTCGCGATTCCGTGACATGTCGCGATATCGCGACAGGTCCCGCTTTCTTGGTCCGATTGGTGTTCTTGCCGCGCTCTCATTCCCTTCATGAAGTTGAAAAGCAAAGTAAATATTTCGTCGCGTTTTCGTGACAAGTTTGAGATTTGGAAGCTGCATGGTTTTTCTGTCGCGATTTCGCGACACGTTTGGCACTTAGGCGGTCGGGTGGAAAATTGTCGCGATATCGCGACCCGTAGCATTGTCGCGACAACGAGTTGGTTTTTGTCGCGATTTCGCGACAGGTTGTGCCTTCCTGGCCTCTGGCGTATTTCTTGCGCGATATCGCGGCATGTTTGGCTCTTTTGCGACTGGTTGGTTTTTTGTCGCGATATCGCGACCCTTATGCGGCTTGAATGCTGTTTAGTGTTTTTGTCGCGCTTTCGCGACGCTTTCTGCGGTTGGCTGTCGAGGGCCCTTCCTGTCGTGATTTCGTGACATGTCGCGATTTCGTGACATGTCGCGTTATCGCGACTGTTGGTGCCGAAGTGGCCGTGACGGGTTTGCCTGTCGCGATTTCGCGACATGTCGCTTTTTGCGACATGTCGCTTTTTCGTGTCGTCCGTTCTCTGTGCCTTGTGGCTGCTAGTGTTGCCTTTGTGCGCTTTCCTTGCTATGTTGCTCGTGGCTCTGGCTCGGGATGTGTTCTCTCCCGCTTGTATCTGGTTTTTGTTTTAATACAAGTTTTCATTTTTTCAAAAAAAAAACATTGGCATCTGATTAGATAATGCATGATTAATCATTGGGACTTGATTATGCATACCTAGGTAATCGATCGATGGTAACTGACCTAGTCCATAACTTGATGGCATCATTTGTTGTTCCACTATGAGTGTTTCTATGTAAGCTCCTCTGAGAGTTGTGATTTATCCTAAGCTCCTAAAAAATATTGTTGTCAATAGATCCAAAGCTCCAAAATATATTTGAATCATGGTTGCTTTTGCAATATTATAGGGAGCAGTTAGTCTTGAAAATATTTTATGAAATCTAGTGTTAAACATGTGTAATGGTTCATTAGGCTCTCTCCGTGTAGATGCAAATTGTAAATAAATGCTAGCAGGATCTATAGAAAATTTAAACTGTGTAATAAATGCATCTTTTAACATGGTCCAAGAGGTAATAGACCCAGAAGGTAAACATACATACCAATCATATGCAACTTCATCCAATGTTAGAGGAAATAATCTATAGGCTACATCCTCGTATTCTACTCATAACCTAGATAATGCATCTGTGTAAGCCTGTATATGTTCCTCTACTAAACGTACACCATTATGTTTATACTTAGGCAAATATTTTTCTACACTTTTAGGCATATCATGAACATCCCCTAGAATATTCAAAGGACTTCTCTGATTTCCCATCCATGCTAAATTTGGGGTAGCCATAGTAACAAGTGGTGGGTTTAATGATAAATTAGAATTTGTATTAGAAGTACTAGTAGGTGATGGAATAATCACAGTTTGAGTTTGACTTCTTCTATGCCTCCTAGTAGGAGATAAACTCTAAAAAATGGTGGATCTTATCGATTTAGATCTAGTGATTATTTTCTTAGGCTCTAGCTTAATGAATCTTAGATGCTCTAAAAATACAACACTCAAATATTATATCAATGTAAAATATAAATCACATGATCCAAGTAATGTATTTTAAGCATGAATTTTTAGGAATGAACAAGTGAATGATTGATAACAAACAATGAAATACTAAAATCAAATTACCTATTTTTTGGGCCCTCCTTCTAGTGCCAATTCTGTTGAGGGGTAATTTCGCCCAGTTGCAAAATCACACTCATAGTTAGGATTTTAGAGTTAAAACCCTCTCTTGCAAAAGAATACTTGATTCTTCCAAGGTTCTTTGTTATAATGTGTCATAAAAGTGTGGAACATCTAGATATGAAATAATGCTAAAAATAACTCTTGAATGCACATAACTTGTTAACAAGGGGCCTGGATTTCAGGTGTCTTGATCTGAAATCATTTTGATACACTCTCCAATAAAATTCACTTTTCCAAAATAAATAAATTTACCTTGAATTTAATTTTTAAACTATGCAAATTTATTTTAAAACTTCAAAATAAAATTTTAATTAAAAATGCTTCAAAACTTTATATTAACATAAATTTCATTAAGCATTTTAATTAAAATCAAAATTTACTTCATCAATGAAACTTTACGTAAAATTAAAGTTTACGTAAGTTCCAACAAAGCCATTAAATATAAAACCCTAATTATAAAGTTTGAACTTTATAATATTAAAAATTAAGGTTTTTATTTAATTTGAATGCTTGTTCATCCGGAATGGTGAACAAACATAAAAAAGTTTAAACCCTAATTATAATGTTTAGAACCTTTATAATTATGAAATAGGGTTTCAATGAAACTTTACATAAAATTAAAGTTTATGTAAGTTCCAACAAATTCATTAAATATAAAACCCTAATTATAAAATTTGAACTTTATAACATTAAAAAAAATTAAGATTAAGGTTTTTATTTAATTTGAACGCTTTTTCATAACGATATAAAATTGAAATTTGAATACCCGAATGGTGAACAAACATAAAAAAAATTAAACCCTAATTATAAGGTTTTGAACCTTTATAATTATGAAATAGGGTTTCAATGAAACTTTACATAAAATTAAAGTTTATGTAAGTTCCAACAAAGTCATTAAATATAAACCTTAATTATAAATTTTGAACTTTATAATATTAAAATTAAGGTTTTTATTTAATTTGAATGTTTGTTCATCCCGATATAAAATTGAAATTTGAATATCCGAATGGTGAAAAAACATAAAAATTTTGAACCCTAATTATAAGGTTTTGAATCTTTATAATTTTTTTTTTTTTTTTTTGTGGTGGCCACAAGGGGTAAACAGACTGTGACCACGAGGGAACCATTACATAACATATCCGCAACATGTGAGGCGAGAGATTTGAACCTGGGCCTCTCAGCAACTAGAGAGGTTTAACTACCCACATACTCTCCAACTCCTCTACATGGGCGGATAAGGTTTTGAATCTTTATAATTATTGCAGTTAGGGTTTCTGTAATTTTCCAATCATGTTTATTCACTCAAATATCAATTAAATTTAATATTTAGAAAAATGAATAAACATAAGCCTCTAATTATAAATTTTGAATCCTTTATAATATCAAATTAGGGCTTTTGTAATCCGAACTTATAATTTAAAATAAACTCAAAAGAAGAGTGAGGAAAATAAAATAAAATAGTGAACAAAGTTGCAGGCTATGAAATAATAAAAAAAAACTCCTAAAACGTAAATCTAACCTATATTAATCAGAATTCTCTCAATTAAATACAAGTAAGATGCAATCTTCTATGGAGCAACAATCGTAATTCAAAATAAATCAATTTTATTGATTTAATGAAACACCAAAAATTATTCTTGTTTCAATCCAATAAAACCAATATATTTGATAGATAAACCTTATAAACTAATCTCAATGAGCTCCTATAAAATTTGTCAATCCAACTCCCATGTAACCTGCAATCAACCTTCTCTCTGAACGCTTTTTTTAGAATTCTTCTCTCTATAATTGTCTGACCCTTTTTCTTGGTTTTCAATGGCCTATTTATAATTTAACATTGTGTTCATTCATTTCGTTCTACAAATTAAAATGGATTTTATAACCATATTCTTTATTTTTTGCTCATTTATTTGTTCATTCATATTGAAACCTTGTAAAACCAACACCAATTTTTTTATAATAATGTACTTTAAATATTTTAATTAAAACATTTGCAATACACTTTGAAATTAAAACATTCAAAATGAAATTTAAATATTTTAATTAAACTTTAAAACATTAAAATTATGTACTTTAAATATTTTAATTAAAACATTTACAATACACTTTGAAATAAAAAAAACATTCAAAATGAACTTTAAATATTTTAATTAAAATTAAAAATATTTGAGGACCAGCTTATCTGGGAAGCTTCAGACAATGGGGAATTTTCTGTCAAGACTGCTTATTTGATGCTTATTGATAATGATGAACCTACTTTCCCTCACTTGGAAGTTTGGCCCAAAAGCATTGTTCCGAAGGTTGGGTTTTTTGCATGGTTGGCCATCCAAAATAAGATCCTCACCATGGATAACTTAATAAAAAGAGGTGTGATTGTTGTTAATAGGTGTTATCTTTGTATGTCTGAGTGGGATTCTATTGATCATTTGTTTTTGTATTGTAATTTTTCTGTCTCAATCTTGTTAGGTCTGTTACAAGTGTTTCATATTTATTGGGTCCATCCTCAGTCCATTTTTGACTTATTTGTCCAAGTGGCCTTCCCCCTTTTTGAATAGGCGTCTTAGGTATATGTGGAAGATCTGCCTTCATCACTACTTGTGGTAGATATGGTTGGAAAGGAATCGTCGGGCCTTCTTGGATAAGGTTTCTCAGTCATCCTCTGTCCTGTCAAAAATTTTAGCATATGCTAATGAGAATGCTTGTTTAGTGCCTCGCGGCATCTAGACCTCCAAATCCTTTTGAAGCTTCATTAGGCCGGTCATTAAACTTACCTCTCACTGATGGCCTCAATCATCCTCAAGTCTGTCCTAGAACCATGATCACATGGACCCCACCCCCCCTAGGGTGGATTAAGTTAAATTTTGATGGGGCATCTAGGGGCAACCCGGTGAAGTCGGGGCTGGTGGCTTACTTAGAGACCACAAGGGTGAGGTGCTTGTAGCTTTTGCTGAACATCTTGGAGCTCAAACTAACAATGTGGATGAAGCAAGGGCAGTTTGGAGGAGCCTCAATGTGGCAGAGAATTATCCAGGGAAACTGTTGGTGGAAGGTGATTCTCTTATTATTATAAATCTTCTAAAGAACACTAAGAGAGCTCCTTGGAGATTTGATGACTACATCCATGAAGCAAGGGCTCTAATTCATGACCGACCTGAGGCCATAATTTTGCATACCTTCCGGAAAGCAAACATGGCAGCTGATAGGTCGGCAAATGAAGGCATTGTAGCAGCAAATTTGATCACGTGGACTGAAAATCTTCCTCATGCAGTCTCAATGGTGATAGATAATGAAAAACTTTACATTGGAAGGCTCAAAGTGGATCAATGACAGAAAATGGGGGCATTTTAAAAAAAAAAAAATTTTGAACCTTATAATGGATTTTGTCATATTTGTTTTTTTTGTTCATGTGACTAGTGTTTTTTGCAGCTGGTGGGGCACTGATATAGGTTTTTTATCTACAAATTCATGCATGGGAAACATCTGCTTTGGCCTCAAGTATTTCCCAAGGTGTGTTTGGATTCGATGTCACAAAAAGGCCCTAGCAAGAAATAACAAAGTGTTGGAGATCCCTGACAATGAGGCACCAGACCCCACCATAATAGTCTTGGAGAATATGACAATTTCATCGACCTCCAACAGTATCAACCAGTTGAAGAGTCTGTCTGGCCTCATCAGTGCAGTTGTTGATTTGTGTGATTCCCTAAATCTTCTGTTTTATAGCCAGTAGTTCCAGGGGCACAAGGAGTCGAAGGCAAAATCTAAAGATGATGGCAAGAACGATGATAAGAAGTTAGATGAGGACTACAAGGAAGACTGCTTGGCCTCTTGGCTGTCCATTCTATGGGATGTTTTTTTTGACCATATTCTATTATTTTTATATGGGCACAAGCTACTCTGCATGGTGCTTGCATGATTAGTTTTTGTCTTTGTTAGTTCTTTTTGTGTCTTTCTTTTCTGATGGCCATAATATTAGGCTTCCATAGTTTAGTTTTGTTGTATTCTAATGGAAGAGTAGGTCTTGGCCATTTTTGTTGTCGGTTTAAACTTTTAGGGCTTGGCCTTTGTCCAGTTGGTCAGTGGACCCTATTTTGTAAAATGGTTTTGGGTCAACCAGTTAAAACCCGGTGTTAATTATAATATTCTCTTACTTACCAAAAAAATTAAAATTAAAAATGAATGATTTAAAACATTAAAATTATACTCTAAAGTATTTTATTTAATGATTTTAAATGATTTATTTTAAACATTAAAATTAAAACATTTAAAATCACACTTATCAAGTCTTAAAATTTTCAAAAGAGGCCCAACAAAATATAAAATAAAGTAAAGAAAGGTTTGATTTTTAATCAAACCTTTCTTTACTTTATTAAAACCAAAATATCAAAATCTAAAAAATTTTAGTGGGTTCTCAAATTCTAGGAAGTTGTGAAGTGGTCACAACAACACTCTTCTAGACTTAGGACTTTTCTAAAATTTATAATTTTTGAATCGTCTTTGGGAACTATGTTGATGTTGATTGTTTCTTCTATTAAAATGTGGAATTCATCTTCTAGTTGTGGAGGGGTAAGCATTACCCCTAGACTTTCATTTTCTTCATGATCTAAAGTCCATTTCTCTAGGTTTGGTGATTGTGAGGGATGTGTAATTAATGAAAGATACCCTTCACTAGGGATATATTCTTGGTAAGGAAAATTAATATAATTATCCCTAGAAGGGTTGTCTGGTAAAACTTTCACCTCACAGTCATTTACATTAAAAGTTTATAAGAGGTTTTCTATTGGTTAGAGTGAGGTATTACTATCACTTTGAGATATATATGACCTATCCTCATCATCAAGTCTACTCTTGAGGGTTCTATTGGAGCCTTATCCAATTTCATTGATAAGCTTTGGATGAGCAATGCTTAATGTGTTTATATGAGCATTTGTAAAAATAGATCCGAAAGTTGAAAAGGGAAAGGTTCACTATCCTTCTCTTCATCCCAATCCAATACTTCCATTAAGGTGAGATCACTTTGGGGTTTAAGATATAAAAGGTATATCTCATCATCACTACTATCCTAAGAAGGGTAAGGTGACCTTTTTTAGGGTTGGGGATATCTCCTAGTCCTGAGTATCATGGCCAAGATCTAAATTCAAAAGGTTTTTTAATACCTTGTTCATGAGATCCTAGCCTTTTTCTTTGATAACCAATGTTACAAAGGATATGCTTAAGGATAAATTAAAGGTTAGATAGATAACATGAATCATACCTTCATTTTGTTGGGCATGGATTGCTTCTGCAAATTCTTTCCTCATTGGTTGTCCTAGTAGAAACAAAGGTGCAACTTCCTATTTTCACAACCATTCTTTTTATAGAGGGTAACCCTAGTGTGAGGTGATGAGGGTAACCTAGCTAAGTCTAAAGATAGTAGCTCATTATGCCAATTGTTGAGGTTTATATGATTAATATCTTGAGCCTCAACCTTTTGTTTACCCTTTGTTGTGGGTTGGCTACTATTTTTAGCTTCCTGGCTATTACCTATTCCAAGCTTTAATATATCATCAACAAAGGAACAAGAAGCATTTAGAGAAGGGTAAATATGAGCCCTTGGGTTTTTCAACTGAATGGTTTGATAATATGCAAAGGGTTCTTTTTTTATCGCAATGTTATATAACTTACCTTGATATTTTAATTTCAAACATTGATGGTAAGTAGACAGGATGACTTGCATGGCATGAATCCAAGGTCATCCCAAAAATATTTTGTAGTTCAAATAATAGGTCAACACATAAAATAAAGTGTTAAGTGTGTGAGGCCCCACTTTTACTAGAAGAACTATAGTTCCCAAGGCCTCATGTTCTTCATTGTCATAATTTTTTATGGAAATATTATATTTTTCTAAATCTTCCTTGTTAATACCTATCCTATTAATGAAGTTAATACTGCATATGTTTATAGTTGAGCCATTATCAACAAGGATCCTTTTGATGCATTGCATGCCAATGTGACATGTAATGTACAAAAGAATTTATCTGAGCATGGAAGGGGATGGAACATCTTCCTTGAAAAGAGAGATGATTGCATTATTTATGCTAAGGGGCCCTACCATGTTAGCCAAATCATCAGGGCTAACATTTTTTGGCACAATTTGCTCACTTAAAGGTTTAAAAATATTTTTCCTATCACTCAATGAATTCTTTAACAACTTAAGTATAGAAATTTTTGTGTGGGTGTCCTCTAATTATTGTTGGGGATTAAAGTTCTCTTACCTTTGTCTTAAGGCTTTAGAACCAAGGTGGTTCCTTAGGAGCAGAGGCACATCTAGGCTACAATACCAAAGGGGGATTAGATGGAGGTTTGGAAGATTGACCCTTTTCTTTATATTGTTGTCTAGTAATGACACTAGTTTGAATCATCTCTACCATGTTTTGATGTGGTGGGGGAACGTTCCTATACTAAACATGATTGATAGCTTATTTTTCATGTTTAGGTAAGGGGTCCTAAAATATCCCCATACATTTATTAAAATATATTGCTTTTTGAGAACTACCACCCATAAGATGACCTTCATTAATGAGATTCTACACAATATTTTTAATATTTATACATTTGTTTGTATGGTGGTCATTTGTGTGATGGAAGGTGCAATGCTCATCAAACTTTAACCAGGAAAGATTCTTCCTTTTAGGGTCGATGGGCCTTATATGTGGTAACTCTATTATTTTATCATCCAATAATTTTCCCAACATAGAGGATAAAAATTGGGTTAACTGAGTAAACTTTCTCTAGGGCTTTTCTTGAGCGTTGGCTAGGACTAGTTTTTGTAACAAAGTGGTAGTATTAATGTTATCTACTTTAGCATTATTGATAGGGTGAGAGTCGATCACCCCATTTCCTATGACATGTTTGTTCTTGTATTGTCCTCTTCTATTGTAGGAAGAGGACTTTTTGTCCTCTTTAGTTTTCAATTGACCTTTGCATTGAAGGGCAAATTCTACTTGTTTGGCTAAGTCTACTGCATCTTCAAAGGAAGATAAGTAGTTCATTTCTAATGGGTAAGAAAATTTTTCTTGTATATTGCATATAAAAATATGCAAGAGATCCTCTTGTGGTGAGGTAAAGAGAAGCTTCCTAACTAAAACACACCACTAAGCTAAAAATTTGATGAAAGACTCGTCTTTATCTTGCTTGAGTTGATAAATATCATTGACAATACATTTTTTTGTGATGTATGCAAAACATTTTTGGATAAACATCTTTGCCAAATCCCCAAAGTTTTTAATTGTGTGGTAGGGTATCTAGAAATACCACTCTAGAGCCTCACCACTAAGGATTTTAGGGAATAAATTTAATAGAAGTGCCTTGTCATAAGTAGTGTCATAGTAGGCATCTTGGAAAGTTCTAAGGTGATTATTTGGTTCACCTTCTCCCTTATATATATATATATATAAAAAATTGGTGCTACAAATTTTGTAGGGTAAAATCAACTAGCCAAGAATGGATCTATAGGTTTTTGCAGTAATATTTATAGGAATACTTCTTTTCTATTGTGGCTCCTTGAATATAAGCTAATGGTTTCTTAAATTCTAAGTTTTCCTTAACCAATAGTTCTAATGTAGCATTTATGTCTTGAAACCCAAGATAAGGAGCTTTTCATGCTACAAATTATAGTTGCAAACTAACTAATGGATAATACTAAGAAATTGTATGGGCTGATCCAAAAGGGAGAATCATGTTGTTAGCTCTAGAATTATTTTAAAGAAGAGGATTAGTATGAGTGTTAGTGGGAATAGAAATTTGGTAAGAAGGCATGCTAAAGAATGGATTAGAAGTGATCACATAGTATTTGGTATGCTAGGAAAAACATTCATGTTTTGAACTTGTGGAATGCTTACAGACTGAGAGACAGGGTGATTTAGCATAAATGATACTATGTTTGGAGGTATGGATCCTTGATTTCTAGAATAATATGGGATACTTGGTGACCTCCCTTATAATGATGTTGTGATGATAGGGGACTTGGACCTCATTCAGTTCAATTTAGAAGGGTTGGCATCTAGATATAAAGGCCTAGGAGATGGGTCTCTCTACTAAGAACTCATAGCATTGGATCTTTATTGGTGTAAAATATCTAAAAGGGATTCCTTCATAGCAAAAATGGCCAAGGGTTCTTTTTCAACCCTTAAAATAGATTGCATAGATTTCCTATTTTCTTGTAGGAGAGCAACTAGGTGGTCCAAGATTTTTAAATTTCTTGATAGAGGATTTTCCTCCTCTTCTTCCAAAATGTTGGGTTTTCAATCACCTTTTGCTTCTCTAGAAGCTTAGAAAAATCATTTATATTTTGTGCTAACTATTGTGCAATATTCTTATTTTCAGATTTTGCACTAACGGTCAAAGTATGGAGATTCAATTTTATTATAGTTTTGTTTTTAGAGTTTCTTATAGAATAAAAATAAGATGTTTCAATATCCCTTATATCACCAAAGAGAACAACCCACATTATGACTCTCGTTACCCCACCATAATATACTTACAAAGAGAGATAACCCTCAAGGGTTGTATTTTAGTTGACTCAAGAGGTCATTATCCTTCCCCCAGTAGGACTAACAATTGGTTATAATCTTGTTGTCTTCATTTAATATGTTTTACTTTGTGCAAACAAAGTTAGTAGTCTTAATGTTTTGGAATAATATTTTGGAAAGAATCCAAAAGAAACTCATAGGGTGGAAAGGGCATCTCTTATCCCAGGATGGTAAAGCAACTTTGACTATGGCCTCCCTCCAAAGAATTCTAGTTTATTTCTTATCAGTGTTTAAGGCCTCGGCTATGGTGTATCATAAAATTAAATAGTATCAAAAAAACTTCCTCTGGCCTGGTTCTGAAGACAAGCAACGTATCCACTTAGTCGCATGGAACAAGATATGTCGACCAAAGGAGGATGGAGGATTGGGCCTTAGAAGAATTATTCACCTTAATACAGCCTTGTTGGCAAAACAAGCTTGGTGCTTGATGATCAATGTGGAGAATGAGTGGACTACAATTGTGAAAAGGAAGTATCTTCAAGGATCATATTTTTTGAGTATTGCAGTCCCAAGTAGAGGATCGGCTTTTTGGAAAGCCATATTGACAAGTAGAGATATAGTTATTAAAGGCTTAAGGTGGATCATGGAGAATGGCCAAAATATTAGTTTTTGGGAGGACAAGTGGGCTAGATGTGAAACCCTCATAAAGGATCCTAACCTGACTAGGTTAAAAGTCCACACTAATGAATTGTTTGGGTAAAAGGTGGCGGATTTCTTGTGTCCTGATAATAACAAGTCTAGGTGGAAATCCATAAATATTGATGGGTTGGAGGTTGAATCTGAGGCTTTAGAAAATCTATTGAGGCATAATTTTATTCCTTCAGCTAGGGTAGAAGATCATGTTTATTGAGCAGAAATAGAGAGTGGTGATTTTTCTATCAAGTCAACCTACAAGCTTCTGCTAAAACCTAAGGATCCTCTGTTTCAAGTTCATTTGGTGTGGACTAAAATTTTGATTCCTAATATATCCTTTTTTTATTGGCTTGTCATCCAAGGCAATATCCTCACCATAGACAATATTATCAAGAGAGGTATCATGGTTCCTAACAGATGTTTTCTTTGCAGGGTGGATTGGGAGTCTATGCATCATTTATTCCTTGATTTCCTAGTGTCCACGTCCATCCTAAATGGTATTTTTCAAAATTTTCATATATCCTAGGCTAAACCTACCTCCATCTATGATTTTTTCTTGCAATGGCCCAACCCCTTTGCTAACACTCATCTAAGGTTTATGTGGAAAATCTACCTCCATGATTTACATTGGTAAGTTTTGTTGGAGAGGAACCATAGAGCCTTTTCTAAAAATAGGATGTCCTATACTTCCATCATCAACAATATTTTGGCCTTTGGTAGAGAGAATGCCATTTTATATCCCTTATCCTCTCAATCAGTTTCCTTATTTAAGAATTTATTAGGTCAATCCTTGAACATTCCTTTAAAGGATAAGTCTATTTCAGTTCCTCCTAGCCTCTTATCGCCCCCATCAGACTAGTTCAAGCTGAACTTTGATGGAGCTACCAAATGTAACCTTGGCAGGACTGGGATAGGGGTGTGTTGAGAGATCATTAGTATCACCTTATTTTGAACAACATAAGCTTATACTAAGAGGGGGGTGAATAGTATAAGACCCCTTTTTACTTTTTCTTTCAATTCAATATTATGTAGTGTATAGATAACAGTATCAATATCAGTAATCAAAGCAATGCACAAAACACCATACACAATAGAGACACCGCAAATTATGTGGTTCACCCAATGTGGGCTACTCCATGGAGAAAATATTTTACTAAAATTTTCTCAATAAATCTCTTTGGGAATCCTTCCCAATTACAATATTTATGGACCTCTATTCAAAGGAGATGTTGATCCCTTAATATCAATTTCGTGGATCTCTTCCATAGGAGAACTCTTTCCCATTTTTCTCTAGCTGGTGATCTTCTAGAAGACTGTCTCTTTGTTGCACTGACTGGTGGATCTCTCTCCACTTGAAGACTCCTCACTCAGATCTGTCTTCAATTATCTTGGTTGTTGGATCTCTATCCACTTAGACTTTGTCCTTTATACTCTGTCACCTCCAAAGATCTATCTCAATAGATTCAATCAGAACCTTCTCAAATATTCTCAACAAGCTCACTCAAAACTTGTCCAAATCTGCTCAACAAGCTCACTCAGAACTTTTCCAAATCTTCTCAATAGGTCCACACAGAACCTACTCAAATCTGCTCAATAGTTCCACACAAGAACCTATACAAATTTTCTCAATATGTCCACATAGAACTTGATCAAATATGCTCAACAAGTCCTATCTAGGACTTTCTCAAATCTGCTCAATAAGTCCTCTCTAGGATTTGCTCAAATATGCTCAATAAGTCCTCTCTAGGACTTGCTCAAGTCTGCATAGAAAGCTTTCACAAAAGCTTACTCAAAACCAGTCCACAAGCCTCCTCAAAGACTTGTCTCAAATCTGCTTAACAAGCTCACACAGAACTTGTCCAATCTCATATAATCATAAAGAGAATTATTAGAGACTCAATATGTTCTATACTTAATGCTCAATCAATATATCAACTCAATATCATAGAATCATAAAGAGAATTGTTAGAGACTCAATATGTTCTATACTCAAATCCTAATCTCAACTCAAATCAATCTCATAGAAGCATAAAGAGAATTTTTAGAGACTCTATATGTTCTATACTCAAATCCCAATCTCAATTCAAATCAATCTCATAGAAGCATAAAGAGAATTGTTAGAGACTCTATATGTTCTATTCTCAAATCTCAATCTCAACACAAATCAAGAATATAGAATAGTTTATTTTATGGAACTTTAACAACCACATGCATCCACTTGACTAGGCTCAATCAACTCAACTCAACCAATCACCTCAATGAACAACCCTTTCTCACAAACTCTAGTCCAAGCATGTATCAACCAACTCAAAATGTTTCCAACAATGCTCAACAACAAATCTCACATAACAATGATACTCATGTTCTCTTCTAACTCAAGTTCAAGTTATTTGCACAACCAATGGGCTCCAACAATAATGCTTATAAAACAATGTTTAATCACAACTCTCAATCCAGAAAACCTTGAAGTATTTAACCAATCACTTTCGAAAAGGAAACCACAATCAATCATTTTCACTCCAAAGATATTTTCAGAAATCAACCACCATAATCAATCAATAGGAGAATGTGCCCATACCTTTTATGAATATGAAGAAGCCTCTTTGGAAATCTGCCACAATCACAATATTCTTTTGCCAATATTCACAAGGGTTAGAAGATCACAAAATAATCAACATTACTCCACTTCACAATAATATTTACCAAGGCTTTTAATTAGAAAACCTTCTTAATAATTAATGCACAACTTCCTTATCACTTATAAAACCACTTGTACCATAAAATAAAATAAATAAAAATATTGCAAAACCTTGTCACTCCAAAAACCACTTATACCATAAAATAAATCAAATATTTTATATCCTTCCTTTCAACACTTTTGCACTCAAAAATAATCACAAAGCTTTCTCAGGCAATATCCCACATTAATCAAATATTAAACCTTATTAAAATATTAAAGCTTGCTCAACCTTATATCTCCCACAAAAACATAATCAAACCATAGCAAGCAAATATTTTAATTAAAATGTTGACCCCTACAAATATCAGAGTTGGAGTGCATACCTCAAAGGAGCCCTCAAAGGGCTTTGGCATTTTGAACCTCTGTCCACCGGGCTGCCAAGCGGTAGCTAAGCCACGTGAGCTAAGACTGCTCACATGAGTGCATTCGGCACTCTCTTCATTAAAATGTGTGTGCTTTCCTCACAAGGTGCCAAAAATTTGACCATCCATGACTTGACTGCCCATGTCACACTCCATGAAATTTGCTGTGCAATATTCGAATGTAAAAATACTTTGGGTTTTCAAAAATCATGCGACATGACTTTGGTTTATTAAATGGAAAACCTTTGGCTTATTTATATAAGTCATCCTTCAATGTGAATACATCGGTCCTTTTAACACTACCCTCATGACATCGGTGACGCCAATAAGAAAGGAAGGAAATACCTTTTATTTAATTTTAAAATTTAAATTTTAATTTTAAATAAATAAAATTTTAAACTAAACCTTTAAAAATAAATTTATCCATCACCGGGGCACATTTTTTGATGAAACAAAAATCTAACTTGGGTTTTAATAAAAACCCATTTCAAATCTACCATCCATTGGTTTTAAATAAAACCTTTCCTTGCCTTCCTTGGTTTTCATAAAAACCTTTTGCTAAGCTTCCCTTGAAGCTCCTTTTGGAACCAAATGCCATGCATCTCTTTTAGAACCTTTGATCAAAACCTTGGCTTCTCATGAAGCTCTTTGTGGATCAAAATCATAGTGCTTACTTACATAGGTCCTTTTGACATCAATGACAACTTTTAGCTTAGAGACTCAAAATGTCCAACATATTTTTGCTTTTGCAGAAAACCTAAGCATTTAGATGAACAATTAAGCTGAAGCTAAAGCAATGTGGAGAGGATTGGTCTTGGCCAAAGATGTCTAGGGTAGATTGATCATGGAAGGTGACTCGCTCAACATCATAAACCTCCTCAGAAACAACAAAACCCGCCCATAGAGGATTGAGACCTACATCAAGTAAGCTAGGATCCTTGTTAGGATCTCATCCTAACCCTTAATGTAATAACTTACTTGATGTAATAATTCCTAGTGAACGTGGGTAGTACCCATGATTAATATTTTGTAATGTTCTAAGTTTTAGCTTAGGTAGTACCTATGACAAATGGCACCCTTTTTATGTAACACATGGTAGATAGGTGGCATTGTGCATGTAATTCGTGTGGCATTATGCATGTAATTCGAGTTGCATTGTGCATGTAATTCAAAGTGGCACTATGCATGTAATTCGGGTGGCATTATGCATGTAATCCAGGTGGCATTTTGCATGTAAGCCAACCTTGGAAGGAAACTCCTTAAATACCCGAAAAGGCACCAATGTAACCATCTTTTGCAAAATTAATGAAGTATTGAAGGAGGTTGCCCCCTCGAAGAGGCCCGTGATTTTGTCTTATTGTGAGATTGTTCTTTATGCAAATTTTTGTTATATTAATGTGATGTTTATGTGAGTTTATTTCCAAGCAATTGTGTGAGAGTGTGTTATTTGAGTTTATTTTATAGCAGGATCTTAACAAGTGGTATCAGAGCGCTTGCCAGGGCCAAGTTCTGCTGCAACTGCAACAATTCTTGCCATCCAATCCGCCTGTTAGGTATAAATTCCATGTGTTTTTTCCATTCTATTTTTCCTTATTAAAAAAATCCAAAAAAAAATACAGTGTTTTTTTTTCCATACCAAAAACAAAAAAATATATTGTTAGTTGAGTAGGTAGAAACCCTGTACCGAGGGTTTTAAAATATCACAAAGGATCTGTCGTTATTGGATAAGCTAGATAGCCCATAAAGCGTCTAGTGAAGTGAGGGGTGATCAGGCTCCAATACCCAGGCCTCAGACAAAACTCGCGCACGGACTTGAGCTCCCACGTATCTTTAGGTATATCGGGAGACCATCTAGGATTAAACAAACTTTTAGCCATTAGGAAGCTCTTCGGCCTTGTATTACTCATAGTCTACGGGACACAGCATCCTAGACGATTACCCTCCCATATTGTCAGAGATGCAGGTAGTGTGCTCAAGGGTATGTGTGGAATCCTCCTTGAGTTGTGGCCTGAAATATTGGTCCGAGCACTATTTTTCGTCACTGTCGGTATATTAGAGGGCCTATGGGTGGTACATACTCCTATACTTAGCATTCCCTGGTTCTGTTAAAACTTCAACCTATAAAAAATACAAAAAATAAAAAATAAAAATAAAAATCCAAACATCCATGTTCGTAAACCTGCATTTCAAAAGTGAGCATATGAGAAATGAGTCCTCTACTAAAAAAATAACAGAAGGGACATGCATTCGAGATAAGCCATGAGGGTGACACTTAAGTTGACAGTCTGGAGAATAACAGTAAAATTTACAGATGGCGATCACAATCAAGTCGATCAAGTCGAGAGAGGTCAAGACACAGTGAAGCGAATTCACAGTCTTCAAGGTCAGAACAAAACTGTCATATCAGTCACCTGCAAAATACATAGAATCTTGAGTGTGAAACACGGCCAGTTATAGATAGTGCTTCAGTACCCAACTTTTGCTCAGTAGCTCAGAATTAGAAACTGTAAACACCGTTAGACTCAGCAAAACAGGAGATAAAAAAAAAGTCTGGGGTGCCAAAAAGTAGTGTTGAGAGATATAGCTCATTGTGACCACCTCCTTCGCTGATCATTTTGATATATAGCACCCAAGCACTTTTTTGGGCACTTACTAAAAATAGTAAGTCCTAAAAATTCAATTCTATTTTTAGTAACTAGTCACAAAAGGTCTAAAAAATGGCCCAGGGTACTCGTGGACACCAAAAAGAACTAGAACACTTGGAATCCCTAACAAAATCCATTGAGAACTTGAACTCGGCTTTTCACTCCATAAGGGAAGAAGTCCAAGGTCTTCGCCTAGAGCATGAGGCCACTAGCAATCGCTTAGAAGAAGCATTGACAGAAGTAGACAAAGAAGCGAGAAGAGAACCACCCAAATCAGAATACCAAGCTGAGATTTCTACAAGGAATCATGACCATGATCCACCCTTTAGAATGCCCAAATTGGACTTTCCCAAATTCAATGGGAAGGATGTTGATGGGTGGCTATGTCGGGTTGACCAATTCTTTCGACTTCATAATGTACCCATATTTCATCGAGTCCATATGGCTTCCTTTAACTTGGAATCTGAGGCTCTACACTGGTTTCAATGGTTGCGTCTTGCCTACCCAAATCTCTCTTGGGAGGATTTTGAATCCCAACTACTCACTCGATTTGGTCCTAGTGAGTTTGAGGACTTTACGGGAGCCTTGACCAAACCGCAACAAACGAGGGTCGATCCGAGAGTACCAAGCTCAATTTGAGAAATTTGCCAATAGGACAAGAGGATTGAGTGAAGGGTTCTTCCGGAGTTGTTATATCGATGGGTTGAAGGTGGAACTCCAAGCGAAGGTAAAAATGTTGAAACCACGAACTATGATGGAAGTTATCGGTTTGGCCCGTTTGGCCGAATCTAAACTCTCTGCCCAAAGACACCCATCAAAGTTTCCTCAAAATAGACCTTCATTTCCTCCTAGAGCCCAACACCTAGATGATAATAAACCTGCTGCACCCAAGCGCCTCACCACCGAAGAGATGGATGCACATCGTGCCCAAGGATTATGCTACAATTGTGATGAAAAGTTTTTCAAAGGGCATAAGTGTGCACACAAAAAATTGTTCTTGATAGATGTTGAAGAACCTGATACCGCTGATGAGAGTGATGAGGATGAGGACCCTCCAGAAATGAAATAGGAACCTGAGACAGCAATTACAATCCATGCCCTTGCAGACATTACTACTCCTCAAACCATGAAGGTTACAGGATTTTTCAAGGGCCAACATCTTTAACAATCCTGATTGGCTATAGATGTGATATAGTGGTCCAACACTCTTTTAGAGAGTCCAATAATATGGCAAAGAGGCTAGAAAAGGAAGGAATTAATGTTGATAGACTCATCATGTGGACTTAGGAATTACCGATTGATGTGGAATTTCTAGTTCAAAATGAAAAAAGATGACATGGATGATTAATGTTTGGTTCAAGTGTATGTTTCCAATTTTAATCCAAGCTGGTCCTCATTTTTTTGCCTCAAGGAGGAAGTTCCTTTTTTGTCTCCTTAGGCTTGTCAGGTTTTTGAGAAGGGTTAGCCTTGATAAGAGTGGAATCAGGTGTGGTTTCAATGGGTGTATTGACAATGCAATCCACACTTGCCTAAGGAATGCTAATCAATTTTGGGCTTGGTCTCGATGCGGGCAGTTGATATCCCCATCTCACACACTAAGTTTTGTCATCTATTTTGGATGCATCATCTTTCCCACCATGCCTACCTTTTCAAATATCCTCATGATTCAAAAGCATGGGTATCCAGATAGTTACATTTTTTTCAAATATTGCATGAGCTTTTTTCTTATCAAGGGTGTCATGTGGACCATCCTTTAGGTGTCCTCGAGTATGGTTCTCATCCCTATGCATGGTGCCATCCCCCAAGGCAATTCCCACACCATCCAAGGTGCATCCAGAAGCTTCTCTCCTTTTTTAATAAGTGCCAGTTTCATTTTTCACCGAAGGTAAATCCAATTGTTTCTGAGAGCAAGAGAAAGTACAGCATATGCCTTATTGATTCCCTTGTAGTTGGTAGTAACTTTAATCACAAGGTTTATGCCATGACATTCGTCAAGTCGAGTAGCATAGAGATGGAACCCCTAGTGGAAGCCATCCTCACTATGAGGGGTTTCACTCCATTTTTTAATTTGTTCACCGAGGCTAAGAGAGATATTACTATGGTGGTGTTGGAATCATGGAAATTCAATAAGCATGGTGGCAAGGTGAATTTTCATGGATGGGAGTTCATCATCGACATCTATTTGCTAGCAATAATTATGGTACAGGTGGCCAAGGGTAGATAAATTCACATGGATAAGCATAATTGGGATGTAGAGCTCAAGGAATTTAAGGAAAATTCTAATATTTTCAAAGAATCCAAAAATTAGTCTATTGCGTACTGATCTCCCCACCCCCTGGAATGTTGTTATAAAAAATGTAATGGAATTCATAACTGTTGAGGACCTTGGGAAAGTCCTTATCAATTTCCATTATGTTTTTTCCAACTTTTTTCATGATGTAAACCTGATTAGTATTCCTCACTTCTTGTTTAATTCCATCAACTACACTATCAATTCTTGCAAAAAGAAGAAAGGGTCTAACCTTCCCATCCACTAGGGTTTGTTTAAGGTAATATATAGCCACATCCTTGCCAATTCTCCCCAGAGCAACCCTCCCATTACTCCTCAAGAAAAAATTACTAAAGGCAAAGATAACCTTGGCCTCCCTAAGCCTTATGGGGCATCTTTGACCAAGAAGACGGGTGGATCTTCTATCCAAAGGAGGGATTGCAAGAAAGAGGTTTAAGATAAAGGACCTCGAAGGCCCCATCAAATACTCACTGCACCTAAGTAATTAGCATAGACTTCCAACTAGCGAATTCGCTCAACCTACAAAAATAGATTGAATAAAAGGAGGATCAATTTTTAGGGGCCTACCAAATAGCAAGAAATATTAAACTTCCTAATTGGCATAGTCAGCCATCCTTTTTCATACACAAAATAAAAATATATATTAAAAAATGGATGCAACATTACCTATGACAAAAGCATTACCTAAAATTTTTGTAGCTGGCACATTCACTTTTGTAATTAGAAATAGGGTGATAGAGGACCTAAATCAAAGAGAAGGGTTAAAAAATTATGACATAAAGTTATGTGGGTATAGGCTAGGCATAGCATATGCAATATTACTAAAGGGATCTGAGGTTGGATGTGTAGATGATGAATCTATCGCTTGAACTAATTATAGCTAGATTCTATGATAGACATACGAATGGGTTCTAATTCAGGGTCCTAAGTTTGTAATAATTGAGGATAAATCTATTGTCTAAACAAAGCATAGATGATGAATTCAATTTTTGCAAATAAAAACAAAAAGGGTAGACCAATGGGGGCTACAGGCCATCACTAGGGATGCATAGAGAGTCCTAGGGATAATATATGTTAGCTTTTGAGGATGTATATTAAAGGAAATGCAACCACAAGATGTAAAATAAGTAAGCTATGATAACTATATGATAATGGCACTATAATATGCAGGAAAACTATATGATAAACTTATGCAATAACTCAATAATATGCCATTAATAAAAGCTCACAAAAATAGTACAATGCAATATAATGGAGGACATGAACACTCTAAAATTTTCAATGAAGAACTACATTGTACCTACTCACTACTCTCTACCATGACATCATTCCTCTCACTCTATTCACTCTCAAGTTCCCCCTCACTCTCATACTCTCAAGGCCTATATATAGGAAGATATGTTCCTTGGCCTTTACTCTACCCATGACTCTTCATCTACCTATCCTATGACTCATGTACATGTGGACTACATGCACATTTACATCTTTGCACATTCTAACACTTGTGCATTTATTACTTTCTTGAAGTATCTACTCAAACCTTAATCTAAGATAAACTCCTAATCTAGAAATGTACCCAAGGTGGTACATTGTCATGTACCAAATAATGTAATATACTCTAACACCCCCTTGTATTACATTATTTGGGTATTGAAGACTTCTTCAATATGGATATTCATCTGGTTTTGGAATTTGTACTCTCCTTCTCTACTTTCTTTATTATGGCTCTATATGTATCCTATTCAAGTAAGTAGTTAGTATCTTCATAAAAATCTATCTTTGCTGAGAGAGCTTTAACTTCATGTTCCTCTATAGGTTCTTCCAGTTCTTGAATTTCTTGGATCTCATGAACTAAGTACCCTTTTTATTTTCTTCTCGATATTGTAATTTAGGATAATTGTATTGATTTTGAGAAGGATATGGATGCTGAAATTGTTGTTGATGTGGACTATACTGATTTTGATATTGTCTTGGTTGGAATGGCATGTTTGGTTGGCTTCCATAGTTTATTTGATTCTCTTGATATTGATTTCTAGGATTGAATCTACAGTAGTTGGTACTATGTTCTTTCTTCTTGCAGACTTGACAATATTTGTTATTCCATGGTCTTCATCCTTTTGAGGATGAGGTAACATTTCCCTATGGATTATCCTTTGAAACTAATGCATTGTTAGTCATTTCATATTTAACTATATTTTCCACCTCATATTCTTGAATAATATTGACTAACTCATCAAAATATGTATCTTTACTTAGGATTTGTAAAGATGTAACTAAGTGCTTGTAGTTGTCTAGAAGTGCTCTCAAGGTTACTTGAACAAGAAACTTATCTTCAACCTTTTCTCCTAAGGTTAATAATTTTCCTTTTATATCCACTAATTTCCTTAGGAATAGTTCTATACTTTCACCACTATTCACTTTCAGAGAATGTAATTGAGTTTGAATATTTAAAATAGTAGCTTTATTCTTCCCTTCAAATATTTTGGCTAAGATTTTCCATGCTTTTATAGATGTTCCTGTTGAACTAATGTAGGGTTGTATTTCATCTGTAATGGCAAAATTTATTATCATTAATGCTTTTGCTTCATTTTCTTAAAAATTTTGAATCTCACTATCACCTGAAGTAGGTTTTTCTTTTGTTCCTTTGACTATTTTCCAAAAAATTTCAACTATCATAATTGCCCTTACTTTGTTTTTCCATGAAGAGTAATTTGGACCTCTAAGTAGTTGAGATTTAGTGAGAATGAATTTGTTTGTTGTCATGATGATATTTTTAGACTACCTTATACCTCCCTAGTTTCAACCTTGCTAAGAACTTTTCAATTTTACAAGTTTTGTAAAATACCTTCTATCTTGCAAGTGTTTGAATGTATTATGAGTCTTGATAGTATGCTTAGCTTTCCTAGTTTGAGTTGAATCCCTTTTGTCTCCCTAATATTCAACTTCACTTTCTTTCCTTATTTATCCCTAATAATTAGTAAGTAGAAAGCTAAAGATAAATTATGATGCACCTTCAAGTTTTAATAAGGTTATTTTCCTTCAAGACCTTTTAGTTGGATTAATGTCTCATAAATTAGTGTAAGAGACTAATGTAAAATGCAATTTCCAACTTTCAAGCAATTAATGGTTTTGCTTCTTTAACCTTCAATTTTCAATGGTTCAATTTTCTAAATTCCAAGAAACTAAATTTTGATGTAGTATTCCTTATATCTCCCTAATTTGGAAATTTAGAAAATAATAATATTTGCAAACTAGTATTTTAATTTTCCAATGTTGAAAACCTTATATCTCCTACTTAATTATTTGCAAATATTTTAATGTTTGAATCTCATGCAATTTGTAATATATTTTAAGATATACTCCCTTTACTTTAATTTCCTTCTAACTCTCTAAGGTTGGTATTTTCTTAGTTCTTCAATGCAGTAATAAATAAACTTCAACCTTATATTAAGCACCTTGAAATATTTCTTGAGATTTTGCACTCCTTTGGTTTAATTGCTTTCTATTCTAAGGTTATAAATTCTCCAATGAAATATAAGTTTAACCTTAGATATATAAAATACCTTATGTCTCCTTTTGCACTTTAATGAAAGCAAATATCAATGTAAATATACCTTTTAAATTATGTGTGTTGATTGGCTTTGGTCTTGACTTCATTGTGTAAACTTGGGGCACTGGAATTTCTCTATCTTCACCTTATGACAATGAGCATTCAATGCTCTCATTTTAATGGCGCTCCCCTATGATGGTCTCTTACTCCTTTAATGCACTTTGACCACTTCTACACTCAATACTTCTTAGAGATATGCTTCCAATATATGCACTCTTCCTTGTGATGGCTATTAATATGCTTGTCCTTCTTGAAACAAGTGCCAAGTGGCACTTTACATTGCCCAAGACCTTGTATCTTCTCATTAGGTGTGCAGGGTTATTATTAACCTTGTAAATTATTACTCCATGTGGTGCAAGCTTGTGAATCATTCTTGAGCATTGGCTAAATTTTTGAGCATTGAAAATGCTCATTCATGAGCATTGAAATAATGATGAGGGCATTACTCCTTTTGAGCACTCTTTGATTTATTTTGCAAGTGTTAGAATATGTAGATGCCTCTTCCAAATTTGTGCCAAGTGGCACAAGATACCTATCTCTGTTAGGGCAAGTGGAGGTGCTCCTTTGCATGCACTCAAGCTCCTAAACATATCTTATCACCTTGGTGCACTTTCAATCCTTTTGCAAGTTGTATCAAGCTCTTTCTAGTGTGCATCAAACTCTTTCTTGCTCCTCAACGTATGGCAACTCTTCCTCTATGATGGTGGCTCCTCCTCAGTGGTGGTGGCTCTTGCTATGGTAGTTTGTAGCTTGCTTCAACGAAGGTGGTTCATCCAAGCTCTTTCCTACGTATGCTTGGGTAATATTTGATGGTAGACCTTCTTTGCACCTCATTTTTTACCACTTGTGCTATTCTTCTTCTCACTTGCACTATGTACTTTACGTATCTTGTAATGGCACTATGTTGTCTCATGAAAACTCCTTCAATGTTGTAGGTTCCTTACTATGTAGGCACTATTTTTATGGACTTTGGTGTTGGATTTGGTGTCTCTAGACACCTTTGAAACCTTAGCTTATGAGCCCTTTAGATGGATCTACTTCCTTGCTATGTAGCTTGAGCCTCTAACCGGTTTAATCTACCACTTGAGGTCTTAGTTGCACCTTGATTTTGAGATCTTATAATCTCCTTTCTAATGCTTACTTCCTTCCTTTATGAGGTGGCTTTCTTATCCAATCTTTGGAGGTTATCTTACTCCTTTTGGTGGCTTCTCCTTGCCACAATATGTTGCATATTTCCTATGCTTAATAGTGTCTTTTGACACTTCACTTTTACCTAGTTTTGTGCACTTAAACTTTCTCCTTTGATAAATTCTTAATGCACTTTTAAAACCTTTAAGGATAACTAGTATAATGCACTATTAATAACTCCTTATTGCTCCTTTAAAAGTAACTTGAAATATAAATGCACTATAATCTATGCAACTTTCACTTTAAGAATAATGTCTTCTTTGCTTCTAATAGATAATATAAAGTTGATAATATTCTTTGTCTTGAAATATATCTAACTCCTATTTTTGATGTGTAGGTTTTAACCTTATAAGAAACTATCTTTTGCACTCCCTTGAAGACTTAAATATGCAACCTTCTCCTTGCAACTTTTAAACTCTAATATGGTGCTTAATGAAACTTAATAATGAACCAAGTAACTAATGTTCAAGTAATGAAATTTTTGCACCAAATTTTATTACCTCAATGACCTCTATAGATGATGGAAATATTGGTGATTAGATTCACCTAAATGCTTCCTTGTACTAGATGAAGTTGCAACTCTTCTTGGCTGTCCAAAACAGCTCTTTAAGTCACCAATTTTCAGCTTTCAAACTCCTCCAACTTGCTTCTTGAAAATGTAGTTTGGTGGCTTTACCTATCCTTCAGGATGCTCTCTTGAAATCTGAAACTTAGCAACTAGTAATGCTACCCTTATTGTTGCTTTCTTTTTGTCCTAAAATTTGAAATTTTTAGATTGTAAAGTAGTTAATTTCTCCTCTAAAGTGTTGTCCTTGAATCTCACAAATATGGTAGGAAACTCCTCCAAATCGCATCTAAGGTTTTCCTTCAAGAAGCCTTCACTTTTCTACTGTAAAACCAACAATCTCCTTTCTTCGAAATAACTTTCAATGTAAATCTTCAAATATATTATATTTTATGGCTTCTTTTAACTCCTTTCTCCTTAAACCTCCTTCTTGAATCCTAACTTCAATATTGGCCTATCTAATGGCATTCTCAATATTTTAATTATCTTGAATTCTTCACTATTCTCCTTTGAAATTTGGCAAAATCCTTGCCAAATTCTTCTCCTTTTGGGCTTTTTGTTAGATGGTGATAATTGTCCCAAATTTTCTTTATCAAAAACTTCTCCTTGAGTTCTCCTCAAATATTCTCCAATGGACTTCTTCAAGTCTCCTTAAATGAGGCTTTCCTAGCCTTCTCCTTGTTTCTCCTTTAAAGTAGCTTGAGGCCTTCTCCTAGGGCCTTCTAAATTTTTGCAGCTTATCTAGTCTTCTTAATGAGACCTTTTCTTCAATATTAAAATATGGAATTTTTGCAATGAGATCTCCTCACATATCTCTAAAATTTGCTACTTTTGGAATGGAATATTTGCTACTTCTGGAATGGAATATTTGCTAGTCCTTCTCTATCTTCAATCTTCCAAAACCTGAAGTTCTTCAATGGGACCTCTTGTGGATCTCTTCCAATTCTTGAGTTGTTTTCTCCTCTTTCAATCTACAATCTTCAATATTCAATCTTCAATGGAGATCACCAACCTCCAATATTCTCCTGGACTCTTTTCTTGAGTCTCTTCTTCTTCAATCTACAATAAGGCTCCTCTAGCCTTTTTTCTCTCTTCTGTAATCTGTAGGTTTGTAATCTTGCAATGGGATCTTCTCCTTAGGTCTTCAAATATTCAATTTTCAACTTGTTGCTTCAAGTATTGGATTGATTCCAAAGAAGATATTATTCCTAGCTCTTTGTAGGAAGCTTCCCAACTTTCTTTGAATCTCCTTTTCCTACAAAAAATATTAGAATCTACAATGAAGAAAACTTTAAATCTAGAGATAATGAATCTTTACTAGTTGATTTGTCAATCTAGTGGAATCAATGTTGAGTCCTAGTCTTCACAAGTTTTTTGCAACTTTGTGGAAAGACTCTAGCCAAATGTATTTTTAGAAATTCTAAAAATAGAATGATCGAATCTCCTCTCAATCTCTCTTGTGGCTCTCCTTATTTCCTATTGATCTACCGTGTGCTTTGATACCACTATTAGATTTTGAGGATGTATATTAAAGGAAAATCAACCACAAGATGTAAAATAAGTAATCTATGATAACTATATGATAATGGACCTATAATATGCAGGAAAACTAGATGATAAACTTCTACAATAACTCAGTAATATACCATTAATAAAATCTCACAAAAATAGTACAATGCAATATAATGGAGGACATGAACACTCTAAAATTTTCAATGAAGAACTACATTGTACCTACTTACTATTCTCTACCATGATATCATTTCTCTCACTCTATTCAATCTCAATTTTTCCCTCACTCTCGTACTCTCAAGGCCTATATATAGGAAGATATGTTCCTTGGCCTTTACTCTACCCATGACTCTTCATCTACCTATTCTATGACTCATGTGCATGTGGACTACATGTATATTTACATCTTTGCACATTCTAACACTTGTGCATTTATTACTTGCTTGAAGTATCTACTCCAACCTTAATCTAATATAAACTCTTAAATAGAAATATACCCAAGGTAGTACATTGGCATGTACAAAATAATGTAATTTACTCTCATAATATACTATCCCATAGATCTCCTAAAATGACCTACAAAATCTTATTAGATGCTTAATGATACAAAAGGTGTGTTATATGTAAATAGAAACAAAAAGAATGTATGCACAAACAATCAATCTATAAAACAATGGCGAATAAGCTCTAAAAGAAATAAGGTGTAAGAAATACAACCAATATGTTTATGCTAGTTTATTTTTACATTTATTTATTGCTTATGTTTTATTATTTAATCCTAACAACTGGTATCAAAGCAAGGTTTGAAAAATTTACTTGAAATGAGGGTTTTCTGATTTGAGTGGGAGCAATGATAGAATAAGGAGAGAGGAAGAGATAGGTTGTAGCTTAGTTCAAAGACAAAAGGTTTCAATCCTAGGATAAATTAATTCTTGAGTGGAAACAATGTGTGGAAGAATATGGGTTAAGGAAAATAATAGGAAGCATAGCAGTAGAATTTGTGAGCTTCAGTAGTGGTAGAGTTGGTGAGCTCCAATAGTGGTAGAGCCAGTAATCTCTGATAGTAGTGGATCTAGTGAACTCTGGTAGCAATGAAGTTGGTGAGATTCGGTAGTGGTGGAGCTAGTAAGCTTCGAAATAGTGGAGCTAGTGAGCTTCAAAAGTAGTAAAGTTGGTGAACTTCGATAATAGTAGAGTTGGTGAGATCCGATAGTGATAGAGTTGGTGAGATTTAGTAGCGATAGAGCTAGTGAGCTCTGATAGTGGTAGATCTAGTTAGCTCCAATAGCATTATATCTGGTGAGCTTCGACAATGATAGATCTGGTGAGCTTCAATAGTGATAGATCTAGTGAGCTTCAGTAGTGATAGATTCGATGAGCTTCAATAGTGGTAGATTCGATGAGCTTGGACAATGGTAGATCTGATGAGCTTCAACAGTGATAGATCTGGTGAACTTCAACAGTGGTAGATCCAGTGAGCTTCGATAATAGTAGATCTGGTGAGCTTCAGCAATAGTAGATCTTGTGAGCTTTGGTAGTGATAGATCTAGTGATCTTCTCAATAGCATTAGATCCAATGAGCTTCAATAGTGATATATTTGGTGAGCTTCGATAATGTTAGATCTTGTGAGCTTTGATATTTGTATATCTAGTGAGCTTCAATAGTGGTAGATCTGGTGAGCTTTGGTAGCAATAGATCTTGTGAGCTTTAGTAGCAGTAGATCTGGTGAGTTTCGATAGCAGTAGATCTAGTGAGCTTCGATAGTGGTAGATCAGGTGAGCTTCGATAGCGATAGATCTTGTGAGCTTCAAAAATGGTAGATCTAGAGATTAAGGTTGGAAATGCTTGTTCTAGTGGCCTTATTGCAAAGTTGCTAGAAAATGTCTGAGATGGTTTATTGGTTGTACCACAAGTTTTTTGGGTAAGTATTAACTACTGTAACTAGTATAGCTTATACCCGAAGAAGCTATTGTAACTGGTGTAGTTGTGGCCACTGGTGTGGATGCTAGTGGTGGTTTCCTAGTGTAATATTCTCAAAGTTAGCTCTAGTAATATTTGTAATATTTTTAAAGTGTATTTTTGGACTATTTTGTTACCTTGTCGGTATATGGCTGAGGGTAACAGGTGAAGCTAATATGTTTAGATATTACACATATAGTGGGAGTAGTTAGCATATATATGTCCAATCCAGGGAAGGAACATTGAACTACTATGGTAGTTTTCGGACCCTATGGAAAGTATTCAACAAGTGGAAGATTGTTGAAAATGTGTTGAATATTTTCCATGTTATTATGGTCGGTTTTTTGGGTTAATATATTTGGGTTAATATATTTGAACCCATGGATAAATATATTTGAGTTAATATATTTGAACCCATGGATAAATATATTTGGGTTAATATATTTGAACCCATGGATAAATATATTTGAACTCGGGTTTTATGGCCATGGTATTGTAAAACCCCTTCTTGTGTTGTTGGTATATAAAAAACACTTGCATGAGGGTTTGTGTATGGTGAATGTTCAAACACCCCCCCAAAGGGTGGGAATGAATCTATAAATGTGTGAGAGCACACGTCTTGTAATTGACGATGATAGAGTGAAGAGGAAGTTACAACGGATCTTTTGTAGGTTGTATCTCTTTGTTTTTCTAGAAAAAATAAAGGGCCTAGTTATTTTCTTTATGGACATAGCCCATATTGGGTGAACCACGTAAATATGTGTCTCTTATATTATTGTATTCTCCTGTGTTTTATTTTTGCATTTATTTATTGCTCATGTTTTATGAGTTAATCCTCACACTAAGATGTTTATGCTAGTTTACGTCCTCTCTCCCTTTGAAGTTCACCAAACCTTTTAAATATGGATGACCACACAATTTTGAAGAAAATAAACAAAATATAGCAGATTTTAGATGCTTTAGCCAAAATACTTGGTAGATTTCTACATAATTTTGATACCTAAGTGTTTTTCAAATGCTATTCCAAGGGGCAAATTTATAGAAAAAGGACCACTTAGAAGTTTTCCTAGGGGGAGGGGTGATGTGTTCTATTAAAATCAAGCTAATTGATAATGACAAGGCTGATTAGGAAGGAGGGAAGTTAGTTGTCCCCTGATTAGGGCTTATTGGAAAGGTGGAGGAAATTTGTCCACCCTCTCCCTAGTTGTTAATTTCTTGCAATAATAGAAATGATTTGCAGAATAAATATTCCATTATTAGGAGTTATAGGTAGGAGTGGAACATTGGTTGCATGCCTAAAGTGAATCTACCACTACCAAAAAAATTTAGTCCATGAATTCATCAATTTGATTATTGTGGGTCAAATTTGGTAGGGAGAGTTAAAATATTGGTAAAAAAAGGAGATAGTGTGAATCTTCCACCTAAGGTGGTGGATTTGAATATGCTACATGAGGTGATAGATTCACATTGGGAAAATTTTCCACCTAAGGTGATGGATTCACATTTGTTGAATTTGCCACGTAAGGTGAAAATTTTGTTATCAAGCAATTATGGCTACCAATCTAGGTTTAAATAGTCATGTTTGTAATCGTTAGAAAGGTCATCTTGGTACTAATTTTATGAAATTAAGAGATCATTTGGTCAATTTTTGGGAAGGATAAATTTGATGGTGTCTTTTACCTTGAAATTAAGTACAACAAGGTATTTGGGTCAAATTAGTCAAAGAGGCGATAGGCGACATGTTGGGTGGTTGATTTATGAGGTAAATTGGGTGTCTACAAGGACAGTGCACTTCATAAAGGTCATATAAAATGGTCCCATCAAGGAAGGATCTACTATTTTTGACTTAACTACTAAGGCTTTACAACTAGATCTATACAAGATGGACCCATACCAATGCTCCAATTGGTTAAACAAATCACACTTGGCACCATAATGAAATATGGCTAACTAGTGATTGAGGATGAAGCAACACAAATAAAGAACATCAAATTAGAGGTATAATTTGTTCAATTGTGTAGACATAAAAAATTGACCCAATTTTAGTGGGTAATCTTCCTTAGATCCCCTAAGAGATCCCTAACCCTTGTCCTAGGCAAGGGTAAGCCTCTTTTCCCCCTACCTTGCTTTTCTTTAGCCTTTTTGTGAAATTACACCTGGTTGTGACAAGGCATGACTTCGTAGAAGTGATATCGCACCTCGTTGGCATGGTGCACAATTTTGCTATTTTAGGGTTTTAATTTATTAAAACTTAGGTTTAACCTTTTTGGCGTGCTTGGCATCGGCTTGTGTTTTTTTCCTGCTTCTTTCACACTAATTTTTGTCTATAAAATGAGGGATTAATCCCAATACTAGATATACAAGTGATCGATCCTGGAAATTAATTAAGCTCAAAATTCTTATGATTATTTAGTGCTCACATTCTTACTTTTGCTTTGCTTCCTATTTCTTCTACAAGCTAACCTCGAAGTGCGAATTTTGGATTTGATCTTCTATTGTATTGATTTGGATTACTGTGTGGATTGGTGGATTCGTGTTATATTTTGGAAGGAAATAGAGAGCCCATTTGGATACCTCGATCTATTTTTCCTACTTCTACATCATCCATCTAGTTGTGTGCACTTTATTTCCTAGTCACTTCTTTCTTTCTTTATTTTTCCAATCACTTCTTTCTTTGTATGACCCTTCATTACTATTAGTTTTCTCATTCATGGGACACTTAGCTGCAAAGTGACCGACCCCTCCACAGTTGAAGCACTTAAAAGGTAATTTTCCTCTATATTTTCCTTTTCCCTTTGTGAGCTTTCGAACAAAGTTAGCTTCGATTTCATCCGATGTTTCTTCATCCTCGGATTCTTGTTCAGCTTTTATATTCTTGTGTGCTTTGAAAGCGACTTCTCTGTATATGGGCTTAGTTTGTCCTATTCTCATTTTGCATGCAGTTAAAGAACCATGCATCTCATCCATGCTAAAATTATTTAGGTCTTTAGCCTCTTCTATTGCAGAAACTTTAGAATTAAATCTTTTGTGAAGAGTTCTACGTACATTTTTCATGACAACCGCATCTTCCATTTCTTCGTCGAGTCCTCTGATTGAATTAATGATTCCATTTACCCTCAGCATATAGGCCTCTATGTTTTCATCGTCAGTCATTTGTAATGCTTTGAACTGAGCTCGATGCGTTTGCAGCTTGGCTTCCTTGATCTTGTTGTCTCCTTCATGGATGCTCTTCAGTTTATCCCACATGTTTTTTGCTGATTTACAGCTCATGACCCTTATTAGTTCACTATCTACAAGCCCACACATTATGGCATTATTTGCTTTGGAGTTATTTTTAGCCTTTTTCTTCTCAGAAGTATCTATTGGAGGAGTAGTGGGTGCAGTGTATCCACTTTCTACTGACTCCCAAATGTCATATCCTAACGCACTCAGATATGTCTGCATCCTGAGTCTCCAGAATGAGTAATTAGTTCCATTGAACAGAGGAGCTTTGTTTGATGAAAATCCTTCACTACCTGCCATTGTGTTCCTTCCAAGATCACCTTAGCTGATTAAGCTTGTTCAAGAACCTTGCTTTGATACCAATTGATATTCTCACAATGACACTGAGAGGGGGGGTGAATCAGTGTAGCTAAAAATTTGATCTGCAATTCTTAAAAACTGAAGCAAATGGAAGCTAGAAAATAGATAAAGCACTAAACACAAAAGAGCACACCACAACACACAATGTAACGAGGTTCACCAATTTGGCTACTCCTCAAAAATGACTGCTTGGACTTCAATCCAAATCTAGCCTTTGCAAAACACCAATTTTACAATCAATTAATCTGCACCTACAGAAAGGAGCACCAACCCCTGATTTACCAGCACCAACTGGAAGGAGCACCAACTCCTAATTCCAAGCACCAACTTGGATTGCAATTCTGATTTAATTCAGTGACATAAAAATGCCTTCGCTATTTACACGACCCTGACTGGTCTGCAATTAAATAAATCTGATTAATCTCTGCACACTCTCACGGCTCTGCTTATTTCTCTCTCGGCTCTCTTCTAACCCTCTTTGCACAGCAAATTCTCACTTACAGCGACACTTTTCACAATAACAGTAGCAACAATATTCTTCATGCAGACCTATTTTTATAGCATGAAAGTCTCTATTTTTAGCTTTCATAAATTTGCATGCAACTCGTAACTGTTTCTTTATAAAAGATCTCTTTCACCACTTTTCAACTGTAATTGCTTTTAATATTTCTCATGCACCACTTGTCAGTTGTATCGCTTTCTAATTGTAACTGCTTTTATCTAATTATAGAGTAGGCCTTTTATCAAACACATTGGATGTTATGACTCTATTTATGCGACTGTTCGATTTCTCCTTCTACGACTGTTCTTTAAAAAGTTGCATGAATTCTAACTGAAATTACACCTGTAACTATCGCTTTTACTCCAGTTGACTCTTCTAAAATTGGCTGCATGTTTTTCTTCTACAACTGCCCCTTTAACTGTTGTTTTGTTCCAGTTAACTGCCTGTTCAACGTGCAGTTGTGACTTGTCACGATATCATGACACTTTTGTCTCTTTCTACCCTTCTTCGCCTTTTACCCACGAAAACAAGACATGTCACGATATCGTGACATACTCCGCCTCCTTGTTCACTTCTTCGCTAGCAGCCGTGAAAACCAGACATGTCACAAAATCGTGACGCATCCACCCTCTCGCTACTCTTCTTCGCTTGCAACCGCGAAAACCAGACATGTCACGAAATCGCGATGCATCCGCCCTCTCGCTACTCTTCTTCGCTTGCAACCGTGAAAACCAGACATGTCACAAAATCACGACGCATCCACCCTCTCGCTACTCTTCTTTGCTTGCAACCGCAAAAATGGAACATGTCACAAAATTGTGACACTTTCGTTGTCGTACACTCTACTTCGCAAGTCTTAGTGAAATTGGACCATGTCGCGAAATCGCAACATCTTTTTGCCTTAGCGCTTTTCTTTGCCTTTCGCCCACGAAAATCCAACATGTAGCGAAATCGCTACACTTCTGTTCCTTGGCGCTTTATCTCTGAACATGTCATGAAATCATGACAGTTTCTATCCTTGGCACTTTCTTTCCAAACTTGTTGTGAAATCATGACAGTTTTCTTACTTGCCTTCTTTGCTTCCAACATGTCATGAAATCGTGACAGTTTTTCCACTTAGCTTCTTTGCCTACAACATGTTGCGAAATCATGACAGTTTTGCTTGCACCTTCTCTCTCCTTGTCCATGTCATGAAATCATGACAATTTTCTTTGCACCTTCTCTCTCCTCGTCCATGTCACGAAATCGTGACAATTTTCTTTGCACCTTCTCTCTCCTCCGACATGTGAAATCGTGACAATTTTCTTTGTGCCTTCTCTCTCCTCGTCCATGTCGCAAAATCGCGACAATTTTCTTTGTGCCTTCTCTCTCCTCCGACATGTCATGAAATCGTGACAATTTTCTTTGCGCCTTCTCTCTCCTCCGACATGTCATGAAATCGCGACAATTTTCTTTGCGCCTTCTCTCTCCTCCGACATGTCGCGAAATCATGACATTTTTTCTTTCTGCCTTCTATCTTCTCAACCTGTCGCGGTATCGTGACAGAAAACATGTCATGATATCATGACAGTTTTCTTGTCTTTTTCTTGGATTTTCTGGATCTGGGTCACTTCTATTTTCTTGGATTTTCACTGTACATGATCTAACTGATCTCTGAACTCCTGTCCACTGCTTCAACTGCATCAACTGATCCTGCTTCATTTGCATCAACTGATCTATCTGTCTGTGTTGACAATAATGACAATACTTTTGTTGCAACTTGCTCAACATATTTCCTACAATTATTTTACGCTCTACATTTATCTTTTATTTTTTGTCTTTGAAGCAAAATCGCACCCTGTCCCGACAAGGTGTGACTTCGTTAACCCTATTTTAGGATTTTTTCTCACAAAAGCAAGATTGCACCTTGTTCTAATGAAACACATCTTCGCCTATAGCATTATCATGCCCACCATCTACGAGGCACAATTTTTCCCAAGACTGGACTAGGGATATCTGTCATATTTTTATTGCATGAGTAGTTTCTAGATTGTATTTAGGGCATGATAGCATAGTTTATTTTATGTTTCTCTATCATTGCATTATTTTCTTATGATTAATTATCTAAAGGTTAATTTTTGCTTTTATTTCCAAAGGTCATCCTAAAGGACCTAGGGGGCTTGATTTTTGTGCCTCCAAGAACTTTTGTGCAATGGCCTAAGAATGCCCCCTAATGCTGATCCCAATTTCAAGCGTTTCATAAGTTATCTTGTAGAAACATGTATTCTCTGATATCATTGGATAAGAGGCAAAAAAAGCTAAGTCAACCACCGGTCAAGATAAGTGCTCTAAATATTTTATTGGTTGAAGATCTGATATGATTATTGATTCTTAGGCATCTGAAAGTGAAAAGCATATAGTGTGCATTCAGGGCTAATATTGTGCATTTATCTTGTGCCCTTGCTTTAAATATTTTTTGGATAAAACCCTAGGTTAGCAAGCATTCAAAGAAACAATCATATTAGGTTAGCTATTGTATTCTTGCATTCTAATTTTTGCATTATCCTTTATCTTTTATAGCATAGATCTAGAAATGCCAAACTTAGGTGATTGCTTTTAACTTAATATATCAAACTATCCTAAAATTCTTGAGGACTTGGAGTGATCCCTTAAACCGTTCCTAGTGAACCCTTCCCCCTAGCACTGAGTGTAGAGAACAACACAACCCCCGTGGTTCACCCTAGAAGGCTTTTTATATTTCACAGATCCAGCATTTTTAGGAATTTCACGTGGTAGGTAAGTTTTCCCCCTCTACATATTCGGTGAACTCGACGTGAACACCTCATTTTCTTTTGAAAAATAATAAGCAAGATCATTAATTTGTGTGCCAAATATTTAAAAAGGATAATCACCTTTGTGTAACTACATAGATATCTTTGGTCTTAGTTATTCTTCTTGTCTTTTTCATTTTTCTCAATGGCTTATGACCTTTAATAAGGATGAAGACTCCATAGGTTTGATGAGATTTTCATGAGAATGATAAAATTGATAGAGAAAATCATAACCTAGAAGAAAATTTTGATAATCATCTTGATCCTATTCGAGATCCCAACGGGAATCTTATTTTTAAATCTTTTGAACATGTATGGACTTTTTATAAATATAATAAGCATTCATTGGATATAGCCTTAGAGGAAGAAGCATTACTCGAAAAGGATATCCCACTTCAAGGAAATCCTATGAGTGAACCTTTTAATAATGGTAATCAAATCTGTCAACTTGATTATGCCACTACTGTGACCACCAATAGTGGATGGAAACCACCTGTTCCTCCAACTAGTAGTGGCACACAAAGTTGCTTTCAATTTCCTCCTTTATCTTCTAATATCAACACTATTTCTTATGTTCCACCACAAGTTAATATTCCATTCTCACAAGGCATCGCATATAAAAATAATCTTCTCATGTCCAACTTAAGTCAAGGGAATATGGAAAACAGTCATAATTTAGAAATGCATAATTTGGAAAATATAGTGAATTAGTTGGTTTTGAGGATGGATATGATTCAGCATTTAGGATTTACATACAATAATAATAAAATGTGTAGTCGGCCATTGGATCCTATTGTTGTTGCTAGACCTTATCCCAAGTATTTTCCTATGCCAATTTTACCAATCTATAAATGGATAGAAGATCCAATAGAGCATCTAAGAGGATTTAGGATAGCTTGCCATGATCTTGTTTATTATGATATGCTTATATTGAAAACATCTCCAAAGAGTCTTACTGGGGTTGCATTGGAATGGTATTATCGGTTGCCCAACTATTCTTTAAAGAGCTTTGAAAATATTACAGAAATATTTGTTCATCAATTTAGTGCTTATATTGAAAATGAAGTGACAATAAGAGACCTATATGATTTAAAACAAAGTAAACAATAAAGTTTTTCAAAATTCTTAGCTCGTTGGAGAATTTTAGTTGGAAAATTAAGATAGCATGTATCTTAGAAAGATATGCTTGATATATTCATTAGTAATTTAAAATAATACATATCATATGCACTAGAAACTACTACTGTCACATCTCTTGATCAAGCAATTGAGTTAACCAAAAAAATGGAACAAGCTCTCATTATGAGAGGTCATCTTAAGAATAAATAATAAAAGTCTACTAAGTCTCAACATAATAGTAAGCATACAAGAGGTAATAATGATAGTAGGCTTGTTAATAATGTTACCAATATACTACAAAATATTGTGCTTTATAAACCTCCTCAAAGGAATTTTACTAGGTTTAATATACCTATGGAGGTAGTTTTGAAGCAATTGCTAGAAGCTAAGGCAATTTAACTACCTTCTACAAGACAACCAAATACTACATATAATTGGTATAATGTAGGTCAATATTACACATATCACAGAGTAGAAGGACACTAGACAAATTCTTACAAGAAGTTGAAACATGTGTTTCAGGATTTAATTGATGTTGATCGTATTGACACCAATACTTTTCAGGCTTCCAACAACCAATAGAATCAGGATAGAACTAGACAAATCAAGCAAGTGTCCTATAAGAATTTTCCACATTATTATGATAACAATATGGTTGGAATGATAATAGCTACTCCATAGAAGTTAGTACAAAGTCAAAAAATTCAGCGATCTCAATAGGAGATGAGTATGTCAGCAAATATTTCTCTCGTAGAACTTCTACAAAATTCTCAAGCCCATGAAGAAGCTATCGTAAATTTTTTGAAGCAACAATTGGTACCTCTCGATATTTCTCCTAGTGATATGGCAAAAGGTTGTAAGTTCCCTTGGGATGCTTCATCTCACATTTTTAGACAATGATATGTCTTTCTCAGAAATGCAAGAAGATTCATCTTTATATATCACTACTTTTATTGGGGATACTCTTATCAAAAGGGTTATGATTGATAATGGTTCTTCGCTTAATATATGTACACACCATTTCTTTCATAAGTTTGGATTGAAAGAGGAATATATAATTATAACTAGTGACATCCTTTCAGGAATGAGTCAAAAAGTATGGGGTACTATATCCATCCCTCTTAGATTTGGACCTAAAATTTTAAATATAATATTTTACGTGGTGTCTTGTCCTACATATTTTAATCTTATTCTGGATGACCGTGGACTCATGCGATGAAGGTCATCCCTTCTATTTTTCATCAATGTGTAAAATTTAATTTGAAAACCAAATTATTTCTATCATGGGCGATCCCCATCCATTTGAATTTTGCTCACCAGAGGATTTAGCCCAATTTCATTCCTCACAATATTCCTCTAAGAAATTCTCTATAAATGTTTCATTATAGTATCAGGATGACTCTTCTTGTTTATATCTTCTCTTTGATGAATCTCATAAAGTTTTAGAGTGGAGTGTTGAGGATGAGGGTTCACCCTCTCCTATGGTCTTAACCCCAAATTCACATGTTATATATGAGGCTTTACCTCAAGATGACATCTACTTTTATGGGTTTATCCCTTATGCAGCGTAGGTTGAGTCTTCTAGTTCTCAGGTGTACTTTGGTTCTATGTCTCCAGAGGACCTTGATAAATTAGGAGTGATTCTTGCCCCACCTCCTCTTGAGGATAATTTATCCATCCTCATTGAGGAGACCATATATGTGAATATAGGTTTTGAGGAAGCCCCTAAAGTTAGGCAAAGATCTGACCATAGATGAGCAGGAGTAATTGACCAATTTATTGAAATAATATCAAGATATTTTTGCTTGGTCATATGTTGATATGCTAAGGCTTGATCTCTCCCTTGTCATGCATCATTTGGTATCTAAGCCTAGTTTTAAGCCTGTTAAGTAGAAACTTCAAAAGATGCATCTAAAGGTTGCCCTCTCAGTCAAGGAGGAGCTCCAAAAACTCCTTGATGTCAGTTTTAAAAAAACCATCGACTATTCTGATTGGATTTCTAATATCGTTCTTGTAGCTAAAAAATAAGGAACAATCAGAGTATGTACCAACTTTCGAGGCATTAACTTAGCATGTCCCAAGGATGATTTTCCCTTGACCAACATATACCAGATCATAGATTTTACCACCAAATGTGGGATGCTTTCGCTCATGGATGGTTTCTTAGGTTACAATCAGATTATGATTGCTTCTGAAGATCAGGCCAAGATAACATTCACTACTCCAAGGGGTACCTTCTGCTGAAAAGTCATGCCTTTTTCTTGAAAAATGCGAGAGCTACCTATCAACAGGCCATGACTTATATTTTCCATGACATGATGCATGATATTCTCCAAGACTATGTGGATGATATTTTGACTCGTTCCTTAGAACGAAAGGACCATGTCCATGATTTAAGATAAATATTTGAAATGCTTTGGCAATATAAAGTTTTTCTTAAACCTACTAATTGTGTGTTTGGATTCAAATATAGAAAGTTGCTAGGATTCATAGTGTCTAGGCGATGCATTGAAGTGGATCCTACTAAAATAGCAGCTATCATTGATATACCACCTCCTCGCACCCTGACTAAATTGTGTAGCCTATAATGTAAATTACAGTCTATTCGTTGGTTCATTACCCAGTTAGCTGATAAGTGTCAGCATTTCCTTTGACTACTTAAGAAGGATGTAGTTTTCGATGGGATTTTAAGTTTCAATAAGCTTTTGATGATCTAAAAAGTTATCTCACCTTCTAACCTATTTTAGTTCCCCTTGTTCCTTGTAGGCATTTATTGCTTTACATAGCAGCCACAAATTACGCTTTGGGGACCATTCTAGCTCAGCATGATGATAAAAACAAAGAAATATCTATCTACTATATTAGTAGAACTTTGGTCAGCCATGAAACTAGGTACACTTCCTTAGAGAATCTTTGTCTAGTCGTAGTGTTTACTTTCCAAAAGTTAAGGTACTATACGATTAGCCATAATACATTAGTGGTTGCAAAATTTGATCCTTTGCACTATTTTATGTCTAAGCCCCACTTTTTAGGTCGAGCTTCTAAATGGGTGTTGGCCCTTAGTGAGTTTGACCTAACTTTCATAGGTCATAAGTCTATCAAGGGTTAGGTAATTTTTGATCAGTTAGCCTCCACTCCCCTAGAATTTTCCCACCCTATAGTTGTTGAGATTTTCTATGAGTGCTTCAATGTCAAAATTGAAGAGTTCGAGTCTTGGACTTTATTTTTTGATGGAGCCCATTGCATAAAGGATGTTGGAGCTGGATTCATTCTAATTAAACCACAAAAATAGCTCATCCTCTTGTCCTTCAAGCTTCATTTTTCTTGAACAAATAATAATGCAGAATATGAATATTTGATCCTTGGTCTTAGATCAACCTTAGCTTTGTAGGTTAGGGTCCTTTCGGTCTTTGGTGACTCTCAACTTGTGTTCAATAAGATCAATGACATTTATTAGACTTGGTATGATAAACTTAAACCATATAAATATATTGTTACCAAGTTGTTATCTTCCTTTGAGCAGGTAACCATAGAGTCTATCCCTAGATCATCAAACTGCCATGTCAATGCCATGGTTGTTGTTGCATCTTTGTTCCCTTTAGAGTTGGAAGATGATCAAGCTTTTATTATCATTCGGTAACTCTAGGAACCTACATCTTTGAATTCTTGTTTGGATCCCTTAGAGTGTTTTACCATCGGATATTTCCCACCTAAACCATGGTATAATGACATCTTTAATTTCCTTAAATATGGGTCCATGCTTGATGGTTTAGATCACAATCAGTGCAAGCTATTGCGTAAAAGAGCATGTTGATTTGTTATAATTGGTAATACTTTGTATTAATGTTCTTTCGAAGGTATTCTCTTGCAATGGCTTAACTATGATTAAGTATGGCTTGCTCTTAGTGATGCTCATGAAGGTTCATGTGGAGGCCATTTAGCGGCAATGCTATTACCAAAAATCTCCTTCATATGGGATATTATTAGCCTTCCATGGAGAAAGATGCATGTGATTATGTTTTATGTTGTGAAAAGTATCAATACCATGATCATCTTATTCATGCTCTCTCTCAAGACCTTCAGGTTATTTCTTCCCCTTGGCCATTCTCCATGTGGGGATTGGACATTATCGAGAAGGTTAACCTAGTGTCATTTTATGGTCACAAGTTTATCATTACTATGATAGATTAATTCACTAAATGGGTTGAAGCCATGCCCATGGCTATGGTGACTGGAACTCAAGTTTTCAATTTAATCTTCAACAAAATTCTTTGTAGGTTTAGGATTTCTTCAATGATTATTTTTTATAATGGCACTCCTTTCAATAAAAAGGATGTTCATAATCTTTGTGCTAAGTACAAGGTTCAGCATAGATGGTCAACTCCTTATTATCCTCAGGGTAATGGACAAGCTAAAGCATCCAACAAATCCTTGATCAAGATTTTGAAGAAGTTATTTAGTAAGATCGGTCATGATTGGCATACCCACCTTTATCTTGCCTTGTGGGCCTATCGTACTAGTGTGTGTACACCCACAAGGGCCTCACCATATGTCTTAGTGTATGGGTTTTAGGCAGTGTGCTTGAGGTTCCTTCTTTGTGCATCTTATTGCAAGATGATGAGGTCAGCAATGAGTATCACATAGATCGCTTAAACTAGTTGGAGCTTTTGGATGAGAAGCATTCGTGCCTTAGAGAATTTGCAAGCCTTTAAGGTAGGATCCAGTGATCTTACTCTAATAAAGTTCACAATCATTCTTTTGAGGTTGGGGACCTTGTCCTCAAGGAGAACCAAAAGAACACTAATGCTCATGTTGATCTTTGAGGAAAGTTTCAACCCAAATGGTTGGGGCCCTTTCTCATAATAGCTAAGTTTGGCTCAAGTGCTTACAAGTTGGCTTCTATGGATGGTAAAAAACTTAAAGAACTAATGAATATAATGCATTTAAAAAGATGTTATGTTTGATCTATTTTTCATATTGCATATGCTTTTAGTTAGATCATGTTGCATGTTTTCCTGACATATCCTACACGCTTGCTTGTCATATTTTGCATGATTGCTTGACATTTTGGTTTTGCATATTGCTTGTCATATTTGCATTGTTTCTTGCTCATAGCTTCTTATTCATATAATTTCTAGGGATTCACAATAATGGCATGTGATTATACCTAGTTAGATCATAGCACACATGCATTGCACTTTTCACTATGATTCTGAAGCCTCACAAAGCCCCAACCTAGGGCCCATGCATTCTCATCCATTCTTCTATTATTGTCTTCCTTTGTTATTTTCCTATCTTCTCTCTTCTTCTTGTTTCCCTTTACTTTGAAAGTATTTACAATGATCACCATCTCTCATAAAATTCAAGGAATACAATTCTCCTTTGGTATATTCTTGTCTTTTGTATGATAATTATTTCTCTTTTACCTTCTTTGATTCAGACAAGGATATACATTCTTCTATTATTTTTTTGATCACTTCCTCCCTCTTGATTTATTTTCACCTGCTAAAACTTCAAGTAGGAGGCACACACACAATTATTTTCTCCTCATTTTTCTTTTTCTTATTTCTTCTAACACGTGCACACACTCATGTTGTATTGTACTTATATTGAATGGATAATACATACATCTGCATACACCCTATCAAATAGTACTAGCATATACATCATTCACATTAGTATATGTAGCACCCTAAAATTGGCACAGTGAAATCTTAACAATTACATTTACTCTAGTAAATAATTCAAATTCAAATTTTAACCTCCCAAACCGCCCGTTAACCGTCGTGTAATCCGTTTCCCCCTTTCCCGTGCCATTTTTAGAGTTTGTTTTGACCGTTTGACGATATCGTCATCGATCAGACGATATCACCTCAGATCTGACGATTTCGTCTGGGCTAGGATGTCCAGACGATCTTGTCCCAAAACTAATTTTTCACAATTAGCTTCTATTCCAATGGGTCTCTAATCCGAGCAGAAGCGTGTCTACATCGTTAGAGACCCTCCCCCGTTGGAGATCTCCCAAATAGGGATGATCTCCAACCTCCTAACCTCCCTCCTAAGTCTATTTAATCCTAAGCCCTCCCCTTAGCACCCCCCTGGCTGATAATTCCTGTAACTTGACTTCATACACGTTAAAACATCCCAAATTGTTATTTGCATGAGTTCTATCCAATTTTTGTTGCAGGTACCTTAGTATTTTTCAGCCGGAGCAAGCTTACATCGTCGTAGACGATCCTATTTAGATCGGAGGCGATCTTGTCGAATCAGAGACGATTTTGTACCAATGCGAGACGATTTCGACTGTAGTCAACATTGAGGCAATCAGTGCCTAAAGTTTGCATTTCTTCATCTTTTTTTCTACTATTTTATTCTGTAATTAGCTAGCTTATTCATTATTTTATGCTATTCTGCATTTTGGAGTTCACCCATCTAGATCAAATGCATAATTAAGTCATAATTGTGATTAAATTAGCATAATGCATTCATGTTTCTATTTTTAAGTTTCAGTTTGATATTGTTACTGTCAATTTACACTATTTCCCTATGTTAGCATAGTTGTATTTTCTATGTTTTGCACCTATTTCTCTGTTTGCAGGTCTCTGACGAATTCGTCTAACGAATTCGTCAGATCTCAGACGATCTTGTCTGATCTCAGACGATCCTATCAAATCAAAGGCGATCCTGACTGCTTCAAGAATTAGAATCTTCATCAGACATCCGGATCAGGTATTTTCTTTTAATATTCCTTAATTTCTTTGTTTTTTGTCTTAATTATATTTTCTGTATTCATTTAATCTGCATCTTCATATAGAATAGCTTAGATGCATTTTGGCCAAACCTAGGACTTGAATGCTTAAGGCTAAAACGAACACATAAAACACATTCCCAACCTAGGCATGGAAACTGCCATTGAATGTTTCCTGGTGAACCCACCATCCATCGAAAAATCACCATAATACACCTCCCTCGAGAGGCGGGACCTTCGCAAGGCCTCTCAGTCCGAGGTACCGTGCCATCCTTTTCACATCCCCCTTTCGGGCACGGATCCTATAGCCTGAAGGTAAGGGTGTGAAAAATTTGGAGCGATACATTTTTGTGAACCCGACGTGAATGCATTTAAAACCTTTTGAAAACAAAAACAAAAAAATATATATGTATACAAGAAAAACAAAAACAAAATCATCATTTCAAGTTTGTATGTTTTTAGATTCAATTCTAAATAGTAGATGCTAAATATTACTTTTAGAAGTACTAAAGAAACCATGAGTTTTTACTCAAATCAATATGAGCCCATTAGTAATGTTGGAAGAATTCAGCCAAATACATTTTTTGATTATGACCAACCTCATCTCTATTCAACATCACCTCCATCACACTCTTCTTATTTTTCATCCATAACCCAACAAAACAATCCCTTTTCCAATCCTCTTCATAACGATATTATCTATTCTCCCATATATCCATATTATGTCTATCAATCCACATATAATCCTCCACCACCATTTCAATATTCTTCTTTCAATACAACACATCCATTTCAACAAGAAAATACTTATTCTTCCAATTCTACCATGCACTCACCTCCTACATCGCAATCTTCCTGTCATCATTCTACCCATAATAAAGAAAGTAGAGGTGAGAAACCATTAAGCCCTTTTATGACTAAAATCCTAAGGCACGTATCAAAAACCTCTCAAAAACCTTCATCACGTACATTTACAAAGCTCAATCAACCAATGGATATAATTCTCAAGTATTTACTTGACACAAATAAGGTTGAACTACCTTCCATAAGACAACCTGATACCACAGCATATTGGTTTAAACCTGAGCTACATTGTGAATATCATAGAGTAGATGGACATATGACACAAAATTGTAAAGATTTAAGATGTGCAATTCAAGATTTGATTGATAAGGGTCTTTTTAATATAAAAGAATTACAATCTACAACTAATTATAAATCTCTAGTAAACAATCAAACTCCTACACAACAAATACCAATAATCAATCAAGACATGGGGATCTCCCAAGAACCCCTATTCAATTATCAACAACAAGAAACCAATCAAATATTGCATGTTAATGTGTCCCATCATGATGATATTATTAATATTGTAACAAAAACTACAAATGAGCAACCTCAAGTTCAATCAACTCAATCTGATATTCAAGATATGGATTCCTCATTTGACCAACCTTCAAAACTATCTTTGACTCTAGAGAATGATACAAAATGGAATGTAAGCATAGAAAGCTCATATTTAGAATCAAAATCTCAATCTGAAATCCACTTTGATAGCCAACAACAAGTGATTAATCCTCAAGCAAAGATATCCCTTTTAGAAGTATTACAAATTTATCACAAGGAAATTTTGTTCAAAATACCTAGCCAACAATTTGTTCCTCATCATATTTTCTCTAAGAACATAATTAATGGTATAAACCCTCTTGAGGTTAACCATATTTCATTCTATGATGAGGATATTCCTTCCTCTACTCCACAAGAAGACTCCTATCTTTACATTATCAGATCTAGTAAAGAAACACTTGTTAGAACTATCATGGTAGATAATGACTCCTCTCTTAATTTATGCACTTATCAATTATTCCAAAAACCCAAATCAAAGGAAGAAGATCTTAATGAATCAAATGTTATTATAAAATCTTTTAACAATGAAATTCAAGAAGCTCAAGGTACTATAATTTTTCCCCTCAATATTGGATCCAAGATCCTGGATACTTTATTTTATGTAGCATATTGCCCTTCATATTACAACCTACTTCTCCAGAGTCCTTGGATTCATACGATGAGGGTTTTCCCTTCCACTCTTCACCAATGTTTGAAATTTGAAATTGCAAATAAAATTGTTACCATACATGGTGACCCAACACCATTTGAAGAATATTTAACGATTGAAACATCAAGTTCTATACATTCTCTATTGTCACAATTATCTTCTATCCATCACTTTTCTTCATCCATATATGATCATCCTTGTTTACCAAATAACATCCATGCATATCTTTCACATATACTTTCTCCATCTTATCAAAACTTGGAATATAGTGATAAGAATGAAGAACTTTCTTATCCTTCTTACATTTTATTTTGTAACATGATCAATTTTCCACATATAAAAGTAAAATCTTTTGCTACATTATTCTACATTATAACAAAGCTTTTGTTATCACTACCTTTTATTCATCACCTTCTATTCTTACCTTCACCTCAACTAGATTATCCTTCAAAACCTCCTTTGATTTTGAAGCAACCTTAGACATGCTATACTCAAATAACCTTGTATAGTGTATATAGATCATCTTGTATATACCACCAATTTCAATTCATAAATTAAAAATCAAAATACAAAAAATCAAAATCCTCAAAATCTTCAAAAAAAATACTAATGCAACTAAGGACCTTAAAGGTAAATTTGAGCCCAACTGGCTTGGACCATACATTATCACTGCTAAATTTGAATCAGGAGCATACAAATTATCTACCTTAGATGGTAAAGAACTTAAAGAACCCATGAATATTTTGCATCTTAAACGTTACTATGTATAAATTTGGTCATTTCATCCTTGTATATATTTGTTTAAAATAATTCAAAATCACTATCTTGTATTTCTTTCAATTTATAAATTCAAAAACACCAAAAACATTCATAATCATCAAAATCTTCAAAACTATTTGTTGTATTTATTTATGGCACTTGTTAATTTTTTCAAAAACAAACAAAAATGATAAAAATAAAAACAGCAATATTCTTGACTCTTTCGAAACCAAAACAACATAAAGAAGAAAGAGAGAGTCAACATTCTCAAAACTTCTCAAAAAGTATTTATATATATTTTCTTACAAATGCTGTAGTTATATGTTTCAAATTATTTTGGATAAATTAGCATTTATTTGGAATCCCTCACTTTCACACTCACAAAAATAAATATCTTGATTTTATCTGGCATGATTACTAATCTCTCTTATATCAAAGTCCACAAAATTCAATTAAATAAAGTTTGAGCACAGAGAATTGATCTTGTTATTTACTTAAACCAAGCACATCTTTTCACAATAAAATGATTATATTTGTAATTTCCATGCTTTGCTACATAGTAGAAGTGGTTTCTTGAGCGAAAAGTTTCCCCTGCTATCCTATCATGCACATGGTCTAGAATCTTTGAGAATTGGCAAAAGGACAAGCTCACCCCTACCCAGAATAAAAATCCCTTGCTCTACAGCTAATCCGAGCAAGTATCCCTAGCATAGAAAGAAAAGAAAAGTTCAAAAAAAAGAGAAAAGAAAAATGTTATTTTATATCATTACAGCATTATCAAGCAAAAATACAAAAGAAAAGCAAAAGAAAGCAAAAGCAAAAGCAATAAAATCCCTTTCCCTACCCTTTGAAAAGAAAAGAAGGGTTGATGAGCTTGAATCCCTGGAATTCTCAATTATTCGAAAACTGTGAGGTAAGCCCCATAACAGGTGGTTTGTGCCCAACCTGCTTGGCCTTGGGTAACTCCTAGCGTGGCGATATGTCTGTCACATTAGCGACCTTATTTTGTACAGACCTATGTCTGCTTATGGATTAGCTAGCTCTTGATAATACGACTTACATAGTAGTCTAGTATGGTTATATGCATCTACATCATGGTTAATGAACACTTATTTGGTTTATTCAAATCACTTGTATCATAGTATCTTGCTCAAACTGGTAAACGAACATAGCAATTGCACACACATTTTATATTTGAGAGATTTTGTGTATCATTATGATAAATCAATATTGGAAATGAACTCACATATGCACATGGGATTCCTTATAAATCTAAATTTTGTCTTTAAGATACTTTGAAATATTTTTTGCAAATTGTTTGGAATAATTCATTTTCTTCTTCCAAGTACAGTTGTTTAGACAACTACATGCATAATAGAAAAATCAAAATTTCTTTCAAACCATACAATCAAAACACACACATATATATATATTATCGACTTTCGCGACGATGGTATAGTTCCAAAACCAAAATTGGAATTTTATGCCTAGCGCAAGTCCTCATCTTCATATTTTTTGTTTATTAAAAATCAACCATGCAATAAAACAATCTATTTTCTTCTTTGATTTTCGCGATGATGGTATAAGTCTATACCTACATATTCTATGCCTAGCACAAACCATTGTAACAATTTTTATTCCCCATTTATTTAAAAATCATGAAAACCATATGACTTAAATCATTCTATTATACAATTATGCTTTACAAACAAACAAACACATTTTCATTATTTCATGTCATTATGTCAACCTTCAATTTTGCAATGATGGTATAATTCCTAAGGAATTATCCAAAAATTTTATCACACTTAGGAATTTATGCCTAGAAAAAATCATTTTAACATTATTTCATGCATACTATTTTCATGGAAATCTGAAAACAAACCATCATCATCATCATTTGCACCATTGCACCAAAGTCTTAAGACAGTCTCTTAAGCACTCTTTTACTTTTTAACAATATTTCTATACTGGGATTAGCTTGACGACCGAGTGAGCGACGACTCCATGAAATGGTCTATAATAGCGACAATGTCCTTTGAAATTATTGTTAGAAGTCTCTTTTTATCTTTTATCACATTACATCACAAACAACCAATTTGTTACATCAGATTATTTCATTTAAAATCTTACGGCATGACATTCAAACCATAATATTTCCAACGACGTAATTACATGAATCCTCAATCCAATCATCAAGTCCATCAATCAAACATAAAAGCATCATAAAAATACACAAGTCATATGATCAAAAATATCTCATCTATATATATCAACAATATATACATCATCTCAAAACTAGATTGGTATGCCACAATCTATACCTCGGCATACTCAATCCTCTATCAAAAATAATAAATGCTATAATATCAATCTGTACAATGTAGTGCAGTAGTCTAGCCTCGAGAACCCCTTGAGCTCTCAGCCTCATCTCCTCCCCCCGCCCTGAGGTGGACGAGGTGGCCCCATCGCAGTATGTGTGGTACTGCGAGTCCTAGTCGTCGATCGAGAAGAAGTCCTCGACGACCCAATCTTGATAGGGTCAGCAATGCTGGCTGGCAGTTGTACCCTCTAACCCTCTGGCACCATCTGGAAGTAGATGCCCTGGTAGAACACGATCTGAGCAATCGACCGTGCCAGCTCCTGTGTGCTCGCTCCTCCGCCCCATGCTCTGAGGCGTGCAATCTCATCTCTGAGCTGTGTCACCTCAGCTCGATGTCATGCAGCCTCCTATAGGGTCTGCACCTATGCCTGGAGATGAATTGTCTCCACTTGAAGAGTCGTTGTCTCGCTACTCTCCCCTATGTCAACACCCTTGCCCTTGTCGGGCGATGGTGGCCTCTCTCTCTGTGGAGAAGGGGGTCTCGCCTCCCTCCTCTCCCGCTATCGTGGCCTCTCTTGTGCCTGTGGCCTCCTCTATTCTCTTCTGTTGTGACCTTGGGCCGCCTCCATAGCCGCCTGGCACCGCCTCCCTATCTGACGCACAACTACATGAATCGGACCCTGAGCCCTCGTCATTCGAGGAGGGCGGATGCCTATGTACCATGCATCGTAGCCATCGGCTACCCCTGCATCGTCCCCATCCACTGGCTGAATGGGGGCATCGTTCGAGTCCTGACTCTAGAAGCGCTGCATATCTGGAGCCTCACTGACCGTAGTGTTATCCCAGATAGTCTAAGAAAACTCGTAATCCCTAAGAGATGAGATCCCTTGTTGTAGATCAAACTATCGCAAAACTTGGTCATACCAGTGGAGCTCCACATCTCCCCTCTCCATCTGTAGCCAGCAAACTTGTCTGATGCAAGCTAGCTCCTGTCCGTCCTCGGCCCACCTTGGGTGCTCTCGCCATGGTCTCTAGGTGATCTGGTCTGGGACAAGGTCATCCAGCAGTCTTCGGGACATCGGTAGATCAATCCACCACTGTGACCCTCTCCGGAGCCACCAGTAGAAAAATCGGGGCCTCTCCCTGTCAAAGGAAGCCCTATCGGCCTCCGCACTGCAATGTGCTCCCAGCACCAAACCTAATTAAAAACATTTTTTCAATTTTGCTTTTTCGCGTTTTTACCTCAAACGTTCGATTTGGGTAAAAACATGGAGGGGGCACCATAGTAAGCTATCATACGATTTGACCAAGAATCGTCGCATAAAAATGGGAATAATTTTTATTTTCTCGTAGATAGAGAAGAACTCATATTTAACGCATTTTCTTCAGAAAATTCGCTAAAGAGGGGGCAAAATGTAGCACCCTAAAATTGGCATAGTGAAATCTTAAAAATTACATTTACCGTGCCATCCTTTTCACATCCCCCTTTCGAGCATGGATCTTATAGCCTGAAGGTAAGGGTGTGAAAAATTTGGAGCGATACAGTATACATCATATAGCACCCCTATCGGGTTACATCTCTTTTGACTCATTGGGCTCAAACACCCCATTATAGTATTAGCTCCTTGACCATTTCAATAGGCCTCGGCATACATCCTAGCGGGTAATCGCCCCATAGCAATCACTAGCGAGCAATCATCCATAGCGGGTTATGCTCCATATTTTGCCCATTTGTCCATCTTAGTGAGTACTACACCCATAGTAGGTTTCACTCTATACATGGACTATATTTTGAGCATAATACCCTCTAGTTAGGATTCTGATTTAGACATCTTCTCAATTTTATATGATTGATCTTTGGAGCTTATTTTTCTTCTTCTTCTCATTCTTCTTTTCTTCCCTTATTTTATCTTTCCCTTTCTTCTATGCATTTCATGCTAGCTGCATTAGATTCATGTTGTACCCCATAATATTTGCTTTACTGCTTACTTATTTTTTTCTCCATATTTTTGTGTTCTGGTTTTTATTTCTTTCTTTACCTTTTTGAGTTTCTTAAGGAGGCTCCTTCCTTTCAAAACTTGATGGGGAACCCTAGCCATACAGCCATTAGCGATAGTAATTCCTTGTATAGTGTGCAATAGCCCAGAGCATCCTTTCGCAGTACCCCTCTTACACCACCCCTTTGTCTAAACCTGACCACTTATTTTTTTTTATGTGCTTGTTACCTCTTTTGCCCATAGGATTCTACACCTTTATTTAATGCATTTACTTGGCCTTAAATGCATCAAAGATCGGGAAAAATGTAGACATGAAAAATTGACCCACTTTTAGTGGGTAATCTTCCTTAGAGCCCCTGAGAGGTCCCTAATCCTTTCCCTAGGCAAGGATAAGCCTGTTTTCCCCCTACCTTGATTTTCTTTAGCCTTTTTATGAAATTGCACCCTATTACGATGGGGCAAGACTGCGTAGAAGCGATATCGCACCTCGTCGGCATGGGGTGAAATTTTGCTATTTTAATATTTTAATTTATTAAAACCTGGGTTTAATATTTTTTGTGTGCTTGACATCGATTTGTGTTTGTTTTCTTGATTCTTTCACCTTGATTTTTGTCTATAAAATGTGGGGTTAATCCCACTCCTAGATATACTAGTGATAGATCTTGGAAATTAATTTAGCTCAAAATTCTTATGATTATTTAGTGCTTGCATTCTTACTTTCACTCTGCTTCCTGTTTCTTCTATGAGTTAACCTTGAAGTGCAAATTTTGAATTTCATCTTTTGTTGCATTGACTTGGATTGTTGTGTGGTTTGGTGGATTCATGTTGAAGTTCGAAAGAAAATAGAGTGCCCATTTGGATACCTCGATCTCTTCTACCTGCTTCTACATCGTCCATCAGGTTGTACACACTTTTTTTCTACATTTATTTACGCTCTTCATTTATTTTTTATTTTTCCTATCTCTGAAGCAAAATCATGCCCTACCCCAATGAGGTGTGACTTTGCTAACCTTAATTTAGGGTTTTCGCTCATAGAAGTAAGATCATGCCCCATTCTAATGGAGTGTGACTTAGCCTGTAGTATTATCATGCCCACCATTTATGAGGTACAATTTTTCCCATGATTGAACTGGGGGTATCTGTCATATTTTCATTGCATGAGTAGTTTCTAAATTGCATTTAGGGTATGAGAGCATTGTTTTTTTCTATTTCTCTGTTGTTGCATTGTTGTTTTATGATTAATTATCCAAAGGTCAATTTTTGCTTTTGTTTCCAAATATCATCTAAAAGGACCTAGGGGACTTGACTATTGTGCATTCAAGAATTGTTGCACAGTGGCCTAAGCAATCCCCCTAATGCTAATCCCATTTTCAAGTGTTTCATAAGTTATCTTGCAGAAAAAAGTATTTCGATATCATTATACAAGAGGTAGAAAAATTTAAGTCAACCACTGGTCAAGATAAGTGCTCTAAATATTTATGGTTGAAGATCTGATATGATTATTTATTCTTAGGCATATGAAAGTGAAAAGCATACAGTGTGCATTTAGGATTAATATTATGCATTTATCTTGTGCCCTTACTTTAAATGTTTTTTTTGGATAAAACCCTAGGTTAGCAAGCATTCCAAGAAATAATCATATTAGGTTAGCTATTGTATTCTTGCATTATAATTTTTACATTATCCTTTATCTTTTATAGCATAGATCTAGAAAGACCAAACTTAAGTGATTGATTTTAACTAAATATATCAAACTATCCTAAAATTCCTAAGGACTTGGAATGAGTTCTTAAACTATTCCTAGTGAACCCTTCCCCTTAGCACCGAGTGTAGAGAACAACATAGCCCCCATGGTTCACCCCATAAGGCTTTCTCTCTTTTGTGGATCCAACATTTTTTGGAATTATATGTGGTAGGGTAGTTTTCTCCCTCTACAAATTGAAGGTAGAAAGATACCAACTCTGATAAGAAATCAAAGTTCTAACCAATTGAAGATGTAATTTGAGGATCTTAAGGTTTGGTGGGACTAAAAATCTTGTGCAAAAAATAACAAAATAATAAAGTAGACTTTTTGAAATCTTGGAGTAAAAATATTAATAAATAAAGGAGTTGGTAGTTTTAAGACCCAAAGAAATAACTATAGATCCAAATTTGGCACAAGATGTTCAAAATGTGAGGGCCTTTTGTGACCTATATCAAAGAGGAAATGCAAAATGCTTACATACATTTTTTATTGATATCCTTTAAAAAAGAGTCTACCAGGTCTATAGGACCATCAAGCAAGTAGGACAACTATCTACAAGGGATGAACATCAAGAAGTCCTCAAAATCCTTACGTCCATGACCGCAACATATACACAATAGCAAGAATATATCATAAAGATATGTTCAAGAAGCTAGGAAAGATTTTGGACATCTAAAGAAACCTAAAAAGATAATCCTTGAATACATTAAGTGCAAGAAATAGACAAGCAGATCTAGGGTTTGATTGCTACTAGAATGCCTTACATTTTTAATTAAAGGAAACATGTCCTAAATGATGAAGTTGTGAGCACTATGATTGAAGAAGAGGACAAGTCTAACTAATGGAATGCAATTGAAACATATGAGAAGCTGGAGTCAATTTATGTTAAACTAAAAGAGTTAACAACCAAGGCAAAAGAGTAATCAAAAAATTTATTTAAATATCTAAGGTGAGAGGCAGAAGACCTTGGAATAGTATAGTTGCTAGATGATAGTGAGTGATAAACACTATTAGGGTTGCTACCATTGAAGACTGACTAGAGGAGAAATAAAACTTTTGATGATTTGATAGTGTGGATACCAGCTTTGTAGACTTCATGCTCAAATATAAAGGTAGGATCTGATATCTTATGCCAATAAAGTGTAACATCCCATGAAGTTGTCATAAATGCAGTATCTTGACACTACCTTTAAAAAAATGGTTTTAGAAGAGAAATTTAGTGGTGAAAGTTCAAATAGTAGAAAGTACTCCTAAATCTCAATAGCTGGCTAAATTTGACAAGGATTAATTCATTTATAAAATTCTACATATTGGCTCAGAGGTGATATTCATTTGCTTAAAGGTGTCAACTATCTCAAGGGAATGATTTGCTCAATAGAAGTGGTCATTTTGCTCACTAAATGCAAGTGAATCACACAAAATATGAGTAAATAACTAGACAAGCCATAATGAATCTCTCAAATAGACAAAGAGGTAAAAACCAATACAGTCACAAGGTAAATCTTCCAAAAAGTGACTTTTTGGTATGTAGTGGCATACCAAGTTATTTTTGGATCCTTATAATCCTATTAGAGACATGTAACATTTGGATGTGTAGCATTTTTCTAAAGCTACCCCCAAATTTTTACTTCTACTAGGAGTAATTATTTTCATCCTAGGTAAATTAGGGGTAAAGATTTTCTATATTTATGGGCCTGGGGATAGCATTGTAATCATTGTTTAGCCATGATAATTTAGAGCTATACTCTGTGAAACCCACATTATACCTTGTACTCATGAGGTTGTTATAAATTCATAAGCTCTTATACATTCCATCAATGGAGTTGTGCTTGTGGATTTCTAAGTGCACAACGGTTGCGTTATGGCCCTTCTAGCCCATCTTGACATTCGCTTATCAATTTCATAATTAGATGAATGTATAAAAATTTATGCTATTCAACTTCTCATGTGTTTATTAATAACATTATTTCCTCACTTTGGTATAACAATCATATTTGCTTTCTATTTCTCACTCTCTAAAGTTTGTAATTTTATTTTTTGCACTTTATTTTTAATACATTTTACTTTTTGCACTTTATTTTTAATACATTTTCCTTTTTGTAATTTATTTTCATGTAAATTAGTTTAGATTAGAGATCTATACAAGGACAATAGGGAGTCGACCTAATTTTGAAAATAGGTAAAAGCCTTTGACAAACCTCTCCAACCTAGTTGAAACTTGTATTTTGGGGGCACAAAACTTGATTTAGAAGTTAAGACAATTCCCTAGATTTATAGATTCATGTATTAATTCATATCTTGCAAACATCATTTTTTCTTTATTTTTTGGCTCAATTTATATTTCCATTAATTCTATATGTTTGAATTCAATTATTATGAAAAGTATCAATTATGAAATTACCTTTTCTTCTTCCACAATCATAGTAAAAATCTTAGTTCATTCATTGAGACAAGAACCTATTTAATACATTCTTTAGGGTTACAAACTAGAAGATCGATACTCCCAATTTAGGAGATCGTTACATTCAAGGAATAATAAAATAATCTTCTAGCTTATAATGCATGATCTAATAATAATGTAATAAATATCCTAACATCCCCCTCATTACATTATTCAGGTTAATAAATATTAGGAACCCCCTTAATTTAGATGATTCTAGGCTCTAGCTCTGTCTCTTGGCTCTAGATTTAGCTTTGGATTTGGTTTCTGGCTCTAGCTCTAGATTTGGCATTGTCTCTAACTCCTATGGCTCTGGATGCTTTGGCTTTGGCTATTCTAGTTCTTAATTAACCATCTCTAGGTCCACCTTTGGGTCTATCACTAGATATTCCTTTAGGTTTGCCTTTGGGTATGCAATTAAGTCTGCCACTAGAATTATCTCTAGGTATACCATTAGGTTGACCACTAGGTTTGCCATTGTGTTTGTCTCTAGGTCTACCATTATGTTGGCCATTGGGTTTTCCATTAGGTTGGCCACTAGGTGTACCATTGGGTTGGTCTTTGGGCTGGCCTATGGGTCTATTGCCTCTTGGCTTGATTCTAGGTCTATTTCTTCTTGGATTATCTCTAAGTTTGTTGATATTTGGATTTATTGCCTTTAGGCCTGCCTTTGGGATTACTTTTGGGAGATTGTAATTGTCTTGGTTGCTAATAGTTTTGTATTAGTGCCAAATTGGACATCTAGGTAAAACAAACCACTTTTTAATAAATAGATGCCTATATTCTTAGCATTCTTAGTGATAAAGCACCTCTTGTGGCTATTCTCAACTCTTAAATCAACCTTCATATTTTTCTTTAGTAGTTTGAGCATAGACAACAAGTTGTTGGTTAGTCCTAAGACATAAAGGACTTGTTTGATAATGCATTTCTCATATATAATGTGAACCAAAACATCAACAACTCCTTTGACCTCATAGGTTTTATCATTTGCAATGGTCACTAGTTTCTCTTCTTTGGCTTTGAAGGTATCAAATCAGTCTTTGTTCCTTGTCATGTGCTAGCTAGCACATGAATCAATATACCAAGAATCATCCTTGGTTTTGGTAGTAACTTTAGTCATGGGTACTCTGTATGTCTATTCAAAATATTAATCTAACACTTCAATGGCAACATGCCCTTTCTATTGCTCTTATTGGTTTCATGGCCTATACTGATGTTGCTTTTGTTGAGGTATGTGGACCTGGTCTCCTTGTGTGGCAACATTGTACCAACAATATTATTGGAAATTTTGAGTATATTGTTGTCATTGGTGTCAAAGGATTTATGTCATAAGTTGATGACAATGGTTGTCATTTATGTCAAGTAAAAATAAAGGTTTCATGGTTTTACCATGGTGGTACTTGCAAAATAAAAAGGAAGATGTTTTATGGTGGAAAAGACTTTATCCAAAGAAAAGGCCCAAAGAAGAAAAAGAAATTATAATATTTAAATCTATGAAGATTTAAAATATTATAATAATTAAAAAAATTAAATGAGAAAAGGCCCAAAGAAGAAAAATAAAAATAAAAAGGCCCAAAGAAGAAAAATACATTATAATATTTAAATCTATAAAGATTTAAAATATTATAATATTTAAAAATTAAAATGGGTGCCAAAGGTTAAGATTGGAAATCGAAAATTTCCATGCACCGACGTAGAAGATCAAATACACATTTGTGTATTTAAAGTGCAAATACTAAGGTAAAAATTTTGTTGATGATAATCGAAAGCCCATGCGCTTTGCAAATCGTTCGAGGTAGAGGACAAGGAGAAGACAAATGTCAATTGTGCATTTCAAGGCAAAGCACATGATAAAGAGAAGGGGTAGTTGTTTATGATTCCATATGGATAGCCAAATCAGACGGAAGAACCCGTAATGCTAAGGCATGGTAGCAGGGAGGTCTTGAGTTCGAGACACGATGAAGGCAAGGAATTAAAAGTTTTTTTTGACAAAGTTTTTGCATCAAAAACTATGAATAAAGCAAGGCGCATGCAATTTAGGTTTCGTGTGGGGTGCTAACTCATGTGGTAGCCTAGCCGAAGCTAGGGCATGGGCCAAAAAGTGATGCAAGTTCGAATCGTGGTGGTGACACAAAGGGGGCAATAATTTTTTTAAAACAAATAATTGCTAAGGCTAAGGTATGTGCTTGCTTAGGGAGTCATAAGGTGATTGTTTTATTTTTGATGTTTGGATTAAAAGGACAGCATGGAATTATTATTTTCTTTGAATTAAAAAGGGAATATTGTGGAGTTTTGCAAAGTAATATGTGTGGTGCATAAAATAAATAATGCTATGGTCATTTGAGGTGTATTGAATTATTTTATTTCAAGTAGGAGGTATAAGGTGTATAAGAAAATTCATGTGTGTAATTTATGTTTTTTTGGGTTGAATATTATTTTGCAAGATTAGGAGTAATAAGGTGTGATAAGTTGCTTGAAATTTTATTATAACTCTTGCATGGTGAAAGGAAGATATGAAAGGTTTTTGTTGAGTATTAATGCTTTATTTTTTAGAACAAAAGAAGAGTGATTTCAGATTTCATTGAGCATATCTTTTTGAGAAGAAAGTTCATGTGGATGTTTTGAGAAAGTATCTTGCAATCTAACCCTTGAAGTGGCACTAGAAAAATCAATTTTTTGTGAGACAAGTTTTTGAAGATATATCTCCATAAGATAAAATTAAGAGGTATGGGCACATCATTCCTTCTTTAAAGGTGTTTTTTTGAGTGAAATTTTTTGGAACATAAGGTGGATAAATGAGGGTTGTTTGGTAAGCATTGTTGAAAATATTTGAGTTAGGTTTTGAGACCTATATGTGCATAAATTGTTGAGAGAAAGTTGAAACAATTGCATTAGAGTTTGAGAACAATATTGTGCTTTCATTGTTGAAAGAGATTGAGACATTTGTGCTAGAGATTATGAACTACTTGTGCTAGTATTGAAGACAAGTTAGTGCATCATTGTGAAACCTTTTGAACATTGATTTGAGAGATATTGACAGCAATTGTGAAAGTGTTTGAGATCAATTTTATGAGAGAAATTGTGCATTAGTGTGATTGATATTTGAGAAAATTTTCAAGAAAGATAGATCAGTTTTGTGAAGCAAGTTATACGGTGTTTTGATTTGATTTGAAGGGGTTTTTGCAAGAGAGAGATATTGGATTAGTTGAATGCAAGATTTTTGAATGTGAAGAATATATTGGGTTTTTGATAGTGTATATCGTTCTTTATATATTCTAGAGGTTAAACAAATTCTAGGTAGAATATGTTTGAATTTCCTAGTTGAAGAAAGTATTTCTAAAAGAGAAATAAGCATTTGTTTGTATGCAAGATTTGGAAATAATTGAGCAGGTTTTATGAGCAGTATTGAAGACTAATTTGAGAAAGTCTTGTGATAATACTTGGAGAACCTTTGAGGTAAATTTGAGCAATTCTTGTGAAAAGACTTGGAGCAGCTTTGACGTATATTTGAGCATCTTGTGAGAAGACTTGGAGCAGCTTTGAGGTAGATTTGAGCAAGTCTTATGAGAAGACTTGGATCAGATTTGAGGTAGATTTGAGCAAGCTTTGTGTTAAGGCTTGGGGTATATCTGAGATAGAATTGAGAGCAAGATTGGTTGCTGATTTGATAAAGCTTTGTGTTAAGGCTTGGTGCAGATTTGAGATAGAGTTGGGAATAGGATTGGTTTCTAATTTGATCAAGATTTGTGTTAAGGCTTAGGGCAGATTTGAGATAAATTTGAGAGCAGGTTTGGTTTTTTACTTGATCAAGTCTTTGTGTTAAGGCTTGGGGTATATTTGAGATAGAATTGAGAGCAGGTTTGGTTGTTGATTTGATCAAGTCTTTGTGTTAAGTCTTGGGGTAGATTTGAGATAGAGTTGAGATCAAGCATTAGAGGTGACATATCAAAGAGAATAGAGGTGTCCAATGGATAGAGGTCCATCAACCAGTGTAGTGAGGACAAAGGTCTCCTATGGAGATAGAACCACAAGCTAGATCATTGGGGATAAAATTCTTCTAAAATTTCATCAGCCATAGCAGAGGGATAGAGTTCTCCTGTGGAGGAATATCCATGAACTAACTGGGGAGATAGATTTCTTCTGTGGATAGAGATCCATGAACTAATTGGGGAGATAGATTTCTTCTGTGGATAGAGATCCATGAACCAGTTGAGGAGATAGAGTTCTCCTGGATCAAGTTCCACAAACCATAGAAAAGGCGAAATAGTTCTCTTATGGAGATAGATCCATGAACCAGAGAAAAAGGGAAAGAGTTCTCTTGTGGAGAGAGATCCACGAACTAGAGCAAAGGGGAAAGAGTTCTCCTATGAGAGATCCACGAAACATAGTAGGGGGATAGAGTTCTCCTATGGAGAGATATCCACAAATCATAGCATTGGGGATTGAGATCTCCTTTAGATAGTGGTCCATAAAAATTGTAATAGGGAAGTGATTTCCAAGAGATTTGTTGAGAAAATTTAGAAGAAAGATTTTCTTCGTGGACGTAATCCATATTGGATGACCCATGTTAAATTTATGTCTCTCATGTGTGTGATAATTTGTGCATTTCTTTGATTACTGCTATTGATATTTCCATTGATAATATTGTATAATATTGTTTGAGAAAGAGAAGTAAAATTTGATCTTATACTACTCACCCCCCCTCTCAGTATAATCCTATGTTCTTCAAATATTTGGTATCATGCCCATCTCGTTCACATATATGACAATACCTATTTTGGTGTTGAGGTTGTTATTATGATGATGAGGAAGGATCTTTGTAAGAAGAATGTTTGTGTTTTATCTATTTTCTAAATATTTGAATTGCAATTTTTTGACTTATGAGTGCTAAGTTCGACAACTAGTCCCTTAGTTTATTGGTTTCTTTTTCCTTTTGAAGCATATAAACTCCTCAAAGGAAACTACCCTATTGGAGACCTATAAGGAGGTAATAAGCACCTAAAAAGAATAAGGTAAAGCTTGAAGTAGAAACTAGGAGCTTATCATCCATTTTATTACCCATAGCATTTAGTTTTCCCTTCAAGTCTGCCACTATGCAAATAAATTGCTCCATAGCTTCTCCATATCCCATTCACAATGTGTGAATATGGTATTGAAAGTTAAGAATAGTGGAATGTTTCTTTTCTTCATAAAAATTCATAATAGCAACCCATGCTTCATTGGGGGTTTCTACATCATAAATGTGTGGTTGGATCTTGTAAGATATAGCAAGGGTGATTAGCATCAGTTCTCATGGATCTAATTCATCATATTTATTTGCTAAGTCCCCACCTTGAGTTCATGTTTTTGTATCTATCACAATGTCCCAAAGATTCTCCACTTACAAGATAGTTTGCATCTTTGTCTTCTATGGTCTGAAGTTAGGTCTTTTCAAGAGTTGAGAATATGTGAGAAGCACTTTGGGAGTGGCTATTTGTGCGAAGTTGTTGAGAAAATTTTGGAAGAAATAATGGTGTCATATTTTGCCAATAATGCACCTTATACAATATTTGAGAAATTTTTCAAGAAGGGGGAGGGTGTCGAATTCCGCCAATATTGTGCCTTGTTTATAATCACAATATTTGTAAAATATATATTTTTTGTTTTTAAACTTTCTAAATAAGGAATATATTACTCTCATAAAAAGAAACCCCCCTTAAGTAATAAAAATATTTCTAAAAGTTTTTTTTACCTTTTTTTTTAATAAGCTATGGGTGGCTTCTATTGGGGGTCACTTCCATTACAAAATAAAAATATTACATTGCTCTCATTAAATTTCTAACAAGTCAATTAAAGCGTATCCAAATTTACCTTTTGATCAAATATATTTTGTATTTGTCTTTCTATCAATCTCCATCTTCCTCAAATTGCTAAGTTTCCACAATCAACTCCTTTTATATTAGATGCCTTCTAAAATTTAAATTCTATCAAGATGAAATTCAACACCACTAATGGCTAAAATATTTGTTGTCCAACTTCTATATATATAAATATCTTATCTATAACAACCTCACAATTTCTTAATACCTTTTTTTGGGTTCTTATCCATTCCCCTAATATTCCAATAATTTATTTTCATTTTTATTTTTTATTTTATTTGTGGGTTTAGCACCACTTCTTGTTAGTACTTGTGATATTTGCTTTTGATTTCCCATATCAATATCCCTCTAGGTTTCTTTTTCTATTTGTTTTTGCTTCTTGGATATTCCTCTCTTTTTTTCATTCCCAACAATACTTTCATCTTCATCAATCTATTCAATCTTCTCAGTAAGACTTATCATATTTAGGCTTGTCTTATTCTGAAGGATATGAAGTGCAAGGAACAACCTCAAAAGCATAATCTTATTTATGTTGCCCTAGAAACCCTAAAGTGCAAGGATGCTCTTCTATAGTAATTACCTTCTTATTCTACTCTAAAAAACCTAAATTATTATGGGTTTCCTCCATCCTTATTTCTTTATTATGTTGCTCTTGAAACCTTGAAGTGCAAGGGATAACATCTTCATATCTTTCACTCTTATTACTTGGAGAGGATTCTATACTACTTGAGGAAAATGAAGATGATTTACTTGGAATAAACTTGACATCTTTTTTGTCTTTGTTTTAGGATTTCTCTCATCTTCTTTTTCACCTTTAATTCCTTTTGAACTTGCCAAATGATACTGTATATAGGCTTTTTTTACCTCTTATTTCGAAGTGGAATATCCTTGATCTGATCTAGCTTCTATTATTGTATGGTTTTCTTGCTTCATCTTGAAGTTTAACTCATGGCTCGAATATATTGTCTCTTTCTTCATAGTTTTCACTTTGCAAACTCTTGCCATGTGTCCAATATCATAATAATTGTGGCAACAAAATGTGATATTTTCATAATGTACTTGTTGATCTCATTCTCTTGATTCATATTTTATCTTAATGGATTGTGTCAAAGGTTTTGAAATATTCATAGCAACACATATTCGAGTATATATAGAATGATTTCACTCCTTAGTAGTTAGTCCTTCCTTGATGATGTAAAATTCGAACCAAAGGTTTATTGAATATTGTGCAGTTTAAATAAGACTGCAATAACAAGAATTGCCGGAGGTTGCCAAACCAACCAGCATACATTAGCATATTGTTATAACAAAATAACAAATGCATATAATAGGACAAATAATGAAATAACAGTATAACTACGCTAACATCCCCCCTTATTACATTATTTGGGTAATAGGATAACTACTAGCTATACTAACATCCCCCCTAATTACATCATTTTGCAATACAAAGAGAGCTGCGAAACAATTCAAATTTGACACGTGCAAGTGCCTTAGTGAAAATGTCTGCAACTTGAGCATCGGTGGGAATGTGCTCAAGCTGAATTCGGTGCTTTGGAACTTCATCTCGAATGAAATGACATTGTGTGTCAATGTGCTTTGTTCTTTCATGATGGACTGGATTCTTGACGAGGTTCGGAACACCCTGATTGTCGCAAAACAAGTGTATTGGAGATTTTGATGGATGGCCCATACTTGTCAGAATGCGACGCAACCATATCACTTCACACACGACTTCACGTGCGGCGCGATACTCGCCTCTGTTGATGAAATAGCAACCACCTGTTGCTTCTTGCTGTGCCAAGAGACAGGACTGGATCCCAGATGAAAAATGTATCCATAAGTTGACTTGCGATCATCAAATGATCCGGCATAGTCGTAGTCCGTGTATCCTTGCAAGAAGAATTTGTCGTTCCTCTTGTATTCTAGGCCATATTCCATAGTACCACGGACATAGTGAAGAACACGTTTTGCTGCTTTCCAATGAGTGGTCTTAGGCTCCCGCATGAACCTCGAAAGATAGTTGACAAGCAAATACGAGATCTGGCCTAGTATTGGTCAGATATATGAGACTCCCAATCAACTGTCGATAGAGAGTACCATCTACCTGAGGTGAATCATCATATCGCGATAACCGAAGTCCAGTCTCCATCGGAGTTGCCATTGGCTTGCAATCACTCATGCGATATTTTTCTAGCAATGTCTTGGCATATTTTTTCTGAGACACTTTGATGGAGTGCTCCTTCTGGCTGAATTCCAGACCAAGACAATAATGGAGAAGTCCGAGATCCGTCATCTCAAAATATTTACACAAGTTTCTTTTGACAAGTAGAGATCATAGTTTTCGAACTCCCCGTAATGAGCAGATCATCAACATAGAGTACAAGCAACACTATCTCGTAACCCTGTTTCTTGAAATAGAGGTTTGCATCCGACTGGACATCTCTTAAATCCATGCCGCATAAGGTGATTGTCCATTTTTATATACCAAGCTCGAGGAGCTTGTTTCGGACCATATAAGGATTTGACCAATTTGCAAACCTTCTCGCTCTTGGCCTTCCACTTCAAATCCTTCTGGCTGAGTCATGTAGACTTCTTCTTGGAGATCACCATTTAGAAAGGCACTTTTGACATCCATCTGGTGAACTTTCCACCCATATTGTGCTGCCATAGCACACATAACTCGAATTGTGGTCATCCGAGCAAGTAGGTGCAAAAGTTTCCTCGTAGTCAATGCCTTCCTTTTGAGCATAGCCCTTTGCAACAAGACGGGCCTTATGCTTATCAATTGTTCCATCTCCCTTGTACTTGACTTTATATACCCATTTGCAGCCAATGGGTTTCTTTCCATGCGGCAGATCAACAAGCTTCCAAGTTTTATTTTTCATCAAAGACTCATACTCGGTATCCATAGCGGCCTTCCACCGAGGCTCACTAAGAGCATCTTGCACCGATGCAGGTTCAAGATCGTCTATGGTAGACATGAACGCCCTGTCATCATCAATATCCATATCCTCTACTTCGTACGTGGAGTTACATAAAGTTCCTCAAAAGATTGACAAAGATCATCAACCTCACCAGTTTCTTTGGCTTCTTTTTCCTTTTGAGCCATACTGCGTGTACGAGGTCTATCCAAGTTCAAATTGGGAGGAGTGGATAAATTTGCGTCTCTGATTGTATTTGTACACCATTTTGGATTCTTCTTCGGTGGTGTTGAAGAAGATGTAGAAGGACCTCCTGTCTCGTGTTGACGAAGGAATCTTCTCTTCCTTAGATTCCACAAGATCTAGGTGTACTTTAGATGTGCTCTGTGATGTGAAAGCTTCATCAAAGACAACATCTCCGTCGACATGAATTTTCTTGGTCAAAGGATCTATCAAACGATATCCTTTAGAGTGCTCATCATAACCAAGAAAAATACATCTCAGTTTTTTCTCATCTAGCTTCTTCCTTTTCTCTTTTGGTATGTGCATGAAAGCGTGACATCCAAAAATACGTAGATGAGATATGGAGGGTTTTCGACCACTCCATGCTTCCTGTGGAGTCATTCCTTTTAGGGCCTTTGTGGGTGCCCTATTCAACAGATATACCGTAGTGGTGACAGACTTCTGCCTAATATTGTTGCCCAAGAGTAGCTCCCGTGAGCATACAACGAACCATTTCCATGATAGAACGGTTCCTTCTCTCAAGCAACTCCATTTTGTCCGAGGAGTATAGGCGATTGTTAACCGTCTCTTGATTCCATGCTTATCTAAGAATGCAAAAAATTCTTTAGAGGTAAACTCCCCCCTCGATCTCGAGCGGAGGGTTTTAATAGAAGCTCCCGACTCCTTCTCAACGGATTTCTTGAACTCGCCGGAAGAATGCGAAAGCTTCGGATTTCAGTTGGAGAAAGAAAACCCACATCTTTCGTGAGTAGTCATCTACGAATAACTGAAAGTACCTCTTCCCTCCACAACTGTTGGGTGTGAAAGGACCGCACAGATCGGTGTGAATTAACTCCAGAGGTTTTTGTGCTCTTGTTGAGCTCTTCTCAAATGGTACTCTATGCTGCTTTCCTGCCAAGCAGTCAGAGCACACTGGCAATGTGGCAGAAAGGGAAGGAAGACCCTTTACCATCTCATACTTACTGAGCTCAAGTAAGTAGCCAGAACTAAGATGCCCATATCTCTTGTGCCATAGGGAAGTTGCCTCCTTGGTAGAGACAACCATGGCAACATGTGGAGTAGAGATAGCATCTAGTGCAAATAAGCTGTGCTTATATGAAGCTGTTGCAATCCGTTTACCCTTC